>OY720385.1:8750000-10000000 GCA_963082945.1 Cerastis leucographa | reverse complement strand
ACTGTTTCCAAAAGTTTTGACATTAATGTTTGTTGGTTTCGTTTTGCAGTGTTCAAGTTTTTTGGCACTGTTCCGTTGGACGCTTTTGTTTCATTCCGTCCCGAGCTCTTCCATTTTTATATGTCAGCTCGCATTAACTTCTAAGTTAATTTCTTTCTTGTTATAATGTAGTGTTACGCAAACGTTTTATCCACTGTTCTAAGCTTTCAAGGTTTACACCTAAACTTACACTGTCACTTACGGGATATCTTCCCCGATTATTAATTATTGTGAGCTCCCGATATTTTTACGTTAGTCATCCTGCGATCTGAGCGCTTGCAACAGCGTCGAAATATCGGGACCTAACAATAATTAATAATCACTGAAGATATCCCGTAACTGACAGTGTTAGTTTAATCATTTTTATACTATATTATAATTGAGTCGAGTTGTGGGCTGTTGAAAACATCCAAGACTAAATATACTAAATTAGGAGCTCCTTAGGTCTCCTTTGAAATATAAGTACTTAGAATCGAAGGCAAGATAATGTTTTTGGTAAAAAGAATCAATAATACGAGTACCTAATACCCTTAATAACAAACGCTGAGTAAAGTTATAACTGAATTGAAATTGGTATTAGATGGCGGTCCATCTAATACCAATTTCAATTCAGTTATAACCGACTGCCTGACGCCTTTTCTTATGGCAAAAGCCGGTGCTTTTGCCATAAGAAAAGGCGTCAGGCAGTCGGTTCTAGAGACAATACTTAGAAATCTAGAATGAGAAAAGAAAGGCGTAAAAATCGACAGCGAATATTTAAGCCACCTGGTCTACATTTTGCAGATGACATCCTTGTGTTCACGAAAGAATCCGCACAATTAGAGGAAATGTTGCAGGAGCTTGTGAAAGAAAGCAGGAAGGTAAGGTTGATGATGAATGCAACCAAAACCAAAATCTTTACAAACTGTTCGGAAACGCCAATAATTGTAAATGGGCATGTAATAGAATACGTAAATGAATACATCTATTTGGGACAATCCATTTCATTTCAAGACCAAACTGAAAGAGAAATCAATAGGAGAATATCACTTACATGGAAAAAGTACTGCAGTTTTAAAGAAATCATGAAGAACACCCAGATAAACATGAAGCTGAAAAGTAAGTTGTATTAAATAGCCATTCTACCATGCCTTACATATGGTTGCCAAACATGGTCACTACAGAAAGCAGAAACGAGCACAAATTCTGTGTCATGAAAAGGAAAATGGAAAGAAGCATGTTAGGCATAAGATTGTCTGACAGAATAACTAATGAGGACATAAGGAGAAAAACTAGAATCACGAACATAGTGGTAAAGAAAGCAGTTTGAACTGGAAATGGGCAGGACGTATCTATAGAATGGAAAACGAAAGATGGGCAATGAAAATCGTTGAATGGGCGTATAGAGATGGAAAAAGAAAGCAAGGAAGGCCACGAAAGCGCTAGGAAGATGTATGTTAAAAAAGACGTGGACCTGACTGGAGGAGACAAGTGAAAAATAGGCAAAAATGGAGAAAATTGGGTGAGGCCTACGCCGCATAGGCAACTTCCATGAAATAATGAATTTAATTAGTAATTGTAATGAACTTAAATCTTATGAAATGAATGATAGGAATGTAATTTGAATGTGATGAAATTTAATGCAATGTTGATAATGTAATGTTGATTTTATTATTTATAATTATAGAGTAATGTTATGAAATAAATGTTTATATATCATATTATATTGATATTGTAATGTTAAAAATGAATTTTGATGATGAAGTTTTTCGAGCGTAAAATTGTAAGTGTAGTAAGTTTATTTATGTTCTAAGTATTTATGGTAGGAATTAAAGGGAACAATATTTTCTGTCACCACAGTTTAGATTTGTCAATAATCTGGAATACCCTAGTTATGATATTTATTCCCAAGAAAGATATAAGTCATCATATTCATCAAAACGGTCTCTAAGTATGAATCATCAAATTAATGTAAATATGTATCTTAAATTATAGTTTGATTACTTTTTTCTGTCGCCTTGATATAAGGTCTATCCTCAAAAAAGTAAGTCACGGGCAGCAATAATACAATCGTAATTGAAAATAGCAGATCTTTCACCTTACTAAATATAATCCTATCCCAAAATATATAAAGAGCCTATAGGCTATAACTTGTTTCTGATAACAATCTATAAGTGTCATTAAATTCGTTAAAAATGTTGCAAAAACGAGGAACATGTGACGCAGACGAAGTTGCGCGGGTCAGCTTCAAAATAAAACTACCATAATAACAAGCACTTTCTAACCTATTTTTTCTTCTTATAAAAATGTACATATTGCAATAATACAGGAGATGACAGAAGTATCTACTCAGTTTATTCTTCGAAAATCAAATGTAAATTAGCTCTTTGTGATTAAAGCCCTAAAATGCAAAGTAACAAAAAGTCGCTTGAAGCAGTAAGCTTGAAGGAGGATCGGGTGCTAATTGCTACCAAAGATATAAAAAAATCCTTTTAATAATCTCTGTGTGAAAGTGAAACTGAATGAAATTCTTTGGTTATTGTAATTATTTTGTAGGTACTTGTCGCAAAGTTTGAGTTCTAGAACAGAGTTTGTTAGTCCGTCGGTCAAAGAAATGTGGCTGTAAACCCTATTGTGAAACGCAGTAAATATTATATTTATAAGTTGAATTAATGAATTTAATATTATTTCGTGGAAAATTAATTCTATGAAAGTAACTTCTGTTATTCGAAATAATTCATATTTACAGTAGTGGTGCAAAAATGATTTGGTAAATGGATCTGTGGTTTTATTAATTGGAGGACTGGCTGAAGGCTGCAGTGTATCCTCGGTGAGTAAATAAAGCCGGTCAACCACCTGCTAGTTCCTGCTATTATTGCATTGCGTACAAAAACAGAAAAAAATAACCGATGTTATATAAACCCAACTAATATTTTACAGCAATTCGATATCAAAGCAATGGAAGCACTTTTCTGATTCCAGTATAGTTATTAATGGAAATTTAAGATTTCTCTTCTATTTTGACTTTCGTGGCAAGGAATATCTAACGAGTTAAAAAAAAGGCAGCTCATGCATATTGATGAGTCATGTTATAATTTGAATTTATTGTTGACACAGCCTGATATTCTAGTTAAAAGCTTTGAAAAATCGTAGGTCCTTGACAAGGGGTCCTTGTCCCTCTGAACTTATTTCAAACTGTCAGCTAACATTTTAGTGGACTAAACGTGGTTGTATTTTACCTCGTCCCGGGCGAATAGAGTTAAAACAGAGCAATTCCGTCGTGACGTCATTTCACAGTTCTGTCTTCTTTAATCTGATGTAAAGTTTCATAATGTCGTCCCCATCCTTTTATCTGCAGTCGCTTTGATTTATTTGTTAGATGCGGGACTTGGAATACAATTAAGTTCTCCTGTAGTAAATGGAGGTATTTTTCATTTCAGGAGTTTATTGTGGGACTGTAGTTCGTTTAGTTTAGAGTTCCTTTCTATATGAATTGTGGACATTTATGTGTCAGAAAATTATAGTAAACTATTTTTAGTTTAAGTATATTTACTAAATAAATTAAGGCCAGTAATAGCTACCTTAAAAACGCTAAAACTGACAACACAACTCCAAATATATTTAAATTACAATAAACAGAGGTATCAGAAAGCCTCTATTACTCAGATGAAATATAAACCTCCTCTAGAAAAGCCGCCTGAATTTGCTGACGTCGTCTGATATTTTCAGAGCTCTTAATACCGTATTATTTATCCAGGCAGTGCGCCCCACAGGGTCATATTTTAGTCAAAGTCCGTGACACCCGGCGTAGAAGGGATCGTTTGTAACGGCACTCGCGGTCATTATCTCATTTCATTTATACTCCACGAACAAAGCTAGCTAGACGTCTGAAACAGGCCGTTCTCTGAATGAATATTAATGATCATAGTTCCAACGTAGTGTAACTACATGCCTCTCATTTGCGAACACTCAGCCGCAACAGAACTGGCGTAGCGACAGAAAATAAAACAAATCTAATTAATATTAAAACTCTTTTGTATAAGGAAAAGACTCCCAAGAATTAACGCAGACAGTCGGGCAGCCCGGAGATATTTTTTCATTAATTTGGAGAAGGAAAAGTTTTCGGGAAATTAAAATACTCTCAGATCCTGTGGATGAGTAAGTGCTTAGAGTTGTACGGGAATACACGATATTATTAAAATTTATTAAAGTTGGAAAGTGTCAAAGTCTACGAATAAATAGAGGTTGACAGATTTGTTTTAACAGGGCCAGAATAAAATAACTACTTCTAAGAGTTTAGTAAGTGAGGGTGTACGACAACACACAAACCCGTCGAGAAGTGGAGAGGATGACGGTCAAGAAATAAATTACTAAGTGAGACCGAGTAATAACGAGTATGTGTGTAGTTGGCAACAAGAAGTCTCGTTGACCAAGTCCAAAGTAGGTGGATTTATGTGAATCTACCGAGTTATGTGTGGTCGGTGTTTGTGTGCAAATACCCCGTTTTGTAAGAGCCGTGAAAGCAAGACGTCTCGCCAAGTGGTTCTGTTAAGATTTCCACGCGGTTGAAAGGTAGTTAGCTGTAACTACTCACCGCTGCGACCACCTGCGTTGCAATGAATGCACTCTGCATGCGAGCGCCACAGAATTCCCTCGTGGCCTCGCTGCTTAATTAATGTCTTCATACGAGCTACTAACACTTTACGTAAACTGTTTCTACTTACGTATCTTGTTTCTTGATGGCATGTGTTAACTATTGACACTGATTCGCTCTAGCTTAGTAAAATAACTCCGAAATCCTTAGCAAAATGAAGTGTTATCTTTGTGTGGAGCCGAGAGCGCCTACAAAGATTCCGCGAAAGCTAAGCGGATAATTAAAATTAAAAAAACAATGCAAAAGTAATTTAAGGTGCTTAATTTTTAAACGAAAACGTACTTTGTTAACAAACACTTGAGCTGTGGAGTGACGTAGGTCGATATGAGTTAAAAGCTTCGGGCGCTTAGGAGCGCGCCCTACGAAAGTTTTCGTATTTTCGCTCGACTTGCGCAGTTATGAACGTGTCGGTGTACCTAGCATATTATTTTATACACATAGTGACTTTAACAACTGAGACGAATGATATTGTATTTACCATTTACTTTATAAACTTTAATTTACTTATTTTTCTTTACAACCAAGCAGGGACTGAAATTGCTACCCACACTTGTTCGAACCGAGATTTCTTTTTTCTCGGCGGTAAAAGGGGATTGACGCCACGAATACGAAGTGTTAATTCCCGTTAAAAATTCAGGGCAGGTAGCACTGTATGAAAAGGTTCCTTTATTAATTATATTATGGACGTAGGGGCGGTTAATCAGTTTGTTAATGATACAGATTAATGTTTTAAAGCAGCGATATTTTAACCAATTTTATAAAAGGCTTAGAAGTGTTGAGGGGTACTTTTATGAAAAAAGATTCCCGATTCCCTTACCTGGACCTTTGTACTTGCAATTATTTTAAACTTAGTTATTTTTTTTATTTTCTACGAGCTTTTCTAGCTTTTTTTTTTTTTTTTTTTTCTTTCTGTTTTTATCTGCGATCAGTGCTTGGCACTATTAGCAAATTTGGTGAGCGCGTTATGTCGGTTAGAGTGCGTCCCCCAGTGAGGGCGTCTCCTCATCGTCTATCCTTGATTGTTTGTTCTATAATATGATGTCCTTCCGCTTGAGGCGCTTTATGTAGCTACGTATCGTAAGCTGTTTTGCCAATGAATTGGGGTGTTTCACTAGCTTCTCCCGGTATTTTAAAAAATACCGGGAATAAAATACCTTTCTTGTAAAACAAGTACGAACAGGCTGCTTATCTGTGACGTCAGAGGACTGGCGAAAAGTATGTGCATATTCAGCGTAGTACTCACTATTTATTTTTCCCCACGGTGGTCCGCCCTTCGTTCAAAACCCCCATTAAATCATTGGTGAAAATTGACAATACATATAGCGCGATGTCATCACTATGACAACAAAAGTGATAATTGGAATAAATTGTCCTGATATGCAAACCCATACATGTCAGTTCAGACTAAATACCCAAAAACGAATAAACGAGACAAAAGAAGAATAGTTGGCATTTTAAGAGCGAGAAACGGTTGCAACAACTTTGTGATTTATGACAAAAGCACGTTGTATTGTTTTCAAATAATGTAAGTACCTAGTTTATCTTCTATGAAGTCGTAAGCATTTTACAGTAGTTTTTTATGTGTACATGTCTACTATACTAAACGTTTATACCCACCGCAATGACGGTCGATTTGTAAGGTACAAACAGTCAAGTTACGACTAATTGTTAGTGGCTAACAGGTACGCAAGTTCCATCGCCGTTACGGGATCATTTGACATGCCGGCGCCGGGTAACAGTTATATAACTTACGGCATTTAGATCCCTATTCAGTTAGAAGTGCACGTAAATTGCAGCCTACTACTGCACGGTATAATCGTTCGTAGTACCTAGGTAATAAGTTTTAGCTATAAGAATTGAGCACGGACGAACTTACAGAACGCGGTGTACTTCTGAGATTGCAATGGGTCCCTTCTCAGCTTGCTGGCTTAAGGGGTAATGAAGAGGCTGACACATTGGCTAAATATGCAGCTACCTCTGGTAAACAAATGAATATTGTACCAGATTATTCAGAGTTTTTGCCTAAATACAAATAAATATGTTTTGAGAGTTGGAAGGAGTATTTTAATAAGCGCTCATTAGAAAAAGGAATATGGTACAAAACCATCCAGTGTCAGCCCTTACATATCCCCTGGTGCGCAAACACTAAATTAAATAGGAAACTGATTGTTACAGCTCACAGACTCAGATCTGGACACATACCATGCAATAAAAAATTTATGATGAGGAAGACTGACTCACCAAACTGTGAAGATTGTGGCGTCTGTGAGGATGTATATCATTTATTGCTTGAATGTGTTCGATTTGAGTCTGGGAGAACATGCCTAGCAAATGCCTTTGAATTAAACAGACTGGATGTTGGCACATTCAATGTGATTCTTAGTCAACCCAATTCTAAGGTAGCAAAGTGTCTGTTTGAATTAATAGCATCGAAGTAAATTTTATATTTATATTATTAGTATAAGCTATTGACAGTCAGATGTGGTTAGGGTATAATGGGACTGGTATGCACTATGTGTAAAAGTCCTTATAATAAATGAAAAAAAAAAAAAATTGAGTACTTACGTACGTAATTATCGGAAGTCTCCTTCTGCACGAACGACATAAGAATAGCTTATGCTAGGATTAAAAATTAGCAACATGGTAATTTGGAGGGCCTCACTGCTCAGGGCAAACCTCGTAGATGATGGCAAGACGAGGTGGACAAAACCAACGACCAGTAACCTGTATTAGCCCAGGAACGTAAGAACTGGCAGTCATGGGGGGAGGCCTTTGTCCAGCAGTGGGATAGTGTAGGCTAAGAGTAATAGTAACTGCTCAAGCCGTGGCGAAATTAGTAACTTTGAGGTAAAACCATTTGTTTTGGCTTTATTATTCTTGATGCTCCCCAAAACCTGATATTAAACGTACAGAAATAAAAAAAAACATGAAAGAAAAAGGTCTGCAATCAAATAGAGATTATTTTTGTTAACAGTAAAATGTTAAGTACCATAACAAAATAAAAGGTTCTTATATAAAATTATGCTTCAAGAGTGTCCGGAGTAAGCCAACGAAATGTAACAACGAAGTGGATTTGGATGAAACAAAAGGACTTTGAGAAAGGAATAAGACTCTCAGATTAATGATCAGAACCTGCTGCTTCGCGATTATCACAAAGTAATGTATAACGATTAGTTGTAAAATGCGGCATCACTCGTTTGGAAAACGCAAACAGAGATTTTGTTGTAAAACAAACACATTAATTGGGTGTTGTTATTATTTTCCAATGAAATGTCAACATGGTGATTTCACATATAAAATTAAATTTCATAGAACTTGTTAGGTGTTCATAGTTAAAAGCACCATTGAAAGTCCGGTAAACTAAATGTTTAATACCCCTAATGACTATGTTTCAATTGTACGTATAGCTAGGTATTGCAAATTCTTTTGTTCCGTGATTTATTAATGCTGATTATTTCAGTAATATATGTGTGGTGGAAATATCCGTTTGAAAACACGGTACTAATCACATTTCAATGTAAAATTAATTGATCATCATGATTGAATATTTATGACTGACCAATTGAACACAAATATTAATATTCGCATAGTTGTCAAAAACTGCTGCTCTATTAGCCCCGTTAATAGGTTGACTTTATATATAATTTGTTTATGCTGTTTTGAAAAGTCCTCTACAGTCTACTCTCTTTCATGGAAATCAGTTGACTAGCCTTTTCCCAAACTATGTTTGGGTCGGCTTCCAGTCCAAACGGATGAAGCTGATCACCAATATTTTACATAGACCGACTGCCTATCTGACCGGCATAACTCATTTACCTACTGGCTTATATAAAGGGGTATTCCTTGGCAAACCTGGTTGGCAGACTGCGGCGTTTCTGACTACTCGTAACGACTATCAAAGATCTACATATGACAGCCGGTACTAAAGGCTTTACGGGCTTTCCGAGACTCGGAGGAATCTCGGTATGTAATGATGGCTACCCATCCACGGACCAACCTAGGCAAGCACTGCTAAACCACGACGATCGAACCTTAGGGTTGTTATTATCTAGCCACTCGCCCCTCGCTTACAGTCTTGTATGGAAAATTCAAGTGTTATTATTTTTGTTCAAGTTTCATATTTATGTAAGGGGAACTTTGAAAGTAGCAACTGTCGCCGAGAAGTTGTGTGAGAAGCGGTTGTCATGGTATGGGCATGTGATGCGGAAGAATGAGGGACTTGTCGAGAGGAAAGTTTTAAGTATGAATTTTGGTGGTTATTAGAGTAAGAACCGTAGGAACTTTTCATGGAATGTGTGAAAGATGTAATGGCTCGAAAGCTAAATACTGAGATGACAGCCTGCAATTAGAAAGCCATTTATGGAAGTACCCTTAATTTCGACGGCAGATGGACCTTTAAAGTTACATGTTTCATTAATTTTTTCTTCAGTAGTTTATGATGTTCATATTCATTCCGTCATCATCATCATCTTCATCATCAGCCTATAATGTTCCCACTGCTGGGACACAGGCCTCCTCTCAATGAGAGGGAGTGGGCTGTAATCCACCACGCGGGCCCAGTGCGGGTTGGTAGATGTCACATGTCTTCGAATTTTTAGTTCTAGAACATGCCGGTTTCCTCACGATATTTTCCTTCACCGTTTTTGAGAGCAGCGGTGATGAAATAAATTACACAAAGTAATGCGCCTGCCTGGGTTCGAACCCACGGCTAACTGCTCGTAAGTCGTTGCTGCCTACACTGGGCCACCGCAGCTCTCGGTCTCTCATTCAGTCATAAACTAAAATTATTTATATATTTTTTTATAGGTATGTGCGATGGGTATTGCTATCACTTTATTATTATGAGGGTTCTACCACTAATCTATAAATTCAGTAGGTATACAGTATAGTATATTACAATCCTAAAAGGACGTCTTCAGACTAATGCTTACTGCTTATCAATTTATTATTGCAATAACATCAGAATCCTTATTATTTTCCTTTAGAAAACATTGCTGCATAAACAGATACCTAACACTTGGTTCTTTTGAAGTAATTTGATTCATGTTGAGAACATTATTTGGGAAAAACAATACAATATTTATATTGTAATGTTTTGTGTTTAAAATGGAAAAGGGTTGTTTTTAAAACATCAAATCCGAAACAAAAAGTAAAATGCTAATTGATTTTTGTTTGATAGAATTTTTAAGGTATAAGTTTACAATAACAAAAAAGTTTTTTTTTTTAATTTCCAATGTGTATCGTATTACCCAGTACTAACTAGGTTGTGAAGTTCAGATAGGCAGTCGCTCCATGTAAAATACTGGTATTCAGCTGCATCTGGTTAGACTGGAAGCCGAAACCAACATAATTGGGAAAAGGCTAAGCAGATGATGTACGTAAGTTTTCAGTAGATACGTAATTTAAGTTTCACATCACTAACTCCAAAGTTTCGAAAACGTTTGTTATAATTCATGAAGATGTTTTAAAATTCGACAAGCTGTAAGTTACGCGGATACGGAGTTCTTATCTAAAAGGAAATTTTGCTTGAGTCAACTTTGCCAGTGTTGATTTGAAAGATTAATGTACCTTGTCTTTAAAAGTCGTGGATCCTTGTGAAACTTACATAATTTCCTTAGTCAGTTGGACAGAGGAAATAAGAGGTCGGAGTCCAACAAAATATTGCACTGTTAATTTCGTTTTAACTGTGAACTAGACTTAATTTTATGAGACTTAAACATAATTACACGTATTACTTGAGAATGTTCTAACAAATGTAAAAAATATTATTTTCATATAATTGACGAAAAAAAAAATACTGCACCTTGAATGAAACTCAATAGCTGGCGAAATGTGGGAGCACTATTAGCAATGCCTCTGCCTAACCCTTCGGGGATTACAGGCGTGATGTTAATAGGTTACGTAAGACTTAAGTTCATGCTACCAAGAAACTTAACCTAGAGCTCTGTAAAGTAGACTATTAATTCCTTGTGTGACATATTACTCGGAATCAATTATTTTCATAATCGTTTTTTAGGGTTCCGTAGCCGAATGGCAAAAAACGGAACCCTTATAGATTCGACATGTCTGTCTGTCTGTCCGTCCGTATGTCACAGCCACTTTATTTCGAAACTATTTGGACTACACAGCTGACACTTGGTAGGTAGATACTATCTTGGTAGGTATTCTGTGAACCGCTTTACGATTTTGGTACAAAAAAAAATAGATTAAGGATATCCCCTACCCACACGGAACTGAAACTAAAAAAAAACCATCAAACCTATACGTGCAGGGTGTCTATAGATAGGTCTTTAAAAATGACATTGAGGTTCCTAAAACCATTTTTTTTTCAAAGTTGATTGTTTGAAATACAGACACTTCCAAAGTGGTAAAACGTGTCCCCCCCCCTCTAATTTCTAAAGAAAGAGGAGAAAAATTCTGAAAAATTATTGGAATGTAAAATGTACAAAAAAAAAACAACAAACAAATGTTTCAATGAAAATTGGTTTAAATAAGATTTGATATTTAATTTTTGAGATATGGGACTTTTTCACCAAACTGCAGCAGTAACTTTATTTTACATTAACTTACTATGAAAAACAAATTTAATTTTGCGGTTGAGTGGAAGGTTACTAATGAATGACCTTTCAAAATATTGTTATTATATTGTTTGGGGCTATGGAACCCTGTGTGCGAGTAAGACTTGGCCCTTTTTTTTCAAATTCTTGCAAAATTTATGCCGACGCCATCATTAGCCTATAATGTTCCCACTGCTGGGACACAGGCCTCCTCTCCTATGAGAGGGAGCCGACGCCAACTTGCAGGTATTTCGTGATCATAATAGCATGACTTTTTAAATTACAGCAGGCATATTTCACCCCTTACCAATTAAAAAGTAATAAAATCGAATGTTGGTACCGGTGGGGTAAATTACAGGAAGCTTTTATAATTAATTCAGTTTCAGATAGCGGTAATTAACGTAACAAAGTTTTCGGGGCAGAGTCCTGCACCCTGATTGAGTAACACACTTTTCTACCTGCACAATACGAAGGGTTTGAGATAATCCGTTCTTCAGGTTTTTGGGATATTCAGAAGATTTTCCAAAAGATGGATGAAGTTCATTTCAGGGTCACCAGTTTAGGGTATGAGAAACATGGTGTAAAGTTACTCAATATTCCATTGATAAGGGAGGATCCTCCGACCGGACAGGCGTTATGCCTGGTGGGCAACTGCCCGACAGTTGTTGTCGGGTTTTTCTTAAATAGTCCTAAGTTGATGAAAACTTCGCTTGCGAGATTCAGACCATAGTAGTTCTTCAGTTTTATCATAGATGGCGATGTAGTATTATTTGTTATAAGTTGCTTTTTGTTGGTCGCTTCAATGTCTTCATCATCATCATCCCCGACTTCACCCACTTCTGGATATAGGCCTCTCATTGCTTGTGCTAAGCTCCACGGTCGTCTGCCAGTCTCATTCAGGATATTCCCGCGATGGCAACAATGTCAACAATGTCGTCTGCCCAAAGATGTAAAGCAACGGGGAATACTTCGTTAAAACGGTATGATGTTAAATTTCAAATCGTAAGCAAATGTGAGTATGTAACGCAATTAGCCTATTGGGTGAACTAAAATAAAATAAATCTTTGTTTTTTTCTTTGATCGACAGTTCATATAGAATAGAAAATACGAGAAAAAAAACTGCCTAAAACAATAAATACTGCTTTCTAAACAAGTTAATTGCTGTGTCAAAAAAGATGTGGTTGGCATTAGAGTTTTCAAACCCAATGTTGTTAAGCTTCATAAACTGTCGAAAACATTCTAATACAGACAACAACATAATAATATCATTATTTGTAAAATTAAATCTTAATTTTCAACAACCATTTTCATACAACGCCTCTAATTAAACAAATAATCTAGTATATACATATCAGTATTCACGTGGTATGCATTACAGAGGGCTTTCATAAATTCAATTTTAGATAGCCGCCATTAACACAAACCGCGAGAATTTACATCGGACGGTATCGTTAATTACAGATTACACTTTTTATTTATATCTAGCGTTTGGTGCGGCTTTAAATCCCCTGATTAGGGCCTATTTATTGGCCAGAGTTAAGAGAGACATGTCATGTAATTCACGTGTTTTTAGTATTTTAAAAAGTTATTGGTATATTAATTCGATCTTTGGCTTTTTAACTTTTCAACAAGATATTTTGATGATTGTTTAAATAGGAAATGTCAAATATTTTATTTAAAAGAATCATTGTAAAAAAATCTATTTTAAACGTTTACTATGGACGCTAAGACACGAACGTCTAGAATTCCCAATAGTTCGTAAGCTACATCCGTACGTTCATTTTCTAACGAGTTGAAGGCTTTAAATCAAAGACAGCTTTAACAAAAGAAGCTTTTAAGGTAAGGAATAGGTAAGACACCGGATTTCACTTATATTGTACTATTTTTTGCCCGCGGATTCGACAATTGTACCAACAGTTCGATAAAAGTGTTCTATGTAAGATAGGTCACTTAATCGACATCCGTTCACGTAAAAAGGTAAAAGATAGACAGACGGACAAGCAGAATTGCCTTCGCATTTATTGTACAATTTTATTAATTAATAAAGGTAGCAAACGCGAACCTTACAAAGCGGGATCATACATGCCATGGAATAAAATAACTCTGTTTCCAATCAGTGTTTACTAGACCCAAATCGAGAGCTTTCAAAACTTGCTTGATTGGATGTGAATTGAAGGGCCGGTGGGTTTCGTAAACAAAACATCTACAGGTAAGATAAATGGTTAACATCACGTAATGTGACTTTATTTAATTTTGGAATAAATCAACAATACTCACAAAAACTATCTGAAAACTTTGTGTTGGGCAGGTACGATTGTATTTGCATTTTTGAGTTCAGACCTTCGTGCTATAACTTTCCATAACCTTATTCTGGCCAAATGTTGAGATTCTACAACAAAACTAAAGTTATTTGCTCGTAAGAAGATGAATTAACCTCAGACCGCAGTAAGAGTCAAACAATTAGACATTGAGCACATAATACAACGAAAACAATAAGGCGAAGTAACACCACAAATCGCTATACACATAACGCTCAACTTATAAAACATCATTTCGTCTCTGTCGTATTAAAACGATCGATAAAAACAGAAGAGATTATATTTTTAAAAAGAAGGATGTTTTTTTAAAATTCGTTTTAAAAAAACATCCTTCGTTTAAAAATTCAATTTTAAAAATTCAATTATTCGGTTATTCGAAGAGAGACGGAGAAAAAGATAAAAATTCTGACATGTCCTAAGTGAAAGTTTCGCCAGCGCGAACACACAGTCTATAATAGTATCAGAAATGTTTCTAATATTCATTGCTTGAAGCAAGGAACTAGAAGTACAGGTGCCACCGTCCACCAACGGCTTAACGTGCTTCCCCACGCACAGAGGAAACTTAGTATATAATGGGTGGTCTCCCATCCACAGACCAACCTAGGCCAGCGGCTTAACCTGAAGATTAATCCGAGCGGCTGTCATTATTTAGCCACGAGCTCCTTGCACCGTCACCGCCGTCGGCCGTCGTGCAGAACAAACCCTAAAAATGATGATGACGTAAAATATTGTGGCACGACATATTTTATTAAAGGTGCTTCACCCTCTGACCCAACATCTTTGACAAAGACCTCTTATACTGTCATAGCGACCTACTGGCTTAATTTAATGTTAATGTATGATACGAAGAGCGGACGTAGGTAAAAAGCTATAAAACAAATAGTCAGACATTTGGAGGGGACGAACGAAAACAGTTCCGTAACAAAAAGCAAAATGTAATTCTCCGCTTCGATTCTTATCAGGCGACGTTACATCTTTTTCTGCTTTATAAACGAGTTTTTTTTTAAAGATGAAGGTACTTTTGAGAACGAGATGGTCTATATAAAGCTTTTGACGTTCAATTATATTTGTAAATTTTAAAATAAGGAAAATCTCGTAACGAAAGTATTGAGGAATGTAGATATGGATATAAGAGCAGAAGAAAGATGATATGGAAAGTAAGGAGGTGTCTGATGAGATGACGAGTAATAGAGAACTAGGGAAGAAGGAGACATGCTGCGCCAACCACAAATCAAATGGGATAAGGGCATGACAGTGATAATGATGTGTAACGGCCGCCAACTTCATGATGCAAACTTTAACCATGGATGCGGTACATGATTATAAAGGATGTTAAACACCTCTTAACGAAGCCGAAGGCACTGGTTTTCCCTGTCATTGTGATAATTTTTTGTTCCACACCATACCTGGAAACCTTCTAGTTACGGAGATATTAGGGGTCAAAGTTCCAACTTTTTGACAAGTATTTTTTTAAATATATTTTTTTAATATAAGACGACCGCCGTCCTATTCAATTCGTCCATCAGCACAATGCTTTGAGTGCGTTACATTGAGTTCTACCACAAAACATGATTTTACACCCCCCAAAAAAAAGTCGTTTCCCAGCAATATTTTTTTGCGTAAAGTACTTAATTTCATGTACAGAATGCTTGGTTGACGGCTTCGTGATGAGGTGATTTACACGGTGTATATCCAAAAATATTACATTTATTCATTCATAATAAAAAACTCAGATTTTTCAAAGATTTCTGTGTAGATATTAGCGATATATTTTTTAAACGGCATCCCACTTCTAGTCTTCCAGTGGCGTGAACTCGTCAGTGTGGGTAATGTTGCCTTCGCTAGAACGTTTTGCTTTATCGTGTTCCCCCGTCGGTGTGCTTATAAAAACAAATCCCACACCAATTTCCAAGCATCCAGTTTCATATGAAATTATCTGATATTTTTGCGACTATCGTCGCGCCGCCGCGAGCATACCGCAGCCAACGGTGAAACGCCAAGCTGACCTCTTGCGACCGTCGTATCAATATAGATGTCAAACCAATTCCGAAGTAAACCCAATTCGATTAAGAATCAGTAGGCTATCTATATAATCTAATGTAATCTGAGGATTGTTCTAAAGCCGGCGCAGCCATAATTAATTGAGTTGAATCAGTGCAACAATGCCCAAGTTGGTAGTTGATTGCTCACAAGTCCTACTAACAACCAAGTACTAGTCGACCACAATTTCCTTCAAACAAGTTTCTGTTATGAACCAAATATATTTTTGAAAGATATCTGTAATCGATAATAACTGAGCTTATTTCATCAATGACAATTTAGTAAGTTAAAAATTCCTTCGTATTTAGATTAATAAGATTAACTTTCCTGTACAAAACAGTGGACAAAGAAAAATGGAAATAAGTAAAATACTTAAGTATTTTACTTAGCTCATCTTTTCCTTGAAGGGCAAATTTTGCTATTGAACCAAAAATTTTTTTCGTCCTTTGATCTTAAATCGGAAGGATTTCGAGTTATTGTTAACGTAACGTGAAATAATTGTTGTAGATATCAATTTTTTTGTCGTAAGTGAACCTAATCCGATATTTTCGGAAATATTTTACTTGTATCAATTTACCAGCGATCATTTATAAATCTGAACTAAATGCTGTGACATCAAATTGCCGTGGACCGTTCGCTTAATGTCACCTAAGAAAGTTTTTCGCCAGTAATAATTATAATCATCCATTATACTTTGTCAGTTCCCGTCGACTCTGATCCTTTATTATAATTAAAGCCATCAATCCTAGACTTTTTTCCGTAAGACTAATAATAATTATAAGCCCCTATTTCATTACACGCAAAAATACAATATCTGTTGTGAATTTCTGCCGGAGGACTAAAGCTACTTAAATGAATTTATATTTAATAAAAAACAGGCACTGAAAAAAATCATTAATGTACTATTAATAACATTTACTACGGGATATTTACCATGTGTATTATTTGTTTCGAGTTCCCGATATTTCGGCGCTGTTGCAAACGCCATGATCACGGATAAACTTTTATCCGTGACCATGGCGTTTAAATTTTAGTAAATGTTATTAATAGTGTTAGTGACCATGTCTGTTTAAAAACTTACATTAATGTACTGTACAATTGCGTCTTAACCATAAAACCCTCAGTACAAAGAAACTAGTGCCCGGTTGATGGCAATTAGGCTCGCCCCCTATTATATGGGACTTAAACATAACTGACAAAATGCGGGTGTACAGGTACAGCTCTGCCTAATCCTTCGGGGATTACAGTCGTTGTGTTAATTATAATTACAAAAAAACTAAAAGCAGAAACTTAATATAATAAAATACGTTTAAAAATACATGTTCATGTTTGCTCGTACTAGATTCACCGTAATATTTTCTCCATATTACGCTTTAACGATATGACATAGGTAAAGCGGAAAAAGATGTCAGGTGTAATAAAAGCCTAGAAGATCCCTGCGCCCCTTTTCACATCCCTAATCACATGTAATGTGGCATCAAACTATTCAAATGTAGTATAATAAAATCTCTGTGTTTTAAAAGTTTTTCCAATGCTGCATAAGTCTACGTTGAGGCTGGGGCACCGGATTCAACTCGCACCATAAGCCGAACTTGATTGGACGATTTCGAATGCATCGAACTGAGTTTTCACTTCGTCTCGTAATACTTGGAGTCTAGAAATTTCCAGAATTCTATTTCCAACTCGTTCAGCACCGTATTTGGGAACTTACCGGGATTTTACTACATACTATTTGCTGTTGTCAGTTTGGGACAAAAACACTTTTCGTGTTTTTGTGCCAGAGGATAGCGTAAAGCTCATTAGTTTCTGTGGATACAAATTGCAGTAGTGGACTATGATTCATGTACTTGAAAGTTACCTAAATTATGACTAACGATTGTTTTTTTCTGAATAGGTTTTCAGTAATATGCTGTGCCAAGCGTTTCAAAGGTACATAGTATTATAATATTCACAACTTGAGGAAAAGTTGCACAATGCAAGTACACTAAGCTTACCGTCGCTGTAAATGTCAATGTACCTATTTAAAATAAAAATCAGTTCTTGGCAAATCTTTGATAAAGCATAAAAGTGTCAAAGTTGGTTTTATATAAGCTGCCTGTCTAATAAGTACCAAGGAAACTATAATTTAAACAACTGTAAATGAAAAGAAAAAAAATATTATTCTGGGCGAATAAAGCATTGTACGATTTAAGAGAACATTTAAAAATAGTGGAACGAAAACCATAAATGCCTAGTTCAGTTCCGACTTCACATGTCGGCCGGCGTCCCGGAATCCAATCATCAGCCATCGAACCCTTTCCCTACTACGTGGGGTCAGTTTTTGCTCGATTCCAGTCGGAATTTAATCTCTTTAAAATATGAAATGGATTCTGCGGCTACGTCAAATAATACCGGCCATCAAGCCATAATGTTCGAAGCTAAGACCCGCTTATATCATTCTACTTATCAGAGCAATTTTGTTTTAGAGCAGCCGTTATGAGCAGTATCAAAATAATTATTTTTATGGTTATGGCTCTAAAAGGACATAGAGAATAGACGGGGGCGTGGATGTAATTGTTTTAATTATATTTTATGTGTGCTCATAATCACTTATTACGGTTTGGATTACATTTATAGTGTGTTCTAAAAGTAGTTTTTGTTGTTTGATGTGTTTATTAATTGCTAATTTAATTAGGGATATAATCCTGTCGATCCTTCGTAGATAGATGTGTTTATACGTTTAGTTTGTACGTGTAGATGGAGGTTGCCATCATTAGACTCGGCTCTGATCAAGCCGAGGTGCGATAAGTGTATGTCAACAGGGATTAAGAGGGGCGATTAATTGCTTCCTTTGCTCTTCGCAGGAAATACTTGTACTTATATATTTGTTGCAAGCGTAGAAAGGTTTAATTCAGTGTTGTTTATTGAATGCAAAAATAGGCATTCCATTTTTGTTAAAGCTTAAGCGATAAGTTATTATTACAAAGCCGTCAGCCGGAAAAATAGTAATAAACGTATTTTTTACGATATCACAAAAAAATACAACGCATGAGCCATATGCTTCATAATATTTCAGACACTATCTACTTACAACCCACAAATACCGCATCTTTCATTATTTTAGCTTCCCTAGCCAAGCTGTAGTGACACGTCATATTTTTTTTTTTTTTTTATGTAAAGTAATGTTTCGGAATATTGTGAACTGAAATATGTTTCTGACTAATAATCTTACTTCTACTAAGGTTTTCAGCCATCATGCTTTATTATTCGTACAATATTTAACACAAGTGCAAACCCGACGGAATAGTTTTGTTTGCATTCATACAGATTTCTCAATATTTTCTATATTTCAATATTTATTTATTTTTCTTTATTTTTCAATATTTGGCCAGTTGTGTGAAAGAAGTAGTTATATAGTCATGCTGCGCCAACCTCAGGTGTATTATGATAGGGGCAGAAGAATGGATTATTGATGTGCTCGCGGCTACATTAAAACAGCCGCACGGGTCGATTTTCAAGGTAAAACAGAGATTGCCAAAGTCGGGGAAGCATGTTAAGCCGTTGTTCAAAGCTGTCATTTGTAGATCTTTGGCAGTCATTACAGATAGTCAGTGGACTAAAAGTGTGACAGCCAGTCCTAACTAAAAGTATTTTATTTATTTGATATTTTTTTTATGTACACACAAAACACTCAACAAGACAATACATTAAGATACAAGAGCACAAAGGTACTGCTTATTTCAGAAGAAATTTCTTCCAACAGACCTGCGAGTGGAAAGATGGATTAGAAATGTAGACACAGTGTGTAGAAAAGATAAAACAGGAAAAAAAAAATGAGCTTAAAACATACTTTATACCTATATAAAATAAACATACATACAAATAAATACACTTATAAAAATAAACGTAAAAATATACCTATCAAAGTAAGTAAGTTAAGTAAGTATCATAGTAATTGGTTTGTGGAGGTCAGAAAGGCACTCGCTCCGTGTAAAATACTAGTATTAAAAACATACATCCAGTCAGACAGCCAGCAGATCCCAACATACTTGGTAAAAAGCTAGGCAGATGATGATGAAAGGCAGGGTTATGATTTGTTTATGGGCATGGTGTCTATTCTAGCAAGTGTCAATGCCATCATTGTTTTCATAAGTTAGAGCTAAGATCGTTAATTCAGTCTAATTGGCAGTTTGACTCAGTTTGCTTACAGTTCGTAGAAACAGCTTTCTGGACGTAGAATTGCAACATTCTAGCTTTCTCTCTAACCCTCGAGGGATGTTTCCACACATATTTGGATCAGTAGCTGGTAAGTGGCCGAGTGCAACTTAGCTTGTTAGTTTTCTCCCGAGACTTGTATGCCTACTGTGTTTGTTTGTGAAAATGGGAACTTAGCCTAGCGCTTATTTTCTAGGAGAGATAAAGAAATTATATTTTTAATTGAATAAGTTTATAAAAATAAAAGAAAATACTGCAAAGTCACCTCCTCTATTTTCGCCGATGCAGAGCCCTTCGTAATCGCGCCAAGAATGATTATTTTGTTGCCATTTCAATATATGTAACATGAATTTAAACACTATTTTTTTAATGTTAGCCAGTTGCTAGTTCATAGTGTGTCCTCAAAAAGGTTCGCAATTTCCCTGTCCCAAGGATCGAGAGGTTTCTATTATGTGGGTATATAAAATGGCCGGAAATGTAAAGATAATAATATTACAACCTCTCTCACTTATGCTAAGGGCGCGATTTGCGTAACATATTCGCGATATGTGGACTATTTTAGAAAAACTAATGGATGGATAGATTCATACAGGCGTACACAAGTAGGTCAGATAAATCTTGGAATTTAGGTCATACTTGGCATTGTAGCCACTTACGATTCTTGTTAATGTGTTGTATAATCTGTGTTATAATAATATGTTTCCAATCTTTGGCGTATACTCGTAAATACTGAAACTTTTTTTTTAATCAATTGGCATATTCATTAACTTATTCAGTGGTATCAAATCAATTTAACAAATGAAGTAGCCAGCGCGTTTCGATCACTAAGTAACAATTTATAACGCAATGAAAACAAACACCTCCAAAAATCTCCAAATACAATTATAAATTACAATCTAACGTCGATGAGGTATAATCGTTTAAATGTGAAACTAAAATGTGGACCAATTGATATGATGCGGTTTTATCATTTCGTGGTAAAACTCCTATTCCGGCTGTTACCAAAATTAGATGGATCAGTGTAATAGCAGCTCTTTCTAGGAATTATTGAATCAATTTCATGGACTGATGTCCAATTTACTATACAAGATGTTGTTTTGCATCCGCGTCAAAATTCAGTAGGTTGTCACAAAAAGTCTAAATAATCAATTAAAATTACGGTACCTAGTTTATTATTAATAAACACAAATTTTTTGGTTGTTTAAGTTTGACAGTATTTCAGAATAACCCCCTTAACGTGGTTTAGGTAACAAGAAATTATCGAATAAACGTTTGAGACGGTTTGTATGTGTGAAAGCGCGGTTATAGGGCGAGGATCAGACGGGCTGCGTTTAAATCAAGGGTGTTTCATACTTACCGATTTCCGTAAATAAGAATAATAATATAAAATTACCTACCCATTTTATTATTGATTCGGAACGAGAATCCTTAGCATAGTTACCTCCTTGGATTTGACGAGAATGCAAAACAACACCTTGTATGTGCATTTCATTTCAGCAGGGTAACTTGATACACATACGGAATAAAAGAAAGAAAACATATTTATTTGGCACATGCCACAAGTGCTCTTGGCTACTATAAACTCTTGGCTAAATAATAACAGCTGCACGGGCCGATCTTTAAGTTATAGCCGTGCTTGCAGAGGATAGTCCGTGGATGGGTGACGATAATTACATACCGAGTTTCCTCCGTGCCTCGGAAAGCACATGAAGCCGTTGGTCCCGACTGTCATTTGTAGGTGTTTTACAGTCGTTACGAGTAGTCAGAAGCCAGAAGTCTGACATCCAGTCTTACCAAGGGGTATAGTATTACCCAGCTACCGGGTCGTGGAGGCCAGATAGGCAGTTGCTTCATGTAAAGTATTGATACTCAGCTGCACCCGGTAAGACTGGAAGCCGACCCCAAGATACCGTCCCTGAAACATTTTTGAAATATTGCAGTATTTACAAATTCTGGTGCACTTTTTGATCAATAAATGTTCTTCAGTTTTTCCTAGATGATTTTTACTATCATAAATTTTCCTTTAATGTTTCCGTGATAAATGGAAACCTTAAAGATCGCCTAGTGAACCATGACGCAGATATATTGAAGCGATAGGTTCTACCGATTCCTTTATGTGACACGCGGGTCTAAGCTATTAGTCTTCTGCTGGTAGGCTGAACGAATGACTAGGCTAACCTATTTCGTTTTTATCGAATGGTAAATTGAGAAAAAAATGGGTGTTCGACTGTTCGTAGATAGATTCTATTTATGGTGATATGAAATTATTGTCTGGATGAGCATAAAGGTTCAGTAGCAATATATAAAAATAACAAAATCATCATCATCTGTCTAGCTTTTTCCCAAACTATCTTGGGGTCGGCATCCAGTCTAACCGGATTCAGCTGAGTACCAGTATTTTACATGAAGCAAAAATAGAAAAAAAAAAGAAAATATCGGCAAATATTGATAAATCTATTGAAGTTGGTACACGATATTCTAAATAAAGGTTTTAAATCATTCTCTTCAATTGGGCTCCGTCGCAGTCGGTTCAAAAGAAAGAATATCATCCACTTTTTAGAATTCATCGGTGATCTGGCTCAGCGATGAATTTTGAAAAGAAGCTGTAATGCATTGAAAATGGCGATATGACGTCACCTGTCTTCCCGTTCAACATGAATTATCGCCGCAGCGCGTATCGAGAGTCATTCGTTCACCCAATATGACTGGCACTTGAATAATCTCTGTTCTTTTGTTTCTACCGCGAGAGAAACCGTTCACACTGAACGTCTGTCGTTCGGTGTCGACGGCTAAATGGACGAAATTCGATATTTTGTGTGACATGTGTTCAATTCTCTTCCCACAATGCGTTTGTTTGCTGAAATAATAGTTAAGTACAGTATTGTACGTGTTAATTTGGATAATTTAGGATGTAATTGCGTTATAATGTTTGATTATGATAGAGGTGTTGGTGGGTCATTCATGAATAGGAAAATGTTATTGGAGTAGCAGAAATAAACTCATAATATTTATGCCGATTATATTTTCGAATTATTTTCAGACAGAAGTTGAACTATGATATATATATAGTAAGTATGGTTAAGCTTAGTTGAAGTAATGACTAATACGCCATACGATCACTGCCAAAAATTCTGTTTAGTAGGTACACGTCTTGTTGGTCTAAACTTAACGTAAAGCAAGTTAACTCATTTATCAAACAACTTGAATATTGGGTTACTTGTTAGTGCCTATCTATACCTATCTTCTTACTGAATTTATGGATACAGACTACACAGCAACTTCAAATTTAGTGAGCGAATGTACTCCTTCTGCCTACAAATTGGAGTTAGTGAATATATGTAGGCACCTATCCGGCGGCGGCGCTACGGATAACAACAAAATATATTATAGCCACGTAAAAAAAAAAAACTGCCAGTGCAGGTTACAAATAAGATAAGAAATTGGAACTGCAACTTTATCGCGCAATATTTTCGGACCAATTATTTCGCTCAGACGAGTGCCATAAATCAGAACAGAGTAAGCTCCTGATAAAATCGATAACCCAAGTCGAAAAGGATTCGCGAGTGAAATACCGAATAACGACAAAGTATTTCCGAACATAAATATCCCCGCCGCGATTTGTGTCGTTTAGCATTCGATCATTACTACAAGACAAGATATATCGTGGTCTCTGTATTTGTCGGTTTGTGCACGTACTTAAAACAAACTGCCATTCTTGTTTGATATTAAAACCGAATAGAAGTTTTTGATGAATTCAATAATAAAATGGAATAGTAAGTTCTGCGAAGTGACTGGAAGTTAAACTGTTTTCGTACAATGCGCGTGCTGCCCGATAACGTCCGGGATGTCAGGACACCCAAATTTCTGTTTTAATTGAGGGTTAGTATTACGCCTATTTTTAGAGGCCTTTTCAATTCACTAATAATTCTAATTCTTGGTGTTTTTAATTTCCTGTTCAGATGACTCTTAATTTACTCCGTAGGAATCGTGTGATTTATGAAAAGGAACTTAATCCAGTAGTGTTATGACAGGTCACTCCAGAGCGCACATTTTATAAATGTAAAATTTATCTGGATTCCGAGGATTCAGCTTTTGAGCTCAAAAACTGTCACCGTCACACCACCGTGAGCTTACATTGGATACACAACGTCAGACCAGCGACATGTCCGACGGAAATATTCTCAGTCGCCAGAAAGCTTTGCACCTTATCTTTATCCAAAATAAGAATGTCCGGGAACTTATTCGTTTGTCTGTAATTATAGAACTAATTTAAAGTTAGAACTAAAACTATCGGTAGAATAAAACTTTTTGGGAAAATAAACGTAGAGGAACTTTGAATTTGGGTCGCATTTAACAACATTTTTCTACCCTTACTCATCACAAAACAGTGAAAGACACATTAAATATGAACAAAGGCAAATAATATTTTTCCTTATCAAGTAGTTGTGCTCTCATAGCAACTGTGTTCGTGTAAGAGGGTCGTTGTAATACAAAGATAAAGATATTACTCGGAGCAATCCCAATAAAGCAAAATATCAGGGTTATGTTTCAGGTCAAGGAATGTAAACAATTAAATCCTTGGGGCGAGTGCTTGCTCCGGCTGCTACCCGTGTAATCTCTCAAACGAACAGAGACATCGTCCTACATAGGTTTGCGTGACGTAGCAACTTTTGTGTACGTAATTTAACAGGATTTTGCGACAACCTGCCCTGATAT
Organism: Cerastis leucographa; assembly: GCA_963082945.1. NCBI lineage: Eukaryota > Metazoa > Arthropoda > Insecta > Lepidoptera > Noctuidae > Cerastis > Cerastis leucographa. The sequence goes on along the minus strand of OY720385.1, from coordinate 9,975,503 downwards.
ATTAGAAACTAAAACCATACTATTAGAATCGAAAAACAGGGTTTTCTGAAGTTTGTATGTTACGTAGCAAAAACAGATAAAAGAAGTCTAGAAACCATTTTAAATGTGAGATAGATTTCGCACAATATACGATAGTGGAGCACAATTTCCGTACCTAACCCACCTAGGCAACACATTATGATGCTCACACTGTTATTTTTCTCACACCGATTTTCTGTTTTCCACAAAAAGATAAGCTCAGCTTATCCTGTGTTTTTCCTTCGCTGTCTGATCTGAACGTAGATAGAAGTCCTGTTTAATGTTATTCCGCTTTTATTACTACGGTCCGATTTCATCTGAAGTCATCTTTGCAATCTCCGTTTTCCTCTTTCAAAAACTAACGGAAACTATGTTCAAAGCTGTATGGCATTAGTCCCGTCAGACGGCTCTACATCTCCTCGACGGTTGAAAAGGGTCAACTTTAAAAGGATCACCTGTTTGCCTGATAGTTCTTGATTTATAGCCGAAAATTTTCGGATATACGGTGACAAACGATATGGGTGAAATTGCATTGAAAGGTTTTGCATTTTTAATTGTTACCGATTGAAAATTTTCATGATCATTTACACGTTATCCTCATTAAATATACGTTACGGACAACACCATGCACCCCAGTGGCTGTTTGTCGGTAGACATTACTTATTTACAAAGGGTGTAACAAAAGCTATCGCTCCCATGCGTCATATTAAAAAGCGATTTGCAAGATATTCCTAAAGTGCAAAAAAATTTGAGCAGAGGCGAATTGTGAAACTTTTTACCGTCACGTTAATAGGAACGCGAAGTTGGGATCCATGTACTGACACGATACTTAGATGTCAAACTTGGTAATGTTATTCTCAGCCGTCCGATTTTTTTTGGATCGTATGTAGGTTAGATTCAATAAAAACTGGGTCTTGGTCTTACAGCCTGTGAGACGCAATATCTAAGTCGGTTTGCGTAAGTAACGTTTTTATTACCTTTATCTCTTATAGAAAATAATAGTTCCCTACTAATGGTTATATTTTAATTAGCCAGCGACTGGTATTACAGACACAAAGTTTACCCACGCTTGTATCCCTGGGGGTTTTCGGAAATCTATCGGGTTACTGCTCCTTGTTAGCTCTAGTTATTATAATATAAATTTATATAATGGTAATTAATTATGTTTTGTATTAACGATGAATATCTATTGTTTTTCTAATATTTTTGTAAATTCATTAGACTCACATGTCTATTCTTCTCTACAGGACTGGTTTTATTTGAGACCGTGTGCAATGTTTGTCTTAACACTCTTTGTTTATTTTTAATATACCATTGTTAAATTGAATGACTATTATAAGTAAAATAATAATTGTCACTACTGCGGTTATACTTATCAAGCCAGAGAGACCTTGAGATTTCTTTATTATAATTTTTAAAATAACGTTTATTTTCTCCACCACTTAATGACAGGTAATTAATATTAATCCTTACTATATTATTATAAATGCGAAAACAAGTTTGTTTGTTTGTTACCTCTTCAAACCAAAACCTATGAACTGATCCACCTGAAATTTTGCTTATACGTTGTCAGGTGTATACAAACGGACATAGGATACCTTTCATCTCGAAAAAAAGTAATGTTCCTGAGGCAAACAACTATAACGTTCTTATAAAAATAGATGGCGCAACGTGTCCGAGACAATTATTGTCAAATTCTAAATTTACGCGAACAAAGCTGCGGGCAAAAGCTAGTGTAGTATAAACATACACACAATCCGTCGAACATTAATTCTGCAAAATGATGGTGAAAACCAAAACCACAATTCAATTTACAGGTAGGCGCAGGTTACACATGAACAATGAGAGCCTGTTAAAATCTCTGAAGTTAGTATGAGAAGTTCAATGAATAAAAAAAGAACTTAAGAATGCTATTTTAAAATTCTCCCAGGTTACGGTCAGGGTAAACTTCACACACGTAAACATAGCAATAGGTGCATACATCAATACATGCAAGAACAAGTACCTATAGTTCATTCGATTCATTGAGTTAGCTACTCCATTCAACCATGGTTTGACAGGATTCTAGTTTGCCGAAGTGTCTGCCATCTGAGTTAAACAAACCCTTGGGAAAGTTAACTTTCCCAGTTGGATGTTCATTTGTGTATTTCCTCGATTCCTGGTAAATGATTTAAGACACAACAACCCTGTAACTTGTTACATTATCTTTCATTCGGAATTCTGTTTACTTCACTGATAAAATATGCTTTTCAAATAATATATAGAATATACAGGGTGTTTAGCGCATGGACCAACACAATTTTTCCAGGGATTTGGGAGGTTTTTACTAACTAAACACCTATTTCTATTTATCTTTTGCTCGAAGGTGCTAAAAAGATACTTTCTGGATTGCGGATCAATATAGAAAGTGTCTATTTAGTACCTATATATTTCCTATACCTAAGTATGTATTGAATAAATATGTTGTGGCACCGAGTTGCCGGGTCTGGCATACCACTGTTAAACCCACGATGGTTTGTGTGGTATGTTTACGATTTGTCAATAAGTATAAAAGTGTTTCTTTGAATAATAATAACAAAAAAAAAAAAATTAAACTTGAATTAGAACCTAGGTTCTACCCAAACACACTATGTCCCAAATGTCACGGTTGGTTAAATACTTTATTTAAAAACTACCCAAAATGTTTCCTTTAATGTGAAATAACTTTTTCGTTTGTGGGTGTAATGGCACAAAATATTTTTCATTATTTTGAAGTTTTTTATTATTAATTTTCCAAAGCCTTTTAAATCTAAATAAATCATTGTTTGATAGAACTGGTTTCAAGAAAATTTCTTACAAGCTTCTAAAGTTAAAAAAAAAAAACCAAACAACCTGTATTATCAAAATAAAAAGCTCGTGGAGATATAATTGAATATTCAGCTTCATAAAATAATTTTAATGGTAATCAGTATTAATTTCAGAGCTCTTATTTGCCTTTGTCGATGTCAAACGAAAATCAGAATTAAATTGCAATGAAAATAATTTGAACCGCGATGAGTGACTAATTTGCATTTAAAACCGATGTCAATATACTCGATAAAGCGAGAGATATAACTGGTATCGTGTTATTAATTACCATCGGCTAAAGATGGCGGCCATAAAAGAAGGGAAGCATAATTACACAGCAGTGGATAAAAGCGAGTCTAAATTAAATTGATGAATGCTCGGACTTAAATTGAAGAAGTTAACATTTTTAGTACCTGTTAAATGTTTTCAAAGGGAAGTTTTATGTTTTCAAAACAAAAGCGCCGAATTAACTAAAGGTAGACATGTAGCCATGGGTAAATTACCTACTATTTAAATCAGATTTTTTTTTCTAACGACTAGGTACAGCTATCATCTGTACAAAAAATCGTCTTCACTCGCAACAAAAACCGTTACTTTCCCGTGGCCTGCACAAAACCTTATTATTTGCCACCTTTGGAATGGCTCCACAAATACCAGCTAGCCGCGCTTGACTCGGTAGAACGCAGAGCAAAGAGGCTGATTGACAACGTAAAATTGGTGGATACCAAGCTTCATAGCTTGGCTCATGCCCGTAAGGCTGCCTGCTAGCCGGTCTTCTACAGGCTGTACTTCGGTGAGCGTGCCCAAGACCTCATCCCAACGGCCCCCTTCTACGATCAGACATCTAGACGCACTCCAAGCTACCATCCCTATTTTATTGCTATTCCACCAATTCGCACTAAGCGTTTAAAACGTCTTTCATAATTAGTCCGGTCAAGATAGACATTTGAAATAACAAAAATTCCCGGAGAGCCAAATATCGGTGGAGAGCTGGGGTTTACCATTACAAATAAAGTTTTAAAAATCCCATCGATCCTATGTGTGCTACAAAAGCTATTCAAGGTCAAAGGTCAAAATTTGAGGTTTTTTGGATTTTTCTCCAAAACGGTAAGTTTTATCAAAAAAAAACTTCAGACCAAAGTTTTAGGTCTTAAAATTTTCTACAAAAATGATCTTTGTAATTTTTGCCTAAGAGTTACCATCCCTGCGATATCGCGATTCTAAGAGTGACCTTATACATGATATGCACACATTTCCACGCCACCTGTGAGGTAGTGTATTCGGCGCGTTTTTTAAAAAAGTCGGGTTGCTGTGTTCTCCAGCGTGTATCAATTGCCAAGGTCAGTCTTGCTGAAATTTTCAGTTGAGTACAATAGAGGAAGATTTCTGTGATTTTAATGAAGAGACCAATGACTCAGCCACATTTGAACAATTTATGAACATCCAGCAAGAGGAAGAGGAAGAAGAAGAAATCGAAGAAGACATGACTGTTGAAGTAGACTTTTAAGAGTATGAATCTGATTAAAATATCTAAAGAAATGTTCCCTTAAATTATCTTAAAATTGTCATGTCAGTTAGTGGAGTAGCCCTAAAGGGGATCCACGGTAAAACAAAAACGCGCCGAGTACACTACCTTACAGGTGGCGTGGAAATGTGTGCATACCATGTATGATGTGACTCTTAGAATCGCGATATCTCAGGAATGGTAACTTTTAGGAAAAAGTAATCAGGTCCATTTTTGTAGAAAATTTTAAGATCTACAACTTAGTCTGAGATTTTTTTTTGATAAGACCTCAAATTTTGACCTTTGACCCCGAATAACTTTTGTAGCACACATCGGATCGATGGGGACTTTTAAAACTTTATTTGGAATGGTACACCCCAGCTCTCCACCAATATTTGGCTCTCCGGGAATTTTTGTTATTTGACCACTATTTTTATGCGCACAGCAAAGGAGTGGAGCTCTGTACCTGTGTTTGTGTTTCCGAACGCTTACTACCCTATTCTCTTCAAAGAGAACAAACTTATAGAGTGAACAGGCATCTTCTGGGTAAGCTCGTACCATGGTCGACTTTGTCTCTGTCATCTCTGACCTAGACTAAACTCAAGAGCAAACACATCGCAAATAAAAAAAAAATCCAATGGCCACAATCAGCGAATGTTTACTTGTACCTGCGAGAAAAATGTTTGTCCGTAGCGTTCAGAGCGGTGAGAAAACAAACATGAAATTAATTCCAACATGTCGACTACGCCACGTTATACTGTATCGCAGTTTACACGTGCTGTTCAGTGTACACACAATAGAGTTTGTACACAATTAGTGAAGAATAAATCTAATCTTTAAACACGAGTTCTTGTGGAAAAGTTTCTGAAAAAGTTGAGATAGGCCTTCTGAATACCAATTCTTCTAACTTAATGTCCTCTATGTATCTAGAGAACCTCTGGGTACATTTAGAGCCTCTTGGTATAGGAAGTTCTTATTGCTAATGATCCGTGAGTATAGGTAGGCGTGACGCTGAAAACACGTTCTAGATGCGTCTAGGTGCGTCTTCCAGACTTAGTGTCATCTATTGCTAATATGGTCTTTTCATAAGAATACAAAAGTTTTCATAGCTTCGACTGCTCATCTGTTTGTTTATTTTATCGTGCCCTCAACACATTGATAAGGACGTGTCGCCATGACATAGTGGGTACAAGATGTTTCAATATCGGGATCCTATTTATCCCGGAAGGTAGAAATTCGTGATGATACATATGGGTCTCCAATATTTTTATCATTCGATAACACCCTGCAGTTAGAACCCAAAGGTATTCCATTTATCGGAGTCCGTTCGCCGATCAAAAAAGGATTCGCTTTGTATGTACCGTTTAGGTGCCGCAGATATATTAACTATTCATTGATTCAACGGTTTTGAGTGCAAAAGTGTTAGATATCAAAAAGGATTTCAATTATTCTACGTATGTAACAGATATTTGAATATTCGAAAGAATAGTTATAAAGGAAAGATTAAAGTGAAAGATTTTCAGTGCTTCTGTGCTACACATTCAGGCACAGCGCGTCCATAAATCTAATTAAATGACCCGTTTTCACAACTTGCTCTGCAGTACTCAACAAAATATTCCATGCAACCTAATCACATTTAAAGCTTTAATCTACCACTCCTCGAGTGACGTGGGGAAACGCCATCATTTAGCTTAAGTACTGGTAAAAGCGGCTCGTGTCGTGCAAAATATAATTAATATTATAATTCAGCGCCTACGCTGAATTAACATTAACTATTCATAATTTAACATTAATATTAACTATTCATTGATTCAACGGTTTTGAGTGCAAAAGTGTTAGATATCAAAAACGGTTTTGAGTGCAAAACTGTTAGATATCAAAAAGGATTTCAATTATTCTACGTATGTAACAGATATTTGAATATTCGAAAGAATAGTTACAAAGGAAAGATTAAAGTGAAAGATTCTCAGTGCTTCTGTGCTACACATTCAGGCACAGCGCGTCCATAAATCTAATTAAATGACCCGTTTTCACAACTTGCTCTGCAGTACTCAACAAAATATTCCATGCAACCTAATCACATTTAAAGCTTTAATCTACCACTCCTCGAGTGACGTGGGGAAACGCCATCATTTAGCTTAAGTACTGGTAAAAGCGGCTCGTGTCGTGCAAAATATAATTAATATTATAATTCAGCGCCTACGCTGAATTAACATTAACTATTCATAATTTAACATTAATATTAACTATTCATTGATTCAACGGTTTTGAGTGCAAAAGTGTTAGATATCAAAAACGGTTTTGAGTGCAAAAGTGTTAGATATCAAAAAGGATTTCAATTATTCTACGTATGTAACAGATATTTGAATATTCGAAAGAATAGTTACAAAGGAAAGATTAAAGTGAAAGATTCTCAGTGCTTCTGTGCTACACATTCAGGCACAGCGCGTCCATAAATCTAATTAAATGACCCGTTTTCACAACTTGCTCTGCAGTACTCAACAAAATATTCCATGCAACCTAATCACATTTAAAGCTTTAATCTACCACTCCTCGAGTGACGTGGGGAAACGCCATCATTTAGCTTAAGTACTGGTAAAAGCGGCTCGTGTCGTGCAAAATATAATTAATATTATAATTCAGCGTAGGTTTCAGAAACGATTCTGCTACGATCATTAATATGAGCTTATAATATTATATTTTATTTGTCAATTAATGAAGGGTGTTTTATTATGTCGATTTATGTGGCATAAAATAAAATTCCATCACCGTCACAGGCGCCACACTTGACATAAATCATGTTTCAATAGGACGCACTCGGCTCAGATTTGTTTGCTTAGTGCTGTTAATTTGGCGGCATTCTCTGGGACGATCATTAGCAATGACAACGGTATTAATTACATGCTTTGTTTTCGATTGAAGCGGGTTTGCGACAGCGAAGGAATCGATTTTACGAGACGCAAAAACATTCGTCTGGCTATTCGCTAAATTGATTCTATGTAGTTTTGTTAATTTGTTGGAAATGCCGCTTGGATTGTATATACATAATGTTTTTGGAGATCGCAGAGCGAGCAAGTTAAGCTTATGCATAAATCATGTTGGCCACACGTACTAGTTGATGCAGAACTATTTCCGCTAGGCGTACTATAATTACTCCACTTAACGTAGACATGCAAATTCATATTCCTCGTTCCTAAGTTAGCAGGATTGTTCGATAACTAAGTTGGTATCATTACGGTTCCCTGATACATGATGTCGGCAGCTGGTAATAACCGTTACTTCGATCTTTAAGTTATAAATGTCAACGCCCCTAGACCATTTGCGTCATCCAGATAGTAAAGGGCACAATTTTAATATCCTGCGATTCCCAATATTATTGAGTCGGCCCCATTTACTGTAATGATGTAGCTAAAAAATTTATGGACCATGTAATTTTACTTTGAGGCCTACCCTCCTTTATGTCGATATATAGATGAAAAACGCTGTTACATTTATAGGTATATAAGTACGTAATACTTTTGGGTTGCCAGTTTGAAAATAGTAACTTAGTTTCTTTCTTGCCAGTTAAACTAAAAATACCAATTCTCGAATCTTAAAATATTTACAAACTTTTCGATATTAATACGTAATGCTGGAAAATTCCCTAGAAAAAGCGATGTGTTATTCTACGTAACCATGTCAACTCGCTTGGCTGACGACGGGTAAACTTTGAGGAGTGCCCCAAAGGAAATACCTATTCGTCAAAATATTTACGAAGCCAACAGACGTGAACATCGGAAACCTTGTTTATCTATTTAAACCAATATATCCATGACTTTTTTATTAGTTTTGGAAAACTTCTTTTGTTTCATCCAATAATTACCTTTCTAATTGATTTCAGTGCAACTTAGATTAATCATAAAGTTATGGATATTTTTGAATTTTATGACAGCTGTCCCTCCGTTTTTGTTTTTCTTTTACTTTTCCATTGATATATTTGTCCGCACTAAACTAACATGTCCTTAGATTGCCAACCGTAATATCTAGGCAATAAATTACAAGTCCGGGCTACAATAAAATTGGTACAATGTAGACATACGAGGCGAAAGGTCACTCGTATTGTATCTGGGCGATGAAAAAGGAATATCGTGAAAAGGTTGGAAATGAGTGCGTTGCCGCTCTCGGTCGGGAAGTAACAATTTTTGACCCACATATTTCACTCGTCCCCTCTCTGTACAAGTTTAAACGAAGTCATTCTATGCCACCAGAGATGACGAACATTTTTAAAATGGTTAAACTTCGCTAAATTGTGAACTTAATTTGGCTTTCCTGTTTAAAAAAGTATACGACAGGACATCAGTACCTATTTATACGTATGAACGCACGTGTAGCAATAGAATCACATTTTCGCTTCGTTTTAAAGTTTGCGCTGTGTCCGTTTTGCATTTTAGTTTAAGTAAAATCGACGTGACATACGACGTACAACAACGACATAATGTATTCAAAGTTTGGTCATCAATCACGCTGAAGATATTCCGTTTTATATTAAATACAAGAGTAAGTCGGCAGAAGGAGAGAATTTCCATAAGGTGAAAGTGGTGCGCATAAAATCATGTAGGTTGAAGGTTCGTTGGCGTTAGTGGTAGTGTCCCTCGAGGCAGGGAATAGGAGTCTTCATACATGTAGAATAGCGAACCCTCCTCCCACAATAGTGATTTATTTTGATAGATGCTACGTTCTCGCCGAGTTTCCTCCAGACTTTCGACAACTCATTTTAATTTGAAAAAGAGAAACATCAATTGGCTGAGCTACAAAACTTTCATGAATTAACATCTATGTAAGACATTTTACGAAGAAAAATTGAAGTTAAGTTCTTTCCAACAGATTTCTAGTTAAATAAGGTTCATAATTGAATAAATTCAGGTCAGAAAATGTGCTCACTAAAAGAATAGAGAAAATGTTCTAGACATTTGAGTGGGACGCGGAGCCTATGATGTTTCCCGTGGGGCTATAAAGAGACGGATTCACAACCATGATAAAATCGAGATTGCTTTGAAAACGTGACACGATTTATTTGACGGTTGAGCGAAGGCTAAACGACGGAAACAAATACATTAGTTTCAAGTTCAAGTAACTGGTGAAGAGCTTACATTGTAACTGTCTTTGCTATATCGACGCTGTCGGGTAGAATGGCAACTTTACACGAAAGCGTGAAATGTAGTGAATGTTTAATCATTTGTTTTTATTGAGTTAAAGCAAATAGTATTAGTTTACAATTTGAACTTTCTAGTGTAAATGATCTGCCTTTCCGCAAGGGTTTTCTTCTCGTGAAGTTTACATTTCTAAATCCAACAATCTTAACTGAGCATCATGTTGCGTTTGTATTTGTATTTACTATAATCTAATAATAATTAAAATTTAAATGTAAATTTGTTCTGTACCCTGTGGCGTGCCTAGGGGTCAACGATACGGCAAGCCCAATAGGCAAGCCGGCTGTTCAGAAACCCGAACATAATGAAGTGTTACTACTCTTCCTTATTAACCTACTGGTTATAAGGGTAAGCTAAGTTTGTAGGCTTGTATGGAAGTACCGCTACTAACTGTACTTACAACATCCCTTCGCAACAAACTGCAGATCATTTCCTTCAGGACGGGGTAAATGTGAGAACTCCTTCCCTTCCGTTACCCAAAAAATTGCTCCTTTGTTATTTGGCATATTTTATATTTGATAAGCGTTGTACCGAAAAATAACACAACCCTATAGAAGGATACAGTTTATTGTAACAACCCGATGTATGTTTATTTTGCGGTACAAATATTTCGACCCGTAAAATAAAGGTTTTGGTGTTATAACCTCCTGAAATGTACAGAAAATACATGCTCAAATTTTGTTCGGCCAAGAGCTTTCTATTTATTGTTCATACTTGCATAAATCTTTGTCAAAAAGGTAACTTTTGATTGATTTAGGAGCACTCAACGAAAATTTATTACTGTTAAACGTTCGCTGGTTAGATTTCCCATTGAGTTTTGTATGTAATTTGTACTTGACGATAATTTGTTCCGACTTACTCGGGAAACTTGGCAGAGGCGTGGAAATGTAACTTATTCACAGATTAAAACCCGTTCACGAACGAGGTTTATAGAAAATGTTTATTCTCAATAACGAGAAAGTACTCGTATTTCTCGAAATAATTTGCGAAAATCTAGAAATTTCTTTCTCCTAATAACAAAAAAATATACGAATAAGAAAACAATAGTAACAAATGACCAATCACAAAAGTAGGTAGCAAGAAAATACATGTAAGTACCAAAAATATTTGGCCAAGTAGGTTAAAGTACTTAGAGAGTTATAAATCATCGCAGCCACAAAGCATCAGTGAGGCGTACGATGAAAAAACCGCAGAAATGGCCACCGGGTAATATCGTAGTTTTGTATGAACAGCGGTCAGTTTTGTAAATGTTTTCAAGCGCTCAAGCTTGACTGTGCCTGCCTACTTGTCCCGTCGTGCCTTTAATGATATCACGAAAAAAAAAACAAAAAAAAATTTTGTTCAACGGAAAACGAGAAAGCTCAGCTTTTTTAATAGCAAAATAAAAATTCATCCTTTGAAAGGACCTGTCAAGTACAGCCTCAGGCGTGAATTATAGATGCCATTAAAAAAAAAAAAAAAAACAAAAAAATGGTTGTTTGTATTAAGTTTGTAATAAACAAGTGTTTACAAAATGGTCACTTTTTTTAATGAATGGTATTTATCGTTTGATTTTTTTTTTGTTTTTTTTTGTCTAGTGTAGAGAAAATCTAAGTCAGTGCACGTTTAGTTAGAAGTCTGAGCTTACGTTGACTACTGAGTATTAAAACCTGCTCTGTGTGAATTAATTCGGAGCTTAGATAAATACAGCTGAAGGAAATACTGCTCCTGAAAATCACTTGGTACAGTTTTTTCCCATGATTCTTACTTCTGTCTCATGTTAATATATCTTTTATTATTCTGATTTGATGTCCTCTGATGTGGTGACTAACCTTACTGTGCCTAAACTTACTGGAAGAAGATTTATTCCCGTTATTGGGAAACTAAGCCTGAAAATGAACAAGTATTTTTGCTACTTTTTCTTTTACCTAGGCATTTCATGTCTCGTAAGAACCGAGATTTATTAATCAAATCCTCGGAGATTTATACGTTACAGATAGGGAAACATAAAACCTGTCTCATGAAAAACATTTCTTCTTTCCTCATTGACAGGACCCTAAAAGTGTGCAAACTTTTACGTTGTATATAAATATCAAAGCATATTTTTGGAATACCTTGGCTTTTTATTTCGACGGTTTGTATAGTTGAATAAAATTGTTAAAAAGGTGGAAACTTTGAATAAAGAATACAGCCTTAAATATTTGAGCAGATTGTTTGTGGATATTCCAAGCTTTTTGAAATATTGTTGTGTAGTCATGTAAAAACATAAGAAAATCGCAGAGCGTTGACAGAATAATGCCTACCATGTATTTTCTTAATCGCAGACATAGATTGCCACATAAAAGAAACAAAACGAATGTTCTTTGCCATAAAATAAATACTTTCAAATAAAGCTAAAGCAGATCAGAGCATCTGTAGTGGGTGTTGGTATATCTTATCAAGGAATCATGAATCTAGCGAACAAGAACGTGACTAGATGTTTATACTACACCGCTTATTTTCAAAAAGCCATAGAGAGCCGATTGCAGTCTCTTTGCGAAAGAAAAAATGCGAGTGGGGGAAAATTATAATAATAGGAATATTTAGGACTATTGCTTAGTATTCACGAGGAATAACAACGAAATAAGGCTTTTATTAAGTTACGGCCCACTGAACCAAAATTGAAATAAATTCCGAAATTGAAAGTAATGTGAGTTGTCTGAAGTCAAATTTAGTTCCAGATCAATTACCTATGTGCACTCATAAATGTGAAACGACAGAAATAATAAACGGTTAAAAAACGGTTTCGAAATACAAAAAAAATGTAGTGCTGAAACAGTGCTTTGCTGGGTTTTTAATTTTTTGTCAACAGCAGTCACTGTTCAAGTGAAAGGTTAATCGCAATATTTCGCCCCTTAATTATTTTTCATTAACTGGCTTGTGGAAAATTTACACAGTTTTTTGGTATTCCATGAAATATCGAAATGAAATATAGCCCACAGAGAGGTAGTTTTAAACGGGCTGAATGCAGGAATTGTGTTTTGAGGCAAATTGGCAGTGATTCATTATCATAACATTACTCAAAAGAATAAATGGAAAAACAAAAGACGATGAAAAGTGTATCCTAGTTGTGACCGCCCATTGTGTTCAGTAGCGAATGTAAGTGTCACCCAAAACAAATAGTCCCGGAACTATTCCGTGAAATGAAAAAGAAAACAGGGTGGGTCACCCTTTATTGTTAGTGGAGAAATTCTTTTGACAAGACTTTGCTCAGGCGATGTCGGTCGTGCGTCATGTCCGGAGAAGCGTTCCTATCATCTTTGAGGCACCGGGTCCCTTTAAACGAGTGGTTGGCGCCGTCTCGTCAAGGCTGCGGGCGTAACCCTCCGAATATCTTAAGACATACAGATACAGTAAAACAAAAAAAATAAAAGTAAAAGATATAAGTAGGTTGTCAAATAACACGAGTCTAAAATTTAAGAAGCTATCTCATTTGCAATAACAACATCTGTATCGCATCTGTGTACATCTGTATTTCCTACGTAGTGCGAGAAGTTTATTTGCAGCATGTATAAAAAATTGTTTTGATAACCATACACACACTTAGCGAGCCAAATACGCCAGAGTGAAATGGCGACAAAAATCCTCAACCTTTAAACCTATCGCCACACTACACTATCAAATCTCAAACCATCTAAAATGTAAATAAAAATTCAGCAAACTTTTTGAAATGAGAAGTAGTAGGCATTGATCGTAAAATGTAATGGCTAGTCTCTGGTTTGGGAAAAACACATTACTAATATAAGTGAAAGACTTAGTTTGTACTACTCTTTATTCCGGCAGTGTGATGGTGTTTGTAGGTTTACAACTTCGCCAGGTTCAATGCCCTCTTTATTTTCAGTTCTTTCACGAGAGACAGTGACGACAATGTACTTAATAGATTTGTTTAGTTTCCCTTCAGTCCTTTAGATTTTCTTTTGTAAGAAAAAACTTGTAAGTAGGTATTTTTTTTTGTGAATGGTTTCTCGCATTTCAACCTAGGAGGTTGTCGTCTGCTTAACCGGACTATCCTGTGGGTGCCTTGAGTGTAAGAACTCCAGCCAGGAGTATGTATTATTCTAGTAAGTTTTTTTCATATAAATATTAAAAGTAAAATGTTGGTAGGAATTAATTGTCAACACTGCTTTTTCTTTTATTGCTTTAACAACATGATTTGTTAACAAGGTTTGCTAACTGCTGCTTACTCATTTTATTTGAATACCATTTGAAAACACCTGTTTTATTTTGAAGAATGTGCCCAAATTATTAGCATACTTTCATCAACTGTGGTCAGAAAACTTTTAATTGAACATTTTCCTACAACAGTAAACGAATTCAATTTCGATAGTGGAATATTTTTATTAATACCTTTATCGAGAGATTTCCAATAATTCCCGTAAATTGTAATGTGAGCATATACAGCGGTCTCGGTAAAAACTGTACGCAAACAGATGTCCTGAAAACATTCTTCAGTACATAACAATATGTCAATGGCAATTCTCAGTTATTGTTCTCCGAACTCCTTTACTTAACCCAAAAATTGTTTAGCACATATTTTTATTGAACGAAAAACAACTCACAACCTGGAGATATACGTTAAGCCCGGTTGAGGCAGAAGTGGCTGAAAAAATTTAGGTTCATAAATAAACGATAATGCGACAGCCATATTTTACACCTCGGTTCGTATAACTTGATATCATAAACCACCAAAATGCTGCTGTGATGAGGTCGAAGCCGCGGAATAAATTGGCATTTATGTGAGAAGTGCACCCTTTTATGTTGGTGCGCGGTGTAAATAAATTGCGTTTCAAGAACAGCTATATTTGTTCGGAAAAGAAATGAAAGAAGAAGCCATGAGGTGGGAAGGTGTCTTTCGTTTCCTTACTTACCAGTACCGTGTGATTTTTGAAACTAGAATATTACAAGCCGTGTAGGCGGTGAAATTTCCCAACGGCAGAATCGTCGAACTTCTATACACACTTTCATTTCACTTTAGAGGATGAATTAAATAAAATGCCCCCTTATTGCCAACTTTCGTTATTTATTGAACTCAGTTGCAAAATTTTTGCTTGTAAGTACAGCGGTTATGGGCACCGTGGTCTGTCAGTGAATGAATTTAGGATATTTTAAAGTAGATGGTTAGTTCATATGTTAGAAATATTGCCTGCATAACATCTGAATAGATGGATGAAACAGTGGGCAACTTGATTAGCAGTCCGCTAGCAACGTTGCTGATTAGCCGAGTTATGCGACAATAACTCACTGACAGAAATAACGGCAGTGTATTATTTACAAAGAGATACTAAAAGATACAGAAGATAATTTATTAGTTTGAGTTTCAATCATTGTTGTGAAGAGATTAGTCAACGTAGACCTTGAATTACTCAGTATTTTTGCGACCAGACAGCCAAGATACTTATAATGGCAGTCTATCAGCGAAAACAATGATGATAAAGTCAAAATTATATGCTTATGTCTTTCATAACTTCATGAGCTATCGATCCATCCTATTGAAAGCGATAATAACTGGTCTAGGTCTCCAGGAAAGTTACAAGACGCTCTCTTCATATTATCATGCCATGAAAAAATAACATTGGAAAAAGGTAAGAGACCAATTATTGCCTAAGTTCCATGAAATCATAAAATTGATGTCGCCGATGTTCATCGAAGAGACGGCTAGACGCTACAAAGTGCCTTTACGATTCACCGCACATTATAAAATAAGTGTACCTAAGTAGGCAAGTATCTATATAAAAAGTGTGTTCGTTATTTAAAAGGCTGTTTCCTCGACTTTTCGCCTCGGGTAGTTCATACAACACGGTTATTTAATCAAGTTACTTTCAGGTACAAGTACAGTAACGAATTTCGTTAAACAGTTCGGACAAAGGGGCTTTGGACTATTTATGGTTATTGCAAAATTTGTTCATCGTAGCTTACTGTTTTTATAGAAAAGAGAGCTTCGTGGATTAGTAAGACAATACAGGCAAAGTGCGTAAGGTAATAAATTGCAATGAGAAAGAACAACACAAGGGTACAATGAATAATTATTACAGGATTGTGAAAACTGTATGGAAAACAAATATGCACTCGAAAAAAAAAATGCTTAAAAGCCACGCTTTATTTTGATGATAGAAATCTGATTGAAGCAAACAATAAATTTTAGGAATCTATTATAATTAAATGCCAAAAAGTACTGAATACGCATTCATTTTGAACTGAAAAATCAGACATGTTAGAACTCAACTGAAATAGGCATAAAAAAAGCAGACAAAACAATACAAACCATATAAAATGTAAATGTGAAAACATGGACCATGTAACGAGTTGTAGGTATGCAAGGAACCTCTAAATTGTACCATTTGTACCTCATCTAACGGTTATGAATACAAAGCAACAGCTTTATTTTTAAAATTCATTTATCTTGTCAGCCGGAAGTCTGTTGGACGTCCCTATAGACGGTAAGGTAACGGGACAATTTGGGACGGCCACGCTTGGAGGAACGCTCCTCCACAAAACACAGAGAGGCAGAAGGTCGTTTCCAAACAACACGTGAATGTTGGCTTTGGGAAGCCGATGCGTTTTTGAACAGAGATTTCTACTACCGAAATCAGACACTGCACTCTAGTATAGTTAATGGTTCACCCGAATGAATGTTTTCTTTTTGTTTCATTCCGCGTTCTTTTTTGAGTAGAGAAAGATTCAACATTCATTCAACATTCATTCAAAGATACATTTTGTGATTTTTGGAAAAAGGAATGGAATGATTTCGGCATAAGTGACTATTGCGAGTGTGTTTGCACTCGTTGTACGTGAAGCGTGTCTATGTGTGCATACGTTTTCTCTTATGTATAGCGGCTACATATCGTTGGTGGCCCATGGGCGGCATAAATACTTTGACACCAGGTTAGGCAATAACCACACGAAGAAAAAAATCACCGGTCTTCTGTGACTATCTATTATGTGGCTCCACGATGTTAATACAGGTTCACAGGTGAATGCTGCTTGTTTTTCCTTGGAGTAACTTGTTAACAGGATATTGCAAGCGAAAATAAAGCCTCTGTTGATGAATTGTTAACGGTAGAATTAAAAAGACTTCTTGAGACAAGAACACGCAAAAATACATTTAGACTACAAACGCATTGACAGGCTAGCGAGCACCTAGCGAGTAGCCAAGTGAAATGTACATTCTAAAATCTTCATAACCACCGCACTGCATGTTTCGCACCTTGCTAGTCGCCTAGCTTCTATCGAAGTAGCAAAGTTCTATGCGCTAAGCAAGCCAGTGCGCTCGTAGCCTTAAAAATGTTTTTGAAGTTGTTTTTTTTTTCAAAGTAACGCCAATACGATATTGATCATCGTTTTATTACGAAAAAATGCTATCGAAGAACCAAGTTTTGGTTTACTTTATATCATTATAAAGTTAACCAAAACTTGGTGAGTCGATAACATTTTTTCGAATTGTGATAATTTACAATTAAATTAGTTCGTAACTACAACGCTCCTGAAAATCCATTAACGCATAAAGAGTTGCCAAAACAAACTTCTATTTATAGCGCAAAGAGTTTCCAAAACAAACTTCAGTTTATATAATATATTCATGTAACTGTAGTATTTATCTGTTTATAGCAACTTGACTCTACACTGCTACAAACAACCAGTAATTTAACATGTTTTTTTTTTATATATATGTATGCTACTACTATCATCACTCTTTTAGTACACATGTGACTAAAAGAGTGATGAATATAAATGTGGATGGATGGAGAGGGAGAGGAAGACCAAAGAAAAGATGGATGGATTGTGTGAAATGATATGAAGGAAAAAGGAGTAAATGATAGCATGACGAATGACAGAGGAGAATGGAGGATAGAGACGTGTTTAGCAGACCCCAAATAAAACGGAACAAAGGCAGGAAGATGATGACTACTAAAATTCCAATTTTACTATTCCAATTATAAAAAACTAGCTGTCCCGCGCAACTTCGTCTGCGTTTTCCCCGTTTTCGCAACGTTTTTCATTGCTGCTCCGCTCCTATTGGTCGCAGCATGATGATATATAGCCTATGTCCTTTCCCAGGTTAGAATCTATCTTCTTGCCAAATTTTATTAAGATCAGATCAGCCGTTTAGTCGTGAAAAGGTAACAAACAAACATGCAAACAAACAAACAGAGTGACTTTCGCATTTATAATAGTAGTATGGAAGTATGGATACCAATTTTATATTGTAAAGAAGGCATTTGCAATATTCCGCTATTCTCTATCTGTTATGAAATGAAATGGGATATTCAATATAGAATACTAGGTGTCCCGCGCAACTTCGTCTGCGTCAAATTTTCCCCGTTTTCGCAACATTTTTCATTGCTGCTCCGCTCCTATTTGTCGTAGCGTGATGATATATAGCCTATGTCCTGCCCAAGGTTGAAATCTATCTTCTTGCCAAAATTCATTAAGATCCGATCAGCCGTTTAGTCGTGAAAAGGTAACAAACAAACAAACAAACAGAGTGACATTCGCATTTATAATATTAAGTATGGATGTTCTACATCCCATTTTGTCCATCATATCGTGTCAATGAATTAAATGAAAGTAATATTCAGATCCGAATGATTAATAAGCAAAGGTTTTTGTACAATATCCATTTTAATAGCATTTTTTTTTTATAAAGTCCTTATGTAAATATTGTGACTGATCTTTATAAACTAAGATGAAATTATAAAATGTGAATTTGGTGTTCAAGCTCCTGCCTTATCCCCGCCGAGGAGGAGGGGACTACTAATCATGATATACAGATAGTAGTTGTAGTTGGTCGAGGATGTCTACCAGAGTGGATTCTTTCTCAACTAGATAGTTAGTGCTACACACTAACAAAACAACTCATTTCTAGTTGCCGGGTCTGCTCGTAAGCAGAGGAAATGATAAGAATATAGTTTGGAATACGGTCACGGTGTAAATCATTAAATCTCTCATCTTATTATTTATTTATTTGAAAAGACATGTACAATATAACAGAAAATCCAAGTAATTGTACAGTGAAAAGAAACATATTTAGATCAACTTATGATAAAACATTTAAAATAAAGTATATACTTAAAATTACAACAACAACAACAAAAAAATCATCTTTCAGTCATCCTCCTAATTAATGAATTAGTATTAAATGCACAGTAAAAAGAAACATATTTAGAATAAAGTATGATAAACATAATAAAAAAAATACTTAAAATTACAACAACAAAAAAGTCATCTTTCATGCATCCTCCCACAGAACAAGCACAAAAAAAAAATCATCATTCGTTCATCTTCTCACAGAAACTCAAACATCCACGACTTACGTCTACCCAGCTCGAGGCAAATAAATCACACTCCGGTGTCGATGTCAGAAGAGATTATATATTATTATATTAAATCTTGCAATGATTATAGCACATTTTCAGGGTCATTCAGTACATCATTCTGAACCCCCCCCCCACATCAAAATGTTTAATCGGTTATTAAAAAAACCTGATTTTATTTAAATGCGATGTAATATTTCTATATGGCGGTTCAGACTGATGTACTGAATACTTGGTAATCGTTTTCACGTCGGTGTACCTTCCACCCAACATGAAAGTAAACCTCCTTACCAAAGAAAATTCCTACGATACAAGTGGCATTATTTCTAAGATGAACCACGGGATTACGGATTTATTGGACCGTTACGTAAAAAAAGCTGAAGCCACGAACTGTCGGTAAAGTTTGATTTATTCCTACTTATGGGATAACTTTGCATTCGCGGCCTGTGTGTGAGCGTCGCCGCCCCTGAATAGCGGCTTTTATGTCAAACAGGAAAATACTATATGGGATTGAAACCCAGTTGATCAATAGCTGTCTATAAACCTCAATAATTATAGGAAGTGTTTTTACTAGCTGATTTTACTTGCAATGTTTGTATGTATGTTTGTTTTAGGCCAAAATATCTAGCAACTGAATTACAAAACAGCTATCACCAACTGCTTGAGCTGAAAGCACACATATTTAGTTTCGATGACAATGCATGGTTCATTATGCGACGTCATCCTAAATCCCATATGGTAGACTCCCAAAGATGGTGGACTTGTTAGGTACTGCATTCCTATAATATGGGTATCAATTAAAAGGGTTTTGCTTAGAAACCAGCGATAAATTAATTAATAGCAAAAACATTTAAAAAAACAAGCTTCTTCCAAAACTGGAATTTGGGGCATTTTATTATTTACACATCAAATTAAGTATTTTCATAATAAACAGAAATGCATTTTCCAGCTTTATTCTACAAAATACCACGAGTACTACGAAAAACCACGAGTTTATTGCATGAACAGCAGAACAACAGAATTTCGAAAAAAGTTCACATGATTTTTATTCTCTGGCTTTCATTTTTCCACTGAGGCTTCATTTTAGCAGCCTTTGACAAGACCAGCGGAATGAAACAATTATGTATTCGTCCCATGCGGAACTTATTATTTTTAAATAATGGCCGCTCTGTAATGAATGAATCATTTCAACTTTGTTTAATTAAAAAGTCTTGAATTCTGACGCTTTTTAATAAGATTCAAAGACGTTATGAAATTTCTTAGTAGGTTGATTTTATCACTTTTTGAACTCGCCTAAATGAAAGAAAACTAGTGGAGGTAATTTGACTTTTAAACGTTTCAAATGTTACCCAGTGTTTTATTGATCTCTCCTACATGTTAGTTTTATTATTATTAGCCAGTTGGCCGGATTCCAACTAATTAGTTCCAAGCCATTACCCGTACAGTACTCCTTCGGCGGAAGTATCGTTAAAAATTTTAAGCTGATTTATATGTGTATAAATCAGCTTAACATTTTTAACGATACTTAAGATCACGCCCGTAATCCTCGAAGAGTAAGGCAGACGGGTACCTAATAAGTACACCCGCATTTCGCCAGTTATGTTTGAGTCCCATGTAATAAGGGGCGAGCCTATTACCACCAACCGGGCACAAATCCAGACTCCGAGAATACTACTAAGAATATCCTCAGGGAAAAACCCAATAACACTTTGTCTGACCTGGTAATCCAACCCAGGACCTCATGCTCAGTAGTCGCGTTTACGATCACTAGACCAACGATTTATACACAACTTAATTATGTTGAGTGTAGAGTCGAAAGCTGCTTGTGGCAATAATGTAACTGAGTACAGTACTTCGCCAAGTATACAAACATTATTTCCCCTTAACAAGCTCGTTCGCCTTTTCCTTTAAAATTATTTCTTTGAATTCGTTGCCGAACATGCAATTGAGAAGCGTACGTGAAATCGTATTGGTATATAAATGGATTTTAAAAATATCGAATCAAAATTAAAATATAGAAACTTGGGGATAATTTTAATTTGGCTTTGCGAGATCAATTACTGAAAGACATTTGTACCTACATTTAAGTAACATAAAAATATGAAAAAAATCGATAGAGTCATGCTAGGGATGGATAATTACATTTATATAGTCTAAAAATATGTGATGAATAAAACAAATTCGATATTAAATCTAAACTGGATAGAACAAGCTAGTCTAACATCTTTACATCCTATTTTTTGGCTTCTACCTCTTTGTACAGTCGTAGAAACTTAAGCCTTACTAATAAATGTAAAGTTGTCATAACAGGGAACTTTTCTGCGACTACAAAAAGATTGCTCTTTTTACAAGCATTTGCGGCACTCTGGGCAAGCATAATCTGTTTAACTTTAAGATTTTGTTTCGTGTTTTGTTGAAGAAATTGAATTGGCACGTTGTTCAAAGTATTTGCTTTAGGTTTCATGCTTCAGATCAATTTTAAACTAGCTTTTTGAGCTGTTCTATTGAAGAAAATGCTTAGCTATTTTTAAACGTTGAAAATATGCGTCACACATTGTAGGTAAATTCTTTGTGTATGTGAGAATTGTATCAAGTTTCCTTTGAGGCTCGCCAAAGGTAGAAAAAAGAGTGTGTAGAACTTTGTCAACTCGTAAGAACTTTTAACTATTGTGTTTTGTCGAAGGGAAAAAAACTTTTAATGGTGGATTTTTCAGCTGAACCTAATCTTGGTGTGCATTACCTAGTACAACGTTATCTACTTTAGGAATGTTCCTACATGTTTTCCACAGTCACGTAAGAAAGTGCAAATGTAACTCATTTATCTGTACTGATACTACAAACGAAATACTTTCCATAAAAATGTTCTGCCAAAGTACAAAGTCGGAGAAGCAGGATACCTTACCATACCTTAGCTGGAATATGTTTTTATCATCCCCTTTGCCTCGTGTCCAGTGTATCGTGTAATAGGAACCTGGGGCTTTGGAGCTTCTCATCGGGACCATATGGTTTTGATCTAGTATTTTCTGTAGTGTGTTGGAGTAGACAGACTTGCCTGTTACGTCACGTCTGGCGAGATTGCCACGATGTTCTCGCTATGAATCGTCTAGTTTCAGACCGATACATATTTATTCACCAACTTTGGGATGCTGATTATTTTCACCTCATTTTTATCATTCTCTTCTCTTTTATCATACACACACGCGTGTATAATAAATCGTAAGGGAGTGGGGCCGTAATTTATGGATACGTTTAATTTTTCTCCAACGTTGGGGCGTTTTTTTTTGTTCGTGATCTGTTTGTGAACAATACAGAACGTGCAAGGAACTTTATTGAATGATCTTGCACTCTAAACTGAGGATCTGGATATAAAAAAAAATATTATTAAGCCATTAACTGGTATATATGCTGGAAGTGCTTGTTTAGATTGTCAGTTTTATATTATTATTATTTCAGTGTTGTTTCCAGAAAACTTTTTTTTTTAATTCCTACCATTCTCCTATCGATTTCATTATATTTTAACATTAATACGAAAGGCTAGTAGCGCGGCACTCAGACTAAACAAGAGTTTTCTGCTGTTTTTTCTATGAAAAATAAAACTATAGCAAACATTTTTCACATCCATCCATCCCGACCACGCGCCACGTCTCTACATTTAATTTCCATATTTTTTACACAATATTTTTTGATACAATTTAATTAATGGAAAAATCAAAATAACAGGGGAACACGTTTGTATGGGCTTGGCTGGGCGCACTTTAGATTTCACATGAATACACAAACTTGAACACTTATAAAGTTTTGGCTCATATCGTTATTTCTCTTCGGTTGTTGAACCCCTGAGACATAAATTCCTGGTAATCCCTTGGGATGACACGAAAACACCCTTTATAAATAACAAACTCTTTTTCAGGCTTTTTTTGATGATCGTAAAAATATCGAGTTGATAAACAAAAAGCGTGTGATGAACGGCGGCGTAGTAAAACGCCAATGACGTTAAGCGCTGAGTGGCACGGCCGGTAGGTTATGTGCCGTTTAACCTACATAGAGAAAAATAAAAATATCTCAGGCCTTTAGTATCCACTAAAGTCTACCCTCTTTTAGTTATAATTATTATTACGTTTCAAAGGGGTAGACATGAGCTACAAAATGCTACATTCTACGACCCTAATTCTTTTATGCATAACATTTTATTCTCCGATAAACATTTTTAATAACCATGCCTAATATTTGAAAGGACTGAAGAAATTGTCACACTTTTTTTTCCCGAATCTGCAAAAATATGATTTTATTATAACTCTGCTTTAAAAAAGGAAAAAGGTAAATGTAATTTTTTAACGACGTCAAATGAAATCAACCTTTCCTAGCTCCCACTTAAGTGTTTCCAATTCTCAGCGCGAAGCTTTCAGGCGAGTCACATTCAGCCTCTGTTTTATATTCATGTAACAACAGCAAAACAATAAATTCGTATTTGTATGTTTGTAATTTGTCACGTAGGTACTGTTGTGCTAAGTCCTTATAATTCTATTGTTGAGTTTACCGCGAGTTTGCGACAAAGAAAGTAAAAGCTAGCATAAATCAGTCTACAATTTCGGTTGGAAAAAATCGATTAGAGCGAAGTATAATTGTATGGAGGCACAAAAACTGTCTACCAAGGAATAGAAAGGCTTTATTCTGCCGACCGGATTTATTATATCTCAAAGTTGTTAAAGACAGATTTCGTTAATGAGTTTTTGTTAGCCTTTCCCAGATGTTGGTAAAATCACTAGGCGTTATCTGTCGGGATTAACAGAATAAAGCTTATCACGTTCTTTTGTTAAGCGTACATTGTTCAAAGAGTTTTTAATGACTTTGATTTGTAGGCGGTATCAACACACTATTTATTATTTATCCAATGAATTATGATGGTAGGTACCATATCAGAAAACATATTTATAAGTTTAAAATAAAATAATTCCGATTGTAGATCACCTGCATATGGGTTACGAAAAAGCCAACGTAAGTTAAAATCAATTTTTGCTTGCTTCTTGTGAAGCTCACGTTATTTATGGATTTTAACTCGGCTGCTAGGAAGAAAAGTGTGCAAGTTATCTAAAGTAAATTCTCTTAATTTTGCTACAGAATATTTAAGTTCTTTATCAAGCTAGCTTTTGGTTATTAACGAAAGAAATATATAGAATTTAGTTTTGTAACAAAGTAAGATTTATTTTTTTCGATATCTTCATGTAAATGTTTTTCATGATGAATATAGTAAACAGCATCTTATAAAAGACAGCGATAACAAAATTTCGATCAGCTATGTTATGTCAGTATTTATAGAAGCTTCTAGCGGTTGTTTGATTAATGAACATAAGTTCGAGAGCCGATACTTGAATATAGCTGAAAGAGTTTTTAGGTCGCGTACATTCTTAAAGCTGAAGCCAACAGAAGCCTTTGCTTGTTCTCATTAAACATACTACGCCACATCTGTGAATAAGTATATACTCTTACTATCACAGAGAACAGTAAACTTAAAAGTTTTTAAACTGGCATGGTTACCAACATTGTCAGTAACACTGGAAACAGTCATAATGGTTGTCATAATGTTTGTAAGCCCCTAATTTCTATGTGTAATGGTCTTGGATAGACTGTTTGCAGTGTTAATGATAATGTTAGTTTTTCTTGCAACAGCACCGAAATATCGAAAACTCATAACAAATAGTAAACATGATAAATATCCCGTTTCCAGTGATAAATATAACTTTAATATTTTTAGCATTTTAAAGTCATCAACAAAAAGTGTAGAAAACTAAGCAATTCATAGCACTCGATAAAATCACAAATATTTTATTTTCAGTATAAAAAGAAATCGCCATATATTCGCAATAAAAATCTTATCAACAAAATCAAGCGATTCAGCCGTGTAATTTTTATGGGGCTGTAAAGACAGCGGACCTTTTTGGCGAATAAACACCTAAAACTCTAAGAATCCAGTTTCGTTAGGGTGGATTGCTTATATATAAGTATCGCTTATATATCTGTCTGTACATTCCTCTAGATGGTTCTCTTCGTCACGTGTTAACTTCCACCTTATTTGTTTGGATTAATATTATCATTTAACCTTTCAGGTTTAATACATTTATTTTAGACAAGACAGTTAGTCTAGATCTAGATTTAGGTCCCCAATATTCTCAAGGTCAAACGCTCCCTCTCGTGTTTGGTCGCGTAGGATTTGTTTTGGAGGACAAAATGGCGAATAATCTCGACTCCTAATAGATTGCCCGTACCCAAATCACATGGGCAAGATAACTTAGATTAATTACAATCTTAAGTGAGAGGCAAGAAGTTACAGTTTTATCTAAAGAAGGTCTGACAATTCAATGTCTAGTACCCACTAACATTTAATTAGGTCTGGTTTAGTTGATATTTTTTTTAGGGATTCCATGAAGAAATATTTTTAAAGAAAATTCATGAATAGTTTGCTATTTTTCAACTTTATTGGCTCTCGTCTGATGAGACTGAATATTTCAGAATCCCAATTTCATGTCACAGCTGTATTTCGTTGAAATGGTTTTGTATTTTATGTCTTTTAAGTTGGGACAGCTTAGTATTTATGTTAGTTTGTAGGGCTTATTCCCAGGCGCTCCAAAATTTTAGTCCCGGCAGCTCCAAAACAAAAAAGCAAAAGTAACGGGTAAAAGATTTTCTTTTTACCCACAAGTACAAAATCATTTATAATCTATGATTATATGTTAAGTTTCGTATATTTATTAATAACTAGCTTCTGCCCACGGCTTCGCCCACATTTGTTCGGTAACTGTCCCGCGGCATCACACTACCTGGATAAAAAGTATCCCATGTGCTATTCCAGACTATTATCTATCCATGTGCCAAATTTCATCAAGATCCATTCAGTAGTTTTTACGTGAAAGAGTAACAAACATCCATCCATCCATCCATCCCTACTTACAAACTTTCTCGTTTATAATATTAGTAGGATTATCAAAATGACATGTCAGGTTGGCACAAATCATTTAATGATTTGTGCTTTTATTTTATTTTTTCTCATTAAAGGGGCATAAAATACAAATTATCATACATTAAGAATATTACTCGACCAAATACAACAAAATTATAAGCTAATCGTTCGACACCAAAAAGGGTAACAAAAAAAAAAGATTACTTAAATCCATTCTTTTAGGTAATATAATGCGTGTTGGGTTAGCCAGCTTTTAAAAGTTTACGTTTGAAAATATTGTCAGACGTTAGACGGTTGTATATTGTTGTATTAACTTTCCAGACTTAGATAGGGTATGTGCAGGTAACCAGCTAATTTATTTCTACCACGAGTACAATATTTATTAAACTAACATGTAATACAGAAATCTAGATGTTTTTACAAGTCGTAAAAACTGTGCAAAGCGGGATGGGTCGCTTTCGTTATGTGATAATTTACCTTTTACAAGATAACTTTAAAATTTAACATTTACCAAACGCAAGTAAACAATCATTGAATTTAGATTTCCTCATTTGAATCGATCATTTCGGCAGAGCAATGGAATTTGTTCATTGCTCTCCTTTTGTATTAGCATTCGGAACGAGACCGTGGTTTGAATCCGATTCTGTAATGACTAGGTAAACGATACCGCTTTCGGTTTCTTGAGAATTTTTAAGTCATTAGATTTAAGCTGTCTTTGTATAAAGGGTGTAAAACACCTCTTAACGAAGCCCAAAGGCACTGGTTCTCCCTGTCATTGCGATCATTTTTTTGTTCTACACCATACCTGGGAAATTTCTAGTTACGGAGATATTAGGGGTCAAAGTTCCAACTTTTTGACAAGTATTTTTTTAAATACAATTTTTTAATATAAGATATTTGGTTGTGCGTTGTTTCATCGCTAATTGTTTCATCGAATTTCGTTTCACATAAATTGTTTCTCATATTATCATTTCATAGAATAATCAATACGCAGAATATTTACTTTGAAGAAATTTAAATCATCGATTTTTGTTTCAAATAAAGTTTAAAGTTAGAATATTCATATCATAGAATAACAAATCAAATATTCTTTATCCACATATTGTTTGTTTCACATAAAACTTATTACGAAGAATAACATTTTATCGAGTAACAGCTTCTAAAATTCATATCTTTGAAAAATACATAACCTCCTAATAATTACAACACCGCATTTACAAAAATAATGCGGTTAAAGTTGCTTTGACTTGACAAGTAAAGCAGGAAAACAATCTTGTTATTCTTACTAATGGTGTCCATGTCTGTTGCATGCAGCAAGCATGTAGCATGCAAGCAGGCATGCAGCATGCAAGCAAAAATGCAGCGTGCAAGCATGCAGCATGCAACAAGCATGGTTTCTGTCACGGCTCCGGCGCTGCGGGGCTCCGGCGGCCCCACGCGAGTTCATCGTCGCAGATGGTATTAACGCTCACCACCGCAGCTTCGGCTTGCTGGCCGGCAAGCCGGCCAGCCTCAGCCGCAGCGGCAAGCGATAGATACCACCTGCTCCTCAGCTCGCGGGCCGCCTCATCCCTCCGCGCCTACGCGGGCTTAAATTACACTCTAGGGGTAGGGCAGACAAGCCTACGTGGAGTCTGATTTGCAGCCATTCGTTTTTGTCACTAACTTTTGTAGTACAACATATTGACTTTTACGGCTAATATTTTAAATTAAGGTTAATAATTTCGTCGAAATAAAATACCATGGAAACATACATCGAACAAACAATATTCGTTAAAAAGTAATTCTACTGTTTGATAAATTTGTTAAATAAAAAATGTGATTATAAAATTCATTGAAGTGTGTTTCTGTAAAATATGTTTCATTCAAGTAAATAGTAGTTGAAACAAAAATATTCGAAATAAAAATACGAGGACCAAATATTATGTGAAACATTTTCTGGGAAACGAAATTCTGTGAAACTTCTGTCTGCGAAACAAGGTGACACCAAGATATTTACTTTAAACACCTCCACGACCGCCATATTATTCAATTCGTCCATCAGCACAATGCTTTGAGTGCGTTACATTGAGTTCTACCACAAAACATGATTTTACACCCCCCAAAGTCGTTTCCCAGCAATATTTTTTGCGTAAATTTACTTAGTTTCATGTACAGAATGCTTGGTTGACGGCTTCGTGATGAGGTGATTTACACCGTGTATATTGACGAAATTATGAGTAAAATTAACATCACCAAAAGTTCGCCAATTAAACGATACTTACATTTCTTTTGCTTCGACTACGTTCACACATTATGATGATACACGAATGCTGAAAATTCTTCCTCCTGCCCTTATCCCTTATTTGGGGTCGCTGCAACACTTTTTATTCTTGCATTCTCCCCTGTTAATCGTCACGCTATCATTTACTCATTTTCCCGTCATATCATTCCTCATATAATCCAAAATTCTTCAACGTTAAGAAGACGATGTTTAATGAAGTGTAGCGGGTTGCCTATTCGTAAGAGGTGCCTCTTGTGAATTCAGTGCCTTGCTGTGAATTATGTTCTACGGTCAGAGGTGGTTGGCAATACTCAAGCTTTGTTAATAATCCTAGTTTTTGGCCTCATAGATGTGTGGCTTGTAAAACCACATTCAAATTAACACGGCCAATTTAAAAGGGTCTATCAAGAATCCATTCTTAAATTAATTATTAGATAAGAGCCTTCTTGAAAAGTGAAATTAAATCATACTATGAGCAATTTTGCTTTAGTTTTTTTTATCTCTAATGATTTCAGTCGAAAAATTAACATGAATATCTACAGCAACTTATTTTTAATTGCTGTGAAATATTCATGTAGCGGGAGAGCGCTAAAATACTAAATTAACATAAAACTTAATTGCGTGCACCTCGTTACTTTTTTACACTTGTTTCATCAAGTTGTAAATGTTGTTGCGAATGAACCTCGCTTGATTTATATTCAGCCACTCAGCCAGACTTACCTCGAAATTTATTCAGAAAATATAGACTTTTATTTTTTTAGGTCAACCTAAGTGCTCGCCTCAGAATATCCTTTTCAGGGCTCAGAGATGAATCTCGCTCTATCTACTTCTGATCGTGACAGAGACAAATGTTTTAGTAAATTGTATTTTTATGCGCCAAGATGTTGTAACATAAATCTTAATTTTTGCATGCATTATTTTTAACGTTATTAACACGATGAAAATGAACAAAGAAATTGAGTGAGGAAGAGTTATTTTGTGTCGACTTTCCTTAAGCGGAATAATAAACATTTTCTTTTTCGTGAAAGCCTATTACTTTTACTATCTAAGAGTGTAAGTAGATTAACTCGATTTATTAGGTATGTGATGTTTGAGCGAATTATAAATCCTGACTATTAAAAACGTGAAGACAGGATCAGAATTAACTGCTTTTGTCCTCGTAAAGTTGTGGGAAGAAATACCCCCACACGACATTTGTTAAGTTCTGCTTTGATCGTGTGTAAGTTTGAATTTATACTACGTGGAACTTCATACTTACTTTGAAGAACAGCACTTATAAAACTAAGTGTATAAAATAAAGTGATTTTGCGGTGAAGTCAAAGTGTATCGATATATTTTATAAATTGCATTTTGTATAGGGGTGCTATGGCTGTATAAAAATTTACGATATGGATATTGCAGAAATACTCAGTTCGCTGTGAAAACGTACAATTCTCTGGGTCGTAAGCTGAAGAGCTTATAGGCAATGTTTGCTCCTCTCTCCATCCAATACGTTAGCACTGAGCTCTTGAGTAGCCGATATCCATAAATATTGTACTTGGCAATAAAAAAGAAACAAAGTGACATACCTGCGTGAATTGCAAAGAGTTTTATCTATATCTATACATCTTTAAAAAAAAAAGTTAAGTGTCTGTTTGTAATATTAAAATAACCGCTTTTTACTTCATGCATATGAATGTATATTCGGTACATATACCAAAATAACATTTTTTACAATGATTTTCAGTCTGTTTCTCTGTCTGTCTGTTTGTTCCGGCTAATCTCTGGAACGGCTTGACCGATATTGACGAGACTTGCACTGGCAGATAGCTGATGTAATGAGGAGTAACTTAGGCTACTTCTATTTTAGAAAAATATAATTCCACGCGGACGAAGTCGCGGGCACAGCTAGTGTAGAAAATTAAACACGTCAAAAACTGTATGCTGTCTTCATCATCTGCCTAGCCTTTTTACAAGTAAGTTAGGGCCGACTTCCAGTCTAACCAGATAGACCAGATGCACCTGAATACCAATTTTATACACGGAGCAACACTCTATGTCGATCTGATCTCTATGGTATAAAACGTATTATCATCAAAAATACCATAACGCCCATTGCATTACTGAAACAATTTTCCCATTGGTATCATAACATGCATGAAATATAAGTACCTACCTTCACGGATTAAGAGGAGGGCAGTAATAAAGAACAAGAAAATGGTCAATTCTCTGGTCTGACGTACGAGAGACAATATCCGTACAAGGGCAAACGATGAAAGAAATTCGTCCCCGGAAAGCTCGGCCTTTAAATTGAAAAGGCCTATAGCCAACATTAAGCTGGGATTGGAACCAGGCTTATGACAAAAGTATGTGATATTTATTTCTGCTTCAATG
Source organism: Cerastis leucographa (assembly GCA_963082945.1). Classification (NCBI taxonomy): domain Eukaryota; kingdom Metazoa; phylum Arthropoda; class Insecta; order Lepidoptera; family Noctuidae; genus Cerastis; species Cerastis leucographa. Next base: position 9,945,046 of record OY720385.1, on the reverse strand, counting down.
ATGTCAGTTTTTTTTTATTCTCAGGTTTTTTGTAAAGTTTGAATTTTTTTTTTGTGAGATTTTATTGAGCGTATTATTTTGTGAGCGTATTATTTTGTGAGCGTTATTTAGGTACCATTTAAATATATTTTTATAATAGTTTTAAGAATTTCAATAGGCATGAGATAACCCGGATACACACGGACGAGTCGATAGTATACACAATCCACATGCTAACTAGAAAATAACTATCAAAACTGTAGGTCTCCTCACTTATGATATAAAACAAAAATACATTATATCACACCAACTTTCCCCGCTAAAATGAAAATAAACAAACAATTACGTCCCAGATCAACAAAAAACCAAAACTAACAACATAATTGCCAAAAAACCATCAAGTTACACGAAAAACAAGCAACTTTTCGACCCAGCTAAATCAATAACAAGCTCTCTAAGTTGGCTGCAACTAAAACATTGGATAATGTAAATTAGTTTAGCGCCTCAAGCGGTATCAGGTTGCTATTCCATCAGACGGCGGACCCCGAGTAACCGAGGTACCTCTACTACTTTTTACTCGAACCCAGTTCAAACTTTCCTAGTCGGGTAGGTAAATAGTTAATACAGTCTACTTCTATTTTATAAGTAGGTACTCTTGTAAGCTTATCGTTGGCTAAAAACCTTTACATTTAAAATGCTTGTTTGAATTTCTTTGTGCATGGCTCACACTGACGTGTAAAATGTAGAAGGCATCAAGTGACTACTGAGATTATTCCAGGGGTACCATCGGTGTGTAATAGAAGAAGGTGACCATAAAGGTAGACGACTTTAATTTATAGCTGTTTATATGTAGGTATAACTGTATGGACAAACTTCTTTTATTTTTTTCGAATCCATTAATTTATATTGAGCAGTATAACAAATAGGACTTGTTGTGTCCATTCTGTTACATTGTATAACTAATAGTATAACAAGATGGAGCAGTATTATAACAAATAGGACTTTTTTTGTCCATTCTGTTATATTGTATAACTAATAGTATAACAAGATGGACTGACCCATGGAATCCAAGGCGTTAAAGCCGCCTTTGTAAAGTGGCCGACAGTTTGTTTACCACTACAAGGCATTAAAAGAAACCTAGTATAGTGTTTACTTGTCAGGTTCAATGAATGTCCTTTATTAACATAAATTATATGAAATTATGATCCATTTTTTATTGTATTATCTACTCTGTCCCGCTTACGTGAACGCTTCTTCATAAGATTAATTAATACATCCTATGCCCCGAAGCTGTAGGGTGTATGTATACCGTTAACTAGACCCTCATTATACCAGTTGTTTTAACTTCCATGTAGGGAACACAGTACTATATGAGACTGGTATTATACAGTTGGACAGAGCGTCAATTATTTTTTTGCCATTTACAGTCGTTCACAGTCATTTTCAATTTTAAAATGTGAAATAACTTTAGCTTCAGAAGCCGGTGGCAAAAAAACTAAATCAATGAAACAAAAGCCACCGAGTTCTGGTGCTAAAGTAATTTTTCATATTTTTTTGTTTTTGGAGTCGGTTTTTTTAATTTATATTGAGTAGTTCCTTCATTTTATACTTTATACCTAAGCTCAAAGTATAACACGATAAACGATAGATAATATATTTGTTACATTGCCTAGACAAGCTCCTTATGTTACTTATATAAACTAAGTATTCTATAGACTGATTGAATTATATGTTTTGCCGGTAACAAATACATATTAGGTAGTGAGTTCTTGACTGTATCTTATATTACACTCACATTCATTAGTTTAGTTTAAGTTCCATGTATTAAGCGAGCCTAATTCCATCAACCGAGCACAAAGCCGGACTCCGTAGTTGCTACTGAGAAATTCCTGATAGCATGAAGCCCAATAGAGTTTGCAGCATAGAACATACATGGGTATGTTCTATGTTGAAATATTACTATTTGCTCGAGTGGAGGCCAACAAATCGATGTTCTCGCAATACATGGACTGAGAACTAATTCTGTTATTGGCACATCGGATTCATCGGCGATGTATCCAAGCACTTTTTCAATTCTGCTGGGACTTCCGTGTGTGCTGGTTAAGATTATTTTCTGACTGGTTATGACTTAGGTTTTATTTAACAATAGACGGGGTGTTTAAATAAGTTGTATAAAGCTGCTAAATCTCCAGAATAGTTTGTTGTATATTAGTCTTTAATATGACTACCTATTCTAAGACCAAGGATGCGAAAAGACACATTAACCACACACTTGATCGTGTGAAGCTTGATTCGATAATCCCCTTTGAAGCCAAATTACAACCACTTCAAAGATAAACTCCCTCCCAAGCTTAAGAATATTCGTTATCATGTCTTGTTTACATCAACGATTTCACAAATCGTCAAAATTTCACGTCACACGGGTAATGTGGCACGTGGCTCCCAAATTACAGAGATTAAGGGTACGTTCCACAGTCCTGCGTGAGGTAACGATGTTATACTTTTATATCACACTTAAGTTCTAACGTGTTTGCAATTTGTGTATGGAAGGTTGGTTTTCATTTGACAAGTATATAGGAATTTGACGCGATGTTAAGATTAGATTCATTAGATAATATGAGCTATATGGAAGACTGAAGATTACATATGCATAATGTTATGTTGAATTCACTTTTTATCGAGTGGCACGCATAATAAAGCGAAAGATAAGTGTTTTCAACCCAGATGAAAAACATAAATATTAATATCGATATTGATCTCATCATGTATCCAGACGACGTTCTCCTAAAGTGCCACTACAGCTTATACATACTCAGTGATAATGGATTTTCCAACTCGAAAGAAAAATCTGGTCGTCTTGGAAAAACAGTCTTGCAATTCAATCGTGGTACACAATGCGAAATGCATTCCAAACTCCATTTTGTCTGGCTGCACACATCAATTGATTTTTAAAGTGAGAATAAATTGGCCAATCTTCGATAGCGCTTTTTTCGATGGAGAACGTATCAATAATGCGATTTTTAAATGGAACAATTTTGGTCGCATTTTGGTGTCAAAACTGAAATTTATTTTAGATTGATGTCTGATTTTAGATCGAGTTAATATTAAATCAAAACTCCACTTAACAGTAGAACATGATAAACTTGATTTAATACACGTTTAACGTACTTTCTATTTATTATTTTTCAAACAAGGTTTCAAAGTAAAGCTTCGCTTAATGCTCTACTTCCCTCCAAGATCTTAACACCGTGTGTACAACGAGTTTATCTTCGGTAATCACCTTCCAACCTTGTATCGCCATGGATGTAAGATGTAAACAATCGATACTGAACGCGGGGTGTGAAAATCGAATACACTCTTGACTGGTCTTATTTTATTCAGGAGAACTCGAAATGGTACGTATGTATGTACTTCTACACCGCTAATCAATTAGAAAGGTTTGCATAATTCCATATAACGCATTCTAGATATGCGTCATGAGTTTGATGTCGTGGATTTGGCATTAGTGGAGAGTTTCATTAGCAATTTAATAAAATGGAAACTAAATTATTGCTGTGGTTTATTTTCCTAACATGGCTAGGCATTGTTTTGCGACACAATGTTTTAGGATTTAATAATACCCATACTTTAAGGTACAACTTAAGGCAAAATATGAATCTCGTCTCAAGTATAAGCTTATTAGCGTCCCAATATGAAAATCCTCTTACCTGCCGTTAATGAAGTCCTGGAATAGGTAGACAATAAGCATACGTTTTGACTAGTTTACAATATAATTAGAACTCTAATAATATTTGCAAATGAGTATTCCAATTCAGTCTGTACAGATAAGTCAAGATTAAGGGATTTGTATGTTAGTAAAATGGGTGTTTGCCAACTTTCCATGTAAATAACAGTGTGTTTTGTAAAACATAGCAAAACTACCCTACTCAGCAATCGTGACAAAGAACACAAATAATGGCCGGTTGTAATTTTACTTTGGCACAGAGTAAATATGTGCTATATGTGGGCCGGGAATATAGGTAATGACCCTGCAGAATACGTACACGTGTTACATAACTAGTACATAACATAATATTACACAGTGGGTAACAACTAGGCATGGATGAAAATTTATTTGTATTCTTTTCAGGTGTCTTTATTTATTTTGTTTACAATATTCTTTAAAAGCAGTCCAGCGTACTTGAAACTAAATTGAATATTCATATAACTACACCTTTTTTACTCATAAGAATCTATAATCCTACCTGAGTGTGACGAAATAATATTCCTTTCATCAATATTTAATGCCCATTATTTGCCCATTTCCATGTGAAAATAGCCTGCATTGATAAATAATATTACCAATGGAAATACATTACTTACAGAAAATTAAATTTGCTGAAAGCGCACGAACCATTTGATAGTAAAATAAATAATTCATGTTGCTAATTATTTGGAATAATTACTAGTAGGTATCTGCTTTACCTTCCCAAACTAAGTTGGGGTCGGTTTCCAGTCTAATCCAATGCAGCTTAGTAAGCTGCCTATCACTTACTGGGTACCTCTTGGTAATACTGGTGGCCAGACTTTCGGACCATTGACTTATAACCACAGTCAAACATCAACATATGGCAGCCGGCACCAACAACTTATCGTGCTTTTCGAGGCACGGAGGAAATGCGGTATGCAATGGACAGTCATACGTCCACAGACCGTCCTGGGCGAGTGCTGCTTAACCTTGAAAATCGATCCTTACTTCGCCTCGAGCACTAGAGGTAGAGTACTGATAGTTACAAATAATATTGTATTATATATATTGCGTATAGTATTATTATACGAAAGATAGTATAAGCAAAGATAAGAGAAACACGGTTCTGTACTCCAATTGCCCTGGGGCATGCTCGCGGCGGCTTTGTACTAACTGGAATTATTTTTTTATTTACTTACGAACATACTTTTGAATTATATAACAGTTTGTAGTGCCTAAGGCAAAAATACGGGTAAAAATCACTGTGGCTGAAACTGTTACTACGCATATGATGAAATGAAGCGCAAAAAAGAAACAGGCCAAGCTAAATAAAACCGTTTAAAAACTATCCGCACAAACCCGGTAACTATGGGAGAAGAAGTAGAGGTCTACTCAGCAGTGGGTGATTCCGAGCTGAAATATTGATGATGATGAAGAACCAAAACTATTTACTCTAACTAATAAGAACAGTAGGTTTATTTTAAGGCTAAAAATGGTAAAACGTGAAATAATTTTTGCAATAAAATCTTATTCTATATTATTACTAGCTGCTGTCCGCGACTTCTTACGCGCAGAAATTAACCACCCTATCATTTAGGGGTATAAAAAATAGCCTACGACCTATTCCCAGACCTACCAAACATACATAAAAAATTTCATAAAAATCGGTCAAGCCGTTTTGGAGGACTTCAATAACAAACACTGTGACACGAGAATTTTATAAATTAGATTATTAACTTTAAATTTGGGTCAAATATTTAAATTTTACTTCTATTTATAAAATCTGTTAAAGGACATTCAGCAATAGTTAGTAATCTTGAAAACTATATATGGAGCCACTGCCCCCCCCGTGCTCATTCAGACAGCAAAAATTTACTAATATGCTCATCAAAAATCCGCTGTCCATAAACTATTGTTTTAGCTCATATAGTATTTGCCCTGACGGATCCTTTCAATCTCTTACCGTTTCATAAATAAATTGTTTTAAATGAAAACAAATAAAGGCAAAACCAGACTATAACCTGTGAACCCACGCAAATTAATTAAGGTAGCTTTAATCCTATCAATTGTTTATTCGTTAAATAACCGAACATACAATTTGTATATTTAAAGACTACAGAATACATACATACATGTGAAGTCATGTCTTTTTTGTCATGAGATGAGGTAGACTACAGTATACCATCAGCTACGATCATTACAAACTCCTTTTGTTTTGTCCACGTTCATACATGCACGTCAGTTGCACATATATGATGTGACCTACAATATTTTTGAATATTCGGTTCTAAATAAGAGCCTCGTGGGCGTTTAAATAACCACTAAAATGAATTATTTCTTTGTTACAGGTTAACAAATATTTTGAACTCTAACACCGTGGACAAAAAAAAAGAAAAGAGTAAATCAAAAGAGCTCACAGTGTAGGTAATCTCCAAAATGTATTTCTTGCCAGTAATTATTTACCGAGTAGTTTATGTGCTACGCACGTATGGCAAAAATGCCTTTTATTGCGACGAGCCTCTGAATTATGGGCTCTATCTGTATGAACCAGCTTCTGTTTACACTTGATTGTGAGACCGTATGTTTGTATTACTAACCAGATACTATAACTTATACTCAGCTCTTTTTATTATGATCGATGACTATGATGACACATATAACATATTTTTTCCCTTCCAGCTTTTTTAAAAAGTCAAAAAAGTCAAAGCATTTATTTCAATTAGACCATTACAGGCACTTTTGAAAGTCAAAAAATCAAAATAAAACGCGAAGCTACAGTCCCAGTCACAAGGCATAATAACTTGTGAAAGTACTGTAGTTGCCCATTCCGTAGCGTAGATCTCTATGGAGAAGAACGGGCAAGAAACTCCATGGACACTCTTTTAAATCAAAATGTTACAAAATTTTGGTTACATCATTCATGTTAAGAATTACAAATATGTGAGAACAATGTAGAAATACGGGCAAGTTAAGAGCGTCCAGAGTAAAAGATTAAATCAGCAATTAAAAAATAAAGTAATTAAAATAAACCGTGGCAGCTAAGAGATGACCAGTCACAACTGACAGCGCCCGTTCACGAACATGACGCATGTATCAGCCATCATTCAACTCAACCATTTTGAAGGGAACTAAACGACCCGACACACCCGCCACCATCAGCGTGACATTTAAGTGAGCATGACATTCACTCAACCACCAGGGTAATTTCGCGTCAATGAAAGATGTAGGTACTCATTAAATGGTGGCTTTACAGTACATGGTACTCACACATGTGCTATGCAATTATATAATACTAAGAGATTGAATCTATACAATGCAAATATATTTTTACAATCTTCTGCAGCTTTCACAATAACTTCACTTTCTAATTCTGATGATTCCGATTGCCCCTATGGTTGTGGAGCAGGACCAGCATTGAGCCAAGCATTTTTATCATCAATATAATCCCCCAACTTATAATATGCTTGCCTACATAGTGTGCGTTTTATGCAAGATTTAAATTTCGTTTCATTCAGTTGTAGAATGTGGGGAGGTATTTTATTATAACATTTTAAACAGTACCCCATGAAAGATGAGTCTACTTTAGCTAACCTGAAACCTGGCTGAACTAGTTGGTCTCTGTTTCTAGTATTATAGTGGTGCCGGTCACCTCTTTTACTAAATAAATGCAGATTTTTTCTAACGTACATGATGTTTTCATAGATGTATTGACAAGGTACCGTCATGATGTTAATTTCCTTGAACAGTTCTCTTAGAGAATCGCGCCTACGTAGATTATATATGGCTCTGATAGCTCTTTTCTGCAGAATAAATATAGACTCGATGTCTGCAGCCCGTCCCCATAGTAAAATACCATATGACATAATACTATGAAAATAACTAAAATACACTATCCTCGCGGTATCTACATCAGTAAATTGACGGATTTTTCTGACAGCATATGCTGCTGAACTCAGCCGTCCTGCAAGAGATGTTAAATGAGGACCCCATTGTAGCCTTGAGTCGAGCGTGATCCCTAAGAAAATAGTTTCATCGACAAATTCAAGTTTCTCTTGATTCAATACTATGTCACAGTCACTACTTTTGACATTTGGTAGAGAAAATCTTATGCACTTAGTTTTTTCCCCATTTAATACTAAATTATTTGCGGTAAACCATTTATGGACCTGCATTAGAGCGTTACTTACATCGTCAAGGTTTGTGGCACGTCTGTTTATCTTAAATATTAACGAAGTATCGTCCGCAAACAACACCATTTGTGGTTGGTTTTTAAATAAATGGGGAAGGTCATTAATATATACTAAAAAGAGGAAAGGACCCAATATCGAACCTTGTGGTACACCCATTTTTACTTTCAAAGCCATTGAATTTACACCGTTTACCTGTACTTGCTGCTGTCTATTATTCAAATACGATTTTACTAAACTGAGCGCAAGTTTACCTAAGCCGTAATGCTCAAGTTTCAAGAGCAAGGTTTGGTGATTTACACAATCAAATGCCTTCGAGAGGTCACAGAAGATTCCTATGGCATCTTGTGCCTCTTCCCACGCAGTATATATGTGTTTTAATAAAGTGACACCGGCGTCAGTTGTACAACGTCCCTTGGTGAAACCATACTGTTTCTCGTGTAAGATTTTGTTGGTGTTAAAGTGGGTGAGCATTTGATTAAGCATTACCTTTTCAAACACCTTGCTGAAAACCGGCAGCACGGATACGGGTCTATAATTATTCGTATCTTTACTGTCCCCAGATTTGAAAAGTGGTATTACCTTGCTGTATTTCATAAGGTCTGGGAAGACTCCTTGGTCCACACACAAATTAAAAATTAAAGCCAAGTACGGTGCTATAGTGTCAATAATAGCTTGACACACTTTAATAGACAATCCCCATAGATCTTCTGTTAATTTGATTTTGATTTCCTTAAAAGCTTTAATAACTGCTATGGGGTTTATATGCTTAAATTGAAACTCAACCGGACAGGCTGAAACGTTCGCTTTTAATAAATCAATAGAAAGCAAGGGTGAGGAATTTAAGGTTTCGGTAGTTTTAAGTGGGATATTGGTAAAGAAATCTACAAATTCTTGAGCTACTTCGTTTTTAGAGCTTAGAAGACCACGTGAAGTCTCTAGTCTGATATCATTATTACATTTTTTATTTCTATTAGTTTCATTGTTGATAATTTTCCAAACCGTCTTTATTTTGTTATCGGCGGACTTAATCTTGTTGCTAATGAATAAGGCTTTGGCTACTTTGCAAGTGTTTTTAAAGATTTTAGAATAGGTTGCAACATATTTATTAAAAGTTTCCGAGTTGATGTAAGGCTTAAGGCCGTACAACTCAAACAATCGCTCCCTACTTATCCTAATACCCTTAGTGGCCCAGTCACTGAACATAAACTTAGGGTAAATAGATTTTGTTTTCATTTTTAATGTATTATTGAACTCTACGTGAACCACCGAAAAGAATTCCAAAACACCAATATGTGTCAACAATCTTTAAATTTTCAGCTATTTAATTTCTCGCTCAAGAGCATTATACAAGCTATTTTTTTGCATCCTCTTCAAATTCAAGGAGGTAACTATGCTAATGATTCTCGACCGGATCAATAAGAAATGGGAAGATATTTTTTTTTCTTATTTACTAAAATCGGTAAGTGTGAACCACCCGTGTTTAAAATGCGTCTGATGAGGATCAGAAAAAAATTTGAAATTGGAATTTTGTGAAAACGCGGTTTTAAGGCGAGGGCCTTAAAACCGCGTTTTCACACATACAAACAATCTCAAACCTTTATTCGATCATTTCTTACACTCTAAACCACGTTAGGGGGTTATTCAGATATACTGACAAACTTAAACAACCAAAAAAATCCGCGTTTATTAATTATTATTTAACTACCGTAATTAAAATTGATTATTTAAGACTTTTGTGACAACCTCCTGAATATTGACGAGGATATTAAACAAGACTTTGTATAAAGAATCAAATCGAATACGAAATCTATTGATATTTTTATACCATCCCCTCACTTAAATGTTGCTTCAAGTTAAGTGCTGCTAATTCATTTTTTTTGACGATTAAATAGTATTTTTAACATTAAGCAACAATTATGGGTAAGGGAGTTTCTATGTGTCATATTATCAATAATTCTAAATGGTAAACTTTAGTAATACAGGAAATGACATCCTCATATCAGCAACGTTTATGTAAACATTAGAATAATGTGGACGAACCGTAAACATTATGAATTGCGAACAACGTATTGTTTGAACGAAGTTAAGGGGAATATGGTATTCGTAACATTTGCATTTATCTTCATAAACTATTGACGGAAAACAATACCCGTTCTCTGCTTATTTTGTCATTCTTGGCATGAAACAGACAAAATGCTTGTGGTGTTGATCTAGCAATGATAAAGGAAATTTTCGTAAAATTACCGATTATAAATGTAATACCACATTTCTCAAAACATCATCTTCATGTATCATTAATAAAGTATTGTAAAATGAACACAGAATGCTCACGAATTCGCGGGAAAATCTATAAAGGAGTAAATCCAAAACTCGAAAAGGTACAGTTTAAAATTATCCGGGAAGCTGCTCCATTTTGACACGCTTTAACGCTTGAACTTCCAGCCTTTCTCTCCACTCACAGACGTTTGGAAACACGGAAATATTGCAAATATTCCACATATTTTGTGTTTCGAAGTATTGCTATTTTGTGTTGAAATAGACTTTGGGTAAAACAAAACTTATTCCGGAATTAATTCTCAGTCAATAATAATTATATCTGCATGTAAATAAATTTAACACAGAATGTTGTAGGGTAAAGCCGGGATAGATGCCGCAGTTGGATAGGTGCCCCATTTTCTAAAAACCTAACTTCGCGAAATTGCAACACAGAGTTAATAGTCTAAAAATAGAGCGAGCGGGCCCCACACCTGAATGCTCCGCAGACCATGGCACAGGATTGACGTGTTTAGCTCGTGCGTGCGATCATCTCCGCGACGAACACGACGAGTGCTTCAAAGTTTCGAACGTAAGTATTTACTGTTACATATCTTTTTATGTAGTACTTAATTCTGATCTATTTTGATTATATCCATACATTGGTTAATTAACTACATATTTACTTATTAATGATTGTTCTTTTGTATTTAATTAAGTCAAAAAATAAAAGGGCATTTATCATAGCAAAAAGGATAGTTGCCCCGAATTTTTGCAGTATAGGTGCCCTTAGGCATCTATAGGTAAAAAAATGGATAGATAATAGATAGGTCGAAAAATGGTTTGCTGTAAGAAAACCTAATTCTGGGTTAAGCTCTACGTTGTACATAAGTTTTTATATTGCAATCTGGATGTATATTTCTCTTTAATTTTGTGTGCAATAAAGAATACGAATAAGAATAGGTATTTTTTTCTAAACCTACCTACACTAAATGTTTTAAATATAGGAAGATAAAAAATATTATTTAAATTATAATAGTATAATAGATTACAAATAAAACATATCAAAACTTTATTTTGTACTTATTTTAATCTACATCCTACATCATAGGCATCTATCCTTCTTAACATGTTCATGGTGAGGCATCTATCCATATATGTAGGCATCTATCCTCAAAAAAATGGTTTTACAAAAACTTAATTTATGCAGAATCCGTTATTGTTAGATCAACAAAAACTAGTCGTTTTGCTAGTACAAAGATCAAACTAACTACATTCATGGAAATTCTTCATGAAAAACGTACAGTTTGAAAATTAGGAGTCTTTTTCAAAAAGTGGGGCAACTATCCCGGCTTTACCCTATGGCACACAGTGAACTAAGAGAGATAAGTGATTTGGTGGTAAGAGCATGGAGATTTATACATGCTTAGTACTGGTACCATGAAAGGTACGCGTAGAGGTTTACTGTTCTGTTTCGTGGAGGCATCCACGAAGATAACCATACAACCGTAGTACGTACAGAGATAAAAGGTAGTGATGTCGTCGATATGTATGCACCTAAGTACATGGTATGTTAAGCTCCTAGCGGTTGGCATTCGGCTCAATGAGTAGCTTCCGAGTAAATTTCGGTGATATTATATAGGATTGTTTTAATTATACTTAAGCTGCTCAGATATGCGTCGTCATTAACGCGTGGCCTCGAAAGCGGTAGTTCGGCGCGACAAAGTAACATTGAGCCACTTGTCTCAAGCTCCTCCAATTTTGAATATGCATGATGAGCCTCCAGCCTAACGGCGCCCATATAGACCTACTCAAGCGGAACCCGTTACTAACTCACGAATAACTGAAAATGAAAACCAACAAGAACAAAGAGCAGTGTATTTGCTCTAAGTGAAATTAATCCTTTAGTCCGATCTGTACGTGCCACCCACATTTATCTATGTTGAATATGTAACGGCCTCTGTGGAACGTTTTTCATTCATCAATATAGGGTTAGCGTGTGTGCGTTACGATTAGTTGGCAAGTGAAGTTGTTTATTTGTTGGCACTAACGCACTGAATACACATTAATTGGAAATTGGTTTATTTTTTTGTGTGAGTTACTGGCTGGTATGAAACTTAAACTCAGAGTGGCTCTTTTTAAAGTGTACGTTTAACGTTGAAGCTACTATAAACAGTTTTGTCCGTTAAGAATTCAGCTCGCTTCAGTGTCGACCTTCAATTTGCAGGCACGTCGCGGGATAGAGAAACTAGAGCAACTCGGCTCGTAAGAATTATACGGATAAACGTCTTCATTCTTGTTGATGACCTAAACTCAATTCAGTTGGAAATCTTCTGCCATATAAAAGCATCTCGGATTTATTCTCTTGCACTGGAATGTCTGGTGGTTTGTGCTCCTGGTACAAAAGCAATTTTCGTTATGAGGCTATTTGGGGGCTTGCAATGGGAGTTTGGCGGGCTTCTCTCTATTTATTCGGTCATACAATTTAGTAGTTTATACTTACTGGCATTTTAGCTAAATGAAAAACTCTATCAATGAAACTGTAACTTCCTTAGGCAAATTGCTGCACGGTTTCTTTCGAGGCTAGTTTAGAATATAAAAGTAGACGTTAAATACCGCAAACCCTGTAAACAGAACAATGCAAAACAGCAAAAGTTTTCTCTAATTAAATACAACTTCGCAACTGGCCCATTTATTCTAATTAACAACTTTTAATTTTATAATCTGGAAAACAAACTTTTATTTTTGTTCTTGGGAAATCTAATAAAATTACGTGGTGTGGTGAAGCACAATCGCCGGGGATTCCCGCGGTGTAGTCAAAGCACGTTTATTTTTCTTTCACTAAGGATGCACGTATAATGTGCCACAATACCTCAGCTCGTGACGCGCCAAGTCAATTTCATAGTTTCAATATACGTGTATGTCCCACAAAATACTGCATCTTGGCTTCATCTTTTCGAAAAAACTCCTCTATCTCTTAAATGTGATTGGAAATATATTTCTTTTTGTATCCGAACCATGTTGCCATTATCCCGCCAGAATAACGAAACGGTAAGAAAAGGGACGTACAAGTTGTTCAAGTCCTTTTCTGTGATGTAAGCTTTCTCCACCGATTGTTTGACCGTCGTATTCCGCCACAAACGCGATTGAATAACAAAGAAAATGCGAAACATTTTCGCATTTAAAATATTCAATTGTTTGCGAAAACGAGCTATGTTTAATCGTGCATTTTATTAAACAATAGAAGCTTTAAAATTATAAACTAATTTGTGGATTACACGCGGCTGTGCATCGAGTATTATTAATTATATCGCATATTATTTTCGCTTCAAGAATTTTCAGTTAATATAGGTCATCATCATCATCTGCCTAGCCTTTTCCCAAACTTTGTCGGGGTCGGCTTATAGTTTTATAGGTAACTGTGTAAAATCGTTGATCGAAGTAATTTTATAGATAGACTGAAAAACGTGTATCAAATACAACGAATACTATCCCATTTTTTTAATTATATGTAACATTTTATTGAGTGTAATTCTAGCTTCTAAAATTCTTACAGAAAGTCCTCAAATACGACTCTTTATCATTAAAGCACATAATATTATATAACATATACATTCACAGGGACACATTTAAGTTTCAATACATTTCATTGTAAACTCTGGCGACTTTTACAGACTCAGGTATGTTTGCAGCAGTAATTATTTAAATAAGTAAATGGTGCCTATAGCTGAGTATAAAATATTTATACGGAATTATCATCAGCATTCAACGAGCCGGATAATCTTCTCCTTATTTCCATAATCACGCCGGGTGCGATATTCAACTCACTCGACTAAATAATCTCGACTCTTAATTCTGACTTAACAGATAGTGTGTACTAAATCTGTTCTCTTATAACTGTACTATCTTAAGTGCTCATTTAACTGAGTAGGTACTCTATCTGGTTGATGGCTAGAGAGAGCTCTCAGGAAAACTTGAGTTCAGGTCAATTGTTATGAGTTTTGTTTAACTTCCGAAACATGGAACTTTAGGAGCTTTCTAGGGCTTTTTTTTATTTAAATCTGTATCTGCATTTTCTTTGTCATATTGCTAGTTATCATGACATGTTTTGAAATTTTTTTGCCGGGAGCGTTCTATTATTTATTAATGTAGTAAGATTGAATGTTTTCAGCAGATTAACTGATCTCTAAATTGATCAGTTTTAGAAACTGTGTTAGTAATTGGTTATAATACTATTATTTAATTATAGCAATTCATTAAGTAGGTACGAAACCCTGTGCCTAGATCTAAGTCCGGTTAATGGCAATAGGGTCGTCCCCCTATTACGTAGGACTTAAACGTAATGGGCAACGTGATCTCTAACAACCCCTTTGTGACAAACAGACTTATACTTACGTGGGTAACTACTTGTACTGGATTGTTATTTAGAAGGTATATACAGTAAATACTGTTTAAAAGTTCCGTAATTATACAAATCCATATTCTAAAGGGTGTAAATAGACCCATTTGTTCTGTCTGTCATTGCGATATTTTTTTGTTCTGGTCCGTACCTGGGAACCTTCTAGTTACGGAGATGTTGGAGGTCAAAAATCCAACGTTTCGCCTTTTTTAAGGTTATAACCTTTTTTTAAGGTTATAAATTTATTTAATAACCCCCAAGACACCTTTACTATTTAATGAATCCATTAGCACAATGTTTTGAGCGCGTTACGTTGATTTTGCCGTAAAGCGTATATTCCTCCCTAAAAAAGTCGTTTCCCAGCAATCGTTTTTGCGTAGTGTTACTTAGTTTGATGAACAGAATGGTGGAGATGAACAGAAATGGTTGACGGCTTCGTGAAGAGTCCTCCTTTTTTTACGGATGGCAATTGTGAAATCCGCGGGCAAAATACATGAACCACGAACTAGGACTACTGAGTGACAGGACATACCCAATAATACACACATAATATCATCACGCTACGACCAATAGGAGGGGAGCAGCAATGATAAATGTTGCGAAAACGGGGAAAATGTGACGCAGACGAAGTTGCGCAGGACACTTTGTTGTCCGTCTAAAATCAAAATCAAAATCAAAAGTCATTTATTCAAACTAGGCTGATAATCAGCACTTTTTGAACGTCAAAATTACAAGAGACAGTCCCCCAAAACGTCTGTCTGTCAAGATCCTTTTTCTCAGGAACACGTCGAGGTATCAAACTGAAATTTATATCAAATACTCAAATCTACTGCTCCTTAGAGCTGTAAAAAAATCAAACTTCTAAGCCAACGCAATCAAAAGATACAGCCGTTTATGTTGCAAATTTTCGACACTCGCAAAGGAATCAAAACCTACAGAGTACTTCCCGTGAACTCAGAATCTTAAAATTTGGTATGAAGTAACGTCTTATAGCACAGATAAAGGAAAAATTGCGAAAATCGTAAATTTTTTGTTCCATCATACAATAAAATATTTTTAATAATTTAAAACTTTCTACACCTTTCCTCATGGACGCGTAAAGGTATTACACTGAAATTTATGTCAAATACTCAAGTCTATAATACCTTTAAGCTGTAACAAAATCAAACTTCTATCTCAACGCAATCAAAAGAAACAGAAATTTAAGCCGCATATTTTCAAACTCGGAACTACTCATTAGAGAATCAAAACCTAAAGGGTACTTCCAGTCGACCTAGAATCTTGAAATTTGGCATGAAGCAACGTCTTATAGTACAGATAAAGGAAAAATTCCGAAAAACTTAAATTTTTGTTACGTCACATACTTTCATTTATTCTCTTCAGTAATTTTGGTTTGTACGGAACCCTCGGTGCGCAAGTTGTGTAGTGCGCTGTTTTACATGTGATCGGAAACTATGAAAAACTCAAATCTCTGTGACATTTTTATTATTTCAACGGGACATAGCAATGAAACAGTGGTTTTCAAATTATTAATGTTTCCGGCTGAACTATTGCCAAGTAAATAAATCTACTAATTATCTGGACTGCACAAAGAGTTCAATAATTATTCGACAGTAAATAAGCTTATACGCCCACGTATTAGTGATGAATGAGTTAAATTAAATAAAATGGCGTGGTGGCAATCAAACTCAAACACAAAGCATTTATTTCAATTATACGGTCACAGGCACTTTTGAAAGACAAAAAAAAACGCGAAGCTACAGTCCCAGTCACAAGGCATAATAGCTTGTGAAAGTACTGTAGTTGCCCATTCCAAAACGTAGATCTCTATGAAGAAGAATGGGCAAGAAACTCCATGGACACTCTTTTAAATCAAAATGTGTTACAAAATCTCAAATGCTGATGTTGAATTTCCTACATTACAAAAAAAAAATCGTTTTCAAATAAGTTTAGGGAACTTTAATAAAATATTTATGAACAAAGATACTATATAAACATTTGCGACAATATTGGCTACATACAGTTTAAAGATCAAAATAACAATGCAGAACAGTGGTTGTAATCTGAATTGAATCAGAAATAAAGCCATTCTATCAATACTCTGAAAAAATAAAACAATAACAGTAGCTATTTGTTGAATACAGCAAACAACAGTTCAGACATTATGCAGATAGGTCGAAGCGACTAAAAACAGATTAAATCAATTCGTTGGTGTAGTTTCGGACGCCACGATCAAAATTAATCTGCTTATTTCACTGACGCCGTTTTTTTTTAATTTGTGCGTGGAACACAATTTTTCCAGCCCTTCCCTTAAGTATAGCCGTGTTGTCGATTTACACAAGCCATTATGGGAGGGTCTTAATGGAGCGACACCCGAAACGAGAAGGTCCGTTGTCGTAAATTGACGTTCTGCCACCGACTTCCTATGTTCTCAATCTTGGGATAAATATTGGTACACACCGAAATTCCGGTTTTGTTTTACTTAACAATGTACACAGCGACCCATTCATTCAACCCAACAATATAAAAAAAAAAAACAATATTGATTTATTTCTTCAATCTTTTATAAAGCTATTGTTCACGAAGAGTTTGCCAGGAAAGTTAGATTTTCAATGGAAAGTATTTGGCGGAATATCAGGTTACAAAATTAATTAATTGGGATTTTGGGAAGCCGTGGAAAGTGAATAAATTTTTTTCATAATTTATAGAAACGTTTCTCAGAAGAAGAAACTAACAAAGTTTTGTGTGTGTGCACATTTCTGAGATGAACTAATTACGTAAAGTATTCTGCGTCGCTTTTATTATAAAAGTAATTCGTAATAAGTTGCCCTGATAAATAAAACACTAAGCCTTATTAATTTATTTCAATATTAAATATCAAAGAAGCGAATCAAACTACATTTCCTCTTTTCTTGAACTGTCACTATTTTTAGTAACAAAATTGTCCCGATCTGGAACTGTATCAAGTTCAACTTCATTTGAGCTGTAATATTTGTCATGGTACGGAATAACTTAGACAGTTCAGCATAGTTTGAAAGAAGATTCACGAGATTTAAAATTCAAATGAGTTCGTAATACCTAGGTATATTGTATGGATGTTCCACAACCTACGGACAAGTTTTACTTTGTATTGAAAATGTTCTGCGTGAAGCATATCCGCCGCGAGCGGCACTCGTCCTAGTTTTCTTCTTCTTGCTTTAATTCTTCTTTTACAAAAACAAACCTAACCACTGACGAAAATTACACATTTTTGTAACGCAATTCTTTTCTCACGGTGATTTACAAAATAAAGGGGCAATACAATTATTTAATCGGGCAAGGGGCGGAAGTGCCGTACATTTCAAATCAACTGAAGATAATTCTCCGGGGACATTCAGTCTAATTCATTCCGGCTACCTGTTTCAAACTCTTGAAGGTCACAAAAGTTTTTAGTACAGATTGTAAGATACCGTGATACTTAATTTAGATAAATGTAACCGTTTTGTCTCTATGAAAACCTTTATTAAAACTTTAACTAACTTTATCAAGTTTATTTGAGTTGCTACTAACCCAATATAATAAGACGAATTTCATACCAAACTTTGGCTTAAATATTTAGTTAGTAATAGGGACAATATCCGTTACGATAAAGCCCCAAGTGTACTAGTATTAAAAGGTTATTTTCAAAGGAAACTGGGCTGTTCATCTTCATCAGCCTATAATGCTCCCACTGCTGGGACACAGGCCTCCTCTCTATGAGAGGGAGTGGGCTGTAATCCACCACGCGGGCCTAGTGCGGTTTGGTAGATGTCACATGTCTTCGAATTTTTTGTTCTAGGACATGCCGGTTTCCTCACAATGTTTTCCTTCACCGTTTTTGAGGGCAGTAGCTGGGGTGTATTATAATGTTAATCTGAGGGCTTTTTACCAGAGAACCTATATCAATAAAATTATACGTTACTAGCGGGGAGGCTACACATTCAACAACATTTGCATTGATATTGGGTCGACTGAACGTACCCTTTGTAGTGGGCAAGCGTGCTCATTGAAATCACACGAGCTTGCCGCAAGCGTCGGTTGCCTTACAGGTATTCATTAATAGGCTATAACACGTCATTGTCCATTATGAAAGCTTTGCATGGTAACATGGTGGTTATCTAATGTTCTGTAATCTTCTTCTGAGTAAGTTCTCGTTCTATTGTCACGTCATGTTCCATTTGCTCGCTTTGTTTGAAAATGCAAGGTACAAACCCCAGTGAGTGAGTGGGGAACTAGATTCTGCTGATTGTCAATACAAAACTGTATAAATGAATTATACAAAGCTGTTGTTTTGTATCCTTTTCCAATTCAAGGAGGTAACTATGCTTATGATTCTCGACCCGAATCAATAATAAAATGGGTAGGTGATTTCGTTAAGTGTTGAATCACCCGTGTTTTAAACGCGGTCCGTTTGATCTTCGCCCTTTAACAACGCTTTCACACATACAAACAATCGCAAACGATTATTCGATAATTTCTTATCCCCTAATCCACGTTAAGGGGGTTTTTATGAAATACTGACAAACTTATATAACAAAAAAAGCAGCGCTTAAAATACTTTAGAGACATAATTTTCATACGAATGCTCATATAGGTCTATTTTCAGACATGTTTGTTGTCATTCAGTAATTTGAAATATTCCAATGATTTTCAAGTTTAGAATCAACTTGATGGAGATCCTAGCATTTGGTATGTCTTTTTGACGATATTGTCCATTTGGTATGTCTTTTTGACGATATTGTACCACATCTTTCTTGTTGTACCATCTAAATTGATTTTAAAAGGTACTTTTAAAATCTCTTGACGATCTTCCAAGTCAAGTACATAACAAAGTAATGGTTCGTCTTTTAAAACACTTGAATCTATTTTTGTACAAGTGTCAATTTAACCGTAAATCAAATCTTCAAGAGTGCTTCTAATAAATCTACAGTTAAGAGACACAGTTATTTTATGTAAGTACTTTCATTTAACGGATTTGCATTAATAAGTTTTTTTTGCAATACTACAAGTGAAAACATAAAAACGAAAAGGTAATTTTATATCATCTGTGCAAAAACAACAAAAATGCTTAAAAAATTTAACTACGTAGTGTGTTAGCTGCAAAAAGTCCATGAACGCTATTCCGCGCAAAATAAATAAACGAAAAACTAAAATAAATTGTAGCGCGCGAACTACCGCTAGTCCGCTAGTCACGAATAAACATGTTTCCACCATTACAAATTGTCTACTGAACTGCACCCGCTGGTGAAAATATGGGAAACACAATCTGACCTTTCAAACGGTCTTAAAGTGGCTACTTTGCATACAAAGCACATTTTTACAGCTGTCGTTATCATAGGCCCATGCCGGTCGGTATAACCTACCCACCGGCTCCCTCGGCGAGAGTTGTAGTCACGAGCGATGGACTAGTGAAGTTCTCTGTAACGACTACGATTTATTTGATGTACAATGTTTTTGTTGTGGCTGACCCCTCGGGAGCGAAGGGACTACGTTTGCGTCTACCCACGTCCTGTTATAATAGGGGCAATATTGATTGTCACTTGTCCCATAGAAAACTTAGAGATTTGTCTCGAGGGACACGTCTATTTCTTTGCAAATTGTTAGTTATCAGGGATAATGTTATAAGTGTTTAGGAAAAACGTTTTCTTTAGCGTTGGTTTTCAAAGGGGTAAAAGTCAAGCCCTTAGGCAATGAAATAACCGATAAGACGAGACTAAAGACTAAGATAACATTTATGAGACTCTGACACCGCCCTCTGTGATCATGGTAGGTACTTCGACAGCGATGAACAGACTGTCTCCGAGGAAATCGAAGCTTCTTTTCTTAAATTGCTCTTGAGGCAATTCCCAAAAGATCCGAATGTTGTCATCAGCCCGGGCTTACGTTTCGTTTACACGGATACATTGGATAATGCCGAGTCATAATTAAAACTTGTTTTTTTTTATGATAAATTGTGACATATACAAAATTAACCGTTTACGGTGCGTGTAACGTAAATCGAGGTTATTGTTTTATAAAATCAATAGTCAAAAATGCATTGTTTAGCAATGACGTAACTATATTATTCTACCTAAGTATGCAAACATCAGTATCGTCAAACTCTGTTTACCAGCAACAGGTACAACACTAAAGCACTAATGAAATCGCTACAGTTAATAGTTTCAGTTCATGTATTTATGTCGCCAATACGTCAGCTCGTAACGCTATTGCTTTATCGTCTAGCGAGTAATCGAATCATCTGTCTCTGAGGTTTCGTTCCACTGGCTGAAACGTATTCCTGAGGTACATTCCAGTTCATTGTTCCCACCATGCATGAAAAGTCACAAATTGAATATCAACATTCTTTTTCGGCTAAGTTATTTTGGCCGTACGTCATGGTATATTTTGTTTATGAGATTTATTATCCGGTCTACTAGTGATGGATGACTTTTGCGTGACGTCATACTACAACTTTTAACTTTCCCTTAGCACAGTTGTTTTTAGGGTAACTCTACAGCTACTTTGTGATGTATATCGTCGGTCGGATGACTTATACGGGGCAGCTAGGACGCTACATACACTTCAATTTAATCACGGGTCAGACTAATAGCGTAGCCGCTCAGATTGAAGATGCCGCTCTCAACTAAAGTAGGTTTTAATTAATGAAACCAACTTTAGTTTCGCAAGCGTTGCACGTAATACATTCACGTTCGTTAGTGACACATAAAAAGCATCATATTCAAGTAGTTTTAGTATGTAATATGCAAATGATAAGCTCAAACGTTATGTCTCTGCACGCGAGTAAATTAACGCAATTTGAAGTAAAATTTCGCTCGTTTAATAGCGACGAACACGTCTATAAATTACTTTAAGTTTACAAACTGGAAGTAGTGTTTATATCACACTTCGTTACATCGTCATAGAAGTTTTATCTGAACCTGCCATACATTACCCAGACAAACTCAATGCTGTGTAAAAACTAGATCAAAATTCTTCTGTAAGTGCAAGGTAAGGCGAACTGCGAACTCTCTTGGTGTGAACTTATACAACGTTCGGTGAAAATATATCAAGCGTGAAGATATGTTGTCTCAGCAAAGTGATCTCTTTGGCTTTCGTCGCGAGTGTCATTCTGATAGTCGTAGTCGTAAGTGATGGTGCTATTTGACATTATGTGCAATTTGCATTGTAAAAAACGAAAAATTATCTCGTTGGATATAACTAATGCCGCCACAGCTGTCTTTCTTAATTCCGTTCGAAATAAGCGGCCGCTGCTACGCGTCCAATTACAGCGAGCCGAGCTGGGCGCTCGACGAAACCTCGGGGCTTATTTTAACATGAAAGTGCCGTCGGTTTAAGTTATAAAGACTCGTCAAATAGTCACCACTGAGAAATCAAAAGCCGTATAATAACGAATTTATAAAACCATTCTTTATTCCAACAAAACATTGAAATGAGGATTCATTTCAATGTTTTGTGAAATTAAATAGAAGCTTTTACAGTATGTATGAAAGTTATTATTCCGTACAAAAAGAGAATTTCGATTCATCTTCAAGAAACGTTATTATACGAGATAACTGTGTAAGTCTGGAACTGAATACTCGTGGACGGATATTTAATTAGATGAATACCGAAGAGTTTCGTAACGCCGCGGGTAACGAATAAAAATGGCAGTGTGGGAGCTGAACACTGTATTCTAAAATTAAAAAGCAGATATTTAAAAATGTTTTCAAAAACAAGCACATAGATAAAATATGCCTCTTATTTTTTATCACGATATTATTTGGAAAGTGTCAACCCGCTTCCATCGTTGAATATTCAAATACCTACCCATTGGGATTGTGATGGCCGGACAACCCGGGAGTGTGCCAGTATGATCGATAAATAACAAACACGTACTAGCATTTTACCAGTTCGAAAGACTAGTATCAGCTTTACAGTAGTAAAGGAATGAAGAATTCAATTTTTCAATCCGTTGCTCCTATCAGGTTGACGCAGCCATAAAGGCAAAGTTATGAAACATGTCGGGGATGAATAATATTTCATGCTGAATGCGAGTGTCTGCGTAGCAAATTTTGTAAAGTATGTTGTCCGTGCAACAGTAAACAATGCAAATTAGAGAGACATTGTCAGTAAAATTGGATGGTACCTGCTAGCCCGGAGATATATAGAATTGAAGGGGTTCTGCAGATTGTACTGCTGAATTAACATGTATTGTTAACAGCTAGTAACCTTATACATAGTTAGTTTTGTCCTTTGTGGAAACTATATTTTCGAGCCGTTTGGGGTTGAAATTCTAGGGCCGTGAGGTCCGAGTGCCCGAAATTCGCTTAAACAGGCTATAACTGTTTAAGGGAATTTCGAAATACCTTGTTGACACTTCCGGCGGCCCAAGGGCTGGCTTTTACCTTGGCCAGAGGCTAACACCCATATTCTAAGAGCCAAACGAAATCCATTTTTGGATTTAGTCGAACTGTATTGCCATGACAACAAGTAAAAACACGCACCAAATCGTATTCCTAGACTTTCTTGGCCGCGATTGGCGGATCTTTGAATAAGGTACCCCCTCCAGCTACCTATCTTTGTCAAACCCATAGTTTCATCGTGTTTCAATCAATGCTAAAGATATCATATTTCACTTTAATCAAAGTTAAAGATATTAATAGTTTTCCGGTACTTCAAATTTGACAGATGAAAAGTAAGCGTTTATATGTCAATTTATAAACAAACAGGGCAGAATGTAGGCGTGGTTAGTCCGACTTAAGTTCAGTTCATGACTAAGAATACCAGTGTTAGTGTTGCCATAAAACGTGGCAACGCCGCTAGTCTCTTGGGCACATTACCAGTTAACAGCGTTGAGGACGAGTTTTTGACACTCTTACAGTTTATTGTTAGTTCATTTAATAGTTTTTTATTGCAATAATGTAAATAGTTAGTACACTATTAAAAAAATATTCAGTCTTGTGTCACCTTATTGAGTTTCTAACTAATAGTCCGGTCAAGATAGACATTTGAAATAACAAAAATTCCCGGAGAGCCAAATATTGGTGGAGAGCTGGGGTTTTCCATTACAAATCAAGTCAGCAGGAGAAAAGTCTTTCGAAAATTGAAAGCCTTTGATTAATCAATGCGCCGAGGAAGTTGACTGATCTTTACTCCTTTTTGGACCGTTATAATCAAAACTATTACTTGCCAGGTTTAATATCCGGTTCCGTTGATCAAAATATTTTCAACGATATTAAACTGATAGGTGAATTTTATCCTCCTGTTTCAAAGTTATTTTCATGACACCCACAGGAACTGTGGTCAAAGTATATGTGCCGCGATTACGCAATATTAGGTTACGTACCAAACTGCAAACTTTTTCCTACTCCACCTAGATAAAGACTTGCTAGCTAACTTCGTGCTCTGAATTGCAATAGTTGTATGAACAAAGTTTAACTTGTTAGCAATCACTTACTAAGTTCGGATTAAAATTAAGTCTATAGCTGACCGAAGCCGACGTGGCCTCATAATATGACCACAAGTAATTATCAATTAATAAATCCTACATCCTACTCAATCCTTAACTGAAACCGCGTACAAATTGTAGGTTTCTAATAGCTACTTACATCAAAGGAAAATTCGATTAATGAATAAAAAGCTTTTACGAATGGAGAAAATATAGAAGGGAAATTAGAATTTGCTCATTCAATTCAAATATTCAAGTAAAAGGTGCTCTCCATCTCAGTAAGTGGGATGATTCCTCTAAACAAATCTTTGCCATCTCAAGACTTGCCGTTATTTTTGTGGGAAGTTTAAATTAAGATGGTGTATAACTGCATGTTAATCAATTTTATTTTAAATTGAAGCTATTTATTGTCATTGTGTTATTTAAATTTTCTTACTAAAATAATGTATTTGATCTGCCGAGGCGTTTCCCAACTATGTCGTCGGCATGCAGTCTGACCCGATGCAACTGGAAACCAGTATTTTACATGGAGCTACTGACTGACCTCCACAACAAAGTAAGACTATAAGAAGTATACAGGTATGTTAGAAAATGTGCCACGCAGATATCTTCGTGCAATGCATTATAGATAAAAACTTTTGACACTACGCTCCAGACGCAAACAATGGCAATTTTGATTGTATCGACCTGAATAATGTATTGTGTTATGCGGTCACCAGCACTGTTCATAGACGGCGGGTGCGTGCAGGCAGTCGCTTCATGTAAGACACGGGTACTCAGCTGCATCTGGTTAGACTGGACGCCGACCCCAAGATAATTTGGGAAAAGGCTAGGCAGATAATGATGATTGTAATATCGCATAATGCAGCTGTTTGTTGTTCCTATTTTTGATAAAATAAAATAAAACTGGGTAAAGTATTTGTGACAGCAATATACTATGTATAAAAACATCGCCTCTACCTGGGATATCTCAAACATAATTTTATATACCTACACACAATACTAAGACTTGATGATAGTTCAGTAGTACATAGTTAACATACTTGTACATAGTTTCAATTAGTAACATCGCGAAGACGTCGTTTGACGAGGGTGTGTTTTGAATCCAAATCAACACTTCACACAGTCTTGACATTTAATCCTAGGGATTTAACTTTGTGCTAGCTTAATCATATTATCATCTATTCAGAAGGAAATGTATAGGAGCTTATAATTTATTGAATGTGGGACGTAGGTACATTATTGTTTATCAATGATTTGAATATTATTTAATTAAACTCCAATCTTTCGGCTTCAGTCAGATTGCGACAATGACAGATAAAGGGAACAGACAAAACATGGGGAATTTTTTGTCTGTTCCATGTCACATGAAAATTAAATTAAAATTAATCAATATTTGAATATCTTGTCCCGGTACACACTTGGGAAAGAAGTGTGTACCGGTTTATTAAAGGTTTAAAATATTGTTTACACAAAATCCTGTTTTATGACTTTCCTTATTTTTGACAATTCAGTTCAGAAATTAAATTATAAGTCCTATCCTATCCACCCTTCCGTCTGACAGCTCATGTGTGCCTTAAAACGAGGACTGCCTCCTGCGACGGCTGTGACTGTCCTGAAGTTATGCGCACGGACTCAATAAAATATCTTGGAGTCTGGGTCGACAGCACGTTGACATGGTGTGAGCAAATCAATTCGCAGGTCTCTAGGGTAAGAAAATTAACTTTGTTTTTAAAAACCTCAGGACCTCCGCCAATTTCTCTACCCTGAGAACTGTGTACTTTGCTCTTGCCCATTCAGTTTTAACGTACTGTATTTCGGCCTGGGGTGGTGCTGGTAAATGTCTGTTCCTTCGCTTAGAGAGGGCGCAGAGGGCTGTCCTTAAGGTAATGGCCTTCAAACCCTATCGCTTCCCTACCAGCAAACTGTACACGCTATGGAAGCTACCTACAGTAAGACACTCTTTTGTGTTAAGTACAGTGTTGCGGAAACATTCAAACTTGTCTTTTGACCCTGAGTTTAGAAAACAAAAACGTAAAACTGACAGAGTCTGCCCGACATCAGCTGTTAAATTGGAAACTGTCCGCCGGCAGTTCACTTTCTGCAGTGCCGTGCTTTATAATAAAATAAATAAAGTTCTTACCATTTATCCGTGCACTCTCCGGGATTGCAAAAATATTATTGATAAATGGCTTCATACTCTCACATACGTAGAATTGGAAACCTTAGTCAAACCATAAACATTAATTTTTCATCCGCAGACAAGCACACTCTACACTTACACCCCACATACATGCACTACACTCACACACAACACTCCCAAATGCACAAGATTAAACACTTACCTATTTGTTTTTTATTATTATCGTTTTTTATACTACTTTAATTTTGTACTTGTATACCTGTATGTCTGTTTAATTTTAATGCTAGTTTTTATTTTATTTTTTTATTTTTTAACCACTACTGTTTTTTTTCTCTTTTGCTCATTTTTGAATTTTGGAACGATGTTGTCTCCCTCTTGGAGGTGGGCCTTAATAGCTGCGACACAGTTTTGCAACTAATGTAGCTATTTACGTACGCAATCAATTTGTAAAATGTGTTTTTGTTCCAATAAAGATTATTATTATTATTAGTCAGTACCGATTTGACCGAATTGTTACTCTTTGAGTAGAGTCAAAAACTATATACATAATATATGTAGGTATAGTTCGAAAGTCTCAATACGTATTGGAATCACGCTAGATGAAAGAACTTCACGGAATATTAAGTAATTCCCAGTCGGCTATAGTATATAGCTTTTATTAATAGTTTATGGTCTCTCATATTCATAACTATGAAAACGTGGTATCGTAGAGTATTTATGGGAGCATAAAACTAATTATGTTTATAGGCCTTTAGTGCAAGTTGCGTAATAACCTTATTTGATATTAACGAGAGAATACTTGGTGATGCCTATCGGGGCGTCACCAAGTACGCTTTTCTTTCTTTGCGACCAAGGGGTTGCGACTGCTGAGCATGAGGTTCTGGGTTCGATTCCCAGGTCGATCAAAGTGTATTGGATATTTCTAACAAGAATTTCTAAGAAGCAGCCACGGAATCTGGAGTTGTGCTCGGTTATTGGCAGTATAATATAGCCCTCTTTTACATGGGATGTATACATAACTGGCGAAATGTATGAGTTATGTAATAAGTACATATTTATGTGTTCTGCAATGCCCGTAAACTGACTACTGACAAATAGTATGAGTTTACTGCTCCACTAAGTATATCCCAAAATAATTAATGAGACCGTTAACTGAACACGGTTTTTCTTGAAAATAAAAAGGGTTATGTCATGTCAAGACCTCGCTAAATTCGACCGGGATTGAGGTTACTATTAACTCGGATATTGTTCGGACATTTTCAAGTTTTCTCAGTCTAGGCTTTGTTCGTTCTTGTAATTTGTCCGGACTTATCTGACTGTTTTTTTGTATGAAGAAAAAAGTTGGATGAGTTGTGAAAAAAAAGGTTTAAATGAAATAATAATAACGACAGTAACTTGCTAGTTGCCTACTGTTTTAATCACCACACTTTCCGACATGCATTATTTTAAATAAGTCTACAGTTAGTCACAATGTTTTCCTGTGAGAGTGGAACGTCAATTTTTTTTTTAATGTTTTCGATTGGACTTTGCAAATAAAATAAATAAATAGACTTTTTAAATATATTTACTGGGATTTAGATTTCATGGTTTTAAAGCACTTTTACTGAAAGGCTGGTCAAATTACCTATGTTATTATTATTGACTAACAATTATCTTTAACGTCATTTCAAATGACGAAAAACTATTTTCTTTTTATACTCAATTAAAATAAGTTCAGGTTTGATGTTATCCTTTTGTAAGAGACATTTGATCCTTATAATTGACCCTATCAATCGATAGCATAAAAGTACAGAATGCAATTTTTACGGTGCAAGTGTGGCAAGCGAATTTTAGAAATTCTTTGAATGTAGTTATATGTTTTTTTTTTTTTTAAATAAAGGAAAGTTTCCTTTGAGTAAACTTTGCTATCTCCAGTTTTAGTGTACTTTCCCTCCAGATAGCGTTAAAAAATCCACCCTGTATTAATGGTTACCCAAACCGAAAACTAAATTGAGCCCAACGGAGGACGGTACGACGAAAAAGTGTGATAACGCCCAACATAAATTCATTAATGTATACTAGCTGTAAACAAGATTAAAGCTGCACTGCTGTTACTTAAACCGAGGACCCCTGTAATTGGATAACGGCTCTGTTACTGACTGCCTGTTATAGAATGGGAAACAAAGTTTAAATAACCAAAAATGGTAGATTTTAGTGGAAATAGTACTTTTGTACAGTTTATTTAACTTTAAATAATGAATTCTGAAGATTTGCATCTAGGTGCTAACTAGACGGTATCAACAACATTGACTAAACAGTAGTAAACATTATCTTCATCCTACAGCATTCTGTCTCCCAAACATAAAAAAAAATACCAACATGTTTGGGGTGAAGATATGACATACCATTCTAAACAGACATAGGCGCCCAAATATCAATATTATCCTTAGCCTATTCAGTTAAATCGTTTGACGTTCGGGGTCCGTTCTTGTCCCGGACCACTTGTACTTATAACAAGATATTTGTATGATAACTAGGATCAACCATTTGACCGCAGCAAAGCTTCTCAAACTCGTAGCCTCGTAGCCACTTGCTACGAAATTCACCGTAGCATTGCTACGCAAATGTTAATATTGATTAAGCTTAATTTGTAATTACAATGTTCTCCTTAGAGTCATTACCATACTAATAGATGTCCTCCTTTTGTTACAGATACGCAAATGAACCGAATATCAAGGATCGCGGAACGTAGAAATATAAAATTTAATTATGATTCACCGTCCATAATAATTCTGAACCATAAACAGTAACATTTCATCCGGCAGTGTTATAGAACTGTAAATAACTGTTGTATATAACAAGTGCAGTAAATGTTGGGGTGGGTGACTGTGTGTGGTGGGACGGTAGCTTGAGGGTGGATGGTGTTGGTGGGGGGTGTGGTATGGCGTGGCGGTGCGGGGGGCGGGGGGGGCGCGGGCTGCGGTGAGGCTCGCAATGCGCGGGCGCCGGTGGGCGGCGTGCGCGGCGTGGTATGCGTGGTGTGCGTGCGCGGTGCTGGCGGCGGCGGGCGAGCTGCGCGTGCTGCAGGCGGACGCCCGCACCTCCTTCTACGTGGGCATTGCCGCGCCGCTCTCGGCCGCCGACGCCGTGCGGGCGTTCAACCGCTCGCTCGCCGACCTGTCTCACACGTACCTGGCCGGCGACTACCCGCTGCATCTGCGCAACATCACGCTGCTGCCGCTGTACATCGAGCTTCCAGAAGATGAAAAGTAAGTTTGGCTCCGCGATTTGTTTTAAAGTTGCTTTATGAAGGGCACACTGGAAGATTATACGAAACGGTTACTTATCCGGTAGTATGGTTTGTGCCTTTCATTTCTAATTTTCAAGCCATTGCATTTAAATATGATGCAGTCTTAATCCACACATCTCTTCAAACAGCTAACACTTTTGAGATCCCATGTTCGATGCTCTACATCCCAAGTTGTCGAATCCCCTAAAACATGTCCGATAAATGGAAATAGGCTCGCTCGCCACCCATCACATTGTAACGACTAACTAGGCTGTGGATGTTCGAAACTTTGATCATACCGCTAGGGGATTAAAGCATGCCTCTAGCTTTCCATACTGATTGAACTTACAATATTTCTGAAAGCAGTAATTAATTAAGCAAGGCTTAGTTAAGGACTTGAGGTATTAAGGTTGGCACAGGTACAATTACATTATCAGTGTCAAATGGGGCATCGAATGGGGTGAGAAACGCTGTGAACCTTTGAGCGGGGGTTCGATCCCCAATTAATAATCGAAATGGATGAAAAATGTATATAATTCAATTTTATTTTCAGGAGTAGGTATTAATTGCCATTTATAACTCGGGTTCCCGAGGTCGGACAAAAGCCCATTAAATTGTGAAAGGCTCTCGCCCTATCATATGGGGTCTTTGAATTACTGGTATCTACGTTTAGGATAGACTTTTTGTGTAATCAAATCATATCATGGTACCTCGTATAGGAACCACAGGCTGGCTGGTTTTATAGTCAGAAATCTGTCTAGGAAGTAAAAATTCCGTTTTGGCATCAAATCTTTCTGCAGCAGTTATGATATTTTGACCAACTATAACTTTTGTTGGAGCTCACAGGCTATGCTTTAGAAATTTGTATGGTGTCAGAATCAGAGAAGTAAATATTTACTACTAAATCTTTGCCTTATCCTGTTTTTCATACCAAACATCAAATCGGAATAAACTACAAAGAAACAATGTAAAGGTTCCATCCACACAGAACCCGTTACATCGAAGTCAGTTGATCAAAAGAAATTTCCAGGATTGTGGCTCAATAAAATGTAGCCAACAGCATGAAGCCCCCATCAATTTATCTCCGCAATATAAACCGACATGAGCCGTCAAACAAAACTATTCACAAGTTTCGATTTCAAACAAACCCGATACGCGTCTTGTTCCGGCAAGCACTTTATGGATATTGTTCGAGTTGTTTCGATTTGATCGGGACGCGTTGAAGCACTGCGCCGGACCGCAATAGTTTCGCAGTCGGATGCGGCTTTTACTCTGTACCAATATTAGCTTGGATTTTACATTTTCCAACTGACGGAAGGCTTGGTGGATGTGAGATAACTTTTATTGCGGTTGGTGCGATTTTCTGTGGTATTCATCTATACAAATAAATAGAATTGAAGTGTCTGTTTGTAATTTCAAAATAACAGCTTTTCACTGAATGCATTTGAAAGTGTAAATGGTACTAATAACAATAAAACGTTTTATTTTTTATTTTTGTCTGTCCATCTGTCTGTTTGTTCCGGCTAATCTTCGAAACGGCTAGACCAATTTCGACTTGAATTTTACAGGCATATAGCTAATGCTGTAAGGAGTAACTAAGGAGTTAATTTTATTTTAGCGGGTAGCTAGCTTAGTAAAAAATAAAAAGGTTAGAAGGAGAGATGGTCTCAAGATATATATATATATATATATATATATATATATATATATATATATATTACATTTATATATACATTACATTTTCATGTGATGGTGCAAGAAGCAATCTCCAAAAAATATACTCTTTAAAAATATGAATGAAAACGAAATAATCAGAGAGTTTTGACACTTTGCAGTTAATCAAATAGAGTGTTAAAATTTGCTTAAATTTTCCTCACCTCTGTAGGTATTTCATCCTTCCATTGTGTAAAGGATAACTTTATTTCTCAATTCTCGCTTTAAATGCACAAAAAATTAGAAGACTACCCGTAGTCTTAACATTTACAGTTTGTTTTCTTTCATTTTATTCAGGAAGCCCTGTTCACTTATCTCAAAGGTACACCCGATATTGTCTGAGTAAGATGAGCATCTAAGAGTCTCGATGAAACCTTCGGCTTTGGTCAAAACATCGGCCTATTTCGGCTGAAACCGTAGCTTCAGACGGACTGTGTTCTAAGAACTCAAATCTTCATTTGTTACCCGATTTCTACAATTTATTCATACTTTTAACTGTCTACCCGTATACAATTAAAAATAAAAAGTTAATAATTAATGACAATAGTCCCGAATAATCATAAAGTTACCAATTTATAAAAGTCAAGCCACTATTCCCAAATTTCACTTATCCAACCAATTATAGGAAATGTTATTTAATTACAGTAGTTTTGTAATGCATATAATAAAATAAATTCATTGCGAGCAAAACCGAAATAAAGAGAAGAAAAGAAACAATTACGACTTTAATTACAGTTTCCTGTGCATTGTTACTTCTGCTAACTACAGTCACATGTAGCCTTAGAAACACTGGCTTTTCCGTTAACAATACAGCCAATTTAAAAATCTTAGACTATCATAAGATAAAGTGAAATTCTCTCAGTGATAAAATGAAAGAAATAATAATCTAGTATTTATCGCTGAACAAAAACAAAAAAAGTTTTCAATTGAAAATTAAATCCTAATGGAATTTGAAATGGTCACTTGAGTAGCAGAATAGTAGCTATTCTGTCCTATAGTTATGAAATCTAAACCTATCGTTTAGGTACTTGGTACTCGTAGCAACGTTCGAGTATTCGTATTAAAAGGAATGGATTAATTTAAAATATATTTTATGTTGTGATTATTCGGCTGTTCTAAAATGCTTTATAGGTACAAACATAAATAAACTATGAAGGGCAATTTATACAACACAGAGAGGTAAGTACGAAACAATGACAATTAACGGGATCTAGGACACAACGTAAATCTAGAAAATATGAAATGAATTGGCGTGTACTTGTTGGGAAACCAAATCATGTACATCCTCAATCTTTTGATCAGCGAGTCATACAGCCAGCCAGCTTCAAATGTGTATTCCTGACCACCAGCATACAGCCGAAGCACATTCCTGTTCAGCAACCTCTGCCTCATCAAGCAACCTTGGCACAGAAAACTGCACTTTCAGCTGGTTGAGAGCTTGAAATTTTCTCCTGGTTGACGTCAGCGTTCAGACACATCGCGGCGTTTCTTTTAACTTACCGGAAGAAACGCAGCGCCGGGCTCTACTCACAGTAGTCCGCATCATTAAAATTTAGCTTTAGAGCTTCCACTGGCTCTGCAAACATCACAAGATATATAGACGACTCATTCCACTATCGACCCCAGTCTCCAGAGGGGAGTGATACAGTGGCACTAAAAAATGTACTACTATGACACAAATGCGGTATTAAAGTTATCCGCGCTTATCGCTCCTGACCACATAGACAAACCCGACAAAAACTGTCGGGCAGCATCCCACCAGACACAACGCCTGTCTGGTCGAAGATCCTCCTTGTTCTGTGGAGTATTCAAGAACTTTACACTCTGTTTTAAATACCCATCCTCATCATTATCAGCATTCTCAAGCCCATTTCCTAATTTATTTGGGTTAACATATCTTCTTCTTTAAGAATTCTCTATTTCTCGTCATCTCAACAGTAAACTCTTCTCTAGCTGTATCATCATTCACACAGGTACAGCATTTCAATATAATTGAAGTGCCTACAGTTTGTTAGTTAAGACGTAAATGCTTCAGTCCCTAGCGCACCTCAACCAATTAGAATTCAAGTGGAATGCAATGGCGCTCATGGTTATTCTACGCGATAATAACGTACACGTTAAGAGAGCTCGTGTTGCGAATAATATTTAGACATATATTTTGTGATTTAGATTAGATTGTAGATGCAAATATTTTTTCATCATCATCATCCAAGCGAAAAGCTATACACTGTTGGTCACTGGCTCCTATGTTTCTCGCATCGAGTAGAATCTTGCGCCCTTTATCAGATTATCAAGTCCAAATGATTTTATAATTTTGGGCAATATTTTACATCATCATAACGTTAAAAAAATTAAAAGCCCAAAATGAGGTAGAAAAGGGTGCGAAGATTGATGTTTAGTCGCTATTTGATCATTCGAATAGCTTCCTCCTATACATGTTATGGTACATGGTACATGTTTTTAAGTCACAAAACCACATCCCACGAAATAGTAGCTTCCCATGATGGGGCACTCCATCTTCCACTTAATAATGTGTCGTAGGCACAATTGAATTGCTACGCAGTAGTGGTACAGTCTACGTATAACGTAACGTGCTACGCTTCGTAGCACCTACAGCCTGTGCCATTCAAAATAAGAACATCAGTATTCTGAAAACTATATACCGGGTATGTTGTATGTAGCTAATATTTATAACTTATCTTGGTAAGTTGGTTACCACGCGAAAACTATAGGGGCATACCGCAGCGCATTACCATAAAGTAATATTTTATGATACGATGTTCCGATATTAAACCTACGGTTCTACCCACGCTTTATCGTAATGACTTTATTGAGGATAACATTTTGAACATGTAAATATAAATACATGTTTGTATTATGGACACGTGCCCACATCAGAAAGTCTGGTAGCGTATAATGTTCGGTCTTAAAATCTTTTCGTAAAAATATGTTTTTGCTAGCAAAAATGTAAAGTTTTACTTTTTTTATTAAGTATTTTATCGTCATTCAGGTGACACTATTACAGCTACAGGTTTGAGATTTTTTTGTATTCGATATTTGAAAGCAATCAAATACCTGCAATGCCGATACATCGGACCCCATCATGATTTATTTGAAATTTTAAATTAGATTTTTTCCCAAATTCCATTAGGAAAATGTCGGCTAGTTGTATTTGGACCATGTCTGATCTGCTACAGAAAATATCTTATATGTAATGTTAATTTCGAAGCATATTGAATGACGAAATAGTAATAAATTGAAATCTGCATCCTCTGGAAAGTTTCTTGAAATACATACGAAAGTTTTTTCCCAAATTCCATTAGGAAAATGTCGGCTAGTTGTATTTGGACCATGTCTGATCTGCTACAGAAAATATCTTATATGTAATGTTAATTTCGAAGCATATTGAATGACGAAATAGTAATAAATTGAAATCTGCATCCTCTGGAAAGTTTCTTGAAATACATACGAAAGTTTCGATTCATGCAGAGACAGGACTTTGAAATTAGTACTACTAATCTTCTAATATATGAAATTCTCGTGCCACAGTGTTTGTTATCGGACTCCTCCGAAACGGCTTGACCGATTTTAATGTTTTTTTTTTGTGTATATTTAGTAGGTCTGAGGTCTGAATAGATCGTAGACTATTTTTTAAACGTCTAGGTAATAAGGGTGGTTAATTGCCACGCGAACGAAGTCGCGGTCACTAGCTAGTAATTTATCATAAACTAAAGTGAAAGTAGGTCCTCGTGATTTTTTTTTAGTTTGGCCCAATTGAAATAGCCAATACATAATCATCCTAATTTATATTTTTAAATGTAAAGCTATGTTTTTTTTTTCTTAGTTTTTAACGTAGTTAGGTACAATTTGTTAGGCGTTAAATATGCCGATATTATTTCACGTAACAGTTGGCATCCAATTGTTTGAAAACTAAAATAAAATGTTGTTCAGCTGTTGGCTTAGTCCGGTGGTTTGTTTTAAAGCTATTGCGGCTATAAAATAATCTTGTTGATCAACGGTCTCGTGTTGTTTTTTCGTGTTTGGAACCAACCATTTTTATGTTGGTTGATTACATTATCATCGACGTCCACGATGTCTTTTTTTTTTTTTTTTGCGGATGGGAAATCATCAAATGACTTCTCCCGCTCTGGGCGGAGCGGAAGGGAGTGTCAGACTTGACTGACTAAAACCCACCCATGTTCCTTCTTAGCCCTTTGTGCTCCAGGGCCGCGGTATCTCTTTCGAACAACCCGCAGCCCTAACAACCCGCAGCACTACGTCCACGATGTCTCAAGACAAGAAAAGAAATGTGGGTCGTCAAGTAGCGAGATGGACAAACGCTATAGTTGCCATTGGGGGAATAACCTTTATGAAACTGGCACAGGAATGTGGAGCTTGGCATAGGAAAAAAAGGCCTATATATCAGTGGGTGAATTCAGGTTTTAGATGATTAAGATCACCTAATTACAAATAAACAAAATCCTACTAATATTATAAATGCGAAAGTTTGTAAGGGTGTATGGATGTTTGTCACTCTTTCACGCAAAAACTACTGAATGGATTTGGATGAAATTTTGCAAACGGGTAGTTTATAACCTGGATTAACACATAGAATACTTTTTATCCTGATAGTATGTTCCGGTGGGACAATTATCGAACTTCACGCGGGCCACGCCGCGGGCATAAGCTAGTAGTCTTAATAAATGTAAGTTCTGCCAAATCACAACACCAAACCACTCTGAAAAAGGCTGATACTTCTATGTACTGCTTAATAGAAACAGGTACTCAAAAAAAGGAATTTACAGTTGGAAGATGCTTTATTATAATTACCATTGAATTTCAACCTTTACTACAGTTAATAAGTTGAGTCTCAGATGAAATTGCAAATTAATATCACTTTAGCGAATTCAAAGGAAAATTCCTTGTTCTGTTCACTTTTTCACAAAGAGATTGGTTGTTTTATTGTGTCTACATATTCACATTATTTACATAATTATTCAAATGTCTGTTTGGATTTATTATCTTTCTCGTTGGTCGCAGTAAAACTGATTAAATTGATATTCTGATAAAGTTTGTTTGATTAAAGCTGATTACTAAAGCTTTATACAAAAAAGGCGCCAAATAAGTTAAAGAAAGCAGAGCGAAAATTGTAAGTAAAGCTATTTTTACCTGGAATTATGCTTTAAATATCATTTATTCTTCTATTTAAGTACTGTTTGTTACTATCTTCTAATAAACGTTAATTTTGCAAAGGAACTGCTAGTGAAGGTATTATAAACCCAGAACAACAGATTCAGTAGCATAGCAGGATTAAGTTTTTACCTTAGTCATTTTACGTATTTCTTTTACACTGAAATAACTAAAACTAGAACGCTCATTAAAAGAACAAAGTTAGCTGTTTGTCATGACGGCTTTCATCGAAAGAAAGGAAAAAATAGAGCACTGGGAAAACATTTCATCAAAACGCAGAATATCTTTTTAGAACTGTATAATAAAATAAAGGTTTACATGGCCATGTATTATGAACATTTCATGGTAGGAACTTGATTACGAAAACATTTGTTGAAAAAACAACACCAATATTATATTTAAATTAAGAAGAGATTGGGTTAATTTTTTTGCGGTAAAACCACGACTCGTTATTTCGATGTGTCCTGAAATGTGGCCTCGAGGGCATTAAAAAGAAAAAAATACGTGTTCTCGCAAACTGAATTGGGGTCTAGTTTACTTGTTACCGTTTATTCAGTTCGGATAGCGAATATTTTCAAGTCTTCTGCGTCCGAATCAAAGACTATATTGCAATGTTTTCCAAATTTTTTGTAGGGAATATGGTACAAGCATTCCATGCCCGCTTTTTCAGCTGCTCTTTGTGCTTTTGCACTTGTAAATATTCCGCCTGTTGCACGAAAGCCCTGGTTCTTTGAAACGTTTATTCTGAAAATTAAAACGATACGGGATTTAGCTAAATTAATCCTACGCTTTGCGTAAAAGTCCTTAACTAGGTTAATAACTGGAACGCACATAGTTGGGTATATATTCAGTACAGTTGCCCTCAAATGGCTTGCATTTCGTAGATATTGACATCGAAATGCAGTTGCGGTTGCTGCCCCTGCCACAGCCGGCACGAGCGCACAGTTCGCAAATTGCTCCGGACGTATTTTTGTTAACTTGCAACTTCGTCGCGGCAGTTTGGCGAAACTTTATCAATGTATTCCATGTTATATTTCGCTGATAAGTTTTTACACAACCATACATTTTTCCAATTTAGCTTAGAAGATCCACTGTGCGGGATATGACGGCGAAGATTACCTCGTAGACCTTAACAGAGTTACTAAGGTCCTTTAGAAATGTCGCCCTCGCGCGGCTACCTGACGTGAGTCGGGTCGTAATTACGGGTACAGTATATTGGCTGGCCAATGGGCAGTTTTGTGAGGATTAAGGTCTAAAATTTACCTGGCCTTAAGCAATTCCACTGCGATGCCCAGCCCTCGGTATTCGGGTGCGACAGATAGACCTGCTCCCATGAGGTACGTTTTCACGTTGTATTTATCATAAATCGCTGTCACTTTCATGGCCTCCGCGAACATTCGAAGGGATAATAAACCCGCTTTAGACTTGGGCTGTAAAGTAATAGCGTTGTACATTATGTATAATGTTGTTTGCAAGATGATAATAGCAACGCGTATTTACTGCGGATTTAAAAATAGAATACAGCGATAAAAATGATTTCAATTACGTGATAGACCTCTACCTGGTTCTATAAAAGACAGCATCCATTAGTTTCAAGATAACTAACTTGAATAATGTGATGAGCTAATGGGTGAAAACTAGGTCGCCTTTGAATACGTAATGAATGGAAATGGATCAAGAGACACGGGGTAACAATAAAGGCAAAAAAAAAAACAGAGCAAAAAGTTTTACAGATTTCGTAATAACATGCATTTTGAAAGCCCTCGCACGGTAGTTTCAAAATAGAATTCAAGGTGGTTCCAAACACTGAAATAATACTGAAATAATAGGGAGGGCTGAAAAGAGGTTAGAAAACACGTATTAAGGCTCCTACAGACAGGCGCGACGCGACAGCGCGACACTGCATAGCGATGTTGCCGTGTCGTGAAGCAACGCACGCGGCATAGAATCGATTAATCGATCCTTACGTATTAAAAAAAAAGAGACCGAAAAGTGATAGACTATCTAGAAGGAAATCTTAAAATTGAGTTGCCCTATGGACTTATCTTTTTGGAGTATCATTTTTATGCCTTACTCTAACTTTCAAAATCAAAATGAATCAAATATTATATACATAAAACAAACAAATTTCAAAATTTTCGATTGCTTTTACACGTTTTATACGTTAGGATCGAGTAATTGATAAACGAGTTGATGCAGCGGCGCGTTGCCGCGCGGCGCCGTGCAAACATTCGCGGCAGACTCGGCTTCACACAAAATGTTCTACGAATCTTTTGTTCTTGTCACAGAGTATGTCGCGGCACGCCACGAGGCACGCGCTCTCGAAAAAACCCAGAAATGCGTCGCGTCCCGCCTGTGAACAGTCGCGCGTATTTTCATAGAAATTGTTCTACGTATAGGTTTTGACGCAGCATGCCACGTCGCGTTACGCAGCGCCTATCTGAAGGATCCTTTACCGGCCTGTGTTCAACGAAGCGTCCCTTTTCCTGCGGCAAGCACATGTTCACAGCGACGAGTGTGCGCCCCGAGCCGTCTCCTTCGGCAAGGAAGCACGCTACGCTCATTTTCTGCCTAATGATCGATGTCAGCAACACGCGGTATTCTTGTACAGCGTCTAAATCCTGCGCTGTGCCTGTCAGTAAGATTAGTACAAGATTAATTATCTACATCCTATTAATATCTTTGCTTCAAAATTTACAAGTAACTCCTCCTAACTTTACATGACCCAATTCGTCTTCGCGCTTTCACAAAAATAAATATAATTTCAGGGTTCATTTCAATGCCACTGATATTCGTAATCGTGTTTATTAATCTAATTCCTTGAAAGAAGATTTACTTTGTCGACATTATTTAGATGATGAAACTTTTTCTTTGAAGTGGAAGTCGAAATTGGTAATCTACAAATTGATCTGTTGTGATTTTAAAAGGTAAGTTCTAAGGATTCATGACCCTATCCTAAAATCGCTTACGTCTTGACGAAGTTTTGCCGGTCGGTAATAGAATCAATTTAGTTGTTCTTATGGCATTAAACAAAGTTTAAAATTCAAAAGTAGGACAATGAGAAAACTTTCGAGAAGGGTGCCTGACGATACCACATTTAAGGTTTTTCTCGGCCTCGAGATAATTGGGCGCCGGCGTGGGTCATACTACTGCTAATGACTCGGGTATTTTCTTGCGTAAAAAAGTATGAGCTAACACGAAACGGGATTTTGCTAATTGCAAAAAATAACCCCTTATTTACTTACGCCACCAATAGATTGGACACGTTGACTCAGTTTTTCTCGAATCGAATCAAATTGTGCGAACTCACCGGCTGATTTCCACCATACGTCTTCTCGGATGTAGTTGCCGAGCATAAACTCAACTGCAGTACTCCACATACTTTCTGGTATATCTTCAATTTCGAATTTCAGCATTATACCGTCTTGAACTATTCGTTCAAAATTACTCCACACGTTAGGATACCCGTGGGTAGACATTGCTTTATATCGCAAGAGCAAAGACTGGTGCCTGAGACGCTTTTAAAGCTTTAAATTTAAAACGACTTCTGAGACACTGAACGACTGGATTGAGACTGAGGTGTACATACGATGCGGCCCTTTTGGTTACTATATTACGATGCGATACAAGGTCTGATGCGTTATTGGATAACAATATAAACAGGGTGATTAAAATGTTTCAACATTTTTCTCGAAGTCACTCGTCATCGAAAAATGCATTTTATAATTCAAAATCTATTTATACAATAAATTGTCCTTGCGTTATCTCAAAGCAATGTTAATCCTATCAGCTTTTTACATAAATTATTAGAAATTATAAAAATTAAGAGCTCAACATAAAACATAGTTTTAAACAGGCTGTATGTAGTTACTAATGCAAATAGGTCAATGCGGCGTTGTGATCCGTGTAAATGATACTCGGAGAACTAATTGTGGTCATAATTGAGTTGTAGGCACACTTGGCTATTCATATTTGCATCAAAAAATCACAGTACATAATATTGTACGCAGAGAATAACGTCAAGTATAAAGTCACGGCAAGTGCTGGCTTACACAATGTTGTTGGCATTATTATGAAGTTGTTACTCGTATATTACAGCCGCGCTACGACCCTTCTTTGTTTGTTAAACTCCATAGTTTAAGTTGGAATAGTTAAGTGACGAACCCTGCTGAAATTAATAAATGTCACAAGTACGAGAACAGCGATTTAAACAGCGTCACATGTTTTGAATACGTTCTTGTTATGAATTATGTGCTTCAATTTAATCTATTTCACAATGTACGTGTGCTTCATAATAATGATCCAAAATGTGATTTAACGTACGATTTATCTTCAGCCTGTCTAGACATATAAAATTTTATTAAAAGTACCTATCTTTCCACAAAGGGTTTGATATTAATGTGATATTGTTTCACTCATTTTTATTTAAATAAAGGTCTTTTACACAGTCATCTAGTAGTTTAAAGTAATGGTTTATCGTAGGGGAAACTCGTGGTATAATAACATCAATCATGGTGTAATATAAAACATGAAGCACATAAATAAAATTGTGAGGCAACCTTATCTGTCCATAGATATATGTGCTATAGTTTAAGTTATGTCACCTGCCACCTTAGAAATAATTTACTGGCTTAACGCAGAGTTTCAGACTCCTGAGAGTCTACAGAAACTACACAGTACAGTGCTGACACTGCAATGATTGGCACAGGATTATGAACTCCTGCTTACAGCGCTCTGGATTTAGCGTGAAGACATTGTTCATAATACATTTGCGAGCATTTATGAGCACGAAGACAGGTTTTTAAAGTATAACAAATGGCTCTGTTTGAAATGACTGTATGAAAATAAAACACAGTTAACTCGATGTGCTTTTTTCATAAATCATCCCCCTTTGACAAATGAGGTTTTATTTGATTTATCCAACCCGTAACAGAGACAGCCTCAAAAAGTTCGATATTTTTTCGTAGGCGGGTTCAAAAAAGTACTTAATGAAAGGTGACCCCTAGACGCAGCTTTGTTATTAAACTGTTGGCAATTTTGTGATTCATTTTGCTCTGAAAAAAGAAGAGTAATGAGTTTTATAAAATAACCTCTGAGAGTATTCACTAGTAATTTTTTTAGGTTTATCTGCAGTCATTTCGGCTTTTGTATATCATGCGCCATTTAGATTAATATTAAGATAAAACGTAAAATATTATGATACAGATTCTAAACAAATGTTCCATTCTACTTGGGTAAATATTTTTTTACTGGAAACACAATTTTTTACCCTTCATAGCAGAAACACGAACACAAACATTTTTATTTGTATTAAAGGCATTGATTTTTCTTTTGTACGGCCAAAAGCCCGGAATCTGTAAACTGTTGTGCTAAGCTATTCATACAATTTGGTATCGTTCAATTGAATATTCAAATTATTCGTGGAATTTCATTGGGAGTAAGCATTCCATTATTGGTATTAAAATTAAAGATATAAATGAAAAGTTTATCTTTAAATTCAATTGAAATCAGAGTGGAAAGGGTTTG
Organism: Cerastis leucographa; assembly: GCA_963082945.1. NCBI lineage: Eukaryota > Metazoa > Arthropoda > Insecta > Lepidoptera > Noctuidae > Cerastis > Cerastis leucographa. Next base: position 9,903,213 of record OY720385.1, on the reverse strand, counting down.
GGTTCGATCAAATTTGAGAGGAGGTATTTTCAGGTCTGTTTGTTTGTAAAGACCCGTTTAGTCATCGATGAAATACAAATTGAAAATCAATACATTTAAAGACTGTGTGTCAACTTTTGACCGAATAAACACGATATTTCAAAGAAATGGTTAATTACTATTTGAAACTAAGATGTGACGGACAGTCTTGCAAGCAAACGGACATACCTACCACGTCGTTATTTGCCACACCGAAGTTATTTTTTGTAAAACAACATTTATGATACGTTAATAATCTTAAGTAATTTTTGCACCTTTTGCCTATATCTTTAGCTATCCGTTCATTGTGTCCTTGCAAACAACGCAATGTTTGTAAGGAAAAAGAGTAACTTTTGGGGCGGATGCAGCCTTTGTTTTCGTTGTTTTTTTGTCTTCATCAGAAGCACTGTACTGCACTTTAGTGCAAAATGATGTAAAGATACCTTGATTATTTCAGCGAGTAGGCCATAGTTAGATCGGAAGCAGCGTATTCACCCTGAGTTTCAGAAGTATATTTTAAGACTGGAGGAGACCAAATGTAATGTATGACACTCTATATAGAATGCCAGACCAACGGGTCACACGCACACTTTGTACACGTAGCCCGGTTTGACATCTTTTGTAGAGTTATACATACATTACAACCTGTGCGTACACGCACGCGTCACTCACATGCATTTGGTCTTGTTCCCAGGTTCGGTGTTCGAGTGCTGGAGCGAACATGCTCGGCACTTAACGGGCGGCGGGTGGCGGCGTTGCTGGTGTGCGGAGGTGGCAGCGCGGCCGCAGCGGTGGTGACAGCAGCTGTCCGCGCAGGCGTCCCCGTGCTGCGCGCCTCGCCTACTCATGCGCACCTCTCTTATACCATCGCCAACGTAAGTACATTTTCATAAGATTTTTTTCAAGTGTAAGCTTCTTTAGCCGCATTGAGCGATTTTTGCTAGGGGAAAAGCTATGGGTTCACGTCACCGAAGACAACGACATGCTCGTGACGTATTGCATCGGACTAGCGACACTTAGTAAGTATAGCAACCTGTGTACAGATTTAAAAAATCTAAAAAAAAGAATACAGCAATTCCTTTGTTTTAAGTTTTCACTTTTGTCTGCAGTCCTTAAGTCTCCACTGTTTTTTTTAGCCTTCTATGCCGCACTGCTGGGCAAAGGCGTCCCTTCATTCTTTTCATTTCTCGGGAGCCCGCGCGTCCGTGTTTCATTTGTTAGGGACGAAAAATAGTTACATGGTAAAGTAAATACAATTAATTTTCGGAATTACATTTGTCCGTACTGTCCCACTGCTAATATGGGAATCCCTCCACTCCTTCCATGCTCTCTCTCTCTCTCACGCTTATTCTGGACTAATCTTCCGTGAAAGATAACGTTCACCATCACCATTGAAGCATCATAATTTACAATTCTGGTCCTCATACATTTGGCTTTAAGCATTCTACTGAGCTATTCTCCATTCTAGTGACCAAGAAGAGGATGTTTCCTCCGTGTGCATAGTTTTAAATTTTTATTATTATTGGCCTGAAATTCGAATGAAATTTTTATGATAAAAATACGGCAGTCGTTTTGCAAAACTATCACGGGTCTAGAATTTATTTACCCTTAATTAGCTTCTCCTACCTATTTCAACTTCAAACAGTTCTTTGATCTTTGCTACACGATCCATCACCTTTTTCATGACAGCTAAAATACCATGAAATTGTATTTTTAATAAAGGGATTATAAAGATAAAGGGACTGTTGGCTTCAGTCATTTGTTAACATTTTACGCCCCCACAACAACAAATTGCCCGGGGGGTACTTCTGTAATTGCCCCTCTCCACGGGGGAATTAGTTATTAGTATCGTAAATACTACTGGCCGAACAATATTCCGCCACTGGTATTGCTATTTATCAGTAAGCAAATTAAGTTGGATGACCGGATTACTCATTTTTAGCGACTTTCATAGCCAAAAAGCCGATTTCAGACCATTAAATAGTAGAAAAAAATTGGTTGCCTGTAAAGTCGGTATACGGGCGAAAGTTTTACGTGACAACGACTTTGAGTGGTAAAATAATTTTAATGTGAATATTCATTCGTATAGTAGGAAGAAGGATGAAATAATAGTAACAATTTAAAACATTTATTTATACAAAGAATCTCGCACTGAATTTCATATTAACAAAATTTTATTTTTACCTTTACACATACATACGTATTTATATACAAATATACATATATAGAGGCACGCGTCCCTTCCACTCGGGCATGGTTAGCCCGCCTAAGAGCGAGAGAGACAGACATAAAAAGTGAAAGGCACGCGTGCCTCTCACTCGCTCTCATTGTGAGCGCATAACGTGAGCGGAGCGTAACGCAGTTTCTTGAAGTGTCACCCGGCAAACCAATTTATAAGACGTTGTCACGTCAAAAGAAAAGTACAGAAATAAATAAAGGATTTAAATTACATACAAAATATTAATTGACTTATTAAAGCCGTATAGCAAAATCACATAATAGATTTGTATGTATGAAAATCGCATTTTTCTTTTCCATTGCTCCAAAAATGTTAAATCAAAAGTTGTTGTTAAATAGTCTGTCTCGACCAAAGTATACTCGTATATTTTAAACTGCGATGGCAGTGACGTGTGACAGTTGATGGCAGACGTGCTTCCATGCACGGCGCCTTCTTATTTACTCTGAGAAATGGAATCTACTACATCAGCTTAAAGACTTTTAACTAAGGCGTTGTTTAAGGAGAATGTTTTGTAAGTAAATAATGGAGTTCGTGTCGATTCTTTTTGAGTATTTAAAACAAATAGTAAGTTTTTTTGGAACATTAAATATTTTTCGACTGTTATTTTACTTTACCGTTTTATAAGAATTAGCTAACAATAAATTATATTCAGCGAGAATAGGCGAGGAGACTATCGATGATAGCCCTATTACTAAAAATTTACGATGCCATTACTCGACTGGGGTTTATATGTTTATAATAAATCCTCTCACGCTGTCTGAAACTGACGCAGGACTAAATTCAAGATAAACAACATGCGATAAAACAAATATTATGATGTTGTTTAATAAAAACACGGGTTGTTGTCGGTGTCGCTGGTTAGTAGACTGCCAACGGTTCCATTTATGCAGAGCTATTAATCGTCTTTGCTATGATAAAGTCGGGAATAGCTAACCAGCCAGTGAAATAATGCGTCTACGTGACGACCGCACCGAGTGACGGTGTGCGCGACACGTTCCGACATTATTTATAGGATATGCTGATGACATTATTAGATATCTCTTTCCTTACCTTTTCTTTGAACTCCTAGGGAACGAACAAGCTTCGTAAATGAACCTTAGTTTTCAACATAAATCTTTCTATCTCAATATTCCCGGGACCACCTTTTGCGTGTCAGCGAACCGTTTTGTTACGCGCAAATAAAATCGCGTCTAGAAAAACTTTTCAACATTTTAACCTGCGTTTTTCAACAATGAGTTTACAAGCCTAACAAAAGTTCTTTTGTCTTAACAAAAAATATTCTTTACGGTGTGCTCGTAAAGTAAATGCAAAACCGCATATTACCGTTGTTGGTTTGAGAAAATATTGTTCATTTGCAATTGTGAGAGAATGTGACTTGCAAATTCAAAGTTGGGGTTTAAAATGCTCTGACAGCGTACGCAAATTAGTTCGCCACCGTCGCTTAAGCTGTGTGTGGACGTAGGTTTATGCAGAGTTCCCTGAAGTTGACGTTTCGAGCTTGCGGAATCCAGTTATACTCTCCCAGAGTGAGGTCAGGAATGCCCATATCATCTTAGTGACAAACTTCTAATGTGACTGACAATAGACAAGTCCGCGGGATTATTACGTGTATAGTTTATTACTTGAATAGGATACCTGGGCATAATTAATTGGATTGTAATTAATCTGTGATGTGGATGATTGTCAAAAGCAAGAGTGAGTTTATTATATATATTAAAAGGCAAAATTACATACATTTATAAATAGAGTCATGGAACATGTTAATTGAAAACAGATGTAACTATAATATTTTTAGGTTCAAAGTTGAATAGCCTGCTCTGTTTATGTAAAGAAAATTCCCCTGAAGGTATTATTTAAATAAGTAGACCCTACAACCATTCCAAAGAAGAATAAACAATGTGAGAAGTAGTAAAACCTCGCCAGTGTCTTAAAAAACACAAATAAAGATACGCGCGAGTTTGTCACATGTGGAGCAAATCAGATTTTTATGAGGTGCATAATATTTCTGATGTGCGGACATATATTTCCGTCGTTTTGTTGGAAAACTTTTTTGCTAGAGGTGAGATATTCCTCGCAATATCAGCATTCGAGCCGTGAACGCAGGACGGGTGTCGCGGTAAATTATGGCCATTTATTACCCACTTTCGTGCCGATTACGACTCGACGTAGACTAATAACAACCTCAAAAAGCGCGGCTGAATTAGGATATTACCACTCAAATACAAATTATAGAGATTATAGTAAAATCCTGACGACATGAAGTGTACAGTGTATACACAATTAATTATGATGAGGGTCGGGGTACGGACATTAAAATTAAGTGAATTGTTAATGTAATGCAGCTTCTTGTGTAAACTTAAGTAAATTTGTTTTCTTCGCAGGAACTGCTTCCACTAGAGATTCGACTGGAAATCACTGCCCGAGAAACATTACACGCACTCAGGTAAAGTTCTTTAAAAGTAAAAAAAATATATAAATAATTTTATTGAATATTATGAATGATTGTTCTTTTATTTTCAGGGCAACGTTGCTGCACACCCACTGGCACTCCTTTACCTTGCTAGCAGAAGAAGATATTTATACCACGCTATCCTTACGGAAAGACTTGTCTTCAATAATAACTGCTCCGCCTTTAGATCCGAAATGGCTATCGCTTCCAAAAAAGTTCTCCCGCCACGTTCTTTTCAGGTAATTAAATTGATTCTGAATAGAATTTTTGTTAAAAGTTTCTGAACGCTTTAAATTGTTTTGGCTTGTAACTATTGGTTATCCAACAACAATAAAACTTTATTGGTTGGCATTACGATAGCCTGAGCCACAATAGTAGTCCAATTTATTTTGTGTGTGCAGGCGGTTAGCTGAAATATCAAGGCTGACCCGAGGCGTCGTTGTCTTGATATGTGATGTCAATTACGCTAAGCTCGTTATGGATGAGGCCAAGCGTCTTAACATGCTCGAAGGAAATTTTTTCTGGCTCTGGCTAGATGCTTCAAAACATGTTGATATCTTCCACAATATAAGTAACAGGACCCTTTATACTGAAGATAATGAAGATTTAGAAAGCATAAGGGATAATGATGAAGCACTAGTATACGAACGTTTTGACCGCAGCAAACGAGGCGATGGTGACAATAATACGATAGAAGATCAAAAATACCCCAACAATTTGAAAAAAACTGATGAAAAATTAGAAGAAAGTTTTATCAGTGATGAATTTTATGTAAAAAATAGTTCTATAAATTCAACATTTCGTCGTTTAAATCGAAATATAAATATTTCAGAAGCACAAAGTGTAAACAGCAAATTGTTATATTTAAATTTTAATAAATCGTATGTTAGTAATCGCAATATTAGCTCGGGAAGTATGAGAAATTATAATGTAAATAACAAAGGCGTTGAAACTTCTAAAATCGAAAACAATTCAATTGCGAAGGGAATGCCCTTTCATGATAGAAATAATAGTAGACGTAATAGTTATAGGGATATGAAAAATGAATCATTTAATAAATATGTAAATAGCATAGATGTAGATGATGTGAATGTAGCTAAAAGTTTAATGTCCGGACGAGATGATATAAGTAGCAATGATGATATTAGAAATATAAAAGATAGAATAGATTTATCAAGTGATATTAGTGATTTCATAATGAATCCCAAGGTGCATGCGTCTTCGGTGTATAATTTTAAAGACAAAACTGAAAAAAGAAGCAACAAACATTTGAAGAATGATGAAGTATTAGACAAAGAAAGAGAAAAAAATAGAGATAATATAACTGTGATCTTCAAAAGCCTTCCTGTTGGACTATTAGCTCTGCATCCGCAGCCAGTGAAAATAGGTGAGTGGCGAAAAGCCGGACATTCAATTTAAGTACCAGGTAAATTCATTTTATTTTTAGTTCAACAGCCTTTTTCTTCATTAGTCTTTCGCTCAGAACTGAAATTCAAAAAGAATCCTCGCAATTGTTTGTTAAAATCTTTGGATTTATTCTTTGTTCATCCCAAACTTTTATCCCACATTCCAAAAAAATCCTCGTTCGTTCCCCTATCACAATTGAATTCCTACTTCGTCCCAAATTACAAGTACTTCAAAAGTACATTCAACAAAAATAGTAACCGCATACTGTTATTTGACCATAACGTTCCTTGAAAAAAAAAAACATAGTGAATAACTCCTACAGGGTATAACTCCTATGTAGTTTTTGGGTTATTTCGATCCTTTTGAGTGCACAAATTCACCTAGAGTGAAAGGTTTCGTTAATCAGACAACAATAACAGACCCTAGTATCTCGCTAGAGCTAGGGCTCCTATGTCTTAAAATTTTATGCCAAGAGGGGCTTTTTTTTTTCAGCGGCTTGGCGCAGTTTTTGTGAGTTGCACGCCCTGTCAATATTTTTTAAGAAGCAACAGCTAAATTTACAAAAAAGAATATGTTTGATTAGAGATCATTGCCAAAGATGTGGGCATTTTTACACCTTTATTTATTAACAAAGGTCTGCTACGGCATCAACTATTATAATAGCTTAAATTTTAGAAGAGTAGCACCGATAATCATTTTTAAATTGTCTTCAAATAATTTAACCTAAAGATCGAATTAAATCAAAAACTATAAAATTTCGCTAGAACATTTTGAGGCTTCATTGATTGCATTTTAACACCCTGCAAGGAAGACGTCGAGTTACCAGTAACCCGGTAGGTATAAAAAGAAAAAGTATGAAACTGTGAACTTTTTTAATGCTATTTTTACAGGTTTCGCGCTAAAATAGCGTAGATTTTTAATAAAAATCTACATGGCTAGGAACGTTGTAATTAGTGGTTAACAGACAACTTCATTTGACATTAAATTTTACTCTGACACGTATGAGTGACTTTGTGTTATACTATATTTGTTATTTAATACTGCACTATTTTAAGTAAAAATCTTATTATTTCCGTTAGTTAATCTAACCATTGTAATCTGGAAATTATAAGGACGAAATCAATATACCTACGTTTCATTATCTTATGCTACAATTTATGTAGTATTCTTTTAAAAAAAAATGTCTTATTTGTAATTTGGGGCGATGGAAGCACACTGTTTGAGACAAACGAAGAATAAATCGGTAATTCTTTGAACCGACGTTCGATTCGTTCGATTTCCAGCAAGATTTAACTTTAGATTGATACGAGTAAAGTTTTGTAGGTACTTCAAATGCTATAGCGGATTCAATTGAGTGGTCCTCTAGATTAACGTAGTTTTATACAAAGGACACTAGGAATATAAAAGGCTTAGCATGAGAGCTTGAGAATACGTGTCGTTATTGGGATGCGATTCTGTCGACTTCTTTGTGTGGTCTGCTGTGATTGGTCGATTGAGTCGAGCGTGAAAGTTCTTTCTGTCGTCTTTTACTTACACATTTTCAGCGGACATTGACCAGTGACCATTGATTTAAGGATCAATTCAATGTTCGCTCAAAATGTGTTAAGTTGTTTACTTTTACAATTTTTGATTGGTTAAATACTTACCAAATCTGTAGCACATTACCAAGGCCGAAAGAAATTTAATAAAACCATTATTTTAACAGTTGTTCAACACTTATAGTATGCTTAGCAACGACAAAAACATACATAACAACATTTAGTTCATTTATCTCATAATAATCTAGGCAACAAACTAAACAATAAACTGAGACATATAGCTTTATAATATGGAATACTTTTACACATAATTATTTAAATGAGCTTTTTAATATATTTTTTTAAATCCAGATCAGGCGTTTATACGCGCAGCAGTGCGCATGACAGTTGGTGCGCTTCGTCGAGTGCTACGCGCCTGCGACGCATGGTCTGCTCAGGCGCAGTTTTTGAGCGATGCTACTGCATCCTGCTGGGAAGAAACGAGCGATGCTTCCGCTGATTTTTCGACAGAATTTGTAAGGTAATATATTGGAAGGTAGTGTATAGGAGTTTTAATTCTAATATTATATTTATTTAGTCACTATGCATTTACTTGCTTTTGCCCGCGGCTTCGCTCGCGTTAGTTTAGTATTTGACAATAACCGTCTCGGACACGTGGCGCCATCTATTATAATAAGATCGTTGTTTTTGTGTTCCTCGGGAACAGTACTATTTTTTCAGGATGAAAGGTACCCTATATCCGTTTCTGTACACTCGACAACAAAGGTTTATGCAAAATTTCAGGATGATCGGTTCAGTGGTTAAGGCGTGAAAAGTTAACCAACAAACAAACTTATTTTCGCATTATAATAGGTATTGGTTAGGATTAGGATGTGACGTTTATTGCCCTAAGGAATTAGGGTTTATTTCACATTAATTATATACACACAAAAGTGGAGTATTCCCGTTTGAGCACCTAGAGCACCTATTTTTTGGGGGCACCAATGCATTGTGCACCGTATATGTAGCAATCTGTCTGTCATTCAGTCTGTGACCTATTATGGCAAAACAACTGAAGGATTTCCGATGGGTACACAGGTTGACTATATAATTGCAATGTGCGTTCCCGTAGAGTATTTTACGTCCTTCATACGAGTGAAACCGCTTTTAAAAGTTACTACCTTATATACGTTGATTTATTTCAGATAAATCGGCTGATAAGGTAAGGTAAGGCTTTAAGCAGGTAATTGTTTTAAGAATCAATTATTTACTCTACAAATAATTGTTCGATTATTATACGACGAGCGATACCCTCTAATAGGGGATCGGACTGGGTAAAGAAAACGACATTCTATTTTGTCCGTCAGACAGGTAATACAAAAATATTAGACACGTATTTTTTGTTTTATTAAAATATCAAAAAATTACTTAGTTAAAACTCATTAAAGTTGGAGAGTGGGGGCTTACTACGTCAAAAGTAGGTATAAAACTTACCTACATGTGACGTCATGCGCCATTTCAACTCAATATATCTCCGTAATTTTATGACCACGTGAAAAAAGAAAAAATACGTGTCCAATACTTTTCAATAAACTACCCGACGGACAAAGAAAAAAAAAAAATCGGAGTATCCCCTATTATAGACCTATATTTGTGCTTCCAGCACTGAGTAAAATATATGAAAAAATCATGCTGGACCAGATGTTGTGTCACTTTAACTCTAATAGGATACTGCATAGTCAGCAGTTTGGTTTCACGAAGGGTAGGTCGACAACGGACGCGGGAGTAAAACTCATCAGTCACATCTTGGAGTCCTGGGAGAAGTCCCAGGATGCTATTGGCATCTTCCGTGATCTCTCAAAAGCGTTCGACTGCGTCGACCACAACACTCTGATCTGTAAATTACACCATTACGGAATTCGTGGTCAAGCTGCTGATCTTGTTCTTTCTTATTAATCTAACAGGCTGCAAAAAGTAAATGTAAATGGGGCGACGTCCCGCGGGTCTATAGTCAAGATGGGCGTGCCTCAAGGTTCAATTCTCGGCCTTTCCTGTTTCTTGTTTATATTAATGATCTCCCTTATATGATGTCCAAATTTTCGGATATAATTCTATTTGCTGACGACACTTCTCTAATTTTTAAAATTGATAGAAAAGATACGGACGTCTTACATGTCAATGAAAGCCTAACTGTTCTCTCGAAATGGTTCGCAGCCAACAATCTTTTACTATATGAACAAAACAAAATGTCTTAAGTTTTCTTTACCAAATGTAACACAACGTGACCTAAGTTTAAATATGGACGGCAAAAAACTTGATGTTATAGCGGAGACTGTATTCTTGGGGATTACTATAGATTCTAAACTACAGTGGGGTGCGCACATTAGAACTCTTTCGGGAAGGTTAAGCTCAGCTGCCTATGCAGTTATGAAAATAAGGCAGTTAACTGATGTAGCCACAGCTAGGTTAGTAAACTACGCTTATTTCCATAGTAATATGTCCTATGGCATTCTGCTGTGGGGAAAGGCAGCAGACGTTGATTCAATTTTCATACTGCAAAAGAGGGCAGTCCGCGCCATCTACAAAATGGGTCCTCGCGAGTCCCTTAGAGAAAAATTTAAAGAAATCGATATACTGACTCTGCCTTCACTTTATATTTTAGAATGTATTTTATACAAGGTGTTGTTTTGCATCCTTGTCAAATTCAAGGAGATAACTATGCTAATAATTCTCGTCACGAATCAATAATAAAATGGGTAGGTAATTTTTTTTTTCTTATTTACGGAAATCGGTAAGTGTGAACCACCCGTGTTTTAAACGCGGCCCGTCTGGTTCTTGCCCTATAACCTCGCTTACGCACATACAGACAATCTCAAACGTTTATTCGATAATTTCTTATTCCCTAAACCACGTTAAGGGGGTTATTCTGAAATATTGTCAAACTTAAAAAAACCAAAAACATTTGCGTTTATTAATAATTAACTTGGTACCGTAATTTTAATTGATTAATTATGTCTTTTGTGACAACCCCTGAATTTTGACGAGGATGCAAAACAACACCTTGTATGTCCGCAAAAACCGAGGACTTTTCAAAATTAGAAGCGACTTCCATAATATAAATACACGCAGTAAACACGAAATTGTAATACCCAAATTCAGATTAACTAAAACTAGCAAGTCATTTCTTATACGCTTTTATAATAAATTGCCGAAGTCAGTTACAGAACTGACCGATGGAAAGTTTAAAAATTGTATCAAACGTGTCCTAATTAAAAAAGCATATTACAAAATTAAGGACTACGTTGAAGATAGAGAAGTTTGGCCTTCGTCCCTTAGCACATGCGGCTTCCCTGGTAGCACATAAACAGCACAAATGTGTGGATGTCTCTAACTATTCTCAATCTTATTTTTTGTGTTTTCTTTTTCATTCTTTCGTCTTTTTATTCAATGTTTTACAATAGTTTTTTTTTTTTAAATCATTACACCTTCTGTTTAGAATAGTTGCAGCACTGATGACAACATTTGTGTCATTTGTTTAATCTAGTCTTTTTGTAATATTTTCTTTTTTTTGTTGTTGTATAGACTCTTTTTTTCATTTATTTTTACCGATTGTTTGTTGTTTGTGAATGTGTGGACATTGTAGGCTTTTTAGATTCCTAGATCCTTGGTAACTTTTATCTTGTTCTACGTTTTGTAGTATGCAACGACTTATTGTCGGGCCTACGATATCCTCCCATACTTATGTACTAACGCTGTAACATAAAAATATTGTAAATCCAAATGATTTTAAAAGAGTAACCATGGAGTTTCTTGCCGGTTCTTCTCCATAGGAAACGACAAACCCGAACCGTGCACCTTTTTTGTTGACGTTTTACAAGTGCCCATGTAGGCCTATGTGGAATAAAAATATTTTGATTTTGATTGATACGGACTACAGATAGCAGTAGCGTATTAAACGTGAACGTAATACTCTTTTATACTCAGAACTGCCCTGCATCATTTTAATGATAACAATAAAACGAATTAACATTCGTTTTATTCTCGTCTGTCAGAAATAATTATAATACTGACACGGAAACCAATTTCTATAATGACTATTAAAAACTGGAAATTTTCATCGGCGCCCAATAAAATAGATAATGGTGCCGAAATTATTCAGCAAAAATATCTTTTGTCAACTGCTGAACTTTGCGCTAAGTTATAAAGCTGCTAATGACCTCGATTTAAGTTTAGAAAGAACCTTGAGGATATCGGGAGCAGCGTCGGCGGTGAGTGATTGCTGCTCACACCATGACAGATCCTTCCTATCGCTGCCTGGCTCCTTATTAAAATATTAATTTTGATAACGTTGAACGCCTGAGGTTGTGAACCGCAAATTAATGGATGTCGATTCTTTTGTGCTCGTAATTATAAGGGTTATAAGGAAAGATTACAACATCGCCATTGATATCAAGGTTCATGGTGGTAACGAGAAGTTTCTCGTTATCACGGTGTCTCGTTATCACGGTGAATTCTGTTTAACTAAACAAAAAACAAAAGAGTTAGTCAAAATTTAAACAAATGTCTATCCTATTCTATTTTCTTAACATAAAAAAATGTCAGAAAAAGGAAGGATAAAAAAGACAAAGAACTCAAACGTCTCAAAGTAGAAGCAATCTTAACGGCACAGAAAAATAGTGTTGTATTTGCAATAAGTAGCTTGAGGTTAGTAATTGAGTCGATACCATAAAAGACACGCGAACGACGCTCAGTGTTGAGCACAAACTTAATGCTCTATCAATAAACATTAACTGAACCAACGACTTAATTAAGCGTGTAACCTTAACAGACAACAAATTAGTACTGAATGTGAACGTAGGTAAATAAAATTAGAATTCATTGCAGTCGGCTAAGGGAAACCATTAAGACGTTTTACAGTTATTAAGAATAGAGACATTCAAGCAACGAATGATAATAGAAGTGTAACAAGCGCGGAACATCACCATAAAAGCAAATTGACTAGCGGGTCCAAGAACGAGGCGAGATTACTTTTATAGTGTCTCTATCTTAAAGAGCAGCAGGGTTTATATCGGTGGCCGCATTACGGTACATAAAGCCTTATCTAGTAGACATCGTTGGTCACCCGCAGTAACCTACACCATTCGTTTCGTGTAACGTAATCCGATTCTTGGCATTGTTACATGAATGTTCACCACTTCTGTCTTGTGAGTTTAGGTCTTAAATCGTTTGTTTGTGGCGTGAGTAGCTAGGCTTTGCGGAGGTTAATAACAGTGGGCACCTTCTTGTTATTAGCTTGGCCTCAAAATCCTACTCAGGCATATTTTTTTAGCTCTAAAAATATCCCAAAGCTTACTAAATGCTGTTCCCTTAGTAGGTATACCAACAATCTTTAGTAAGTCTAATGTGTGTTCCAACTAACCATGTACCCGATATTTCAGGTTGTTTACCAAAATAGGAAGTTCGGCATCGCAATTTTTAAGATTTATCACAGCTTTTATAAAATGCCAATGATTTGTATTGTAATACTAATTAAAAACTATGTACTCATGAAAAAGAGGTATTTATTTTTTTTTAAAGCAGAGACGTTATCTAAAATATTATGTTTGTAATAAAACAAGATAATTAAGCCGGGCATTTTATGTAAAGCTCAGTTGTGTTTTTTTTTCAATAAACTGGAGCTGACCGCATTCCACTTGATGCCAAACGGGAGCACTAGTTCCGCAAAAGGTTAGGATACGCTTGAAATACGCTCGGAAAAAATCTTGGCATATTCCAATCGTGTTACTTTTTTTTTGTTCTACTCGAGTTACCGCCAGCTCCATTCACTTCTTTAATAAAGTTCTGATTAAAGAGGTCTAGAATCTATTCATCTATTTGCAGAATTTATTTGTTGAAAGAAAGAGAGAGTTGCAATTTCCTTTTGATTAAAGTTTATGAGAGTTAAACAGTGAGTATCAAGTCAATTAAATACGGGGTTGATAGTAAACTGCTTAAGTTTATTTATTGCTTCGTCGTGCGGTCCGTCGCGTTGCGCCGCATTACCAACTGACAGTGATGAGGGTGTTACAGCCACCAAATTGCGCAGACACCTCACGGAGTTTATGGTACCTCTTAAATAGAACAGTCGTGTAGCCGTACAACTATTCGGGTCCAGCACATTTTTGGATCCATCTCAATTAACATATCACCGACCCCAACACATGCTTGACCTTTAGACCCAAAGGATGGGTATTCCATGGTGTTTAGCAATAGTTTCCAACATATTTCATTTTAATTCGGTTTAAGTTTGTGACCCTAACATAACCTCAAGGGACCCTGACAATTTAGACGGGTAACGGATGTCAGACGATACTTTACTACATGTGCTTCCTTTACTAAATTTAATTAGCTACAAGTATTTTCCACAGATTTCTCGTTAATTTAATTTTAATTTTACAATAATAGGTTGGAAAACTGAAAAGCCTACAGAAACAAAGAAATTCAAAATTCATGCTGGTAGGTGCGCACAAAAAATGTTATCCAGAATCACGCTACACGGTACACGTAGCGTGTGAAAAACGCGTAAAAACAAAACAGTAGCGCGTGACATGTCACGTTCACGTCATATCAGTAGCCTTCATATTTCAATTCAAAAGAAAAATATATGAAACTGCAAACACGTTCGGAGTGTCGCAGTTCCCACTAGCTCCCGCTGGATCCAATATGTGCTGAGGTCAGATAGTTACAGCAATTCCACAAATATGTCTCTTCGGGTCTCGGGAAGGCCACTCAGAGAATCAATGAGATACAATATTTTACTTTTCCCTTCCCCTTTTCATTTATCAATAAACTTGGAACTAACTGAGCTTGAAACTTTCGATTGCGCTGTTCAGTTAGTTTAGACTGTCACTTCATCGTCCAGTTTTAGTATTTTTATTAATTTGAATTTACAGACGCTTGGAATAATTGGTTACTTAGTTTTCTTTGGTAACGAGAGAAAGTTTACTTTTTTAAAACTATGTACTCTCCAGCAGTGACCCACAGCCTATGCTTACCATCAGATGATAAGCGAAGGCTGCTTAATCACTATCATTGCCAATCAAGGCATCATACCTATTATTGTACCTTGTAAGTACGGCCATAAAAGTAGACAGATTCTTATTTCGGAATACGCCTCTACCTAAACAAAATTCTTCGAAATAGATTGGACGAAATTGGTTCTAATTTAGCTCCTATTTACTCGTGATTCGAGTACAAAAAGGATTTTGTTAGATAGGACGGCGTACATCGCATTTAATTTAGAATCGACGAATCTCTCCATTTTAATCCTAGATTAACTAAATTACACCAATGCCTATCCAGTTTGGGACGCTAGTTAAAAGATAAAAGGCTAGTTTTTAAAACACTGCCAACAATTTGATGTCAACGCTTAAATTGTACACTCAAAAAATGAACGAAGCTATTTTAAGGCAGAGTTTATTAAATCAGTACATGAGTGAGGCTATGTACGAAGTTTTTCGACCCATTTTCGCATATTTTCATCATAAACATTAAATAATGGACACTATCGTGGAATAATTTACTTGAATTTTTAGTGGTGGTATTACCTGAAATTGATTTGCACCCTTGTTTTTATTACTTGGATAAGCCTAACTTAGTGTACCCACTTGCCCTTCTAATATAAACTATCGGCACGTCCCGTTTGTTATTGGTAAGGAAGACGTTAGGATTACTTATCTTTAAGGGTCAGATCCCAAAACCCATATTACTCACAAAAGATATAAGTGTGCAATTTTATGTTGTTCGTTTCAGGTGGTAGTAATGTTATTACCAGAACTACTGACAGAAAAGTTTGTAACTAATCGCAAAAATGAGTTTACATAATTATTTCATTACAGAAGCAAAATAGGGGATAATCCAATTTTTTTTTCTTTGTCCGTCGGATAGTTTAGTGAAAAGTATTGGACACGTATTTTTGCTTTTTTCACGTGATCATAAAATTACGGAGATATATTGAGTTGAAATGGCACATGACGTCACATGTAGGTAAGTTTTATACCTACGTAGTAAGCCCGCACTCTCCAACTTTAATGAGTTTTAACTAAGTAATTTTTTGTAATTTTGATAAAACAAAAAATACGTGTCTAATATTCTTGTATTACCTGTCTGACGGACAAAATAGAATGTCGTTTTCTTTATCCAGTCCGCACCCCTATTCAGCATTCAGCTTTTATTTCTGAAATAGAATACATAACATAATATCGCGCTTGTAATCCCCGAAGGGTTAGGCAAAGGTGTTATTAATAATACACCCACATTTCGCCAGTTATGTTTTTTAAGTCCCATGTTACAGGGGGCGAGTTTATTGCCATCAACTGGGCACGAATCCAGAATCCATGGCTGTTACTTAGAAATTCCTGATGGAAAAATCCTATACATATAACACGTGGCTCGATCCGGGAATCGATACCAAGACCCCATACTCGGCAGTCACACTTGTGACCACGAGACCAACGAGCCAGAATACCAATATTGTCAAAATAGATTACTTACCTTTGAATCAGGTCATGTATCTAGGTGAGACATTCAAGGACCCCCGCTCTTGACCCCCTAATACTGGCGTTCGAAGGCACACGCTCCGAGGCACGTTATTCAATAAAATACGTGATCGGCATGCGATCTTAACTTTAGACCCAGAGATTGCCGTAATGTATCCAGAAGAAGCGCGTAAATGCTTGGGATCCACCAAATGATAAATGAAGCTTGTATCGAATCAATTCTCTTCTTTTTTCGAATCACGAGCTTGCTATGATACTGATGAGAGTTTTTGTTCGGAATATCACCGCCATTTTGTATGTTTATTATCATGTTCGTGATGATATAGCCGTTTGTGAACGTTTTATTTGGAGAAGGATATCAAATATTAACCTTTTCGAGGCACACGAATAAATTTCTGCGAATCTAGGCATTTAAGGCTAGCCCTGAACACATGTAACTATGATTTCGATGAATAAAAGAAAAAGTTTAAGTCCCGTACACTTGTTCTGTGAACTTTAAACTCTTCTCGAAATTACTTAAGAACAAACAAACAAGACTAAAAGTAAGTATTTTATTTAAAACTCTCCCGCGTACATTTCAAAGTAGGTATTTTTAAAACTTTGCCATCGTTAGTATTGTTTTCTGGGCGGTCAGCCATCTAGTAAAAAATGTATGTTTTAGCAGCGTAAAGTTTGAAGGTACCCCGTTTTTTACTTTCTCACTCCATGTGGAATCACCGAGCTACTTTAGAACTTGAGAAAATAAAGGATTGCTCCCGAGATAGTTTGCTCTCTCACTACGACAAGTGACTAATAGCATGGCCTTCATTCGCTGGCGCTTAAATTAGTTCGTGCTTTCTTCCAATTTGAAGCTAAATAGCTCGCATTCCGTCTACTTAATTGGTAGGAAATATTAAAATCCTTGAACTCATAAAACATTCCTCTCCTCTCAACTTTAGATTTAAAGAAAGTAATTTGCCTTGATGTTTGTTATACGATGTTATTAAAATACGTGTGTTTTGATGAAAATGGAAATTTCGGAACATCAATTCGTTTAATTAAATCCTTCAAATACTGAGTTAATCAAATAATTAGACTGCGCACAACCGTTTTATTAATTAGTGTTGCTGGACAGCGCAGTCATTATGGTTAATCCGCCTACTTTGCGGCAATACATCGCTATCTACTCCATTAATTGATTATTATGGCAAAAACTTAACATTGCATGAACGCATTTTCACATACACGTAATAAACCTTATCCATTTTTCTAACCAGCCATCTGAAATTAAGACGATTGAATTAGAGATACATACTATGTAATTATGTGTAATTAGAGATACATACTATGTATCTCTAATGCAATCGTGTAGTATAAATAATATTTTTGGGTAAAATCCAACTCGATCACATTATCATAAATCGGTCGGAACTGCACGGCAGCAAGTTTTGGCAGCCGGCCAGGCTTTGCAGGCTGACTCGACGAAATGATCGCCATATATTGACATGACTTGACGTAGATAGTTCCCTTTTTAGTTCATTCAGAAATTAGGGCAGCTAAATAGGTCAGGTCACTGGTGAATACGGTTATTCGCACTCTCGGCTTAGCGGCCATTACAATGCTTCCTTGTCCGCAATCATTTTCTTTTTTATTACAATTACACATGTCTCAACAACTTAACCTTTTCTTGTTGGATAGCAAACCTCCATTACTGTCTACGAAGATGGCACTGGTGCTCATTTGTTCGACTCGATAAAATTTAACTATGCAAACAAACAATGTGGTTACCTTACCAACAAAAGTCGTAAGAAAGCAACGTTGATCAGCTCCCAATACTTGAACAGTATTGAGTGAGTAAAGTATTAGGTAGCAGATAAATAATGCCTTTAATTTTAACTTTTTCCAATACAAAGTTGTTGGCGTGTTCCAGAAAATCCCTTTGGTTTTACGCACAAGGAATAATAATGGTTGGTAGACATCTGCCGGTTTACTTTAGGAATCTCGTGTTTTGAGCCGACTGGCTGGGGAGACGTCCGCGTCGGCGGGACGTTTGTCTTGAGTCTAAATCCCGGATTAGAGATGAGTGAAACTTTCAACAGCCTTTGGCGGCGGCCGTTAAACGTTTTTAACATCTTAGACAAAACATGTGGCCCTGGCCAGCATAATAGACTTGCTACATTTAGTTTATTTTAATTGGCAATTTACCCTTTCTTTAATATCTTATAATAATATGCATGTGAAATTATGTCACGAAATTGTGATGCGTCAGAGAAGCATAAAAACGAGTGACAACGATTACAAACCGTGGCGTGGTTCAAGCGGAGGCGTGCGGCTTTCACAGGAGGCTTACTTTATATACAAACATTTTTTATTACTTTCAGCGATGTGTATAATTTACGTCACCATATTCACATTGATGTATCTTCCGTATACAAATAAGGAATCCGGCTGCCTCCTTCAATTTCTTGTATAGTTGAACCTACACATTAACTTAACATTTACTTATTTAAAAAAGCACTATCAAAAGGCGTTGCTGAGTAAGTAATTTCAAGAAGAATGATATTTAAAATAGCGCATTAAAATATTGAAACAGCCCGGTTCATGTAGGCACTGTTATTTTATCATTTTGTGCGGGCCGGGCTCGGTTCGAATACGGGTATCGGCCGGCCGACGCGGATATTGCATGTTCACACCCATTTCCTCGGCTGAGGGCAGAAATCACACAATTTTGTAACTTAACTAGTTCTATAGATATGAAAACATATTTCGAAGCTCGCGTGTAAGCTCTGGGAATTAAAGGAAAATATTTTGTGACGAATGGTTTAAGAAATTCGCCCGGGATCTATGTTTTCCAAACCTTCATTATTTTAGTACGAGTACCTAACTACTAACTACGATTGTCTTTTAATCATTTTGTATCCTGCATTTCCAGAAAGTTCATTCAGTTAGAAATAATACTGAAAAATATGTGATTGAAAAATTAATCCATCTTATAAAACATCTCTTCATACATTATTGCCGTCACCACATCTGATATTAATTAATAATTCCTTGTATCTTAACATTATCAGGATATTGCTACTGCTAGTTTTAATCAAAGCTTCCATACTTCATGTATTTTCAAATGAGCGATATCCAGCGCTAACTTCTTTATTATTTTATCTTCGGAAAAATGTTTGTTTTACAGGAATTGGGCGAGTGATATTAAATCTATTATTTTCTTTATTCGAGATTGTTTTTACTATGTTTCATGGCGGTTTCGAAGTATTTTGTAACATAATGCCACCGTTTTATAAATAATCCCCTAATTCTTGCCAATTCTTCGGATAACGAAAATAAAGCCTTCATACTGCTTCTGGAAATTAACTGAGGTGTATTATTTTAATATTTAAAAAATACGGAGATTTACACCTGTGATAACACTGCGTTTGTTACTAAACTATTTTTTTAAATCTTTATCTAAAATCTCGTCGTTTCTAGTAAGACAGTTACCCTGGCCTCATTTGACCTATTTCCACAGTCTGCACAGAACATCGTAAAATAAGTTTAAGTGCGCAGTCCAATTGATATTCCCCAATGATTTCTTTTTTAAGAGTCTTCAACATTATTGGTAATTAATTTTTATTGTTCACAGAGAGACGCGGATTTCTGCAGCGGCGGTGCTTGCCGGAAGTACAGAGCAATCTGAGCGATCTCTGACGGCTTCATTCGCTCTCCTAAACTTAGTACCTTCAGGAATCGAAGGAGAAAATATGTGGAGACAAGTGGGACGTGTGCTCGGTCGTAACGTAAGGTTACATACGATCGTGTGGCCAGGAGGAAGGCTAGTGGCGCACGGACAATCTGACGGTGCCCGCACAATATTCCGCATCGTCACGGCACTCGCTCCCCCTTTTGTCATGGAAGGCGAGCTCGACGAGGATGGCCAATGTCTCCGGGGCCTTCTCTGTCACCGACCACAAACGTCCGACCGAGATAATCTAACCCTCGCGTTCAATGAATTGGAAAGGGAAAGCGATCAAGATGATTTTTTCTTCCCCACGTCGAAACCCGTATTCACTAAAATGGAAACACATTGTTGTTACGGACTTGCAATGGATCTTCTAGAAAACATAGCCCAAGAACTAGAATTCGATTTTCATTTATATATCGTAGAGGATGGATTATATGGATCCAGAAAACTTATCAAACCGTTTCATCGAATATTTGAATATAAAACGGTAGCGAGCGAATATGCCCCGATAAATTATCAGAGTTATCGTTCACAATACCGTAACGGTTACAAATCGCTGGAGGAGGACGCAGAAGAAACGCCATACCTATTTGATATTGAGCCCGATGAAAGCGTTGAAAAATGGAATGGCATTATCGGCGATTTAGTGTCCGGGGCCGCTCATATGTCATTTGCAGCTCTGAGTGTTTCCGCAGCTAGAGCAGAAGTCATAGACTACAGTCAACCTTACTTTTTCAGTGGGGTGTCAATATTAGCCGCACCTAATCAAAGACCAGATATACCACTGCTTGCATTCCTTCTTCCGTTTTCACCTGAGCTATGGGTCGCAATATTCACATCTCTAAATATAACTGCCATATTTGTGGCTATTTACGAATGGCTCTCACCTTTTGGCTTAAACCCTTGGGGACGACAAAGATCAAAGAACTTTAGCATTTCCAGTGCGCTGTGGGTTATGTGGGGACTTTTATGTGGACATTTGGTGGCATTTAAAGCCCCTAAGAGTTGGCCTAATAAGTTTCTGATAAACGTTTGGGGTGGATTCTCTGTGATATTCGTGGCAAGTTATACTGCAAACATAGCTGCTCTGATTGCTGGTTTATTTTTTCACAATGCGGTTGATGACTACCAAGGTCGGAGTAATGTAAGTGAATTAACGTGGGTGTAGTACAAGTTTGGTGTCTGCAAAGTTTCTTATAGTTATTATTATATTGTAGTGGCTGTCTCTACGAGTGGGGACGGCCAGGTCGTCGGTGTCTGAGTACTACGTTCAACGAAATAATCCACAGCTGGCGCAACAAATGCGTCGTTACGCCCTTCAAGACGTTGAAGAAGGCATTCAGCGTCTCAGGTAAGACATTATACGAACCTTTTCTATAGACGCAGGCGGGTATAATAAAGTTGGTGAGTCTGGCTTCTAAATTATAATTTAACTCAGTTCAAGTTATAAGTTCAGACATAAGATACGCATATAAATTTGAATTACAGAATTTTATTACAGTGAAGTTTGAAACTTTGTATTTAAAGTTTTAGGACACTATTTCTGCTAGTTATCTTAATAACTAGCAGAATACAAAATCTATGGCCACTCTGTTGTAGCGTTTGTGAATTAGTGACGTGTAAACGTCCTTCGGTGGACACGGCCTAGCACTATAATGAACGGACAATGGGGAGAATCCGCAGTTACTACCTTTGACATGGGTTGGTGATTGGAGCTTGTTGATATTATCAGACCTCTTGTTCTTTGGTTACTCAAACACGATTATAGTAAAAAAGGTTTCATATTGTAGTTATAACTGCATAATATAAACTCAATATCACAAGCGGTCAGTGAGATTGCCAATCTGTTGACTTGGTAGTGTGCAGTCAGGAGCCAGACCGCAAGCATCGATTAGTCTGAAATGCATATTATTGCATATGAAACAAGCTTTATCAGTAACGTCACTACTCACACTCACACTATTATTAATTCTATTGTAACCATTGAGAAGTAATTAGCTCAATAAATTGCTTTTAACTCAAATCGTAACATTAATTTTAATGATAGGAATCCGAATATCGATAGCGGACTCGGTAATTTGATTCAAAAAACGCTTTGAATTTTATTATCTCGTAAAATTTTCAAGCCCGCAGGACTCCGATCGCCACTTAATACCTTTTAGTACATTTGTTTTATAGTCAGAATTAGTACCCGCTTTCGTATTTCACCAATTAAGCTATAAACTGTCACCAGTCACAACAAAGGGGCCCGTTTTAAGACCGGAAAAGCCAGAACTTTGTCAACTAAAAGCAGAGAGTGGTTGCAATGTGTCACGTGAGGTACTTTGTTTTTAGATATTTTGTACCTTATTCAGACGTCGGATTAAGTTAAAGTTACTTTGAAAAGTATCTGTTTTTATTTTAGTACTTTTTATAGCCGTGACAGGCATTATATTTATTATTCCACTCCGAGTTTTTGGGATCCGCTCGCTTACAGGTTAACGCTTTGCGTCCATGAGACGGGCGCTTGTTTACTTTGTAAATATTTCCATTGCCTCTGAAAACGTTATGAGCAGTGTCGGTTTCCAAATCGTTTCCCTGTAAAAATCTAAAAATGTTGCCCTCATTTTGTTACAGAAACGGTACTTTAGATCTTTTGATTGCTGACTCTCCAGTCTTAGACTATTACCGGGCCACCGACCACGGATGTAAGCTGCAGCGTATTGGTGATCATGCTCTCGCTGAAGAT
Source organism: Cerastis leucographa (assembly GCA_963082945.1). Classification (NCBI taxonomy): domain Eukaryota; kingdom Metazoa; phylum Arthropoda; class Insecta; order Lepidoptera; family Noctuidae; genus Cerastis; species Cerastis leucographa. Next base: position 9,880,606 of record OY720385.1, on the reverse strand, counting down.
GCGTATGCTATCGGTATGGCGAAAGGATTTCCTTTAAAGGTAGGAACTCTTAAGCATCAATTCATCATTTTCAGCACTTTATGCCAACGTACGGTAAAATATTACACAGATTTAATGTGCCCTAAATTAGACGGAGTGTGACTAAGCAGCGTCTCTGAAGAAATGTAGCGTAGATTTACATGAATTGGAGGACTTTAGGCGCCCTGAGTGGGGGGGGGGCAACTCCGGATCTTTGCTCGAAAGATTGATGGATGACGCACACGAACTCCTAATGGTGTGATCGATAGTCGGGTGTCATGTAGCTCTAGCTCAACCGATTATACGTCATTTTATCTTGACGTTGTTCTATATACCCCTGAGGTTTATCCGAATCAGTGACATAAATCAACGGATCCGAAAGAGAGTTTTTGTTTCGAGCCATGACACGCTTTGAGACTTTCCCTTTATTTTTTGACTATTATACAGAAAAATCGACGCAGATGTGACGCTATTGTTTTTTCGTAATCTGTCGGGCGCGGTCCGATTGTTCGGACATTTAAAAATATGTCCATTTGTATAAAATTTGGATTTTGCAACTCCTGTGTTCGGTTTTATAAATCACTTTCGCTCTTTTTTTTTGTTTCAGGACAGCATATCGGCTGTGATAGCTAAGTACTCATCCAACGGGTACATGGATATTCTAACTGAGAAGTGGTACGGCGGCTTGCCTTGTTTCAAACTCAGCCCAGACTATGGAATCCAACCAAAGCCACTCGGTAAGCTTAAGGTTAAAGAGATAGTTTTAATTGTTCCAAGAACTTTTCAGCTATACAGACAGAAGCCATTATATTTAAAGCTGCCTAATTAGTGAAACAAGCTTTGTTTGTTTCGGGTTCACGAATATTAGCGTGTTACTTTGTAAAATCAAGTTTCTGTAAAAGATGTTACGAGAATCTTGTTAGTGCCACGATTTTGGCGGAGCAGTGTGTATTACTATTTTAATGTGTATTCGTAACGTTTACGTAGTCGGATGGCTCGTCTCTGGCGGAAATTTCATTAGAATTTATCGCCACCCCCACGTTAATCCAACCCCTCAACGAGAAGGGAGAGGTATTACCACCAGGCGACCTAAAAGATTAAACATGGGATTTATCGTTGGAAAAAATTGAGCTGACACCGACAGTGTGTTTATCTCTTATTTGGGATAAACTCTCGAAGGTGCGATTAAAAGTAAAGTGACACGATGGAATTGGGTTATGTTATGATTTTTTTTTTCGTCCTTTTTATGGCAACATAGCTTTTTGATTTAAATTTCCGCGATCTCGGAAAATATTAGGTAGTTTTAGTTTAGTACGCAATGTAAACTTTTAAATTATCTTTATTTGGCATAAAATAACAGAATACTATCAGCATTAGGTAAGGTCTATTGTGCGAGCCAAGTGATCTGCTATCTCGTAGCATATCTCAAAGCTATAAAACTTCGCAGTTCGCTATGGTTGTTCGCAACAGAGCCTTTAGGTACTCAAGTTTTCGTATCTATATTTAATATTGTGAAAGTTTCTACACAAAATTTAACGTAATATCTACGATTTCTCATAACAATTTCAACAAATACCTAAGAGTGATAAAATTTCTAAAATCTTACAGGAAAAGTTTGTTACACAATATTTTACGTACAGAGGAACGTTGATCGTAAATAATTTAGTGAATGTAACATGTGCTTGACACAGTTGTTTTGTTGTTATTCCATATTCACTTGGCAGATTTTTGGGATAGATTATAGTACACTCAAATTTCAGGCAATTACAATGCTAAATATTGATGTGAAATCCTATTTTACAATAAATGATATATCGTTGTATATCTAGAGTGCAGATAACGTGCCATTTTTATTTTAATAGGTAGCACAATAAACATAACATTAATTATATAATAATAATAATTATATAGTGTTGTTTTGCATCCTCGTCAAAATTCAGGATAATGTCACAAAAGACATAAATAATCACGGGTGGTTCACACAAACTTACCAATCATCGTAAAAACGAAAATAAAAAAATACCTATCCATTTTATTATTATTACTCTTTGGATTTGACGAGGATGCAAAACAACAGTTTATATATAATAAAGTAAAGTACTCACATGTACCTTTTTAGATCAAAACCTTCTACATTATAAAATATCGATCAATTTAACAAGCCCCCTTGGACATGGTACAAATTGCCAATCTGATAGATTACCTAATGGAACTCATACATCGTGGCAAGAATGAAATCAACTTAATATCGAAAGAATTCATCCATAATAGATCATTTCTTTGATACAGATCTGAGAGGAAAAATGGTAAAAATAAATCTCGTAAAGAATTTTGATAAAATCTTTTTAAGTTCGTATAGATTCTGATAATTTCTCTGCTTAACTGGCCGTGTAATTTTTCGTTGTTTTTTTTTTGAGAATCGTATTAGAGAACCGTGGAATGATTAAATTACCCATTGGTTAATACATCGTGACACCACCCTACACAAGGTATTTAAATAACGGTATCCAGTTAATTATTAATAAACGCTGTTTTTTTTGTTGTTAAAATTTGTCAGTATATCAGAATAACGGCCTTAACGTGGTTAAGGGAATAAGAAATGATCGAATAAGCGTTTGAGATTATTTGTATGTGTGAAGGCGAGGTTATAAGGCGAGGATCAGACGAGCCGTATTTAAAACACGGGTTCACACTTACCGATTTCCGTAAATAAGAAAAAAAAAAAAGCACTTACCCGTTTTATAGTCAAATCAGATAGAGAATCATTAGCATAGTTAGTAGCACAGCCCGTATTATAAAATACTTTTCATCCCCCCATCTCGGAAAGAGTACTTTTGCTCTTCGATATCTGAGTGCAAAGCCGTTTTTATCCGCTAGAGGATAATAGTACGAGATCCGGCTGCAGAATTAGTGCACTCATTGAGTGTTTGCTAAAAACCATTTTTTTACGCATATTTACGATTAGGAGAATATACATGTGTGTATATCTACCAGGTTGCCTATCAAAATGTGGCCGCTAAAATTTTTATAATAAAATAATTGCTAATTGATTTTTGGGAAAAAAATTCATTGACTAGTTTTTTTTAAGAAAATATCGTTCACTACACGGCAATATTCTCAAAGGCTCTGAAAAATCACGGTTGCCTTTGCGCACTTGGCCGCACCTCTTTGCAGCCAGGTGTAAACAGGTTTGATTTTGATACATTTATACGTTCATAACGTTCATAACGTACATTTATTCTTTATATATCGAATTAAAGCTATTTTTTTCTGATTATTATGATATACGGTTGCTTAATTAAATCTGGCCGCAAATAAGGGTTGCTGGCTGTTAAAGATGGTAAATATTTAAGATAGAGTGAAAGAGAGCTAGCGCGTAACATAACTAGTCAGACGAGGACAGCGATTGCCAGCTGTACGACGCTTTAAAGCCATTGCGCATGAGTGCACTAATTCTGCAGCCGGATCTTAGACTATAAAGTAAATTTAATTTAGAACATCTTGTGCAATAAGTTTTTGAGTTCAAAACATCATTAAACCTATTTACTTCTACCTCCATGGTGCCGAATTTATCATACAACCTTTTTTAATTTGTTAAAAACTCCGACTCGGAACCTTCTTGTTGTCCTTTTTTTTTAATTTGCTTGCGCGCGTCATTTTATTTTTACGTCATAAAAAATATCAGCTTCATTTACGTCGACAACTATTCCTATTGAATAAAACCTCAAATGTTTAACCTTCATAAATTAATAGTTATTCGCATAAAGTTAAACGGACGGTGTTGCCGGGATCTACCTTAATAGGGATGATGACTGGGTTAAGAAAACGAAATTCTATTTCAGAAACGTATTTTTTGTTTCATCAAATTAACATTAAATGACTTAGTTATAACGCATTAAAGTTGGAGAGTGGGGGTTCACTACGTCACAAGTAGGTATAAAATTTACTTACCCGTGACGTCATGCGCCATTTTAACTCAATATATCTCTGTTATTTTATGATTACGTGAGAAAAGAAAAATACGTATCCAATACTTTATAATAATCTACCAGATAGATAAAGAAAAAAAAAATAGTCATCACCCCTATTCACCTTTCAAATTCAAAGTATATTTAAACTTTTACTACTTTCAAACTGAACTTTCGAATTGAAGTAAAATAAAATAAGTAAATAATTATCAAGTTTAAACATCAAGAATTTATGTATTTTATTATGATTGTTTGTACTTGGAAAGGCTAAAAACTGTTTCTTATTTAATTAAACACGAAAACACCAAAAGTTTAGCTCGGAATTATAATTTAAAACAGACATTTTATCAGTGGAATGCTCCGGGCTACTAAATTACTCTCTGTTACTTCCATATTAATTTCGTCAAGGTCGAACGTTTTCAGTGATCTTCAGGAAAATGTTTGTATTTAATGTACTTCATAAATTAAATATAATTTCCCGGTTTCCATGTACCTATGGTTATTTCATTAATTTAAAACGATTTTTTTATTTTGACAATTTTATTTAATACTTTTTGAGTTCTGCTAGTGTTTTCTATTTGGCTATTATTTTAAGTAAGAATACCTGTTTTGAGACATGTATATATAATTCTACCGGACATTAAACTAATAGTTATTTGTTATACAAGAGTGCAAAGTTGCTTTTTAACCGCGTGCTCAATTTTGATGACCGAGCAAGCGAAGGATTCTAAAATTTCTCCTGTATCGTGGGTACGTTTACAAACATTTAAATTCACATACACAAACAGCCAGACCCGGAACAACTATCTGTAGGCCATACAAATATTTGTTCCGTGCGAGGATCGAACCCGCAACACGCAGCGCAGCAGTCGATCGCTCAACCACTGCGCCAACCGTGTCGTCAAGTGATCTCTGACTAAGTGTCGTGTCCGTGTCGTCATCATACTCTTGCCCTTGTCCCAATTTATTTGAGGTCAGCGCGTCATGTCTTCTTCTTCCATACTTCTCTATTGCTTGTCATCTCAAGAGACACCTCCTTTCTTGCCATATCATTCTTTACAAAGTCCATCCATCGTTTCTTTGGTCTTCCTCTACTCCTATAACCATCCACATTCATACTCAAAACTTTTCTTATGACATTTTCCTCATTCTTCCGCATCACATGCCCATAGGTACCACCACAACCGATTACCACACATCTTCTCAGTCACCGGCGACACTTTCAGACTTCCTTATATGTACTCATATCTTATTTTATCCATTCGCGTAACACCATGTGGTGTCCCCATGTGATCCCCCTTCCTTAGCATTCTCATCTCAGCCACATGCAAATCCCTTTTGCGGCGGGTACCAAATGAAAAATAATAACAAAGTAATTGTTTTAGTTAGTAAGACTTTGTTGTACGTTTAAATAACGACGAGAAAGTCTTTCTAATAAAAGGTCGTACAACTACATACAATTGGTCGACTATTACTCGTATACTTGTAAAGCCCACTTATGTGTGATAGTTTTCCTTTAAACTTCGTTATATACATGTACGACTGCCGTGACATTTGAATTTCTAACTACAACCGTTTAGTCGGTAAAGGGGGGGGGGGGAACCCTTGACTCTAACGAAAATTGGTACTTTAAAGCTTGATAAGTCACGAACCGTTTACTTAATCAAAAAACGGTCTTGCCACACCCCTAATATTTTTGAAAGACCTATCCAACGATATCCCACACTATGGGGAGGACGAAAAAAAAATTATTATCCCCACTTTACATGTAGGGGAGGTACCCTAAATAATGTTTTTTTTTCAAAATTTTATTATACCACTTTTTCGGTATCATTAACATGTATACTTATGCCGAATTTCAACTTTTTAGTACTTAAAGTTTTTGGACTAAACCGTGGACAGACAGACAGACGGACATACCGAAACTATAAGGGTTCCTTGTTGACTACGGAACCCTAAAAACTACAGTGAGGTTGTTAATATTCTGAGATTGTTTACAAATGGTAATTGGCTGTCAACTTAAATTGTCAACATATTTACATAAAATTCCAACAAGTATATAGGCTAATATCCGCCTCATCGGAATCATATTATGATATGTGGCACCAGATTTAAATAAGATTCAGAAAACAGACGTCGGTGATCCGTCAACGTCTTGTTACCGGCACCTTCCTTGACAACCGCTCAAGTCAATATGGCTACCCGCAACGACTTGACGTTCCGCCAGAGAGAATTATAGACCGTTTCTCTCTCGTCTATGGTCACAGTTTAGTTTGCAACGTGAATAATATGAAGCCTTTTTGCAAAGGCGCCGTCACGGCCAGACTGACAATCGACCATCCTCGGGCGCACAATCAATGTAGTCACTCTGTAACAATCACACAATCAATCGACTGGGTGTCAGTAAATCTACCCGCTCGTCCAACCTGACAAACTATGACAAACATTAATCTCATCGTGACTGTAAATGTTTCAGAACAAAAGAAAGCGTGTATTCTTCCGATCACTCACGGACCAGACGGCATTTTTCTCCTACTAAGAAAGCGTGTTTCCCTTCGACCACTCATGGACCGGATGGCACTTTTCTACTAGCTGGAAAGCGTGTGTCCTTTCGACCACTCATGGACCGGACGGTACCTTTCCCCTAACTAGAAAGCGTGTGTCCTTTCGACCACTCATGGACCGGACGGCACCTTTCACCTAACTAGAATGCATGTGTCCTTTCGACCACTCATGGACCGGACGGCACCTTTCACCTAACTAGAAAGCATGTGTCCTTTCGACCACTCATGGACCGGACGGCACCTTTCTCTAAACAGTTAACACCTGGACCGGACGGGTGTGTCCTTTTGACCAGCCGCTATCAACTGCATGGCCCGGACGACACTGTCCCTTCGACCAGTGAACACTTATGGTTGGACCGGATGAATGTGTCCCCTCGACCAGCCGCTATCAGCTGCATGGCCCGGACGACATTATCCCTTCGACCGTACCAACGTTTGGACCGGACAACAGCGTCCCTTCGACCAACATCATCGCAAAAACATCATAAACCTAGGCTCGCTACGATCATCGTAAAGCATGAACCGGACTACAGTGGCATTTCGACAGACCACACCTTCTTTTCGACTGAAACATGTGGACTTTATTGGCCGACAACTTATTTTATCAAAATATCGCCTATCTTAATATAAGAGATCTTCATCGCGCATTTTAAATCATCATTTCCGATGCCAGTAAGGTTACTTGATTATGATGTCACCCATAAACCCATTACATAAGCCATATTTAAGCAATGAGCACGATGACCTACTATCGAAAAGAAAAGAAACGATCTCACCCGATGATGTTGTAAGAGTACCCTCCTGATGACTTGTGCTCGCAGGTTTGGACGCATTGCTTGAGAAATTCATTGGCTATGTTCATCACTTGATTTTACTATCGTTTTGGGCGCGATCATTATCCCACTTCTGATATAGGCTAATATCCGCCTCATCGGAATCACATTATGATATGTGGCACCAGATTTAAATAAGATTCTGAAAACAGACGTCGGCGATCCGTCAACGTCTTGTTACCGGCACCTTCCTTGACAACCGCTCAAGTCAATATGGCTACCCGCAACGACTTGACGTTCCGCCAGAGAGAATTATAGACCGTTTCTCTCTCGTCTGTGGTCACAGTTTAGTTTGCAACGTGAATAATATGAAGCCTTTTTGCAAAGGCGCCGTCAAGTATTTGTTCTTCTAGCAAACAGCAAACAAAACATTGACTGTTAATATTGTAACTGTGAATGCAACATTAGGCAAATACAAATTTAAAAGTTTGGCTTTTCGAATGAGCATTGTATTGATGCACAGCAATATTGTTTCAACGTCTGTGTATAATAATATTAAATAATGTTTGTCCAAAGGTGTGGCAGCTGTCGCTGGGGTATTCATCCTGCTGGGAGTCGGTATGTTCGTGGGCTTTCTCATATTGGCCCTAGAGCATTTGTTTTATAAATACACCCTGCCTATTCTACGACGAAGGCCCAAAGGAACGATATGGAGGAGTAGGCAAATTATGTTTTTTAGTCAAGTGAGTTACATATTTATTTACGTACGTACGTATATACATTAATCGAAGGTGTAATTGAAATTATTCTTAACATCTTTAAGAATAGTTTCAATTACACCTTCTAATTACTACTTCAGCTTAACTAGTTTTATTGTGCCTTTTTAAAATAGGTTTTTGTCATGTATTTTCACACAGTTTTCAGATGTTTGTTCTGTTTATACAAGGTGTTGTTTTGCATCCTCGTCAAATTCAAGGAGGTAACTATGCTAATGATTCTCGTCCCGAATCAATAATAAAATGGGTAGGTAATTTTTCTTTTTTTTTCTTTTTTACGGAAATCGGTAAGTGTGATCCACCCGTGTTTTAAACGCGGCCCGTCTGGTACTTGCCTTATAACCTCGCTTACACACATACAAACAATCTCAAACGTTTATTCAATAATTTCTTAGTCTCTAAACCACGTTAAGGGGGTTATTCTGCAATACTGACAAACTTAAACAACCAAAAAAATCAGTGTTTATTAATAATTAACTAAGTACCGTAATTTTAATTGATTATTTATGTCTTTCGTGACCACCCCCTGAAATTCGACGTGGTTGCAAAACAACGCCTTGTAGAATAAATAACCCATGCCTAGGTTTCTTCCGATTCAAATTAAAATTGGTGTAATGGATTCTACCTTGCATGGATCCTTAACTTGGAATTGAAATAACACAAAACAAAAAACAGGTTTCACTTTCAATTCCACTTTGTATGATTTGAGAATCTACCTATAGTATTTATTTTATTACAGTGGGTTTTCGAGCGGATCAGTTTACAATTCGTATTTACAAAGGTTTGGTTAACTCAAAACTTGTTTCAATGAAAAGATATCGAAAAATGCTACGTTTTACTGGAGTAAAGATAGCAGTATATTTCTTTACTTTCATAGAATCTAATTTGTTAAATGCTTTCAAGTAGAAAAACTAAAGTTTTTGTTGCTTATTAACTAAGCTATGAATTTAGTGTCATCGCATTAAAAGTAATTGCAACAAAGCAAAGTTGGAGGAGCATGTTTAGCTGGTTTTGCATTAAAACTATTCAGGAAGTCACCATCGGATAATTATATAGTACTAATCCTGCCTCATATTTTATCCAAAGAACTTTTTCACACAATAATTGTATGACAATATCTGAATTACCCACACGAAACTGTTTCTCGAATAAGGTTTATTTTATTTCAAGAACTATACACTAATACTGTTACTAGCTGCGTGAAATAAGTAAGTAGCCTTTCTGTCAAACTTGAGCACAAACAGTGCCATTACCTTGTAGGTAAGTCGTTCTTAAGTACGTAAAATGTTTGTATAACGTTGATAATGTTGCTGTTAATGTTACAACCTAAAATAATCCTCTTAACTAAACTGTGGGTAATGTGTAGAGCTGCTCAAGTCAAAGGCTATCGTATCATCGTAAGTTCGCCCGGGGCATCCACACTTTGAGGGTGCTTTGTTTGCGCTACTCAACCGTAAAGCCATCATGGCTTCTTCTAGGATTACGTCGACTGATCAGAATGGCTTTTAACACTGAACGAGCGCTTCTCTTTGCCGCATTGTCTTACAGACTCGCATCTTCTTACACCCATTGTTGTCTGCGTTTTCTTTTGTCTTTTTTCACGCGATGCATGTCGATCTTTTGTTACAGAAACTGTACAGATTTATAAACTGCGTGGAACTTGTCTCACCTCATCATGCGGCCAGAGAGCTTGTCAATACTATCCGTCAAGGACATTTTACTTCCCTATTCCAGAAAAGTGTCAAAAGGGTAATTGCTTTTTACGTTACAAACTATGAATTTATATTTTAAGTTGGTCAGATTACGATAGGAATGAACGTTTGTTTCAGAAGGAACACGAACAGCGTAGACGTCGAAAAAGTAAAGCACAACTCTATGAAATGATTCAAGCAATTAGAAGGTAAAGACATTTTTTGATCTTAAAATTTTTATTTTTCCTTATTTATCTAAGTATGGTCTCTCAACAAAACTGTTTTTTCCAGCAGAGTACAGCAACGTGATCACTCCTTAGGTTCCATAAAAGAACAAGAACCAATAGAAACAGAAACTGAAGCTTCGGAAGAAGTAACAGAGAGCAAGTTTTTATCTCCGTCCCCCGACGTCTCTAATCGTTCACCGCGACCTGGACCAGGGAGATCCCCTCGGCAGCTGCGGTCACCGAGAGGCCGAAGAAAAAGATGCAGTCTTGCAGGACTCAATGTTAGACGTTTTAGTACCGACTCAGTCCTTAACACAGACTCAGTCTCTAATATCTATGAACGTACAAGTCATAATATAGGAAGAAGACTTAGTCGAGATGTACTGAACAGTTCTCCTCCCGATATAAACACTCGTCTTCGAACACCCTCGCCGATGGTCCGGCGAGCATTAGGATCCTCCACTCGTTCTTACCAAGATGTTTCAGATAGATCGGACAACTACCTCAGTGCCGACTGTCCTACGTCACGAGCTAGCGTCGAGATTTTAGTTTCTCACGACGATTCAGACTTGCCACCAGCTCCACCCTACCCGAGGGTATCTCCCGTGGGAGGAAGGTCAGAATTGTCATTATTATCGGAAGAGGAACTGATAAGATTATGGCGTAGTTCAGAACGCGAGGTAAGAGAAGCATTGTTGGGAGCACTTCAAGAAAAGAGGGCTAATTTAGATCCTAAACAAGATCCGGGATGAACAGAAGGCTATAATCCGCATTTGGAAAGGAATAGGTCTGTTCAGAATCACTTTTCAACTCTCATTGCCGCTCGGCGAGGGAGCGATAAGGAGTATCGACCAGAATACGCCCGTAGCGGTTGAGTTAGTGCCTTTTTTACATTGTTTGATGCGGACACGTCTCACAGGCGTTAGTTAGTGAATCGGTGTTCATTTCAGTGTCTTGATATTATTATTACATTTGGAAGGCTGCCTTACTTTACATTTAATTGCTTCTTCAATATTGGATCTGCGTCAAACAATTTAAATAATGGTACTTGGTAAGTAAGTTAGGTACGGAGATGTTGACGTCCAGTAAATTGATATAAGCTTTTTATAGGCGTAACGTAATGTATGAGTAAATCAGTAGAATTGATATAACTGATCGTATATGTTATAAATGTGGAAAAATATAAAATAGCTATGACCAGACAGATTTAAAGTGCTTTAACCATATAGTCTAGATCGTGATAGATATTTCATCTGATTACATTATTGTATTTAGTAAAATGTTAGACTTATAAATTCAAGCATTTCGAATATCAAAGTGTTTCGTCGTAACAGGATTTTGTTTGGTTATTTAAAAACGTAATGCTGGACGTTGAATGGTATGACAACACTAGAATGGTGAATAAAACCAATTAGTAAATAAATTAACGTTCCTAATTTTACTGTAACTGACTTAATACCAAAGACAATTATGGAATTCAAAGCAAAGGAGACTTTAATAAAGTATTATATAAAAAAATAAACTTTTATAAGGCAACATCTGGGTAATAAAAGCAAATTAATCGGTAAAGGGAAGACAAGAAACCAGAAATGGATGAAAAAGGATAGTATGGCCTGAAAATAAGTACCTACGATATGATACAAATAGAATTGCGATTGCTGATCGGAATTCCTCTGTTCATTTGATTTGATGAGTTTATACAAGAAAAGAATAACCTTATCCACCTTTTTTTATGTCAAAGCCCGCTCTAATTTTATATATTTCCCCGGCCCTGATATCAATTTATGAAATGTCTTTCATTTATGGATGTAATTCGACTGGATCGGAATTTTGTTCGAACCATCTTTTAGGGGCAACGTAATGCATTAGCACGGTTTGATAAATGATTATCGAATATCAACATCGTCTCTTTAGAGCTTTACTTTAGGAACAAGCTTTGTAAAGCGATTGGGGAAAGTATGCGGAGCAAACGATGTGGCTACCCATGATCGTGGCCAAATGAGGCTTTGCGGTTTCCTTGTACCCTGTTTAAATACTATCTAATTTGTTTAAAGCATCCCCTTTACGCAATCAATGTTAACTATACCTACCTTACTATCTGAATTAAATACTAATTAAACTATATTTTGTAGTTAGGATTTTAATTAAATGAACTTACTGCCAAACATCGGATTAGGTGTTAATATTAGAGTTCACTTCTTCCTAGAGTTGCACCCTAGTAACCTTTAGTTTAGAATTTTCTCTCTCTATTTATACCCACACATATTTGTATGTGTATTATATTTATCCTGTCCTTTGTCTTATATCTTTCATTAATATTCCCTACTTGATAAGTCTAATAAATTAAATTGAAGATATAAAAGCAATATTTTCCGAATAGATTTTATACTTACTCTAGGGTAAAATTTATTTTCCGATGCAGTTTTTTGTTTTGATTGTATCTTTCATTCTTTAATTGCACAGATGCCTGTTACTTGGTAGCCACTTAATGGATCATCCACACCAAATTATCTAATTTACATGAGTCTTGATAAAATTTACTCACAATACATTCACTCTTTCTGTAACGTGAATATTTTGTGGCTGTGTTTAATAACGCGTCGCGTGAAACAATTTGGCCAGCTATTTTAACACCTGGTATTTTGTGAAATTCTATTTATTTTTCCACCTCTGTTAAATTATGTTAACAACCACATTATGCCACTAACAATCCTGTAATATTATTTTCATCCATTTGTTGTAAATAAGCTTACAAATTAGCTAGGTACTTTCGTTACCAAACAAATCGAAATTGCATGTTTAGGAATTCATAAGTAAATGAAATTATGAGTTATGCCCTACTCGTCACTGTTCCGATTCGGCGCCACTTTTTTGATACAAGATGTCCCTACTCGTCAACAAGAAAACAAATGAATATTTATTTAAAATTGATGTTCCCGGTTCGTCATCAGTTTAAATTTGCGCGTCAAAAAGTACAGTCAGTAGGAAAATCAACAACCAAATTTAATAAAAAAAATCTATCAACATAATTATATTCAATATATTTCGTTGGTAAGCGTCAGTATCGAAAACGTCTGGTGTCTATAAAGTACTTGGATGTCATAAATAAGTAGGAGTTTACCTCAGAATCTGTTATCTAACATTTATTTTACATTAATTCAAGTAAACTACTCACGCCTATGAATACCAGGATTTCATAAATAAGAAGGAGCTAATCCCATGTATTCTATCAGCTATCATTATAAACCAAGCATAATCAGTAACAAACTGTCATTTTTCAGTCAAAATTAGTCGACAAGTCTGTAATTTAATTCGCATTAGATGAGAAGAGCTGGACCTGTATTTAGGGAAAGAATAAAAAAAATACATCATTAGAAATATAGTAAACGATAGATAAATATCTTAGTTTTAAGGCGGATCTGCAGTTACTTCACAGGTTCGAGGCAGAATTAAAAAAAAAAAATCAACACGAGTATCTTACACTACACAAGATCACTACAGTAAATTAGTCTTAAATATACAAAAATCCTTTGGTTTTAGACAACCTAACCTTACATTTACGTATATATTATCTCGAAAACAAGTACATAGAGATAATAACTCCACTGTATTGGACGTGATCTTATATAATGTTTAGGCAAACCAATTTCTGCTTGTGCGATCCGGTGTTTTTAAGCTTTTTTTCAGAGTAGTTAAAATACCATCTTGTATTCATGCAAGCCTAGTACATTATACAGTTAAAAAGAAAAACTTTACTAATAACATAGGGCTAAGAAGTGAAAAACAACTCCTAAGTAGTAAAAAAACATTGTCTGTTAAAATACCACAAATAGCAAATGCAATTAAAAAATATGCAATTATAATAAAAAATATAATATGTCTACCTACCAACCTTGTATCTATAAAAAAATATTGTATAGTTTGTTTTTTGACGATATTTTAGTATCGGTAACTCGGATCGGAACTATGAAAACAAAATAATTTGAAACAGTTGTGAGAACTCTTGTTTTTCGATGACGAATAGGAACAGTGACGAGTCGGGCTTATCTCCAAATTATGTATTTTCGTCGCCATGACATTACCCTCTTCTCTCTTCTTATGTACTACTTAAGATACCTGCTTCCGAATCGCACTTGGCTTTTTTACTTTAGCCTAGTTCTTTTCTGTCTCTCTATATATTTCTTTCTACTTTTATAATGTTCGACAAAACAACGAAACATTAATTTGCAGATACTTTTTAACCTATTCCAATTTCGGACCAACATAATTCTTTGAAATAAATTAATGGATTAAATCTATTGGATGTGAGTCATCTAGTGATATATGAAGTCTTATGCATTTCTCTCTCTAAATAGTAGGTAATGTGTAATGTAAAAGTAAAATAATAATATTGTTTTTAAGCATTAGTAGGTATGATAATGTTTTGTAAAAAGACGGAGGGGCATGCTCTTTCAAATTATTTAAATAAGTAGGTACAAGAAAAAAATATAAACGCAATTGAATAATCTTAGCGAATATAATTTGGTTAAAGGTTTATATCCGTCGTCAATGATGTCCTTTATTTGAATGTTATGTCTTTTATTGCTTGAATATTATATTTGATTGAGGAAAAAAGATAATAGAGGACATTAGAGTGTTATTATATTAACACTTTTATGGCAATCATTAGGAACGTATTAGCTGTCAAAGCCAATATTTATTTATCTTGTTTATTACTGTATTAGGCACGAGCTCATTAGTTGAGATCGTTAAACATTATAAGATAGATACCATTTTTTTAAATTAATGTTTATTATGGCAAAGGTTTTATCCTTTTAGATTTAGAATTATTAGGGTGGTGATTGACTGGTGTGGTTAAAAAATAGAAATAAAAAAAATACGTATCATCATCATCTGCCGAGCCTTTTCCCAAACTATCTTGGGGTCAGCTTCCAGTCTAACCGGAACCAGCTTGAGTACCAGTATTTTACATGAAGCGCTTATTTTACTGCCTATCTGACCTCCACAAACCAGTAACTGGGTAATACGATATCCCTTGGACTGACCTACGACTTTTACTGGATGTCAGATTTTTGGCTTCCCTCTCTCTCTCTCAATACTTATTATTAGTAACGACTGTCAAATATCTACAAATGACAGAAGAAAAAATATTAATTTTTATAATATTAAAATACCCTTCGGTTTATGCGGAGTTAATCATTGCTTATCCATTCGTAAATGCACATTTGAAGTTAACGAAAGTCACCAAAAATTAGTTTTCATGGCTTTCAAAGGTGTAATGGGTCTTTCTCACTAGCCTCCAAATATTTCGGTTACCTGCGATGTGTCAAATGATTGATATAAGTGTGTCCAAAAACGAATACAACAAAGTCCAAAAGTCACTAAGTCAGGCATCTTGAAAAGCCATACTATGTCAAGACTTCTGCGTCATGTCAGCCATCACAAGTCAACGTCGTTGGATTGTATCAGCTGACTGATATCACTCGTGTTGCTGTCAAGTCGTTTTGACACGCGTCAGGACTACACTTGCACTGCATTGGTTTCAAAAGAATATTCGACCTCGAATAGGTTTATGGTGGTTTATGGTGATACATTTCTTTTAAACACTTTTTCGATCTTCGTTTGTTTTCTGCTATATTATTTAGAGTTGGCCTACCACACGCAATGGCATTTTGGAGTCATTTAGACTGTGGTCCGTATTAAGAGGAATATGCGATAATACTCGGCGTATCTCGGGATAAGCTAAATTGTCTCGGAAGTCGCTACCAATTTAATCAAAACAAAGCAAAGGGAATGGAAAAAAGTAACGACTCCATTTTCCTCCTTCGCAAAGCGGGAGACAAAATGCACGATAATATTTTTCATAAATATCACCACTATTATCTGAAATTACTACAATACGAAGCTGAAAATAAAATCCAATATGAACAAATGTTTTACTGACAGCTCTCGGGAATTCAGTTATTCCGCATGAAATCGAGTCTCGGAACAAAATAATATCTCAATCCGAGTATAATGAACTGTAGAGAGGCATCCGGGTATTTTCAATTTAAACCCAGTAATACCCAGCTAAACGAACAGAAAGCTTCTTGAAACGAACAAAATTAAATAACTTGAGTCAGTCACCACCTTTATTTTATTTGTCGTAATTATGAGGATGAGACGCCAATTTAATATTAGAAATTAAATTGAATAGTTATCCAATATTTTATCTGTATAATATTGTAAATATATGAATGATGACTTTATAGGTATTACGATTAAAATTAATGTGTACTTTGGGCCGATATTCGTTAATAGGACAGTGATGACAAAATATTAAAAGAAGATAAGAAATTATTGAAACACTTTTGCTCATGTGTATTTTATTCATGTGTGATTATATTGATTATATCCAACTGTTAGGAATTGATAATTAAACCGTAGTAAAAACAAAAAAAAATGTGTAGATGTGAATAATCTGAATGTTCTTAAAAGAGCGAGTTTACAGATTAAATTCTTAAAGTATGTTAATAGGATATAAGGAAATGATTACTGTCCTATTAATACATAAAATGATGATTATATACTTAGTTGAGAAAAATAAAATATTTGTGCCAACAATGTTTGTTTTTATTTGAACACCGACGAACTCTTTATTCTTCCTAATACAGTACCGGAAGGGGTCCGAGAGGGCCGATGCCGGCCAGGGTTGCGTGACTGTTCGAAAGAGATACCGTGGCCCTGGAACACAAAGGGCTAAGAACATGGGTGTGTTTTAGTCAGTATAAGCCTGACAGTTTCTCCCACTCCGCCAAGAGCGGGGGGGGGGAGGCATTTGATGATTTACCATCCGTAAAAAAAAGCTGATAGAATAACTCTCAAAATTGTCTGCTTGTTATGAAGATACAGTCAGGCCAAAAAGATGTGAACACGGACAGGGGTCCATTTTATTGTCTACTACCATTATTTCATAATTGTGAAGATACAATGTAAAGCTACTAAACCCGGACGCAAAACACAGGCCGGATACATAATAATACAAACACACTATAGGTATCGTTGTACGTGTTCACATCTTTTTGGGACTTAACGCAACGACATCTGTCATGTACCTTTGTACCTGTAATAACTGATAAGACAGGAGAGATCTATTACTCATGATTGTAATCACTGCATCTACCGGGTGATGTCGTGGTAAACCCACTTGACATATCTAATATATTAGTCGCATTTACGTCACTCCAGGAACGAGGAAACATCGAAGGAACCGGTAATTAACAAGGATTGATACATATTTCCTCCTTGTTCTTTTACATATTTATGACCCCACAACGGCTGAAAGTGAATTAAAGAAAAAAACGTTTTTTATAAGTAGGTAATATGAAATAAGGACAGGAAGATGATAAAGGTTTTTAAAGTGACATGCATGTTTAATACCACTATCATTAACTCTGAAAACGGGATATTTACCATGTTTTATTTGTATATGAATACCTTATACCTACTATATTACTACTCGTTTATCCATGATCTTTGCCCTTACTACAGTATCGAAATATCGGAAATTCAAAACAAACACGTACAATTTAAACATGGTATATATATTGTTTTCCTGGTGGGGGCCAGAGCTCGAACGACTACAGAAGGGACTGAGGACACTTTTCAACCGAGCAAAAAATACCAGAACCACTGAGGCCTGGGTTGAATACAAAATAGCACAACAACACTACAAGAAACGGATCAGATTCCGAAGAACGGAAGCCTGCGCAATTTCTGTAGCAACATAGACGCCACCAACCAAGCCGCAAGATTAAAGAAAATCCTGGCAATGGGTGACCTTAATTTACTTGGTTCCCTCAAAAAGGAAGACGGCACTTACACAAAAACAGAACTTATCCTTTTCACCAACAAAAGGAAGTTACCAGAACTACAGTTACCAAAATTATTCAATACCAAACTCTCCCTATCAACACAAGTCAAGTACTTGGGCGTCATACTTGATAACAAATTGAACTGGGCGAGTCACATCGATGCAAAAATAAAGAAAACCTGTATAGCTTTTGGTCAGTGCAGAAGACTTGTTGGTAAAAAATGGGGTCTCAATCCAAAAATCACACTTTGGCTGTACACATCAGTTATCAGACCTTCTCTAACCTACGGATCAGTTGTATGGTGGCCCAGAACACAACTGACCACAGTAAAAACGAAACTCCAGAGCCTACAACGCCTAGTCACCGTAGCAGCTACAGGATGTATGAGAACCACTCCATCAGCCGCTTTAGAGTACCTCTTAAACTTAAGGCCTCTAGATCTTAGCATACAGGAAGAGGCGAAGATAGCCGCCTTAAGATTAAGATCGAACGGTTTGTGGAAACTAAACGCAGAGACACCACACTCAAAAGTTCTGCAAGGGATTCTAAATGAAATACCACTCCTGGATGCACCCACGGACAAAACTCCATGTCACCACGTCTTCGATCGAAGATACGATATCCGACTCAAAGCTGAAGATTTATACACAGACGGCTCCAAAACAATAAATGGTACTGGAGCTGGCGTCTTCTCGAATGACTTAAATATCAAAATATCAACCACTTTAGGCAAACTAAACACGATCTTCTAAGTAGAATGCATTGGAATCACCAGAGCGGCTCAAGCAGTTGCAGCCAGAGACGTCAGAGATCTTAACATCAAAGTCATCTCAGACAGTGCATCAGTGCTCAAAGCGCTACAAAACGATATTTTAACTTCTGCCCTCGTATTCGAATGTCACAGCGCACTCCAACACATTGCAAACACAAATAGAGTAACTCTGTAATGGATAAAAGGGCACAGTAACTCACTAGGTAACGACGCAGCAGATGAACTGGCCAAAAGGGGAGCGGAGACCACAGCATACGGTCCGGAACCACTGCTGCCTATACCCCAAGTCCAAATAAAATCATGGCTGCGTAAGAAAACCGAAGAAATACACCAAATTGAATGGAGAAACAGTGTTACCTGCAGGCAAACAAAGAGTGCAGTTCCGGAAGCATCAAAGAGACTTGCCCGCAGCATCACTAGACTGAAACGGGACAAAATTCGCAAGATTATAGGTATTATAACCGGCCACTGTCCCCTGAACAAACACCTATTTACCATATGTGTGACAAATAGTCCTCTGTGCAGAGGATGCATGGAGTTGGAAGAAAAACCACAGCACGTGCTCATGGAGTGTAGTAGCGTGGCTGATCAACGGGTACGGACTCTTCAATCGCCGGCATCGCTCCCGGAGGCCTTTAGCAGCCTGAAAAGGCTTCTAGCTTTCTGGGAGGACCTGGGATGGTTGGAGTAACCAGAAGATTTTTATACGTACAATGCCCATTAATGAGGCTAAGTGTGGAAACAGCCCCGCTAACATTTTTTTTTTTTTTATTAAGTGGTGAAAAATGCCTAACGCATACCGCGCCGTCCGGGGAGACGGTTTGGTTATGTGGGGCTTGCACCCACTAAAAAACACCACCGTGAGCCTACTGTCGCCTTGGTGGATGGGAGCCCCGCTAACCTAACCTAACCTAAACTATCCCGTTTTAAGTGTTAATGGACCGGGATAGCTACATCTCGGGATGCATTCGTGCAAAAGTACCTAGTTTAAAATCGATTTAAATGCAAATAGTCAGGCTACATCAACCAGCAAATGCTGGTGGATTTTTACTAATTTTTGGTAAGTGCCTAAAAAAACAGTAAAGTGGATTGTATCTTCCTGTTTGACTAGAGTGGTTACAGATGCAGTTTGTGCATAAAAGCTGAAGATCTGAAAAAGAACGTATGTGCTACAAAAAACTTGAGCGCTGTTATTTAATCAATCACTCAATGTGGGCTACGACACAACTACATAAGTAAGTATTTTACACCTTAAAATTGTTGAAATAATGGATACTTTTGAACGCAAGCAGTGGTACTGTCAAATACTACAAGGTATTCGGAACTAAGGCATCAATATCTACAGGAATAAAACCATAAATCCCAAAACCTTTCTATTTAATAATTTTTCAATTCAAAGGTACCTATGGGCGAACCTTACCAACATAAAATTATTATTTATGCAAAACAACCTTGAGATATTATAAATAAAATACGATGTCGAATAGTTTTTAATCAACCAAACCACAATGACCATTGTATAAAAAAAAAACCTAAATAATAATGATGATTGATAAACAATAAGAACATAATTATATAGTAAAAAATGAAGCTGCCTGTATTATGGAAGCATTAAACAAAATCAATTAACGCATTACAAATAAAATGTCGCAACCGGTATTGCAAAGCAACGATGTTTTATACATTTTAGTTTAGTCGCTTCTGAGCCTTAGTCGACGTTGAGCACAATTGAGAACAAATCTACGAATAGATTTATTATCTAAAAATCACAATGAAAATCTTATTGGTGATAGTAGCACTATCTGCTATACAAATTGTGACATCAACTTTGTGTTATTGGAATACGGGCTGCCCATATAAATATTTCTCGAATAAAACCCCTTACAACTTGGTAAGGGGTGACATAAGGGATTCTCTGGTCAAGCAAGCAGGTGAGTCAAAACATTTAATTACTTTAACTATCACAAAAATATATAAATAATCACATTGTCAATTCTTCGAGGCCAGCTATATCTAAGTAGTACCTCACGGCCCTTTTTGCTGACATCTCCTTGAGGCGCGCGTGGAACACGTACGCGCCGTCGACACGTCCTGTCGTCATGAGACGGACGAACGGTGAGCTAGCCCATTACTCACCGTCCACAGGCCCGCGCCTACGGTGGCCGGGGGCCACTAGTTGCCCCCTGACGCCCGGGGCGTCTCCCGCGGCAGCTGGGACGTGAGGATCTCTCCCTCTCACGTTCCGCCACCTCCTTCGCTAGCATGACTGCTTCGCAGAAGGAGGCGACGGCTTCCCATTCCCTCTCGCTCCGGACCATGGATTGAACCAAGGCCGGACGCGAGAGGTCGCCGCCGCCAATCGCCGCTACGAGGACACGGCGGTGCTCAGACCTGGCGGAGCAGACCTCCACGGTGTGCTCCATCGTGTCCTCCGGCCGGTCCTCGTAGCGGCGAGACCCGGGCGTTTGTACCTACGGCCCTGATTTATTAATTAATTAGCTAAATTACCTTGAACTTATAAATACATAATAGGGGATAATCCATTTTTTTTTCTTTGTCCGTCGGGTAGTTTATTGAAAAGTATTGGACACGTATTTTTTTGTTTTTTCACGTGGTCATAAAATTACGGAGATATATTGAGTTGAAATGGCTCATGACGTCACATGTAGGTAAGTTTTATACCTACTTGTGACGCAGTAAGCCCCCACTCTCCAACTTTAATGAGTCTTAACTAAGTAATTTTTTGATATTTTGATAAAACAAAAAATACGTGTCTAATATTTTTGTATTACCTGTCTGACGGACAAAATAGAATGTCGTTTTCTTTACCCAGTCCGATCCCCTATTATGCCAATGTGCGGTGTTCTTTGAAACAGGACAAAGTCTGTTTACTTATCAAAAACTGGTTTTAATAATGCCTACCAACTTTTTAAACTAAACTTAATTATATAATATTTATTATACAAAACACTATAATATTTTATAGTTACTTCTATTTATCATTAATACATACAATTTTTCATTAATTCTTTAAATAACAAATCTGAATAATCATGAGTCTCGAAACATCTATCTAATATCTATACTTAAATATTATATATAATATTATAAAGCTGAAGAGTTTGTTTGTTTTTTGTTTGCTTAAACGCGCTAATCTCAGGAACTACTGATCCGATTTGAAAAATTCTTTCAGTTTTAAATAGCTAATTTATTGAGGAAGGCTATAGGCTATATATCATCACGCTACAACCAATAGGAGCGGAGCAGCAATGAATAATGTTGCGAAAACGGGGAAAATGTGTCGAAGACGAAGTTGCGTGAGACAGCTATTCTTAATATACGTAAACTCACACCTTCGCCACGTGAGGGCGCAGGCAGAAATTAAGAAATTACCATACTTGTTTAGCTAATAATGTAGAAAAAGGGCAGTACAAAAAGGCTATCACAAAAAGTAACATAAATTGAAAAGGATTTCTTTATATTGAACTATGGCTGTCCGCACAAGATAGTAAGCAACACTATCCTAAATTTTTGAATAGTCTTTATTTTGGGTTACGGCGGTAAAAGGCCATTGACCCCAACTTGTTAATAACTAGATAACAATAATACCAGGCTATTACTGTCCCACTTTTGGGCAAAGGCCACTCCGCATACAAGTGAAAGCACGAGCATCGATCAGTGGTCGGCACGCTTGCTAAAGATAGGCTAAAAAGGAAAAGTCCAGGTTTCCGCACTACGTTTTCCTACACCGAAATGTAAAAGATTTTCAAGATAAACAGACTAAAAATTATACATGAATTAAAAAAGTCACATAGTACTTGCCTGTTTTTAAACTCATAAACCTCTTAGAGGTGAGGTCATCAGTCACAAGGTCACAATGATAACGTCGTTTACATGACCTTTTATACAACTCTAAATAAAAATACTAGCGCAGACACTGTAGCACTTTACATCGTAGTTGTAAATGAAGCGCATTTATTTTTGAATAGTTGGCTAATACAATATGATTAAGTCGTACGAATTCGATACCATCGTCATCATCATCCATCATCAGCCTACGCCTTCATCCACCCAGAACACGTCTACCACAACGATCAACAGTTCTTCAGCTAACATGGCCGTCCCATTGCCTCTTCAGCTTGCATAATTTGGGAGCTATGTTCACAAAATTAGTTCTCTTTCGGATCAAATCATAGATATCTTTAGAATTCGTTTGAAATCACAAAAGGAGTGCTTAAAATTACAGGTTGTGAACCAGCCAGTATTTGGGGGCTGGTCAGACATGGCCAAAGAAATCCTGGTATAGATTTTGGGAAGTTCATGAAATCAGCTTTGGTAATAAAAGATTACGTCGTATCTAGCTACGAGAGAGGTAACAGTTCGCTTTGCGCTCAGGATGTGGAAAATTTGCGTAACTGGAAACTGAATACAGAGATGTTCGATAAACCTTTCCAACTTACCAAAGAAGGGTATGGAGAATCTGAAGGTATTGGACGAAGACTGAAACAGGCCTTTCCGAAATTATTGGCAAATCTAGACAATAATGATTACCTGTTCCGCCCTGCACCTGGGGCCTGGATGGCAGATAGTGCCCAGGCCTTCGTTGAGGGTCTTTCTGATAAAAATCTAACTATAGAACCACCCAGGACTGACTATGACGTATTGTCGGTGAGTGTTTTAATTTACATTGAAAAGCTCTGTCTTAGGCAATATTTTGAATCCAGTGCCATCAAATGCCTTGGCCAATTGCACTAATTAGGAATTAGTATTACAACAGTAAGATTATAATGAAGTTTCTATTTCAGCCTTATGACACGTGCAATAAATATATCGATGTGAAGAAAGACCCAAAAACGTACGCAGAACCGTCTAAATATCTGAGCTCATCCGATTATCTTGCTGTAAGATATGCATTTTTTTTTTTTTGCAAAACATTTGTTTATTTTTCTGAAGTACAATTTTAAAATTTAGATTTCATTTTCAGTCAAAGGACAGAATCCAAAGACGCCTTGGAATTGATTACACTTTAACAGACACAAATGTTACGGCTTTGTGGGACTTGTGTCGTTACACTTCATCGGGGCTTACTAGCACACTCAGCCCATGGTGTGCGCTGTTTACGACCGAAGATTTAAAAGTGTTGGAGTATATAGCTGACTTGAGGCATTACTACAGAAGCGGTTACGGAACATCCATAAACGAGCTATTTGGCCAGATTACTTTGACCGAATTGCTCAAAAGTTTTCAGAATGCCAAAAGAGGCAAAGGAAAAAAAATAACAACGTATGTTTCTCATGCTACTATGATGGACATGATATATACAGCCCTAAAATTATTCAAAGACGATGCCCCCTTAACTGGCTCAGTGAGAAATCCCGATCGGAAGTGGAGAAGTAGCAAACTGGCAGTATTTTCCTCCAATCTAATGGTCGTCTTAAACAAGTTAGTATCCGTAGAAGTAGTTTTATTTCTTTGTTGGTCGCAGTTTTGTAACGGAAAGTCATTGACAATTAATTCGTTAACCTTTTGAACGCCAGAGCATACACGCATTCGCGTGCCCTCCATGCCAAACCACAAGCAAATACTTACAAATACAAAAAGGGATTTCAAATATTTGTTATGACTTATTTTTTACTAGCTGTCCCCGGCATGCGTTGCAATGCACTTTTTACCTACCCTATCTACCTACCTACTACCATACCCTATCTTTCTCACCTTTTAAACCTTCCCTGGACTACGACAAACATTTTAAAACCAAAATCAGCCAAATCGGATCAGCCATTCTCGAGTTTTAGCGAGACTAACGAACAGCAATTGATTTTTATTTATATATATATATATATATATATATATATATATATATATAGAAGATAGAAGATAAGACTTTTAATATACAAGGTGTTGTTTTGCATCCTCGTCAAATTTCAGGAGGTGGTCACAAAAGACATAAAATAATCAATTAAAATTACGGTACCTACTCAATTTTTTGTTTGTTTAAGTTTGACAATATTTCAGAATAATCCCCTTATCGTGGTTTAGGGAATAAGAAATTATCAATTAAACGTTTGAGATTGTTTGCATGTGTGTAAGCGAGGTAATAGGGGAAGAACCAGACGGACCGCGTTTAAAACACGGGTGGTTCATACTTACCGATTTCCGTAAATGTGAAAAAAAAAAAAAAACTATCCATTTTATTATTGATTCGGGACGAGAATCATTAGCATAGTTACCTTCTTGAATTTGACGAGGATGCAAAACAACACCTTGTATGATCACATTTTAAAGATATATAAATAAACACACACAAGATGAATGATTAAAATTGCTTATTTCGTGTTATACTGCACCACATTATTTAACACATATTTGTGTCGTTGGCGTAAAGGTCACGCGCTTGCCTGTCACGTATATGTGACAATGGCGTTCAAAAGGTTAAAAATGTTTGGGCGCAGTTTCTGTTTGCTGTCTTTTGGAAGCGTGCGCAAACGTTTTGATCTAGAACAAGCCAATTATTTTATTATAGTCTGTTTATTTAAGTTTTCTTTAGTTTTTTTGCACTTTCCAGGTCAGTGTCAAACTGTTTGTTGAACAAAATATAAAAAGCATGAAATTTGAATTTCATGGGCTACCCTGACTTTTCACCTTTAAAGACAATAAATATTGAACCCAGTCTCGTAATAATATCAGTCAGTTTAGTTTCACGCTGATCGTAGTAACAGTTAGGCTGCGAACTTTACAACAGTAAACTAAATTTGAACTAGTGCGATGTCATCAGTGTGAAGATCACATTTAAGTTCTTACAACTTCGCTGCTTATTATTTTTACTTAAGTGAGACGAACTTTATCATGATTCCTGCTGACATTTATGACGGTTTGTTAGCACTTCCCCTGTACCAAGGGATGGCTTTTACCTTGGGTAGGGGCTAAGCACCTTGGGCACATTACCAGTCGATAGCGATGTCGAATAATTTTAATTTAATTTTGATGTTATTTCAGGTGCAACCAAGAAGCCGAAGACTATAATGTTGTTTTTTACTTGAACGAGGAACCATTACAGTCAATTTGTAAAGAAGGAGTATGCTCTTGGAGAGAATTTGAAGATATGCTGTCACCATTCCTGAATACAAATACGGACTTTTGTGGATAGTAGGGACGTATTATTTGTGTTAGATGTTACAGTATGTAAATGTAAAACCTAGATAAGTCTACACATTCCACTCGTCACTTATGTTTAAATTTAAAATATTTATGTATGTTTACTTATATGAATTTATTTAAGTGCAATAATGACGAGTTAAAAATATCTATTTTATGTATAATTAGCTTCTGCCGCAACTTCGCCCGCGTGGTGTTCGGTAATAGCCCATGTGTGCGTAACCCCCGCAAAATAATGTCGAAAATAATCATATAAATGTTATAAATCATAGTTGTTGCCCGCGGCTTCGCTCGCGCTAAGTGTGACTTGTATGGAATAAATAGTTATGTAAAAGTCGAAGTATAACTTTAAAAAACCCCCGACAGACAAAACCTCTAAAAAACTATTAAACTAAAATTTTATTTTTGGTTTTTAGGGTTCCGTACCCAAAGGGCCAAACGGGACCCTATTACTGAGACTTCACTGTCCGTCCGTCCGTCCGTCTGTCACCAGGCTGTATCTCATGAACCGTGATAGTTAACCAGTTGAAATTTCTACAGATTATGTATTTCTGTTGATGCTATAACAACAAATACTAAAAACAGAATAAAGTAAATATTTAAGGGGGGCTCCCATACAAAAAAAGTGATTTTGTTCCTCTTTTTTATAAATAATGGTACGGAACCCTTTGTGCGCGAGTCAAACTCGCACTTGACCGGTTTTTTTTTTAGAGGTTTTGTCTGTCGGGGGTTTTTTAAATTTTAAATTTAATTTTTATTTCATGCTTTTTAAACTTAAATTATTTTTTCTTAGCCTTGACTGTCCCACTCCTGGGCATAGATCTCCTCCCATTCCTTCCACTTTTCTTGGTGTTCCGCCTCTTCTTGCTTATTAACGAAAACAAGGAAAGATATGAATTTAAAAAAAAAATGAGCTTTTAGGGGGGAGGGGGATGTGCAGCCTACCCCCCTGGCGATGCCCATCGTGACAAGTGACAAGAATTCAAATTTCCAATCAACTAGACCCGTAGAAGTTGTTTAAATTCCTTCATTAACTAGAAAAGAGGTGATGAGCTTCAAACGGCTGAGCAGATTTTCTGGAAACATAACTAAGAACACTCTCGATTAAAATACCTTTCAAATGACACCAATTTTATCAAAATCGGTTCATCCGTTTGGGAGCTACGATGCCACAGACAGACACACAGATACACAGATACACACGTCAAACTTATAACACCCTTCTTTTTTGGTCGGGGGTTAAAAATCACAGACTTTAAAAAAAATGTATATCATCGCTTTTTTTAGATTATTTAGGGTTTAGACTGTTAGTGAGCTAAATGGGTTGAACCAGAATTAATTTTATAAGTGTCTTCCGAGCTTCGATGCCGTATCTCAAATTCCCCGGTCATTCATTCATGCCTTTCGATATAGTTTTGTGTAAATTAGCTAGCTTACAATTTATTTTTTTTAATTCATTAAACTCAGGTTTAACAAAACTATTATTCTCCCGTAAAACTATATTAATAATGAATTATCCTAGAACCTCTTTGTAAATGACGTTTGCAGTGTTTCCTTTTGGGGCTTAAATGACTTATTACTCGCAGAGCTCAATCAGGACCATGCAACAAAAAACTGCCTATTTGAGAAACAGTTCACATTTAAATCAATGCCAGCCATAGCCTGGGGGAGGATATTGTGACATTGTGTATTTATAATTACATTATTTGCACCTAGAAAATGAGGTCAAAATGAAAATCCAATATGGCATATTGGATTTTCATTTTGACCTCATTTTCCGAAGAAAATTCTCATTTTGCTATCGGCTACCCGAAAAACCACGAAAACGACACCATTAAGGAAAAACAGAAATCTTTTCTCGGCGATATCTTGGGTTTTCATTTTGACCTCATTTTCGTTATTAGCGATCCTGAAATCCTTGAAAACGACACCCGAAAAGGAAAAATAGCAAATTTTTGTCGGCGCCTTCTTGTATTTTCATTATGACCTCATTTTCAATGCCAGTGAGCCGGAAAACCACGAAAACGACACCATTAAGGAAAAACAGAAGTGTTTTCGCGGCGTCATCTTAGGTTTTCATTTTGACCTCATTTTCGTTATCAGCGATCCTGAAATCCACGAAAACTACTGTTTTTTTCATATGTTTTGTGGACACGTCATTATGTTGCCTATTTTAATAACTTTATTATTAAGTAACCTACTATTTTCTATTCGGAATCAAAGGCTCTTACTATTTCTTTTCATTAAAATAATTTACCCTTTTGAGAGTTTCCTCTATCTCTAGTTAAACTGAACCCAGAATTTGGTGATTAAAGTTTAACGAATAAACGACTGGCCATGTGCGAGTCGGACTCGCCCACAAAGGATACGAAATCCTTTGTGGGCGAGTACGACCAATCATTATACTAACAATATTTTTCACGCTTATTCATATATCGATAATTTACACTTAACAGAGAACCTATATTTGTTTAACCTAACCTAACCTAACAGTAGGCAGTCCTATTCTCGTTTGAAACGTATAATAGGTGCTGTTATGTAGGTTAGTCAATTCAACATTTCGGAGTCCCTTGGAAATAGATCGGTGAAAATTTTCGTTCAGTGAAGTAATGATGCATTTACGTGATTTACACGTAGTTATCGTTGTTTGCTAAATACGGAAACGAACAATGACATGCGAAAAGTATAGAACGTTCGTTTCACTTCTCTACTCGCAAGGTTAAAGGCTTATAGGCTCTCTCTTTTCAGTGCTGGACCATCGTGATCGGCAGAAGAAAAGGGAGGCTTATACCCAGCAGTGGGAGAATTCGGGCTGTGGATGATGATGATGAATTACATTAAATTATACCGAATGTTGAATATGTTTTTTTATTTATTTATGTTTTAATGGTGCTCCTGACTCTTTTACTGTAACGGTGACCAAGTTTAGCGGAGATTTTAGTGCGCAAACACAGGTGCACTCTCTCTACCCTCACCCTCATAGTCCGATGGGGCAGCAATTTGACACGACCGGAGAGAGATCAGGCGCAGGACCAACGGGTAAACATGCTTCCGAGACACAGGGGTATTATACCACCTTCTAAACTCCGGGCTATGACATTCTTAACGGAAAAATCCCATAACATTTTACCCAACCTGAGAATCGAACACAGTACCTCACGCTTAGCAGTCGGGAATGAGGGATATTGATAATAATTTAACCTTTATAAATATATGCAATCTCAATATATAAATATATATCAATTAAAAATAATGGAGACAAAACAAATGGGTTTTTGTTTTTGTCGTTTCTCTCTAATCTATTTGAAATATCATAATTATTTAGAATCGATTTAAATCACAAAAATACTCATACAACAGCATAACCTGCTGATTCAGTTTGAATAAACAGGCTAGAAGCACTTTGAAAACAAAACTGAAGATTAACGATGGGTACATTTTTCGGGTAGAAATCCTCATGTATGTCCTCTCTTTGGGACGCAGAAGCATGATGTAGTTTGTCAGACTCTTTCTGACTAAAACCACATGTTGTTCTTCATCTACTTTAGGCCGGGGTGCTGGAGTACTTACACAGAACGTCGCGCTTCCCCGGCCGCGTATTTACAATGGCTATGCCATTAGAGTGAAAGTGCAAACTGAACTAGCGTAGCTTTTGTTTGACAAAAACTTGCCGAAACCCTAATCCATTTTAGTTCAGAAATTGACCGAAATCGCGTAGACTTTGTTAGACAAATTCTTTTTAACATTGCAGCAACAAATGCTATTCAATTTGATACCGATATTTACCGATCGTTAGCTTCAATAATGTTATTTTGGTATACCCCCTTGTCCCCTGGCATCACTCCCATTAAAAGGTAATGCACCGTTCTTAAGAAAACCAAATTGTAACCTAACCTCAAAACATTTTATATTTGCTTATAAAGCATAGTCGACATAGCCCCGCTACGCGGGGCTCCTATTTCTGTCTGCAGGGTTTACGATAACCTAACACGAAGGGGAAGTCGGGGTCTTAGTCCGCTCGCTCCACTAGCTCACTAGACCCCGCCATCCCCTTCGAACCTAACCTATCCGTGTCGGGGTGCCCCAAGTCTAGAGCTCGCTTCGCACGCTCTTGCATCCAAATTCTCCTGGATATGTATAGTACAGTACTAGATTTTGTCCGTGCATTTTCTTTGAAAACATCCAGGCAAAAAGCTACTCCATTTGAGTATTCTTTTTACTGAGATATCTCATCTATTAGAGTTTGCCTTTGTAAATCCGCTCCCCGGCCGGGTGGCCTACCATAACGTTTTTAAGCAGTATTGTTGTAATCTCATTCATGAGTGAGAAAGAGATGGCGCTAGACGTCCCTTTTATCTCCGTCTCTTTCCCACACTGGAATGACATCAAAACAACACTGCTTTAAGACGCCATGGTTAACCCCCCAGGTGTTGACACGAGTGACTTTCATGTGGACCCCGTCAAAGGTTGATGTCACCTCAATGCATTACAAATAAAATGTCGCAACCGGTATTGCAAAGTGACTCTGTTTAAAATATTCTAGTTTAGTCTTCTCTAAGAGCTAGTCGAAAGCACTTAAGCGCTAGAATATATAAAACAAATATCATAATGAAAATCTTGTTGGTGATAGTAACACTATGTTCTATACAAATTGTGACATCAACTTTCTGCTATTGGAATACTGGCTGCCCATATAAATATTTCTCGAAGAAGACCCCTTACAACTCTGTTAGGGGTGATATAAGGGATTCTTTAGTCAAGCTAACTGGTAAGTGGAAACTTTTTAATTATTTATATGCCTGAAAGTCTAATAAACATTGTTATCAAGAGCTCATAATCAAACTACAACATTCCCACTGCTAGGACACCCGTCTCATGTCTATATGAGTGAATGAGCAGTAATTCACTCAAGGACCCAAGACCTTGTGCGGGTTAGTGAATGTTATACATCTTCCAATTTTTGGGATCTGAGTTATACCGGTTCCCTCACAACGTGGGGAAACTTTCTTCAATATTTTGAGGATAATGATAATTAAATAAATGATAAAAAGTGACTGCCACAAAGATGTCATTAGTTTCGCGAATCGGCATAGGGGATGAGCTTGGAAGAGGATGAGATGAGACTAAACTGAACTCGGTTACGTGGTATAACTGCTTTAAGTAGGGGCGTTACCACCAATGCTCATAAGCCACCACTGACTACCGTGAATCCAGATCCAAACAGGATTCACGGTAGTCAGTCAAACCCAGTGGTTTTGATGACTTACAAAGAGAGGCCGGCTATCTGCATAGTCAGTCGCCATACGGAAAGTATAGGACTCAGGTACATCATGTTAGAAAACTGACTCCAACATAAAAGAAAAATAAAATAATATAAAGTATGATATCAACAAAAAAATAAAAACGGCACACGTTCACCTATCACCTCTAAATCAAGGCCGTATTCAATTTGAAATAGTTCTCATCTATTTATTAGTTTAAGAAAGTAACCTTGAACTTTTAAAAAGTCGTAAAAGGTAAAAAAAAACTTGATAGACAAAGAAAAACTATAAAGGAGAACGCTTATGTTTTTGATCTTCATAACCCAAACTGTTTTTAGGAACAACAGTTTGGGTTATGAAGATCAAAAGCCACTGACCTCAATTTAATCAGGAGAAAAAAACAATGATTACTTCGTGACAATCACGAGTCATGACTCATGAGCATGACCTATGAACCAACTATTTTGTGTGGCGGTTTTATAATTTAAGCAGTGGAATCATTATTTATGTCGCTTTTGCATTATAATAAGTACTGGTCGAGAGTTATTTGAACCAGTTATAGACTGCATTTGTTTTCAACCCTTAAGAGGGGACTCTAGGCTCGAGGAATTTGAAGAATAGGTATTTGAAGAAACTATTGCCGTCGCGCTGCGACCGACCAAGCCCCCGTAAAGTGCAAAAGGGACAACTGCAACTCACGCTGATTTTACCTATAAAAATCGTGTCCAAAAGACGTTTTGTATTCCGCTGTTTTCTTCTTCAAATCTAAACTGATCTAAATAATTCTTATATCAAAATTTAGAGGAAAAGTATATCTAAGCTTCTATTATTTTTATTTTTGTTAAAAACTTATCTAATTTGGCTTTTTTTCGGGTTTTTGGATTATCATAATTATTTAAGAGATTATGTTTTGAAAAAAAGGAAATGATAGGGGCATGTATTAATAAGACCTTGATTTTTTGAAAAAAAAAATCTATATAATATATAATTAATATAATTGCTCTAGACGCATTATCCACGAAGAAAACAGCGAAATACGTTTGTATGGAGAAAGGCCCACTAGAGTCCCCTCTTAACCCAAGGAGCATTGGGTTGACAAGTGATTCAAATTTTTAACCGTATAAATATTTACCAGCCGTTTTCATGGCACTGTGTGTGAACCGCCGTTTTTTGTTACATAAAATATACACGATATTATAGTGTGTATGATTGGATCATGATATCAGAAAAATATCTGGGCGGCAAAGGAATGAGGTAACTGACCTCAAGACCGTGAAAAATGGCAATCCTTGGATGAGGCCTTCACCTGAAGCTTTTAATTAAGACTTAACTATTTTGCTGTTTAACTAAGAACTCGTCGGTTCTTAGTTATACAGCAAACAATAAATATTCACTAACAAAGTTGCCACCATTAACTTAATACACAAATGAGCAACATTGTGCATTAGTTATATATATTTTTAAGGAAAATTGTTTGAACATTCGCTTAAAATTGTGGCATGTTTTAGGAAATAAAAGGCTTTTTTACTTTATTTTGATTTATATAAGTTGAACATATATCACAACTTCTTACAATGTAAAAGAAGTCAACGTAACTTTTCTAAACTTTCGAACAATTAAAAATCTTTAAAGCAGGATTTTATAGGACCAGTATTCCGGGCCCCATTTATGAGTGTGTTCGAATCCAGACTTATTTTGCACTTATTTTGTGTAGCTCATTTTATCACCACTGCTCTGATTTAATTTTAAATATCGATGTAGACAAATAACATCTGATTGATTCCAGGTTGCGAGCCAGTCAGCATTTGGAGTCTCGTTAGACATGGCCAAACGAATCCTGGTTTAGATTTTGGACAGCACATGAAAGCAGCATTAGACTTAAAAGATTACGTCGTAGAAAGCTACAAAAGAGGGAACTGCTCACTTTGCGCTCAAGAT
The DNA here is from genome assembly GCA_963082945.1 of Cerastis leucographa. Taxonomy (NCBI): domain Eukaryota; kingdom Metazoa; phylum Arthropoda; class Insecta; order Lepidoptera; family Noctuidae; genus Cerastis; species Cerastis leucographa. The sequence continues at coordinate 9,847,610 of OY720385.1, read as the reverse complement.
GTGGAAAATTTACGAAGCTGGCAAGTTAATAAAGAGCTGTTCGGTAAGACTTCTCAATTTACCAAAGAAGGCTATGAAGAATCTGAAGGTATTGGCCGAAGACTAAAACAGGCTTTCCCAAAATTATTGGCAAAACTTGACAAAAATGACTATGAGATCCGCCCCGCGGCTGGTGCCTGGATGGTTGAAAGTGCCAAGGCCTTCGCTGATGGTCTCTATGATAGGCAATTAACTGTGCAAATCCCTAGGACTGACTTTGACATATTATCTGTGAGTATTGTTTTAACATTTCACAACAACTTAGAAATTATTACAATAATAACTGTGAGCTAGGTTGCTGTTTAGCTATAAGTATTCAATAGTTCATAAATAAATCATTAGTTTTCTTTCAGCCCTTCGCCACGTGCAATAAATATAATGCTGTGAAGGAAGACCCAAAAACTTATACGGAATCAGATAAATATATGAGATCTTCCGATTATCTTTCTGTAAGATTTGCAAACGATTCTCTGCAATATATCATATTTCCCTAGAAGTGCAATTTTCACCGTTTTGTTTTCGTTTTCAGACAAAGGACAGAATCCAAAGACGTCTTGGAATCGATTACCCTTTAACAGATACAAATATAACGGCTTTGTACGACTTGTGCCGTTACACTTCATCGGGGCTTACAAGTAGGCTTAGTCCATGGTGTGCGCTGTTTACGACCGAAGATTTGAAAGTGTTGGAGTATATAGATGACTTGAGACATTACTACCGAAGTGGTTACGGAACACCCATAAGCGAGCTATTTGGCCAGATTACTTTGACCGACTTACTCAGAAATTTTCTGGATGTCAAAAGTGGAAAGGGAAAAAAGATTACAACCTATGTATCTCATGCTACTATGATGGACATGGTGTATACAGCGCTTAAATTATTCAAAGACAGTACCCCCTTAACTGGCTCAAAGAGAAAGGCCGATCGGAAGTGGAGAAGTAGCAAAATAGCAGTATTTTCCTCCAATCTAATGGTCGTTCTGAACAAGTTAGTATCAGTTGAAGTTTTATTTTTTATCGGTTCCAACTCTAAAAGAAAAAAATACTGACAGCAAAAGTTATTATTCAACGCCTGAAGTTATCCATGGTTCTCTTTTGTAAATGTGCGCTAATATACGATGTGTGTTATGTGTGATCCAAAACGCCACCCACTCACTATTTCATCCTATACTGTTAATGCCATAAATATGAAAGATGTTCGCTGAACGATTAAGCGTTCAGGGGCAAAATGTCCAATTCTCAAAATGTCCAACGGTGTCAAAAAGTCCAAGTCCCAAAATGTCCAAATCCCAAAATGTCCAATTCCCAAAATGTCCAATTCTCAAAACGCCCAATTCCTAAAATGTCCAACTCCCAAAATGTCCAATCTTTGAGAATGTGGTAAAGGGGTTTGGGTAAAAGTGGCATAATTATCTAAGTCTGCGGCCACTAATGAAATATATTTAATTGGTAAGACTACAATAAGACATTCATTTTTTTCTATGAACAATTATGTCCAAAATGCATCGGGGCCGAAATATACAGGGTGAATTTTTCAAGTTGGTGGTATGCCAAATCTGAATCTATGAAGAATAGCGAGAAAACTCAAAGGAGTCACGAGCCGATTTTGATAAAAACTAAAACTGCATCATTGGTTTTTTGAATATTCGTAGCCAGGAATCGAACTTAATTTTGAAAGAAAAAGACACCCTGTATTATTACACCATTCAATAGTGTCACCACTAAGGATCAAATTCTGGGAAATAATGACATACGACAAACGAAATGAAATAGTTAATTTGCGATAAAGTACATAATAGCATGTAAACTGTTAGTAGGAAAAACACAACTTTAACATCAAATATTTCAGCTCCGATATAATTTTCGGCAAAATTATTTTAGGAGTCATTTTTTCATTTCCACTATACTTTGGCAACAATAATCATTGTGGCCGCTGTGAAAAAAAATCATGCCACTGCTCCATACAAACTTACCCAATGCCCTTTGTTCAATAACTAATCAAAGCGCTTTATTAATACTTAGACAGGAGAAATATCCCAAGAGTTTATAACCTCGGAGTAAAACCTCCTCTATAACAGTTTAAGTTTACTTATTAATAAAACATATTTTGATTCTTTTAGTATTTTATTTATTGGTTGTCTAAGTAATAATAAAGCGCTTTGATAAGATATTGAACAAAACCACATTCTCAAAGATTGGACGTTTTGGGAGTTGGACATTTTGGGAATTGGGCATTTTGAGAATTGGACATTTTGAGAATTGGACATTTTGAGAATTGGACATTTTGCCCCTGAACGATATTAAGTGCATACAATTAATACGACCGTCAGTGTAGTTTCATACTGATTTTAACAACAGTTGGGTGTAAACTTTGGCACAATAAACTTAGTATTATTTAGTACGATGTCAGCAATGTAAAGCGAAAAGTTTTAACAAATAATCTGTTCATAAATTGAATTTGTGTGAAATAAACTTTACTAAAATTTTTGACTCTCGCGTTGGTCTAGTAGCCGCTAGCGCGACTGCTGCGCACGAGGTCCTGGTTCCGACTCCCAGGTCAGGCAAAGTGTTATTGGGTTTTTCCATCAGAGATTTCTCAATAGCAACCATAGAATCTGGATTTGTGCCCGTTTGATGGCAATGGCTCGCCCCGTGTTACATGGGACTTAAACAAAAGCCGCGTACAGATTTGCGAAACGTAGCATGCAATGTAACATGAAAGAAGCATTTCATAAGTGTGGACGCAGGGCGCGCACGAACCGAGCATGTACGTACTCACATCTGTTTCCGGCATGCGCGCGGCGAACATAGCTCAGTCTGTCGAGAACACGCGAAGAGAATGGATTGTGATGACCAGTTATATTACGGCCGCTATATGACGGCACCGCTTTCCTAGGAAACCAAAGCTTTAGGCTACATTGATTGTTGGTGTATTTTGTAAAAAGATATATATTGTGGATTCCACAAAATTTCTCTTCTTCTGTACAACTCAATTAACTGCATTACTTTTTCTTCACTCCATGATTCAACTGTAGCCTCTGCAGTAGCTGTGTTTTCTTCCATGGTTCGCGCGCGTTCCGCATTACAGACACATACAACCCGTCCACACTGACGCTCCGTGCACACTACGCACCCCTTTGTGTTCGGCGAAAAAACCGACAAATGGCGGATCGCGGCGCGCACGAAGTGAAATGCTCTGTTTGTGCGCGTATTGAGCACGGTTCGTGCGCGCAAGCCGTCCAAACTATGGGAATTTTGTTACATTGCATGATACATTGCGACAATGTGGACGGCAAATTCTTTCATTGCATGTTATATTTCATGATACGTTTCACCAGTCTGTACGTGGCATAACTGGCGAAATGTCGGGGTACTAATAGGTACACCTCTGCCTAACACTTCGGGGATTACAGGCGTGATGCGTAAATGTTTGCACTTATTTCTATTTTATGTCGTTATAGGTGCAACAAGGAAACAACCAACGACTATAATGTTGTTTTTTACTTGAACGAGGAACCATTACAGTCAATTTGCAAAGAAGGAGTGTGCTCTTGGAGAGAATTTGAAGATAAGCTGTCGCCATTCTTGAATACAAATACTGATTTTTGTGGATAGTTATTTATTTTTAGAGGGTAGTTTTTTGCATAACACTTCGGAAAATTATTAATGTAAAGCAAGTAAGATTAATATTGCCTGTTTTATACCTTATACGTGTTCAGTTTATGTTAATCTAATAACCGTATATTTCTTAAATTCCTTCCCAACTAATCTAATAATTGTAGAGGACATAATTTGTCAAGTTAATAAATCTTTTGAAAAGTATTGTTTTACTAATTAGAACCAAATTCCTGTTAGATTCATAATCATCATGTGTCTAGCCTCTTCCCAACTTTGTTGGGGTTGGTTTTCTTCCATATTTTTTAAATAGATCTAGAGGGTACCAAGCAGCCGGCAGTAATGACATAGAACTACCTAAATATACTCAGTAAAAGAATCAGAATATATTTTTTTAGGCTTAGTAGACTTCAGAGAAAAGAATTTTCTTTTTAGTACATATGTTCAATCCACACACACACCGCCACAGCAGTCTGCTGAACATAGTGTCTGGGATCTCAGTAGTGCTACAGCACCTGATTCTACGAGTGCATCGCCTATTACCGGTCTGTAACAGCCACCTATACCACTGTCGTCTGTCTCACTCAATCAATCAGTTTATTATCCACTAGCTTCTGCCCGCGGCTTCGCCTTCGCCACGTGTGCGGTGCCCCCGCAAAGTAATGTCGAAAATAGTAATTTAAATGTTATAGAAAACAGTTTAAGCCCGCGGCTTCGCTCGCGCCGTATTGTAAGAATAGGATAAGTAGTTGTGTAAAAGTCTGTGATTTTTAAAGTAAGAAGCCAGAGATTTCATTCTGGTAAGCAAAAAGTATATTACGGCGTTTTTTTAGTTGACATTGTTAGTGACCTAAAGGAGTTAAAAATAATTTATTTTATACAAGACTTCCGAGCTACGATGGCGTAGCTCAAATGCCCCGGTCATCTATCCACACCTTTCGATATCGTTAATTGTGTAATTGAGCCAGCTGCCATTTTGATTTAATTTAAAAATACTCTGATTATACAAAACTATTTAACTCCCAGAAAACTATATTAATAATGAAACATTTTAACATCTACTTTGTAAATGTCGTTTGCGGTGTTTCCTTTTGGGGCTAAAATTACTAAGTTACCCGCAGAGCTCAATCTGGAGCATGCAACATAAATCTGCCCATGTGAGAAACAGTTCTCACTTAAATCAATGCCAGCCATAGCCTAGGGAAGGATATTGAAACGGTATAAGGAGAAATATAGAAGGATATATATACGGATAGTGTATTTTATATTTCATTATTTGCAACTAGAAAATGAGGTCAAAACGACACCCATGAAGGGAAAACCGAAATTTTTCCTCGGCGCCATCTTGTATTTTCATTTTGACCTAATTTTGTTATCAGCGACCCCGTAAACCATGAAAACGACACCCATGAATCCATTGAGTCGCGCAAGTGTCCAGTCGCGTGAGTGTCTGTCGCGTAAATGTCCCGATCACCTAGAAGTATGTAAATGAAGTTTTTTTTGCGTATTTGTCCATACAAATGTGGTAACACTTCAAAACAAAAATAATAAAATTGCCAACTCTGTTTTCGTCTGAGGGGTGGAATTTCCAAAAACGTTGAAATGCGTGTTTATCAATTCAATCAAGAATCATTTTTTCCCGTTTGGGGTTGAATTTCCAAAAACGGCGAAATTAGTTTTCACAGTTTTGCTCAGAAACTTCAAATTTACTTCTTGTATAAAAAATGACGGATTCCGCATATAAACTTTCAACCCCTGTCTAACCCCCTTAGAGGGGTAGATTCCCAAAAACGCTAAAATACGTATTTATTTATTTCTTACCATCAGCTTGTATATGATATTCCATGCTGCTAACTTTAAAAATAACCGTTTTCCATACAATCGTTTATCCCTTATTTTACCCCTTTAGAGTTGGAATTTTGAAAAACCCTTTTTACTAGTTACTTTCTTTTCACAAAGAACACTCCGTCCAACTTTCAGGTCTCTAGGACCAGTGGTTTAGGCTGTTGGTTGATATTTCAGTCAGTCAGTCAGAACTTATAATTTTATGTACAACGTGTAACAGAATAAACGCAAGACCTGAAAGTAGTTTCAGTTTGCTCAGAATCGGCTTCTGAATCGATTTCTATCGTTATTTATAATTATGTCAAAGTTAAAGTCAAAAGTCAAAGTCAAAGCATTTATTTCAATTAGACCTTTACAGGCACTTTTGAAAGTCAAAAAAACAAAACAAAACGCGAAGCTACAGTCCCAGTCACAAGGCATAATAACTTGTGAAAGTACTGTAGTTGCCCATTCCGTAGCGTAGATCTCTATGGAGAAGAACGGGCAAGAAACTCCATGGACACTCTTTTAAATCAAAATATGTTACAAAATCTTGGTTACATCATTCATGTAAAAAGTTACAAATATGTTAGAACAATGTAGAAATACGGGCAAGTTAAGAGCGTCCAGAGTAAAAGATCAAATCAGTAATTAAAAATAAAGTAATAAAAATAAACCGTGGCAGCTAAGAGATGACCAGTCACAACTGACAGCGCCCGTTCACGAACATGACGCATGTATCAGCCATCATTCAACTCAACCATTTTGAAGGGAACTAAGCGACCCGACACACCCGCCACCATCAGCGTGACATTTAAGTGAGCATGACATTCACTCAACAACCAGGGTAATTTCGCGTCAATGAAATTTGTTATGTGTGAAATTTGTAATGTGTTAATTTTCTCCAGAAAACCTAAAAAAGGATCACTGCGTAAAACCAACGTAATAAAGTATTTTATTTAGGGAAATTTAAGCCTTATCTCAAAGCAATAAAAACCCATATGAATGTTTGGTTGAATTTGTAGATCGCTCAATAGCTATCTATACACACACATAAATAATATCAATACATTTTAGATTTAAATTAGTGTGCGAAAAATAAAATATTTCATTTAAGGAAGATTAATCCTTAATTCCAAGCAATACGTCTTACATAACAGAACAACCGAATTTCCACTTTGTAGTTCGGTCACTCATAATAATAGTCATATCTATCCTTACTCACACACACCCATATTGTACGTAATTTAACGAAATTTCGACCTTATTCAAAGTAATAAAGATTTTTTAAATGTATGACTGAATTTGTAATTCCGCATTTCACAATCTTTTGTTGAGAAATGACAAAATATTAGAATCTAAGGAACGTATTTTGCAAACGCAAAATCAATATGAAAGAGCGAGACGCAATAATTTACCGACTTAGCCCTTTGACGTTTGATATACCGCCGGCGCACGCGCCACCACCGCCAGCCCGACATCAAACGCAATTAGTCATCCGTCGGCAGCGACAAGTGAATTTCGTAATTTTGTTGCTGTTACTTGTTTAAGCACGCGATGCCTTTCAGGTATAGCAATATCCAGTACACGGAGATGGTGTGGAGTTAGCGTGTCGATCGAGTGTTCAATGAACGACATGGTACCAGAGTGAGCGCCAGGACAATGCTAGGTGCAACTCAGCGCCTGAGGGACTCCGGAACATTTCATCCTAACACGGCAATGGATAGAAGGACGAATGTGCGCTCTAATCGTTTGCAGGAAAACATTCTCGATTATTTCGATGAAAATCCAGGGAGCAGCAAGAGGGAAGCAGCGCCGTTGTTTAACTGTTGCCACATGTACATGTGGACAACATTACGAGTTAATGGCGAACACCCCTTCCACCTACGACGTTGTCAGGAGCTGACGCCGACCGACTATTTGCCACGACTACAATTTTCTAGATGGTTGTTGGAAAACTGGCAACAAAACATCATCTGGACGAACGAGAGGACCTTCACATGAGTTGGTACTTACAACCAGCACAGCATGCATTTGTAGAGGCACGAAAACCCACATGCATGCCGTTGGGCTCATTCCAGCACAGGTTTTCCGTGAAAGTGTGGACGGGCGTTCTAGGTACACGCGTACTCGGTCCTGTATTTTTACCGAGGTTGACTGGAGGTTCTTGCAAGAGGTATTGCTCCAGTTACTGGCGGACGTCCTTCTCTCGTTGTTACAGGACGTGTTTTACCAACACGACGGAGATCCCGCGCATTTCACGTGGAACGTTCGACGGCATCTTGATGCGGAATATGGCCCTCGTTGGATTGGTCGGAGGACCTGTGCAGTGGCCTCCCAGTTCGGCTGATCTGACACCGTTGGATTTTTTTTGTGGGGTCGAATAAAATCGCTCGGGTATGTAAACGAAGCAACAAGTGTCGATGACCTCAAACATAAAATTGAACTCGCGTCTATTAAAGTGAAAAGTGAAACTGAGGTGCTTAACAAACTAAAAATTAACTTAAGAAAACGTGCAATAATGTGTATCGACCAAGGCGGTGGACATTTTGAAAATCTTTTAAAAAGGGGACGACATTCATAATACAATTTTAAGTAGGTACTTTAAAAGTATGATGCAAATCTTTTAAACACGCCGACTTTGAATATTTTGTTATTACGTAAAATGTATACACGACTTAGTAGGGTAGGTGGTGATATCGCGATAGCGGCAGGCGGCAGCACCGGCGGGTGAAAAGACGTGGGCGCCTTTAGGTATTGCCGTACGGATAGATCGCAGTGGGGTAAAAAGTGGCTCAATTTAAAAATACTTCCGTATCCGTAATTAAACCAAATCATTCGAAGCTGTCAGTCCAAAGCCTGTGTAATTGTGATGGAAAGATGGAATCATTATTTAACTAGTTAGGCAACTAGCAATAATAGTTATACGGTAATATCGCAAATTATTATTATCAAACTACGTAATGTTCGGTCATTGAACGTACAGATACCTACATACCTAATGCGTAGCTTTCTGTTCCTACCTACTACGCAGGCACGCGCACGAATGTGCGATATAAGTGTGTGCGTAAGAATAGAGTACTATGCTCGAACGTTTAACGTTCAATCAGGAAAATTTTATTTAAAAAAGTCTTTAAGTAAATTAAATAACAGATGTCGTTTTAGTTCTATAATTTAATATTCTAATTGGGGTGTCTAAGGTCTTGAGTTTATTTCGTTACACGTTGTATATAAATTTAATGTTGTAATCTGTAATTTTATTTACTGAAATATAGTTTGGAAGTGGCACCGACGCTAACACGGTCAACACGTATTCAGTACATCATTCTGAGCCCTTACAACTAGAATTTTTTATCGGTAATTTAAAAAAAAAAACATTTTTTCCAATCCCAAGTCCTTTTCACCCTGTATCCATTAAAAATTAAAACAATACCTACAATTTCCTAAGCTTGCAAAAAACTAAAACATAGCACAAAAAAAACTTCTTTACAACGCTGTCAACCGACAATGTACCCAGAGACTGGCGGCATTGCCACGTTACATGGCAATGCATAGCCTCTGGTCACATTCTGGTCTGGTCAAGGTAAATGCCAGCCCTTTGGTCACGGGAAGCGTCAATCGTTTAAATTGTAATCTCAATTTATTGTTGCTCCAGTTTAATGACACCGAAAATGATGTTAACACATTATACCAGTACGTTTTAGGTTCATCTTAGTTTTGATAAACTACTTAACTATGATAAATTTATTTCATCATAATAATTCTATATAGCAGATAACAAAACGTTAGATCGCGAATATTGAACAAAAGTTGTAGGAGAACACAAAAAATCCGGCAAAGTGCGTTTAACACTCAGTCATATGTGAATATACACTCAACAGCAAAACTAAAGGAGATGTTTCATTTTTGTATGGGACCCCGGCCATGACCTGTACCTTTCATGAAAGGTGGGAAACAATCCCCTGAATAGATTAAAGTAACATTTTTTGAATAGTAATAGATGGTTTTAATGCACATAATAAAAATTAAAAATGTTTGACGCTTGTCGCGAGAGTTATGACAGCCATGACAGGTTGTAGAGATGACGTTTACATAACCTAGAAATTGTTACTTGATAATAATTGTTTATCAGAACTGATATTTTTCGATGCTTTCGTATTTGTTTTGTTCTCTGTTTTCATAAAACGTTAGACAATACGAAACGAACGAGACTGACTGTCGGACACTGATGGGTTTTATCACTTGTCAGAACAAAATGTCATTTTGAATTTTTCGTTCAGAAGTACACTCCAAAAAAGTAGTACCTATTATATAGTTTTTAACGATAAAATCACCACACTTGCTTATAACTATTTGAAAAATATGTCTTAGAGACCAATAATAATAATTAATTACAAAAACACATACTTTTCATAATTTAACGACGATGTGATATTATGTTTTTGTGTGACATGATTTCAGAACGAAAGCAAACTGCAAACTGGAAGACGCCATGTTGAATAGAATGGGGCAATCTTATTGAAAAACTATTACTTTTTGTGCACAGCAAATCAGGCTTAAATTCACGAAAGAATATTTTTCCTAAGTTCGTGGTATTTTTTTCTCTTTTTCAATAAATGTACCATCGGGAAAGTGAGAATATGGACACTTTACAAACAAAATCCCGTGCACACGATGACATTTGTTTAACACCCTTATTACTATTGGTCCACACAAATACTTTGCGGACCAATAGCGGTAAAACAAAAAAGACCCGACCGAAAAATACACGACCGTTTTTTAAACATGTATTGTTTTAAACACAATCTCAGGCTCTGTTAATGATCCCAGATGTTTGACCACAGTTTTTTTTTTCATTTACGACACCAATGGACTGGGCAAAAAATAGATGCTGCGATGCTATTGGTAGCTGAGCGTTAATAAGCGCTTCTATAGCGGCCGGACGCTGCAAGTAACGATAGTCCTTACCGTGGTCAGATACGCAATTTGGTGATAGTACATCTTATGGCCGAAAATGAAACATTTCCTTTGTTTTTCATAGTACGTTAACAAGACATAAATATAGTTATTTCTGCAGTTTTGTGAAAAAGTCCCATATCTCAAAAACTAAACATCAAATCTTATTCAAACCAATTTTCGTTAAAAGCTTTTTTACGTTAAACAAACCAAATTTTTACCCTTAATTTGGAAATTACAGGGGGGGGGGGCAATTTTACCACTTTGGAAGTGTCTCTCAATTATACGATATTATGTCATTTTTAAAGACCTATCTATAGACACCCGCACGTGTGTTTGTGTTGTGAGTTATTTTTTTTATTCTGTAAATAGAATACATCTACCAACCAAGTTTCAACTGTATAGTCCGCTTCGTCATCTGTCATTATCTGCTGAGTCCGGAGTCCGGAGCTGCGTCTAAAATATGTCCGTACTATTTTTTTTAACTCAGTGTTTGCGCTAAGTTAATTCATGTAAATCTCTTCTGAAGCTTCTTTAGCTGACCTGCACTTTGTTAAAGATCTTGTTCTTATTAACGTATATTATTGTTCCAGGTGCGAAAACGGAACTGACGACTATAATATTTCCTTTTACATGAATGAAGAACTATTACAGTCGATTTGCCAAATGGAGGAGTATGCATTTGGAAAGAATTTGAAGATAAATTCTTGCCGTTCCTAAATCTCGACTTTTGTGAATTATTATAGTTATTTTATTTCAACGAACACGGCATTTTATATACAAAATTATATATTATATTTGTGTATGTGGGCTTCGTGCTTGATTTATAATATATCTAGTACTTACCTAAAACTAAATAAATATTTCAAATGTTACATTAACGATGCGATAACCTCAACTTATCTTCGCAGGCAGCCAATGTCGTTAGCGCAAGAAAAAAAATCGTATTAAATTCAACTTAGCCGGTGTTGACTTTTGTTTGGAAAAATCGTGCATGAATGTATATACAATGTTCGAATTGCAATTGGCAGTCTTTGTCACGCAACATTTTGACAATTTGTTATACCGATCATAAGATTTGAAGAAGAGCAATAATTTTCAAAAATGTACTTAATAACTTCTAACATCTAAACAATAGATAATAATCGCTGAACATACTTAACACACCAATATATTTTTTTTTGTTCGTCTGTTTATTGTCACCCTGTATAAAGATTAGGGTCATCTTAATTTTTTTCGTATAAATATAGGGGACAATCGGGTATTTCCACTATGTTTTGTTTAGAAAATAAATGGTAGAGAAGAGAATAAGAAAAATAAGTTTCAAGTAACTTTTTGTTTTGTAATTTAGCTATTTTAAAGAGAGTAATCACTTTCTTGCCATTTAATTTACAGTTTTCCCGATTGCATATCACTCGTAGGTAAGGGCTATGGACTAATTGGTGTTTAGCAGACACGTACTTAGTTTTTGTAACTCAGCTATTTTAATCGTACCTACCAATGTTAAAAAATAAGCGGTGCAGTTTGCATATTTTTTTGCTCCCTCATACGTTTTCTTATGGGGCTACTTGTCGTGGGTTTGTGGGCTAAATAGACACTAAGTGCAGCCAGTAGGCGACGTGGCAAATATGGTAGAAGAGGGCTACGTAAGCTGGACAAAAGAAAGAACAAATTTTACTGCTGTAAAAAAATAGAATATTTTGTGAAAAATCTGCGGGAGCAATGATTAAAATGGCGGTATAATTTGGCCAACTCTCCTCTAGATTGTGAATATTATCGGCCAAATTTAAGTTTATTTTGAGTTTTTTTGTCTTCGGGCAAGGTTGTAAATTTTTGTGATAGTTAACATGAAGTTTTTGATACCAATAGCGCTGTTTTGGTTTTACCTAAAACATGTGCAGACCTTAGATTGTTATTGGAAAAATGGATGCAATTATAAATACTTTTCAAGTAAAACTCCATATGAAATTGTAAGAGGCGATATAAGAGATTCGCTCGTAAAGCAAAAAGGTAAGTTCAGTCATATCTTGCTATTTTTATTCCTCCAGTTTTTTAAGATTTCAAAGTGGCCTTTGTTAAGCGGCGGCGGCGGCAGTTACCTTTACAGGTGAGCCGTTGGCTTCTTGGACATCCAATAACCTTTTGAATTAAAAGTTAACTTGCATTAATGATTGGTTGGTGTGAAGCTACTCTGGCAGTCTGTTCGCACATGAATTCTCATGAAGATTTATGATTTAAGTAAATCGCGAGTGCAATTAAAAAAATGGTACAGCTAAAGCACGATGCGGGTTGAAAGCCGTTTATATTTTTTAAATTTAAATTCTCTCCAGGTTGTGAACCAGTGAGTATTTGGGCACTTATAAGACATGGCCAGAGAAATCCCGGCAAAATGTACGGAGAGCATATGAGATCAGCCTTAGCCATAAAAGATTATGTACTAATTAGCTACGACAAAGGAAATTGCTCGCTTTGCGCTCAAGATGTTGAAAATTTGCGTAATTGGCAAGTTAATATGGATATATTTGATAAACCTATCACACTAACGAAAGAGGGTTACCAAGAATCGGAAGGTATTGGACGAAGACTAAAGCAAACTTTTCCACGTTTATTGGAAAACATCGAAAGAAATAATTATCTGATTCGTCCTGCTCATTGGCCATGGATTGAAGATAGTGCCAAAGCTTTTGCTGCAGGCCTCAATAAACAATTGACTGTGCAACCATCTAAGACTGATTTTGATGTATTAGCTGTAAGTTATCTATCTTGTTTTAAAAAGTCGGAAGTGCTAACGATATCCGTGTGAGTCATCATCTGCCTAGCCTTTTCCCAAACTATCTCCAGCCTAACCGGATGCAGCTGAGTACCAGCATTTTACATGGAGCGACTGCCTATTTGGTTAGACTGGATGTCAGACTTTTCGCTTCTGACTTCTCGTAATGACTGTCAAAGATCTACAAATGACAGCCGGGCTTAACGTGCTATCCGAGGCACGGAGGGAACTCGGTATGTAATTATGGTCACCTATCCACAGACCAACCTCAGCAAGTACGGCTTAACCTTAAAGATATCAGATGTATATATAAGATATATATCAGTGTGTGTAACGAGATATAATTTAGGTCTGAAATATTGCAGGTGAAAACCTCTTGTTGCGTACCTATGTGTCTGTAGAAGTGTCACTAGACTCTCAAGAAACTTTCTTTACTATTATTTATTGTTAAATCATAATTGGCTTTGTCAGTGCGAGTCTGTCCCGCAGTATGGAACAGCTTGTAATCCTCCATATCAGCACTATTATCCCTTTACCTCCCTTCTTCTGTTCGTTTTCAGTTCCGTATAAAACAAAACTGTTGAATAGAGAACGGAACCATTCAAAAATTTAAATTTTCAGCCTTTTGAAACATGCAGTAAATATCTGAACGACGTTAAGGACAATCCAGAAACATATACAGAATCGGTTAGATATCGCAGCTCTCCAGAATTTCTTGCAGTAAGTTGTTGTGAATTACGTAGTTTGTAACTACTTTTCCTCAATGCTAATGATAGCTTATTTATTATGAATTTCAGTCAAAAACGAGGATCCAAAAACGCCTTGGCATCAATTATTCTTTAACAGACACAAACATAACGGCTTTGTACGACTTATGCCGTTACACTTTGTCGGGGCATGCCAGCAAATTTAGCCCATGGTGTGCGCTGTTTACGGTCGAAGATTTTGAAGTAATGGAGTATGTAGAGGACTTGAGAATTTACTACAGAAATGGTTACGGAACGTCCATGAACAAGCTACTTGGCCAGATTACTTTGACCGACTTACTCAAAAGTTTCCAGCAAGTAAAAAGAGGGAAGGGTAACAAGATTACAAGTTATCTCACTCACACCACAGTGATGGCCATGGTGTACACAGCTCTTGATTTATTCAAGGACGATGGCCTATTACTAGGGTTACAGAATCAGCCTGATCATAAGTGGAGAAGTAGCAAACTATCAGTATTTTCCTCCAATCTCATCGTCGTTCTTAACAAGTTAGTATCTATTGGTGTTATATTTCAGAATCATGATAGCAACTCTTTACCGATAGCAAGAAGAGTAACGTAATTTTGAGAACTTCATAGGCAAAGTTGAATTTTAGTATAATATTGTTCAGTTTCATGCCGAATTTAATATCTATATATATAAAAGAAAGTCGTGTTAGTTACTTCACTTATAACTCAAGAACGGCTGAACCGATTTAGCTGAAAATTGGCAGGGAGGTAGTTTAGAGCCAGGAGAAGGACATAGGATACGGTAGGGTAGGGTAGGGTAGGTAGGTAGGATAGGGTAGGTAGGTAGGGTAGGGTAGGTAGGTAGGGTAGGGTAGGTAGGTAGGGTAGGGTAGGTAGGTAGGGTAGGGTAGGTTAGGTAGGGTAGGGTAGGTAGGTAGGGTAGGGTAGGTAGGTAGGGTAGGTAGGTAGGTAGGGTAGGTAGGTAGGGTAGGGTAGGTAGGTAGGTAGGGTAGGGTAGGTAGGTAGGGTAGGGTAGGTAGGTAGGGTAGGTAGGTAGGGTAGGGTAGGGTAGGTAGGTAGGGTAGGGTAGGTAGGTAGGGTAGGTAGGTAGTAAGGGTAGGGTAGGGTAGGGTAGAGTAGGTAGGTAGGGTAGGGTAGAGTAGGTAGGTAGGTAGCGTCGGGTAGGGTAGGTAGGATAGGGTAGGTAGGTCGGATAGGGTAGGTGGGTAGTAAAAAGTGCATTGCAACGCATGCTGGGTACAGCTAGTTATGCTATAAATTAGTATTAGCTAACGCGTAAGTAGTTTTTGACACGTTGACTGATTCATTTTAAATTCAACTTTATCGGTATCAAAAGATTAAATAGGTATTAATTAAGCATACGAACATTTTTTTTTCTTAATTTGTATAAATGTTGTTCCAGGTGCGACACCGGAACCGAAGCCTATAACGTTGTATTTTACATGAATGAAGAACCTTTACAGTCGATTTGCAATGGAGGAGTCTGCACTTGGAAAGAGTTTGAAGATATGCTCTCGCCATTCTTGAACACAAACACAGCCTTCTGTGGCAATGATGTGGAAACAAGAACTGAAACTTCCAAAAACTAGAAGTTTTCATAAGTTTTGTTCGGTTTTTTTTTTGTTTGCCTCACATTTGTCCCACTACCGGGCCAAAGCCTCACCCTATCTCCTTCCAAACCTCTCAACCTTGTGCGATGACTGGCTATGTTCGACCCGCAAACAAGATCAGATCGTCACACCACCATCAGGAGTTAAAAAGGAGACAAAAGTTGTGAAAATTGTATTACGTTCTCCTTCTTCTTCGTGTGTTATTTAACACCTTGACTTAAAGATGACTGACTTGACTTCACTTTATATTTATATACCAGAAACGACGATAAAATAAAACAAAAAGCATCCCGCATGGATAGGAATTCGTAAAAACATTAGCCTGTCCTTGAAGTTCGCAATCGGGTAATAAGAACCGATGCACTGTCTGTCGATTTCTAAACCTGTTTTATTACAAAAACTGAAATATACCTAATGATAGGTGTTGTAAAGTGACTTCAATAGTTATTTATTTTGTTATTTTATAGAAAACGTACTAGTTTAAGCAAGCTCAAGACTGCGCTTCTCGCGTTTTTTTGCCAAGAAAATACAGATCTGGCATAACTTCCCCTTTACGGCGGCCCCGGTGTTTTGTAGTGTGACTGTCTGTCACGTACTCCTAATTATTAACCAAATATCTTAATCTTGATTCCTTTTTCAAAATCATCATACGGTATCGGACACTTACCAACACTTTAAACCTCTTTTTTATGATTTGACAGCCTGACAAGTTACCGTAATTATTTTAATAACGAAGCGTTCATTCTTCCTTTGAATTCTAAAAGAAATATTTTGACACTTGGAAAGGCATAAATTCTTTATATAATGGGAAATACACTATGGACAATTGCCGGTCGACAGGCCAAATGTAACATTTTACCGAATTCTTAAGAAACGATTAAATATCAGATTTGTAAGCGTAACTTACAATAGCAGAATCACATCTGGTTACGATAAAACCCGGTCAGGAATACCCAACCCTTAAAGCGATCGAGGATAAGGATTTGAAAAGACGAGCCAAGCGTGGGGTTTGGGAAGGATGTTATGGGAGATGAAGGAAGGGCAGTCGGTCTTAGATCGCTATAGGGCTCGGACCATGTGAGCTAATTAAGTTAGGAGATTTGGTGTATACCAAGAGGTTATGTCCAAGTGGGAGTTGGTTTGAGATCACGGAAGAGTTCAGACGTGGAAGGTTTAAGATCTTAATGTGCTAGGACATCCTCGGTTAGGCTCGTGAAGTTAGCGTTGTCTTGGTACCAAGATACGAGTATTCATGTCCGAGTAGGCTGTTGTAAGAAAGTGATTCCTATGTTATTATTAAAATATAAGTAGTAGTAATACTTAAGTCTAGATAAAGTGAGTGTTGAGGCGCGGAAGGAGATGAGCTGCGGTGGAGGCGAAACTGGTAATGTGTGCAGTATTCTGTAAGAGAGTTGTAGGCTCCTTAAATTAACACGTGGTAAGTGTTAACTATAATTAACTCATAGCTCATAGTAACAGTTTGGTGGTAGTATAGAGGAGCTGTTAATAATCATTTATTTCAGCATGACGGAGCCGCTTGTTATGTATGTGTCCACCTCCTAATCCGTACCTTGGCAATTATCCGTCAACTACGTTATTGGCTATAGGGAGACAGGGAAAACATTCCGCACACTTCACACTTACATTACATCACTGTAAACTGTACACAAATACACCCGACTATTATTGACGCATGTGTTTATCTGACTTTTATCTGACGTACCACAAATGGAAAGCAGAACCGTAATATTCGCAGTTCGATTAAAACAACCTATAATGTCAGACTATAATGCTGACTAGTACTAGTAGTACAAATCAACCAAACGCTGCTGATGTTATACTGCGTCCTATAAAGGTCTAGCTCAGAAACATTGCGGAGTTATTAATGGCCAACATTCGGGAGAAGGGGTAGGCTTCACGAAATATCCCAAAATGAATTGATAACTCCATTCTAAGGAACGCTAGGGACTAGCTGTGTCTCGTTACCAAACCTGGCTGTTTGTAGGCCGATAACTGAATCGACACTGTTTGGCGAAACACGTAATCACGACATGGGGAGATTAAAGAAATGTGAAGTGACGATAGAATTACCACTTCGGCGTCCATTCATAACAATCGCAATATGTTCTGCTACAGACTGAATCTACGGTCCGCTTGCGCAAGTTGTGTGTTATCATAGTGAAGGGGTGACTGCCATAAGAAGGTTACTAATATGAGTACGCGAGTAGGGACAATTACTAAAATATGTCTTCCTCAATGGCAGCTGAACTTCTCAGGACCCTGCCTTAGGATTGGGAAAGACATGTGCAGAATGCTTAAGGAGCGTGATCTATTAGAATTCGTAGCAGTGTTCTTAGTGGACCTATGCGCTTAGGTCTAACAGTCACGTACTGGGGCAGTTATTGTAACCGGTTACATGCTATAGAGATGGGTTCGTTCGTTATGTTTGAATCGTAAACTTAACGTAACTAAATAATGAATTTCTTAAGCGCAAGCGTAACGTTCTCCTTAGTGACTATTTCATCCTATATCATATCATTGCGACCTCTTGTGTTATTAGCTTCATACTTTACTATTGTATTGTTTGATATGATTTGATATTATTAATGTATAACTGTGAATTCCCAATATTAACTTCACCTTGTATCCCCCCCCCTGTCCCCTATCTTTCAAAGTCGGGACGGTGTGGGGCCCGGCCCTTTCCGACTGACCTTAGTTTTAAGAATAATTATGATTTAGGAAAAACGAAAATTTTATGAGCCTTAGGCCACCCCAGGTAATTTAGGAACAGTCACAGTAGCAACTAGGGACCTACGTATTTTGTCTTTAAACTAATGAAATCTTAAACTTTTATTGGTGTAAATTACTTCCAGAAATGCTATCTTTGACTTAAAAATACTACAGTGGTTCTAGCTGAGAACAATAAAATTAGCCAAAAAATACTCAAAAGGTGGCACGAAGTTTATAGTGACTTTCATTGGACTTTTTTAATTGACTTCTTAGAAGTGTGGAGACGAAAGTTAAAAAAAAACCCTTTAATATAATGAAAAAAAAGGAAATTTAAAAAAAACAAAACTTGACATATGCATTTCATCGACAACATTGAACAAATTGGCGTTAAATGACACGGTTCACAATTATCATGCCACAATATAAATTCGTCGAATTTCTAGTAATTAAAAGACGCAAAAAATAGTACTAGGTACTAACTTCGTTCCAACGAATTGCACTCGATTATTCAGATCAATACGAATTGAGATTATATGTTAAAAAAACCTGTCTGTTTTTCATTCCGTCTGATAAGATATTTAAATACTATGATAATTAATAGTTTAAATTCTAGCTTATTACGACGATCAGTGTCATTGATGAGTGTGTTGTGTGTTTTATAGTGTAGGTATATTAATAGGTGTAATTAATCTTAAAATTTTAACGTCCGTGAATAAATGAGAATGAGGTTTTTAATTTTTATGCCAGTGCTCATTGGATTTGTCGTAAAATATGTTACGACTCTGGACTGTTATTGGAGTACTGAATGTAAATACAGATATTTCTCAAGTAAAACTCCGTACGAAACTGTTAGAGGTGATTTAAGAGATTCGATCGTAAGAATGGAAGGTAAGTTCCAAAACTAGCTACTCTCTTTATAACGAGCACTATCGGTAAGCAAAATTATGTCTTTGTTTACTATAAGGCCCTGCACAGTCAGAGCGGCGAACACGCGTTTTCTCAAAAATCCGTTGCTTCTAGCAGTCTCGTGGATGCGCTGTGCGTTGTCACCCAAATAATAACAATGAATATTCAATTTTCCATCAGAAAACCCTCAAAGCTTTTTCTCGATAAGGCGTGTATTTACTCAAGCGATGTGGCAGCAACTATTCGCAAAGCGGAGCGTAACAAATATGCGAGCACATGTCAAGTGGAATTATAATTTAACTTTTTTCCTGCGCAATTAGTCGCTCTATATGCGCTGAGTAGCTGGCCCTAAGAGTAATGTTTACAAGAAATTTACCTTGGGTTTCCACTTACTTATTTTAAATCAATCAAATAGTAACAAAGCGTAGGAAAGACTTAATTTGCACTGTTCCACAGGTTCGCACATCATTTGCAAGTAATTACTTAGGTCCGACTCTGTACAATAAATTTAACAAAATCTGCTTGATCTACGGATTATCTAACTTTAAGTGTAAAAAGGTTCTACGTTCATTTCTTCAAAATAAAAGCTATGTTGAAACAGAAAATTATCTCGTTAAGTTACAGTAACAGTGACAGATCTAATATTACCATACACTATTACAAACAAAACAAACACACACTCTCTCTCTCACTCCATCACACACACTCGTACACTCACACATACCACTTACACAAATACAAACAATCTCACACACACACACACACACACACACACACACACACACTCGCACGTATTCAATTATAAACATTATTGTAGTAAATTAACTTTGTACTAGTTTATTGTAACTTTTTGTAAGGGACAGGGACTGTTTTTCCTTAATACAGGTTATTCTATAACCTAGCTAGGAAAGCACAACTCTACCCACCAGATTGTGATTGAAATTGTAAAAACTTATACGTATAAATTGTGTATGCCTCATGTACTACAATCTCCTTTTTTTTATGAAATAAATTTACTATTACTACTTATTTTAAATCATCATTTTTCTTAGGATGCGAACCAATCAGCTCTTGGACCATAATGAGGCACGGAAAAAAGAATCCAGGAACAAAATTCTTACGAGAAATAAAGGTGGTTCTGAATTTTAAAGACGATATTATTTCAAGTTACGACAATGGAAACAGTTCCCTATGTGCTCAAGATATAGATAACTTCAGAGAATGGGAAATTGATGCAAGTTTTATTAATGAGCCAAATAAAATAATGGACGAAGGATATCACGAAATGTTTAGTATTGGAAGAAGATTTAGAGAGGCTTTACCAGAAATATACAGTGATCTCCATGATGGAGAGTATTCATTTCGCCCAACGTTCGGTCCTCGTGGTGAGGTCTCGACATACGCTGTCATTGAAGGACTTGGTTATAGAGATTTGATTATAGACCAAGCTAAAACAAACGTCAGCGTTGCCAATGTAAGTACCGGGTTTATTTACAATTGTTTCTACATTGTTACGTCCATGTTCTCTAATGGTTTTACTTTTTGTAGACCAATATTTTGCAACAAGATAACGTTAAATAACTTTTTGTACCACTTCAGTGGCTTTTGCTATAAGTTTAGTCGTCCGTTGTTGCCCACTCACCACTCAAAGAGTGACTTCATTGTAGATGCAACTTTACATTAAATCGTTACATAATAGTATGAAACAAAGTTGCTTCTGTTGACTGTACGCTTAGATCGTTTAAAGTGCGCAACGGAATTTGATGCGGTTTTTATTAATAGACAGAATGATTCAAGAAGGTTTATATGTATAATTGTGCCTGAAAACATATCACAATTTCCACGCGAACGAAGTCACGGGCAGCAGCCAGGCGCTATATTATTTTTCTACCATCATCACCTAGCCTTTTTTCCAAACTATCTTGGGGTCGGCTTCCAGTCTAACCGGATGCAGCTGAGTACCAGTATTTTACATGAAGCGACTGCCTATCTGACCTCCACAACCCAGTAACTGGGTAATACGATACCCCTTGGTAAGACTGGATGTCAGACTTTTTGGCTTCTGACTACTCGTAACGACTGTCAAAGATCTACAAATGACAGACGGGACCAACGGCTTAACGTGCTTTCCGAGGCACGGAGGAAACTCGGTTTGTAATTATGGTCACCCATTCACGGTCATTTTCTATCCGGGTTTAAAAAGTTAAAGACACAAAGTTGCTTAGTAACTCAATTGTAAAAACATATAAGAGCTATGACAGTGACTTCTTACCGCTATATTTAAAATGTTTTTTTAAGTAACTTTTTAGACCTATGTATCCTGCTTATGCGTTTTAAATTTAATTAAAACCAGTTCAGTCATTTCGGGGAATAAGGACTTGAATGTTTGTATGTAATGCGGTAAGGTGTAAACGCTTTGAACAGTTTAAAATAATTTCAACCCCGCAACCTTTTATCTAGCAAATACATAAAAAAAACCGTTTCACATTGATACCAAGTGAATTCATGTATCAACCAAACCATTAAAAGCCAATTAAATAATAACTTTTTTGCAGCCCCATGGAACGTGTCGATCATATCTGAGAGAAGTTTATGGAAATCCAGATACTTACAAAAGATCACTTCAATATATGGAAAACCCAGAATATCTACGGGTAAAAAAAAATAAAAAGAATACAAATTCAAATCATTGTTTGATTGATTATTCATTGTTTACTATTTTGTTTCTAGATGAAAGAGAAAATCGACAAGAGATTAGGCCTTAATTTCTCTTTGACGAACAAACATATTATAGCGATCTACGATTTGTGTCGATACACTTCGGAGGGAGTCGGCAACAAATACAGTCCCTGGTGTGCAGTGTTCTCCGAAGACGACCTGAAGATCATCGAATATGTCGGAGATTTAGAACATTACTACAGAAGCGGTTATGGAGCAGAAAAGTATAGCAGAACATTCGGACAGATTACGCTATCCGATTTATTCACAAACCTAGTACAAGCTAAGAACGGGCAAGGCAAGAAAACTATCGTATACTTCACCCATTCTTCAATGATGGACGTAGTCCCGGTTGCTTTCAATATATATAAGGATGCAAACCCACTTACCCCGGCTTATAGAGACTTGAATAGAAAGTGGAGATCCACATTTACATCTACTTTTGGGGTAAACTTAATTGCAGTTCTGAACAGGTTTGTAAAAGTCCATTAATATCATTTAACATCATAGCAAGCACTTAGTGCTGTCGAATATTTTTTATTTGGTTTTTTATAGTATCAATAAATAAAAAAAAACATGGGTATTCCATTTATACTAATGAATTGAAGTTACAATCGATCACCCCATAGCAAATATAGATAGATAAATAAAGATATTTATTACACCTAACAATATATTTTCTGACCATTTCAGATGTAGATTATCTGATGGAAATTACGACCACAACATCTCGTTTTATCGGAATGAGAGACCGTTTTCAGAACTATGCAAAGGAGGAGTCTGTTCGTGGCAAGAGTTCGAGGACATATTCAAACCTTTCTTAAATGCAACTTTAGATATTTGTGAATAAGATTTAAAAAAGAATTTTCAACACACTTCTTCGAAAATTGGCTCATATTAAACTCCGATTAGGCTCTACGACATTTTAAACAAATTATTTCACACTCGATATTTTCAGTGGATAATTTCATTCATCACAACTAGTGGGCTAGTAAAGATCCAGACTTATACTAAGTCTAAATTGGTTCAATTCCTATAGTCGGCTGGCGGTGATTGTTTTTTTACATTGGCAATTTTTTGTTTATTGGTAGAATACTCTAAATAAACATGTCATTTACTTTTATTGACAAATTAACATTTATTTGTGTTTTAAATTCAACATTATTTGAAGTTTTTATTTTTTCCAATTAAGCTGTTTAGCGGCTTCATACATCTTTCCTTCTCCTTCGACGTTGCGAAAGCAAACCAAGAAAAAAAAATCAAGATAATAATTATTTTTGTTGTTTTATTTTTTTTCTTAGAAAGTGTATTATAAATTTAAAACGACGTATAATACACGTGGACATTTGTTACTGTAGTTCTCGGCTCCATAACGCCCTCGCCTGCGGCTCGTTTGCAATATCAAAGTTACACCACTTGTATCAAAATAAACTGTTTTGTCCCTTTGCATTACGGTATTTTATCATTTTAAAAATGTTTTCTCTTATATGATTTGAGTTTTATTGTAATAATACATACTCGAGTTTAACATTTTAGTTACGTGTTATGTTTTGGCGTTTGAATGTAATCATATATTTTACATGATTTATTGTGTTATTTTTAAAAAAAAAACTAACATTTTAGTTGGTTGAGATAACAACTAAAATGTTATGTTCTGAAAATAAAAGACTGAAAAAGTTTACTATGTTCAATTTATTAAGACCGTACAAAAAAAAAACACATTTAGGAAAATAATTCAAATCTGGGTACCTAAAACTGACAACAAATGGTTCGTGTAATTATAAAACACGGCTGCTGCGTTCTTTTTACTGGTTCAACTTTAGCGTGACAAGCATTCGCGTGTCTAGATTCTCGAGGGCTAGTAGCCGGCCCTGATCTCTTAGGAATAACACAGTAAGCTGTAGACAAGTATATTTTTTGGAATATCGCTTGTCTTAAGATCAATAGCAAATTTTCCGTGGATGAATAGGTCTGTAGTTAGAAAGTTATAGGTTTAGTCGTGTCGGTGAAACATTCGGTAGCTGGAAAGGCCTGTTGTCGAAAGTGAAGTTGATGAAAAATTTTGTCTGTTTGCCTGTCCGTATGTCACAGCTACCTTATTCTGAAACTATTAAGACTATACATTTGAAATTTGGGAAGTAGATGTATTCTCTGAATAGCTTTACGATGATTATAAAAAAAAACCCATACAAAGAACTCAAAATGAAATTTTATCATCAAACCTATACGTGTGGGGTGTCTATAGACAGGTCTTTAAAAATGACATTGAGGTTCCTAAAACCATTTTTCTCAAAGTCAATCGTTTGAAAGATAGACATTTCCAAAATGGTAAAATGCTACCCCCCCCTCTATTTTCTAAAGTAAGAGGAGGGAAGTTCTGAAAAAACGTAGGATCGAAAACGTAAAAAAAAAATTTCGATACGATAATTGGTTTGAATAAGATTTCATGTTTACTTTTTGAGTTATGAGACTTTTTTAACAAAACTCCAGAAATAAATTTATATTTCATTATCTTACTATGAAAAACAAATTTAGTTTTGCTGTTGAGTGTAAATTCACACTTGAGTGAGTGTTAAAAATATTGTTATTATATTGTTTGGTGCTACGGAACCCTGTGAATCTACGACTCGCATTTGACCGATTTTTAATACCTACTTAGCGATTACAATACCTACGATTTAATCCAATTAAACTCTATATATAATCTTGAACAATAAAACCTTCAGATTATGGCATTTTATAAATAAAATAATGCACTCAGTGTGCATTGATTTTAACTAACATAAAATCGCACAGTTAACATAACACTACGCTCACTTTACGAGCTACGCTGTACCTTTGTGTAATTTGTACACCATTCTCATTTATGCACATAAATATTGTTTAGGTGTGCATTTCTCTAACTTAGCATGTAATCTTGTAATTACAATTTAGTAGTAATAAATCCATCAAGGGATTCACTCGTCTACTCATTTACGTAACATAACATACCTTACAAGTCTACATAACAAGTAAATAACATCTTCACTGTTGAGCATCATACCCCAACACTTGTAATCCCTGAAGGGTTAAGCAGAAGTGAACCCTAATAGTACACCCACATTTCACCAGTTATGTCCTTTAGGGGTATGAGGAACAGGGTGTAAAGTTCTTCATACCCTTACGAAAAGGGAGGATCCTCCGGCCAGACAGGTGTTATGTCTGGCGGGCAACTGCCCTGATAGTTATTATCGGGTGTTAGTTCCTCCGTCGTATCATAGATGGCGCTGCAGTACTTTTTGTAGTATGTTACTTTTTGTGGTCGCTACAGTCCCATGTACAGGGAGCGAGCCTGTTGTCATCAACCGGGCACAAATCCAGACTCCGTGGCTGCCACTACTAAGAAGTTCCTGAAGTTCTGAAGTTCCTGAAGGAAAAACCCAAGGACAGTTTGTCCAACCTGGGAATTAAAACCGGGACCTTGTGTTCACCTGTCGAGCTCGCGGCCGTTAGACCAACGAGGCAGGCACATTTTTGTTTGCTATTGAACACCACAATAAAAATTAAAATATTGAATTATAAATAAAATATAATTGGTAACTGCGTGACTCTCTTCCACCAACTTTTCCTTACTTCTCTATTATGGTCAGTTCACACCGAGACGCGACGCGACGCGACGATACTTGAAGTGGCCAGTGATTTCGCGCTGCGTCGCTCTACGCCGTAAGGCGTCGCGCGGCCCAGCGCTGCATGGCGCAACGTATTCTGAATTCTACTGAATTCTACCTCACAAGGCCGCTCGACGCAGCGCGACGCCACGCTGCGTCGCTCTACGCCGCGAGGCGTCGCGTGGCGCAACGTATTTTCAATCCTCACAACGGAATGTGTATCTTTTCGTGTAGAAAATAAAGTTATATTTTGAATCGCTCTTTAAAAGTGTGCGCGCTGCGTCGCGTCGCGTCGCGTCTCGGTGTGAACTGACCCTTACTCGTCAACAAAAATATTGAGCGCCCGCTAGAAAAAGAATCTTTGTTGTAATAGAAAACGAAAACAGTATGTTAGGTTCAATTAAAAGTTATATTTTTCATTGTTATTACATTTTAAATGTGGCTTTTTGCAATTTTCAAACCCATTGTCAGCGAATGAACCCTCCTTGTATATTCTCATTGAAATAGTACCTAACAAATCTTGAAGGTGCTATTTCCCATAATTAACCCGTTTTTTGTCTAGCTGGTTCCTTTATTTTTGCTTAAAAACGATGAAACCTTCATGATGCCCTTATAGGTATTACTAAGTCATTATCATATCAAAGTAATTAATTGCGCGTGAATAACACGGAAGCAATCTATAACCATTAAAATAATATCCTTCCTCATGAATAAGTAAGATTATTTTTGTAACAAAACAAGAAGCGAACGCTCGAGATTTTTCACGCTAGCATGTATTCTGATAAACGTTATTCCTGTTACTCTCAATTTCAAATAAAAGACAAAAA
Organism: Cerastis leucographa; assembly: GCA_963082945.1. Lineage (NCBI taxonomy): Eukaryota > Metazoa > Arthropoda > Insecta > Lepidoptera > Noctuidae > Cerastis > Cerastis leucographa. Next base: position 9,821,233 of record OY720385.1, on the reverse strand, counting down.
CGGTAACATGTCTTAATAATTAGGTTCGGTGTCGGTTGGCGCCGTGGTTGAGCGATCGACGGCTGCGCTGCGTGTCGCGGGTTCGATCCCCGCGCAGAACAAATTTTCGTATGACCTACAGGTGGTTGTTGTTCCGGGTCGGGCTGTTTGTGTATGTGAGTATAAATTATTGTAAACGCACCCACGATACAGGAGAAATTCCTAGTGTGGGGCAAGGCTAAAAAAATGCAAGTGTTGAGTATCTAAAAATAGATCTTGAGAATATATTATTATACTCTCTTCATATTTGCTTCAGATGATTAAAAAAAATATAATTTCAACCTAATATTATGTTATGGTTAGTGATAATTATATTCATAATAGGTTTAAATAAGCAGATAAGTAACGATATACTTAATCGTGTTTATTTATCGTACGAGGGTCAATGTTGAGTGTAGTGTATAGAAGTAATCTTTCCTGGTGATCAACATGAAGTTTTTAATACCAACAGTGTTTGTTTTTTTTTTCGTAAAAAATGTGCACACCTTAGATTGTTTTTGGAATGCTGACTGCAAATACAAATATTTTTCAAGTAAAACTCCATATGAAATTGTTAGAGGCGATATAAGGGATTCGATCGTAAAACCGGAAGGTAAGTTGGTTTTCATTCAAAGATTGTTTTGACATATTTTGCCACCTTTATTTCTCCGGAATATTACTGAAAATGGAGCGGTCACACTTAAATTTATTTTTGACTTTCTGTTATGTTCAGCATCAGCCTATAATGTTCCCACTGCTGGAATACAGGCCTCCACCCCTCTCTAAGAGAGGGACTGGGCTATATTCCACCACGCGGCCCAGTGCGGGTTGGTAGATGTCACATGTCTTCGAATTTTTAGTTCTAGGACGTGCCGGTTTCCATACGATGTTTTCCTTCACCTTTTTGAGGGCAGCGGTGATAAAAAAAAAAAACATAAAGTAATGCGCCTGCCTGGGATCGACGATCCCACGGCTTACTGTTCGTAAGTCGGGGCTGCCACCATTTGGCCACCGCTGCTATCTGTTATATTATTTGGAAGAAATTTTAAACTTTGCGTTTTTCTGTTTTCAATGGTGGGAACCAAAAACACGCGAATTTTTACCATAACAATTCTTCGTTTACTTCTTTACTAAATCGAATGAAATATTTTCGAACTTGCACATATTTTAAACTATTTAATTCTTAAACAGGATGCGAAGCAGTCAGTGTCTGGGCCATTTTGAGACATGGAAAAAGAAATCCTAGTCAGAAGTTCGGACAAGGCATAAATGACATAATTAAAAATAAAGACTATATAGTATCAAGTTACGAAATTGGAAACAGTTCCCTGTGTGCACAAGATGTAGAAAATATAAAACATTCGAAAGCTAATATGGCTATGCTTGAAAACCCAAATATAATGTCTAATGAAGGGTATGCAGAGTTATTGCGAATTAGCAACAGGATAAAGGAGACATTTCCAGAGTTGCTGAAAAATCTTGAAAAGAAGGATTACTCGTTTGTTCCAGGGTTTGGCCATCGTTTCGAACAAAGTGCTAAGGCTTTCGTTGAAGGTCTTAATCACAGTAATTTGGCCATAGACAAGGATACAAATGATTACTTGATTGTAGCAGTAAGTTAAATTACTGTGATAAGAAAAATCTGTTACATAAATTAATTGCGTTATTTGTAGACCTATAGTTTTATATTTTCAGCCCTATTCAACATGTGGGAAATATCAAGTAGAAGTGAGACGAAATCCAGATGTTTATCACGAAGAAATGGAATATAAGAAAACTGTAGACTACCTAAATGTGAGTTTTAATTTAACTTTTTTAATTTGTTCCTGGTTAACTGTCCAGAAATCTTTTATGCTAAGAACATGTTAAGGGGGACGTGTGGTGCACGCAAATTGATAAAAAAAGGAATGAGTTCATAGAGAAGGTCTGAAAAGGGCACCGGGACCTGAAAAGTTGTGTGGTAATCGGTTATCGTGGTATGGACATGTGATGCGGAGGAATAAGGAACCTATAATGAGGAAAATTTCGAGTATGAATGTGGCTATAAGAGTGGAAGAAGACCAAATAAACGATGGATTGACTGTTTGAAGGATTATATGTCTAGAAAAGAGGTGAGTCCTAAGATGACGAGTAATAGAAAAGTATGGAGGAACAAGACATGCTGTGTCGACCCCAAATAAATTGTGATAAGGTAATAATGAAAATTCAGACTTAATTTATCGCCAGTCTCAATACGATTAAAACTCGCTTTAACTTTCAGATGAAGGATCGTGTCCAAAGAAAACTGGGTCTCAATTTCACTTTGTCGAATGACAACATCACAGCTGTGTACGACTTATGTCGCTATTCCTGGAACGGGATCACCAATACACCAAGTCCGTGGTGTGCTGTATTCTCAGCCGAAGACCTACAAGTTCTCGAATACATTGATGACCTAAGACATTACTACAGAAATGGTTATGGAGTACCACAGTTTAGCAGACTTTTTGGCCAGATCCCTTTAGCCGATTTGCTGAGAAACTTTGAACAAGTGAAGAACGGAAAGGGCAAGAAAATCGTCTCATACTTCACTCATGCTACAATGATGGACATGATATTGGTCGTGCTTAATCTTTATAAGGACACAAACCCACTTATGGGAGCCTTTAGAGATATAAATCGAAAATGGAGGACTTCGTTCTTATCCACGTTTGCCAGTAACATGATTGCTGTATTATACAGGTATGTCGTAAGGACTTAACCTAAGTAAAACCTCAGCTTATTATTATAATGGCAGGATAATTAGTGCACTGACAGGTCTTCGAATGTGACCTTCACGTTATCCAGTTAGTTTCTTATGTATCGTGTTTTTATTAGTTGTTCCACATTGTGGGTACTTGTTGAGTAATTATCCACTTGCTTTGTTGGAGAAACAAAAACAAGGTCTTTAATAACTAAACTGACCGAGTTTTAGCACATAATTAATACAATTTATCACAATCATTGCTACACGAAACGTTGTACTTATAATACTTTTTCCCGCCCTGGGGATTGAACCTAGGTCCTCTTGCTCAGCAGTCCAGCTTGCGACCACTAGACGAACGAGGCAGTCCAGTACAAATTTTGATCCATATCTTTACATAATCAAAGTATTCACTTCCAGATGCAGTATTTATCGAGGGGGCAATTATGATTATAAAGTAGCATTTTATTGGAATGAAAAGCCCCTATTGGACTTGTGTAACGGCGGTGTATGTTCTTGGCAAGAGTTTGAGGACACTTTTAAACCGTTCCTGAATGCAACACATATGTACAAAGACTTCTGCGAATTTAAATGGACGGCTTTAGATTGATTATGAAAGATAATTTAGATATTTTAATGGGTAGCTTAGTTTAAAAAAAAAAATCCATGTCAGGTTTAAAACAATAAAATAAAAGCACAAATCATTATAAGTTTATAATCCAAAATAATAATACACTAGCTGTTCCTACCTACCCTACCTACCCTACCTACCCTACCTACCCTACCTACCCTACCTACCCTACCTACCCTACCTACCCTACCTACCCTACCTACCCTACCTACCCTACCTACCCTACCTACCCTACCTACCCTACCTACCCTACCTACCCTACCTACCCTACCTACCCTACCTACCCTACCTACCCTACCTACCCTACCTACCCTACCTACCCTACCTACCCTACCTACCCTACCTACCCTACCTACCCTACCTACCCTACCTACCCTACCTACCCTACCTACCCTACCTACCCTACCTACCCTACCTACCCTACCTACCCTACCTACCCTACCTACCCTACCTACCCTACCTACCCTACCTACCCTACCTACCCTACCTACCCTACCTACCCTACCTACCCTACCTACCCTACCTACCCTACCTACCCTACCTACCCTACCTACCCTACCTACCCTACCTACCCTACCTACCCTACCTACCCTACCTACCCTACCTACCCTACCTACCCTACCTACCCTACCTACCCTACCTACCCTACCTACCCTACCTACCCTACCTACCCTACCTACCCTACCTACCCTACCTACCCTACCTACCCTACCTACCCTACCTACCCTACCTACCCTACCTACCCTACCTACCCTACCTACCCTACCTACCCTACCTACCCTACCTACCCTACCTACCCTACCTACCCTACCTACCCTACCTACCCTACCTACCCTACCTACCCTACCTACCCTACCTACCCTACCTACCCTACCTACCCTACCTACCCTACCTACCCTACCTACCCTACCTACCCTACCTACCCTACCTACCCTACCTACCCTACCTACCCTACCTACCCTACCTACCCTACCTACCCTACCTACCCTACGAAAAAGACAATTGAAAGATAAAATAATTAGTTCGAAGTCAGCCGTGGCAGCTAAGAGATGACCAGGCACAACTGACAGTGCCTATCAAGCCCAAGTACATCCATAAGATGCAAACCTTGTTGAACCGGTTTTTACGTAGAGTCACGGGAGCCCCTTTTTATGTCCGTAATGGCAGACAAGTGCAGGTAAGGTGCCGTTGAACATTCTTTATACGTTAGTGGGTACAAGTCAATTTTATTTACACGTAATGTTATATCTGTTGTAACTACCTATGTTTGTTAAGCGAGATAAAAGCCCATACTGGTATTGGTAATTGGACGCTAGTGTCTCATTTTAGGCTGTTGTTGATTGTGCAACTTATTATTTATACTAATATTTATTATTTATACTTAATATTATAAAGCTGAAGAGTTTGTTTGTTTGTTTGCTTGAACGCGCTAATCTCAGGAACTACTGATCTGATTTGAAAAATTCTTTCAGTGTTAGATAGTCCATTTATTGAGGAAGGCTATAGGTAACTTATGTATGCTTTCAAAATACCAGTATAACCCCCCGAATCTATACTATAATATTATAAAGCTGAAGAATTTGTTTGTTTGTTTGTTTGCTTGCTTGAACGCGCTAATCTCAGGAACTACTGATCCGATTTTAAAAATTAGTGTCAGTGTTCAGTGTTAGATAGCCCATTTATCGAGGAAGGCTATAGGCTATATATCTTCACGCTACGACCAATAGGAGCGGAGTAGCAATGAAAAATGTTGCGAAAACGGGGAAAATGTGACGCAGACGAAGTTGCGCTCGACAGCTGCTGCTGCTTATTATCTATATATTTATTATTATTATATATATATATATATATATATATATATAAATAAAAAGAGAAGTCCTGACTGACTTATTAGTCCGGACTAGAGTAGTACTAGAAAGCTGAAATTCTGCACAGGGGTTCCTTTTATAATATAGACAAGGAATAAGGAAGGATTTTTCGAAATTAAACCCCTAAGGGACCTAAATAGGGGATGAAAGTTTGTATGGAAAATCGTCATTTTTAAAGTTAGAAGGCTGAAATTTCATTTACAAGCTTCTGATCATCATCATCATTAGCCTATTATGTTCCCACTACTGGGACACAGGCCTCCTCTCTATGAGAGGGAGTGGACTGTAATCCACCACGCGGGCCCAGTGCGGGTTGGTAGATGTCACATGTCTTCGAATTTTTAGTTCTAGGACATGCCGGTTTCCTCACGATGTTTTCCTTCACCGTTTTGAGAGCCGTTTTACAAGCTTCTGGTAAGAAATAAATAAATAGATATTTTAGTCATCATTAGCCTATAATGTTCCCACTGCTGGGACACAGGCCTCCTCTCCTATGAGAGGGAGTGGGCTGTAATCCACCACGCGGGCCCAGTGCGGGTTGGTAGATGTCACATGTCTTCGAATTTTTGGTTCTAGGACATGCCGGTTTCCTCACGATGTTTTCCTTCACCGTTTTTAAGAGATATTTTAGTGTTTTCGAGAAATTACCCCCTAACAGGGTGAGATGGGGGTTCAAAGTTTTTATGCGGAATTCGTCATTTTTTAAGTAAGAATAATGACATTAAATATTGAAGTTTCTCAGCAAAAATAAATGAACACGTATTTGGCCGTTTTTGGAAATTCGACCCCAAAAGGGAGAAAAGGGGTTGAAACATTAGTAAAACAAATAATAGTCTGCATAGCTTGAAATTTACTATTTGTGTTTCTCGATGGAATGATAAACACGCATCAATGTTTTTGGAGAATCCACCCCTCAGACGATAACAGTGGTGGCAATTTTTTTATTTTTGTTTGGTAGTGTTAGCACTTTTGTATGGACAAATACGCTAAAAAAACTTCATATAAGTTCACACTTCTAGGGAATCTGGGTCATTTGTGCGAAGGACACTTGCGGGACGAAAATATATAGCGCATGGATACTTGCGCGAAAGACACTCACGCGACTGGACACTTGCGCGACTTTTCGTGGTTTTAGCGGGTCGCTGGCAATGAAAATGAAAATCCGAGATAGCGGGGTCGCTGACCAAATTGACGCCGAGGAAAACTTTCAGTTTTTCTTTCAAGGGTGTTGTTTTTGTGGACTTCAGGGTCACCGATAACGAAAATGATGTCCTCATTGTCTAAGTGCAAATAATAAAATTAAAAAAACGCATTGTGTGAATATCCTCCCCTAGGCTATGTCTGGCATTGATTTAAGTGAGAACTGCGAAGCCGCGGGCAACAACTATTATCTATCACATTTAAATGACTATTTCCGACATTATTTTGGGGGGTTAACGCATACGTGGGCAATTGCCGAACTCCACGCGGGCGAAGGCGCGGGCAGAAGCTAGTTTACTATAATAGTAATAAGTACTTATATTTTATGTTTCAGGCTCGCCTAGACATAAGTATTATTGCAATACGCAGCTTTATCAAGCCTACAATTGACTGGTTATTGAATGAAAGTTTTCCAAGTGGCAATTTTCCATCGTCACAGTCGACAGATTGGTGCAATAGTGTCATGGAGTACCTGGTTTTGTACCCTGGTGTACCCTTCAACGGCCAAGTCACACAACATTAACTATAATTTTAAAGAAATCGCAGTAAGAAACCTTAGACTTGGCAAGACTGTGACTAGATTTCATTACTTTTTAGAGATAAACAAGCAGCTCCATCGAGACTTGGCCAGGTTTTTTACAGAATGTTTTTGGTGGGATTTCATTTCTTTTTGTAGAAACGTGTAAACAACGTGTAACGTGAAACAGTATTACTTAACGCCCAGCAGTGGGACGCTATAGGCTAGATTAAATTAGATTAGAAAATGTGTCCCACTACGCTGGATTTTTACAATGACAGTCGATTTTTTTATGTACCAATAGTAGAAGAGGGCATTACCATATCTCTAATACAGCTGAGACCAGCTGAGGGTTCTTCATCAGACACTTCAGACCTTCGATTTTTGGCATCAAATGGAGCGGCCCATCAAGTTGAATATTTTTTGTAAAGGCGGTATGTCGATCTCTAATAGTTTGGTTGGGCTCTTGAGTTTTCTAATCAGGGTCACCAGGTACTCCAGATCTTCGATTATCTTAGTTTTTATAGTTTTCCCTTTATGTGGCCATTAAACCCTAACTCTGTACCAAATTTCAGCAATCTGAGTTTGGGAAACTAGTTATATAGGATATATACTAGTTATATTTTGATGATCATGAGTGAGTGAGTGAGTGAGTGTCATAAATGCGAAACTTTGCTTTCGGTTAACTTCGAAACTAATTGACCTACAGATTTGAAATTTTGGATTTTAAGTATGTAATTATAGCTTACTGGATGACGAAAATTTCTGCGTTCTGGTCTTATCCAGAGGTTCTCAAATAGGGCCCTGAAAATGGGGCGAAATGGTTCCAGTAAAGGATGATGATACGGCAGTGTTTGCTTCACACTCGACTTGGCGGGGGCACTGCCGTGCCCCCCGATCAGCGCCTAAATAATGATATCATTCAAATCCAGCCTGTCCTCATGCTTTCCTCCTCCAGCGAAGCCTTAAGCCGAGGCTCGTACCCCACAGGGGGTACCCATAGCGTGTAGTCGCTAAGTTTGTAAGTATCTTTATGCCCTGGCTGGAGGCCTTGCACTCAAGGCACCCACAGGATCATCACACCACCTTTCATCGTCGAGGTTGTGCGATTTATTTAAAGAAAATTATGTATCAAGAATTAACATAAATCATCATCATTATCATCAGCCTGTATTCGTCCACTGCTGGACAAAGGCCTCTCCCATGTCACGCCACTGAGCACGATCCTCGGCCACTCTCATCCAGCTCTTGCCAACCGCTTTGTGAAGATCATCGCTCCACCGAGTCTGAGGACGTCCTACGCTACGTTTACCGATCCATGGTCTCCACTCAAGAACTCGTCTACCCCAACGGTTATCGGTTCTTCGGGTTGTATGGCCGGCCCATTGCCACTTCAGCGTGCTAATGCGGTGGGCTATGTCGATAACCTTGGTTCTCTGTCGGATCACCTCGTTACGAACTCGATCTTTCAGATTTAACAAACATGAATGATAATTTATACATATGTTATGACCTACTTAGAAGCAATAATTATAATCATGGTAAACATAAAATTGATATTTATAGTAAATTAATCCATAATGATTAAATACGTCTCAAGTTGTAATGGCGCCTTTTTTTGTTTTTTAGGAAACCAGTTTTTGTTTGCCCATTTCAATAATAAGTAATAAGTGCTGTTTTGTACCATCTTCTTCTTTTTCATGTCATTGGATGAACAAAATTTTATATTTTGTTAGCCCAAAACTTCGCCTCATGCAAACGAGGTCTCTCCAGGTGCATGTTTTGGGGCTCTAGAGCAGGATAGGATTTTGTATTACGAACCTTATCAACCAACTTTATCATAATCGGTAAATCCGTTCAGTAGCTATGAATGCCACAGACAGAAAGACATACACATTTAAACGTATAACACCCGTCTTTTTTGGTCAGGAAATAAAAGGAGACAAAAGTTATAAAAATTGATTTTCGTTCTTCTTCTCCTTCGTGTGTTATATAGCGTTTAACATGGCACTTTGACTTATATATGACTGACTTGACTTCACTTTCTATTTATATACCAGAAAAGACGATAAAATATAGCAAAAAGCATCCCGCATATCTAAATAGGAATGCGTGAAAACATTACCCTGTTCTTGAAGTTCGCAATCGGGTAAAAAAACAGATTCACTGTCTGTCGATTTCTAATCCTGTTTTAATTGCAAAAACTTAAGTACTTATACCTAATGGTAAGAATTGTAAAGTGCCTTGATGAACAATTTCCTGGAAATCAATAGTTAGTTATTATTTTATTTTAGAGAAAAGGTACTAGTATAAGCAAGCTCTGGGCTGAGCGTCTCGCGTTTTTTGTTTTATTTTTTTATACTGTTATTTTTACGGCTGCACCGGTGTTTTGTAGCAATTAGGGACCTAGGTATTTTGTTTTAAAACTTATGAAATCTTAAAGTTTTATTGGTGTAGGTTACTACCAGAAATACTATCTTTGACATAAAAATACAATAGTGGTTTTAGCAGAGAACAATTAGCCAAAAAATGCTCAAAAGGTGGCACGAAGTTTATCGTGGTCGGATTTTCATTGGACTTTTTTTATTGACTCCTCAGAAGTGTAGAGAAGAAAAGTTAAAAAACTTATATTATGAAGAGAAATAATTAAAGAAAAAAGGACATTATCAAAAAAAAATACTTGATATATGCATTTCATCGACAACATTTAACAAATAATTTGGCGTTAAATGATACAGGTAACAATTATTATGCCACAATATAAATTCGTCGATTTTCTAGTAATGAATATAAGAAACAAATATATTTAAAAAAAGCAAGTTGCGAGTGGCAATTTGTTAGGGTTCCGCACCCAAAGGGACAAACGGGACCCTATTACTGAGACTTCGCTGTCCGTCCGTCTGTCTGTCACCAGGATGTATCTCATGCACCGTGATAGTTAGCCAGTTGAAATTTCTACAGATTATGTATTTTTGTTGATGCTATAACAACAAATACTATAAACAGAATAAAATAGGCTCCCATACAAAAAAGATGATTTTTTGCTCGTTTTTATAAATAATGGTGCGGAACCCTTCGTGCGCGAGTCCGACTCGCACTTGGCCGGTTTTTATTTAACTTCTGTTCTACACCTCTAGGAATCCAACAAAAGTCTTATGAAAATCTACTATAAACTTCGTTCTACCTAATTGAACTCGACTATTTAGTTAGATCAATACGAATTGAGATTCCATGTTAAAAAACCTGTCTGATTTTTGTTCCGTCTGATGAGATATTTAAATATTTATGGTTAATAGTTTAATTCTAGCTTATTACGACGATCAGTGTCAATGATGAGTGTGGTGTCTGTCTTAGAGTGTTAATTTATCTTAAAATTTTAACTTCCGTGAATAAATGAGGATGAGGTTTTTAATTTTTATGCCAGTGCTCATTGGATTTGTCGTAAAATATGTTACGACTCTGGACTGTTATTGGAGTACTGAATGTAAATACAGATATTTCTCAAGTAAAACTCCGTACGAAACTGTTAGAGGTGATTTAAGAGATTCGATCGTAAGAATGGAAGGTAAGTTCCAAAACTAGCTACTCTCTTTATAACGAGCACTATCGGTAAGCAAAATTATGTCTTTGTTTACTATAAGGCCCTGCACAGTCAGAGCGGCGAACACGCGTTTTCACAAAAATCCGTTGCTTCTAGCAGTCTCGTGGATGCGCTGTGCGTTGTCACCCAAATAATAACAATGAGTATTCAATTTTCCATTAGAAAACCTTCAAAGCTTTTTATCGATAAGGTGTGTATTTACTCAAACGATGTGGCAGCAACTATTCGCAAAGCGGAGCGTAACAAATATGCGAGCACATGTTAAGTGGAATTATAATTTAACACTTTTACTGCGCAACTAGTCACTCTAAATGCGCTGAGTAGCTGGCCCTAAGAGTGATGTTTGCAAGAATTTTACCTTGGGTTACCACTTACTAACGCATTTACATATAAAGTTTCAAACATATTTTTTTCTTAGGATGTGAACCAATCAGCTCTTGGACCATAATGAGGCACGGAAAAAAGAATCCAGGAACAAAATTCTTACGAGATATAAAGGTGGTTCTGAATTTTAAAGACGATATTATTTCAAGTTACGACAATGGAAACAGTTCCCTATGTGCTCAAGATATAGATAACTTCAGAGAATGGGAGATTGACCCAAGTTTTATTAATGAGCCAAATAAAATAGTGGACGAAGGATACCAGGAAATGTTTAGTATTGGCAGAAGATTTAGAGAGGCTTTACCAGAAATATACAGTGATCTCCATGATGGAGAGTATTCATTTCGCCCAACGTTCGGTCCTCGTGGTGAGGTCTCGACATACGCTGTCATTGAAGGACTTGGCTATGGAGATTTGATTATAGACCAAGCTAAAACGAACTTCAGCGTCGCCAGTGTAAGTACCGGCTTTATTTCAAATTGTATCTACATTGTTAGGTCCTTGCTCTCTAATAGAATAGAATAGAATCATTTATTTCAATCACAAAGGATCATAAAATTTTCAAACAGCAACAGATCTTAAACTACAAACACACAGAATAATAATAATAATACACATACCTTCCTGATGTCGTGTGTGGGGCAATGTAGGACAGTCCTTCGCTATCCAGGATGTTGACAGATACAGGAGAACAGCGAACCAATAAGGATCGAGCGTGGTATTTTTCAGGGCGATAGTTTGAGTCCGCTTTGGTTCTGCTTATCCTTGAATCATCTTAGCACACTGCTGGAGGACTCAGGTTTGGGCTTTCGATTGAAGAGAGGTGGTCAGGTTATATCTCACCTTCTTTACATGGATGACCTGAAACTCTTTGCCCCCAACAACTTGCAATTGATGGAACTACTGAGGGTAACAGAAACTTTCAGTAGCGCCATCAGGATGGAATTTGGTGTGGACAAATGTGCGGTCATGCATGTAAAGCGAGGGGGGATTGTAGAATCTGCGGGAACCCAGCTCTCAGATTCTATAAATCTTAGATCCCTCTCAGCAACCGAAACCTACAAGTATTTGGGTATGTCGGAAGCGCTGGGCATCAATTCTGTTGACATGAAGCAATCGTTGAAGGAGCGCTTCTTTGGCCGCCTGAAAAAGTATTTAATAGTCTTTTATCAGGCGGAAATAAGGTGCGTGCCTTCAATGGTTGGGTCATGCCGGTTTTGATGTACTCTTTCGGCGTACTCAAATGGACTCAAACAGAACTAGACGCCCTGGATAGGAAGGTCCGTACATTGTTGACGGCATATCGAATGCATCACCCACGTTCCTCGGTTATGAGACTGTATATCCCGCGGAGTTGTGGAGGTCGAGGCTTTTTAAACGCCAAGACTCTCCACAATCGCGAGATATGCAGTCTCAGGGAATATTTCCTAGAAGCCAACGTGGGGATGCATCGAGATGTGGTCGCGATGGACAAGGCCCTCACCCCGCTCTCCTTGGCTAAAGAGAACTGGCGCAAACCTGCAGTGCTTGACACTAATGACCGCAGGGAAGTATGGGCAGAGTAAGGAGCTTCACGGACGCTACTTCAGTGCCCTGCATGGACCTGATGTAGACCATGCAGCGTCCGTAGCCTGGCTACGTTCCGGGGAACTCTTTGGAGAAACCGAAGGTTTTGTTTGTGCAATTATGGATGAAGTTATGATGACAAATAACTACCGGAAATTTATTGTGAAGGATGGCACGGTTGACAAATGTCGGGCATGCCACCGTCCGGGCGAATCGATCCGTCACATTATCTCCGGATGTTCTCGTCTAGCTAACGGAGAATACTTGCATAGACACAACCTTGTAGCCAGGATTATCCATCAGCAACTTGCTCTGAAATACAGCCTTGTGAAATTGGAAGTGCCGTACTATAGGTATGTGCCCGACCCAGTTCTCGAAAATGGCAATATCACACTGTATTGGGATCAATCCATCATCACTGACAGGACTATTGTAGCCAATAAGCCTGATATAGTGGTGGTGGACCGATCAGAGTGGCGCGCAATGATTGTTGACATAACGGTTCCACATGACGAGAACCTCATGAAAGCCGAGAAAGATAAGCAAATCAAATATCTTGACTTGGCTCGCGAGGTTGTCGACTTGTGGGATGTTGACTCAGCGATCATTGTGCCGATAGTCGTATCAGCCAATGGCCTAATTGCCAAGAGCCTCGACCAACTTCTGATGAGGCTCTCGTTAGGCAGCTGGATCAAGACAGAGGCTTGATTCAGAAAGCGGTACTCCTGAACACGGCTCGTACTATTAGGAGGTTCCTTTCTCTGTAGCCCTGACCGCCGGTAGCTTGGACCCTGTTCCCGATACCGGTGGGCTAAAAATTTTTATATATATTTTTTTTAATAATATATAAGGAATATTTAAAAATGTATTAAATTTGTATATATAAATGAATAAAGGGAATAATACACATTACTAATGGTGTTACTTTTCTTAAAGCAAAATTTTGTAACAAGATAACTTAAATTACTTTTTGTAGAATAGAATAGAATAGAATATTTATTTGCGTAAAACATGGTATACAAGGGTGTTAAATACAAATTGAGGCACAAGCATGTTTAGCTAGGATAAAACATAGCATGCAAAATTTTAAAAACAAGTTAAGCAACAACAACCGTTTCTGTTTTTTTTTAAAACATCAACATTTTTTATCTATAAATTCTTTTAAACTATAAAAACTACACTCGATTAACCATTTATGAAATTTAATTGTAAAAAAAATTGTGTTTAAAGCTTTGAAATGCCTTGGTATTTTATTATAAATGCTCACACACATTGCCAAGCAGTTACTATTGTATTTAGACAGTCTAGGCAAATCATTTAACACTAGTTTATATGGATCTCGTCGATTCCGAGGATTCACATCATTTGCAGTCTTAAATAGTTGCTTATTTTTCATAACAAAAACACATATTTCGTAAATGTAAAGCGACGGTAACGGTAACAAACCAAGTTTTTTAAATATTGGTCGACATGAGTCGTCGGGTTTAAGTCCACAAATTGCTCTCATGCACTTTTTTTGAGCGATGAATGCTCTTTGGAAGTCAGTGCTGTTACCCCACATTATTAGTCCATAACGTAACAACGATTCGACGTATGCGTGGTATGACATTACAGCAGTTTTTATATTAGTTATATTTTTTGCTTTTTTTAATGCATAAACAAATTTATTAATTTTAGTGCTAACATTGTCTATGTGCTCTTTCCAGTTTATGTCTTTATCTATTATTACACCTAAAAATATGGTACGCGTTACTTCATTGATTTTGTTAATATTGAGTTTAATGTCATTTTTGGAATTATTTGATCGATTAAATTGGATGTAAACGGATTTATCTAAATTTATCATCAAATGGTTAATGTCAAGCCAATGCAATAATTTGTCAATTGTATTATTAATGTCAAGTTCATGTTCTGAAATGGTATTTAGTTTTTTATTAGATGTCACTATAATAGAAATATCGTCAGCAAATAATACGCATTTATGGTTAGTTATTTTTATGATGTCATTTATATAAATGAGAAATAATATTGGGCCTAGCACACTTCCCTGTGGAACGCCATATTTATTATGTTTATATTCCGATGAATAGGATATTATTACATTATTTTCATTTTTTTTATTGATAATAACACATTGTTTTCTATTGCTTAAATAGGACGACAGCCACTGAAGTGCCGGTCCTCTAATTCCAACAGCTTCCAATTTTTGTAGCAATATGTCATGAGACACCAGATCGAAGGCTTTCGAAAGATCAAAAAAGAGGCCTGTAGTTATATAATTATTATTAATATTTGAAAGTATAGCTTGCATGAGGGAAAAAATAGCTAACGATGTGGACTTGTTCTTTTGGAATCCAAACTGCTGGTCACTTATAATATGAAATTTATTGCAAAAATCAGATAACCTTTTTAGCATACATTTTTCAAAAATTTTAGACAATATGGGTATGAGAGTTATAGGTCGGTAATTGTTGATGTCACATTTATCTCCCTTCTTGAATAAGGGCTTTATTAAAGATAATTTTAATTTTTCAGGAAAGGTGCCTTGTGAAAATGACATGTTTATTAAATGCGTAAGAATACCAGTCAGTTCGTTGCAACAGGCTTTGACGATTTTTGTATTGATCTCATCATAGCCCTCCGACCTAGTGTTGGACAGAGACATTATTGCCTGTCTAACCTCGTTAACCTCCATTGGTCTAAGAAACATAGAGTTGACATTCGTACTTTTGAAGCGGTTTTGATTTGTGCTTCTTTCCCCTTGCACATGCGTTAAATTAACATAATTGTTATTAAATATAGTAGCCATTTGTACAGGGTCTGTAGTTATTGTTTCATTGAATTTAATACTTTCTATGTTGTCTTTGTGAGTGTTACTGTTTATTTCTGTTTTAATCACATTCCATGTGGCTTTACACTTGTTATCATGATTATGAATATATTTTATATTTGCACTCTTTTTTGAATTATTAATGCATTTATTTAGTAGACTGGAGTAGTTTTTATATTTAGTTTTATTTATTAAATTTTTATTTTTATAATATCCGTACCGTAGCTTTCGTTTAGTTTTACAACTTTGTCTCAAACCTTTGCTTATCCACTTTTGTTTGTTTTCCTTATTACTATTGATTTTAACTCTTACTTTAGGAAAACAGAGACCATACAACAGACACAATAGCTCATGAAAATCATTGAATGCACAGTTAGTGTCAGTTTTGAGATATATATCGGACCAAGAAAGATTTTCCAGACATTCTTTAAATTTTCGGATGTTGTCTACGTTATAGTCTCTTTTATAAATATAGTATATTGTTGATTTCTGTGGTTTCTTTTTGATTGGAAAGCTTAACATTTGTGCTGTGTCGTGATCAGACAAATACAGGGGCAGTACAGTGGCAGTGGCGTTGGCAATGTTGCTTAAAATATGGTCAATACAAGTCAATTTGCGAGTAGGTACATTGATGTGGATTTTTAAATTATGATTGTTTGATAAATCTTGCAATCCATTTGTGATGTTACCTTTTTTAAGAGTATTTATGTTGAAATCTCCGGCCACAACTATATTTATCTTGGACTTGTATTTATTTGACAACTCATGCAAAAGATTGTGTAATTTTGTCAAAAACAGATTCGGATCAGATTGTGGTGTTCTATAAACACATATTACTATTAATTTATTATTTATTATTTCTATGCCACAAGCTTCAAAGGTGTTTTGAGTTGCATAGTTTTTCACAAATGGCAGCTCTTTATAAAGTAAACCCATTTTCACTAATATGCATGTGCCACCTCTTTGCTTCTCTCTACAGTAGTTGGTAGCCAACAGATAGTTGCAGATTTTCACATAATTTTCATAACCTTTTTTTACAAAGGTTTCCGATAAACATATAACATCTGGATCATTATTCGCTTCTTTTAACTCCTGAATAGTAATTTCTAGTAGCTCTTGTTTAGATAATAAACTCGCTATATTTTGATGGAGTATTCTAAACTGGTGTGTTTTATTAGTTTGAGGTGCGAAAAAAAGAGTCACGCTTGTTTAACACAGGAAAGTAATAAGGTATAGTCCCTATTTGACCTTTTGAGTTGTGTTGCAAAGAGGAACTATGTTCGTAGGGCGTTGTACACTCAATACGACCAAAGTAGTAAGGGATTGTCCCTTTTTTGGGTTTATCTGTAGGAACGTTTAATTTTGAACTTGATTTGTTACTCGCTATTATTTTTCGTATTTCGCTCGGATTTAAATACTTATCACTATAATCACAACAATCTATAAGATAATTTATCGACTTACAAATACTGGATAGATTCGTGGATGTTTGATTTACAAAGTGACAATTTTTATAACTATTACAAACATTTTTTATAGAGTAGTTTAACTTACGAACATTGAGGTGCATGTTATTGACGACATTTAACACAATAATAGTGTTATTTATAAATGTATTTAATACAATTTGCAATTGAGACAACAAAAGGTTAGGGTTGTTGTCATTTTCACCTATGCATATAACAAGTTTGTCTTCAGTGGTCAATTTAGTATTTCTGCAGTTTGCTATTACTTCGTTGCTAGGCGCATTTGGCTTTGTTTCAGCAACGAGCCTGTATTTTTCATACTGCGTATTACTCCTTGAGTGTGAGATGGCTGCTGCTAATCCGACGCAACGCTGAGTACCGAAGATAAATATCTTCCTTTCTGGGATATTATTCCCGTCTATGGCAACTTATGTCTGAGCTCTGGCGGTGGTCACAGTGTCTTGCTTCTGTTCTTGACTTACGGCAGGTTCACAGACATTGTAACTACTTTGCATTATGATTGCAATGCGTTCTTGGAGAGCTGCAATCTCCTGCTGTGCAACCTTTAATTGCTGCTGTAAGGTTACGATTTCTTGTTCCAGGGATGACACATTTACGTTGTCATTGGGTTTGGATTTCATCTTTCTGGATGATGATGGTAAAGAGGATGGTGTTGAAAGTATGTTGTATGGAGTTGACAGAGCTGGCCTCTTTTTCTTAGTGTTTAAACCAGGACTTGAAAATATGGAGGGCGACTGGCATAAAGATTTTAATGTTTTGTTTTCTGAAGTTAACTTGTTTATTTGCTTGTGGAGATCGGTGTTTTCCAACAATATATTTCCTAGTTCATTTTCAGTAATTTCGAGTTTTAATGAGAGTTGTGCAATTATCTCCTTCATTTCTGAAGCTGATACTAATTCAGACACAGTACCGTCAACACTCATTGACAATTTGTTGGGAGTACTATGCGATTCAATAGATGTTTCGCACTCAGTCAATATGTGGGAATCAAGTAAATCTGCTGTATTTTGAACCGTAGATTGACGTTTAAACGAATCATCACGTACTACATCCTTAGTGATTTGTGGTTGTTCCGTTGGTGAGGGTGTTTTCATCGATGTTACTTTTTTTCTCACGGTAATATTGGGTGTACAGTCGGTATTAGCGTATTTTTTGCTTCTAATACATACCTTACATCTCCACTTTTTTCTTGATTCCGCGTCTTTGAGGCGATACGTATGTTCTGGATAACCATCGCAATCCAATTCATACCGGTTATCACAGGCAGAACACAAAGCAGTGCTTTTTATGTTTACTAATTTTTTGCATTTATAACATGTTACTAGTGCTGCCATCTTGCAATAATTGTTGTACTAGTATCTTTATAAATTCCAAATATGAATTTAGGAACTTACGAAAAGTGATGTAGTCATTGAGGTTTGAACCCGCGGCCACTCGTGTGAGGCAGTTTAACTGCAAAAGTAGAAGTGTTAGCTATTACGCCAACTGAACGTTACAGAAACTTGTTAAAATTGTCGACCTTTTGCAGCAGAAGTTTTTATTTTGAATAGGCAGGTCAGCGTGACAGTTTAAATTCAAATCACTGTGTGAGTCACTTTTTCACTTGGTCTTTGTTGTTACTTTTTCCCCACACTTTTTTCATTGAATTAAGTCACAGAATATTATACATTTTGCAATCTTTAGTTTATTTTCATTGTTATTGTTGATTTTATGGTCGTATTTGTTATTTTAAAGCACAGTTTATTGTTCACAGTATAATTTGTATTAACTTCACAGTTTATGTAAGAAATCCGTGGATAACACTGTCACTTGAGTATTAGGTGATGTTTTATTAGTTCACTTATTTTTATTCTCTTAAAAGCACAAATAGTATTTTTAACTGATATTTAATAACAGAGCGATTGTTTCAACGTTTGGCTAGATGCAGCGCCATCTAGCGACCTAGACTAGTGACCTATCACTTTAGTGGCACTTGCTATAAGTTTAGTCGTCCGTTGTTGCCGGGCACTCACAATTGCAAAATATTGCCCCATAAAGAGTGACTTCAGTGTACGTAGATGCTACTTTACATTAGATCGTTAAATAGTATGAAACAAAGTTCCTTCCCGCCATCTACGCAACGGATAGCTAGGTACGCTTATATCGTTTAAACTACGTAACGGATTTTTATGAGGTTTTCATCAATAGACAGAATGATTCAAGATAGTTTATATGTATAAATTATGTTTGAAAAACATTTCAAAATTTGCACGCGAACAAAGTTGCTGGCAGCAGCTAGCAGTTATATTATATAGGCACAATAGATGCGCTACTTATTTTTTTCTATCCGGGTTTAAAAAGTTATGGATACAAAGTTGCTTTATTAACTCAATTGTAAAAACATATTAGCTCCCTTACAATGACTTCTTACCGCCATATCTGTATATCTTGCCCCACTGCTTGTTAATAGCTTAAAATAATGTTGGTGTGCCAATTCTAAGACATGGAAATAAATTGAGCGACCTATTACTACGAGCAAAAAAAACCGTTGCACATTGATACCAAATGATTTCATGAATCAACCAAACCTACACCGCAAACTTAAAAGCCAATTAAATGATAACTTTTTTGCAGCCCTATGGAACGTGTCGATCATATCTAAAAGAAGTTTTTGGAAATCCAGATACTTACAAAAGATCACTTCAATATATGGAAAACCCAGAATATCTACGGGTAAAAAAAAAGATAAAAAGAATACAAATTTTAATCATTGTTTGATTGATATTGATTATTAACTATTTTGTTTCTAGATGAAAGAGAGAATCGAAAAAAGGTTAGGCCTTAATTTCTCTTTGACGAACCAACATATTATAGCGATCTACGATTTGTGTCGATACACTACGGAGGGAGTCGGCAACAAATACAGTCCCTGGTGTGCAGTGTTCTCCGAAGACGACCTGAAGATCATCGAATATGTCGGAGATTTAGAACATTACTACAGAAGCGGTTATGGAGCAGAAAAGTATAGCAAAACATTCGGCCAGATTACGCTATCCAATTTATTCACAAACCTAGTACACGCCAAGAACGGGCAAGGCAAGAAAACTATCGTATACTTCACCCATTCTTCAATGATGGACATGGTCCTGGTTGCTTTCAACCTATATAAGGATGCAAACCCACTTACCTCGGCTTATAGAGACTTGAATAGAAAGTGGAGATCCACACATATATCTACTTTTGGTGTAAACTTAATTGCAGTTTTGAACAGGTTTGTAAAAGTCCATTAGTATCATTTATCATCATAGCAAGCACTTAGTGCCAGCGAATATTTTAAATTTTGTTATATAAAGGGTGAAAAACACCTCTTAACGAAGCCGAAAGGCACTGGTTCTCCCTGTCATTGCGATCATTTTTTTGTTCTACACCATACCTGGGAACCTTCTAGTTACGGAGATATTAGGGGTCAAAGTCCCAACTTTTTGACAAGTATTTTTTTAAATACAAGTTTTTAATATAAGATTTTTACTTTAAACACCTCCACGACCCCCGTACTATTCAATTCGTCCATCAGCACAATGTTTTGAGTGCGTTACTTTGAGTTCTACCACAAAACATGATTTTACACCCCCCAAAAAAATGTCGTTTCCCAGCAATAATTTTTGCGTAAAGATAAAGTTAAAGTTTCATGTACGGAATGCTGCGTTGACGGCTTCGTGATGAGGTGATTTACACGGTGTATATTATCAAAAATTAAAAAAAAAACATAGGTATTCGATTTATACTATCGAATTGAAGTTACTAGCGATCACCCATAGTAAATATAGTTAGAAAAGATAAAGAAAGATATGATAAAAGATAAGATATTTATTATACCTAACAATATATTTTCTGACCATTTCAGATGTAGATTATGTGATGGAAATTACGAGCACAAGATCTCGTTCTATCGGAATGAGAGACCGTTTTTAGAACTATGCAAAGGTGGAGTCTGTTCGTGGCAAGAGTTTGAGGGCATGTTCAAACCATTCTTGAATGCAACTTTAGATATTTGTGAATAAGATTTAAAAAAGAATTTTCACAACACTTCTTCGATAATTGGCTCATATCGAACTACAATTAGATTCTGCGTGCAATTTATTTTACACTCGGGGATATTTTCATTTTTCACAACTATTGCGGTAGTAAAGATCCAGACTTATCCTTTTTTTTATGTCGGCAAAAAGATATGTGCCCTTAGGACGCAAATCATCATCATAATTGTGTTATAATGTTTATTTATTTATTTATTTAAACTTCACGTACATTGGTGGTACATAGGCTAATAATGTTCCCACTGAAGGGACACAGGCCTCCTCTCTATGAGAGGGAATGGGCTGCGACGCAAATATTTTTGTTTATTTAAATTCTGTTTATAAATAGAATATCCTAAATTCACATGACATTAACTTTTATGGACAAATTAAGATTTATTTGTGTTAAACGGCTTACATGTTTCCTTCTCTTTCAACCTGGCGGAAGCAAACCAAGAAAAAAGGCAAATTAAATAATTGTTTCTAATAATTCATGACAAAAATACTTTTCGTTGTTTCATTTTATTTCTTAGAAAGGGTATTGCAGATTTAAAACTGTTGGATGTATTTAAATTTCCCTTCTTACTATTACACTTTTAAGCTTTTACAATCTGTGTTTCTCTAAAATATATCTCCATGTTTCTGGGTATAACGAGTGTTACTACTTTTATTTATCTCCTCTCACTTAATTATAATAAATTACATCAAAAGTTACCAGGTTATGGGCCCAGTAAGCCTAAGTCTCAAAGGTGTTTGTAAAGTTTTTCATAAATACAAATCCCAAACAGTTTCTTGATGGCGAAGTGAATCGACATAAATAAAAACCAATGTGGTTCAACTTTGCAAAGATGAAAATTTATTCAAATGGTCAAGAGCTGATAATAATGGCTAGCAACAATTCTCTGGCATTTATTGAAAAATTAACAGACCGAGATAACTGTACTACTTGACGTTTTGCAGTGAAAACATATCTTCTACATGAAGAACTTTGGGAGTGTATTGAAAATCCCGCTAACGAACCTATTGATAAGAAAAAGGACATTAAAGCAAGATCAAAAACGATTCTACTTGTCGATGCAATTAAAACTACGTACACATCCAAGGGGCAGAAACAGCAAAAAGAGTGTGGGAAAACCTGTCCCGCGCCTTTGACGACTCCGGGCTTACACGCAGAGTCGATCTGCTACGTGATCTCTGCACAACTGCACTCTCTGAATGTCAAAATATAGACGAATACGTGAGCAAGATAATGTTTACAACACATAAACTTTAAAATATAGAATTTAAAGTCAATGATGAGTGGCTAGGAATTCTGTTGCTCTCCAGATTGCCTGAATGTTATAAACCGATGATCCTCGCTATTAAAAGTTCAGGAATGAAGATAAGTGCAGACTCGTGTTAAATCTAAATTGCTCTAAGAAGTTAGATCTGAAAACAATAACTCTGCTTTTACAACTGCACATGGTTCTCAAACTAAGTATGTGAAAAAGAAGTTCGGCAAAGGTCCTAGATGTTTTCAGTGTAAAGTGTTTGTCAAAGCCCAAAGAAAAAGTTGCTAAATCAAATAGTTCATATGCTGCTGCAATTTTCACTCCCTTTGACAACAACAGCTATGCTTGGTACTTTGTTCCGAGGCAACCATGCACATGATAAGATAAGACATGAAAACTTTCTTCAAAACGAACTTCCACCGCCCATAAGACATATTTAAGAGGCCATAAGAACTGCTGCATATGTCGTAAATAGATCTCCAACAAGATCCTTATCATATAAAAAGCCTGAAGAGATGGTTTGGCTGCTGCCTGCAAACCTCAAGTCAGTCACGTGAAAGTGTTTGGGTGTGAAGCTATGGTCCACCTGCAGAAAGTGAAACGCAAGAAGTGGTATCCAAAAGCAGAGAAGATGTTTTGTATTGGCTATTGTGACAATACAAAGGGTTGGTTATAGGTTCATAAAACCAAACACTAGAACTGTTGTGAAGAGCAGGGATGTAGTATTTCTTGAATCCACTGTGAAAAGAAACTATGCTGCGTCGGAATTGTCTGAAACAGAAAATAAAACACTGTAAAATTAATGAAGAAAGAGAAAATAGAGAACAATCTTACAACTTAGGTAGTCGTGTAGTACAGTTGAAAATAAATAAGATTCAGATGTATACTCACCAGGTGTTGAAATTAATACACCTCCACGGAGTGAAATATCCCTGCGACCAAGGAATAAAACTAAGAACAA
The DNA here is from genome assembly GCA_963082945.1 of Cerastis leucographa. NCBI lineage: Eukaryota > Metazoa > Arthropoda > Insecta > Lepidoptera > Noctuidae > Cerastis > Cerastis leucographa. Next base: position 9,798,125 of record OY720385.1, on the reverse strand, counting down.
ACATACCTGAAGAAGCCCCTGAAGAAACTATCAGATAAAGAAGCTATCAGCGCTGTTAGTGCTGAAAACTGATCATGTACCAAAAAAAAAACAAAGATTATAAATAAGGAAATGATTATTATAATTTGGTTTGTGCTGAAGAGTATGATCATCCGCCGACGGAAGACTGGATTATGTGTACTATAACCATGTCCTGAAGGCATGGAAAGTGCACCAGTGGTGAAAGCCCATCCAGATTCAATTGGTGATTTTTGTACTTAGTCATTTAACTTACTATAATCTCTTCGTTATTACATGCTATTTGTGAGTGCCTCACGGTTTGTTCGAAATTTCCACCCACGTGTAATGTCGGGTAATTTCGAACATCAAGGGTTTTGTATTTGTCCAAAATAATCATTTTATTATCAGATTTTATTAAAATTGTTAGTGAAAATTTGTTGCTGATATATTTATACATGATTCGTTTAGGGTTCCGTAGCCGAATGGCAAAAAACGGAACCCTTACAGATTCGTCATGTCTGTCTGTCTGTCTGTCCGTCCGTATGTCACAGCCACTTTATTCCGAAACTATTAGGACTACACAGCTGAAACTTGGTAGGTAGATGTATTCTGTGAACTGCATTATGATTTTTGTACAAAATTAAAAAAATATATAGATAACGATATCCCCACCTACATGGAATTGAAACAAAAAAATAAAACTATTAAACCTATATGTGTGGGGTGTCTATAGATAGGTCTTTAAAAATGACATTGAGGTTCCTACAACCATTTTTTTTTTCAAAGTCAATCTTTTGAAAGATAGCCACTTCCAAAGTAGTAAAAAGTGTGTCCCTCCCCCTCTAATTTCTAAAGTAAGAGGAGGAGGAAAATTCTGAAAAAAATATGGGGATGTAGAACGTAAAAAAAATTGGTTTGAATAAGATATGATATGTAGTTTTTGAGATATTGGACTTCTTCACCAAACTGCAGCAGTAACTTTGTTTTTCATTAACTTACTATGAAAAACAAATTTAGTTTTGCGGTTGAGTGAAGGTTTACTAATGAATGACCGTTCAAAACATTGTTGTTATATTGTTTGGGGCTATGGAACCCTGTGTGTGAGTAAGACTCGCACTTGGCCCGTTTTTTTTTAAACTAGTTCTGTTTAATTCGTATTCCTGCTTAGGAGTTCGTAGTTACCCCACTCTCCCCTATCTCAAACACTTGTGGCGTAGATTAAATGCTTTGTAATTAGGATTTATTATTGTTTAGTCGTCATTAAATTTCAAAGTTTTTAGTAAAAGGACATCATTCATTTTGTAACCTAAAATATTAAGTGCCGGCTAGAAAAATAAGCTTTGTTGTAATAGAAAGAAAAAAAAAACAGTATGTTATGTTCAATTAAAAGTTAAATGTTTTTTAGTTAATGAAAATGCTTTTTGGAATTTTTAAACTTAAATATCAGCGGATGAACCCTATTGTATATTCCAATTGCAACAGTAACAAATCTTGAAGGTGCTATTTCCTATAATAAACTCTAGCCGGTTCCTTTATTTTTGCATACAAGCGACGCCTTAATGATGACCTTATATAATTAAGTCATTATAATATCAAGGTAATTAATTTCGTGTTAATAAGACGGAAGCAATTCATCACCATTAAAATAATGTCTTTCATCTTGAATAAGTAAGATTATTATAGTAACAAAACAAGAAGCGATCGCACAAGATTTTTCACGCTAGCATGTATTCTGATAAACGTTATTCCTATCATTCTCAACTACAAGTAAAGACAAAGATGGGAACATGTGTTAATCAAAGCAAGTGTTGTTTAACCATATATAGACCTTGAGATTAGATCCTCTCTTCATATTTGCTTCAGATTATTATCCTTTCCAGACAGTCTCTTTCCAGGCAAGAAAAGATAAAGAAGTTGCTCGACGCACTGAAAACGCTTGTAAGAGCTACTGGTCGATGAAATATTTATAGAAGGGATCTCTCCCCTTTTCACTGAAACGAATGCTTATGTACATGTGCATTCTCCCCACTCTCACCAAAGGAGCGCAGACATGGTCTCTTACAAAACGTCAGAAGGAGGGAAGGGAGGCCTTTGCCCTGCAGTGGGACAATATAGGCTTATAGTAATAATCTCCCCGCCGACGTCGCCAACACATGTACTTTGGCCGGGGCGAGGCCGGCCACCAAAGAGCTTTGGACCTAGGAGCCAACCGGCCCCAAGCCGGGTCCCCGTTGCCGGTGGTTGTGTGCAGCGCATAAGATGGGCTTAGTATATAAACGAGAACGTCATGCGCGCATTTTACGGGTCTACAGAGGGGGGAACTAACCTCACTGCGTACCGTGTTATATATTTGAGAGTAGCGGGGACCTCTTTGATACGCACTCGATCCTGTATAGTGGGGCTGTAGCCGATTGTGGTTTAGCTAACGTCAAATTCTGAAAAAAATTTGGCGTAGCGATTTTGACGTAGCTATTTGACCAAAACTAGCCGTACCAGTTTGGCAACGCTGGATCGAGTGCCGTATCGACAGGGCCAGGGTACTCATCGGCAAGAGCAGCAGCTGATCTCAACATTATTCGTCTTTTATCAGTTTATTCTGTGATAATTTTCTTTTGTCATCATCTGACCTATGTTAGATTATTATTATCTCCTGTATTCATTTGTATATCTTATTTCATACATTTTTAAATATTTCTTAAACTACTGTAGCGACCACAAAAAGCAACATACTACAAAAAGTACTACAGCGCCATCTATGATGCGACGGAGGCCCTAACATCAATTTCCTACAAGTCGCAAGTAAAGTTTACATCGACTTTAGTATATATAGAGAAACCCGATAACTACTATCGGGCAGTTGCCCGCCAGACATAACACCTGTCTGGCCGGAGGATCCTCCCTTTACTAAAGGGTATGAAGAACTTTACACCCTGTTCCTCATACCCCTAAACTAAACGTAGATAAAACATTAAAAAATATAAAAAATAGCTTTCCGCCGGTGTCGGAAGCAGGGTCCAAGCTACCGGTAGTTAGGGCTGCAGAGACAGGAACCTCCTCACAATGCGGGCCGTATCGAGGAGTACTGCCTTCTGAATTAGGCCCTTGATCCAACCACTAAGTGATAGCTTTGACAGATGTTCGTCGAGGCGATAGCCGAGTCCACATTCCACATAGCGACAACCTCGTGAGCCAAGTCTAGATATTTTATTTGTTTCTCTTTCTCAGCTTTCACGCAGTTTTCGTCATGCGGGATTATAATATCGACTATCATTACACGGTGCGCTGATCGGTCTACCACCACAATGTCAGGCTTATTGGTAACAATAGTCCTGTCAATAATGAGACTGATCCCAATACAGTGTAAAATGGTCTTTCTCGAGAACTGGGTCGGGCACATTTTTTGTAGTACGTTACCTCAGATTCCGCAAGTTTATATTTAAAGGCAAGTTGCTGGTGAATAATTCTGGCCAACTGGTTGTGCCTGTGCAAATACATGCCGTTAGCCAGACGAGAACAACCAGAAATAATAAGTCTGAAGGACTCACCCGAACGGTGGCATGCCCGACACACGTCCACCGTCCCGTCCTTCATAACATGTTTCCGGTAGATGTTCGTCAGCATAACATCATCCATAATCGTACAGACGAAACCCTCAGTTTCCCTAAAGAGCAGTTTACCTGACTTATGGAGCAGGTAGGTAACACCCGTTGTTAGAAACTGTGGTAGCAACCTAGACTCTAAGCATGACTGGAATTGAGATGCTAGGCTAGTGTGTGAACTACTTAGCCATTTGAGCCAGAAGTTGTGCATTCTGTCCGGTCTCGGAGATTTTCAGTTTGGTAACGAACGAACTGCTCTGGCAAATTTCTTCCATTTCTATGATATATTCACACACTCGTTCAACATCTCACATCCAGTCAGCCTCCGTATGATAAACGGGCACCGACCAGATACTGCGCCAGAATGAGCTCGTGGCAGCATCATCTGGGCGGTACACGACTGTCATATTTTGCTCGGGTCGCTCCCAAGCTCTGTATACCCACCTCTCTGGAACATATGATTCTGCGAGTATCGATCAACACGCTTCTTATACCGCCGAATACGGTTCGCCCATGCATAAACTTTCAGCTTCAGGAAGTCAATGAAAGACATGTATTCATCAGGGTTTATTCCACTCCCCAAGACTGCCCGCCCCACAAAGCGCATCACACGTGGTCGTGTATTGCCCTCCCTGGAGCAGTATAGTTTGCCGATGAGTACCCTGGCCCCGTCAATACGGCACTCGATCCTGCGTTACCAGACTGGTACGGCTGGTTTTGGTCTATTCGACCAAAGCCGTACCTAGAGATAATTATAATCTATCATAGGTCAGATCATGTCAAAAGAAAATTATCACAGAATAAAATGATAAAAGACGAATCATGTTGACTAGATCAGCTGCTGCTCTTGCCGATGAGTATCGTCGCCCCGTAGATACGGCACTTGATCCAGCGTTGCAAGACTGGTACGGCTGGTTTTGGTCGAATATCTATGCCACAATTTCGGAATTTGACGTAAGCTAAACCACAAGCCGCTAGTTGTAGCGATAGTGATAAGCACTCGATCCTGTATTGTGGAGCTGCCCACAATACAGGATCGAGTGCGTATCAACGAGGTCCTCGCTACTCTCAAATATATAACACGGTACGCAGTGAGGTTAGTTCCCCCCTCTGTAGACCCGTAAATCATCTCGCAGTTCTACCTATGAGGTTGTCGTCTGCTTAACCGGACTATCCTGTGGGTGCCTTAAGAGTAAGGCCTCCAGCCAGGGCATAAAAACTTACAAACTAAGCGACTGCACGCTAAGGGCACCCCCTGTGGGGTACGAACCTCGGCTTAGGGCGTCGCTGGGGGAGGACTGCATGGGGACAGGCTGGATCTGAATGGTATCATTATTTAGGGGCTGATTTAAAACTACTGGCACAGCATCGCGGGCTGGCTCGAGCGAGGGTCGGGGAGGGCATGGACCGGGACGTCGCGACGGACCTCGACGGCGAGGTCGGAAAGACGGTGGTTTGAGTCGGAACTTTTTAAGAGTGCTAGTCTCTTTGCTACTCTCCTGGAGGAGGGTGATAGCATCATCTGGAGTGACAAGGGTATGCCTAGGACGGCGTACTGTACTAATGCGCGAGGGTTCGTAACGGGCGGCCGCTGCAATAAGAGGATTACGGTGTTTAATGGCGGGTCCATATTGGCTCACCTAAAGTTCTTTACCCGAAATTGTTCTTCCTAATGATTTGTAATCCGAATGATCACTCTTCCTAAAATTTTTCATCCTAAAGTTTTCAATTCATACTATTTGTAGTGCTACCGGCGATGTTCATAACACTCATATTTCCGAAAATTGAAATTAATAATATCATTAATGTAAATATATTTAAACTCCCAATGTTTTTTATCATAACGCTTTTATCCCTAAACATACTACCATAATATTTTCACTCATACTCAGAAAGATACATTTACCAAGTGTAATAAAAAATATATGGGTGAATTTCCCAAATGACTTTTTTTTTTGTCTTCGGTTAAATTAGTATTTGAAAAAAGGAATATTGTTCAGAATTAAATTTTTTAGTATTTAATAGGTTGTTATTGGGTTGTGGCAAAAATATAATTTGCCTAGGACTATTTACAAAGGTTGAAATAAATTCATAAACCTCTATTTTTTTCAAATCGGTGCTGTCCCTCTACTTTTTTTACAAACAAAAAAGCTTATACACTAATAGAAATAAGTAAGTTAAGTATATAACTTATTCTATTTTTATAGAATATTAGTTTTGTTATTAATTTATAGCATATTTTATTACATAAATAACGATTATTATTACTGAGAGGCACAAACATACCTGTCCTGCAAAATCTTCTCATATCGCTGGACAAAAGTAATTAAACCTAACTTTACATCGACGAGTCAGACAGCGTCCCCACCCCAATTTTATTTTCCTCGTTAGTGTGTGCTAGTGCGCAGTCAGGACGGATTTGTGTCAAATCGCTGCATATTCTCGCCAATAACATAAGTACGCCATTTCAGTTGCTCCCGGACAATTATTTTATATTATCGGTGGTTGCATTTTTCTAGTGTAATGAGTAGTTTTATTTTTGTTGTTTGGTTCTAACAGAGATAGTAAGTAAATTAGCTTCATTGACTGTTATTGAATTTATCCTAGATATTATGCATTTTTTCTAATTTTCGAAAAAGTGTGTTATTTCTCACGTCGCTGTTCTCATATCGCTGTAATCGGTGGTCTTTATTACCACCGATGTGATAATTTACACCGAAAAAATCAATCGGTGTCTTATATCTAATATCGGTGTTTTGATTCATGATCAACGCACAGTTTTGTCACATCGGTGGATTACTTTATCATATCGGTAGATCATTTTATCATCCCGGTGATTCGTTTTATCATATCGGTAGACCCCGTGTCATTTCGTTAAGTAAAGTATAATACTATTACAAAGACAATGATATATATATATTTTTTAATTCATACCCATAGTAAATATAATAAAAAAGAAAGTAAATATAATAAAATAGGTACATAATTTAAAAAAATATATTTTAACTGAATTTCTAAGAACTCAGTTCTCTTTGGATGTGATCCACTTACATAAGACCCTCAGTTCAGGTCGTCAGTTCTAAGTCACCCTTGTAAAAATATATAGGTACCTACTAACTATTTCCTTTTTGATGTTCTAAGGTGGATAGATTATCATATCGCTGGATATGTACATCATTTCGGTGGATAAACTTATCATACCGGTGTACAGAAAAAATAATCAGTGACGGTTTGTCATATCGGTGGAAACCAGAATTCAAACTGAATTTTCTCCTTAGTCTTAAATGATACGTTGATAATATTAAATTTGGGGATATTTGATATCTTAAAGATTACATTAAACCTGAAAAATATACAAAAAAAATATAAATGAAAAAGTTCACCGATATGATAAAAAAAATGGCATTTGTTGAAATTCACCCATATGTGGGTAGAAGATGATAGTTGTTAGTAGAAGTTAGTAGTGCCCCCACTATGAAAAAAATACTTAGAAAAATTGCGACCAATTTCGAGGTAGCGCTCGCCGGCCGCTGCCGCGGCACCGCTCGCTACGCTCGCTCGTCTCGCGCGTAGTTGGTCACAGTTCTAACCTAACCTAACCTATGGATATCTTTGCAGGTACACACAACTATAAATAAAATTAAAGAAGACGCTTTATTTAGTAACAAAGAAATCTAATCAAAAAAGATATGGCTTTGAATAATAGTGTAAAAGATGGTTATGTCGAGAAAATATAGGAAAACAAATAAAAGTATAATAGATGTTTATTGCTACTGATATTATGAAGTTGAATGCTTCGGAATTATGAACATTAGAGACAGAGTAGTTAGGAATTGTGATTGTTAGGATGAAAAATGTTAGGAAGAACATTTTCGGATTTCCAATTATCGGAGTTGAAAATTTAGGTGAACTTTGGCGCCCCCGATTTTATCACCTATTTTGTGTAATAAAATTATGTTCGAATGACAGAAGTGACAAGGGAAGATGCCTATATTGAAAATGGTGTTAAAAGGTTGCAAATGTAAGGCAGTAAGGTTGGTTCTCAAACTCGGAGTGATTCTGTGGTAATGCTGTCCAAACGTACATCCTTACGGACGGGTCGGTGATCGGAACTTAATTTAAATTGATTAAGTGCTTAATTTTCTTTGATATTTTATATTATTTGTTTGCTGGAAGACAAACAAAAATCGATCTTGTTAAAACATTTTCTGGTTTTTTTGTGGAAAAAGCTGGTGCTCACACTTAGGTTTTGACCAAAAGCAAATTCTAGAAGCCACTGACCTCGCCCGTTGCGTTCTAATAATGAATATTTTAAACCTAATATTATGTACTGCTTAGTGATCATTATATTCATAATAGGTTTAAATAAGCAGATAAGTTACGATATACTAAATCCTGTTTATATATCGTACGAGAGTCAATGTTGAGTGTAGTGTATAAGAAGTAATCTTTTCTGGTGATTAACATGAAGTTTTTAATACCAACAGTGTTTGTTTTTTTTTTCGTAAAAAATGTGCACACCTTAGATTGTTTCTGGAATACTGACTGCAAATACAAATATTTTTCTAGTAAAACTCCATATGAAATTGTTAGAGGCGATATGAGGGATTCGATCGTAAAACCGGAAGGTAAGTTAGTTTTCATTCAAAGATTGTTCTAACATATTTTGCCACCTTTATTTCTTCGGAATATTTCTGAAAATGGAGCGGTACTTGAATTCATTTTTGGAGCGGAAATGGAGCGGTCATACTCAAATTTACTTGTGACTTGCTTCCATGAAACTGTGATGTTATTTGGTAGAAATTTTAAACTTTTTTTTTCGCGTTTTTAAGTTTTGAATGGTGGGTACCAAAACCACTCGAATTTTCACTATAACATCTTCGTTTTTCGTAAATCGAATGAAAATATTTTCAAACTTGTACATATTTTTAAACTATTTAATTCTTAAACAGGATGCGAAGCGGTCAGTGTTTGGGCCATTTTGAGGCATGGAAAAAGAAATCCTAGTCAGAAATTCGGACAAGGCATAAATGACATAATTAAAAATAAAGACTATATAGTATCAAGTTACGAAATCGGAAACAGTTCACTGTGTGCACAAGATTTAGAAAATATAAAACATTGGGAAGCTGATAGGGCTATGCTTGAAAACGCAAATAGAATCTCCAATGAAGGGTATGAAGAGTTATTGCGAATCAGCAACAGGATAAAGGAGACATTTCCAGAGTTGCTGAACACTCTTCAAAAAAAAGAATACTTGTTCCTTCCAGGATTTGGCCATCGTTTGGAAGAGAGTGCTAAGGCTTTCGTTGAAGGTCTTAATCACAATAATTTGGCCATAGATAAGGATACAAATGATTACTTAATTGTAGCAGTAAGTTAAAGTTAGTGTTATAAGATAAATCTGTTAAATAAATTAATTGCGTTGTTCGTTTATAATTATAGTTTTATATTTTCAGCCCTTTTCAACATGTGGAAAATATGAAGTAGAAGTGAGACGAAATCCAAATGTTTATCACGAAGAAATGGAATATAAGAAAACTGTAGACTACTTAAACGTGAGTTTCATTTAACTTTTTAATAAGTTCCTGGTTAACTGTCCAGACATCATTTATGATTAGATAATGCTGAGGGGGTGTGGTGTAACGCGAATGGATAAAACAAGGAATGAGTTCATAGAAAAAGTCTGAAAGTGGCACCAGGGACTGAAAAGTTGTGTAGAAATCGTTATTGATGTATGGACATGTTATGCAGAGGAATAAGGAACATGTAGTGATTAAAATTTCGAATATGAATGTGGCTATAAGAGTGGAGGAAGACCAAAGAAACGATGAATGGACTGTGTGAAGGATAATGTGGCAAAAAAGGAGGTGACTGCTGAGATGATGATAATAGAGAAGTACAGAGGAAGAAGACATGCTGCGTCGGCCTAAAATAAATAAGGATTAGGGTAGGATAGTAATGGATAATCCGACTTCCTTTTTTTTTTTAACGTTGCCCCACACTAGGAATTTCTCCTGTATCGTGGGTGCGTTTACAAACATTTAAAGACACATACACAAACAGCCAGACCCGGAACAACTATCTTTAGGCCATAAAAATATTTTTTACGTGCGGGGATCGAACCCGCTACACGCAGCGCAGCAGTCGATCGCTCAACCACTGCGCCAACCGTGCCGTCAATCCGTGCCGTTATTGGCAATCAGTCAACTCAATACGATTAAAAATTGCATTAACTTTCAGATGAAAGAACGTATCCAAAGAAAACTAGGCCTCAATTTCACTTTGTCGAATGACAACATCACAGCTGTGTACGACTTATGTCGCTATTCCTGGAACGGGATCACCAATACACCAAGTCCGTGGTGTGCTGTATTCTCAGCCGAAGACCTGCAAGTTCTCGAATACATTGATGATCTAAGACATTACTATAGAAATGGTTATGGAGTACCACAGTTTAGCAAAATTTTTGGCCAGATGCCTTTAGCCGATTTGCTGAGAAACTTTGAACAAGTGAAGAACGGAAAGGGCAAGAAAATCGTCTCATACTTCACTCATGCTACAATGATGGACATGATATTAGTCGTGCTTAATCTTTACAAGGACGCAAACCCACTTATGGGAGCCTATAGAGATATAAATAGAAAATGGAGGACTTCGTTCTTATCCACGTTTGCCAGTAACATGATTGCTGTATTATACAGGTATGTTGTTACCTTAGGTAATAAGTGCACTGACAGGTCTTCGAAAGTGACCTTTACGTTATCCTGTTAGGTTCTTATGTATCGTGTTTTTGTTAGTTGTTCTACATTGTAGGTACTTGTTCAGTAATTATCCGCTTGCTTTATCGAGGCAACGAAAAACAAGGTCTGTTAATGACTAGACTGGCCGAATTTTAGCACATTATTCATAATATGTTGGTCTAGTGGTTGCAACTGCGGTTCGATTCTCAGGTCGAGCAAAGTGTTATTGGGTTTTTCCATCAGGAATTTCATTTTAATTTTTAGCAAACACGGAGTCTGGATTTGGGTCCGGGTGATGGCAATAGGCTCGCTCCTATTACAACACCTAAAACATAACAGACGTAATTGGGTGCTCTGCTTACTATTACGTACACCTCTGCCTAACCCTTCGGGGGTTACAGGCATGACGTTATATTATGTAATACATTTTACTAAAATCACCGTTAAACAAAACTGTGTACTCATATCTTTACATAATCAAAGTATTCACTTACAGATGCAGTATGTGTGGAGCGAGAAATTATGATTTTAAAGTCGCATTTTATTGGAATGAAAAGCCGCTATTAGACATGTGTAATCGAGGAGTATGTTCCTGGCAAGAGTTTGAGGACATTTTCAAAACGTTTCTTAATGCAACACACATGCACAAAGATCTCTGCGAGTTTAAATGGACGCCTGAAGATAATTGGTAGAATTGTATGATTATCTCTGTGATTTATAAGTTTAGATATTATAAGGGGTAGCTAGTAAAATAGCTAATTATAAAGTTAAAACTGAGTGTGTGTATACTGTACAAACTGTCGTAGCTACATCAAGTTTATCGAATGCAATAGTGGATATAAAGGAATAGCTGTGACACGCAGACACTATAATAAAGTAAGTCAGAATCTTTATACAAAGTAGGGGTTTCTGTTGCCAAATAATTTCCAAGTTGAGCGCAACTGAACTTTATTTTATTTTCATCATGCACTAGTAAAGGAGACTATTTTACCTTGTTAGTTATAACATAGTAGAAGCCTTAAAGTGATGCATTCTAAGAAATGCATTTAATTTTTCTGAGCATTTGCCCCGTAAACTCAACAAAATCGTACTAACTTAAGTTTGTTTAAGCACTTAACGCAGGCTCGCCTAACGAATCCCGAAAGCGTGGGGATGAATATCGTCTCCGTGGATTGCTCCCGGTATGAGTCCCATAGGTACATCACAAACAAAACTGAACACTTTTCACGTGTAAGTAAGGAGCAATCTTGCCCAACATGTAAATACTACACAGTACACCGGCTTCCAAATTTTGGCAAATTAATTCGCTTAACATATTTAAAAAGTTTAGGAAGAGCGTGGATTTATTTACAAATACGGCACGTCTTTTTTACCATCACGATATGATGTGTTTTATGGGCTTAACTTAATTTGGTTCGTTTTAGGGTCCTTTATTAGATCATGCGGTGAGATTTGATGCTGGAAATGACTTCCTTTCATTAAGATGTATCTCGGCTATTTCATTTCAGATATCTTGAAAACTTTCACAATAAAACTCAGATTATGTTTAATTCACGGACATTTTGGTGAAAATTCTTTCTAATCGTCTAACCCCCATATCTATAAACAAGTCAAAGTGATTACTTGAGTAAGAGTTGAAATACAACTTGCTTGCTTGTTGCTTGAGTTAAAATACGATTTTTATTCCGTTGAAGTTGGAACTGTCAAAAGTTTAATTCTTGGCTTTAGGTACTTTCCTCGACGGTGCTTACTTCGTTCAAATTCTTCCTAATGAATAAAAATCCTTGCATAGGTATTATACCTATCGCTTCTATAACTAACTAAAAATACCAGGTTCATAGTCACTATTGGATATTCAAGGGTTGAATTTACGATTTTAGTCTAGTTTTATAAACTCATGTTAACGATAAAGATCGCTGCACTGCAACAATAAATAGCGGTACTATGTTAGCTTGGCACTTAGAAGTACCGTGATAATTTGTTGCCTTAATAGACTCGTAGCGTACCAGGTACCACATACTGGGAGGGAGAATGGAAGGACAACACAATACCGCATATAATTCGCGCAACACACTTAAGTTTGCTTCAATTTAGCCTAAGTATGCATGAATGAATCAGAATCGAGGTAAGTGGCGACTGGCGTGCGATTGAAGAGGCCTATGCCTAGCAATGGGCTATATCATACTATATATATATATATAATAGTAATATGCTTCCTATATGAAATAAAGACGAAATTGCGTTTTCTGAAATAACAAAATACTTTTATTCACAAAGCAATTGAATACAAAGTTTTAACACAGTTTGCACATTCTAAACAGAGTATCTTACCTGAAATAACAAAAAACAACATTTAAAGCCTTTACTTCTGCTTAAGTTTATATACTTCCTTTCTCCTTTTATTTATACAGGAAACTATTTACTATTCCATGTTTATCTAAATTTAATTTATTCAAAATTACCTCCACACTGACAGTCGATGTCATAGACATCTATAGATAATAAATCCATAAAGAAAAGGAACGACACTAGTATAGTGATATTCTTTACATCTCCCACCCTCGGAGAGAATCAATCTAATTGATTATTCTATTAAGAGCTAACCTTTACTGGGGATAACTTTGTGACATGGTAGAAGTTTGACTCCACCTTCTTATGTCCAGCATCAACTTCATATATCGAATTTGACATCTTTCTTAGGATTTTGTATGGTCCGATTCTTACTTCATCCATTTTTTTTCTATTTAGCCGGTTTCCGTTTTCTACATATACTCTATCGCCCACTTCGAATTTATATTCTTGTCTATGTAGATCAAATATTTTTTTATTATAGTTATGAGATTTTATTGAATTTTCAAATGCTAGTTCTCTGTCTCTTTTTAGATCTTCTATTGTGCATCTTGATTTTAATTCCAGTGGCAAAATATCCATTTTCTCTCCTTCTAAAAGATATTTTGGGGTGAACTTAGTAACTGTATGTTCTGTTTCGTTATATTTTTCTACACATATTTGTGCAATAGTTGTCCATGCTGTTTTCTTGTCCCCTTCGTTTATTTTGCACCTTATCCTATTTACTAAAGTTTGGTTTAGCCTTTCATTAAGTCCATTTGAAAATGGTGCGTCCACAGCAGTGAATACCATTGTTATGTTTTTCTTTTTCAGAAAGTCTTTAAACTCTTTGGAATTTATGCCAGGGTATTGGTCTGTTAATACTATATCAATATGATTACTTGGTGTCACATTTTTCATCAACTTGATAAAATCATTAGAGTTTTGATTTTTTGATGTCAAAATATAAGCATATCGTGTAAAATGATCAACCAGGAGATGTAAGTATTTTTTTGTAGACCGTGATCCTCCGAAACCTCCAATTGTATCAATTAACATAATTTCAAACGGGCGTGTTGCTGGACCTAAATGGGACATCAAACCAAATTTAGAATTCCTTCTTGATTTGTTTTTTATACAAATGTCACATTCATCACAAATTGTCTTAATATTTGTAATTATGTTCTTTGCTGTATAGAAAGGGGTTATTTTATTTATCATTTGTGTTCTCCCAATGTGACAGTAATTATTGTGGACATCTCTAATTAGTGTTTTGCTAAATGCTTCTGATAGTATAATTTTTTTCCTTTTTTTATTTTTTTTGTAATAAATGTTATTCTCCAGAAAAAACTTTGATTTTCCATCTTGGAGATTTAGATTTTTGTCTTGGTCCTTTTTTATATCTTCCATGTTTATTAAATTTACAACTTTTAAAAAATCTTCGGTATTTTCATGAGGTTCTAAGACTGGATTTCTGCTTAAACAGTCTGCTTCTTGATTTGACAGTCCCGGGTTATATTTTATCTTAAAATTGTATTGTGATAAATAATATGTCAAATCACCCAATTCCTCATCAGTTCTAGACTTTAAGTTCAGATTTTCCAATGGTTTATGATCTGAATATACTATAAATTCATTATTCATAAGCCAATGTTGCCAATATTTTACAGCTTCCTTAATTGCCAGGCATTCTAAATATATTGCCTTCTTTTTCTTTTGAGTGTCTGTCAATTTTTTTGAAAAGTAGGCTACAGGTTTATTTACTCCGTGTTCATCTTCCTGTTTTAACACAGCTCCCACTCCTTTAATACTGGCATCAGTGTAAATTTTTATTTGTTGTTCTGGGTCAAATATTTTTAGAATTGGTTTCGAGCATAGTAATTCCTTTATTTTATCAAATGATTTCTGACATTCTTTGGTCCATATAAATTTTACATCTTTCCGTAATAAATTGTGCAATGGATCCAGAATAATTGCATTGTGTGGTATAAATTTATGATAAAAGTTTACTTTCCCAAGGAACTGACGTATATTTTTCCTTGTTTCTGGAATGGGGAAGTTTCTGACAGCTGTTAAATAATCTTTGAGAGGTCGAACTGAATTATTTTCGATTATGTGTCCCAAATACTTGGCATGATTATTTGCAAAAGTACATTTCGAGAATTTCAGTCTAAATCCTTCTGTTAGTATTGCCTCAAGTAGTTTTGAGATATGTATTATGTGTTCCTCGAAACTTTTAGAAAAAACTAGGATATCGTCGATGAAATTCACTGCAAAATCTGAGAGTTTATATTTTCTTATTATTGTTAGGGTTTGTGAATTTTGCCTTTGCTATTTGATAATTTAATCGATATTCGTATTAACAGAGCTTTTATTTTATTATTTTACGCTGGCAACTTTACCCATTTATTATATTAGTGGTCGCTCTGTCATCGATGGACGAAACAAGGCGGGAACCAATCAGAGCGCTCGTTTCTCTTCGCGCTAAAAATAGGATTTTTAAGCGGGAACACGGGAAGAACGTTGGCGGGTTGCGCGGGGAAACGTTTGGGGGTTTTGGGACTGACAAAAAAGAGATTGATGATTGTATTTGTATCAGCAGTAATTCATGTCATTGTGAATTAAAAGACAGTTTCATATTAAAATCGTTGTATCATTCAACTACGTCCTGTTCCTGTTGGGGTTGGTTTACATTATGTTTCTCAATATTCTTTGGAAAATAGCCGGAGCTGTCTTTAAACCAAATGGGAGGCATGTCCACTGGAAATGGCCTTCTTGTGTGACGAATGCCGTCTTATATCTATCTTCAATTTTCATCGGAATTGACCAGAATGCTGAATTTATATCAAAAGTAGAATAATATTCACAGTTTACAGTCTTTACCATCAAGTCTTCAATCAAGGGAAATGGTTGCGATTGAGGGACAACAATTTTATTCAATTCCCGGAAATCTATACACAGTCTTGATCTTTTCCCATCTTCTTTCTTATATGCCAGGGTAACCGGAGCAGCAAAAGGGCTATATGATTCCTCAATTAAATTGTTCTTCAATAGTTTTGATATTTGATTTTCAATTTCTTTTCTATCATCAGCTGTGCATCTATATGGGCGCTTGTAGCAATATTTATCAACTATCAAGTCTATGTGAGCTTCATAATCTCTTACCGTACCAACATCGTATTTGTCCTTAGCAAAGACTGGTTTGTATTTTTTTATTAATTTATCAATTTCAGTTTGTTTACATAAATCTAGGTGGTTTACTGAAATTTCAAATTCACTGAAATTAATATGTTCATTGAAATTTACTTTATATCTATTTATATGGTTTATTTCTTGTTTCCGTGCTTCAGAGTACAGAGAAATATCTTTTTCATTTTTGTCACCTAGTACATCAGGAATGTCGACATTCATTAAATTGAAAATATCCATCTCGGAATCTTTATTTTTGATATCCGCATCATTTTGGACTTTATTCTCTTTTTGTGGATTATTACATTGTATGATATTTAATTCTTCATTTTGGATTAATTTGAATTTTTGAATACAATCCAAACCAATGAGAAAATCATAGTGAAAATTTTCACTATCTATCACAAAAATATTCATTTTTCTTTCAATGTCATATATTTTTATTTTCAATGTTACAATACCTTTTGTTTTCTTTTCACCATTAATAGTTTTCAAGTTGACTGTTTGTTTATTAAGTTTGTCTTCTTCTTTTTCATGTATTTTCAATAATTTTGCATTGATTAATGACACATTTGAACCAGAATCATAAATTGCGGTAACTTTTAAACTATCATTTAATAATATCTTTACTTTTATTAATGGTGATACTTCTAGTTTTTTGGATTCTCATTATTTAGTTCAATTTCTAATTCCGAGTTATTCACACTTTTCACAACTGATTTTTGATTTTTCCCATTAAACCAGCAGGTTTCCTCAGGATGAAAACGTTTCCCTTTTTTCTCAGTGACACAAATTTGACATGGTTTCTTTTCTTCATTTTTTCTTGTTTTTATGTCAGAGTTTGTGTAGTTCTTCTTTTCAACTTTGTTCCTTCCAACAAAATGTTCTAATTTGCCTATCTCATTGTAGAGATTTTCGGTTTCTTGTAATGTCTCTCGATCAATTTTATCACTTAGGTAATTAGGTAGGCCTGCTGCTATAAGATCTATAAGAGTACCAGTATCAATTGTTTTTCTAACCTCTAATAGCAATTTTTCTTTTTTTAATGCATATTCAAGCAATGAACCCGTTTGATATTTAAATCCAAGAGCATATCTGATCGGCGACCAACCCTTGTTCCCAAATGTTTCACAGAAGTTTTTTTCCCATTTAATCCACTCTGACTCTACTGTAAATTTAATTAACATACAACTGTACCAATTCACACTAGAGTATTCTAAAAATTGTTTTAAAATTTCTATTTTTTTCCTATCTTCTTCAATATGGAAACGTTCACATTCTTTGTTGAAATCTTTAATCCATTGGTGAGCATTTGCATTTCTACCAGTGAATTTTTCAATCACAAATTCTTTTGATACTTTCACTAAATTTTGTGTTTCAGATTTTTTATCCTTTTCTTCGAGTAATTTCTCTAATAATTTCTCCAATGTTTCATTTGAGCTTCTAGTTAAAGATTTTTGATCATTTATGTTTTCCATAATCTCTTCAAGGTAAAAATCATTAAACTGTATATTTTGTTCTTCATCTAAATATGTCTTTGATATCTCATCATTTAAAGTTATCCATATTTTCCTTGTCTGATGTCTTCTATTCAATGTTTTTCTTATCTTGGCATAGTTAGATGTATTTAATATTAATTGATGTAAATTTGCTGGTTGATATTCAGGCGGAATGCCAAAAGTTTGACCATCAGGTGTTCCTATTGAAGTTATGCAAATAATGTTTGTTTTTCCATCTGATGCTGTTTTCACACAAAAATCGAATCTTAACTTCTCCATATCTCTTGAAATATTCGCAGAAAATGTTGTTTTATAATAGTAATATGCTTCCTATATGAAATAAAGACGAAATTGCGTTTTCTGAAATAACAAAATACTTTTATTCACAAAGCAATTGAATACAAAGTTTTAACACAGTTTGCACATTCTAAACAGAGTATCTTACCTGAAATAACAAAAAACAACATTTAAAGCCTTTACTTCTGCTTAAGTTTATATACTTCCTTTCTCCTTTTATTTATACAGGAAACTATTTACTATTCCATGTTTATCTAAATTTAATTTATTCAAAATTACCTCCACACTGACAGTCGATGTCATAGACATCTATAGATAATAAATCCATAAAGAAAAGGAACGACACTAGTATAGTGATATTCTTTACATATATATAGTATGAAATTTTGAAATGGCCCATTTTGCCCGTTCGAGACATACCTATTATATGATAATTATATAATAAAAAGTTTATTTCGGAACAAAAACACAGCACTAGGCACAACAAGTAAAACGATGGTAGCTGCTAAAGTATGAACTGTAGCGCAGCTAACAATGCCCTTTCCCAGATACAGAATGGAATGACGTTCCATGCTAAAAGTGCCTAAGGTAATTATTAAGTTAATTTATAATTTAAACAAAAAAAGAAGCAAAAAAAAGAAGAAAAGAACAGTAGGTACATAAGATTTGGTATGTATTTTGACGGTGAGTTAATGTGGTGAGTGTAGGCTAAATGTTAATGAGGTGTGCATGTGTGAGGGAGTGATGAGTGTTTTACACTTCCACGAGTTTCTCTGTTTCATAGTAATTTTGTGATAATTTTTTTAACCAAGAATCAATTTTCATTTTGCAGAGAGGTAAGATGTCTGGGCTTTTGTTTAATATGTTGAATATTTTTAAACTTATGTGTTTGTAATGACGACTTGCAGCTACCGTTCTACGAGACTCAGTGTTACAAATCCTATTCGAGCAGCGCGACGTGTAGATCAAAAGTAAGTAGGCTAGCTAAAGGGGATATAGGGAGGATGTCGAATATCAGATCGGTTTCCTTGCCAGCACCCAGGATAGCTCTCTGCGCTCGTTCGACACGTAGCATAACTATTTTACCGGCACCACCCCAGACCGTTTGGCAACACCCTATAACAGACTGAGCGAGAGCAAAGTAGACGGTAATTAAACAGTTAAAATCGGCGGCGCCTCTGAGCTTTTTAAATATATATATATATATATATATATAGTTTTCTCTCAAGATCTACAGTTGAAGCAACATGTTGCTTCCATTTCAGGTTGCTATCAAGAGTGACGCCAAGATATTTGATAGTAGGGTAATTTTCCAATTGTTATCAGACACAGTTATCGTGTAGGTGTGCGCACGAATTTCAATCGGTATGGGTGGCTGACTTGACTTCATAGTAAAGAATGTGATAAATTTGGTCTTGTTGACATTTAGAGTGAGAAGATTTTTAGCCACCTAATGACGGTGCTCAAGGCAGACATCGAGTTAAGGCGAGTTTCAGCCCAGTACCGGCCATGTACAATTAGAGATGTGTCATCGGCATAAGCTATTATTTTGCAGTTGGGTAAGGATAACTTACATTGCTCATTCACGTAACTGAGAAAACGTGGGGGTCCCAGGACACTGCCCTGGGGTACACCAAAAGTGATCGTCTCCTGGTTGCTAAGGTAGTTATCAAGCTTTACTATTTGTTTACAATCTGTAAAATAACTCCTGAAGAGATCGTGGGCCGTCCCGCGAATACCAAGATGCTCTAGTTTCGAAAAAAGTGTGGGAAACAGTTTCGAAGGCTTTTGATAGGTCTAAAAAGATGGCAAGACTTTTATATTTATTTTCCCAATAGCCAATAATAGTATATGTAAATTCAAGCACAACATCTTGGGTGAATTTTCCAGCCCCCTGATTATTGGAAAGAAGGTTACGTTTATTTAGGTGTTTGGTTGTATTTCAGTTGAGCTTTTTCTAATATCTTTGAGAGCGTAACACAGGAAACACTGAAATGGTTCTTTAACTGGTGTTATAGTATCTGCCTACTACAGACACTCTATACTCACACTTATCATCCATATTCATACTTTTATTAGTTTTACATTAGCATTTTACGAATCGTTTAGTTTTTATAAATATTTTCTTAGTATTCTTTGTTGTGATATAACTTGTCAGTTGTCATTTACTTTTATTTTTAATTGTTACTAGCCAAATTCTTTATGAAAGTTTCATTTAGATTATATATTACTAAAAATTATTATCATCAATTTGTGAGTTCATATTCTGAGTTATATTTAGAAAAATATTATGTGCAAGGTTTTTGACCAATTGTTACTGGCTGCTTTGAATACTGGCAGGTTTCGTCTTACTAGAGCGCAGCAGTTTTGAATCTAGAAATAAATTTCAAGAAAGAAACGAAGGATCAGGGTATAAAAGGGATTTCTGATGGATGCCCTTGGTCAGTCGAGTCAAGAGCTCAGTCAAGTCTTCAGTAACGCCAATCTAAAGCAGGTTTGGCAGATGAACATGCCGGCTGAGTTGTCGATGCCGTTGCAGAGAGCGCTGCGCACCATTTTACATAGTGCTTCTCTATCCTGTGTTTCTGGAGGAGCGTTCTTCGTCTGGTGCTGCCGTGGCTGCTGCTAACTGCAGTGAGGAAGCTGCTCTACGTATCAAAATATTTCAACTTATAATAGCATATTTGCAAGCAATAAACTACGTTTACGGGGTAATAAGGGACTAATGTTACATAATAATAAACAATGGGTCACGCGACTTATTTGATACGGCCAAGATCCGCCTCATATAGCACTTGGAAGTGAGGACTGATATGGACATGATGTTTTTACGATATTTTTCTATTCGTTTTTATTCGGAAATGCTCGTAACATCCTCAAGTGATGGTCGAAGGCGTCGAAATTGTAGATGTCATTCACATTCAAGATCATTTCACAAAATGTTGCTACACTTACCAAAGAAGATATGATTTACATAAAATTTAAAGGTCACTCGTTCCGTTGACCTTTGACAAATTCTTTATCTTTATTCGACGCATGTAATCAGACAAGGTCATATAAATTCAATAAAGTATTTTAGTTTTTATAGGCATTTTGCTTTTTTAATAGATTGAAACGTCTAGATGTATCTTGCTGACCTTTATATGCACTTGTTGAACTAAGTTTTTTGTTTCGCGTTTTAGATGTTTTCTATGCAGTCTTCAATAACGGTCAAAGACACGGAATCGATTAAACGTGTTTTAGATACATTAAAAAAGGTTTTAGTAAAAATAGATTTTAATGCATTTCAATAAAACATTTCGTTAAAAGTCTTTAAGTAATTCCTGTTCCTCGGTAGTAGGTAATAAAAATATATACTCCTGTAGAGTCCATAAAAGACAGAATATCTTAAGGGTTTTAGGGTTCAATACGGTAAAGGTGAAAATTAAAAGTTTATGACGCGATTCACTTTTCTTCTTCTTTTTTTAAGTTAGAAAGCAGCCTGTACTAAAATGGAAATGTAAAAAGAAACTATCAATATGGCTCAAATAGAAAGAAAAAAGTAATATTGTAGAGAATAGGAAAAAGTGTGTATTATAAAAGCTGAACACCTAAATCATGCTGTTTAGTTCTAGTAGAAGCGAGAATCATCGAGATATACACTTCTAAATTCACAACTTTTTTCCCGTGAGGTTTAGCAGAAACTACAGAACACATAATATCTGGTTGCGAGAGCGTCGCACCTGACTAGGGCATACGAAACGGGTTTTCGGTCTCATAGTAAAACCCGGTTTTTCCCGGTTTTACAATGTGAACAAAACCCGTTTCGTATGCCCTACACCTCACCTTTCTCAAGTACATCATCATTTAGGTGCATGAGATACGTAATAATCGCCCCTTGGAAAGACTGGTTGTCAGACTTTTGCGCCACTACCACTACCAGTCACGACTGTCAAACTGTCTGACTGTCAATCTACAAATGACAGCTGCGACCAAACGTCTTAACGTTCTTTCCGAGGCACGGGGGAAACTCGGTATGTAATGGGTGGTCACCCATCCACGAGCCAACCTAAGTAAGCACGGTTTAACCTAAAGATCAACCCAAGCGGCTATCTAGTAAGGCAGTATGAGAAAATATTTAAGTACACAATGTTTAAGCATTTACGAAAACATTTTCAATCCACCTGAGTACCTATCCTAGACAATAAACCAACGAAGTCAAAGCTATCGATCTCAGAGAAGAGAAAGCCCACGTAACATCTATGCATCAAGTAGTAATTGTGCTCCACTTTAAAAGACATTCATTTAAGTGGGACTCGTCTATTTCTCCACAGGATATCCGATTCCGTTGTTGTGTGCTTTTTTTCCTTCGATCTTTTATATTAAACTCCGTGTGAGCAAGTATAGAACTAAATAAATCATGATCTGCAACTGCTCCCTTCTTGTACCGCGTTGACTTCTAATATTTTAATGGTGAAATCATAACACGTGTAATCCCCGAAAATAAATAAATACACTTTTGTCTAACCCAAAACTGTATTTATTGTACACGCATTTTGTGAAAGTTATATTGAAGTCCCATATCTAACGAAATGAATGTATACGCTATATACCTACTGCTGCAACCTCTACTTCATCTGCCACCATGCATGGAAATCCTGTGAATGACCATTAGTCTAAGATCACCAGTGAACGCATTAATTTACTGCATCATTACAAATCAACCTACCCGACCTAACCTGTGTAAGCCAGTATTCATGTTGATCACATTCCAATATTATAAAGGGTGTAAAACACCTCTTAACAAACCCGAAAGGCACTGGTTCTCCCTGTCATTGCGATATTTTTTTTGTTCTACACCATACCTGGGAACCTTCTAGTTACGGAGATATTATGGGTCAAAGTTCCAACTTTTTGACAAGTATTTTTTTAAATACAAGTTTTTGATGTAAGATTTTTACTTTAAACACCTCCACAACCCCCGTACTATTCAATCCGTCCATAAGCACAATGTTTTGAGTGCGTTACATTGAGTTCTACCACAAAACATGATTTAACACCCCCCAAAAAAAAGTCGTTTCCCAGCAATAATTTTTGCGTAAAGTTACTTAGTTTCATGTACAGAATGCTTGGTTGACGGCTTCGTGATGAGGTGTTTTAAACCGTGTATAGGTACCTTCCCAAATTAAAGGTGAAAGTGAGATTTAGCTAATTTAGCACAGACCTGCTAAGCTGAGAGAAGATGGATGGGAAAATGCAAAAGTTAAAGTACGCTGACAACTAAATTATTTTGTTTGCAATTCATGAACCTAAACCATTGAAACTTTATAATAACTCATTAAATAGTTCTACTAAACCTGTGATCGAAACAGTCGTGACTATGTATACGTAAACGTGACATCAAAGAAGGCTTTATCTTAACGTTTGGCCACTGTCCAAACCGAAGCACGTGATAGGGCATGGATTGTGCTCACACAGCGGTGGACGCATCGGCTAAATGTCACGTCTGCCACACATAACGACCTTGGGTTTTAAGACAATGTGGTCCTCTCAGATATATCGTCTTAGAGGACTAATCTAAGGACCGCTTGCATCATAGATTTAGAGCTAAACGCGTTTGAAGTATTTTTCCTTCTCTGACATTCATTTGAAGTAAGCAGAGACAGAATGAGGTTTTAAATACGTTTAGCTTTAAAGCCATATTGTGATTAATGGTGTTAACTGATCATAGGTGTAAGATACTAAATTCAAATTATGCAAAATTATGTAATTATTATCAAAACAAAACGAAAACACTGTGGCTAATTTATGGAATTACGCAAACGTTAACCTTACGTTTGCGTAATACCATAATTTTTAATTAAGTCAACAAAATCTTAATAATAATCTTAATCTTGAGTTTTTTTCTTAGCTCCTAGGATCCCTCAAGTGTTGAAAAGCTACTAAACTTGCATCGGTGAAAGCATAATCAGCCTTTAATATTCCTCTTACTGGGGAGACCCATGTCTCGGAATGGACTTTAATCCACTACGTGGGGTGTGGGTTGGTAGATGTCATTTGTCCTCGAATTTTATTTATCCATTCATATAAATGTGGACGGAATGTGGATGGAGGGGGAGAGAAAGGCCCAAGAAAAAATAAAATAAATAAATAAATAGATTGTGTGAGGAATGATATGAAGGATAAAGGAGTAATTGATAGCATGTCTACTGACAGGGGCGAATGGAAGAAAAAAACGTATTGCGCCGACCCAAAATAGCATGGGACAAGGGCAAAGGTGATGATGGACATGGACATTCTCGTGATGTCTCCTTTGCCATTTTTAGCGTAGTTGAGATGATATAAATTACAAAAAGTACATAACGTGCCTGCCTATCCAAAACCACCGCTTGCAAGTCGTTGGTCGGACCACCACTGCGCATTCACCGGTCACCAAAGAAAACCTAAGCTTAATTGTTATATCTACTCGTTGTTTGCCTAATGACAGCATTGAGTTTCAATATACCCACGTAACTGGCAGCTCAGTTATTGCTATTATTTGGCACAGTTCCAAATGTTCCAGCCACGGTCACTACGAAGAATTCTCTAACAGATAACCCATATTGCACGTGACCTGAAGACTAAACTCCATGGTTCGAAGATGAAGGTACCATTATATTTGAAAGACAATAGAATTTCTTTAAATTCTTACCTTGTTTTAAATATTGATAATCATTTATTGGAAAAACCCTAGAGGCAAAAGTAAAACCAATAGGTGAATATTTTGCCTTTTTTTAGAAATTATAGCATAAAAATATTAGCACAATATCTAAATGCATAATATATACTAGCATAATTTTGTAGAACTTACCTATCTATAGATGCTCAACTCAATGAAAAACATGCATAACTATAATATAAAAAAAATAAGTGGGCCTAATACTCTTCTGTTTTTGAAAGAGTCTAGAAGTTTGCAACTACCCCCCAAAAAAACAAAACATAACATAGCAAAAATCACGCTTGTACTTCCCGAAAAGTAAGGCAGAGGTGTACCAACACCCTTTTTTTTTACGAATGGGAAATCATCAAATGACTTCTCCCGCTCTGGGCAGAGCGGGAGGGAGTGTAAGACTTGTACTGACTAAAACCCATCCATGTTCCTTCTTCGCCCTTTGTGTTCCAGGGCCACGGTATCTCTTTCGAACAGTCCCGCAACCCTGGCAGGCATCGGCCCTCTCGGACCCCTTCTGGTTTGCTGACATCTCCTTGAGGTGTACCAACACCCTCATGTTGTCAGTTAAGTTTACGTATCATATAATAGAGGCTGGGCCTAAACTGGCCCCACACATGCATCGAAAAAGGTTTTATCTAAACTAACCTAAACAATGATATTCTAAGACCCGTCTTAGGTCAATTGCTCAGCTCAGTTTTCAAAACGGCCATCGATTCGTATTCTTAGCCGCAATAAAGGGATTCTGAAATTTGGCAAGACGTCTAAGAAGGCTACTAAGAATACTAGCGATAATCTGGATTAGAAACACAACATACATAGTTTTTCCCAAAAAGGTTTTAATTTATCAATTTGGGTAGAAGATTAAAAAAAAATTGAATCTCATAAGTCACCGAGTTCAATAAACTTATTGCAACCTTCCTCAATGGCGAAAGGTTCTGTACCTATTCATTGAATTGGTTTTAAATTAAAATAGACTTTTATTATATGTCGTAAAAATTTAATCGGACCATTTTATATTTTTCTGTGCATATAACCAGTTTGAATTAGAAACCTCCTTGTTGCATTGAAGGTCATTTTTGCCATAGCAACAGTACCTACCTATTCTTAGATGTTCTGAGAAGGTGCTAGGACCTTTAAGTCATTATTTGTTGACATAGCTGCGTACTAGCTGTGCCCGTGTAACTGTTCGCGTGAATTTACATGTAGTTTTTCTGTAATTATAATACAGGATCATCGACGCATAAACGGTTACCACATATTCAGTAAATCTTTGCTTTTCCCCAGAGCAAAGAATTTTTTCATCAATAAATAATTTTAAACAAAAAAACTCCTTAAAAAACGGTCGAAATGTCCATCCTGTATTTTTTTGCCTAAAAACCCCAGGATAATTTATTGCAGCAGAAAATCATCTACTTACCCTAATTCGACAAGTAGGTAGTTCTCGAGTTATTAGTGATACACATACAACAGACATAAATACTAAATTAAACTGTGTTCTACAATTTGTGAGGAAACACTTTGAACACATTGTGCCTACCTTCACTCAATGCATACCTTTACGTGCAATGAAACATGTCTTCAGGAAAACCGTTCATGCTGTATCAGTTGCATGAACGATTCGACGCTTTATCAGCCGCATGAACGAACGATTCATTCACATTTTATCCTCTCAGAGACATGCATGACATTTTCAACTCTACATATTTCTCGCAAGAGAGATTACTTGAAATAAATCAGATAACCGGCTGAATGCAGCAATTTTCTTTCAACTCGCATATCAAAATGTAAGCAATATGTTCGGAAGTATAAACTTAAGGACATGGCTTTAGAATGATTCAATAAGAATTTATATCGTACTCAATTTCAGACCGACGTAAATCCTGTAAGGACCTACAAACAAGTCTGACGCGAAAAAGCGTCGGGATTTCGAGATTCCTAGTACATTTAGGTAATATAAAATGGCGTTTCGTCGCGTCGCAGAATGGCATCGCGCCGCTTTGGGTGTAGGAATCAACTTCGGTTGTAGGTAAACAGTTTGTGTACTTAGGACGACCCTTTTTATACAGAAATATATTAAATCAGTAATTCGATTGGTAAATATAAGTGTTTCCTTGTTTCCTGGCAAAGACGATCCTGATTGTATTGACATAAAAAATCCATGAAACTCATAAGAGATCAAGCAAGTTTTCGGGTATCTGATTTCCTTAAGGGTTATAAAATGAATAAAATATTTATAATATTTATCTTGTTAAGTAGTCCACTCTCCAAACAGGGTTATCGGGAATTGGTGAAGTATTCATGATTTGTTCTGAATATCATGATCGTAACAGGTCAGTGACCGGTTATCGGAACTGGTTCCTTCTAGAGTTTGGTCAAAATCGTAAAATGTAAATGCCACTAAGATAGAATACGATTGTTTTCCAGGTTGTAGCGGCTATTTAATATTTTAATATATTTTTTTATTGAAGTGAAAACTTCTTTAGCAGCGTTGTGTGCTTTTGTGATGGGTAAAAAATGTTAAACTCGCGGCAGGTTTCGCGTCAGGAGGCCTACTCTCTTTCTCCGAAACGTAACTTCGGCAACGAACGAAAATTAAACGTAGTTAAGTTTGTGACCCTACTCTATATAATTTGAGGACGCACATAAGAAGTTCGAATTCACAGACAATTAACGTGAACGAATGCATTGAATGTTATTGTGTGCGTCCGCAAATTATATGTATAGAGTAGGGTCACAAACGTAATTACGTTTAATTTTATCCATCTTACGAATTTTCCAGTTTTGGAAACCCAAACTCAATGACAGATGTCATAAAGTTCAAATTCCTTCGCAATCTACGTGACTTGACGGTCACGTGTCCAGGAGGCCTACTCTCTTTCTCCGAAACGAAACTTCGGCAACGAACGAAAATTAAACGTAATTACGTTTGTGACCCTACTCTATACATATAATTTGCGGACGCACACAATAACATTCAATGCATTCGTTCACGTTAATTGTCTGTGAATTCGAACTTCTTATGTGCGTCCTCAAATTATATAGAGTAGGGTCACAAACGTAATTACGTTTAATTTTCGTTCGTTGCCGAAGTTTCGTTTCGGAGAAAGAGAGTAGGCCTCCTGGACACGTGACCGTCAAGTCACGTAGATTGCGAAGGAATTTGAACTTTATGACATCTGTCATTGAGTTTGGGTTTCCAAAACTGGAAAATTCGTAAGATGGATTGACATTAGGTTACGAAGGAATTTGAACTTTATGACATCTGTCATTCAGTTTGGGTTTCCAAAACTGGATAATTATCTTATGCACAAACAAAACCTTCGGATTCTCCTAAGAGGTAAAATTCGTAAGACGGATTGTAATAGTTCTGAAGTGTTAAATTTTTAATGTAATATAAATTGTCATGTTTGTGTACGATAGCGCAATAAATGAATATTGTATTTTGCCACATAAATGATTATACTTATAAACAGATAATTAACGCAATTCGTGCAAAATTATTACCCCAAAATGCACAACGTTAATATTCAAGTTTTTACTTCTGCCGGCGGCACTCCCGGAGTGCAACGCGTTTTTTTTTAATTTTAATTATAGGTCTAAGCGGGACGCAGTATCATGCTGCGACCCCCTGAGCTCTTAGCCAACGCGCCAAGAAGGGTACTAATTAGTACGGCAAAATAGATAATAGCTTTCAACTCTTGAGTTAATAAGTGAAAGGACGTTGAGTGGGCGACGACAGTCAAGGCCACAATTTATAAAACACAACATCAGTCTTGTTTACAAACACTTTATTGTTAATGCGTGAGTATTACGGAGTATTATGATAAGTTATGCACATTTAACCGAAAACTTTTAGGAAAACTTCGTTACAATCTAGTAAAATGATTTAAAATCACAGTGGGCACACGAGACACGTCCTGTCGCTAGCGCCCGGGGCGAGGTGGGGAATTTACCTGATACAGTCACTTAAAAAGCTGTCTTAAATCTTAGTACCTAAATCTTGAGGTACAAATTGCCAAAAAGTCAATATTCTTTGTCATAAATGTTTTTATTATTTAGCACTTCATATTCTGAGTACTGTTATGATAAATAGACTATGTGAATGTATAGGTATTTATTTATTTGGATTTTGAAACAAAGTTATGCCCCGTAAGCAGGTGATTTTGTCGGACGCTTTAGAAGAAAACCTCCTATAAGAATCTCACGAAGATCTTTGTACAGGTAGCTAGATTTATTGGTATTTATACAATAACTGAACGAGCTCCAAGTTAAATCTCGCCTATCCACTATCTGCACGAAACGACTCCTACAGTACTTCGGACACGTGGCAAGGAAGGAGCCTGATAGCTTGGAGAAGCTTATAGTCGCTGGTAACGTGGAAGGAAAAAGGGGTCGTGGAAGACCACCAACCCGATGGACAGATGCGGTGAAGGAAGTCTGCAAAGGGAATTTCCGGGCATCTGTCCGCATGGCCGGAAACCGTCAAGCATGGAGAGCCTTGGTGGAAAAGGCGACGACCTCATGTGGTCACGACCCTCAGTCATGAGGAACGAGGAAGAAGAGATACAATAACTAGCTGTACCGCGCAACTTCGTCTGCGTAACATTTTCCCCGTTTTCGCAAAATTTTTCATTACTGCTCCGCTCCTATTGGTTGTAGCGTGATGATATACAGCTTATGTTACTTCTAATACCTCCAAGAATATGTGTACAAAGTTTCATGATGATCAGTTTAGTAGTTTTCGCGTGAATGCGTAACAAACAAGCTTACATTCACATTTACAATATTAGTAGGGATATAATATAGGTTTACGTGCAGGCACTTGCAACAGTGATATATGGAATGCCACGGCTCTTCCTAGAACGACAAACTAACGCTACGTACTGTATCAACTTAATGGAATATACTCCTAACTTGCAGTAACTTTATACTAACGTATGCCCAACACATCTATAAGTATGCATATGTATGTATACTATGTTTCTTGAGATTGTCTAAAGTATAAGCCTTAGTGTAAATGCTATTAGCTGACGAATTGGTAAACTAAGTACTCAATCCAATCTGCACAAATCCATACTTCCATACCTACTAGTCCATCCATACTAATATTATAAATGCGAAAGTCACTCTGCTTGTTTGTATGTTTGTTTGTTACCTTTTCACGATTAAACGGCTGATTGGATCTTAATGAAATTAGGCAAGAAGTTGGATTTCAACCTGAGGAAGGACAGAGGCTATATATCATAACGCTACGACCAATAGGATCGGAGCAGCAATGAAAAATGTTTCGAAAACGGGGAAAATGTGACGCAGACAAAGTTGCGCGGGACAGCTAGTATTAAATAATACACCATTTAACCGAATTTCCTCACTTGTTTTGTATAACGGGCTAGTATCCGCAACTCCGCGTGCAAAGCACGCATCTTGCGTGGCGAGTTTCCTCGATACAAGGTGTAAACAGACCCAAGACCCACGAAGCCTTCAACCAAGCATTCTGTACATTAAACTAAGTAACCTTACGCAAAAATTATTGCTGGGAAACGACTTTTATTTTTGGGGTGAAAGATCACGTTTTTCGGTGAAACTCAATGTAACGCATTCAAAACATTGTGCTAATGGATGCATTGAATAGTAACCGGGCTATGAAGGTATTTAAAGTAAAGGTTTATCCTTGAAAACTAGTATTTAAAAAAAAAACCTTCAATATCTCAGTAACTAGAAGGTTCCCAGGTATGGTCCAGAACGAAAAAAATATCGCAATGATGGGGAGAACAAGTGCCTTCAAACAAGTTGAAATCTATGCGACTAAATTTACTACTCCAAAGAACCTGCCACTCAATATAATACTTTATTACTACCAATAAATCGTAGGAATTTAATAACCTACACCATAGTATTCCGTAAAAGTTATCCATATTTAAATACGTAGCAGAAAGCATACATTCCCCTAATATATTTAGTCATTAGCATCGGGTAACAAACAAGCCGAAAGATGATCAAACCAAACAATCACGAATGAGCAAAAAAAAATTGATACGAAAACTCACGCGTCACTTTATTGTTGTCACCTTTACAAGTTACAAACGACTGATATAAAGACCGCCCAACTTTATGGAAGGAATCCGGGGTGTCACACAAAGTAAGATAAAAAAGAATAATGGCGAGAAAAGCCGGTTCCGCATAGAATGCACGGTGAAAACTTAGTTCGAAACTTAGTGATAAAACGTAATAATACCCGCGCGTGACATATTTCAACTTAAAAGTCCAATTGTCAGAAGATAAAAGTTTCCTTAACGTTGTTTCAGCGTTTTTCACGAAATAAAAATGGGGAGCAAAGTTGATGTGAACAATGAGGATAAAAATGTGTTTATTTCTAAACCTGGCCTGTTTACAGTGTTACGAATTTATGTATAGGTAAATAGAATCGTAAAACGTACGCGAATGTATAGCTGAGCTTTGAGTGGCATTTCACTGATTAGCTGGCTTCCCTTGTCACGCAATCACTAAGTGAAGGCTGGTTGACAAAAACAGAGCGGTAGGTAATATATGAAATTGGGTTTTTCACGCACGGGTTTATGTGCGTCAGCCGTCATAAGATTATTTTTACAGCACTCGCGGTTTAGATAAAAATAAATTGTGTTTAAAAGGATACTGAACCATGACACATTTTCATGGGTGCATTCCTATGAGTTCTCAGTTCCGCATTTTCTTATTATCAAAGTCATTTCACATCTGGTATCATTCATGTTAATTTTCACAAAAAAAAACCTGTTCTCTCGCGAAAATATAGGCGTTCCCTACGTAATACAGATCTAGGAACAACGCTAGGATTCGTCGTAATTATCATCGATCGAGCTCAAGTTGTAAGTTTCAAATTACTGACAGATTTGGCTCGTTAAACTAATGACGAGCAATCAGATACGCACTGTTGTCATTATATTAACGCACATCTCTGAACTTTAACAATGATCAATTCTTATATCCGTTTTCCGAGATTAGCTATATTTAAGCAGTGTTAACTTTTTTATGGACGCGTTAACAAATGACCGGATTTTGATTGGATACGATTTGGCCAAAGGTAAACCGTGTTAGGACAAAGGATACTTTTTATCTCCCGCAATAAAAACGTTTCTGTGGACGAAGCCTCAGGCAGAAGCTAGTCAAATTAAATTGTTCTACGTAGTACCGCAGCAAGAAGGACCGAAATATTGACCGTATTCAGATGTTCAGCAATCTGAATACTGTGTGACAATCTCTCATTTCGAGCCCCATGCTGGCCGTCAACAGCCTGAAATATGAACACTAACTAGACGTATGCAGTACGTATTAATCTGGAACTGTCTCCGTCGGCGGAGTCTCTGGTAAGACTGGAAGCCGACGCCAACATACTTGGGAGAAGTTTAGGCAGATGATGATGGTTGAGAATATGCTCGGTTCCCCTAAAATAGTTAAGTAAGTACTAGTACCAACACACCATATTCGCGAAAGTCATTTAATTTATAAAATGGATTTAACGTTCACGTGCATGCATACATAATAGCAGAGAGCGAATGCGTTTTTAGAAAACAAACTATAATTCATCACACCAACTAGCAAGTTTTGAACAAAGGAAAATCCAAATTTTTCCTCGGAGAACATCATAACATTTTAACTATATACATATTCGTTCTTTGACCTTTGTTAGGGAATATATTTAACACTGTACTACATAGGTATAAAATATTATTGTTCTATCTATAAACAGGGTAGCGGATGTATCTCCGTTTACGACTCTGAATGTCATGTCGTATCCATAAAAGAATGTCGTTTATCGAACTAGTTTTTAAAACACAAAAAACGAAACAATGGTAGGTAGTGGTCTACCATTTTCGAATACTTTATTTGGAAGTTTCAAATAGTTGTTATTTTTATTAAAACACCATATTTACAAGGCGAGCCTTAGACAGAATACCTAGACCGCGTTAAGGATTCTGCCCACTGCACCGTAGGATACCATGACCGTGCTATGAATATACATTCATCAGGCAAAAAAGTATATTATTTAAATAGAAAAGCAATGAGACTATGCCCACTAGACCTAGTCGGTCTAGTCGGTTTAGAGTCATACTTTTCAATACAAAGAATATAGGGTTTAACCACGTATGGTGATCGTTCTTAACCCGTTATAAACGGGTTGATGCGCTGATGATATGCTTTAGTGGGCATAAAAGTCCATGCCGTGTTTTTTCCGTGTCTGAAACGTCCATAACACGGTCTTAGTATGGTACGGTGTGGTGGGCAGACTCCTTTAGAAGCATCTAAGTTTTGCCTAGTCTATCTAACAAGTAACCAGATAGCTAACTAGTAGATGACAAAATAATTCTACATTACGAAAACCACTACACCACACAAAGTTACTAACACATCAAGATTTGGGTCCCTCACAACATACGCAGAGCAACCATTAGTGGCTAAGCGTAACCTAGTACAAACTAGAATGATTGTACATAGTTTTGCGGGTGTTATGTAAATAAGATCACAGTGCGTAGGTAGAGGGGTTGCCAGCCATCTTTTGTCTAGCTCTATTGATCCCGGTTTTTGTCAGGGAGATCTGATAGTCTCACTAATATACGGAGACCTTTTCCTCAGATGACTTTTCAAATGTAATGTTTTGTTTTATTTGTCTTTGTTGGACCGGGTTTTTGTTTTCGTTGTTTATTTGTAAATTGGTATTGGTAGTATACAAGGTGTTGTTTTGCACCCTCGTCAAAATTCAAGAGATTGCTATAAAATACATAAATAATCAATTTAAATTACAGTGCCTAGTTAATTATTAATAAACGCTGAAATTTTTTGGTTGTTTAAGTTTGTCAGTATATCAGAATAACCCCCTTAACGTGGTTAAGGGAATAAGAAATTATTGAATAAATGTTTGAGATTGTTTGTATGTGTGAAAACACGGTTATAGGGCGAGAATCAGACCGGCCGCGTTTGAAACATGGGTGGTTCACACTTACCGATTTCCGTAAAAAAAAGAAAACAAAAAAAATACTTACCCCTTTTATTATTGATTCGGGTCGAGAATCATTAGCATAGTTATCTCCTTGAATTTGACACGGATGCAAAACAACACCTTGTATAGAAGGATTTGGGTGGTATAGAAATGTTTATTCAAAAATAATATCGATTCGTAAAAAAGGGCCTGGACGAATATATTTGCATGTGTGGCATAAAAATATAAGGCCAAACATGATCGATCTTTTTTCTAAACAACCTGCATGCCTTGTATGTATACTCATGTTTCCACAAATAAATGTCGTTTTTTATCTTGAAGGGAAGAAAGTGCAAAATGGATTGAATGGGCAAATCTACCCAAAAGCTTATGCCAAACCAGTGAAGAAATACATAAGGTAGGATAGGTTTTAAAAGTGATGACCACTTGTACTTAGGCCATAAACTGTAGGTATAGAACATCTCTTAAATCGACTAAACATCTAGACCAGAATCTCATTGTCGTCTATAAAAGTTATGCTTTCATAAACTGATACCGTAAACTTTTATCACTTTCTTGTGCTTGTAAAGTAACTTTTAAAATAGACGTGGGACATGTGGGAACAATATGATTCTGCGATGGTATCTCTGAAGCCCGAGCGGAACAATCCCAGAGGGGTTTGAAGATTTTGAACTCCAGTGTACCGTGAACTCACACGGTACACTGGAGTTCAAAATCTCCGTCTTTACAAAACCGATTATATCGTCCAATTAGGTCCGTATTCAGCGGCATGTCAATTTTTTTGCTGTTACTTCAACAACAATGTTTTGCAATATAAAAGGATTTAAAGGTTGTGGTTCAACGAGTATGTCTGTTGATTCGTATAAGCGAAGGGTTGCGGGAAACCTTATGAAAGGAAAATTTAGCTTATTTAGAGGGGTCAAACTCAATTGTTGTGTTTCACGTTTCAATAATTATCTGTAGAGTTTCAAAGTTATTGTTGCTGGTAGAATATTAGATCGGATTGGAATTTAATTTAACGAAAATGATATTAAATCATTAAAAGGGATAGAGACATATCAATTGTGTTCTCATAAATACTATATTCTTACCCCTGTTCCATGTAATGAAGCAAAACATTTTTTTTTTCATTTTTCTTCTCCCTTTTATTTTGATCAATTATTTGAGAACATAATAAGGTGTCTGATGAGATGACGAGTAAAAGACAAGTATGGAAGAAAAAGGGGTGCGTTTCATGTAATATAAAGTTATTTGGTATAATTTCATTTTAATAACGTTCATAAGATATAATAAACGTGAGTTATACCAACTGTTGATATAATTTCTTTAGATATAACATTTATATACACTAAAACTTATTTCGTATAACGTTATTGGATATAACGTTTATTTAATCTAAAATCATTTGGCTTATTGTTTAAAATATTATACTTAATATTGATACCATCTTTATGATTAATACCCCAATTCAAAGCAATCCGACTCGGATGGGTTATAATAGAAGGTTCAGGCGGGATCAGAGCGGAGTGCCAGGTCCCCTCTATGTTGGTAGTCATTGGGTTCGGTTTGGTTAGAACAGTGACCATTAACGCGCGAAGCCGAACGAGTGAAGCGAACGTGCTGCGGGAGCGGCGTGACGAATCGCTGCAAAACCGACTTCACGTAGTCTTGTCTGCCCTACCCCTTTTTTTTTTTTTTTTTTTTTTTTTTTTTTTTTTTTCGGGATGGGAAATCATCAAATGACTTCTCCCGCTCTGGGCGGAGCGGGAGGGAGTGTCAGACTTGTACTGACTAAAACCCACCCATGTTCCTTCTTCGCCCTTTTTGTTCCAGGGCCGCGGTATCTCTTTCGAACAACCCGCAGCCCTGGCAGGCATCGGCCCTCTCGGGCCCCATCCTGTTTGCTGACATCTCCTTGAGGCGCGCGTGGAACACGTACGCGCCGTCGACACGGCCTGTCGTCATAAGACGGACGGACGGTGAGCTAGCCCATTACTCACCGTCCACAGGCTCGCGCCTACGGTGGCCGGGGGCCACTGGTTGCCCCCCCGGGGCGTCTCCCGCGGCGGCTGGGACGTGAGGTTCTCTCCCTCTCACGTTCCGCCACCTCCTTCGCTAGCATGACTGCTTCGCAGAAGGAGGCGACGGCATCCCATTCCCTCTCGCTCCGGACCATGGATTGAACCAGGGCCGGACGCGAGAGGTCGCCGCCGCCAATCGCCGCTACGAGGACACGGCGGTGCTCAGCCCAAGCGGGGCAGAGCTCCACGGTGTGCTCCACCGTGTCCTCCGGCCGATCCTCGCAATGGTAACACCCGGGCGTTTCCTCCCGCCCGATTCGGTGCAGGAACCTCCCGAAACAACCGTGTCCGGTGAGGACCTGCGTCAGGCGGAAGGTGAGGGCGCCGTGCCGCCTCTCTAGCCACTCCTCAAAGAGGGGACTTATCGCCACTATTGTGGCGTGCCCTGCACGTGGTTGCGACAGTCGCTGTCTCCATGTCGCCATGAGATCACGCCGGAGGTCTGTCCGCTGAGCGACAATTTGCCGCGGCAGCGGAGTTTCCCCCCGACGTAGTGCCTCCGCGCGCCATTCGTGCAGGCGCGCGAGGACTATCGCCTCCAGATCCCATGGCGGCAATCCGGCCAAGAGGCTCGCCGCCTCGCCGGAGATCGTACGGTACCCCCGGATCAGCCTTACGGCTACCACCCTCTGGGGCGCGTTCAGGTAATGGGCGGCTCGCCGCCTCAAAGAACGCGCCCACACCGGGGCCCCATAAAGGGCCATGGACCGCACGACCCCCGCGTAGAGCCTCCGGCAGGAGGCGTTTGGACCCCCCAGGTTGGGCAAGAGCCGCTTGAATGCAGCTCCTGCCCGTTCCAGTTTTGGGGCCAAACGTCGGAAGTGCTCCACGAAGTTCCACCGGCTGTCGAGGACAAGCCCTAGGTACTTCAGCGTCGACTCGACGCCGATGGGAACCCCTCCTACCGTCAGTATGGATCCCGACGGTGGCGCATTCCGAGGCCCATGAAAGCACATGGCCTCGGACTTGTGCAATGCCACCTTGAGACCCAGTTGCCGGATTCTCTCCACGACTATCGCAACCCCGCGTGTCATTAATTCGGCCGCCGCCTCGTGCGACCTCCCCTGTGCCAGCACCAGCGTGTCGTCAGCGTAGCAAACTACGCTGACACCACTAGGGAGGTCAGCGCGCAGCACCCAGTCGTAGCCGATGTTCCACAAGGGCGGCCCCAGAACCGATCCCTGTGGAACACCGCACGACACCTCTCGCCGATTCCATTCTCCGGTGCGACCGGGGTAGATGACGGCCCTATCCGTCAGGTAGTCCCCGACCACACGACGAAGGTAGGTCGGCACCCGATGATACCGAAGTGCCTCCCTTATGCAGCTCCAGGGCATGGTGTTGAAGGCGTTGGCGATGTCAAGAGACACCGCCAAGACGACCCCACCCCGAGACACTGCATCCCCCGTCGTGAGAGCCCTCACGCGCATGATGGCGTCCACCGTCGAGCGCCCCCTGCGGAAACCAAATTGGTGTTCCGCAAGGTCCGGCCCCATCCCCACAAGGTGCCCGGCGAGGCGGTTCGCAATGACTCTTTCAAAGAGCTTGCCCACCTCGTCGAGCAACACAATGGGCCGGTATGCGGACGGAGAGTCCGCAGCGCGCCCCGGCTTCCGGATGAGGACCAGCTTCCCCGTCTTCCAACGAAGCGGGAACTGGCCTCTCTCCAAGCATGCGCTTAAGAGCCCTTCCAGTCGGGGCCCGAGAGCCTCCGAGGCCAGGACCCAGGCTTTGCCAGGCAAGCCATCGGGTCCCGGGGCGGTATTTTTGGCTTTAAGCCTGCCTACCGCCACTCTCAGGTCTACCCCGGTCACTTCCGGAATGTCGTCATCGTCCTCGATGTGGTCCACATCTGGCACCGCAAGCGGCGGAGCCATAGGCGGGGGAGGATGTTCCCCTCGCAGAGGGAACAGAGCGCTCACCACGTCCTCCACGAGCTGAGGGCGGAGACTCTGCGTCAGCGGGGGGGCCCAGGTGCGGAGTTTGTCCCGCACCATCTTGTAAGGGCGCCCCCACGGATCTCTGTCGAGAGTCCCCAGCATCTCCTCGCGGCCCAGGTCCCTGGCCCGCTGGACAGCCTCTTGGAGGGCGGTCTTCGCTGCTCTGTATCCCTCGTACAGCTCCGCCTCAATGGCTGCCGCATCCGTAGGGCGGATGCGGAGCCTGCGATGCCTGGCGTACAGGTGCCGCGCGGCGACGCACGCCTCGCGCAGAGACTGCCCTACCCCTAAAGTGTATTTTAAAATCGCGTAGGTGCGGAGGGCCGGGGCGACCTGCGAGCTGAGGAGCAGGTGGTTTCAACACTCGCCGCTGCGGCTGAGGCTGGACGGCAAAGCCGGCCAGCAAGCCGAAGCCGCGGTGGTAAGCGTGAAACACATCTGCGACGATAAGCTCGCATGGGACCGCCGGAGCCCCGCAGCGGCGGAGCCGTGACAGAATGCCTGCTGCATGTTGCATGCTAGCTGCATGCTTGCTTGCATGCTGCATGCTTGCGTATACCTATATAATACCTCCTGTAGGCGTTTTATCATATTAGACTAAATAGGTTTTATGTCTTATGAGTGGTATTTCAAACGATTTTATATTAAATGGATGTTATGCTTATAAAAATTTAAAATTATATCAATCGTTTATTATATTAACTGATCGTTATATCGAATAAAATTATAGATTCAGTTGCTATATCTTGTAAATATTAGAGATTTTGTAATTATATCATATATCACTAACCCAAGAAAAAGACATACTGTGAGTACTGTGACCGACCTGCCGACCCCAAGTAAATTGGAATTTGAAATTATGATTTGAGAAC
The DNA here is from genome assembly GCA_963082945.1 of Cerastis leucographa. Taxonomy (NCBI): domain Eukaryota; kingdom Metazoa; phylum Arthropoda; class Insecta; order Lepidoptera; family Noctuidae; genus Cerastis; species Cerastis leucographa. The sequence continues at coordinate 9,759,894 of OY720385.1, read as the reverse complement.
CAGATTTATGTTAAAAAAAGAAAACGGCTCCATTTATTCCATTCTAAGACATGTAACAACAATTCTTCTCAACGTTCCCGCAAAACAATAGCGTCGTCACATTTCTTTCTTAATGAAAATGTCAGAGTGATTTATATAGGAGCCCTACGTCTAGCCTACAATATCTTTGATTTATCCACACATAGGCAGAAAGCCTACTTAACCACCGTAGCGCCCGCTGAGTTAGATTAATTGACGTGCATTATGTCTTTCGTTCTTGCACACTAATTTGGAGGAAAAGGGAAAATCTCCGCGTTAGCAAAAAGTTGATGATGGAAAAGGGTTTAGTGGACCTCTGTTTCCATGTTTTTGCTCGATCATTGATTTTATTATATGTACGTATACGTTACTAGTTTTTGCCCGCGGCTTTGAATTGCGTTATGGTCGGAAACAATCCCGGTTATCAAACGTTTTAAATATTGCCTATGACCTTAGTGAAAAAGTTTTTGGAATCGGATTCTTAGTCCGCATATTACTCCCACATCCAAGGAAGAGGAACCGAGGAGCTCGTGGCTAAATGATAACAGCCGCACGGGTCGATCTTTAAGGTTAAGCCGTGCGTGCCGGTTGATCTGTGGATGGGTGACCATAATTACACACCGACTTTCCTCCGTGCCTCGGAAAGCACGTTAAGCCGTTGGTCCCGGCTGTCATTTGTAGATCTTTGACAGTCGTTACGAGTAGTCAGAAGCTAAAAAGTCTGACATCCAGTCTTACTAAGGGGTATCGTATTACCCAGTTACGGAGTTGTGGAGGTCATATAGGCTTCGCGTCGCGGCGTCTCTTCATGTAAAATACTGGTACTCAGCTGCATCCGGTTAGACTGGAAGCCGACCCCGAGATAGTTTGGGAAAAGGCTAGGCAGGCAGGCAATCCAAACATACCTACTAACTTTACATCGTTTTATTAGCATTATTGACTATGTATGTAGCCTTCTGGCAAAATCATGGTCGTATTCGTGTTGATATGGGCAGTATGATAGCGGTTAAACGCGAACCACATGGTAAATTCACCCATCAGGTTTGTATACTTTAAATCCATGCTTTATCGCACTTTGAAATCTGCCAGAACTAGCTACATAAAGTCCAGATGAACATGAAGTTTCTTCTACGATATAGTGTGGAATTTAAGGTGCATACAATAACCTACCCTATATGTTACAGTACACATTTTTTTTAAATCTTTTTTTGGTAATATACCACTGTATATGGGCACTCCCATACAAAAGACTTATCCATACTAATATTATAAATTTGCGAATGTTACTCTGTTTGTTTGTTTGTTTGTTTGTTACCTTTTCACGACTAAACGGCTGATCGGATCTTAATGAAATTTGGCAAGAAGATAGATTTCAACCTGGGGAAGGACATAGGCTATATATCATCACGCTATGTTCAATAGGAGCGGAGCAGCAATGAAAAATGTTGCGAAAACGGGGAAAATGTGACGCAGACGAAGTTGCGCGGGACAGCTAGTACTAAATAAAGAAAATAATAATTATTTTGAGTTGTCATTATTATTTTCTACTTTTCTTTTTAACACTAGTGAGTGTGATAACCAGCAGGATTGAAGTACGTAACACATACACTTGTGAAGCTGAGGAAGTTTCGAGAGCTAAACAATAGACTCTCTCGATTTTGCTGGCCGGAACAGTTTCGCGGAAGTCGAGTGCTTCAGCTGCTTCGAATGGTGTCCTATTTTTACTCATGGAACTAAATTATTTTTATGCTTTTGTTTACTTGAATATTTATGATTAAGTTAAGCTATTCTGGGACGTAGCTGTATATTCTCGAGATATTATTAAATAAAACCACATTTTATGTCTAGTTGGTCTATTTTCGTCCAAACTAACACAGGATTTCAGCATATTTCGGGGAAAACTCTGGCTGTAATCGTCATAAAATCATGAAAACTTCATCACTCTCTTGCCTTTATCGGAGCATGCCTTATTCTTCTATGATTTTTAATTCGTCATCTTAATAGTCACGGACTTTCTAGCCATATTATCATCTTTCAAACAGTGCAACAATACATCCGGCCATTATAAATGTAAGATGTCAAAATTATCCATACTGTAATACTATATTATATGTGTCTCCAAACACACCAGCATCGTTAGCCTATGTCCTTCCCCAGGTTGAAATCTATCTTCTTGCCAAATTTCATTAAGATCCGATCAGCCGTTTAGTCGTGAAGAGGTAACAAACAAACAACCATAGAAACAAACAAACAGAGTGACTTTCGCATTTATAATATTGGTACGGATATGGATGTTAGTAGGTATAAAACCAAGCCAAAGGCCCATGGGCGGCATAAAAACTCTTTGTGAAACCAGTTAGGAAATAAACACATGAAAAAGAAGAAGGTACAAAACCTGTCTAAGTTCCCCGACGCTTTAAGCTGCACATCTGTGAAGACTAGAGCTAAAATATTCTGATAATGTAACCTCGACAAGTTGTCGTAACTATGAAGCGAGCATTTAGAAGCGTTAGTCGCACCTCGTGTTATGTGCACCACACACTTCGCATACTAAGGCAAGGAAACCCAGTAGCTTAGTCAGATGAACTTACATTCCATGCTTCTATGACTCTTATGCTTGTTGTCTTTAATGTTTCTACTAAAATTGGTTACATAAGTTTTTGTTTGTGGTTTCCCTGTGTTACGTAAGGGATTTTGTCCCTCTTAAGGTAACGGAACAAAGTCCCAGACGCAAGGTGGGATAGTATTGGTATCAAAGGAAACAACAAACTGTCCTAAATAACATAACTTTAATTATAGTACACAAGTATTTTTAAATGACCGAAAGATAATTTATAAGTAACAAAAGGCAAGGTAATAACAGTCAATTAAAGATAAAGCCAGCCAGCATACAGTTTAGTTGGTAGAACTAGGGTTGTGGGGGGTTGGAGATAACCTTAGTACTGTCCCTTGATCTTTAAACGTTTAAATTATATCACTCAAGGTACAACCTTCCAGTTTTTTATGGAGTATTAACAATAAGTAAATGGGCGCCAGGGACTGGAAGAGTCCCGGATCCCGGAGCCGACGAAGATGTGTCTATTATGCTTCCAGTAGGCTTCCAGTTAAGCGCAGGGGTCGAACCCGGGGTCCTCTAATTAAATTTGGTACTAAGCCCGGCTTCTTGTTTAGAAGACCGGACAGGTGTAATCTGGGTTCTGGTTAGAACCGGTAGAAAGTAGGAAAATAAGTTGTAGAAAGAAAAAACCGTCCCGCCTGCGCTAGGTCGCTAGGCGGACTCTGCCACTGCACAGTCGTCTCCCCAGGAGGCGTTGAGTGGACTCGAGGAACGGGTCTCGCGTCCAGGCCCCAGAGGCGCCTCTAGATCCTGGCGGCGAGACGAATCTCTCGAGTTGCCCCACGTTGGGCGCCACTGTTACGTAAGGGATTTTGTCCCTCTTAAGGTAACGGAACAAAGTCCCAGACGCAAGGTGGGATAGTATTGGTATCAATTGGTAGTTTGTAGGCAGTTAGTTCAACTTATTTTAATGTTTTGTTTGTGGACCAGCTCGACGTTATTCGCGGCGGTCACCACTTTTAGGTTAGTTTTTGGTTAAAGGATGTGCATGGTGTTGTTGGTGTACGATTGGGTGGGGTGGTCTCTCCTATATATTTATAGTAGGTCAGACTACGACAGTACTTCAGCATATACTTACACTCTATTTACACTCTTTTTGGAGTTTGTCTTTTACGTGTTTTTAAATGGATTAGACTCGCTTCTGAGGTAGCACTATTGTTGTTGTAAACACCGTTACTATCTAATCGTGCACCGATTTCTACGTTTTTTTTCCTTTCTCTGTTCCTGCTTTCAGGGATGAGTGTTGTGTATTGTACAGGCAAGCTTGGTTCTTCCGAGTCTGCTTTGACGCTGGAGGGCCAGCGTCGAGATTTGCCCTATGAGGTCAAATCTCTGGTGGTTGGGGAGGTACTGAGACGACTGTGCAGTGGCAGAGTCCGCCTAGCGACCTAGCGCAGGCGGGACGGTTTTTTCTTTCTACAACTTATTTTCCTACTTTCTACCGGTTCTAACCAGAACCCAGATTACACCTGTCCGATCTTCTAAACAAGAAGCCGGGCTTAGTACCAAATTTAATTAGAGGACCCCGGGTTCGACCCCTGCGCTTAACTGGAAGCCTACTGGAAGCATAATAGACACATCTTCGTCGGCTCCGGGATCCGGGACTCTTCCAGTCCCTGGCGCCCATTTACTTATTGTTAATACTCCATAAAAAACTGGAAGGTTGTACCTTGAGTGATATAATTTAAACGTTTAAAGATCAAGGGACAGTACTAAGGTTATCTCCAACCCCCCACAACCCTAGTTCTACCAACTAAACTGTATGCTGGCTGGCTTTATCTTTAATTGACTGTTATTACCTTGCCTTTTGTTACTTATAAATTATCTTTCGGTCATTTAAAAATACTTGTGTACTATAATTAAAGTTATGTTATTTAGGACAGTTTGTTGTTTCCTTTGATACCAATACTATCCCACCTTGCGTCTGGGACTTTGTTCCGTTACCTTAAGAGGGACAAAATCCCTTACGTAACAGTTTTTTTTTTTTTTTTTTTTATAACACAAGCCAAAATCATTTGCGAAAACTACAATAAACATTTCGCTTGGAAACCATTGAGATCAATATTGGAAACCTATCAATATACAACGTATGCTCGCAGGTAAATGTTAGGTACCAAAAAAAACAACGTAACACCTGCTTGTAAATTATCCCACTTCATCATCATCATCACCTAGCCTTTTTCCGAAACTTTGTTGGGGTCGGCTTCCAGTCTAACCGGATGCAGCTGAGTACCAGTATTTTACATGAAGCGACTGCCTATCTGACCTCCACAACCCAGTGACTGGGTAATACGATACCCCTTGGTAAGACTGGATGTCAGACTTTCGGCTTCTGACTACTCGTAACGACCGTCAAAGATCTACAAATGACAGCCGGGACCAACGGCTTAACGTGCTTTCCGAGGCACGGAGGAAACTCGGTATGTAATGATGGTCACCCATCCACGACCAACATCGGCAAGCACGGTTTAACCTTGAAGATCGACCCATGCGGCTGTTAATATTTAGCCACGAGCTCCTCATGAAACATCGGAAATAAAAGAAGCTTGGGTTGATAAAATTTTGCAAAGTTACGAATCACATTTCGATAAAAACCGTCTGCCTAGCCTTTGCCCAACCATGTTGAGGTTTGTTTCTAGCCCAACTGGATGCAGTTACATACCAGTATTTTACATGGTGCGATTACCTATTTGACCTCTATAACCCAATTAGTTTTGGGTAATACGATATCTCTCTCTGTAACGACTGTCAAAGATATTCAAATTCAGCCAGCAAGCGGCTGTTATGCTCGGGTCGATTTTTAGTAATTCAGTCGATTTTGTAAAGCCGCTCTTGCCTAGGATGGTCCGCGGATGGGTGACCACCCATTACATACTGAGATTTTATCCTTGCTTGGAAAAGCACGTTAAGCCGTTTGTCCCGGCTGAATTTGAATATCTTTGACAGTCGTTACAAGTAGTCAGTGGCCCGAAAGTCTGACAATCAGACTTACCAAGAGATATCGTATCCATCATCATCATCATCATTAGCCTATAATGTTCCCACTGCTGGGACACAGGCCTCCTCTCCTATGAGAGGGAGTGGGTTTATACCAAGGGATATCGTATTTCCCAAAACTAATTGGGTTGTGGAGGTCAGATAGGCAGTCGCACCATGTAAAATACTGGTATTTAAATGCATCTGGTTAGGCTGGAAGTCGACCCCAACAAAGCTGGGCAAAGGCTAGGCAGATGGTGATTATCGAAATATAATTCGTACCTAACTATGCAAAATTTTATCAAAATCCGTGTCGCCGTTAAGCAAGATTACTCTGCCATCAAATTTTCATGAATAGAAAAGTTTCAACTCATGGAAGTGCGTAATAATTTAGAAAAACTCGTCTCCAAACAATGAAAATGACCCAAGTAGTGAGATTGGGAAAATACACAAAAAGTTTAACTTTTATAAATAAGTTTCAGAAAACTGTGCAAGTGTTAAACGCAAACAATTTGTTCCCGTGTTGTTGATAAATCTGCGGGTAGGCAACGGTCATTAACTAGATGGATCCACTCGTTTTTTGTCCACAGGGCAATTAAATTGTGGGTCGCGCACTGTCAGGGGTAAACACAGAAGTTTAATGATTTCAGTCAATATTAATTTCGAAATTAAACGTTAAATATTAACTCTTCCTAATTAATATTTTAATTAAGAATATGAGTTTGTTTCTTTGACTCGCCTTAACGCCTGAACAGATTTCGAAGAAAACTACCATTCAAATAGAGCATCGTGGGTTACAAATAGGATACTTTATCCCTTAAACTTCCTCAGTTTACATATTATGGTTTCCGACCAACCGACCGAAGCTACAAACACAACCTAGTATTCAAATAAAAGCAGACAAGAAAACTATGACATCATATAATAGTTCATACTTCTAAAGAAATAGCTTTGTTTAAACCTTAATAACAATAATTTATCTCTGCTTGCAAAAACGAAATAAAACTAAGCTAGGTACTAAGTTAAGTTAACACAGAACGCTTTATTAAAGAAAGCTAAGCTTAGACAGTAGACACAAACTAAATCTTTCTTAGCTTTTAAAATGTCTGTATACTAACGCCATCTGTTACTATTTCACTGAATCTCGACGGACATTGAATGCCTAGGCTGTGGTGGGAAGTAAGATTTAAAAAGTTAAGTCTTCAATAAAATATAACTTAGCTGTCATATATCTTACTTTCTTACGGTAGCTGGCGGATAACTATGCTAGAACAGTTTTTTTGAAACAGAACCTTCTTAGTAATAATAAAATTAAGTAATTAACTTTTGATTATGTAATCTTAATTTTGGTTTTTATATACTAAGATGAAACCTGCTCGATAAGTACGCATTTAAAGCTGTGCATTCTGAAAGTTGACAATGTAAACAATTACTGTAAAACAATAATTGTATTATTATTTATTAATCATTGGAGGGTACTCCTCAAAAACTAAAGTACACTGCTCCGCTTTAATTTTGTGTATTTTTATTGTAAATGGCCTGTATTAAGCCCAAATTTGATGTAAACAAACTCAGATAAGTCCTATGAAGAAGTGTGAGTGTTATCTTCTAAAAAAACTAAAGAATCAGCAAAAAAACAAAAACTATACTTGATCAGTTTAATGTCCGAGAAAAATAACGATTGCTCAAGGATATTGTGTTATAGTGCAATAAAACTAAACCAAGTGCTAGTGATAAGTGGACTTAATACAAGGTGGTGCAATAATAAAGAGAAGAACAATATTTTCTTAAATCGTCTAACGACTTTATTAGTTAAAAATATCTGTACATGTAGAAAGGAACGCGTAATTTCGGCACCTATCCAAACGACCTAAATGGTCGAGAGGCTATAACGTGAACCACATAAATCTATCGGTCGCGTGTTCGAGCCCAGCATACAGCAAAAGTTTTTGGAATTTAAATTTCCGAATATTTTGTCTACATTATTATGGAGAACGAGCGAAGTGAAAATAATAATATAACATTCAGAAAACCACAACGTTCTAGTTCGCTTTGTGATTTATCATCAAACCAATCCCTCTTTGACGCAACAATGTTAAGTTTACCAAATACGTCAATCAACGAATCACAAACCAATAAAGAGCTTTACGATAAAATTAATCTATTACAAGAAGAGTTACTCATCGCAAACCAAGAAGTTACTAACTTGAACTTAGAAAACACTACCCTAAAACGAGAATTAGAAAAATGTAAACATGTGATAGATAATTATAAAAAAGTCTGTACGGCAGAAAAAACCATTAGGACACCTAAGCCAAAATCGGCCAAGAAGAAAGGTGTTTCAAGAAGTCAGATTGGATTTAATACACCTCTAATACTACCGCCTGTGATCAGTGAACATCTACTGGAGGAACCGAAAACTTCACAAGAAACGGTAAGTCAAGGAGATCCTTACCTTGTCTTAAGCTGTGACGAACTAAAACCAGATCAGAAATTTAGATCTCAACGTAAAATATGTTTACTTAGTAGTGATAATAAAAACGACGTACTGTCAATAGCTGAAAATACATTCCAAAGTAACTGCAATCTATGTCATTATTTAATATCACATGGAAATACAAAACAGCTTCTAAGCGGTCTGGAGACAAAGTTATTATCCTACAATATGAATGACTTCTGCGTTATATTTCTTGGGGAAGAAGACTTCAAGAGGACTAACGACTATTATGACATGATTTTTCATATACGTGAAGTACTTCAAACAGTCCAACACACTAATATAATTATTTGTATGCCAACTTATAAGTATCCATTTGACACCAGCTTATTCAATTGTCGAGTGGAGACATTTAATAATCTTTTATACTTAGACATACTGACGCATAAGCACGCATTTCTTATGGATAGTAACCTGAATCTGGACTATGACAGCAGCATGTTTAACAAATACTCTGGCAAAATAAATAAACTTGGACTACGCACTATATTTAAGGATTTACTGGACTTAGTTACGGACATTATGCAAAACGTTGACATTCATCACAATTTAAATGACATTGACACAACAGAAGACCACTTTTTTCTTGACTAATCATCTATACATAATGCACCAAAACATTGCAGGCTTGCTAGCTAAATGCGATACTCTTGCAGTCTGTCTCAATGATTTAATTGATATAAACATAGGTGTGGATGTCTTATGCATTACGGAACACTTTATGATGGAGACCTATGAGAAACACCTGAATTTAAATAACTACTGTTTAGCGGCCTGTTATAGTCGAAAAGAAACTAAAAGAGGTGGAGCGTGCATATTAGTGAGGTCTGGTCATAAATGGAGTGAGCTGCCAAATATAGCAAAAATATCTACGAGTGGTGTCTTTGAATGTTGCGCCATTGAGCTAATTACCCATAAAATGATATGTGTCTGTATTTATAGAGTACCAAATTCCAATAATTTTAATGAATGTATTAGTAAACTAGAACGAATTTTGCACATTTTAATGAAAAAGGATTGTAAAAATATTGTTTTGGCAGGAGACTTTAATATAGATATACTTAAACGGAATAAGCAATCAATAGAATTCGAAAATATGTTATTAAGCTTTAACTTGAAACTAGCACTTCATCAACCAACTCGCCTCAAGAGCAAAACTTGCATTGACAATTTTGCGCATAACTTTAATAGTCTCTGTAAGGCTTCAGTATTAGAGTTAGCATTGTCGGATCACACAGCCCAGCTGCTAAAATGCCCAATTAGCAAAGTATGTGCTATTAATCGGTGGAGTAGGACAAGACGTGACTATAATAATGATAATATTAAGAAATTTAAGGGCCATCTGCGTAATCTCACGTTTTCGGAAGTATATGAATCAAGTGACCCAAATGAGGCATTCAACGCGTTTGCAGATATTTTTTTACTACTATACAGACAGTGCTTTCCTGAAACTATCGTTTCGGTAAATGCTCATAAAAAGCAAAAATGGGTATCTCGTGGCATTAAAAAATGCAGCGAAAAAAAACGACAATTACTGTGGACGTTCCGTTTAAAACCGAATCAAAATAATAAAAAGCAATTCAAAAATTACTCTAAACTGTTTAAAAAGATAATAAATTTGACTCAACGAGCTCAAAATAACCATAAAATAAATATATCTAATAATAAATCCAAAGCAACATGGCAAATAATAAACCAAGCTAAGCTAAATTTGCCAAAGAATAATATTAATAAAATAAGAATTAACAAAAATGAAATTATATCTGATCCAAAATGTATTTCTAATTTATTTAATAATTATTTTATTGACAAAATTAAGCCAATTAGTAACTCGGGAGACAGAGTCACAAAACATATTTCAAACAGAAAAGATTCGATGTTCATGGCGCCAAGTTTGCCAAGCGACGTATTAAAAATAATTTTAGCCCTTAAGAATACAAACAGTGTAGGTTACGATGGAATTTGTACTAAAATACTGAAAGCAGTAGTTGAGGAAATTTGTTGTCCGTTAAGTTACATTATAAATTTGTGTATAAGCGAAGGTATTTTTCCAGGTGCCCTAAAAAAATCAGTAATTAAGCCGTTGTTCAAAAAACAAGATAGAGAAGTAATGGAAAACTATAGACCGATTTCATTGATACCAATGTTCTCGAAGATAATTGAAAAATATATTTATAAAGAACTCAATTTATATCTAGAAGCAAAAAATATTCTTTGCAAAGAACAAAAAGGATTTAGGAAAAACAAATCAATTAACATGGCTATTTATGACTTTTTAAATATTGTAATGACAAATATGGATAAAAACACTCCGGTATGCGCAATATTCTGTGACTTGACCCAGGCATTTGATTATGTACAACATAATATTTTAATTAAAAAACTGCATGCTTACGGTATAAGAGGTAATGTCCTTGAACTCTTAAATTCGTACCTACATGAAAGAAAACAAATAACGGAGATCCATAGAATAAATGTAAGAACCAAAAAAGAAGAAATCTTTCTTTCGGAGGAACGTAACGTTATCTACGGAGTTCCACAAGGAAGTATACTAGGACCACCGCTTTTTACATTGTATATCAATGACTTTCCAAGGGCAATCAATTATCCTACGACACTGTTCGCGGATGACAGTACGATAACTATTCCTTGTAATCAGAAAGATTTTTATAAAAAGGACATAAATAATACATTAGAAAAAACTGTAGAATGGTTAGATAGTAATAACTTGAAAATAAATTTAAATAAAACTGTTATTATGCATTTTGGCCAGCGCGCATTGACTCTTCCCAATCTTGACGTAACATACAAGAATATAAAAATTGACACAGTGATTACAACCAAGTTCTTAGGAGTAACGATAGATCGAAATTTAAATTGGAAGGCACATGTAGAGATCCTGACTAAAAGAATAAGCAGTAGTGCATATGCCTTATACAGTTTGTCACGAAAGGTTAGCATAGATGCTTTATTAACTGCTTACTACGGGCTTACGGAATCTGTGCTCAGATATGGGGTTATCTTTTGGGGTAACTCAACTGACATAGAAGCCGCATTTAAAGCACAAAAGAGATGTCTCAGAGCCATGTTCAAGTTGAAAACCACCGATAGCTGTAAACCCTATTTCTTACGTTATAAAATATTGACACTGACATCCCTTTATATTCTAGAAACAGTCATGTTTATTAGAAATAATAAAACTTTATTTTCGCGAATGGCAGATAAATTTCCCAGAACCAGGCGTGATCAAAACCAGCTGTGTCTGCATAGGAGTAGGACTGCACTTATGCGCAAAAGTGTTTTCTGCATGGCTCCCATTATTTATAATAAGTTACCCAAAAGTTGGAGAGAGCTTAATAACGTACAATTGAAGAAACAACTAAAATCATTTCTAAAGGACAAAGCATACTATAATATTAATGAATTTCTGACAGAACCATTTACTGTAACACAGATTTATTCATGATTTTATTAATTATTACTTTTGACATATGTAGACGTTGACATTTACTATTACATGCTAAATTCACAGACATTGATTAAATTATGATTTTATTCTTATAATTTTGACATGTATAATTTTACTTGTATAATTTTGATATTTATTATTTTTATATTCGATTGAAATGATTAACTAAAACAATACAAATTTAATTTTCAAAACATTTGCACGCCATAGTATGTGGCAAACATGTCTGAGCCGTTTTTTATTATTTTATGTTACCTTGCATGCACTTTTATTATTGTATGTAAACACATGTTTGGGCAAATAAATATATCTTATCTTATCTTATCTTATCAATATTGCACAGCGATATTCCATAATATAATTGATTCATTAATCTTTTGTTTAAACTACGCAGGTCTATTTTTTGCGACATAAAATAACAAAACATAGCAACATGGAATGAAGTATGTTACTTAAAGTTTTTTAGCCATTAGGTACTTATGTATACTGTCACGCGAAAATATACAGCAAATTATTAATAATAACACGTGAATATAAATAAAACTAAGTATCAACTGCAAGAAACAAAAACAAAGTAGAAAATCGGTGCGTAGGCTATATGACAAGCACTAAACAAATACAGACTTTTGACAATAGGGTTAAAAGTAAATAGATAAAACTTTGTTTTCTATTAAAAAGGATAGTCGTGGATTGCCGTTATGTAGCCTTGACACCATCGATCGTATGCCCCACTTCAAATAGTGCTGGAGAAGTTTTTTACTGTCGTACTAAACATTATAATATCGTTTTACGACTTTCTCCTTTTACGAGGATAAGAGAAAATACACTGTGTGTAGTTGGTAAGTAATACATGACGAGTTTTACTTGGGTTGAGGCTAGCCACTGAAATTTTTTTTTATAAAAAAGCATTGATAGCCTAGTGGTGGACCGTCGGACTGTTAAAGAGTTCGAACCAGCCGGCCTAGCATGACCGCCGTAGAAACGAGCTATGTCTACGGAAGAATCGACAATTTGACAGATATTTCTATCGTCCCAAGCATGGCGATATTAAGAATGTAGAAAAGAAATGTTTCTTTTCTTCAGTCGACACAAGTCTACAACGTCGAGCATGACGACCATATTTTCTCTTCTTTTGACATATGGGGGTAGAAACATTACTTCTGACAAATGTCAAACTAGTCTTAATAAAAACTAAATACGAGAAATACGTTTTGTGGTTGCGTTGAGTTAAGTTCAAAAGGTTGAAATGTTATGTAAAATATTTAGGTTCAATTTCGCGAAAAAGATCCAGGCCTGGATGCAGGATGCAGCAACACCATCCCGCCCACGAAAAATGAAAAACTCGTGCAATTGGCAACTTTTTTTTGTTAACTAAACGTAACCTTTTAACTTTCCATAGCAACGTCCCCGTTGCTATGGAAAGAATTTCTGTCTATGTCTTCGTAGAAACGCGAGTCGACGGTGCGCGCCATGCTCGGGCAGAAGAAATGACAAGTTGTAAAGAAAAGATTTCTTGTCGTTTCTTGGTAGAATAGAGATAGAACGGTCATGCTAGGGGGGCAGAGGTACGCACCTCTAATTTTTTGGATTCATGTGCTTAATGTATAATTATCACTAGCTTCGGTGAAGGAAAACGTCGTGAGGAAATCAAACGTGCCTGAGAGATATTTCTCGACGGCATGTAAAGCCAAGTCAGAGGCCCATGGGCGGCGTAATTTACACCAGGTTATGCAGAAAAAAAAGAAGACTGGGAAAGTATGGATATAAAAAATACAGGGGATCTTCACAGAAAAAATAAATCATCTCTGTAGAAATAAAAACATAAATATAATATTTTATAATATATATTTTATTCGTGAATCTTTACATGGGTGTATCTTTAAATAATTCCTTTATTTAACACACAATAATAATTATAACATACATTTACATACAGCTAATTGATTATAATTTCAGATTTGTGAGCCAACATTTTGGAATGAGATGAAAACATCAAATGCGTATTAGCACATCCAGTCGAGTCATACATCTGTGTATTAGAAAATAAGTATAAAACAGTGGTAACTACGCAAAATGCTAAACATATGCTACTAAAGCCTGTCACTACGATATGCCTTTCCGCGCCCTACAGGGCTCACACACACTGCTAGTTATAAGTACATTATATACTTCTACGTACACCTTCCAGTATATTTTATATTCGATAGACATGGGACACACTTTCACACACAAGTATACTTTGTTACGAATATTTGGGATATTTGAGTTCTGTAGCAAAATACTCATTTTCATAATATAATTAAATACATTTTCCTATAGTCAGGTATGCCTGTATTATGGAGCGAGATTTATCATAAGACTTTTTTATTGTTTTGACGACAAAATGATTTCATGTCATCAATTCATCATTATTTTATTTAGTAAAAAATACGATTTTCTAACACTGAAGCTCTATTCTGTTTTATTTTAAATACTAGACAATATCTATAGCACAGTGCGGTTCCCATGTCCTAGATAGATAGTTACCATTGCACTTTTATAACACAATTCTATATCAAGTGACTTTGGGCTCATAATTGATTACGTCAAATTGACTTTTTATATTCATTTTATATAGACCGCTAATTTCATACTATTTTTTAAGTATAAAGTCAAGTTTATTGTAGAGAAAGCCTTTCAGTAAAAATGTCTAAGTTTATTGCAATTAAGTAAACGCAGCATGATCGAAGGTAAGCTTCCTATGAAGTCTAGGGACAAATTCCATCAAAATATTATGTTCATCAAAGTAGTAGTCACTTAATAGTACAATACAATTGTATTTTCCGATATAATAATATTCATATTTAATAAATTTGGCGTCATAAGTACTTTTTCATAAACTTGTAAATTTTTTAATAGGTGGGACTTTTTGTTCCGAAGAAGCGATGAATACGAGTCACTGATTAGGATTTCGGTATTATTGTAATAAAATTGTGTACGTATATAGTTTATATTCCATCGAGCAAATGTCGACACGTTATATCTTAACTAATTTACCTAATTATAAGATTCTAAAAAAATAATGTGCTCATGTTCCAACAGAATTTGATATAAATTGTATTGTCTATGTCGTCTACAGATATATAGGTATAGTGTCGCTATATATGGACACTATGAATACTCTCAAAACGTTCTCGTTTTACGTCGGTATGTATACGCTGCCCGAGTGATGCGAACAAATTAAAACTGTAAAATGTACCTTACTTACCTAAACATAGTGATTGAAATAAACACCTATTGTTATATATTAACATAGCATAGGAGGTAACAAGAATACAAACAGATTTATATGTAGGTAGATATAATACTATACAATTATTTATTTATACATTTTGGTAAACGTATTTACAAACACTTTAGGTAATAGATTATACCTGATTTAGTCGAACTTTCATATTCAGGCCAAGGGGTATCGAAGCATACATGAAGTTATATACCGAAGATAACGTCAACTTCAATATTACGCCAAAGTATAACAACGAACATTGATTAATTAATCTACTAATAATGAAGTAACAATTCTATTTATTTAAGTGTATTTGCGATACATCCACAAAGAGAGAACGAAGCAATGAAAGGCGGAAATCATGCCCCTACGCATGAAACGCAACCACCAAACATATTACACGTTAAATTTTAATTTTAACTAAACATATTTGCGCCTTCTGAACTTTTTTTTGTAAATAAATAAGTAGTAAAATCTGTCTTTGGTCCAAATGGTAACATTACACTTTGGGATAGGTATCTTTTTAAACTCATAATCGCGCGTAAAAATACTTGGATATCACTAAGAAGTTTAATCCTTATCAAAATATCTCGTTGTAAATCTTGAATACTATAAATAATATCTAAATGACGTAACGTAAATGAACAAATTTAACACATTTACGACTACAATTTATTATGTAACGAATCCACGACACAAATCCATTAAAGATAAAATTTAACAGCTATAAGAAGTATCAGATCCCTACTCCAGCTCGCAATACGTAGATAGCTAACACCTATAGATTTAATAATACTAATACATATTTTTTATTGTTACACATGTTTTAACAATTATTCAATTTTGTTACTTAAATTAAAATTTATGCTTGAAACCGTAACAAGTAACTAAAGAGTACAGTTTATAAAAACTCATAAATATTTTCTGATTGAGATACTTTTGTTAGTATTCTCGGGGTTCGCTAGTTTTTTTTTTAATGAACTACTTATTAAGAATATAACAAATGACAAAAGTAAAATAAAAAAAATAAAGCTGCGAACAGACATTTGCTTAAATAAAACCTAATTGCTTTTAAAGAAACGACCCCGTTACAAAGATGAACAGAATTTTCTAGAACGTAAAAGGAATAAAAAGTGCTAGTCTGTCCGTGTGCGGACATTAACAGTTACAGTTGGTGGTGGAGCTGCCTTGCGCCGGTTCTGTCAGGCGCTGACCACGAGCGCCACCCGCCAGCATGGCTGGTTCAGAATCCAGGCTCTCCGACATTTTATCGCAGATTATGTCCACCAGTCGCTCGAATACAGTCTGTAAAGAGGATAAAGTTATGAGTCAGTGTTTAACTGTTGTTCCCAATTGTCCTTTTATTCAGTTGAATACAGAAGCTATGAATATAGAAATGAAAACTTCATTAGAAGACAACGTCTAAGTAGGTAGTAGTAGCTACCTACTACTTACACCACCTACCTACTACTACCTACCTACGTAGGTAGTAGTAGGTAGGTGGTAGTGGGTAGTGGGTAGCAGCAATGAATAATGTTGCGAACGCGAAACGGAGAAAATGTGACGCAGACTAAGTGGCGCGGGACAGCTAGTCAAGATATATTTTGCCTGGTCTTATATTACTCATACGTGTCTAATAGGGAGTAGATAAAAGAATGAGCAGCAGACGCAGATACCAAAAAGTAGGTTGTTAACAAAATATACAACACACAAGACCTTATTAGTTTCTTCCACGTGTAGATGGGATTTCGTAGGACGATGCCTACTTTCGCATTATGGCCAAGTTTTTAGGGTTCCATACCAAAAGGGTCAAACGGGACCCTATAACTGAGACTTCGCTGTCCGTCCGTCCGTCTGTCACCAGGCTGTATCTCATGAACCGTGATAGGTAGCGAGTTGAAATTTCTCCAGATTACGTTTTTCTGTTGATGCTATAACAATTTGTTGTTATAGCATCAACAGAAAAACGTAATCTATCTATGTACTAAAAACAGAATAAAATAAATATTTAAGGGGGGCTCCCACACAATTAAGTGATTTTTTTTGCTCGTTTTTATAAATTATGGTACGAAACCCTTCGTGCACGAGTCCGAATCGCACTTGGGCGGTTTTTATACTTTCAAGTAATCAGTAGCACAACGCCAACATTTTGAAACAACCATAAATTAAATCGCATGATGCCAACTTTTTAATTTTTGGCACAGTTTGCCAACTTCATGATAAACAGAACCTTACCTAATGCAAAATCACCTAAAATACCTAATGTTATTTTACTATTTATTTATGGAATATTTTATAATGAATTGTATTTGCACCATTGGTGGTGGTACCATGACGTACGATTCTGTAGGTAGTTAAAATACTGCAAGGTTATTTTAATGCATGGCCTTAGGAACGGTGCCATCTTCGTTTTTCAATAGAAGTTCCACAGACAATTTGACAAATTTTGGGATCCTGTCACTGTCATTCAAGCGCGAAAGTAATGCAACATTGTAGAATGTATTATGTTTAGCAATACCTTGACGTATATGTTCTCCTTGGCACTGGTCTCATAGAACTCGACGCCAAGCTGCTCAGCCAGCTGCATGCCGCGCTCGGTGCTGACCACACGTTCCTCTTCCATATCGCACTTGTTACCCACCAGGATAACCTGCGCGTTGTCCCACGAATAAGTCTTGATTTGTGTCACCCTGGAAAATGGGAAAATCGAGTTTTAAAGCTTCAGCACCTCAACGACGAACGTAATGATAGACGACTATGGATCCTTGCTTAATTTTAACAGCAATAAAATTAGAAGGAAATTTGATTCCCACCTTTTTTTTTCAATTTATACTGGCCAGTTGCTAAATAATAAATGGCTTGCTTTTATGTTCCAGTTTATTTTTTCAATGGCACGTCACTTTACCGCCTTTTAATTGAGAGATTACCAAACCGTCAAAATCTGTCTGCATCATGGAGCCAATAGTCGGCCTTTCTAACACACTTTCGCTTTAGCAGACTAGGTTGCCTGGACTAAAATAGTATAAAGTACTTATTTTCCGTTGAAATATTTAGATGTTTTAGTAAGGACCTATAAGAAGCTATAACACAAGAATACTACTTAGTACAAATGATTATATGAGCCGATCTCAACACAAAAAGGAGCCACGTCAACACGTATAATAACTTGATCCTGCGGAAATTGAGGAAAATCCGGAGCCGTCATATTTTCTTTATGGCCAACTTATTATTATAGCATCCATAAAACCGATGGCAGTCTATTTGAAGCGATTTTTTCTATTGTTATAGAAACGATGTTATTTTTGGAGAGAAACTGTACCAAAACTAAAGTGTTTCCGCTTGATTCTATTTATGATTTACAAAGATGCACAGACACGTCATATCCTCTAAACTAAATACGAGGTGTAAGGAACACCGACGCGAAAACGCTTACCACAAACTCAGTACATTATTCTGAAACCCCTAACATAGAAATTTTACATCATTATTAAAAAAAAAACTGCTGTTTCCTACAAAAGTGCAATACCTATACGGAGCAGCTGTTTTTTTTTTTTAATTACGTATAAAGAATTTCAATGTGGGGGGTTCAGCACTATGTATTGAGTATGTACATAGTTACGAGAGTACAGCTCGGATGGGTTGCCTTTGGTAAAAGAGCATATTTTCGGTGCAAAATGATCCCTGAGTGCCTAAAAACCCGCCTTTTCAACCAATGTGTCCTACCAACAATAACCTACGGTGCCGAGACATGGATGCTCACAAAGGAGACTGTCCACCGAGGATGAGTAGCACAAAGGTCCATGGAGTGAGCCATGCTCGGCATAACCCTCTTATATCGAGTGCGGAACACCGAAATCCGCCGCCGGAGGAAAGTCTACGACGTCGGAAACCGGGTGGTGCGTCTCAATTGGACCTGGACAGGACATCTGGCTAGACGCCGAGATACCCGATGGAGCAAGGCTTTGACTGAGTGCCAAGGTTAGGCCAAAGAAAACAGGGCCGCCCTAAAGCTCGTTGGGTCGATGATATCGTCAGTGACGGGAAACACCTGGATAAGGGACGCACAAAACCGGGAACTGTGACGGTAAAAAGAGGAGGCCTATACCCAGCAGTGAGTGATACAGGGCTGAATGATGATAATGTGGTAAGCGTTTTCGCGTCGGTGTCTCTTGTATATCACCCTGTATTTCGTAAAGTATCACAGCAAATCAATCGATAAATACCGAGGCCCAAGATATAAACTGTCTAGTTCTGGTCTCGCTAGCAACTGCTATGTTAACCACAACAAATCAAAAATAGATAATAATATGTTTTTTGAAAAAAAACGTGTAAATATTTACAAAAACCGGATCGTATCTGCCAAAGCTTTTGCGAAAATGTATGAAATAATAATTTGATATTATTTATTAAATCTAGTTTTAGGTAATACATGACTGTGTACTAGTGTAGTGCTTTGTCCCTTCGTACTGCTGTTAGCAGCACTACGAAGGGATAAAACCCGTCATACTTAGGTCTGTCGGGTTTTCTTCGAAGTAGCTCTAGAAAGAAGGCCGAGTTAGTTTTTGACGACTTTTGCTTGAAGCCACTTGTATTATCTCTAGTGTATAATTTTACTTGCTCATGTATTACCTGGATAATTAATGATTTCTATCTTGTTTTATTATTTTATTTGATTGATTTTTTTTTTGATTGTTAAATTAATTTATGTCGATAGCAGCGAGGAGGGAGGAGGAGCTCGTGGCTAAATAATAACAGCCGCCCGGGTCGATCTTTAAGGTTAAGCTGTGCTTGCCGAGGTTGGTCCGTGGATGGGTGACCATAATTACATACCGAGTTTCCTCCGTGCCTCGGAAAGCACGTTAAGCCGTTGGTCCCGGCTGTCATTTGTAGATCTTTGACAGTCGTAACGAGTAGTCAGAAGCCAAAAAAAAGTCTGACATCCAGTCTTACCTAGGGGTATCGTATTACCCAGTTACTGGGTTGTGGAGGTCAGATAGGCAGTCGCTCCATGTTAAATACTGATACTCAGCTGCATCCGGTTAGACTGGAAGCCGACCCCAAGATAGTTTGGGAAAAGGCTAGGCAGATGATGAAATTAATTTATGTCGATCAAGTCAGAAGCCCATAAAAACTCTAACACGAGTTTAGGCACTAACCACATATTAAAGAAAGAAGTTAAATTAAAATTCTGGTAGGATAAGCATGACCAGCGGTTACACCTCGCTACATTTTTACTTTCTCTCTACTCTCATCAGTACATCTTCTGTAACAACAATAGGGGATGATCACTATTTTTTTCTTTGTCTGTCGGGTAGATTATTGAAAAGTATTGGACACGTATTTTTCTTTTTTCACGTGGTCATAAAATTACGGAGATATATTGAGTTGAAATGGCGCGTGACGTCACGTGTAGGTAGTTTTTATACCTACTTGTGACGTAGTGAGCCCCCCCACTCTCCAACTTTAATTAATTTTATTTAAGTAATTTTTTGATATTTTGATAAAACAAAAAATACGAGTCTAATATTTTTGGGCCCTCGCTCACGGCGACTTTTTGTAGCGATGCTGTCGCGCGTTTGCATGGATACAGTCGCGATACTGCTCGCTTCTGTAGCGCGTTGCAAATGCGACTAACCTGCGTTAGTAGCGATGCAGTCGCGCATTTCGTAAACGCGCGTCACGGACCCTGTCTGACGGACAAAATAGAATTTCGTTTTCTTTAGTTTTCCCCAGTCTTCATCCCTATTGTTGGTATTTTCTCCTTGATTATAATGTAAAAAAAAAACGATTTTCAGAATGGATTTGAGAAACATTTTTTTTTCGTGTAACTACTACGCTTCTGGAAAGAAGTAGCACTGATCGTGACCGTTGGAAGGAATAGAGGGAAGCCCTTGCCCAACAGTGGGACTACGATGCTACTAATACTACGACCCTACTACGATTCGACTATGACTCACCAATCTTGGACGCTTGTGAAGCTCTCCTCATTAGTTATGTCGTACATTAGGATGAAGCCCATGGCGCCTCTGTAGTAAGCTGTGGTGATCGTGCGGTAGCGTTCCTGCCCTGCAGTATCCTGTAATAGAGAGAACATACATAGATTAATAACAAATATAGGTACTTTTTTTATAATTGTTCTATAGAACTAATTAAAATCATATAAGTAAAGTAGGTAAGCAAAATAAAACAACTTATATGTTTCTATTAACTTTTCAAAAATAATAGACAGAATGATGTTATAAACGTATTTAAAGCTAAACCTATTTAATGATGTATGGTCCAATGCATGTAGGCCTAAAAAGTTGATGGTTTTACGTTGAACTTAAATATCTCCGTAACTTGAAGGTCCCTAAGATATGTCCAGAACAAAAAAAAACGCAGTTACACTCGTTATATGTCATCACTTTAGCGACCTAACTCAGACACACCATTGCAGCGACCACCAATTGCGCAATACAATTTTGTAATTGGCCAATTTATTGTAATGGAGGCTTCCCCATTCCTAAACGTTTAGCAATAATGTATTCACCGTTTAATCTCTACCAAACAATTACTGTTCGTAATTATTTAGTGATTTAGGAAACACAATCCAATTTGGATATTCACATTTCAGACTAATAACAGCAATCAGTTTCGAAACCAATGCCTTATGTAAATGTACATCAACTCATTTCATAATATATGGAACTTTTAATGAAAGGCTCAATATTACTGGTGTTCTGGCACTGGTTCAGAAATAACGACGTTTTATCGTGTCCCGTCTTACGCAGTATCGAAAAATTACAGAGTGCCTTTATTTCATAGCGACCTTCACCGGAAAAAGGCGCTCGGTAAGATGTAATTACCGACGATGCCTGAAAAGATTCAGGACGCGAGGGTTGTCTTACAAGAAGAATTATTATTTACTCGTACAGTCTCGAGCATCAATGTGTGTAGGTACACATTTAACAACTTTCAAATTTTAACTTACACTGTGTCACTTACTGAATATATTCCGTGATTTTCAATTATTGTTATATCGGGAGCTCACAATAATTGAAAATCACGGAACATATCTCGTAAGACAGAGTAAGTATAAATTGTGAAAGCTTAAAACAGTGTTTTCTTTTTTTTCCAACTGTATTTATTACAACTTGAAAGAAATAAAAGTGCCCTCCTTCTCTTCTACACTACCAAACCGCACTACTGGTAGTGTCGTGGGTATTTTTTCCCTGCTGCACTAGTCCAGTGGTATCTTGGGTATTTGTAAAATACATATATTTGCGAAAATAAATTAGGTAGTGTAATAGGGAACTATTACACTGGCACTGGTTACTGCAATGGCCTTTTCTTAAAGTTAAAATGGATATTTCACGAGAAAATTGCTTTCTTAGTGTAGTTTATTTTATATGTAGTTTAAAAATCGACTAAACTGTCATATTGTCTATTGAGAACAATTATTTTTATGTGCAACACCAAGCGGTGACGGTTGGTGAAAAAAAAGGAGGCTCGTTCCGGGAATCGATTCATTCACTTGGTTTTGGAACAAGTTACGGCTCGGACTACGAAAGTTACCCGGTGGATACTTAAGACTAATTATTATAGCTGTATGGTTATGTATAGTGCATTATTGTATTATTGTAGATTGTTGAAAAAGGAATAATTCAATATTATTGTCATCTACCCAAGGAGTTTTCTCAAGCCGCGTACAGATTTGCGAAACGTAGCATGCAATGTAACATGAAAAGAGCATTTCATAAGTGTGGATGCAGGGCGCGCACGAACCGAGCATGTACGTACTCACATCTGTTTCCGGCGGCATGCGCGCGGCGAACATAGCTCAGTCTGTCGAGAACACGCGTCCATGGTTCGCGCTCGTTCCGCAGTACAGACACACACAACCCGTCCACACTGACGCTCCGTGCACACTGCGCGCCCCTATGTTCGGTGAAAAAACCGACAAATGGCGGATCGCGGCGCGCGGCGCGCACGAGTTGAAATGCTCGATTCGTGCGCGTATTGAGCACGGTTCGTGCGCACAAGCCGTCCACACTATGGGAATTCTGTTACATTGCATGATACATTGCGACAATATGGACAGCAAATTCTTTCATTGCATGCTACATTTCATGATACGTTTCACCAGTCTGTACGCGGCATTACATTAGAAACTGCAGCTCAACCATCTACAGTCGACTTATTACTACGGGCTGTCTACCTTTAACTAAGCGATATAAAACTCAGCTGTCAAATAATAAATGGCATGTAAGCTTGAACACGTTTTAACTCCTAGTGTTTGAGTGTCCCCTCTAAGCCGGAAAATGAAAGGGAGGGAGCGACTAATTAGCAATGATCCTCTTTAAGGGGCAGAAGCCAATTGAGGAAAACGGCACGTCGGCAATAGAACGTTTCCCTTTTAACCGGTTTTTACTGGTTTTTATTTAACTACTTCAAGCTTTTTCTGTTTATGTCCTTGAAAGTGACTGTCATCAGACGCGTACGGTTATTAATCGCGGTTTGTCTTTACGCCATTAACCACGCTATTAACGTTGGACAATAATTTGATGTTTTATCATAATTATAAACTGGCTTATATATTATCTATTTTTTTAAATGTATTAGGTACCTTAGAAAATTTATTTAACCCATCTGCACATAAAAAACTGATTACAAACATTGTGAACACCTTCTCTTTACCTGCCGCTTCGATACGCAAATATTTTTATTAATTCTGTTTAATCATGCCATCAATATGTTAAATAGAAGTAACCTATTTTTTTTACTATGCAAATGTAATAACTGATAAATTATACAAAATATAAGTTTGCAGTGTTTGTTGCACTGTTTTATCTAAAATATTGAATGAGCTTGACGTAATTAAGTCAATTTATTGATTAGCGGTAGGAACATTTTCATGTGATTGGGTCCTACTTTGATTCAATTAACATCCTGTGATTTTAGCCTATAATTGCCCATACCATGTACCTGTGCCGTTAAATGTCAAATCGTTAGTCTATGCGGGTTCTGTTAAAAACTAATTACTAGAGGGCAATTTCACCACTGAAGTTTAAAGCGATTAGCACATCAAAACAGTTTTCAAGAGCTGTCATTACCCATATAATGATAATGACTCTGACATCTCTTGAACTCAGTTTACACGAAGATGGTGAAAACGGTCATATTATTATAGTCGTCCAGTTTCAATGGTGAAATTAGCCCTAAGCAAGCTGTGAGAAAAACGACCACCCGACTTCTTGAAATCCAAGAAACATCTCAACCCAGGACGAGAATTACAGTCGATTACGTATCTATCTATGGGCTGCTGTAAATACGACTTGGCAAAATGGAAGATTATAGACCCGTCTGGCACACAGTGTGAGTGCGGTACTGTCCAAAAAGTGACCCAATTACTGGGATGTCAGTGTCTATATTTGAGGACCTACAATCTGTTGACGTGGCCACTTACTGGGCCCAACTATTCTGCAGCATGTATCAAAACTGTGTGAACAAAGACCATCAAACTGAATAATTTGCTCCATGAGACCAATATCGTAATCGCAAAAAACGGCTATCTCATATACAAAATGATGCTTTTGTGTTGAATAGGTATTGAAATTTTGTTTGGGGCAGCTCAATATTTCACGAGTACGATGCTGGTCTTATACAGCAAGTTGTTCAGCTTTATGGTTTAGACCACATTAAATCTGAACAAACTATTCAAGAGTTTCATGTCATACGCTGTAAAGAGTACCATCGACTTGAAAAAAGGAAGAACTACTTATTACTAAAACTTCACTCACCCATATCTGTAGTTTGACGCGCTTATCGTGGCGAAAGACAGTCTTCACCTTGAAGTCGATGCCTACCGTGGACACGAAGGCTGAAGTGAATGAGTCGTCCGCGTAACGGAACAAGAAGCTGAAAATACGTTGTCACACGTTTTAGTAAGCTAGCAGTAACAGTCATTAAATATAAGGGCCGTAATTGGTGGAAGAATAAAATATGAGTGTGGATAACAGTGTCTGGAAGCTTCACTTTATGTCAAATGTGAGCATAAAACTGATATTTATGGGCTTTAAATGCACGTCCAAACTAAAACGAAGAATTTGCGTCTTTTCTATATAGATTTTCATGAATTAGCCGTGCAACACTCTCTTAAAGTAAACGAATAAACAGCTACAAACAACAATACAGAAGTCGTCGCTATAGTTAAGATTGTCATTAACACGCTAAGAACAAAATATGTGTCAGTATAAAGTACTTCGTTAGATAACTGTTTATTTGCAATAACTTGAAACAAATATTCAAAACATTTCAATTCAATTTATATTCCTTTTAAAACACCAAAGTAATTACTAACAAACTCATACAAGTGACCTAAGAGTCTTAACAGTTCCGCCATATTTAAAAAAACTTTCGCGCCCGATAAGAAGGCCCGTACTTTGCAGGAATGGCCCAACGAGTAGATATAAAAACGTGACCTAGCTATAAATATATCTCTATATATAGGTATCGCTTAAACAATGGGTGTGGGAAGAGGGATGTCAAAAGAATCGGACAACCCTCCCGAGTGATACTGGCGGGGCACAAAGTAATATCTCTTTATAACCGTCACATTGTTTAAAAACTTCGGTATTTTTAGAAGACTTGGACTTGTTAACTTCGGCATTTAATTGTAAAATTGATTCAGAATTATACGCCGAAAGGAACCAGTCAAAAATAGAAAGAATGTAGGAACAGATTTCTTAAATCTCCCACTGAAACAAAAGTAAAAATTGAACATTTCAATTATTTGCACGAAATGCTACGAACATTTTTCGTTGATAGGTACCTAAGTGGTAAGTTGGATATTTACTGCTTATCTTTGTTTATATCATTGAACACTGATTTTGTATTAAGCTTCTGAAGGACCAACTAAGTTAGTCTACCTCTGTTTTGTTGCTACATGTTTCGTCCTCTAACTGCAGTTTAAAGGACGAAATATGTATGTATATTCACAAGAACTTTCTGTCTTACATTTAGAACAACAAAAATATGATTTACCTAGTCTTTCCTACGGAACTGTTTCCTATGATGAGAAGCTTGAACATGTAGTCGAAATTCTGATCCGCCGCATCCTTCTGCCATTTTGCATCTCCAGTCATCTGTTGTACAAAACATTCGGTTTATTTCAAGTGTAACATTCTTTTATCGATTAAAACTATAATTGCAATTTAACACTACATCAACCTCATCTTCTACTTCAATACTATTGTTATTCGAATGTTCGTGAATAGTCTCCATTATAACACAATTTAATAAAATAAAAACGTCTTTTGTCACCACTAACACGGCCACATCGCTTTAATGCACTAACAAATATATCGCAAATGCAAAACACGATACGTTTCCCATACGTAGTATTGATTAGCAAAAATCGACTTTGCTACAATGGGTACTAACACGCAAGTAAGCCCACATTAGCTTAACATCGTTCCGAATCATCGAAAAGTCTTATCAGTAATTTCCATGAAATGCAAAATCAAACTTAATTTCGTTTGCAATACCGTTTGTTTTAGGTTGTTCGTGACTATTAAATTATTCAAAGCCGGGAAACAAAAATGACTTGTAGATAATGCCACCGTATCGTCACATCCTACCGATAGGGCAATTTTAGTGTGTCCTAGACACAGACATGAATGATAAGCATAATACAGAATTGGTGATGTATTATGGTAAGTAGTCAATAATTACAATAGATACCCATATTTAACCCGTGATCTAACTTTAAGTACATTGTTCTAAATTCTCAAATCATGGATTTCAATTACACTAATTGCCTGACTGTTCCAATTAGCGCTGTAGGAAATCAGGAAACAAGCAACAAATAAAAAGAACGACCACAAAGTAGAACGCATCCGACAGAGGATAGACGGTAGCTGATTAAATAAAGTTCAATTTCCAAGCTATGCTAGAATTTCGAAAAAGTTTTTTTTAGAAAATCCAACGTGTGTAGAGAATGAGAAATATGTATTAAATTGAGAGAGGTTTAGCATGGTTACGCCGTTCAATATCGTTTGAAGCTTTAATCCAAAAGTTTTAGTCAACGTATTTTAAAAATTCTTATACCATTAGTAAGCTACATGTTTACCGAGTAACATATCACAATTTTCGCGGACGATGTCGCGGGCGAAGTGCTAGTATTCAGATAAATGTTCTATTCTAGACAAGATTGGCGTCAACTGGCCAGTATCAAGATGATTTCATCTACGTCTATGAACTCTCCGTTATGACATCAATAAGATGACGCGTGGGTGGTCCTTTGTACGCTCTTCAATTAAAGCCTTCTTGTCCCCGAAAAAGTCAACATGACATAATTGCAAATGAGACTGTACTAAATACAGATTTTGACCTATAGCTACATCCAATCTTTATGAAAATACAGTTATATAACTGCTGTTTTATAAAACCCATAGAATATGTAATTGCTAGGTCACCTACTTTCCCAGACATAAGAAGAGCATTTTCCAACTGACGGGTAACACGAGGGGAATGTAGTCAATAATAATTTCTCGAATAATGTAGAACAAATTTCCTCGAGCATACTTCAACGAGATAAATCAGATTCTACATTGAAAGTTTGTAGCAGCAACGTGAAGGAATTCTCGTATACATCCGTAACAAGTCTGTATGTAGGCAACCATAGATATTTTATTCACAGCTTTTACTTCGTGGTGGGAAGGCATAAATTCATGATGTGTTAATACCGTTTGTGGCCACTTACGGTAGTAAAGTGCCGAGTATATTTTTATGTCCGTGTATAGGTATGTACATAGGTTCTAATAGTCATCGTGTGATTCTTGGAAAAAAACCCACCCTTTTTTCATTCGTGGGTGTCCCCTTCACAGGTGACTATAATTGCACTAGTAGGTGGGTTTTTTGCCCAAAGGAAGATCATCTATAATCTACATCCTTCTAACTGTTTAGTATAAGACCGCAAAGCGTCATCATCGGGATTATATCCTACTTACAGCCCTGTATAGAACCTGATCTTTCATTTAGAACGGTCCCAAGGCACATGAATTATTTGAAACGAGTTCAACTTACAATGAAAACAAACGAGTGTGACATAGATATGATAATATTGTAGTAGGTAATAAAAGAGTCTTTATATTAAACCAGACTTTCAGTAGAATGTGCTGCACCGAATACAGCAACTTGTAATCTCTAAAGTAAGAGAAGGTCAATAAGAAAACTCACGAAACTAGCAGCATATTTTAGTACTTTCTAAGACCTATGCCGAGGAAATGAAGAAAGTATCGAGAGGAAAGTTTTGACGGTATGCTTTAACAGTATGAAAAGATCTAAGAAGAGAAAGGATGGACAAGTAAATGATGGCATCGCTAAATAGGGATGGAAAAGTATACCCAAAGAAGAGTTGCTTATAAGTCGTGTCGTAGGATACCAATATTAGGCCAAAAGGATTAAATTATCAGTCATACTTTGACATGAACTTTTAATGTGGCTTTGGACGACCAAATTTGGACATTCGGTGTCCGCAAAATGTCCAGTATTAATTTACCGACTTTCATATACTCGGTCCACGGCACTGAGAAATTAATCAGGATTATCTTGGCTTCCACACTTTAATATGCTGTGCTTGAAATTCGCTTGAATTGAAGAACCCGACCATTAATTTTTCCAAAGACGAATGGACGAGCCGCAGAGCAGACTGTTCAGAACAATCTAATGAACTCGTCTGCT
Source organism: Cerastis leucographa (assembly GCA_963082945.1). Taxonomy (NCBI): domain Eukaryota; kingdom Metazoa; phylum Arthropoda; class Insecta; order Lepidoptera; family Noctuidae; genus Cerastis; species Cerastis leucographa. The sequence continues at coordinate 9,731,330 of OY720385.1, read as the reverse complement.
ACTACTGCAGGGTGTGCGCGCCTGCTGTCTGTGGGTAAGTGAGCGTCGGGTCTTTGTTTTCAAGCACTAGCATAGTCGAGCATAAGCACTTTGTTCGACAACACCACTACTGTTGCTCTACGCCTAGGAACCCCATGTTTTTCTCCTCATCGCTGATACTGCGGTGAAGGTATCAACAGCCTTGGACACACTGGCCGAAATGCGGGCACACGAATATAAACGACATCATCCGACAAGCTCTTGTCATAGAGGGCGTTCCAGCTGTAGTAAATCCCAATAGCTTGGCATGCAACGATGGTAAAAGACTGGACGGCATGACTTGTTCCCATGGAAGATGAGTGGACCTTTAGTGTGGGAAGCAACATGTATCAGTACTCTTGCGTCATCATATCTTCTAGCTCATTGTGCTGCAGATGGCGCTGCGATTGCGGAGATCCTCAAGCGGCGAGAATATAGTAACCTTCTCAGTAACTATATTTTTGAGCTGTTTGGGGTTGAAACTCTTAAGACAGTGGGGTCCTAGTGCTCACAGCTTTTTCAAGGATATTTCAAAAAGATTAGTTGCCCCTTCCCGTGACACAAGGGCTGGTTGCCTGGCCAGTAACTAAGCGTCACTATACAAACGTGGCAAAACTGCCAGTCCTTTGTTGACATTACCAATTGACAGCATTAGATACTTGTTAAGTCAGTCTTGTTATTGTAGTTGTATTTAATACAAAGATAAATTAATTACATATTGATATCATGTATTAGTTAATTAATGTAAATAAAGGATTATTTCGTGTATTGTATGGGCTTTCGTTGCATGAAAATAAAATGATATATAAATAAATTAGAACTTTGTACTTGGGAATGAGTAAAATGCGAGTGCTATTCGATCTTCAATAAATATACAGCTAATGAGGGTTCTTGTCAGCTTCCTATCTCTAGTAACATCATCTAGTAATCATATAATATAACTTGGTTCAAGGCATAACGCCTATAAATATCTTAAAGACCCATTTTCCTTACTGACCGTACAACTTGCTAGGAACTTAAAGGTAAAACTTTTAACAATACTGTTTAATTTTGATGTTAAATATCGTTCATCAGTACGGATGGTTGGTTTCTCTTGATTCATTATTCTTTAAAATAATCGTTAATGTAGGTATAGAAAATCTTTGAAGACTGAGAAGCTGAAACTGGAAATGAAAGAACGTACATTGACTCTAAGAATTGGTATATAAGGGTACTAAATTCAATCAATCAACTTCGTTAGAGGAGACGAACAGAATTTGGGTCTTATTATATTTGCATGATGAGAATAACAGCGAATAAATTATGCCACAGAAATAAAAACAAATTTCGTTTACTCGATACTAAGTCTGCGAGGTAGACTTACAAGTCTAAACCCCTTACGTGCTTGTTTGCGTTGAGTAACTCCTTGGGCATGATTTGCTTCAAAAGAACATCAGTCTTGTAGCTTGTTTTTACCTTGTTTATATACAATACATGTTAGTTATTATTTATTAAGTATTTTTTGTATATCTCCGTAGAACAATAGATTGAAAATTTATAAAACGAAGGTCTCACCTGCTCTAGTAAACCACAACTATGCAATAACAGCAATCAATACAATAAAATATAATAAAAACCAATGGCAATGGTACAGATTGCGGGGTGATAACAATAAAAAGCATAACAGATATCAATAGGTACGCACCTTTTATCAGTCTTCGTATATCAACCAGAGTAAGGGACGTCAGGGGCGCCTATCACTATTATTTTTATCGGTCGAACGACTCCAAGCTACTTTACAGGACACGTCGATGTAGCTATCTCTCTTTGTGAATGTGTGTATGACCACGCAACAACAGCGGTTGCAACTTATACTTTTATCGATTTTTCTCCGCTATTTCCCAGACTTTGCAACACTCGATTGTCTTTCTAAAACAATATGAACAAACACCTTCAACCACAGTGCCACCAGGTTTGTCGATTTGAAACATACAAAATCGATAATTCGGTAATGTTATTTCGTAACTCACTGTTTTAATCGTCGACACTAACGTGAACTGAACGTGTGGTCCTCCTTCGGTTTCATTAACTTGGTAACTGTGCGTTTATAAGTCCTTTTTTCTACTCAATTATTTAAAAAAGTAACCCTAATATAGGGATGTGCTGTGTTTCGCGCTCACAGCTGTTACGAGCTCCCTCTTCTATTGAAATGGGAATGGGATGGAAAGCCAAGATGGCGGACAGTTGCGCGCGCATTCTGCCCGCGCAGCCTGTCAAAACTCTACACACAAACAAATCTGTCTTTATTGCCCACGAATCTGAAATAACAACCAGAATTTAATATACTTATATAATACAAGACGTTTATGATTATCTAAATAAGATAAAAACTTTTCACCCCCTTGTTTTCAAGTTTAATTGAATTTAGGAGATCTTGGGGTTTTCCTCGTGAATAAATCAAAGCGCGGGGGAGGTAGCGCTCCAGAATATTGCTTGTATTACGTGTTACAAATACAAGCAAAAACGTTGTAGGTACTTTACATGAGCACAAAGCTGTCCACGCGATGTTCCCAAGCTATTTTTGGATCACAAACCTCCCAGTCTTGACAGTTATTCGATTTATCTCCACTTTTCTCATAAGCTTGTGTAAGAGGCGCGTACAAGGATACTTTTTGACCGTATTTACATATATTTTGTACGGCTAAGAAATGTTTCGTTATTATTTGGACATTAGATTACAATTTTATTTTGCAAATACTTAAAGAAATGCTATAAAATACAAGCGAATCATACTGCAAGACTTGGGGAGAATATTCTGTCGAAGAACCCTTGTAAGGAGCCTTGACCCCTGTGTGACCCAATTACCTACATCGAGGCTCATACATTGATCATGCACTCCGGGTAACTGGTCATTTATTAATTCTTGAACGATAAATTCAGGAAGTTATGTTAAATTACTTCAGGTTACAACATAGTGAAACTTTTGTATGATTTTTTGTGGAATAGGTAAAACAGACTGCTTAGTCCACATTTTAAAATAAACTTTTTGGTCAAAGGTTTTATCTACTTGTAGTTCACCGCAATACCACAGCTTCTAACTGAGAAAACTTTATCATACGCTCATCCTAACTCATCACTATTGACCCGCCCTTGCTTCGCAATAGGGATGGTGACTCATTTTTTTTTATTTGTCTATCGGGTAGATTATTAAAAAGTCTTTAACACGTATTTTTTCTTTTTTCACGTAATCGTAAAATTACGGAGATAGTTTGAGTTGAAATGGCGCATGACGTCACGGCTCAGTACATTTTATACCTAGTTGTGACGTAGTGAGCCCCCACTCTCCAACTTTAATGCGATTTAAGAGCGTTTACGCCTTACGACATTTCATACAAACTTTCAAGTCGTTATTTTCCGAAATGACTGAACTGATTTTGATGAAACTTCGTACACATAAGCAGGATACACAGATCTAAAAAGTTACTAAAAAACATTTTCGAAAAATAGTGTTACAGTTCAATTAGACCAAATTTAAATTTTCTATAGAAACAGAAAATTCCAATTATCTCTTGTTTTAAAACACATTTTGAAAATATTTTTTAGTAACTTTTTAGACCTATGTATCCTGCTTATGCGTATAAAGTTTCATTTAAATCGGTTCAGTCATTTCGGAAAAAAACTACTTGAAAGTTTGTATGAAAAGCGGTAAGGAATAAACGCTCTTAACTAAGTATTTTTTTGTTAACTTGATAAAACAAAAAATACGTATCTAATATTTTTGTATTAGCTAATTGACGGACAAAATAGAATTTCATTTTCTTTACCCAGTCATCATCCCTATTATCAACGTTTTACGTTTATTGTATTTTAGTTTATTATCATGTAATATATTATACACATAAACCTTTCAGTATACATTCATTATTAAACCAGTTTTCTCGATCCAATCCAGATGTATTTCGGATATATGGGAAACTAAAATAGGAACCATTTCTTGTGTAATATGTGAACTAACTTATGTGAGAAAAAAACTGTTTACCCTTTTCAGTTTTTATAAATCCTAGTCAAGTATCATTTTTACATTGTAACTAGACCAGCACATCGTCCATAAATTCGACAAAGGTCTCAATGCATAATAAAGAGGATGACTCAAAAAGTTCCAAAGCAAATATAATAAAATTCATATGGGCCCACCTTTCAAGCTTTCTCTACCAAATGAATGAATAATCATCTAAATCGGTCCAGTAATCACAGAGAAATATACACACGTACATACGTGAAAAATGTACATAAATAAATAAATCAATGTTCATAAAATGAAAACTACTGCGCCAAACTATATTAAATTTTTTTGGGACTAAATGGCAACTATTCCGCATCAAACTAAAGAAGAATTACGCAAATCGGATCATAAATGTCAGCGTAATCGGTGTAAATGCATAAAAAAAGTTCCAATACAATTGATAACCTCCTCCTTTTAGAAGTCGGTTAAAAATAAAGCAATACAAAATTGTGATGTGTGAGTGAGGACTACGGTAATCAAAATTAGGTTTCTTTGCACACTAATGAAGACCTTTAAATAAAATCTAAAGCGACCATGATCCTATTATTTGTACTACAACACTAGAAACATCACTACTTAGAATAACAAATCATCACGCCCGTCATCCCTGAAGTTTAAGGCAGAGTTGTATAATAGTACACACACATTTCGCTAGTTATGTTTAGGTCCCTTGTTATAGATGGCGAGCTTAATGCCATCAACCTGGCCCAAATCCGGACACCGTGACTGCTACTGAGAAATTTCATATGAAAAACCTAATAAAACATTGCCCGACTTGGAAATCTAACCCAAAACCTCATGCTTAGCACTCGCACTTTTAATTATTTAAAACTATAGTTTATCCTGCAAAAAGTAAGGAAACAAAATACACCAACTTTCCAGAAGATTTCTAATTGAAACGCAAAACCTCGCTCTACCAAAAGCAAAAAGCTAGCTAAGAAAAAACAACAAACTGAAGGAACCCTTTTCCTATGACGTCACGTGACAGCGACAGACAGCAAAGGAAATAAACCGGCAGCATCCATTTGTATGCTTATATTGTCATGATGTAACCAACACCCCTCGATGTCTTGTCTTGTTATATTGAGTCATATTGCTTGGATCGTTATTGGTTTACATGGTTTTACTTGAGGATCAGATTTGTTTTGAAAGGGAAAAGGAATCATACTTTTATATTAGTATGATTCCTTCGCTACACGTAAAGGAATCATGCTTTTCAAATTAAAGTGTATCTATATGTATAGGGTGATTGGTAATTTAGTGATCGATACTTAAACACGTGATTGTACTCATGACAACAAACAACTTTCCCAAGGAAACATTATTTTTATACTCATTCACTTTTATCACAATAACTCAACAGCTATATAAAATTCCGGGGTGCGAGCCGTGCGGGTGCTCTGCTTACCCACTGTCACACGGTACGATAGTAATGAGACAGAACGGCGTCACGCGGTTAGCAGCTGATATGTCACAGGCGCACGCGCGCGCGAATTTCATACGGCTGTTGCGTTATTGTGATAAAAGTGAATAAGTCTCAAAAACTTTCTCTGGGAAAGTTGTTTGTTATCACGAGTATAATCAAGTATCAGTCACAAATTACCAGTCTCCCCTAATATTGTTACTTACTCATATTTTTTATGCTTTTTAAAGGAATGCGAAAGAGTTGTGGGCCCGAATAGCTCAGGAGCTATACGGGCCCACAATTCTTTCGCATTCTTTAAAAAGTTGGTGGATTGGTGCCCAGAAACAGTGACATGGGGTCAAGGTGATGGTGGGTCGAAATGGATGTTTTCCTTGAGAATTGGAAAGAAGAAGCACAGAATTATGGCCGCTGGAAGGATTGGAAGGGCTTTGCCCAGCAGCGGTACAATATGGGCTGGCTATAATCATATAAAGAATAATGCAATAATGGTCAGTCATTACCAAAGACATTAAAATTAAAACATATTTAGTTACAATAAACGCGATAGCACGACCAAAAATTTTAACAGCTTGCTAGAGCAATACTAGCTCGTTCACTAGTATAGTTCTGATTTTATATGTCACAATTGGCAATTACGTTTCAAGGCGTCACTAAGACGTGGGATCAAGTTACTTCTTCTGATATCCTCTCAACCTTAAATCTTTTTGGCTCAGAGCCAAAGATAACACATACAATTTGAAAATACTATACTATTGAAACCATTTTTACTTAGATCATCGCAAAAGATTCCTATGTTCGCAAAAAAAGTTCGGAAAAACGAGCCTTTGTCTTCCACCCCTTCAGGTAGGTAGGTACTTCTCAAAACATAAAAAGACTTGGAGATCCACACGTAATCGTTTCCGTATACAGGAAATAATTTACTCAAAAGTCTTTTGTGATAGCCGAGTTTAGGATTGTAAAATGTTTTAAACCCAAAACACAAAAATCTTGGTTTTATTTCAGCATAGGTAGGAACCATGTTATTTTTTGTTGTTATTTTTAACATAATCATCCACATATTGAATAAGAAAATGTAAAGATCGATAGGCAGACTTATAGGCGTACCTAACTAAGCCTATAAGTCTACCCGTCGTTCTCTACTAACTCTTAATTAAATGGTATGCTATTAGCTGAAACAATCAATTATTTCAATTACAAATCCTGAACACAAAATGTTTTAATGAAATATTCCAATAGGTGAACTACCTGAAAATCTCTCAACATGCCGAAAACTTCAGGGGCATTTCTATGTTCGTTATATAAAAAATACGTTAAAAATACGTCAGTGTTAATGTGATTTATAGCACCATGATGTAAACAATAATTTTCTATAGTTTACATTACATCATGGTCCTATTAAATTCACATTAACACAAAAGTATTTTATTATTATAATTTACATGAAATGTGGCTACACGGGCATTCCCGATAAACATTATTACGATAGTTTTTCGTACACGTTATGCCATCTGTGAAGTATTTAAATAAGGAATTGGGTTACGAAAATGTAGCTGTGTAGCTTCGTAGCGCATCTTCGTAGCACGTCTACGAGACTACGCTCACTGCGTCGTCGATGTGGTTCCACATTCTGTTCATAGATGGCGGTAAATTAAATTGAACTGGAAGAGGGCCTATTATCGTTTGTGGCGTTGTTGACTACCGCGACCGAGTTGAGTAGGCCAAGCGGTCTTGAGTTAGATTATCGGGTAGAGCTGAATGTTTAAGGCATGATTAGTAATACTTTGAAATTACGAAAAATATATTTTCCGAGCCCCGTGCTCGAAGAAAATTATATGTGAATTTTTAATTTGTGTTCCTTGTAAAGTAGTCTCACTTACTTAAGAAATGAAGGTCCGAGTAGATCATATTAGAAATACTTTCAGTGTTAAATCTATTTAATGATAAACGCTCAAACATCATTTTATCGCTACAATCTTCAAATGATTGACATAAATAGAAGTGTTTTAAATTCGTTTAACGTTAAATGCATTGAGTGACTTATTGTGCAAGTGGGCTAATGGAAACATCGTTGAAAGTAAATCTGTAGTGTACATACTGACACACTCAGTGGGCAAGCCTGCTAATTAATGCTCGTTCCTCCTCGGTATGACAAGGTGCCTTTACTCTGCCGTAGGGCATTAAATGGGATATTTTATAATGATCTCAGATGGCTAGAGAAAATAATCATGATGTGGGTGACACTATAATTAATGTTAATTGTTTGTAAATGTTTATTGTTATTGTTTCTTGTGAAAATTGCAGTGGGTATGTGTGTAAATTTTCCCCAATACTTATTCTATTAGCACAAGATGAGTTAACATCTAGTAAATACAAGTTGTTTGTGAAATTGACCTTTGAATGTCGTCAAATATATCTGGCTTTTGTCGCGTCGATGCGCGTGCGTCGAGCGACGTGGCCGCGGAAATGTCGCGGACAAGAATAGACAGCACGTCGACAGCCGTGACGTCACGCCACGACACGTCAAGTCTTGCGCATATACACAATTTTTCCGACATCTTCCTTCCGAAAATTATTTTGGAATACCACATCACTTCGTTGCAATTTATTCCGAATTAACTCGCCCATTTGTAGGCGATCATGAACGAAATTAGTTTTATGACAGGTGTTATAAAACTGAATAATTCCTTTATTTTTAGTAGGCATAACGTTTATGAACGGATATTTTGAACACGATCTTTCAGCGATGCATGATTGATGTAATTTGCTCCTATTATAAACGTTGCTTTTTGCTAGCTTCAGTAGGATAGGAATAAAAGTAAGAAAACATTCGTGTTGCTTATTTTTTCATGCATTTTTTTATGAAAAGGCGAAGTGATATAAGAGATTCGACTGATAAGCATGTACTTGGTACTTGGACCTAATCTTGGATCTTCATGTATCATCCATTAACTTCAATCATGGTACATTATGAGGCGTTTTTTAAAAAAATATCATGTGTGTAAGATAATACTCTGAAAATTACGTTGATTAACTCACTCATCCACCATGTCATACACAAAATTGGATTTATGGAGTAATTTACGAGATTTGTTTTGCATCCATAAACAAATTATTTTAGAATTAAATACTTAAGAGATATTTTCATTGTTTTTTCAATGTCGAATCGATTATTTAATTTTATCATCGATATAAACAGTATACTAGTATTCGTTTGAATTATTGTACCTGGGTTTAAATAGTAGTTACGTATGCGTTATTTGGGTTATCGTTGGTATAAATATACTTTGTAAACAAAGTATGTACCTATGATTGAATTAAGTGTCGTTTACATCTGCCTAAATTATGTTGATAGAAAGTTCTAGTAAAATAGTCATAACAATACATTTGACTTATGCGGGCAGTTCAATTCGTGTAATTTTATTAAATTTACACACACCTATAATGTCACGATTTATATTGTAGACTGCATTATTGTCTGATTAAACAGGTTAATGAGTTGTACCAAGTATTGGCGACAGAACAAAAATACAGCGACCTTTTGAAATTGCACGGAGTTTTCATGTCGGTTGTTGGTTGAGCGGAGTGCATGTCAGCCAGGGTTGTCGGGCCAGGGCGCACGAGAGCACGGGAGCACGGGAGCACGGGGCACGTACACACACGCGCTCCGCCAGTCCGTTGTCGACCAGCGCGCCCGCCGCCCGCCGCGCCCGCCGCGCTCGCTCGCGCCGTCAACCCATGGACTACGATCGACCAAGCGAACTCACACTTTATTTTATCATCACCTCCTTAGCACCCCGAAAGCCATCGAACGAATCCTACGAGCTTAAAATGACAATGAAAAGTCACTTGCAAGAACTTTTGTCGACTTACCAAAACTCTTAGTGATCGTCATTACCCGCTAAAAAAACCCGCTTCAAAGTTGTTTTATTATTCAAAAATGCTTCTCAGAGTAAAATTATATCGGAACCTATTTATACACAAGAAACGACTGAAATTTTCTGATTGCAACCTTTAAAAAGTTTACACACGGTTTATGAACTATTTACACTGTTTTACAAATAGTTTTGAACATTTATTTTTATCCTTCGTAAAACTACCCTTAGAACATTAAGCAACTATGACCAAAGACATTTAAATAAACAAAATATATTAGTGTGCGTTTTAAATTTCCTAATTAGAAGTGTTGAAAGACAAACAATTAAGTGTGTTTTCAATAGATTAGTTTTACTGTAAGACTAATTAGTGGGTGTGTTAGTGTATTTGTAAAATATAATCATCATATACTACGGTTAATCATATTTAAATTGGTAAGTATTTTATCTGATCTTTTATACACATAAGTACATCCTGCATACAATGAAATATTTCCATACCACCACCAGAATTTATTTTACAGTCTGAAAACGTACAAAATATCCACTATATTACGAGCAGGTATTCAATTCAAACATTTTATCTGGACAAAGTGCAGTCAAATAAGTGGTAGTTACCATTCAAATTAAACTTTTAATTACAGTGCACTGGCATTGCGAACACAGCACAAAATGAACGCAACACTACTCTTACACAAGCATATTCTACGAAAATTAAAATTTTTACAATTGTATCTTAAAATAAAGTTGTTTTCAGGCGAGTGCCAGTACTCATGCTATTTTTTTAATAATGAGGACACGTACAAACTCTTTGAACAGAAAGTGAAACCGGGTCATACATATTTATTCAAAAGTAATTTTGACAATGTTTTTGAGTACTCGTAAAGAGATAATGTGTTGTAACCAAGCGTGGTACATAACACGTAAGTAGGTGTTTTATATAGTGATCGTAATACCTATCTACTCGTCTTGTGCCAAGTCCAATGACATCGTGGGATATTTATAAAATAATTTTATAATGCCAAACGCCTTCTGTGGCTTTAAAAGAGTAAGTGGTACTTTAATTTACGTGAATTATTTTATACTTCAGTTTTTCTATGAAATGAAATTATTATTAATTAAAACTGACTTAATTAAAACTTCCGTGGTATTTCCATTTAAATACATTGAAAAAGGAAACGACCGAATGTTCGTTTCTTTTTCATGTTCTACGTTTTGCGTCCATTACGAAAATTACAAATATTTCAATCGGCAGTAAAAGCTTTATACTATATTAAATTCGCGAACTGATGAATTTAGCCGTTTTATAAATAAATCGGTGTCAACATGCTGAATTGATAACAATAGCCAAATATTCGGGTAGGTTCGACTACAGGGCGTCTGACATTAGTTTCAATACTTTATGAATAGGTTTTCAAATTAAATGTCACGTGGCACTGAAATGACAATAGATACTCGCAATGTTAACATGGTTTTAAATTATTTCAAACGTTTTTAAACATAAATATATTTAATTCATAGATTGGTTCATCGTTCAGTATTATAATTGTAAATTGTAATAGTGTATCGTTTCTGTTTACAATTACAATAATTATACAATTTTTTTTTTACTGTATTTACTAATCCAAAACTTCTTATTTGAAGAAATTGTAGTATTGTATTTTAGTTGTTATTCCGACGAATACCTCTAAGGGGTAGCGCCAATGCGTAATACCGACTTGCAAATTTCAAAAATTTGGTATCGACTTGCAAATTTCAAAAATATGTAAGCAAATTTGAATTAAGATAGGGCTGCTGCGTTAAACAAAGACAGAAAGTGCTAAACTTTAAGGTTTATAAAATAAATTATTTTTTTATTTCCGATAAAGAACATACGAAACATAATTATAACATAAAGTAGTAGGTACTGAATATAAACCCCAATTAACAGTTGAACTAAGGTCTAAATTCTGATACTCTCTTTATTATTTAACGTAGATATATTTAAGGCATATTTAAGGTCTGAAACTTTATTCATTAAAGACACTATTCAATCTGAAACTGAGACTCAGTGTAACAACTTGTGTATCTACATCTAATCTCTCATCTGTTTTTAGTCAATGTCATAAAAATAGGTTTTTCACACCACCTGCTCGATAATGTCAAATTATATGTCATGCAAACCTAACCTAAAGTAAGTCATTAACGACCTGAGGTCTAGCAGGGCAATAATATTGTACTGAATTTCATTATGACCCGCTGGTCAATAATGTGATTTGAATTTGGAACATAAATCGCATACGAATATTCACGCATTCACCATTATTATCTGCACAAAAAAATAAATTGTTCAAAAATCGAACTGGCCACCACGAGATAGAATATAATTAAAAGAAAAATAGAACACAAATTAAAAAGAGGCGCGAATACTGGAAATTGCTTTGTTTTGTTCATTGTTATACAACAAATTACTTAAAATATTGCAAATTCTCACAAAAATGTTGAGTGACGGTAGTGATTTGACTCCGGAATACTTGATTCTAGTACTACTGCTTTTATTCTCTCGTAGATGGTGTGAAAAGTACAGTATTCACCTCGGGGATAAAGGTGCCTTCGTCTTGGGCGACCTTGATTCCCACGCTTCACTCAGGATTCTTGTCTTAACTCCCTCGCTTTGCTCGGGAGTTAACTCTAAACACCCTCGCTCCGCTCGGGAGTTAACGCTGGAATCCTTCGTTTTGCTCGGGATTCAATACGGCGCCCGCTACATAAGACACTACTTTATCCCCTTGGTGCATAATCTACTATTAAACACTTTATGTGACTTTTGGATTCATTTTAACTCATTTGTCAATCAGCTAGCCTACTTAAAAAAATTAAACGTATCGGGAATAGGGTCCATTAAAAATAGGCTCAAAACAAGTTAACAATAGATTTTGGCCCCGGCCTATATTGTCCCACTGCAGCATTTGCATTACATTTCTAATACAATACTTATACAGGGTGTAACAGAAAGGGTAAATACATCCTTAAGGGTCAAGACAGACCATCAAACTGAACATGATTTTCAACAAAAACTAAATAATATCAGCTGCCTATACATTTGGGTCGAATAGGTATTGTAATTTTCTATGGGGCAGCAGATATTTTTTTTTTGCTGAAAAACATGTTTTATGATGAGAAACATGTTCAGTTTGATGGTCTGTAGCACACCCTTAAGGATGTATATACCCTTTCCGTTTCACCCTGTATAAAAATTTTAGCAGCTTTGAAATTTTTAGCATACCTAACCGGGTATTTAGTCTAAACGGCCCAAAACGAATGGCATTACTATGGGGCAAAATTTTAGTTTCTGTCTACTACATAACTTCATGGCTCACCGAACTTTGGTAGTTTGGTATGAACTTGAAGGTTTGGTTATTTAGCCTGAATGGCCCAAAACGAATGGCACGCGTGCCATTCGACCGTAATCAATAATTGTCTTGATAAAATTTTGCCCCATAGTAATAAATTTACACATTAAACAGCAGATTTTTTTTTCGGACTGACACGAAACTTGATTTATCATGTCTATATTTAAAAATTATTTCTTTCTTTTTTTTTGTAAAATATTAATGCGTAATTTATTTTTAAACAGATTTGTGTAAAATTGTATAAAACCATAATGTTCCAATTAGACGCTCTCGGATAGCGAACGAGTAATGAGCTTCATTTCTTTACCTTCACATTGTTTGAAAAAGGACAATTTTACGGGCCAACAGAAAAAGTAAAGTAAAGTAAAGTAAAGTAAAATTTATTTGCATAAATTGTAGGTACATAAAATAAGGTGTAAAAAGTAAAATTGGTGAGCCTTGTACAATTTACCATAAATTAGGCATGCAAACATTAAAGAAATTTATAACTTAATTGAAATAATGGTTTCGAGTCAAAGTACTAGTCGGTTAATATTCCATTCCACATAAAAGAAAACATAATTTTAAAATCTACTACTTGGAATAAAATCATACAAATTTAAATAATGACATCAATAAGTATGTTAATATTAATTAAAATATACAAAATCGGATAAGTTAAAACAAAGACATCATTTAGGTACATTTGTAAAAAAAAAAAAATATGTAAAATCAGAATAAATGAAGACAAAAAAATTAAGTAGTATTAATGAAATCTTTATATTATACATTATATTATTCAATAGATAAGTCTGTATCATTTAAAAAGTCATTTACTGAATAATAACATTTTGCAATCAATAATGAAGTCAGTCTCTTTTTAAAATTTTGTAATGTGTCATTTTTAATAATATTGGGTACTTTATTAAAAATGATTGGGCCCATACTAATAACACTTTTTTTGAGCAAAGCAGTATTACATCTCTCAACATTCAGCAAGTTCTTATACTGACTTCTTATAGGTCTATTCCTAGTTTCTGACATTGTTGGGAAAAGTTTCTTGTTACATTTAACGAAAATTGCGACTTCTAAAATATACATACACGGGAAAGTTAAAAGTTTGAGGGTCTTAAACACTGGAACGCAACTATCTGTCACTTTCATATTAAGCATTGCTCTTACGCAACGTTTTTGAGCCTTGAACACCTGTTCTCGCAGAGTACAATTTCCCCAAAAGATTATTCCATATCTTAAAATGGACGCGACTAGTCCATGATATGCTACTACTGTCGTGGTGGTATTAACCTTTTTTGCTAGATTATATAGGACATACGCAGATACGCTTAGTTTTTTACAAACTTCTTCTGCTTGAGGTTTCCAAGTCAACTGGCTATCCAACAGTATACCTAGAAAATTTGCAGTTTTTACTTGGTCTATACTACAGTTATTATATTCTATCACTATATTCGGTATTGATGTGCGTTGATAAAAGTGCATTATATTGGTTTTTTTCAAGTTAATTATTAAATTATTTTTGTCAAGCCAATCCACAATGTCCTTAAGTGTAGTATTTACGTCCTGTTCGTATTTATTAATGTCTGTACATTTAATTAGTGCGGTACTGTCATCGGCAAATAAGACCATGGGGTGTTTAATGTGATGAGGTAGGTCATTTATGTATAGCAAGAATAAGAGTGAGCTAAGCACTCCCCCCTGAGGCACGCCATGTGTGATGACTCTTGCTTCGGATTTGTATTTTTTCTCACGCCTAGTTTTAGTGTAAATTTTAGAAATTTCTGTGTATTGTTTTCGGCCACTTAGATATGTCTTAATAAGATCAAGAACGTTTTGTTGAAAAGAGAAACATTTTGTTGAAAATACTTGAAAGAATGGCTCAAAGTTGCTTATTAATGTTGTTTTTAGGAGCAAAATTCATGAAAGATAAACAATAATCATGTAAAAACAGTTTTTCTAGGACCAGCACAAATTGCTTCATCCCCCGTTTTAAATTGCGCTGACATCAGCAATCTTAATACGCAAACTCAATTTGAAAAATTTGAGCGTCTTCAGGATATTTGTATTAGGTTTTCCTAAATGTGATCCTGATCAAATCTGGTTTTCGTATAGCAACCAATACGTCCCTATCTTGTTCTACATACTGTTCAGTTTTTATGAGTTTTCATCTCAAAATCATCATCATCATCATCTCATCGAGTGTTTCCACTTCGTAAAATTATGAAACGCATTCAAAGTTCAAAAGATCTTAAAAAATAAGAAGACTTAAAACAGAAAATGCCGATGCATTACTTGAACCATCTCGATAAATCCTTTAACTATCCAGGCCGTCTACGGAATGCATTGAATATAACTGATGCTTTGAAAAGAATATACGGTTCACAATTTATTTCACAAAGTGCCTTTAAGTATTACGCACCAGAGGCGATTTTTATATTGAATGCATTCCGCGTTGAATATAACTAATGTTTTGTAAAGATTTATACGGACCGCGCACGTGTAGCCGATTCTTAAATATAAGTCTAGCGCACCATGAGCAGTGAGCTTCTAGTGATTTCTCGAATGGTAACCGTGGCATGCGCTATTCTGATGAAATTTCCGTTCCTTTCGATCAAACAAGAATTTCTAAGTTAAGGTTCAGTCAAACCAGTGATGACAAACTGTGGTTTCCGTTCCGGACACGGAGACTTCGATACAAAAACTTATTGAAGTATCCGCCAGTGTCCGGTGTCCACAGGCGGTCCAAACTTTGTCCTCATCAGTTTCACTGATGTTTACGAAGGTGCTCCCAAACAAATTCCGTGTCAAATATTTTTGCATGAGTAAAGTATTGCGTCATAAACATTTCCATCCTCTCCCATGAGGATTGTAAAAAGCATGAGGGATGTTAAGAGTCATATTGAATACATCCGCCTATAATTTTTATAAAAGCTTCTATCAAAATACATCGCGACATGTAGACACACAGAGAACAAAAGCGAGCAGTTGTTAAGAACGCAAAACCAATACCTTTTGGTTATGCGGAACTTGGCAATAGGCCGGCGAGATTTATTTAAATCGATGTCACACATAGCAGCAGTATCTTATATAAACACACAATCATACTATCATTGAACATTCGCTTCGATATCTAAATCTTGCAACACAAGTGTTGGATCGATACATTTGAACTAATTCCAGAAATAACCAGGAATAGTCCCCTATCCGGAGTCTCTATTTGACACATCTGGCCTATATTTCGGGATATACCTGTGAATGGACTGCTTTAACGATTAATTTTGGTCTGGTATAAAGTTATTTTCGATTTTAGTCCACTTTGGAATATGTCTGGAGTCTAGATTGCTATTATTGCCTTGATGGTCTGTGTAGTTTTAAGAGAGTCATAATCATCTGCCTAGCCTTTTGCCAACTGTGTTGGGGTCGACTTCCAGTCTAACCGGATGCAGCTGAATACCTGTATTTTACATGGAGCGACTGTTTATCTGACCTCCACAATCCAGTGAGTACTGGGTAATACGAGACCCCTTGGTGAGACGGGTTGACCAGTCGAGAGTACCATAACGAATTTATTCTCCAGTTTTATAAGTACTTGGTGAGAAGAAAAAGTTTCCCTCGAGGCTCGAACGATCAGACGGCAATATCTCTGACTTTAATCAGAATCTCGTTATATCGTAGGTAGGGAAACTAATCGGGACTATTCCGAAGAGACGTACGATGAAAACGGTTCAATAAAGAAGATGGTGCCCATGTGCGGTCGGTAACTTAAATTAAGTAGATTGTGAAGGTGCCTTAGTGAAACTGGAATTACTTTTCGCTGAGGAAAGGATTACAGACGCTTTCCATGTTACTGGTAACTGCAATAAATTATCCTTACTTATGTGAGATGAGTGAGTGAGGAGCTCGTAGCTAAATAATAACAGCCGCACTGTTTGATCTTCAAGAAGATCAAACAGAGCGGCTTGTTAAGGCACGCTTGCCAAGGTCGGTCTATGGATGGATGACCATCATAACATACTGAGTTTTCTCCGTATATCGGAAAGCATATTAAGCCGTTGGCCCCGTTTGTCATTTATAGATCTTTGACAGTCGTTACAGGTAGTCGGTAGGCCGAAAGTCCGACAACCAGTCCCTCATAGAAGGACCATTTTACCCAGTACTAACTGGGTTGTGGAGGTCAGATAGGCAGTCGCTCCATGTAAAATACTAGTATTCAGTTGCATCCGGTTAGACTGGAAGCCCACCCCAACATAGTTTGGGAAAGGATGACTGGATGATGATGAGAAGATGATGACTTATGTGAGCTGAGTGTGGAATTGATTCAATTGCCTTCATTCATAACTTATTTACATAGTAAGTTAAACTTTAATATTCTATAAAGCTTCACTCAAGTGTAATGTTGGGTGCGGTTTGCGGTTTTAAATGTGGGTGGCGGACTTTCCTCACTTATTAAAATGAACCATTTTAAATCCGCGGTCATAACCTTGCCTGGATTTTCCCCTAATGGTAGAGAGACTATGTCAGTAATAAAACGGATTGTTGGACCGGATTATTTAAATAGTGACTATAAACCTAAGTTAGGTTATATCCTAGGCAGTCGGTCTTGTAATCATCTCTCTGACTTCTTTTTTTTTTTTGTGTAGCATGGGCTATGGCTATGCTCTAAAATATATCGATTCGATACAAGACAAGAGTAACAGCACTTTCCTCACAAAAAGTAAAAAATGAAATGAAATGAAATCTTAATTTTCCAGATATAACATTCACAAACATACACTACCAAAAATAACACACATTTTAAATCCCTGCGTAACTTTTAATAAAAACCAACCGAATAGGTACATCATCACCTCTACCGTTTTTAGATTTCGTTTAAAAAAACAGCTGAAAACTACATAAACGGTCGTGCATTCAAAATTACAGTGAACACCTGACTTCAAAAATAAAAACAAAAGAACAACAACGTCAAACGTGAAAAATTCAATTTCGAAAACGTCACGCGATTGTAGGCAGTTATGTAAATATGTATACCTGGTTTTGGCAACAAGACTTAATTGCAGTGTGTTCAGTGTTCAATCAAACGTTTGTGAAGGCAGACAAAGACAGGTAAGGCTACTTAGGAAGTTCTCGACTTTGGAATGCATTATTAACGAGTAGGATTTGTCCCTGTTTTCCTTCTTGGTTTTAAAGTTTGGTCGATAACTTTGTAGAACTGTCCTTGTGCCACGTATGTAGGTCAGCATTTTTTTTAAATAATACGTGTACGGTTTTGTATTCTTTTATAAGTTAAAAAAAAAAACCTTTAAAAAACAAGTTTTTATAAAGATGTACTTAAAAGAAGAAAATAAACCATGGAGTAAATGAAAACGATAAAGAATAGTTTTCACAAAAGCTTGTCGCGTAGTCTTCGTAGCATTTACGATTCACGCGACGAGCAAGCTTTACACAAAAATCACGTTTTACGGCAAAACTCAATCTAATGCACTCAAAACATTGTGCTGATGGATGCATTGAATAGTAAACCGGTCATGGAGGTATTTAAAGTAAAGTTATAACACAAAAATAATATTATAAAAAATAAAAAAAAATTGGAACTTTGACCTCAAATCCCTCTGTAACTAGAGGGTTCCCAGGTATTGTCCAGAACAAATAAAATATCGTAATGACGTGGAAAACAAGTGCCTTTCGACTTCGATCAGTGTCTATTTACACTCCTTATTTTAAAAGAGATAAGCCATTGATTTTATACTAACATTTGTGTAGGTGTTTAATTTTGTTGTAATTTTACTCCTCTTCGATGAACCTATCTTTCATTGAATTGATCTGAAGTCAGATGCTGAAAGTTTCAGTTCAGTGAAACTTTGAAACAAAGTCCTAACTTTAATGTTCACCCGTAGAAGTATTCACTACACAATTTTGTAGTTGGTTCTTGTGAATAAACAAGTAACATCCCTTGTTATGACTTATGAAGTTATGAAGCTAGTAATGCGTCTATTTTTTTTTATAATTTCTTTTTTCAAAATCAATCAAAATCAATAGTAGATTGCTGCATTGAGCGCAAAGTGATTTATTAATGCAGGAGTGTTATGTTGGTGCCCGAGCGCATGCGAGGGCACTAAATTAACACTCCTGCATTAATAACTCACTTTAGCGAGGTGCGTAATCTACTTTTCTTTCAACTACCGTCATACCGTGACAAAATATACTACCTACCTACTACCTACCTACCTACCACCACTTGCCTTCCACATGCCTACCAACTGCCTACCACCTGCCTACCAATTGCCTACCGACTGCCTAAGACCTACCACACCATGCCTAACACCTGCCTATCACTTGCCTACGACCTACCACCACCTGCCTACCACCTGCCTACGTCCTGCCTACCAAATGCCTACCGCCTGCCTACGACCTACCACCACCTGTCTACCACCAGCCTACGATCTGCCTACGACCTGCCTACACCCTGTCTACGACCTGCCTACAACCTGCCCAATACCTGCATTTCACCAGCTTAAGACCTGCCTACCACCTGCCTGAAAGCTACCTGCCATCTGCCTACCACCTACCTACCGCCTGCCTACGACCTGCCTACGACCTGCTTACAACCTGCCTACGACCTACCTACGACCTGCCTACTACCCACCCACTACCTACCTAAGAACCTGCTCCTGACAAAAACAAACAGCCGTTCACGCGTGATGCGACCAAGGGAAATATGGATTAATCTTTATATATATAGATAAAACTTAAAAAACAGTGCAGTAATGACAACATTACTGCACTGTTTTGGTTCTAAGCAAAAAATACATCCTTTGTGATCAGTTTTGTAGTGATTAATGATACCATTACTGCGTAGTTGGAAGAAAAATATTTTATTTCATATGGGCCTACGTGGGCACTTATAAAACGTCGACAAAAAGGTGTTCGGTTTGGGTTCGTCGTTTCCTATGGAGAAGAACCGGCAGGAAACTCCATGGTATTTGGTAATCTATAGATACCTTCGAGTGTTTGTGTGCATAATCCAACCGACGCCGTTCCCGCTGCTGGTAGCTGCTAATTTTTTTTCATCACTTTGTGATCACTAAGTAGTGATAAAATAAATTATCACACAAATTAGTTGTCAGGATTAGAACTCACGACCCCGACCTGGAGCGCTGCAACTCGTAAGTTAGGGCGACATAAATAGGAAGGCAGGCATATTTAATTATCGTATCAATTTGGTCACAAGTGCAATTAAGACCCTTCTCATACTTTTAGGGTCTCGCTACGGCGAATAGGAAGTCTGGTGTAAAATCTGTGTGCAAAATAATTGTTATTGATTTAGAGCGTTTACGTCTTACGACATTTCATACTAACTTACAAGTCCTTATTTTCCGAAATAGGGATGATGACTGGGTAAAGAAAACGAAATTCTATTTTGTCCGTCAATCAGGTAATACAAAAATATTAGACACGTATTTTTTGTTTTATCAAGTTAACAAAAATCTACTTAGTTATAACGCATTAAAGTTGGAGAGTGGGGGCTCAATACGTCACAACTAGGTATAAAATGTAATGAGCCGTGACGTCATGCGCCATTTCAACTCAAAATATCTCCGTAATTTTACGATTACGTGAAAAAAGAAAAAATACGTGTCAAATACTTTTTAATAGTCTACCCGATAGACAAAGAAAAAAAAATGAGTCACCATCTCTATTACTGAACTGATTTTAATGACACTTTATACGCATAAGCGGGATACGTAGGTCCAAAAAGTTACTAAAATCATTTTCGAAAAATCGTGTTACAGCTAAATTAGACCGAATATAAATTATGTATAGAAACAGAAATTTCCAATTATCTTTTTTTTTAACATTACGAAAATGATAATGATTTTTAGTATCTTTTTAGACCTATGTATTCTGCTTATGCGTATTAAATTTATTGAAATCGATTCAGTCATTTCGGAAAATATGTATTTAAAAGTTAGTATGAAATCCGTAAGGTATAAACGCTCTTAATGATATTGATTCCACACACAGTTTTCATCCTGGCGCCAACTATGCGGCAAAAAGAGGTTTAGTGTAACGTTAAATAAAGTGAGCTGTAATTAAAATAGGAGCTGATGTAATATCAGAGACCAGGTACTTTATAATTTAACAAAAACATTCTCGATAAAATCGTTTATGAAAGTTGAGCTTTCCATCTGAAAATAAATAATTAAGCATGATGAGCTGCCCGTGGTTCGGTAATAATGTTCTGTAAATTGTTTACACTCTCCGCGAGTCCAAATATCGATAATGCGATACATCAATAAATACGGTTAACGGTGGAACCGTAACCAGAGGAATTAAGACATAGAATAATTTTTTATTTATAACCAAAAATGAAGTCGATTAGGAAGTAATCACATTTCATGAATTCAAGATGTTATATTAAACAGACTGAAAATAAAGGGGTTGGATATCTTGGTGATTTTTTACTTGAACCATGCATTCATTCATTATTATATTTTTTTTCCAACTATGCATACACGGAGACCAATCAAGCAATAAAAAACAGTTTATGCGGATCTCTCGGTATATTGTAAATCTATACAAAGCGAGGTTATGTTATACTGGATGTATAGCTTGATTTCAACAACATAATATGCATACGGCGTTTTTGCGCCTTCGAGTTTCCTCGAGTTCCAGTTTTACTATTTCAAGGCAGTGAAAACCAGACAGTGCAGTCGACATGTTATCAATACGCGTTTCATGGAACAACTGTATAATAAATAGGCCTTAAGAATGAGAATGGCAGTTCAAACAAAACTGATGTGTGGCCGTTTTGTGAGAAAACGTGCTATAATTTCTCTTATTACGATAGTATAGTATGCATATTTGCTTAACTGTAGAACATACAGGTACACTTCGCACCAGATGGTAGTAATATGTTTATCGCTTCACCACTCGAGGCTTGTCATGTCATAGCTGTCTCATATATTTCCGCGTACATCTTAAAATGATACAAACAGGCAAAGTGCATCCTATGTGCTCATAATATTTCGTCTTATGACTGCTGTAAGATCCGAGGCTTGCGCTAGGCTGAAATAACAACTCGTAATGGCGAACGGAGTAGATCCGGAATACGTGTTCCTTCCATTTTCTCATCTGTTTATGACGTAATTTTCGCTAAGGTTTATACAACTTAACTAAACAAGATAATCAACTGACGTTATACTATATAAATTAAATTACGGAACTAATAAAAAAATGCATCTTAATCCTTAGCGAAGTTTAAATCCTTCGAACAGGCACGAATTTATTTACCTTAATTTTTAATATGTGCAGATTAACTTACAAGCATGTCGGACCCTGACTTCGCTTTAATATTACTTACGTCATCTTATCATACACTGAAGTCGTCTTATCTACCTCTTCTATATTTAAAGTGTCTCCATAAAGTAAATAATTAAGTCCTTATCTAATGATGAAATTCCTATTTTAATTATTACATTTTTGTTGAAAGTCCTCAACGGAACCTAGAATTAATAAACAGCCTTAGAGGTACTTTGTTCTCTATCATATTTAGTTCACAGAACATTTGTAATTTGGAAATGTCCATTCATAATCTGCTTTTGAAACTATGTGCAGTATTACATGTGAAACTTACTCATTAAAACTAACAGTGAATCCAATTATAGGGTTCCGTTATAATATTTACAGAAACAGAACTTTGCTTTACCAATTAGTGTTAAAATAATAGTAACATAATTGCATACCCCTATTAAAACATGGTATAAGTTTTACGTCTAATTGAATTCGTTCTAATCCATACCTATGCAAACAGTCTGTATATTCGATTAACTATAGTCACGAAATGTCTATCGTTCAACTAGTAATTATAATAGAATTAGGTTGGTTGATAAGTTACATATTGGTAATTGATTGACCTGACTATTCGTCGGTAACAAGTATACCATTTGGTCACTCACACACCATCGTTATAGTGCTTGCAACAAAATGTTTAATAGAAGTTTCAATGTTATGTGTAGTGAACAGTAACAAACTAGGTGAGTTACCCATACCTAGTATTTTCAATAGGAAAGCCACCACTCCTTGAGCAGCTCTGTGGTACGCCTAGCTCTTACAATATGCCATACAAATGATATTAGATACAAGTTGTGAATAAAATGACAAAAAAGGTAACTCAATACCGTACAAAGAAAATAAAAACTCAAGATCTTTGCGGAGAAGAAAATTATATTGAACTCTTAGGTCTTCTGTTCTTTTTGGCTCTACGTGAAATTAAGAACGCACGGTTTTATAGCTGAACCCAAACGGTAATAATTATTGCACGTGTCGCAGTAAATGCTGTCTTGAGGAATGTACGGTTGCACCGTACTTGCTCTCAAGTGGGAAGTTTTATTTGGAATGAAAATATGAATATACACGGTCATTTCACTTGTTTCTTATGTATATTTAGCATGTCTAGGAGAAGAAGGATTTGTGTTACAAATCCTTACTAGGCAACATTCTTTGTCATCTAAGGTAAGCGTTTGACACACGTATATACGCTGAAGTAATGCCGCGTCAACACAATGTATTTGCTGCCCAGCGTATTTGCCAAGTCTACACTAGCTTGCATAAGATTTTTTCTAACTTTTTGGAGACGGTTTCCTTCCAGTTTAAGTTTTTGCAAAAATGTGCACGATTTCGGTTAGTTCTCGGTCACCGCAGGGCCCCCGTTTATCAGCCACAAAAAGAAGAAAACTAAGTCATAATGTGGAAGCAATCGTTCAACCAAAATCTGCTGAACCACTGATATCGGCAGCGGAAATGAGACGCGTGACGCAATTCCACCGATCGTTTACTGACAGACGTGTCTTTGATGAGGACATTATACCTTTATCATAATTCCGGAGTGGTTCTTTGGGCAAGACGGTTGTCAGCTTTTTCCCTTGTGAGTCCATGCGTGATGAAAATTGCTGTTGTGCGTCTCAAAAATCTCGATAAGATCTTAGTTTTTCAAAATAAACGTATCTTCAACACAGACCATCGCTCAACCTCTGTACTGCTCTTTGTGTAATGCCACTTAAAAGTGTAAAGCCACCATCACCATCGTCGAGGTTGCAAAGTTCTGGTCGAACCTATTTCACATATGCATGCTCAAGTATAGAAAATCATCGATACGACGAAGAGATCATAGTCAACAAAGTAGTCACTTGTACCTATGTATATGTGTGACCGCTTGTGCTTGTAAATTCCCAATGAATCACAGAAATCTCTTTTGACATTATATCACATTTGCACCCACGCGAAGCAGAGGTGTGTCGTTAGTGCTTAATAAACCAGGATACTTTTCTTCTACACAGTTGTGGTAAAGAATCAATCAGAATAACACGTTTCGTGTAGGTTTCTCTTTCCGAATCGATGAGCTGATTGTGATGATTGAATTGCTACTTAGCCCTATTCCTCTTTTCTAATTTTGCTGTGCCCAACAGCCCATATTGATATTTTACTCTGTTATATCAACCATGAAATACATAATTATGGAATGCAATAAAGAAATGAGTATTGAATATGTTCTCTAATGAGCAATTTCAACCTTCGTATCTGCTGCGCTGAAACACATATCCTACCTTTACAGGACACGTTAAAAAACTGTAGCAAAACAACTTTTATCTTTATTATTCCGGTAATAAGATTGTATTTAATAGCAGCACACTTACCCCATCTCTTAAACGAGATCATAAGCCGAAGGATGAGCCGCATCACCTCGCCGTCTAATATCTATGATCACTAATCCTCGGCGTTATTACAGCAACACCTATATGACCGTTTGTTGTGGTATTCTATGGGCGAAACTATTATTATGTATTAGATAGCTATGTAGGTGGGTAGGTACTTAATATAAACTCACGTATAGAGGCTACTATGTTCGACTTAGGTGCACGTAAGCATATATTTTAATAGTCAAAAGGCGAGAACTCAGAAAGACTATGTTACAATGCATTCAAGCGTTGCGTCGTCATTTTGATTTTTGAGCAGACATGCTACAGTAATTTGTTGAAGACTTAATTTTATTTCATCCTCAGAACATTTTTATCTGAATAATTAATATGCTGTTTGGCACAAAGTTCTGTACAAAAACTGCAACTGCAATTTTTATTCTTAGTATATCCGAAGTTTTATAATCGCTCCGATCTCATCTTGGCAGTCTTTTGTTTAAAAACATGAACCTCTTTACCAGCCCGTAACTTTTTATCCATGTTAGCGTGAATTATAGGATGTACGTAGAAATACTGTGCATGGCGATCCGTATTAAATTTAAAAAAAATTAAAACGTTTTTCCTATAAGTGTTTCATAACAGCTGCCACTAGGATCAACGTCATAAACTAATGAAATAATCCTTATTAGCGACCTAGAGTGTAAAAAGTAATAAAAGCTTAGGCAGTAATTTAATCCTAGCCACATGAAACGGGACGAAAGAGTTTCATCATAACATTGCTCGCTCTCTGTTAATTCTAAATGAAACCCTTTAATTTAACCCCTTTTTATATTATAAAATATTGATATTATTTGGAGCTGCATTATTTTTTGTAAATAATCTTTTGCTGGTCGGGATCAGATGAGTTGATTAAATTGAATCCATTAATATTTCCAATTGACTTACTAGTTTTCTGAGATTCTCAGTAGATTCACTCTGAAGATAAAAGCTTTAAGATGAGGTGTACGTATTACAGGTTTAGGGTTGGAAAGATTCTGAATATTCAATCCGACCGTTACATGAATAAATTAGAACAACATTTTCTTAGTAGTTCTTAGTTTGAGTAAATCCATTTATCAGCTAAATGAAACGCCCAACATGAATAGTTGTAAGAAAAATACAAAGAAATACAAAAAAAAAACTTCGTAAAGCGAAGCTTAAAGAAGCGGACGGAAGATCGCAAATAGAACGGTTTAAATTAAAAACCCGAGATAATTTCCCAAGTTATTTTAATGTAATTCTAGTGTCAATCCGGAAGACAGACAATCATCTGGCGCTTAGAGATTTTAAAGGTCGTGGCTTGAGGAAACCGCTGAGCAGCCAAGAGTACGTCATGAACAGCTGAGCGTCAAGACCCGGCCGCAGGTGGGCCGGCGTACTTATATTTAGCCAATGAGTCGTTGTGCGTTCATTGTCACCAACACGCGCCAAGGCCCAACTCCAAATTGTTGGCCCATCCGACACACCACACACTAAATTAGCATAACGTAATTTTGGCATTTAGCGTCATGATAATTGTTGTTCCCTTTTTTTTCGGCGAAGAAAGTGTAGGCAATTTTTCGACAAGATAATAATCACATGATTTACTGGTGCAATAATTATGTAAGTTATTGTACAGTTTTATTTCCACGCTGTTGCACTGTTCCTATTTCTAGTCTCGTTACTGTTGGCTGGGTAATAAAATAATCCATTATAATCACACATGTGTTACTTAAGCAGTATCAATAATTTACGACACTGGGTAGCAAGTTTATGAAGCATCTTATAAAATTCACAAGTGCTCTCATGACTTTATATAACTATAAAATCGGTACCTTGTTGTTACATATAGAAAAGGTAAATCAGATTGAACAACCATGCAATCCAAATCAAACAACTCTATATCAAAATAAATATTTTAATGGAGACCAAAAATAATTTAATATAAATTTGAAAAAAAATAAGAACACAGTTGAGCACACGGGATATTCCAAAAAATGAGTTCAATGTAATGAAGCTTGCTTCTTGAGACCGAATTGCCGGAAAGTCATGATGTTATTATGTCACGTGAAATATAAAAATATACACAGTGCTCATCTTTTTGTACTTCTGAGTAACTATAATTAGACGTCTGAGTAGACTTGCCTATATTTACAGTACTTTTGTTAGTCATAACATCATATAAATTACCAAACTGCTTTCACAGTAACCTTGGTAACTAATGTATTTTGTTGACGACATGATTTAGCAAAATACGACGAAATACAAGCAGGATGAAACTGAAAGCCAACACGACACACGTCTCGCTTAAAACAATGAAGTTAGCAAAGAACCTGAAACTGAACAGGCGCGGTTCAAAAGTTTGGTAAGGAACACCAGTAGACCACAGACGATTCATCACAGATTAGTGTTAATTGAACTTCTTAAAATTGTAAGTGTGCGTATTAAAACTTTGACTGAGACTAAACCGTCTAAAAAATAACATCGGCAAAATAAAAAAAAATAAACAGACGAACAGACCGAAAAGAACCATTCATTGCAAAACACCATCCAGAAAACCCATCCTCCAAAAAGGAAATTTTCTATGCCACTTTCTCTTTACTACACCACGTACTGATTAATGATCTAGGTACATACATCGTTATGATGTGTCTTTGCAACAAAGTCATTTTAACAGCTTGGCGGTATTAGCACGAAGTGTTTATAAACTTCGTTCGAAGCAACCTGTGAGTCTGTTTACAGACTTCCCAGACGACTATAAATTGGTCATCAATGTAGTTCTTGGCACTGTGATGTCCATAATTCATAAGATATGATTGTTGGGCAGCTGCTCATTTACATTGCAACTCGTTTTTCCAGGGTAATTAAGAAAATCTGTACTTTTCGACTGTGTATGGGACGTGTACTCACAGCACTTTTCGCCAATAATACTAAAGGTGGATGGATCAATAGATTCCATGTAACAGTGGCAGGCCTATTGTCACCAACGGGGCATAAAACTAGACTCCTAGCTGCTTAGAAGATTGCCTGATAGAAAATCCAAGAAAAAAATTTACTGATAAATCGAGCAATTTGCAATTACCTTCAAGTCCTGGGGGAATTGAAACCAAGCTCTCACTCGGAGTAGTTACTAGACTCATGAATCAGTAACTAATATCATAAATAGGAAATATTTGATTGTTTGTTACGATTTAACTCAAAAACTACTCGACCGATTTTAAGAATTATTTCATCATTAGTAGGCTACATCTTTACCGAGTAACATAGGCTATATTAGATTACAATTTTTGCGGGCGAAGTGCTAGTTTACTATAAAGTTAAGCTTTAAGAAAATATAGCATCCGCTTTAAGGCGCAGATATACGACTTTTAATGATTTTAAATTGAACATCACGTCTAAACTTCTAGTTTTAATTCTTTGAAAAAAAAAATATGTTATACTGGACAATTTTCTTTATAAATTGATATGTTAAAATGTGAAATTATATTCTTATAACATAGTGTAATTAATTTGCAAATTCATGTCTAACGCGGACAAAAAAACGATAATAACGGACGTATTTTCATGAAACTTTGACCATCTGAAAGACAATTTAACAACGTATACGGCCTTTATTTGAATTGTGTTTGATAAATCAAGGTGGGTTGTTTGTTCGAATAATCTTGGTGCGCGTTGAAGCGTTTCGCATGCACTTTTACTCGCTCAAGGTCGAGGGCACATATCGTCGCCTTAAACTCATGTCCAACCGCCATCGCCATGGCGCTGAGTTCCGCAAAGCGGCGTCAATTCAATGAAGGGGAGTCTAATATACAAGCCAAATCAGTCTAAGTCGCCTCTAGTAAGAGCGGTTTAAATCACACTTCACTGTTAACTTAAATGATATGGCTAATGTAGGTACTAGTCTAGTAGTATGTAAGTCTGTGTATTGTTATTTAGAGGGAATAAACTAACTTACCTTAAAAATATAAAAAAAAACCTTTGTGACACCCTGTAGACAAAACCAATGACAGAAAAGTCACAACGGATATTGTCTCGTTGCTCTATTGGTCGCGCGACTGCTAAGCATGAGGATTTGATTCCCAGGTCGGGCATAGAGTTATTGAGTTTTTCATCTGGATTTTTTCAGTATTAGGTAGTCACGGATTCTGGATTCGTGCCCGGTTGATGGGAATAAGCTTGCACCCTATTGCATGAGATTAAAAAAAAAACTGGTGAAATGTGGGTGTACTAGTATAAGGTTCATCTCTGCCTAACCCTTCGGGGAGAACAGGCATGATGT
Source organism: Cerastis leucographa (assembly GCA_963082945.1). Taxonomy (NCBI): domain Eukaryota; kingdom Metazoa; phylum Arthropoda; class Insecta; order Lepidoptera; family Noctuidae; genus Cerastis; species Cerastis leucographa. The sequence continues at coordinate 9,702,596 of OY720385.1, read as the reverse complement.
AATTTTATGATGTTATTATTTTTATAAGCTCTCTAAAGCATGCCTCAAAAGTTCGAGAGAATCGGTTTCTTCTATAAAAACGTGTTCCATCCTAGGACGCATCATTGCTTCACATCAGGCGAGTTGCTCCCGAAAAATTTAAATTTATGGAGGATCAAGAATCATGAAATTGTGAGACCATAGTAAAAGTTCGTGCCACAAATTTGTCCCCCTTCCAACATTTATTTTTAGAAATCACAGGTTCGTTGTCTCTAAAGTTATTTCGGTTGCCAGCCGATAATTAGGTATAAAGGGACAATATAAAAGTCTCGCACGATTTTTCGCACGTGACGATTGTTTGTTCAATTATTTCTAGATCAATTGGAAATTATGGGACTTTTATTTACATTTGGTGTGTCTTACAAAGTAATTTATTGATCAAACATTAACGAATACTTGGAGATCGTAGGCGGTCGGGTAGGGCACTTCTTTGCTATTTCTGTTCAGGTTCGGATTGCTGTCTTTTGATGTCATTTGCAAGTAGGTGGTAGTAATTGGAAAGACTATTTGGTCTCCTTTCAGATCATTCTCACCTAATTCTTCATTTATATACGCTTCATTTGACTTACACGTGCCCGCCAGTTTCTATTTTTGTGTCTTTGTTATGATAGCATTGGAAATCCTCGGATAATGATGACATTTTTTCGGATTAACCATTAAGAAATATTTTATTTATAAATATTCTTTAATGTGGTTTATTTCGTGAGCTCTTAAGTTAAAAAATACGAGTAAGTATGACCATGTTGTCATCGACAACTATGCATCCTTCCAGTCTAACTTGTATCCACTGTTTCCACAGTTGAGTACCAGGATTTTACATTGAGCGACTACCTATCAGACCTCCACAACTCAGTTAGTACTGGGAAATATAATACCCTTTGGTTACACCGTATGTCAGACTTTCGGGCCACTGACTACCTATATCGACCGTCAACGATCTCCAAATGACAGCCAGGACTAACGGCCTAAGGTGCTTTCCGGGGCATGGAGGAAAGTCGGGTAATATATAATATTGGATGGTGACCCATCCTCAGACCAACCCTGGGAAGCGCTGCTGAACCTTTAAGAATTACCTGTGCCGTTATTCAGCCACGAGTTCCTTACTTATGCATCCATCAGGTCAATAATAGCGTAGCTAGTTACGACTTGCCGAAACTCAATGCCACAAAGTTCTGATTTCAAAAGGATGAGGTGAACGAGCTCATAAAACAGGTCCACCTCACTATTTATGCTAACTTCACCCGTAATTAAGTTCGTAACAGAACAGTAACGAGGTGTCGAGGCCGTTTCAGATAATTCATAACTCCAGGTGAATGAATGAATGAGTTTGCCGCACAATCGGTCATTACTGAACGTTATTGCAGCACATAATGTTGCCAGCCGTAAATAAAGTCGTTCATACAAACAATGCGACCAATCTACTGAATTAGATCGATAGCCTTTGATCATATGTAAATTACGTTTTTGCAAATTGAAGTGAAACGGTGGAGGTCGTTAGTTGAGTAAATGTCGTGTTGGTGTAAATTAACTCCAATTGTTATTCATTGGACACTAGTAGCTGTAAAAATATATGGTCATGCCGTAGAACTTTACCTGTTTTTTGTTATATTTATTTCTTTTACCGACGTTAAATATTCCGTGGTGGCTCGTGGCTAAATAATAACCGCCGCACGGTTCGATCTTTAAGGTTAAGCCATGCTTGCCGAGGTAGATGACCATAATTACATACCGAGTTTACTCCGTGCCTCGGAAAGTCAGTTAAGCCGTTGGTCCCGGCTGTCATTTGTAGATCTTTGACAGTCAATACGAGTAATCAGAAACCAAAAAGTCTGACATCCAGTCTTACTAATGGGTATCGTATTACACAGTTACTGGGTTGTGGAGGTCAGATAGGCATTCGCTTCATGTAAAATACTGGTACTCAGCTGCATCTGGTTAGACTGGAAGCCGACCCCAAGATATAATAGTTTGTAAAAAGGCTAGGCATTAAATATTCCAGAAATATTTTATAATGAACAGTTTTTCCCATACACCACCCGTCAGACGTTTGTATATACAATTGCTACCTATCGGCTCTTATCAAACTGCCAATTATACGTACCGTCGTAGGTACCTACTGGAACAAAACTTCATTAGTTCAGTTATTAGAGGTTTAAAGAGTCAGACAAGATTATAAGGCAGATAGCAGTACAGGGGAAACCGAATATAGATTAGTTGACGTAGCCTACCTACAGCAAGTGCACGTAATTTTTTTTGTGTCCATGGTAATCTAGCGGGTGTTGTCCAAAAATATCTAAGCTTTTCTTTTCAGCCAAAACGTCTCAACTTCTTTCATATCTCACAGTTATGTTTAAAAATAATAAAGTTGCAATAACACCTTTTTATTCGACTTTCTAAAAAACGAAGGTTATAAAGTTAAATTGTCTATTAAAGTAATTACAGGTCGTACCTTTTTCTAAAAGGCTGACAGAATCAATTAAAAATTACTGAGTCTCGGATAAAGAAAGAAATTAAAAAGCTATTCTCCCTAACTTTACTTGGAGACGACAATCAATGCCTTTTAAAAACCACTGGTTTATTCAGCTTTAGAGAGCTTAGTAGCTATACTTCTTATTTACACCGCAAATGATGATACCTTAGTTACTTATAAAAGCAACTATTTATTTGAAGAGGATCAACTGTCCATTCATCAACAATATTTTTTTTTAAATATGCTCTCAGGACAAAACTGTTACAATAGCGTTAAATGGGCTTGATTACATACTCGATCATCATTACTGGTAAAAAGCTTATTACCGTACTGAAGTCAATACGTATTATCACATAGCGTAACCAAATGATATAAACGAAAATAATACAGACCTTTGTTTACTATCCGCAGAACGTGAGTTTCAGTTATTTTGATTTAAAAATGACACTATTTTGAAACAAAATCAGACAAACATTTTTCTTTTCATGAACGCTTCTCTTTTCAAATATGTCTTTGTAGAGCTTTCCTTCAGCTTCAGCAACACGTAATAACACGTCAACGTTATCACAATATTTCTGTAAAGTGAAAAATGCCATATTTTCAGTAAGCGAGAATAGCACAAGATCTGACGAAGATCCCGTGATATGGTCGCATCTCCTCTCATGTCCCCGTTTCGCACAAGTAATATTATTAAATTTAGAGGGTTCGTTTAAGTGTTCTACATCACGCGATGCCCCCATTTTAAACACGGTCCTCAGCTTAAGTGCCAGTGTTTACATTTTTGGACACTTGTTTAGACTTCGCTAAATGTAAGGAGAATTTAGGCTCACGGCTGTTATTTATGTGTGTTTAAATACTCGTGAACGAAGTTTCCTTTCAGGTGTAAGTAAAAACTTGTAGAATCTCAGCTTTCGGAATGTTGTTGTGGCTTTGAAGATTTACGGAAACACTTTTGGAGCAACAAGCGTGAGACTTAGTCACATACATTTTGCGGTAACATATTATTGAACATTATATATATTTTGATGTATTGTTCACTTTTATTATATACAAGATTAAGTCACACCCGTGCATCAACAACAACTTGATAGAATATGTGAGTTTAAACAGCCTATCAGTAGTTATACTTACAGCTTGATATACGTGAGTTTATAACTTGATAGATGTGATTTTAAACAGTCTATCAGTAGTTATACTTACAGAATGCATGGTTATACCTTTTTTCAGTTTTTCAGTGTGGCGTAGACAAAGATAGACCTCTATGTCTACAACATACGAGTGACAGTATTCCAGCAAAACTTATCATAAAACAAAGAACTTACTTTGTATAATAATGTTTTAAAATTAAAACAGAAGGTGGGTGACTGCGTCAGTGAGCAAGAAAAATTAAAAGCAACTTCTTTAATGCATTTAGTGGCTGCAAGTTGAAAACTTTAAATGTTTCACATCTGTCAGTCTGCTACGGCACAAGTTTACGGTCGCTATAAAATATTTTATTATCCAACGTGTGCTGTTCTTATATTGCCTTCTAATGGCAAATGTGTTATTTACTTCACAAGTCATATAAACCAAGCTTTCATCAATCAAGGATAGTTTGAACTTAGCTGTTTTATAGTCTGCTGAAAAATTGAGAAGTACATAATAGATGAAGGTGACATGCTGCGCCGACCCCGAACAAATTGGGATAAGCGCTGTAGAAGGATGATAATGATGAAGACAAGCTGCTGATGTATGCATACATTTTTGAACTCAAACAGTACTCGAACAGTTTCAAACAGTATTTCATACAGTAACTTTCAAGAGATTTGTATCTACTCGTGGTTCCACGAAAATTCGTAAAACAGTGTTTATTTTAAAACTAATCTACTGCATTCGAAGTAATTTCATTACTACCTCTAGTTTGTAAAATTTAAAAAATTCAATTTAATTTAGAAGAAGGTTTATTTATATTTAAAAAGAAACTCTGTAAAGTTAAAGTTGCCCTGAGTACAAAGGCCTGCACGTTCATAATGAAATCAAATATGTGAACTAAAATGACACAAGTTTTAAATAAATTACCTATTCATACCTAAACCTTATATTACCTACTTCCTTACGTCTCCAGTTTGCAGTTTGCTTTCGTTCTGAAATCATGTCACACAAAAACATAATATCACATCGACGTTAAATTATGAAAAGTATGTGTTTTTGTAATTCATTATTATTATTGGTCTCTTAGACATAATTGTCAACTAATTATAAGCAAGTATGGTGATTTCATCGTTAAAAACTATATAATAGGTACTACTTTTTTGGAGTGTACTTCTGAACGAAAAATTCAAAATGAGATTTTGTTTTGACAAGTGACAAAACCCATCAGTGTCAGTCAGTCAGTCTCGTTCGTCTCGTATTGTCTAACGTTTTATGAAAACAGAGAACAAAACAAATATGAAAGCATCGAAAAAAATCAGTTCTGATAAACAATTATTATCAAATAACAATTTCTAGGTTATGTAAACGTCATCTCTACAACCTGTCATGGCTGTCATAACTCTCGCGACAAACGTCAAACATTTTTAATTTTTATTATGTGCATAAAAACCATCTATTACTATTTAAAAAATGTTACTTTATTCTATTCAGGGGATTGTTTCCCACCTTTCCTGAAAGGTACAGGTCATGGCCGGAGTCCCATACAAAAATGAAACATCTCCTTTAAGTTATTACTATCAACCAATCAAATAATTAAAAAAATAAATAAACATTAATTACTCAAAGATAAGTAGGTAAAATATAACGGGTATTATTAATTAAGTTAAGTCATTTGCTACGAAAAACGTGAAATTAAAAATGAAAATGTAAAAATGCTTTGTTGTGAAAAGTTCAACCCTCGCCACGTGTTTTCTTATCCTTCTATTCAGAAAAAAAGGGGGAAAAGTAAACCTTCGTGTCGAACACGGTGACCACCTTTATATAATTTCTTATTAATGAGTGGTACGCGTGCCGTGGAATTATTAATCCGGGACGCTTGCGGGCCGGGCCGGCGACGACGCTACCTCGACACCGGCTCGCGACGCCCGGCGTTAGAGAACGTGGCACCGTCCGACCGTGTAGAATGTCACTTGATTATTCACACATTTCACTCAACTTATAATGTATTCCGAATTTACAAGTACCCGTAGTTGGATTTGTTTCAGAACTTTCAATACAGCTCCTGTGTTAAAAGTTCGATGCCGACGGTCAATTGTTTTCACAGCTATATTAGAAATAGTTAGATCGGCAAGTTAATACAATCAAAACTTGCTCTTTTATAATGAGGTGCTATAAATCTGAAGTGTCAAAAACGTATTTAAGGCCGGCTGGAAAAAAAACTTTGACCCAATAAGCGAGGGACATAATTATCTATGCAAAGCTGCTAAAGCAGTTTAAAATTCAGATGTTTTACTTTGTAATTCCGTGTTCAAATTGGTGTCGGTATCAAAGCTTTATAGACAGCTTATATCAAAATATCAAACGTGACGACACATTTTCCGGTATCGTGAGATCGACTAGCTCTTGGCACATTTTTTCCTGCTCATAAAACATCAAAGTTCTCGATAAATGACTTACGTATAGTGTTTAATAGATTGACGGGTGATAATTTAATATTGCTCATACATTAATGCATCCTAAAAGCGTGTTTGCCTAGTTATAAACAAGGCTTAGGACACGTTATGATATTCATATCGTACTGACGTGTACAGTGTCCATCATAATTCCATTTAGACAAACATACATAACATATTATAACATTAAGCCTTGTAAGTCCCGAAGAGTTAGGCAGAGGTTTACGTATAACAAGTACACCCACATTTTGTCAGTTATCTTTTAAGTCCTATGTCATAGGGAGTGCGTCCTGTTTTACTGTTGCCATCAAAATCCAGACTCCGTGGCTGCTACTTAGAAATTCCTGATGGATAAACTCAATAACTCACTTTGTCCATCCGGGAATCGAACCGAGGACCTCATACTCTGCAGTCACTAGACCAACGACGCCGTAGACAAACATAACACGGTTATTTTTCCTGCGCTGACGTATTTTTTCAAGTTGTATACAAAGGAAATTAATTTTGTACATTAAACAAAAAAGAAACGGTGCCGGAAAGTGTTATGAACAGGGTATTTCTCACCGTGAGAACAAACGACCGACAGAACCATGATCATTGAGAAAAAAAAATAAACGATTCACTTTGATGTTCCTATTTAAATACACGAAGACATCCCATTAATAATAAAAAATGAAGTAAAAATATATTACATGTGTTCTTATCTTCGATAGCATAGTGACATAAAAAAAAACTTAACACACAATCTACTCCCTTACTCTAAAAATCAATCGACGAACGGCAATTTGACAACACTTTGATCCCTTGGTTACCTAAGTTAAAAGGGGCCTTTTTGAGTAGATTACCTTTCTCATCATATATCCCTGTATGGAACACCGCACCGGCCCTAGTCAATTCACTGAAAAAATGTTATCTCTACCCGTAATTGTTTCTACAAAGAAAATCTATTGAAGTTTTCTCATCTCTCATTAAAGTACAAAAAAGAAATCCTTTTGAACATTTACAAGAGTCTTCATGTTTAAGTACGATTGTTTACTGTTAAATTAGACGTCGGTCGATTTAATAAAAAAAACGTGAAATCATGAAACTTCTGTCTTTATGAATTTCTATACATTCACTGCCTCTTTCAATGCTATAAGCCTCATACTTTGTTGAGCAAATATTGGCTAACATATCAGCATCCAAAATTCAATTCTTCTAATTCTATCGTATAATTTCTCCGAATAATTAATCTTTTCATCAACACCATTGAGGTGGTCACATCAATGAAACATGTTGATTAGCCGATGGCCCATAACGCTACACTCTGTAATATATTCATAGATTCTGTTGAAAGTTCATATGAAGGAATAAATAATCATTCCATAAATAACGGAGGTGTCAATGAATATGTTCCAAAGGAAAGGTATACCTGTGCCGCTAACCACAAAACCGCAACCTCGAACGATTCAAGGCGTACTTTACCTTCATCGCAGTTGAAATGCCTGTTAATTTGGTGTCGGCGATCAGAGCATAAGTACCTAGTGACACTGCACAGAACTGGTTGTCTCGTTGCCTTAGTTTTTATCATAATAACAATAATAGAGCAGTCAAAAGCCAGATGGATTTATCTATTACTAGCTGATCCCAGCATAAGTTGCAATGCACTTGTTCCTACCCACTACTAACGTACATAACTACTACCTACCTTCCTACTACCTACCTAAAAACCTTTTACTTCAAATCGGATAAGTCGTTTCCAAGTTATGGCGTGACCAAGGGAAATAGGGATTCATTAATATATATAGATGATAGGAATGTGACAGGGTCGATTAGTGCAACAACAGCTTAATCGAATACTTCGAGTAGTCGGAATTTCTAACGTCTATAATTTAAATTGGCGATCGTAATTTGTTTATTTAGGACGATATTGAAAGCGTTCACATGTGAGTGGTTACCGTAAATGATAACGAATGTGACGGTTCCTATTTAAAGAATTGTTTAGCAAACTATTAGAGCTCATAATTGCTCGTACTTTTTCGATTTACAAACGCTTCTGTCTGAATTCTTAGAATCTGTAGTCGAGGTTCCTCTGGCACGGATAGATAATGAGTTGCCAAAATAGCGGGAAGATCGCGATGCGTGTGACACACATTTTGTTAGGCGGCCAAGAACGGTCCCAAATGTCGGTCAAGTTTGGTACAAGTTTAATAAGAGTGTTTATAATATTAACAACATTATGAATACGTGTCGTCATCCGCGATTTCGGTAACTTAATATTAATTAATATGTTCAGCGTGGTTATAACTCGTTTCCAACATTCCGATGCAGTTTGTTCCACAAAAGCCACCATACCATGATTGGTCGAACCAAAATTCAATAAAAAAAAAATCCGTGTATTTTGCTCAGCTATTGGTACAGATGCAAACATCGTACAACGAGTAAATATCAGAATATGCGCGTGGTTTTTGTTCCTGGAAATATACAAATTACACAAACTACAGCTCCCACCAGTAAACCAAAACCACTAGCATTACGGTAACAACATTATTATTTAATATTCTGCGGTAACGAGTAAATTTTCCTGCATTGTTGCTTAACATGCATCGCACAAGTTCACATTATGAATAACTTACAAACAATGAAAAAGGATTCTTAAGAGTTCCTTGTTAAATTGCTTCAAGCGCTTTAAAGCCTTAAAGGTTTAAGTCACCTTGTATGGCTGCAGCGATACTTACATTAATAACATTACGACGCCTCAACGAAATATAAAGAGGAACATCTACTTATCTTCACAAGGAAATACGAATCGAGCCGAAGGAAATGGGCTCCTATAGTATTCGCAGACGATAGATTGCCAATTTCACTGCACCATTCCCATTCTTGAATACCCGTATTACCGCTAAATGTAGCTTTAACAATTGGATGGACTTGTACTACTTGGAATGTATTCAATGTTTGGCAATGTTACGTACGGTAAACTGGTACTGCAAACACATTATACTTGGGAATTTTGGTACTAACAGCACTTACAACTTGAGTTATCTCTCCTATTATTCTTTTCTCACGCATGACTTAAATAAATAAGGGTAATTTTTCAAATAGAGTTAACAAACATTCATTATGGTCGAAGGGTGCCTGCAGACAGCGCGTCTCATCGGTATTACTGACCGTCATATAAATTTTCATTAGCGAAGCGCGCTGGGAATTCCTTCATTCGTAATAAACACAACGTACGTGGGCATATTTTTCCACTCTTAGAAATGTACCCCCTTGGGGGAGCAAATTGAGGTAAGTTGAACCTGAATGTTCAACCAACATTCTTTATGCATTGTTTACAAAGTAACTGGTGTAGATAGATTATGAGTAAAAAGTAAATACACTTGTGTTTACACATAATTATACTGTTTATCAGTCACTTTTTCATGGACTTACAAAAATAGTTTAAGAATCAAGGCAGAAACTATGATGGTTAGATTTATGTCTATCTAACCTCGTAGCGCTTTGCCGAAGCCCGTAGTAGCTACGGCGTAGAGGCAGAGTATATAGTCCGATATTGACGTCCAATAGGAAACAATGTAAATTCGCATTGAATACATTATCACTGGATTGTGTGAATGAACACTGACACACTACTCCCTTTGTTGACAATTGAGCATGATACAATGGGGTTCTAGTTAGGATTGATCTGATGTCAGATTTGTTGCTGTTAATTATAGTAAACTTATGTGGCTAACCTTAGTACAACACAGTCAATAACAAGTATTGTGTATTTAAACGACATTATATTTATAGTGAAGGTGTACCAGAATACACAAAATGTTCATTAAATAAATATTAATATTTTCCACATTGAAGTCATTTCAACTGTACTTCACAATATCTCCATAGGTATGTTGAAACCTGGTCATTGATCCTGAATGTTTGCTGATTTCAGTGAAAACTAATAGGCATCCGATTAATATTCTGCTTTTCAATACAAATAGATTGTAAATTTAATTAAAATATTTACATTACCATTAATGCTTAAACTATTAATGCTTTGCATTCAGTGAAACTCTGGAACAGATAATTGTTCAGAGTAATCATTTCTCTTGTACCTTGTACTGCAATGCTACACAAATCAGAAATATTAATAATGAATACCAGTTTATGTCAGCTTTCGTTTTATTTCATAATTACTGCCAGCACTTTGATGTAAATGTTACAGTAAAATTGTTAATCGGACAGAACCACTTTTGACCGGTGACAGTCAAAATGTTTTGAGATTACAGTTATATAGTTTAAATTCGATTTTTCTATTAAAAATAGGTAGCTTGAGAACGCCTCAGTTATAATTACCTACCTAGAATTACTACAACACGATGTTATTCAAAGGGTCACAAAATAAACCTTTCCAGCTAATAAGTTTTTAAGACATTTAGTTAGTTAGTTTTAACCGGTCAAAAGTAGTTACGACTAATGAAGAGTGTTGACTGTGACATAAACATTCTGTAATATTGGAATATTCTGCATTTCATTTTCAAAACTACGTTCGGACTCGGGGAGGTCTATTCACGTTCATCCTGCAATACTGTACATGCCAGATACTTCAAAGTATTTCAGGCTTTCAAGATTCAACGCCAGACACCGAATACCTATATTTCTACCCTTTGAAACATATTCCTCGAGGAAATAACGAACTTCTGTCAACTCGTGCGACGAAAATGCTACTGCGAATCGGAATTTGAATATCTTCTTACATTTTGCAACTTATAAGTTGTAAGAAAAATTGCTACGTGTATTTGAACCATACTTACCCGTAATGGTGCTGCAAATTGACTGTTGGGAATTTTTGGAGTGATACGCATTGCAGTAAAAATGTTGGTACCTATATCTTGACACACCGTCTGTTGTACCTGAATGATGAATAAATTGTAAGTTAAAACACACTATACAGACAGCGTAATTAAGTAGTTACCCCCCTGGTGTACTCGGCGGGACTGTAGAGGGGTTAGCACATACTTTTGCTATCTGTACGTTGGAAAAGGTCATCATCTGCCTAGCCTTTTTCCAACTATGTTGGCTTCCAGTACTGGATGTATTTGAATGCCTTACATGGTGCGTCTGTCTATCTAACCTCCGCAACCCAGTTAGATACTGGGTAATACGATGATACCCTTTGGTAAAACTAGTTCTCAGACTTTCGGGCCACTGACTATGGCTTAACGTGCTTTCCGAGGAACGGAGAAAGCTAGGTATGTTACGATGGTCACCCATCCACAGACCGACCTAGCAAGCCCGGCTTAAACTTGAATATCAACCTGTGCGGCTGTTATTATTTAGCCACGAACTCCTCTTATTCATATCATTATTTATTAGATAAGAATGCTAGTTATATGGGTTATTTTCTGTTTTACTTGGCAATTTGCCTGTATTTTATAGAATCACTCTCTCAATACTTAGTACCCAACAGATTTAACAGATACAAAGAGGGTAAACCTTAACGTATTAAATGCATATTCTGTTGTAACATCTGTCAAAAGTACAAAGCAAACCCAGTTACAATCCAAAGTTAAATGGATACTGACCTACATGAAAGGTCAGCTTTTGCTCGTAGTTTCCCAAAACATTAACTACGCTAGTTCACTTGGTCAAACGCCAGCACAGCTAGCCACATGAAACTGTCAAGTTTCTTTAATAGATTTTCAACTTTATCCTTAAAGAATTAGGTTCAAGGTTGATTGGGAAAATTTGACAGTTTCGGGTACCTTGATGTGCTGGCGTCTGTGCTAAGCTTAATCAAACATAATATAAACTGGTTAATGTCGTAAATGAGGCTAATTAGATTATGCACGATTTTAGGGTGATATTATGAAAGAGTTCCAAGGGGTTGGAGACTGCTTGCCAGGGCTGCGGGTTGTTCGAAAGAGATACCGCGGCCCTGGAACGCAAAGGGCGAAGAAGGAACATGGGTGGGTTTTAGTCAGTACAAGTCTGACACTCCCTCCCGCTCCGCTCAGAGCGGGAGAAGTCATTTGATGATTTCCCACCCATGTTCCTTCCTAAAAAAAAAAAAAGGGGTTGGAGACTTACCAACGGGTAACGAATTACACATTAACTGGGTTGTGGAGCTCAGTTTTGGTGGACTGGAGTGGATTTCATATAAAGTACCTACTTGTAGTGAACTACATCCGGTAAGACTGGAAGCTGATCTGTATACACGGTGTAAATCACCTCATCACGAAGCCGTCAACCAAGCATTCTGTACATGAAAGTAAGTAACTTTACGCAAAAATTATTGCTGGGAAACGACTTTTTTTTGGGGGGTGTAAAATCATGTTTTGTGGTAAACTCAATGTAACGCACTCAAAACATTGTGCTGATGGACGGATTGAATAGTACGGGGGTCGTGGAGGTGTTTAAAGTAAAAATCTTACATTAAAAACTTGTATTTAAAAAAATACTTGTCAAAAAGTTGGAACTTTGACCCTTAATATCTCCGTAACTAGAAGGTTCCCAGGTATGGTCTAGAACAAAAAAATTATCGCAATGACAGGGAGAACCAGTGCCTTTTGGCTTCGTTAAGAGGTGTTTTACACCCTTTATTACATAGTTGGGAAAAATCTAGACAAATGATGACTATCAAAGGGTCAGTTTTGAAAATTAGGTATTATATAACCCTAGATCGCTCAGCACATAGCTCATTAACTAGTTACCCCCCCCGGCTGTCAGTATCTATCACAGGTTTTTTTTTTACTCTTAATTGTCTGGAAATATTACCACATCATTGAATACAAACCGATTTTCCTTGCAGTATTCACTTACACAAGTAATATCTTGCTGACACCAGAGACAGCTCTCAACTTTTATAAGTCTTGCAGACAACAACCGGTGCTCAAAAATAATCCTCTTTTCACAACTGTTTACTAAATCGTGTTAATAATTCCCCTCTTATTTATTGCCATTCATGAAATGACTCCAATATTTAACAAAAGGTCAGGCTTTATAAATCATTATAAAGTACTGCAGTATATAGGAAGCGACCCAAATGCCTACAACGGTGCACAAACCCAGACTTCAGAGTGCAACTGTGAAGTAAATTTCTCATGAAAAAAAAACCGAAAGCACTGTTGACCTTTTTTACTGTGGGAAAATCCTCATGGATACCCTCCGTCTGGAGCGAACGGAGGGTTTTGTCGCACTATAACCGACTAAAAACCCACTGCTGCCGGGGGCCCGGGAGATACAAGTACATTCGCGTGTACCCCCGACTAGGCTAAGTACCTTTTTATTGTCATGCGTGTTTGCGCCCGCGTGCAGGCCAGGCAGCCATGCTTGTGGCGCGCGTGTGGCACGTATGACAATAAAAACATGTATGATACGATAGGATGCGGGCAGCACGCATGCGTGCCTGGCCTGCACGCGGGCGCAAACACGCATGACAATAAAAAAGGCCCTAACCTCACCATTCCCGGCGGGTCCCAACGCCAAAGCACTGTTGTCCTGGAAATTCAACCATAGGAGGTAAATTGTTGATTGTGTGATTTTATATTAATTGATATATTTGATTTAAACCGGTGATTTATCATTTTCTTGTCAATACGGAAAGGAAAAACGACAAACAAGGCTTATCTAACACAATTTACTGTCGTTACGAAGGGCTCAATTCGGTGTCGCAGTTATTTTTATTTTCGTCCCGCAAAAGGCTTCACATTGAAAGAAATAAATGTCCTTTTTATTTTGTGTTTGTCGAAATCAAATCTCTATAAGATCACTGTATTGGTAAATAGAAAATATAAAAATTATGCTGTATAATCCTAAGCGCGACGGTTTGAAATATTCACTGAAAACTTTTTAATAACATTCGCAACTAATTATTTTAGCAAAATTGATAAGCAATAATAATAAACCTAAAAATTCACTTTAAATTTGGGCACTAATAATTATTTCACACTATTCGTATAATAATTACAATCATGACACGAAGTCTATTTTACTAATAAAATGTAAAAAAAGGGGAATTTTCGCAGAATTTTATGGCAGCAATAAAGATGTTTAATGCCTTTATAACGGAATGCTGAGATATTAATAGTCATACATGCGTTATTTAATGGTGACACATCACTATTTATTGACTGTGATATCTCGATTTTGGGATTGACATTAAGTTACTTTTGTTTCCGCGCCGTATACTTTAATATCGTTGTAAATCTGATTGATTACATCCTAAATCAATAAAGAAAAAAGTTATTTTTTCTATATTTATTTAGAATACATCGTAAATTAAAATAGATTTTGGTCGCGCTCATCCAGCTTATAATCATCGACGTAATAATGGCGACTCATTTTGAGCGACGAAAAACGCGCAGTTTATTCCTAAAAGATGAAGAAAAGTGGTTTTATTTTATGAGAAATACGAAATAAGTTTAAGTAACCTTCGAGCTTACATTACAAGTTAGGAGAGATGCATTTTTCATGTGAAGACACACTCAAACGTGTAGTGTTTCCCGAAATTTTACCCCCAGGGACGAAAGAGGGTTAAATGTGTTTCAATAAAACTCGTACAGCCTTCGGTCACTTTTAAAGAGAAATAAAATATTAACAAGTTCGGAACTGAATTCGTAAAGATACCAAGGGACAAATACATTCGCTTTTATGGGTTAGTTGGCCATTTATATTTTTCTGTAGTTTTTTCTACAGAATTCTTTTAGTGGATAAACAAAATAACCCTGCCTTGCAGTCGGGTAAAAACAAACCAATTGCTTCTTTAATACATACTTTAGTTCTGCGTATTTTGAGCCGATAAAGCATATTGTTATTGATGCTTTTAGTATTTTACCATTTAAGCTTATTTTTGTAACTTACATTGTCTAGCAGATCAGTAGGTACCAACATAAACAAGTGGGTGTAAATCATGTATGGTAACTTCATATGTATTCATAATATGTATTCATATTTATTAATCCCGAGTTTAATATACTCCTGTATAGAAGAAAACCTGTCTTTTGACTGGTCACGTTTTTAAATATGGGAAAAACTTACTTGAAGGTGATATTTATTGTAGTGTCCAAATAATATCCTCTAGTGTGAAAATTTTAGAATTACAGGTTCTTGAGAAAACGATAGTTCAAAGTAGTAGTAGGAAACAAAGTAAAACTTAAACAATCTTTCTCTCATACTTTAACTTAAAAAAAAAAAAAAAAACTAATCCAAGCGTCGTTGCGTGGGGGGTCCGCTTTGGTTTGGCCTTTGTTTTTTTTTATTTCTTAACCTTGACTATCCCACTCCTGGCCATAGGCATCCCACATTTCTTACATTTTTCTCAGTGTTGCGCCTCTTCTCGCTAATAAACGAAAACAAAAATCTTGAGCTTTTAGGGTGCGCCCCATACAGCCCTTGGTGCAGCGCCCCCCCCCCCCCCCCTGGCGAGGCCCATGGTGACAAGTGACAAGATTTCACCCCTCTTTTTTGGCCGGGGTTTAAAAATACACCTGTCTATAATTACTTTTGTTTTTACTGGCTGCATAACTTGAATAAACAGATTTGTTTGCATCGAAATTAAAATGATCTCATAATTACTTTCAAAATCTTCACAAGATCCACTTCGTTCACAATCCAGCTATCAGCAGATTAAAAAACACAATGACCATTTTCTCTGTTCTCTGAAATATGAAGCTGCTAACTTACGTTTCCCTTTGATATCTCAAAAGGTAAGATACGAAACTCAGACTTAATATTCTGGGAACAGAATTCGAAATTCGTAAAGGATTTTTGTGAAAACAAATCCTATTACTTCATTCTATGGTGTAGCCAAGGAGGTTACAGGCGTCGAGGTAGTATAGTATAATGGGGTATAGTTTAATGGGTGTCAAAAACCCTTCACAAAGCTGAAAGGCACTTGTGCACCATACCTGGGAACCTTCTAGTTACGGAGGTATTGGGGTGGAAAGTACCAACTTTCTCACAAGTTTTTTTTTCATTTATAACGCAAGTTTTCAAAATTATAACTTTAATTTAAATACCTCCAAGATCCCTACACTAGTGAATGCATCCATCAGCACAATACTTTGAGCGCGTTGCGTTGAGTCCTATCGTAAACCGTGATTTATAACTCCAAAAAAATGTCGTTTCCCAGCAATATTTTTTGTTTAGTTACTTAGATTGATGTACAGAATGATTTGGGTTGCTTCGTATACCTTGTATATGTAAAAGTCCCAACTGCGATAAAACCTAAGATTTTTCAATAAAACTCAAGACTTACCAAATCGTAATAGTAAACGTCCGAACTATTCTATAATTATTGTTTATTTCGAACTTTTTCCACCATATTTTCAGTAAATCTTAGGTTTTGCCTAACAAAAAATTCCTTGGATGTGAATGCACCCTAAGAATCTTCGTCAAGAGCTTTAAAGTGCTAGTTCTCAGGTACCCCATTAGACGGCAGTCAATCATTTTATTCCACTCTGCTTTACCTACTTACGTAAATTTAATTCTCACAGGTGGAAGTAACGACCCAGAAAAATAAACATGAGGAACATAAAATAAGACGTTACATGGCTTGACTTTGATTTGATTTATTTACCGCTACTGAAATTGTTACATTGATTTAAGATTGACTTTTATTAACCTAGCGTAATGAGAAACCGAAATCGTTCGTTTCGTTCGTTCGAGTTCACAGTAGTTCTTTCAAAGGGTGAATGACTGAATGTAAGTCAAGTCATCTTACTACCAATATTATAAACTTTAACAATATATGAAATAATTCAGCTCGACCACCTTAGCGCAAGTATGTTTGGGGCCCTAATTCAAACATGCATTTTATGTCGCATAATCGCATACAAAATTGTCCCAAAATATCAAAAACGTTATATTAAAACATGAATTTATGTGCCTACACTCTGCAGTACTGTCATTTACAGCTATATTAAAGTCACAAAAGTGATGCTTCGTTTACGTTTTATACCCCATATAAAGTTAACAGCTGTGTGTCAGTGGGTAAATGTGCCTACGTTAATGCCCTGAATATTGACTGTTTTTTTAACCTCACCGGCAGATAATATTGTGAACGTACTCATTTTCTATAAAAAAATAACTGACTGCCTAGTTGGAAGCCCGGCCTCTATTACATGGGAGTGAAACTTAACTGGTTTAATGTGGGTGTAATATAAGAGCACTCTCCCTAATCCTTGGATTACAGGAGTGATTTTATGTAATTTTAACGGAAAAGTGTACAATAATGCAGGCTGATATTGAATCTTGAACCGATTTATCTGCCTTTTGCCTCGGCCCATACTTGTACACTTGTGCGTCTGCATTGTTATCGCTGAGATTGACCGACAAGAGCGAAAACAGCCAGGAAGAACATTTATTAGCCCTGTATTTGCCTGATTCAGTGTGGTCTTCCAGGAAAATGCTCAACTAATTCTGGAACTCTAAAATGTAAAAAGTACGAACTTAATCAGAAGATATGAACCTGTAGGGTTATTTTGCTATTTCAATAATGATCCTTTAGTGAAAAACCCTTTCAATCCCTGAAAATTTCCCAATTAATTCAGAAGCGTTTTAAGATTTAATCAGTTTTCGTTATAATCGTGTTAGCCACGTCCATATTATTCCAGTTCCCTTTCAAACAAAGTCGAACAATAAAAAAATAGGAAAAGAAACGCAAATAGACTTCGCTGCACCTCTATCTTTATTAGAAAAATAATGTGGAGCAATGAATTCAATTCTATAGAACAAAGTCGTTTTCTATAGTCTAGAGTCGTTTTTCCAACTCGTGGCAAAATAAATAAAGCCACTCGGATCAATCTTCATGATAAGACGCGCTTGCCTAGGTTGGTTTGTGGATGGGTGACCCATTACATACCGAGTTTCGCCCGTGCCTCGGAAACCACGTTAAGCCGTTAGTCCCGGCTGTCGTTTGTAGATCTTTGACAGTCGTTACAGGTGGTCAGTGGCCCGAAAGTCTGACAACCAGTCTTACCAATACCATACCCCTGTATGGTGTTACCCAGTACTAACTGGGTTGTTGAGGTCAGATAGGCAGTCGCTTCATGTAAAACACTGGTATTTAGCTTCACCCGATTAGACTCGAAGCCGACGCCACCAAAGTTGGGCAAAAGGCTAGGTAGATGATAAGAGTCACTTTTCTTTTAGCAATATTTTAGATATGAATAGGTAATTAGGTGTTAAAATCACGTCTTTGGACTATGAAGCCGTATATCGGCAATCCGCAAGTACTTAGAAGTCTGAGTACCTACACAATCGTACTAAACCAATGTTGTTATAGTCGTTGAAGTTATAACACCACCTAAGTCAATTTTTGGCGGTTTTGACCTTTGATTTTTGATGCCGTTTGCTAGTTAATCAGAAGACGCGTTATTTCAGCCAATCAGAAACAAGGAACGTTTCTATCTAATTTGAAGTGATCACAAATTATACAAGTTGTTGTTTTGCATCCTCGTCAAATTCAAGGACGTAATTTAACGTTTGCTAGATAATCGAAAGACGCGTTATTTCAGCCAATCAGAAACAAGGAACGTCTCTATCTAATTTGAAGTGAACACAAATTATACAAGGTGTTGTTTTGCATCCTCGTCAAATTCAAGGAGGTAATTAAGCTAATGATTCTCGTCCCGAATCAATAATAAAATGGGTGAGTAATTTTTTTTTTTTTCTTATTTACGGAAATCAGTAAGTGTGAACCACCCGTGTTTTAAACGCGGCCCGTTTGATTCTCGCCCTATAACCGCGCTTCCACATATACAAACAATTTCAAACGTTTATCCAATAATTTCTTATTCCCTAAACCACGTTAAGGGGGTTATTCTGAAACTCTGACTATCTTAAACAATCAAAACTACTAGTTCTACAACTAGTTAAACGTACTAATTTTAATTGATCATTTATGTCTTTTGTGACAAGCTCCTGAATTTTGACGAGGATACAAAACAACGCCTTGTATAATAGTTTTGTACCATAACCTATAGATAATCATACAGTTTTTTCACTATCCTGTAAAGTTGCTATTTTGGACTTACTTGGTGTTAGAACTTCAACGACGTTATTCTATTTTCGTGGAATGATTTAATGCGCTTATGGCATTATTTCCAAGTAAAATATGACGCATATATTTTATGAGGAGGAGAAAAGCAATATTCTGACGTAACTGGTTTGGTGTTGTATGATCGTCACATTTTCAAAGAATCTTTCAATAGGTTTTAATATAATAATAATAAGTATTTATTTCTCTAAAAGCATAGCACTTTGCACTGTATACATTGTTTGAAAATATTTACAGTATGATGCAATAGATTGACTCTATCTTTTAAAATAGGACTAGCCTGTATCTTAAAAGATAGGGTTCGGCCAAAATGGTTCGGGTAATATTTACAACCAAAAACAAGTGAAAATAGTGACAATGGTTTGTACTAACAGTCGACAGAAAACGAATAAAAAAATTAAAGTTAAACAAAAAAATAAATAAAAGAAAAGCTAATCATAAGTAACACCAAAGAGTGTGACAGCTGACATGCATATGTATGTATGCATGTCGGAGGTATGTGTAGGGGTGTGGGTGTGAGTGTGTGTGAGTGTATGTGTGTGTGTGTGTGTGTGTGTTCATGTAGGTGTAACAGTATTGAATATTGTATATAAATAGTGTGATGTGCTCTTTGAGTATGTATGTGATATTATAAATTAAGAGATGTAAGTTAGGAGAGTCTCTGTTGCCACATAGTCCTGCTTTAACAGCCATTGAGTTATTTTATTCTTTAACATGTATCTATTTAAATCCAGTATGTTCAGTTTGGTACTCCCTTTCTTCTCCTAAAATTGTTTGTCCGAAAATCATTATCCATAACACGTTTGCTATAAATTTCAGTAACCATAATGTTCAAAATCCCGAAATTTTGTTTTATATAATTATCTTTAGTTCTAAAAGTATTCTGTCATAATATCGAGTACTATAATAATTGAATCTCCTAATTTTACATGACCTAAAGTCATATGTCCTAAGTATTGTTTTAAATAATGTGTATTATTCCGAATGTTCATTTATAATATTTTTTTAGTTCTAAAACATTTGCTCAAAATTAGGTTCTAGTGATAGAAACGAATCGCTGTAAATCCGACTCCACGCAGTCTTGCCTGCTTTACCCCTAGAGTGTAATTTAAAATCGCGTAGGCGCGGAGGGGCGAGGCGGCCCGCGAGTTGAGGAGCAGGTGGTTGTAACACTCGCCGCCGTGGCTGAGGTTGGCCGGCGAAGCCGGCCAGCAAGCCGAAGCTGCGGTGGTGAGCGTTAAACCCATCTGCGACGATAGACTTGCGTGGGACCGCCGGAGCCTCACAGCGCCGGAGCCGTGACAGAAAACATGCCTGCCGCATGTTGCATGCTTGCTTGCATGCTGCATGCTTGCTTGCATGCTGCATGCCTGCTTGCTTGCTGTATACTTGCTTGCATGCAACATGCTTGTTTGCATGCTGCATGCTTACAAAAACCACATGTTCACAATCAACTGCTTTATTGAGTACATGTATAATAGAGAAGTTCATAGCAAAAGCGTTGTTATACAAATTTGTTCTAAGAATATTATTATTTTAAATAAACATTATGTAATTTGAATTTAGGACTTATAACTTTTATTTAAAACGGTTTTATGTCTTTTGTATATTTTTGATTGTAGTATTTATGACAAACGGGTTTAGGACATATTGTATTTAGGGAATTCAATTTTATGGCATGTGATATTATGTGATATTAGGTTCGGATAAGTTATCATTCGGACAAATGATGATTAGGACAAAAACCGTTATGGCACTTTAAATTATGGATAAAAAAGTTAGGTGACCCAATAGAGAACCGTTCAGTTTTTTATGCAGATTTTTATATATATGTTTACTTAAAACGTAAAATTGGTGTTGGGCAAAGGAGGTTTTATGAAATACGCCTGGTGGGATATTAGTACGCTTTTTGGGATCAGATTTGGGCATGGATCTGTGAGCTCTGAGGACGGACTGCAGAATGTATAGTTGTCTAACAGTTAAGACCTCACAGTCCCCGTAGAGTTGATTGGTTGGATATCTGTATGGTTTTTTGCACATTACCTTTAGTACAGCTCTTTGAGCTCTCTCAGCTCTCAGCAATTTGATTTTTGATGCACCACCCCATGCAGTAATGCAGTATCCAATTATAGACAGACTGGCACAGTGCAAAGTACACCATCCTCAGAGTGTCCATATCCGCGGGATCTCTTAGAGATTTGAAGACGTAAATGAGCCGCAACATTCTAGATGTTATCATATCGAGCTGTTTGTCCCATCTAAGGCATTCATCAATATGCACACCCAGATACTTGACACTATCGCGTCTGGCCAGTGTAGGGCATGTACATGTATCTGTTGAACTCCGGCATGAGCGAGCAACTATTGAAAAGCATCCAGGGGGCATAGTATTTCGTCGGATTGTGAAAGGAATATAGCAGGTTTTATCTAAGTTGAGGGTTAGTAGGCTATGGTCTAACCAGCCCATAATCTGACATAGAGCTTTTTCTGCCTTTTTTTAACCATACTCCAAGTAGGTCCATAGATGACGATTGCTGTGTCATCGGCATACGCGTAGATCTTGCAGTTAGGGAGCATCATTCTGCAGAGATCATTAACATAAATTAGGAACAAGGTGGCCCAAGTATGCTTCCCTGGGGCACGCCGTAAGTTGCAGTTTCCTCATCACTGAGGTAATCACCTATTTTAACTAGCTGAGAGCGATTTCTAAGATAGCTTTTAAACATTTCTAGAACTGTGCCGCGTACCCCTAGTCGCTCCATTCCTGCCATGAGTTTGGGAACAGAAACTGTGTCCAAAAAACTGATATATGAATATATCAATAAGATACAAAAGTTTCCGGATACAACTATAAAATTAAGGATTAATATCCATACAAAAATAGATTGTTATAAAAGGAGACTATATTGAACAAAAATATTCCTTTTGAGGGTTCCGTACCCAAAGAGTCAAACGGGGCCCTATTACTGAGACTTCGCTGTGCGTCCGTCCATCCGACCGTCCGTCCGTCTGTCACCAAGCTGTATCTCATGAACCGTGAAAGTTAGCCAGTTGAAATTTATACAGATTATGTATTTCTGTTGCCGCAATAGCAACAAATACTAAAAACAATAAAATAAATATTTAAGAAGGCTCCCATACAAAAAGAGATATTTTTGCTCGTTTTCATAAATGGTACAGAACCCTTCGTAAGCGAGTCCGACTCGCAATTGGCCGGTTTTTATTTTTTTACAGTGGGTAACTAGAGAAAACTTCAGTAATTTAGTTACATGAAAGTTTTTCATCTCTGATTAGTCTAAATAAAATGTAGAAAAATAAAATGTATAAAATGTAAAATGTGTGTAGGTCATTTGGACCTTACCTTACCTTATGTAGGTTCGACGTACGTACATACGCCAGCAGGTCAAGCTACCCAAAACTGTCAAATATTCCTAATCAACTTTGAATCGTATTTTTAAAAAGTAACGGTAGAAAACCAATTAAATGAATTTGACAGATTGTTGTAGCTGCTGTGCTGGCGTCTGTACATCATACTGGATATCAAAGTTACACAACGTACGTACGTAACACTATTGTTTGTAAAAAGGATATAACTTCCCTAGCTAGCTTCTATTTATTCTTTTCGGCTTTAATATTATTTGTTCTAATTATTTCATTCGTTTTAGTAACTGATAAAACCTTAATTAATATACAGACTGAAAATCTACCGAACCCAGCGTTTTCGTCTACTTTTAAAATAAATTCATACAAGAAATGGCCTTATCAACGCAATAAAAAACTTCCTTATGTTTACTTACTTAACAACCTAATCAAAAGAAAATTTTATTACCAAATATCACGGACCGGCGGCACTCAAAGAAACATTCAATTTAATTATAGTGGCCACTCAGAGGGCAAGATCTAGTAGAGTATATATATAATCTATCCAAATAAATAAATTTGAAGTGTCTGTTTGTAATTTCAAAATAACAGTTTTTTTCTGAATGTTGAAAGTATATGATAGTATTTATAACAAAAAAAAAACACTTCTTTTAATTTTTGTTTATCGGTCTGTTCGTCTGTCTGTCTGTTTTTCCAGCTCATCTCCGAAGTAGAGAGACCGATTTTGACGGGACTGATGTTGTAAGTAGTAACTTAGGGTACCTTTATTGTGAAAAATCTGGACAAAACCGAGTTGGACTCGCCTTTTTTCACATCTTCAAGGGACCGGGGAAGAGGAAGGGGTAAACTTGAGTAGTTGAAATTAAAACCATAGTTTTAATTTCAACTCGATACCTTCATGCGTTCCCGAGATAAAGGGTCTTGACAGACGGACAACAAAGTGATCCTATAAGGGTTCCGTTTTTTCCTTTTGAGGTACGGAACCCTAAAACGGATTAGGGTTCCGTATACAATTTTTATAATATTTCTACGCGGTAGAAGGACCCAGTCATCAGCTAGTTATAATTATAATTGTTTTCTTATCTCTCTAATCTTTAATATAAAAAAGTTATTATTAAATAGACATTTATGATTTAAGAGACTTGACTTTAAACAACTTTTTATAATATCAAAAAGGTCGCTGAAGCGAACTCATTGTGGCGATTAACATAAGTACCTCGTCATCTTCCTGGCCTTTTCCCAAACTATCATGGGGTCGGCTTCCAGTCTAACCGAATGCAGCTGAGTACCAGTATTTTACATGAAGCGACTACCTATCTGACCTCCACAACCAATATTTACAACAGTGCCAAGTGAAATTAATTTCATCACCACTATTTTCAAAACATCAAAATAAGTACCTACTCTCGAGTTAGCGTTTACACTTTACGTTAATTAAAAACCAAAACGTCTAAAGATCTGCTCTTCAGTGTATTCCCATTGCAGTCATGCAAACTTTATGAACAGTTCAAGACGAACTTCAAAGTTGGACATAACTTCTCGACTACTAAGAGTACCGACAAATTCAAGTCAGAGACTTGCACTGGTATTCTTTCACCCTTATTCTGAGAGTCAAACCAAATCCATTTTAGGTCAAACGTATTTAGTCAAACTGTTCTATTGCCATGACAACAGTTAAAAACACGCACCAAATCGTAATCCTAGAATTTCTTGGCTTGGTGGATCTTCGAACAAGGTACCTCCTCCAGCTTTATCAGAAAATAACACCCCTCTTTTTTGGTCGGGGGTTAAAAAGAAAGAAAACATACTTATTTGTCACATGCCACAAGTGCACACAACAAAAACAAATTAAAACACTACAACTAAACAGAAAAAGATAATATTGTGTATCAAACCCATAGTTGCATCCTGCTTCAACCA
Organism: Cerastis leucographa; assembly: GCA_963082945.1. Taxonomy (NCBI): domain Eukaryota; kingdom Metazoa; phylum Arthropoda; class Insecta; order Lepidoptera; family Noctuidae; genus Cerastis; species Cerastis leucographa. Next base: position 9,678,178 of record OY720385.1, on the reverse strand, counting down.
ATGCTAAAAATGTCATATCTCACTTTATAAATAGTTTTCCGGTACTTCAATTTTGACAGATGAAAAGTAGGCTTTATATGTCAATTTTTATAAATTAAACAAACAGGGCGGAATGTAGACGTGGTTAGTTCGACTTAAGTGCATGACTAAGAATACGAGTGTTAGTCATGTACAGAACTTAATTCGGACTCTTTAGATTTGATTGAAGCAGGATGCAACTGTGGGTTTGACAAAGATAGGTAGCTGGAGGAGGTACCTTATTGGCAGATTCGCCAATTCCAGCCAAAAAATTCTAGAAATACGTGTGCGTGTGCGTGTGCGTGTTTTCAACTGTTGTCATGGCAATACAGTTCGACTTAATCCAAAATGGATTTGTTTTGGCTCTTAGAATATGGGTGTTAGATTACACTTAGTAGTTGGACTTGCAGCTTGTCTTGTATTTAATATAGCAGATCTAATTACATTTTCTCTTCAAAAAACCTGTAATTAATAAAGCCAATGTACCAGACCATGAGTACCATGATGCCATTAAAGTACCTACCACCAAGCAGCCAGGATATTCAAGGCTAAAAAAAATACTCATAATATCCTATATCGCGATCGAAAGAAAATTAAGAAAAAAAATTGTCAGTGTTGGGAAATATCACTGAACTTTGTGTCGTTACTGCATTCACAATGCAGGACGTTTTTTCAAATCACATAAAGCAACCAGACACAAATCGTTTATCTCCCTTTGCCAAAGAAGAATGTATAGCCACGTCAGATATTATCGTAACAAAGCAGGAACATAATTGTGTGTTCTGCCGGGAGCCATGGAAATCAGGAAACACATTACAAATGCAATCGAGCTTTCTACTCTCGTATCGGAAACCGATGTCCTGTGGGGAATGATGTGCACCTTACCTTACTTAGGGCACTCGCACACTTCGACTTTTTGAGGCGATGTTAACGCAAAACGACGGCGACGCAGTTGCTATGCAAAAATACTGGCCAAGTGCGAGTCGGACTCGCGCACCGAGGGTTCCGTACAAACCTGTAGGTATATCAGTAAAATTTAAAATTATTTTTCGGTGAAAATTTTTCATTAAAAAACGGTAAATTTACGATTTTCGCAATTTTTCCTTTACCTGTGCTATAAGACGTTGCTTCGTACCAAATTTCAAGATTCTAGGTAAACTGGAAGAACTGGAACTGGAAGTACCCCTTAAGGTTTTGATTCCCTTGCGAGTAGTTGCGAGTTAGAAAATATACGGCTTATATTGCTGTTTCTTTTAATTGCGTTGACATAGAAGTTTGATTTTGTTACAGCTAAAAGGTATTATAAACTTAAATATTTGATATGAATTTCAATTTAATACCTCTACGCGTTCATGAGGAAAGGGGTAGTAAGTTTAAAATTATTAAAATTATTTTTATTAAATGATGGAACTAAAAATTAACGGTTTTCGCAATTTTTCCTTTATTTATGCTATAAGACGTTGCTACCTATCAAATTTCAAGATTCTGAGTTCACGGGAAGTACCCTGTAGGTTTTGATTCCCTTGCGAGTGTCGAACATTTGCGGCATAAACGGCTGTATCTTTTCATTGCGTTGGCTTAGAAGTTTGATTTTTTCACAGCTCCAAGGGACAGTAGACTTGAGTATTTGATATAAATTCCAGCTTGATGCCTCCATGCATTCTTGAGAAAAAGGGTCTTAACAGACAGACAGACGGACGGACAAAAAAGTGATCTAAAAAACGGAACCTTTATAGGTTCCGTTTTTTCCTTTCGAGGTACGGAACCCTAAAAATGGTCTCGAAAACGGGGGGAGTCCTCCAAAAGCGCGATGTTCAAGAGAAAATCCTCCGTTCCACTCATTGTTAACGCAATTATTCCAGAAATATTCGCGCGTCTTTATCGATATAGTAGCGATGCTGTCATGCATTTGCATCACTTTTGTCGCTCGTCACAAATACGATTAACGCGCGATAGCTGTGACGCAGAAGCGCATTTATGAAACGCGCGACAGCAACGCTACAAAAAGTCACCATATGGGCGACGGGCCTTACGTACCCACCTATTTTATTCGCCATACGATGTTCACGTGTTTTCTAGGTTAATTTTATGCCAGGCGTCCCTGCATTTTCCTTTATGCCAGAAATAATTAATAGAGTGGCGCTAAATTGCTTCCCTCGGCAGCTTATAAAAAGTGAAAAAACAATGTCCGCTATTATTACATTCCATCACTTCGTTCAAACAACTTACTAAGGAGGTTTCGATTTCTTTCGGTAAATAAATGTCTTATTACCTATTGATGAGGCGATGTTTTTGTGGAACATTTTACTGAAGAAAACGAAAGTTTATAAAATCTACTTTATGTCTAAGCTTACAAGTCTCAAATTAAAGTTTGGATGTCAGACGACAAGCTTATCTGCAATTCTAAGAGATCGGGGTCAGTAATCGAAGACCAATCTAATTTGAAAACGTATTAAGAAAAGCTTCGATCGCGGATGTGATACATATTAAAAATGACTTTTGGACCCTTTTCTTCTCAATTTGGCTTGAGAATAAAGCCATTTGCAGTTTCAAAAGAAGATTAATTAAATGCATGATTGTATATAGCTTGTTAGACAATAATGCACTATTGTTGACTAGATCAGATTTCTCAGAAGTATTGTTAACTTTAGAGGTACCTTTAAAAATTTCTGTGAATCCTTTAGTCTGACTACCTCATAATTAATGCCTTTCTTTCTGTTCTTTCGTAGACACGAGCTAAGAATATATACAAAAATATCACATCGTACAAATATGACTGAATGCCTAGCGTGCTACGTAGGTGTTAAATATGTCGTCGCCAGTTAAGGCTCTTTAGTGCACCCTATCCATCAGCATTAGGCAAGCCTGGCACCTAAGAAGCCGCTGACATTTAAGAGCACTTTACCAACGATCACAAGTACCTACACGATCAATCTCGCATAACACGACGCTAATCAGCATCTAGAACACACTACACACATGTACACGACATTTTAATGGCTTCCTTATTTACAAATTAAATTATATCTAAGTACATTTAGTTTAGTTAAGCACTGCTACTGAGCAGGTCCTGTGTTCGATTCACAGACGAGGCATGAGGCGTGTTATGGGATATTTTCTTCAGTAACTTTTTAGTATCAGCCATAGAGTCTGAATTTGTGCCCGGTTGATGGTAATAAGATCGCTCCCTTACATGGAGCATAAACGTCACTGGCGATATATTGTCGTACAATAAGGTTATGATATCTCTGCCCATCACTTCTTGGAATAAAGGCGTGATGTTACATTTAGTTACGATACTGGCATTAATATTAACTACTTCCTCTACGAACCTTTACAAAAACACTTATGTGACATACGACCTTGTCGTTCTGAAAAATAACATCCGCTGCAACCCAATTCAAGGGCTTGGTATAAGAATACCGATTTATTTTTGTCCTAATGTCGGCCATTTAGATCATTAACGAAAGATAAAGTAATTATTTTCGTGTCGCGAGAAGTGGAGAATATATTACTGAGATATTTTATGAACTGCTTGTTTTATAAATCAACTTTTCATATTTAAAGACTGATTACTTTAGTTTAATTTTCAAAATCAATCTTTGATAAAAATGAATTCGTTTAGTTGCAAATCATTAAACTCGAGTAACACATTTATAGAGAGATCATTTACGGATATAGAAATGTCCACGACCTATTTTATCAAATGTCATTTCACTGTCACTGTCACGGAGATCAAATCCGCGATAAAAATAAATAGGTTCTAAATTTAAAAAAATGATTTCGAGGGCTTCCCCCGCATATTACATCGTTTTCGTTTTCTTATTATAAGTAGGCGTATTTTAAGGAAATAAATAAGCAAGTATGGGTGTGTAATCGTAATAAAAATACTTTAGTAAGTATCTACTGCAACATTTCTGAAATTACGTTGTTTTTGTAACTGTCTTCAAGATATTAAAAACCTCAACAAAATGAGATGAGCTACGATAATGCTGAAATCTTATTTGAAGTCATGTTTGGCATAACGATGCTAAGTAAGTTTGTTTTGCTTTCAGTTTCAGAACTTTAATGCTACAGAAAATGTTAATTAGCGTTATCTAGATTATATATTCGTGGTTACCTAGACTATGAATGGTAAACACGGTTTATACTTAGAGTTAAGATAGACGCTAAAGCCAATAAACCTTCATAAATAGTTGTAAATGTACTAATTATACAGGGTTATTGGAAAAACACCAACAACCTCTTAAGAGGTAATTCTACCCATCATTATGAACACTATAAGAAGAAACCCAAAATCGTGAAAAAAAATCAGCAGTTCCCTACATTTGACGAGTTATGTGAACATAAAGTACGGAACAGCTAATTTTTTTTCGCGATTTCAGGTTTGTTCCCATAGTAAATGTTGTTCATAATGATGAGTACAACGACCTCTTTAGAGGTTGTTGGTGTTTTATCAATAACCCTGTGTTTAATGAAAAACCTCTGTTGTAAAATTGACTCTCTGGTAACATAATAATTTTAAAAAGATTACAATAAAAACTTTCAGGAAGCAGTATAAATGTAAAAGCAATTTAAAGCTCAAAAAGTCTCGGTTCGGTCTCAAAAACCTTGGCTAATAAAAGAGATTTACAAATAAAAGCTGAGCTTGGGACTAGGTTTTGAAGATGGTGTCACGTTGAACCCTCCCAGTCTCAATAATAAGATGCCGGGACGTGTCCGCGAAGGCATGCACCGTTCGCATAAAATATAAGAACGTAAAGGTACCACTTCATCTTCCTTTTAGTCAGGATCAGCCACTTAAATGTCAGAGGAGCTTGTGGCTAAAAATAATAACAGCCGCGCTGATCGATCGTTATCGCCCTGCTTGCTTAGATTTGTTCGTGGATCACGTGGATGGGTGACCACCCATTACATCGAGTTTCATCCGTGCCTCGGTAAGCATGTTAAGCCGTTGGTCCCGGCTGTCAATTGTAGATCTTTGACAAATATCTATATATATTTATTTATGTACTATATTAATATTATACATGTTTATGTACAATACATATATGAAGTAGATAACTTTACTTTTGTTATTTTTGTGTAGACTGACTACCCACTGACTACCCCATTTTTTATTTCAATTCCCTAAAAGCCATCCAAAGGTTGTCTTGAAGATACCGCTATCAGCAATGAGACCGCCGTTGTAACCATAAAATTACCAGTTTTGTAAACCCGTTATGTTTCACTTTTGGTGTACAATAAAGTCTTATTCTATTCTATTCTATTCTATTTTTGACAGTCGTCTAAGGTAGTCAGTGGCCCAAAAGTTTGACAACCAGTCATACCAGGAGGTATCATATCACCCAGTACAAACTGGGTTATGGAGGTTTGATAGGCAGTAAGTATAAAAACATCCATTCTTAAACCATAACGATATAAAACTTGAGAGCGTTTGCATACTTCTCTGCAAAAAATGCTTGTCTCATAATAAAGTTGAAGTTAGGTTTTATATTTTGATACGGCCCATTGTTTGAAGCGGGATGAGTGGGAGAGCTTTTTGCACCGTCCCACGATTCAATTGTGGGACTATATTTGCTCACGTATGCTGCGAATTTGCATATTTTTCATGGTGTTTCGCTAAAAGCACATCGTGCGTTTGTTTTGATTTTTAGACGGTATTATGTTAAATGCCTTTATTTATAACACTATACAGTTCACGAGAATAATACGTAATTGTCCCCGTGTATAATTAAAACAAAAAGCTTTGATAAACATCGAGTCTTTATCAAACAAAAGCAGTACTAATTTAAGCATTAAGAACAAATTAATACATTTATCTAAGCTTTTTTGTATCATTTTACTTAAAATTCCACTCACTTCAATAAGCGCCCGAAACTTTTGCAATAGAGAAGTTTTTACAGGGACTTTTAGTTTGTTGCTCGAATTTTTCGCGATACTAATGAGGAAAGGGTGCTCTCGTGACCGCGGGGCTCCATTGTGGAGAAGCACTCGACCTTTTCATTCTCAACCGGATACCGCGCCACTAGTGCATTTTTTGCTTCGTCAACAATATTCACACAGAATCCAAAGTCAAAAATTGTAACTCTCACATCGTTATACAGAGTGTGTTTCAAAAAATTGACATTGCTTTGTCCTAAAGTGAGAGAAAAAAACTCTCAGCCGATGTTAAGTGTCCCTGCGTTTAGTCAAGTGTTTTCGTTTTTATAGATACAGATCTTTCTTTGAACCACTCTTCGTTTAAATACAGAAATCTCTAAGCTTCCTGACAACGCAAACAGGCGGAGTAATTTATTTTCTTCTTCGTGTATACTTACGATTGGTTTGAATGATAATTATTGAACACTATCAATGATTTTCTGTTTTCCTTTCCATTCTTCGCTATTTGCTAAAACATTGAATTTGATTCCCCAAGTAAAATTTGCAAATTCATCGTCTCTTTCGATCTCTCGATCCAAACTCCAAATCCGTTTGCTTACATTCACACAATGACCTACTTCGATCCACTTCTGAAATTTTAATTTCGTGCGGTCAACGATTTTGTTTCGGACCGAGTTTATTTCGATTCCTGACTCAAAATAAAAGTTTATTTCTGTATAATATGACATTTATTTTGGAATGTTCTTCAGGAAATGCCACTTGTTTATTTCTAATAGGACGTTATGAGAAGTCCGGTAGGTATTTTGTCCTTTTCATCTTTGTAGTTTTGCGAAAAGCTTTTGCAGTTGTTTTATATCTTGGAATGGCACTGTAAATCATTGCAGTTAAATTACTTACTGAAATCGTATTGTACGAAGAGCATAACCTAAATATTGTGTAACACATTTCAGAAAGTAATGAAATGATATTTCAAATATTTGACATAATCCTATAATTAAGTGTCAAAAGTTTATTCAGAAAGTTTTGTTCGACATAATTTGAACCGAACTACGTTCAGTATGCGTACGTATACAACTTCCATAATGATTCTTTAAAGAGAAAATAAAGTTTTCTTAGTAATTATTAATGAAACTTGACAAATTGTTGATTAATGAATTCGTAATTAATAGAATGGAATGGGGGACTTCAACGCGAAACTGGGCAAACGAGACGGAGATGAGCTGCAGGTGGGGCAATTTGGGTTTGGATGTCGGAACCACCGGGGACACCAACTGGCTAGTTTTATGGAGAAGGAGGGCCTCTATATGATGAACTCCTTCTTTAGAAAGCGTGAGCACAGGAAGTGGACCTGGCAGAGCCCCGATTTGGTGAACTAAAAATGAGATCGACTTCATCCTGTCAACCAAGAAGCAAATGTTCAATGATGTCTCTGTGATCAATTCGGTGAAAACTGGGAGCGATCACCGCATGGTAAGAGGCACATTGAACATCAATATTAAGCTTGAAAGGTCTCGACTGATGAAGTCTACGCTCCGACCAGCACAGATCCAAATCCAAAACCCCGAGAGCTTTCAGCTTGAACTCCAGAATCTATTCAAGTGCCTAGGAAGCTCAGTGGACGAATGCAACGATGGATTTGTGGAAACTGTCCGTACGACAGGGTCTAAGTTCTTCAAGACCCGTCGTGCACAGAAGAACAAAAAACTCTCTGATCATACTCTCAAGCTCATGAAGGAACGGCGTGAGATGATCCTGCAGTCTTCAGACGACGCGTGGAAATACCGGCAGCTCAATAGACGGATCTCTAAATCCTTGAAGAGCGACCTCCGCCGCTTTAATACCGAGCGTATCAAAGACGCCATTGAGCGGACTAAAGGCTCAAAGGTATTTGCAAGAGATCTGGCTATTGGGCAGAGCCAGCTCACGAAACTGAAGACCGACGATGGCAGAATCGTATCCGCCAAACCGGAGCTACTGAGGGAGATCGAGAGATTCTATGGGCAGTTGTACACGTCAACCAGGAAACCCGTTGTAAATCTAGCGAATGACCCAAGAGCTAGACTGACCCGACACTACACCGAAGACATCCCGGACATCAGCCTGTATGAGATTAGGATGGCTCTGAAACAGCTTAAAAACAACAAAGCACCGGGTGATGATGGAATTACGGCCGAACTTCTGAAGGCGGGTGGAAAACCGGTACTTAAGGCCCTTCAGAAGCTGTTTGATTCCGTCATACTCGAGGGGAAAACGCCACAGGCATGGTGCAGGGGTGTGGTGGTACTCTTCTTCAAAAAGGGTGACAACGCCCGGTTGAAGAACTATAGGCCCATCTCACTTCTGAGCCATGTCTACAAGTTGATTTCAAGAGTCATCACGAATCGTCTCGCGCGCAGGTTTGACGATTTCCAGCCTCCCGAACAAGCCGGATTCCGAAAAGGTTTTAGCACCGTAGACCACATACATACGCTGCGACAGGTTATACAGAAGACCGAAGAGTACAACCTGCCTCTCTGTTTAGCGTTTGTGGACTACGAGAAAGCCTTCGATTCGATCGAGACTTGGGCTGTACTGCAGTCTCTCCAAAGGTGCCAAATTGATTATCGGTACATCGAGGTGTTGAAGTGTTTGTACAAAAACGCCACCATGTCAGTCCGACTTCAGGACCCGACCTCGGAACCTATCCCTCTGCAGCGAGGTGTGAGACAAGGAGACGTCATATCTCCGAAACTGTTCACCGCTGCACTGGAAGATGTCTTCAAGGTTCTGGACTGGAGAGGGCTAGGCATCAACGTTAATGGCGAGTACATCTCTCACCTTCGATTTGCCGACGATATAGTGGTCATGGCTGAGATCATGGAGGACCTCAGTACAATGCTCGATGACCTCAGTCGAGTTTCCGAAAGAGTGGGTCTTAAAATGAACATGGACAAAACCAAGGTCATGTTGAATGCCCATGTAACACCCACTCCTATCAAGATCGGAGACTCTACTATCGAAGTTGTAGACAATTATGTCTACCTGGGACAAACGGTCCAGTTGGGTAGGTCTAACTTCGAGAAAGAGGTCAATCGTCGAATCCAACTCGGCTGGGCAGCGTTCGGAAAGCTGCGTGGTATCTTCTCGTCCAACTTACCGCAGTGCCTCAAGACGAAAGTCTATGACCAGTGTGTGCTGCCAGTGATAACATACGGGACCGAAACGTGGTCGCTCACAATGGGCCTCATCAGAAGGCTCAAAGTCACCCAAAGGGCAATGGAGAGAGCTATGCTCGGAGTTTCCTTGCGTGATCAAATCAGAAATGAGGACATCCGCAAGAGAACCAAGGTTACCGACGTAGCCCGAAGAATTGCCAAACTTAAGTGGCAGTGGGCAGGGCACATTGCTCGCAGAACAGATGGCCGATGGGGCCAAAAAGTTCTGAAATGGCGACCGCGAACCGGGAGACGATGCGTTGGAAGGCCTCCCACTAGGTGGACCGATGACCTGGTGAAGGTTGCGGGGATCCGCTGGATGCGCGTCGCACGGGACCGGTCAATGTGGCGACACTTGGGGGAGGCCTATGTCCAGCAGTGGACGTCTTTCGGCTGAAATGATGATGATGATGATGAATTAATAGAATAGAATAGAATCAAACTTAATCGTGAAAATTTTATGGTTACAACGGCGATCTTATCACTTATAGCGATATCTTCCAGACAAGCTTCATATTTGGACAATGAACTTGTTTCTCCATCAGACAAAGTAACATCGTAATAGCGGAAAAATTATCGGCTGCCCCATACAAAATTTCAATACCTATTCGATCCAAATGTATGGAACAAATGATATTTTTTTCGCTATTACGATGTTTGTTTTTTGATGGTCTGTAGCACACCCTTAAGTATGTATACGTATACCCTTTCCGTTACACCCTGTAGATAACACTTTAGTATTTCAATATGTTACACTTGGAATATTATTACTGACTTACCAGCACACCTAATCTAAATTGTTAATGCATAAATACACTTTGAAATAATACTACAGCAACAGTTAGTGGCAATCGAGTAAAATAAAATAATTTATCGAACTGCTTATGTCAAAGTAAACATTTTAATTTACGAGTAGGTAACTATTTTTCTTCTGATTTCTGTAGATAAATAAAATCCCAAAACCTCATATATATTTTACTTCAAAAATAAATCTATTCGAAAAAGAATAAAGTTGTAAGCAATCCATTAATGGACCTTTAAATGTCCGCAACTTTAGCCATTGAGTACAGGCGATAACGCCTAATAATAGTATAATAATATTACAACAAAATACTTCAACAAAACTGATTTATTTCGAAACAAGACAGAAATATTTTCGCACGTGTGTTTCATGGTTTCAGTACTCACTAAATATTACGTTATTGTGAATTATGATGTTGTGCCCACGTATTTCATACAAAAATCTTTACCCATGAAATACGTAGATAGACCTCAAGTAATGACGTCAAATGACGTCAATATGATAGCACTTGATATTAATTTCATAACTCTTGCATTCTTATCTCAATGTGTTTTGTACGAACTTTGTAAAATAATGTGAGCATGAAAATGAACAGGCAAATGAATTTCAAACAGTGTTCCTTCGAGTTTATTTTCCCAGGACAAATCTTATTTATTTTTCGGACTGTCTAGAACACGTTCTAGAAACCTACTTACAAAGAACACTGTCATGTGCAAATAAAAATTCAACATTTCAACCGGTGCATTTTTCACAAAATTCTGAACCAAGGTTGTGTAGTAATCTGATCTAGCGAGTTATTTAAAAAAATAACAATTATAAATAGAAGTAGGTATATTGTATTCGTTATTCAGTTTTCGCAAAAACGTCTCGTAGGCAATCCGCCAAGCTATTCGTTGAACCCTGTATACGAATCTTGATTAACGTTGTGTAATTCCGTTTTGCTAACAAAACTGAAGCCGCCATCAAAATGCCACCAACAGTATGAGACTCATAAAAATCTCGTACGTCTAATTGCTTTACGTGATCTGGAACTAAACGGTTCAATTTACGAGTGCTCTGTATACCTTACCCGTCTTACAACGCTAAAGAGAGGAAGATGGGTCAAGTAATGCAGACCACTGACTGTACGTAGTAGGGAATTGTGTAATAATTAATAGCTATACTGATGTGCTCATATTGACAAGTAGGTACCTAACTCATAATTTTTATAACATGGCACAAAACTTTTTCAACTGTAATTTCAAATTTATGAGGTAAATTTTACAATATGAATTCCCCACCTATTGAAAGTAAATTCGTGAAAACGTTCTCGACAGAAAACACAACCTAAGTGCTCTAGAGAAGAGCCCATTAACAATTAATTACAAATTGCATGCACACCAAACATTTCAGGCAGGCAGGCAGGCGCATTACTTTGTGTAATTTAATTCATCACCGCTGCCCTCACAAACGGTGAAGGAAAACATCGTGAGGAAAACGGCATGTCCTAGAACAAAAAATTCGAAGACATGTGACATCTACCAACCCGCACTGGGCCCGCGTGGTGGATTACAGCCCACTCCCTCTCATAGAGAGGAGGCCTGTGTCCCAGCAGTGAGAACGCCAGCGTTCCTTCGACATTTAGGCTAAAGTTCTCAACAAAAACCTCCATGTTTAAAATTCAAATAAAAAGTCCTAGATCTACATGCATATTCTGACCTCATTAAAACGTGTGGTTACAAAGCAATCCCTTATTAGCGTAAGCAAAGGAAAATTTAAATGAATCTGTGCAGAACGTGGCGATTCCACGTTCGTGAAAAAATTTGGAGAGGTCCTCAACTTTGCTCCCCCTCGCCTATTGTGGTGGTACTTGACCCGTATGTCTAAGTTTCTGCCTAGTTTACACTTTAACTAAACTATACTTGCACCTTCATTTTAGATGTTCCGTTGTTTGGTGAGAAAACTTTCGTTCGTAAGGAACACATATTCACTCGTATGGTTATGTTGGAGTAAGCTTTGGGCATGATGTTTTGCTATCATAATTAACGAATTAAGTTCGGTCTAAAATTGCGTTTCGTGAATTAAGCGATTTACATAATTATAAAAAGTCAATAAGGAGTGGAGATTTTGAGAAATAAATATAAAGTGACCACCATATTTATGTAGTAGTATGTTACACCTGCAATATTTAAAATGTAAAGATATTGAAACAAAATTTTCGCAATATTTTGCATAGTTTCAAATACTTCGTTAGTTTGCTGTGCAAATTAATGAATGTTATTCAAAATATTATTTGATTTCCAAACAAAAATCAAATTTGTACTAAATACAATGCATATTTATACAGTCTTGGTAAACTGATTACAATATTAACTTTGTCGGTTCCTGCATTCATTACTTATGCGAGTCAGCATATGTCAGCCCTGCGTGTACAGACACTATTTGTGTTTTTGTTCCATTTGCTACAAACATGAGTACGAAACAAAATGATCCTGCAGCGACTATATTTACCAAACATTTTCCTCTTTTCTTTCACAACACACATGACTTTTGTTCTCCAGGTAATAAGCATTACTTTTTGTTTCTCTAGGTTGAAGATTCGTTGTACGGAATTGGCAGATATTACACGAAGAAACCTTCCTACCCTACCTACTATGGCTCAAGATCCCTTCCTTAAAACATTCCTTAATCGTTCTTCAACTTACATTGTAGTGCGCAAAAGGCAACTTAACATTTAAAAACATTCCAATCGACATAAACTTTGTAAGTTATTCCTGTGTTAAATCCGGTTATAACGGGGAATAAAAGACCGGACAGAGATACTTGCCACTAGATCTTAGTAGTAGCTCAATCGACGCGCGTATACCTCTTCGGAGGGCGCGAGGGGCCTGCGCGATGCGGTCTCGCCAGGGATGTACGTAATATATCCTGCGGACGAAGTAGTTTCCCTGACATACCGCTCGCAATCGCTGCCTCGGCCACGGCAGCGGCCTACGCTTGACTTGATCTTTGGGCCGCCGCCGCGAGCGCCGTTCAGCTCGCTACCCCCACCCCACACCCCAACCCTCAATAAACCCAGCGATAAAACCCACCTCAAAACGGCGCCTCCGGAGCCTCTAGAGCGCGCGCCGGCATCGCCGACGCCGTCGCTCGAGCGCCCAAAGCTGCGCGAGCGCACTAAAGCGAAGCTGCTCAAGAAGCTCGGCCGCCATGAGGACAATGAATTTGGCAAAATTGTTAGAACCCCCGCTCCTGATGAATTCGAACTGCCCGCTCCTCTTCCAACTCCAGCGTTCTCCAGAAAGAACATTTTTGATCGTGACTTCGATGCACTGTTCGAAGTTGCGAACTCACCGCAGTTTGGTGCACACATCCGAGTCACGACTCCGGAGCCGGACCACCGGTCGGACCTGTCAGCCGCGCACTTCCCAACACCCACAGCTTCCACGCTGAGCCTCCTCCCACCGCGGCCCCAGTCCGAGCCGAGCTCGCCAGCCACCTCCGCTCGCACCTCCACGCCTTCGACACCAACACCACAACGTTCGTCAACTGAAGGTTCTGAATGAGAGTGCGGTTTGAGTTTGAGAACGCGTGATCATACAACTAACCCGATTCGTCACATTAATTTAGCATGGTTACTTGGCGAAATAACAGCATTACCTAATGCTTCACTAGGAACGTATCACGCCCATGAGGTTTTACATAACTGTGTGAGGGTTTTGAATTGATTAATTAATGACTTTCAGGAACTTGCATGTTATTTAACACGGAGTTTACTCTGTTTTTCACAGGTCCGAATTCTAAGTCGAAGAAAGTTAGTTTCTTCCGTAAGCTGAGTCGAGCGAGAGAGCAGCCGACGCTGCCGCGTCCTTCAAAAATGCAGCAGCAGCCATCCGTCGAGATGGCGCTGCGAGAGCTCACACATCCGACACATAATGAACAGCTCAAGAACCAACAGCAAGTCACATTCAAACTGGTCAAAACAGGTGAGTTTATTTCATTAAATTCTGTACTCTTTTGAAATTCAATGCAGGATTAATACGAAACAGCAGAATACGGAAAACATTTCGCTGTTCCGCAGTGAAATGCTCTCAGACAATTCATTTACGATCTGTTAATTGAATTTGCCTGCAGCAGCCGTCAGTTAGTCTGACTTGATATTGGGATATGTTGAATACACATTGGATTATTCCCGTGCAACGTGGACTAGATAATACCGTATGTGTTGAGCTGAATAATACATGTTCTGACCCTAGCGTGGATATCATGCATATTTGATTACCTATTAAATGTATTTTGATAAAGTCAGCAGTGAGTCATAAACTTGCCATTTATTGGTAGAAGGGAATACCAGTTTATAGCAGCACCTATTTCGCGCTCCGGAAGTTGCCATTCGTATTTTATCAATAAAACATTCACAAACCGTTTATGAAGTTAAAGACGTAAAGTTTTGGTATTTAATTTTGTTTGTACTGATTTTCGGTTTTTTTTTTGTAAAATAAATACTAGTTTAATAAAATATACACCAAATAAACAGATTAAAAATCTTCTAAACATAAAAGCGGTTTGGGATAAATACAATTAATAGATGGAGAACTTTCACGAATTGCTTACAAATTGTTCGATGGCTATTCGATTCAATCTCGATACACGACAAAACGATCAAGTCTGAACGTAACCTAAAGCAGCCTGCAATGAAAGTACTCGTAGTTACCTACTTACTTGGCAGTTTGAACTCGTTTCTTTTTACTTCGCACTTGGAAGTGGAACAATGTCAGTATTTCACGAGCCACGTATGCCACACAAAGGAAGGCCTATTATTTGAGTTCTCCCGTACAGCCGTCAAACTAGAATCATTCGCTGGCTAACTCCCTTTGTGTAGTTTTTTCGGTGGGTTTCATGCACGCAACTGCCCCTGGGGTGGCAGGTGACATCAAACCAAGGCCACAAAGAATTTCCGACGCGCTATTTCGACTAAAGGCTTTCGTGTTAAGTCGAAACGCGAAAGTTTTGTAATACAACGTAGGGAACAATTAGTTTCTAAATTATAGTTTGAGTTAATATTGTGTTAACAAAAGTTCTGATAATTACTAAATTTTAATTATTTCCTAAGTTATTATGATTAATATAAGAAAAAATAATTGAACGCAAAATAGTCAAAATAATCAAGCAGGAATGAAAGTCTTTGATTCTGCCTGGTTTCTGAAGACTTGCCGAGGAAGAACATTTTCGCTTCCGGAGAGAGAGTTCGTGCCCTGAGTTTGAAATGCGCTAACGATAAATAAACGCCGGTAAAGGTTTTGCAAGTTAATAGAGACGTTTCGTAAATACAAGGCTGATGAGAAAGTATTTCCATAAATCAAAAAGGAAATCAAAGAAAATTGTGTTAAGTACCTACCATGGTAATACGACAAATCGGTTTGTAGATAAAGATTTTCACGCAGACTATACAAAACAATACCGAAGCTATATATGAAGCTCCACATGCTATATATTAATGAACCAATATCACTTTTATACATAAATACAAAGTGATATAATTATTTGTTTTTAGGAAAGAGGAAGTCTAAAAATACTGATCTGATGACAAAAAATCTTAAATTAATAGACAAAAAAACAGTGATAGCCTAGTGGTGTGACTGTCTGACTGCCAAGTCATAGTTCACGAGTTCGAACACAAGGCACGCACCTCTGACACACACCTCTTTTCGGATTCGTGTGCGTATTCTACATTATCAATAGCTTCGATGAAGGAAAACATCGTGAGGAAAACCAAAAGCCTGAGAGGTTTTTCTCGACGACATGTAAAGCCAAATGTCTGTGGACCAAGAGGCCCATTAAAGGGTATTTAGTCTGAACGTCCCAAAGCGAATGGACCGCGGGCCATTCGACCAAAATCAAAAATAGTTTACGTTCAAAAGGACTGGTCATAGAATGATTTCAAAATTAAAAACTCTGACATCAGGTATGTCACACGAATAAGAAAGAAAGATAGAGAAAGATAGCACTATTGCAAAGATATATGTTTGATGGTACAATTACTTTTGATTCCACGTAGACGAAACTCGCGTATACAGTACAGACAGCCGCAAACTGTAGCGAGTCGGCATTATTCATTTTACGAGCTGAATACGGTCGTCTCAATTCGCTGGTCGAATCTCGTGGCTCGGTCTAGCAATGCAATTTGTGTGTCGGCCGCGGTGGTTTCGTCGCGGGATTACCTCCGTTACTACAAAGAGCAAAACACTTTGTTACACTACCGCTTTTTGGGACGAATTTCCCGTTTGACGATGCCATCTATTCATTTCCGGCGATAGGAATAAAAGCCTCTGCGTTGAGGTTACACAAAGTGCTCTATCCCGCACGAGGTGAAAAATTGTTAGGGGTTACAGAAATACCGTCGTTTATTACCACTTGTTTGTGGGTTATTTGTACACGTCAACTTACAAAAAGTACCAGATCCTAAGGAACACATTTCTCATTTTTCCAATTAAGTGTAAGTCGCATGTAATAGGGGCGAGCCTATTGCCAACTACCAGGCACAAATCCAAAATTTGGGCTACTGTGAAAAGGACTAACAAAATGTGTGAGAAGACTAAAATATAACACATAAATGTATGCAATACATTTTACAAAAGTAAAAAGAAATTCTTTTTAACAAAAAATTGCTGCGAGCGCCGTTTGCAAATCATATTAACAATCAAGCAGCCCCACTTGTTACTTTTACTATCACATCCTCCCCGGCTAGCACACAGAACTTATACTGCTATCTAGAAGTTTAAGAGCCTCATAAATAACTGAGACAGCAATCCTGTCTTCGTAAATTAGGGTGTACGTAAGAACTCTTGCAATTAACTTTTAACAACAACAATTTATTATTTTTCCGATCCACTTTTTGATCCATTTAAGTAGTTCCCAGAAAAGCCTAATAAATGTGTGGTGAAAGTTTACTTTGTTGAAAACTGTCGTTGAATGAATCCCTGGACACAGGACTTTGGATATGTATTTGACCTGAGTAACCTCTGTGTCCACCACAACTTTCTATTTGTACAGTACTAACCGTAAGTGAATAGAGAAATTAGGAGAAAACTTTCCTAAAGTAAAACAGAAGATAATTAACACAAGAATGATCCGCCGAGTAGTGCCGAGGTATGATATTTTATCACGGAAATTATGTGTCCAAAACAGTAACTTCATAATTATACTATTTGAAATGCGAGACAAGTTAAACCATTTTGTTTAAACAATAAAAATATTGCAAAGACTCTTCTATGAAAACCAACTGGTATATCATTTTAACACACAAAGCACCAGATGAACTTATTCAACTGAATGTTGATACGTCCAACCGACTGATTACATACAATGAGGCAGCGAAAAAGCGCTGAATAAATTAACAAATGTAGCGGTCCAAAAAAGCAGACTCAGATTGCAGCTTGACATAAGCAGCGTCATAACTGGTTTAAAATCCGCTGAATGCGCTTTATTTCAACGAGATTATGTTGTAATGTGTGCACTGGAAATATGAAACAAGAGATTCCATTGACTACATGAAAATTTTCGAAATTCTGACAATTGGTGTTCTAGTTCATTTGTAACACTGTTTGCCATAATATGGGAACAACAGAATAGCTGTGCTATTTTAACATACACAAACATTTTCTACGGAACGTTACATAGGTAAATGGAGTCGGCCATGCCTTAATAATGCAGTGCTCAGCCGCCGCGAACTAGTAATAAAGTTGCCAGTTTAACAATCGCGGTTAAATAATGAATTGCAAACTGTGGAATGAACCAATTTTTAATTAGAGCTTTACTTGCTAATTTTTGTTAATATTTTCATCGTTCGGAAAGGTATCGGAAGTATTTTAATATTCTGTCAAGTGAAAATGTAACCCTTTGGCGATCATGCTGATCATGTTGACTCATATGTCGTGATATTCGATAGTCGGCTTTCGTTAAGCTCGAAACTAGGATTAAAATGACAATAATCGGTCTATGTCCCATTTCTATGACCTTTTTTACTGATATACAAGATTTTGTCTTGCATCCTCGTCAAAATTCAGGAGGTTATCACAAAAACCATAAATAATCAATAAAAATTAAGGTACCTAGTTAATTATTAATAAACGTTGATTTTTTTGGTTGTTTAAGTTTGTCAGTGTTTTAGAATAAACCCCTTAACGTGGTTAAGGGAATAAGACATTATTGAATAAACGTTATGTATATATTAAAATCGTCACACGATTCAAGTCACTCGAAAGCGTTGACAAGTTAACTTAGTTTGCACAAAGTTTTGATAGGTCAAAACAGTTGAACCTAGGAGTGCAGGTCAAAACAGTTGCACTTATAGAGCTGGATATTATGCATAATATCCGTCTTCCTAAAATTAAACACACAATATTCTTTCCTACATTGTTTTGATCGTGGCGCAATGTATCGTAATTGATGGGGAAGTAAACCTTATCTAGCTGATATGATAATGATGATAAATGATCCGTAATGAACTTTTAATCGAGCAAAACTTTCAACAAAATATTGTTTTGAGTTGCGACCACATTTCTAGTCTTTAACTATGGACCATATTTTTTCTGCTTTTCATGTACTACGTTGGTTTTCGTTTTCAGTTTATGCTGAAGAAATTAATTAGTATCTGAGTAGATAGATATTTTAGTTTTTCTTTTTTTAACTAATTATTTTTTTATAAGCGAAATCGAGGTGTAAAGCACACAAAAGTGACGATCCTAAATGCACGTCAGGTGTACTTTGCCTAGTTATTGGCCTTTTAAAGCATGTACTATTTTCATATAGGCATATATGTGACCGTGCCGAAAAGTTACAATTTAATATTTGTTGTTATAGTTAATTAAAATTCAAATCATCTAAACTAATTACAAAGCACATTTAGACGTCAAAAAAGAAAAAAATGTTTATAATCTAGGTGGTTGCCCTCTCCAAATGATAGTTCTCCGTAAGAGGAAGAATGCGCAAGAAATTCCCTAGTTAATTCGAACCAAAATAACAAAGGTATTAAGGTACAATATTAAATAAAAGTCTCCTTGTTTACCCATTTTGTCATGTGAAAGTAGGCCACTATGGTTCAGGACACCGACTGTGTTCTCTTTTATGCACTGTTTACTCTCTATATGTATTTTTAATTGTGCACACATGGCTTTAGCACGACTATTCTGGAAAACAATTAAGACTTTTTACGACGCCTAGAAGTACATGTTGTAGCCCACAAGCTAGATTAAGGTATTTTTTGTAGTACTTTTTTTTTAATAAACCTGTCGTATGTGCCACTGCTGAAACCTCTTTATCATGTGCGATCTGTGGCCAGTGGCCATTGTTTACCCTGCACACAAGATTAGACCATCGTACCCCCTTTTCCGCAGTCTACTTCGACCATAGAATGATTTTTATAATATCTGTGACTCGAAGTCACAGATATTATAAAAATCATGTGATGCCGTCCATCAAATGTCCCGTGAGTGATGATCAGTGTAAATCACTATGGGTTAAAAATGTAGGCTGCAATGTCACATTAATGCCATGCGAATAAATGAATGCATGACGAGCCTATACTATCACTAGAATTTAGAATTACCTAGATTTTTTACTATACTAGTTTTTCTGTCCTAAAAAATTCAACTCTATTTCAACCACAACACCACAATATCAGAACTATCACAAATTCATGAAACCCACTCAGTTGTAACTGACAGCTAGCTGTTGTGGTTTCCCTTCATACGCATACGTCAGAAAATGTCTTTGTATGGTAATCCTAATATAGAGTGATGTTTATTGTACGCGCGTTGTTAACGTCTCGGTTAACAGTCAGTGCAGAGATGTGGTTGACACCTTCACACCAACGTCGAGACTTCTAAGGAACTTCAAGTAGAAGTGAAAGAGATAGCACTAGGATTACCAGCAAATCCAACACCTTTGTGATAATTACTCGCTGTTATTAGATGGGAATACAATTATATCTGAGCCCCAAATCGTTCAAAGTTTCAATCCGAATTTCTAAGTGTGATTGCTATAATTACTTCCCACTTCCTCTCCTTAAGGAAATGTTGGCAGATTAATTAGTAGGTAGGTACCACATTTAATTACGAAACGAAAGTTTCGTCAGATGGTGAATTAAACTCACAAAGAGGCATTAACAAATAGGAAAAGACGGAAATTGTTTAAAAACAATTGGCAATGAAGTTACGTATTTAAATCAATTATAACACAAACTGACATTAATTTATTTTAACAGAGCTAACGTGTAATAGTGAGGTACATGCAAAAAATAGAATTTTTAAAAAAAAGTTCCAGCTTTCGCCTACGACGTATTTGCTGCACGCATGTGTCACGATGCATCATGCGATTGACCGACGTCAACCTTGTGACTGCTGCACAAACGTGGGGATAAACATCCATCACGCTTATATCTCTACCACGTCTATCTCATATATCTCGCTCTACCACAAATAACGGGTAGCAACGTACCTAAGCGGAATGAGGAGATTAAAAGCTCTTGTTGACATAAACGAACACGATGTTCGTGCTAGGTTTGATTCCTCAGAACATATCCACATAAATTTTACATAGGCATTGTACCAGCTATAATTATGATGGAAAAGTCAAAAATGTACTAGAATATATCGATAATTTGTGTACTGTAAATATAAGTTCATTCAGACCCAGCTTGTCCCTCTGCTGTCCTCCCCAAGGGACGCTCGAGTCGAGGCTTCGTACCCCACTGTAGGTACCCATAGCGTGTAGTCGCTTAGTTTGTAAGATTTTTGCCCTTTTTTTTTTTTTAAGGGTGCGAAATCATCAAATGACTTTTCCCGCTCTGGGCGGAGTGGGAGGGAGTGTCAGACTTGTACTGACTAAAACCCATCCATGTTCCTTCTTAGCCCTTTGTGTTCCAGGGCCACGGTAAAGATTTTTGCCCTGGCTGGAGAACTTACACTCAAGGCATCCACAGGATAGTCCGGTTAAGCAAACGTCAACCTCCTAGGTCGACAAAGAGATGCTAAAGGAAATATGAGTTTGTTATTAATAAAAAAAAAATATTTAACATAAGCTACTGAAAAACTTACATCAATATGAATACTGAAATTTGTTGTTAAAATTCAAAACGCTTTGGACGCAACAAAGCACACTGGGTAATCTCGTCTGTATTGACGCAAGCAAAACGCATATAATTATGTGGTTGGATTAGTAAGCTCTCAGTACCTATGGATACGCGCCTTTTCTAGACTTACTTAGCTCATCCAATCAAGTACTGCATGCACGTGTTGAACAGACTTTGTGCCTTTGTTTCAAAGGTACAGGAACATTAAGGTGCAGAGGCGCAACCACTGCGTCACACCACATCCCGCTTAATTTATAAAGCTCTTTAGTGTAAATGAGACCCGTTTCTCTGCGGTTACCGGCTTCCTTAGTATGGAGAATTCAACCTTTGGGTTAAGGACAACCCTATGTCTCAGCTGAAATGATACTATCACAAATATTATGACAATTCACCCTCAGGGACTTATTTCAAACAGCAATGTTCTGTAATCATGAAACCAATTAGACAAATGGATCATCATTATCTTCATGTTGTTGTACAAAGTAAAATACATTTATAAATACGGTAAACCTAGATATTTTAGGATCGATTATAATAACATAGTAGGGGAATATCGTAGCCCACCGTAACATAATAACAGTTTTACAAAGCTCCTTCCATTTTCTGAGAGCCCAAAACTAAGCTACTGGCAAATCTCATGTGAGCTGTTGTGATTGGTCGATTTGAGTTGAATAAAGCAACCCTAGATAGCTGCACATCAAATTATCTTGACATAGGCATGGTCTATGACATAGTCTACTGAATGTAAACGAACCTCCACGAAGCCGTCAACCAAGCATTCTGTAAGTACATAAAACTAACATAATAATTCTAAGAGCCAAACCAAATCCATTTTTGGATTTAGTCTGTATTGCCATGACAACAATTGAAAACACGCACCAAATCGTATTCCCAGAATATTTTGGCCGCAATTGGCGGATCTGCCTATAAGGTACCACCTCCAGCTACCTATATTTTTAAATCCCATAGTTGCATCCTGCTTAAATCAATGCTAAAGATGTCATATCTCACATTAATCAATAGAGATGTATATAATTAATAGTTTCCCGGTACTTCAAATCTGACAGATGAATAGTAGGCTTTTATATGTCAATTTATAAACAAACAGGGCGGAATGTAGGCGTGGTTAGTCCGACTTAACTTCAGTTCATGACTAAGAATACCAGTGTTACTGTGCAAAAATGATTGCCTGAAAACTTTTATTTTGAGTTAAAAATCACGGTTTACGGTAGCGCTCAATGTAACGCACTCAAAACATTGTGCTGATGGATGCATTAAATATTACAAGAGTCATTGAAGTATTTTAAATAGGATAATAATATTTTAAACTTGTATTTGTAACGAGTTTAATATCACGGTATTCGTAACGTAACGAAGCCGAAAAAGAAACAATGACGCAAATAACAGGTGACTCTGCCTGTTATTTACGTCATTGTTTATTTCGGCTTCGTTTAGGGTGTTTTTAAACCCGTTACGAGTACCGTGATATTAACTCTAGTATAGTCTATGGGTATGAACTTCTTCTTCTTATCTTTTTCCGAGTTTGCAAAGAAGAAGGTCAAACTATTAAGTAGGTACTAGGTAAATCTGGCACTCCTTGGTCAAAGGTTACTTATATTTAATTGACCGCCATCTAGTCTTCACGTCTTTGAAAGCTCACTTCACTAGCGGATATTGCCTTCTTAGGATGAGGTCTGACTCTAACTGAAGATTTATTAGTTTTTTTGGCCTGAAGTAAATAAATCTCATGTGAAAGAACTTATTCTTGCTGCCACGTAAGATGAGTGATATTAAATTCCTTTGTAATGTTGATTTCTGCTACAAGTGTCAATTAAATTAAGGCTTACGGTAAACCATTGTTATAAATACCCTTTCACATCTGCAAATGACAGCCAGTACCAACGGCTTAATGTGTTTTCTAAGGCACGGAAGAAACTCAGTTTGTAATAGGTCCATCCATGGACCAACCTAGGCAAGTACGGCTTAAAGTGAACACCGAACCGAGCCGCTGTTATTATTTAGCCACGGGCTCCTTTAAGTCACATGACACAGATGATTCAAATTAAGTTTTAATTAATTTATTAGTTACGTAACACACGTTGAGAGATTATACTGAAAAAAATAATATATAAATATGTTATGTTAAACCGTTTTTGTGCATGTGGTGTTAACCTGTAATTAATTGTTGCACTTGTAAATGTTACTCTAGTCATTAAGTCTGAAATGTACATCGTGTAAACAATTGTTGGTTAACCTAAATAAATAAAAAAAATACCTACAGAAATTCTTCTACAACTATTTTCCCTCTGTCATAATGAACTTTATGGTAACTAGAAGAAAGATCTATAAACTGCAAAATAAGAGATTACATTACAACGAAAGGACTCATATTTAATTGCAATACGCGGGTACAGGCACTAACGATCAAGCAAAATGAATAGCGCTACGTTTTCAGAAGCATGTATTCAAAATTTGGACTACCCAAGTGCCTCCTCAATCCTCACATTGGACGACAAGACACAAAGCCCGTAAATCCTATAATAATTGGATTTCATGATAGAATTTTGTGAACACGCTTGACGATGTTTAGATTTTCGTACATATAAATATTTTGTGAGCACACATTGACTACACCACACGTTCCCATATGGTTTTAATCAAATATTTTTCTAAAATCGTCGTTGGTGTATCTGGGTCGCCCAGAACGAATACAACCCAGGGTTTCATGGTCCTAGATTCGATTCCCAGATTGGGCAAAGTGTTTTTGGCTTTTTCCTTCAGGAATATCTCAATTTCAGCCACGGAATCTATTTTTATGTCCGGTTGATGGCAATAGGTTCACCCTGTATTATATGGGACTTATGGTGGGTGTACCATTAGCTACTAACTGCCTAACCCTTCGGGTTTATTTTATTTTTTCCAAAGAGCTTTTGTCCATGATTATTAAATTTGTAACCTCGCTCTAGCAATAATTGCTATTTGTAGCATCGAAGTGGGTGTAGTCTAATACTAGATTGTGGGTGTACCGATCATTGAAACCAATACCTTATTTTCCAATAATAATCCTAGAAGGCGTCACCGACGTCATTCAAAGAAAACTCAAGTATTTTCTTTCATCAATTTATGAATCGTTTAGATTCTCAAAGTTATTCTCCGAAACTCTAATTCCATTAATCATGAAGGTCCGTCTAACAGTCTAACTGAAACACGCCGATTCGAGCGAGGAAATCTAATTACTACAGTAACATTGGACCGAGAACTATACGAGTTCCAATCCTATCATAATCTGGCAGAACTACTCCAGGATTAAGCTCACTCCACCGTCCATAATTCTCTTAAATTAATTCTCTCAACAATGCATTCAGAATTCCTTTTAAAATTATATTTTTCACTCTACAACGTAACAACATTAGTGTTTTAAAACTGCACTGTTGTAGCGCGCAAATTATGTTGTTTATGTAAGCAAGTAATTAGTTTTCATGAAACAGTAAGAACGTATGCATTTCAGGTACGCGTAGATAATTTGAATAAAATGGCGCGAAGCCAACATATTTTATCAACATTTAAAACTCTTTAATTTTATACATATTTGCGGAGTGATCATTAAGGTCGGACTTCCACCGATTACAACCAAGCTGTGCCTTTTGTGACTTCAGTCCTTCTTGTACCTTCCATGGTTTATATATATATAGCTAGCCTGTATCGTCCCACTGCTGGGCAAAGGCCTTCCTCCATTCCTTCCAACGGTCACGATTCTGTGCTGCTTCTTTCCAATTCTCAAGGAAAACATTCAGTTCGTCCCGCCATCTCCTTCGTGGTCTGCCGCGACCCCGTGTCACTGTTTCAGTTCACCAATCCTGAGCTTTGCGGGCCCACAGCTCGTTCGGCAAGCGACAGACATGTCCTGCCCAGTCCCATTTAAGTTGGGCAGCCTTTTGAGCCACGTCAATGATTTGCGTTTTGGAGCGCAGTACAGTGTTTCGAACATGATCTGTTAATTTTACACCTAAGATACTGCGCTCCATAGCACGTTGGCAAACCTTGAGTTTGGACTTTTGGATGTTAGTCAAAGACCAAGTTTGTGCACCGTAGGTCAAGATGGGGAGAATACACATGTCCATTAGCTTTCGCTTCAGAGACATGGGCAGAGTGCCCTTGAAATACTCCTTCATGGACCAGTAACTCTTCCAGGCATTTTCTGTGCGTCTTAGAATTTCCTTATCCTGCCTTGCCTGAAAAGAAATCACTTGGCCCAAGTAGATATATTCTTGGACATATTGAATATTCTCGCCACCTACGTGTATGCTCCTCTCGTAGCTGTTGGTCATGACCTTGGTCTTTGACATGTTCATCTTCAGTCCAACCTCAAAGCTTGCATCGCCAAGTTCTTGTAGCATTTGCTCTAGTTCTGTGGCTGTAGAGGAGAAAAGGACAATGTCATCAGCGAAACGCAGATTATTCAACCTTGTTTCACTGACGGTTCCACGGTTTAGGTAAGGAAAATCTGAGATCACCGTTGGAACGGACCGATGTGGATATTTAATACTAGAAAGCCTCAAATGTATTAATAAAAGCTGCAAAAGGATTAAATTTCTCATGCATTCCCTCGGGATAATTTGCCGTGAAGAAAGTGAACTCTTGTAGTCAAAGTATTCTATTCATTTCTACATCGTATTTTATACTAGAAGATAATAGATAATCAAGATCCATTAAGCTCGGTTGAAACATTTTACCTAAATGTCCACTTTGTGTCTAACCTTTTATCTTAGTTCAGTCGATTCCACAATAACGTTATTTTTTTACCACTGACAACGCGACTTTCGTGAAATGATAAGGCTTTTTCAATACTTTGAATTGTTTTATATTGCGTCCTTGTTTAAAAGAGACTGAAAATCTACTTGTGAAAATAAAGATTAAAGAAACTACTCTCTTGATTATCATAAGCTATAAGATCGCCAGTGTTACGCTGGCGATCCGGGAGTTTGGCAGGTGTCCTGTGGAACTGTAAGTCACAAGCAACTTAAAATTCCAGGACACGTGCCAAACTTGTAGTAAAAATACACTCGGATAATCCCAAACGGGTCCTTTATACTCGACTCGGTCGTTGGTACTTTTAAAGCCTAATAAATAAAAAAATGAGTAAATTTTACTAATGAATTAGAAGCAACTATGGTTAGTTTTTACAAGTGTCCTAAAAAGCAACAAATCCATCGATTCTGGTAACAATTTCAACAAGTGTACTGCATAAAGTAGTTAAAAACGGTTCTACTACCTTTTCAAATTACATTTTCTTCCAGCGTTGATATTTTTATTCCCATTTGTACGTAACCTTGTTTCTATTACGTGCTATTATAAAACATTAATTAACGTTATGTGTATTATCCACATCTAGAACATTAAGCAAATGGATTCCTTTCGTGTGACCATTAAATTCATGCATTATATAAACAATGACCCTTTTTCCAACCCACCATTCTGTCTCTGATTACGCTTCTGGTTAAACCAAATAAAAGCTCAAAATGAAAATATTCAGTAAAATCAAGGAACACATATTGTTGTTTTACCATAGACTTAAACATACTTGTAAAAATCTTACTGTTCATGGACCCAGTTATCTTGTCCGTAAAGATGTGCATTTCGTGTACAGATTTATTTACTTCGTGATTTATATTCACGTGTGGATTATCGCCGTAGCCACGATACGCAAGTACTACGACCATTATCAGGAGAACACCATACGGTTCACGACGCGCACGGATTACCTCGACTGGAACACAACATTTGCGTCAGTCACGGTGTGCGAGCTTGCCAACATCGAAAAACTTTGGACCGTCAGCAAGCTGTTCGACATTCGCGACGGAGAAAAGTATGATCGTTTCCTCGCTGAAATAATATTCTTCAGTGGAACATGCTACAGTTGCACATCAACGTGCCAAAATACAACTTTGTGTTCACGTGATTTTTCTGAAATTGTAACGAAATTCCGTACATCCTGTAAGTACCTATTTAAATCATGTATGTGGAATGGCAAAGAGATTAATTGTTGTAAATATTTCAAACCTCTGCAAACAGAGTATGGGAAATGTTATACGATTAACAACAAGCACGTCGGTGGAAATCACAAAATGTTTTCCACGTCCGCTCTCGCAAAAAATCCAGAGGCGGGAGTTCTCGAAATAACTCTATCACAAGATTACGAGTCATTCATTCATTCACCCGAGGACATACCCTTTTGGAATATGGAATACGATCGCAGAATAAGGACGCTATACGGAGCTGAAGCCACAGTGAGGTTTTCAATTATGGATGTGGTGAATGAGCCGGAAGTACCTTTGATCGCTCCCGAGGTACGTCAGTGTAGATTCCCGGACGAGGTCCCAGAGAGCTACATTGCTTTCCAACAATACAGCTACTCCGTGTGTATTATTCAATGTCGCATCGAGGCTCAACTAGAGCTATGTAACTGTACTCATCACTTGTCTCCGGTCCAATACAAGGATCGATATTGCGGCTTGGAGGGATTAAAGTGTTTGACGAAACACTACCAAACTCTAAGAAAGCTGCAAGTTCCAGGCACGAACGAGACGGGCTTGAATTGCAATTGTTTGCCTTCGTGTACGGAGCCGGATTACAATGTGGTGTCGAGAAAATTGCTGGAGCCTGAAAAGGAATTAAAAGTTAAGCCTGCCAGGTTTGTCCTGAACAACAGACCGTATCAGCGGGTGACGCGACAGGTCGCGCGCACTACATTGGACTTAGTCGTCGCCATAGGGAACTGCTTTGGACTTTGTTTTGGTGGATCTTTGCTTTCAATCGTTGAAATAATTTACTACCTGTGTTTTAAGAGGTGGAAGTTTGCATAAAAATCATAAAATTAGTAGGACAATTTTACGTGTGTAAATTATTGCACCTGTAAAGTGGAAAAAGCCGTTGTAAACTCACAAGTATGTCTATAAGGCTTTTAAGCACGGTTTTTCTCAAACAGATGCACACACGTGTGAAGTATTGGATTTGCAAAAGGAATTTATAGGACCCAGCTGCAGGCACATCCCAACTAAGTCCACTCGTCCGAAACTCGGCGCACACAAAGTCGGTAAATAAGTTTAATAAAAGGAAAAGTTCGAAGTTCGCGCTTATATTAGCAACAGAAATAGTTTGTCAATGATGTTTGTTATTAGTTTTTCTGTCTAGTTGTTTCATTATTACTACTGCATAGGAAGGATTTGTGTGTTTTTAATAATATTCAAATGTAGGTAAATCCGGTCGGTGGACAGCCAGGAAATGGTAAGATTTATTGGTATCTTGGGTATTACGGTTGTTTATTTAAACATGTGGTTTAGAAGAGATAGAAGGTTGTTGCAAATTCCCTTAAGACGGATGGAAAATTACTCACCATTGCTATTTAAACTATTAAGTAAGCATTTCATTAATAAATATCATAAATAAAATTAATCTTTTTTTCGTTTTTAATATTTCTTCCAGATGAAATAAGATGTACAAAAACATGTCAACTAAAACAATTTTATTTTGAAAATAATTCAAAAAGAATCAGAGCAATGAATATTCTTAAACAGAACAAAAGACACTGAAAAATAAAAATGTCACGAAATGTGAACATGTTTAAAATACTGTAGGATTAAGCATTTCCATGTTCCGGTTGTTTATCACTTTGTGAGTATCGTAATAATAAGGTGAATTCTCGTAATAACAAAACAATTCCATTTTGTTTCCAAAGTTTTTATTTTATTTTCATAAAAAGCACAGCCAATGCATACAAACAAGCTTAATAATTAAAGGACTAATTCACATGACAGTTAATACGTACATTTTTACGTATTATACTCTAATAGCCATTCCATTAATTTAATTTGTAGTGAATAAATTCTCGTGACTGTATTGTATGCTGCTTTTCAACTCGTGCTAATAAACTGGTCTTTTTTCATTTGATAACATATTGACCTTATTCCTGAAATTTATTTATTAAGATTGATACCCGAGCTTACTGTCTTATTTAATAGAATGACTTAATTGAAATATTTTCTCCTAACAAAAACACGCTTTTCATGTCAGGAATTAAAATCAAAATATATACTAAAAGATGCATGAGTAATGAATTGCCATCAGCAATCCAATTTCCGTGTAGATATTAGACTGATAAAAAAACTCTGATTATATCATCCGGGCAAGTCGTGAAGTTTGGTTAGACATGGCAAACGTGAAAAGGGTGAAATAACAGAAGGCTAAAAGATACATTTGATCATGACATACTTTGCTTTATACAAATGAACAAAACAACATGGTCTTCCAATGAAATGTTGACAATGTACATAAGTGTCCCATATATTGAATAAGAAGGTCATGGGTCAATTTTGTCGCTAAGATTTCTTACTTCAGGCTCTCAATTTTTTGTGACATATATCTGAATAACGAAGTATTGAACGAATAAGTTTGATCTAAGTAATCCGATTTGAACTTATCTTTCAAATAGAATTATGAATGAAGTGGTTTTTATTTAGGTTTATCAAACGATTTGTTTCAATCATTACTGATTATTGAGACTTTTCAAATGATTAAATCAAGTTAGAGGTATTATACACCGAGTAATTGACGGCACGGTTGGCGCAGTGGTTGAGCGATTGAAATTCCTAGTGAGGAGCAGCGTATTAAAAAAAAACAAAGCTATTAAAATGAATAAGGTCTTTCTAAAAATATTCGTGCGAGGAAGTAGTAAGTGCCTTAACTGTACCTGCCGCCACGTGCAACATTGATGTGTCCCATCACTACCGTCTAAGCACAACAAAAAATTGAAAAGTGTACTGGCAATAATGGATGCACTGTATGTAGGTACATTATCATTAAAATTGCCAGAGGTTAGCAACGCAGGTGGACTGTCCATCCACCATTTCTTTCACAGGTCGTAACAAATTGCAATTTCATCTTTGGGCTGCATTTGGACTCGACCCGTCGTAAAAATTGCAATCTCAAATCAAATTCTACTGAAAGTTTTATGAAATATCTATTCTCTGTCGTTTTCTTCAACGTGCTAAAATATTTAACGATTCCAGCGATAACTGCTGACAAAACCTTTAAAAACTTGGAACTTACTTTCTGCATTGTGTATGACGTACGTTCTGTGGCTGGAGTCTTCATTTTTATAATAGAAATGTAAATGAAACCCCAAACTTTTCGAAAGACTAAACTTCTTTAAATTCGTAGTTTGATTCAGTTTGACTTTTTTACCCGGTCACAGTATCTACTAGACATCTAAAGATAGAATTTAATGAAGTTTTGAAAAACAAAGCGTCTGTCACACAATATAATTACGGTCAAACTCAAGTCATGTCAAAGTAAAACTTTATCTACGTAAACCGCCTTTACTGCAACAACAGACACTGCCAAAGTCAATAGTAGTCATAAACATGCTGGTACTAGACCACAGTGACTTTTGTAGCAAACTCTTTCGTGTGAATCTGTCATCTTCGTTAACCCTTAATAAGCGAAAGGATTCTGTGGTCACCGACCCGGATTAACCAAATATCATCTTAAACACACTTAAACAATTAGCAAACTTCACAACTATTTACTTGAATATCCTAAATGTTAAATGTATCAGATACTAAACTGGAGGGTCGGCTAATATAATAGGAGGTCACCTATCTACGTAGACCGACAGTTTAACAGCCCATCGTAATTGGAACAATTTATCTTAATTACGTACTGGAAGCTGAAAACATCGCCGAAATATTAAAACTTTGCTCCTCTGTAGCATCTGTTAATGTAGTTAAAAGTTAAATTATGCTTTTATACGGTGGGCCAAGGATACCTTCAAATTAGGATATTATTCATTTATTATAACATGGGTATGTTTGGGTATGTATGTATACAGACAATTAATAATCGGCAGAGCCAAATTCGGGATTCATTCGGCGATTCGGCCTTCGCAACTTCTTACCTGAAAATACCTATAATTTAGATTCCTTAGAAGGAAATTCGCAAAACCTATTTCATGAACCATAATTACCAGGTAGGTGTAACATCGCTCCATTTTCGAAGTATTTCCCTATATAATTATTCTTCTTGACTTGATGAGGACTTGATATTAAAGTGCTGTTTCAAAACACTTGCTCATCTTTCGACTTATTCCTAGGATTTGACTATAGAAGTATTTGTACCTAAAGTAAGTCATAGATCCCGGATTTAGTTTTGTACAACCTATACATAGATTCTGAAAATTAATCGAGTTTTTTTCCAACCAAATTCAGCAAGGTAAACGCTTCAAAACGTTGAAATAGACCTCCTTTAGGAACTACAGCTCCTTTGGAAACTACACTATGATATTGTTGTTATTGTACTGTTGTAAGTTGTTAGAGAATCATATTCAGTCGGTATAATTAGAATAGGGACGGCATTTGTTAAAAGGGTGTAACAGTATGTTGATTAAAATTAAGATTCTATGAGAATGCGATCTTGCCGACAGAAGTCTTATTACGCCTGAATGAAGATGCAGTTTATAAATTAAAAAGAAAAACGAAATATTTTTCGTTCCCAATGTACTCAAAAGTTACAAAGCTTTGTCTAAGGTGAGTCTAGACGCATAGTAGTTCTATTAAAACTGCAGGTCGGGCAAAAATAGACTGCATTGTCTTACTTTATTACCTGGAATACAGCAGAAAAAATAGACATTTCATCATGAACCGGGAAAACCCTCTGATTAAAAAAATGCAATCAACTGGCTCACCCCATCTACTGTCAGGTCAACCCTTAACGGCATAATGTATTACCTTATTAGATAGTCTCGCGGCGTCAGATTAATATTACGTCCAGGTTGTCTAAACAAGCGGAGTGATTGACCTTAGAGCGTTTTCACACTGACGCTTTGCGGGGGCTTTAGAGAGGTGAGAACCTTCTAGCAGCTTAGGTTCTCGCAATGTTGCAAAGCCACACGATAGTACTGCGTCCTCAAAATCTTGCATACCCGCTCTCATTACCCAAACGCAGCGAATACGTTATGGAGCCTACACGCTACATGCATGCAAACCCGCCCACATGTCAGCGGCAAGTCAACTGAACGCGTACGAGTCCCTTACCATGTCGACGACTTTGGTGTGCAGAGTCTAGAGCGCGTGTCAAAGTTACAGACATGGCACCAAAGCCATGTAGGCGTCATTGCGCGCACTCGGCGAGTTTGCAACGAACATCCAAAGAGTGCGATGACCGCTCGCTTCGCTGAAACTACGCTCGCAAATCGTCAGTGTGATAAGGCCCTAACCGTCTGCTCCGACTTATGAACTCTATTATTCAGGTTTTGCCTACCATCTGTTTCGTGGCTCACTTTATAGAAGATATTGTCGGTTTACTCGAGATCCCTTTGTGAATTGTTTTAAAATTCACAATAGGACATCTGACGGGAATCGAATTGTTTCCCACCAGAAAGAAAATATTTTAGCGGCTTGTTTTATAGCGGTATCGTTTGTACGTGTTTTTACTGGTATTTGTTTACGCTCTGTTTTGACAGCCTTTTTAACCGACTTCTGAAAGGAGGAGGTTATCTTTTATTTGTGTGTTTGTTACGCGATTACTCCGCCAATTGTGGACCGATTTTCAAAATTCGTTTTTTGTTCGAAAGGACAGGTCCCGTAGACACCAAGTCGGGATCTGATGATAGAATCTTGGCGAAATCGAGGGAACTCTTCAAATTTTAGAGGAAAACGTACAGCGATTTTGGTATTTTCTACAACAAGTGAAGCATTTGCGTTCAATAAGAACCATTCAACCATAAGATCTGATGAATCTCAGAGGCAGGCACCGGAACTCAATAATAAGACAATGGATCTGAGCTGTGTTTGGGCTTGTTGGAATTGTAACGGTATGCACTTTCCAGGTGTAGGTACAAGTAATAATTTAAAGAAAAATATAGAAATCTTTTTCTTTTTTTAACCGACTTCTAAAAGGAGGAGGTTATCAATTCGATTAGTTTTTGTTGAATGTACACCGATTAAGCTGAGATTTATGATCCGATTTGCGTAATTCTTCTTTAGTTTGATGCGGAATAGTTGCTATTAATTTGGTCCCATAAAAAATGTTATATAGTTTGGCCCTGTAGTTTTCATTTTATTAACATTTTTTTTTTGTTGTAAATTTATCACGTATCATTACACCTATTACTCCTTGATTACTGGACCGATTTACATAATTCTTCATTCATTTGGTAGAGAAAGCTTGCCCGGTGGGCCCATATGAATTTTATTATCTTTGCTTAGGTACTTTTTGAGTCATCCTCTTTATTATGCATTTTGTCCTTTGTCGTATGTAACTTTATTATGGACGATGTGCTGGTGTCTAGTTACAGTGTAAAAATGATACTTGACAAGAATTTAAGTGAGATATCACAACTGAAAGGGTATAAGTCGGTTATATTTTTTTGTAAAAAGTTTTTTTAAGATTCATGAACGTTTACTAGTTCCACTTTCGACGTGCATTGGTACCGCTTCTCTCGCGCACATATTCAAACTGCCACAGGTGCAAGAAAAATACATAAAGGACCTTGACCTTTTATTCCGCAACAATACAAAACACAAATAACCACTCAGCATAATAGCTTCACAACTCCAATTAGGCTTTCGCATTCCGAACTAAAATACGTTTGCAATAGTTTTGAAATGCAACTTCCGAAAACCAAGCTCCATTTCGTTGAAAACTTGATTATTAGTTGCCAGTACCTAGTTACTCTACTACAAATTGGATTATGACAGTGAAATATCAGATAAAATCAATATCTCGTCGCGTTCTATTCCAATGAGGCAAACAAAGGTAAACTAGCGGCTTTATGGCGTTGGGCTAAAACATCGGAGAGAGATCGCTTTCATACAATAAACTAAACAGTAGGTACTACCACCACGCACGTAGACTCTTCAGTCGCCTCTTTATGTGTTACTGGCTTTTTGCTGTGGCTTCACTCGCATTGAAGTCAGAAATTATCTCAAGAGATCTTACTACCGAGATAAAACCTATAATTTATACTATTGGGATATAGTATAAAGGATAGTTTTATCTCCAAGGCAGGTTGTACGCACGAGGACGAATCTGGCTATACAAAACCAGTAAGCGCATTTCTCATTGTACGGGAAATCTAAACAAAACGAGATCATGTTATACCGGAAAAATATTGCTTGATGTGTCGCTGTGTGTACCTGTATCGGCAACCACTGGGCTGTCTGTTTCATTTTGACGACTAGACTTAGTCGTGACAATGAAACAGACAGAAAACTAAAATGAATTTTAGTAGTAGTTAAGATTAATAACGATTTTTGAATAACACTAGGCAAATTACCTCTTCATTAACCTCGTTATGTAATAATGTGTATGTATTATCTCAGTTTACAAGCACTAACTGTCTAATCAATTAATTAATTATTTTACCAGCAGTGTAATATGCGTACCAGTAAATTGATGCATTAATTAATTATTATAACCCTGTCAGAGCAGATAATTTGGTTCATGTGATAATTATCTAAAACCCTAGTTGAATTAATTATTAGAAATCTACATGCTC
This sequence comes from Cerastis leucographa, assembly GCA_963082945.1. NCBI lineage: Eukaryota > Metazoa > Arthropoda > Insecta > Lepidoptera > Noctuidae > Cerastis > Cerastis leucographa. Next base: position 9,643,619 of record OY720385.1, on the reverse strand, counting down.
CAAAGAACATAGTTTGGTCATGTTTAATATTTTATTTTAATCGACATCTGGTGCTTTTAAAATTATTAGGCAGAAAATGATAACCTAGTCCGGAACATTCATAAAATACGAATGTCGTAAAACATTGAAATTATTTATTTAAGAGTCCCGCAGACACCAATGCATGAATCTTCTGAAAATTCTCCCTGTTTCTATGCATGACTTTATATTTAAAAAGTTTGTGTGGCCGTTCTTGCCTTCGTAGAATATTCAGAATCGAAAGACTTTGGTTGGTCATGGCCGGGCGCCTCAAAAGTTGGGACCAACTTTTAACTTTATTTTTATGCCGGCCTAACTGGAGTTTCAGTTTTCTCACAGTCCCGAAGATGTAATGGAAACCACGGGTACTATTTGTTTATTTTGTGACACATTAATTTCAATAAAAGAATATGGTTTGTCGATTTTCTTGAATATTTATTATGTATACCTCCAAATATGTCATGAAATAGTTTCTTTGGAAATTTCAAGTTATCATTTTCGCTTTAGCCAGCTAAGCTCAAAAATAAACTGTACGACAAAAAAGGTGCGATTCACTACTTTGGAATATTGATCTCACCGTTGTAACATCTTGACGTTTTACCATATTTTGTACATAATTCATGAAAACGGTCCTTTTTACATAACAGCGCAAAATGTTCGCTCATATTCAATTTGCTGAATATATGATTTGCCTCAACATTTTTTTTTTCAAAATCTATTAACTTTGGCATAAGCTTTAACGCTATCTTCCTTTAGCGGTTAAGAAAATTACCGGAGTAGCTGTGCAAGTGAAGTTAGGTTAAATAAGAGCTCGGATACCTAGTAAGTTTCTACTTGGTTAATAGAAAAGCGGTTTGCGACTACGAAGCGGCGAAATAGCGCGATCGTATTTCTTTGAAAGAACCTCGCGAATCCTGCTGCGTTAATAAATCATTAAGTTTTGTAATGTATTTTCAATAAATCATTGGATATAAAAGACCCTTCTTTAATCTACTTACTTATAGTAACCAGAACGAGCTAAGACTTAGCTTGCACCCATAACATGCCAAGTTTCCTACGTGACTCGGAAAAAATGTTCAATGTCGGCCGTTGGTCCCGGCTGTCATTTGTAGGTCTTTGATAGTAGTTACAGGTACTTAGTGACCCGAAAGTCTAACAACCAGGCTTCCCAAGGGGGTTTCCCCAGTACTAACTCGGTTGTGGAGGTCCGATAGGCAGTCGCTCCATGTAAAATACTGGTTCTCAGCTGCATCCAGTTAGACTGGGAGCCGACCCCAACATAGTTGGGCAAAGGCAGGCAGATGATGAGTCAAAGCAATTTGTGATTACCATTTTCAGTGTTTTTCAGTATCAGTGAAGTGAAAACAAATGAAATTCTGCCTACATTCACCCGCTCACTGGCCTGAAAGTAATCAAATTAGGTTATAACATAAATATACCAACGTTACTTTAAAGGGGTAGATTAAGACCGGTCGCTACGCGTTACTAGAATACTTTTTAATGATATAATAATTACTTATGGAACAGATTCATAATAAAAGATGAAGGGGAAAATTGGCGGTGTAAAATAATTAGACTTATTTAATGCAACTATGGTACTTAACTTTATTGAAAAACTAAATGATTTAACAAGTTTTATGTTGACTTAGTCGTGGACTTCCTAGTTCCCAAAGAACAGATAGGAACATAAAGCAAGCAACAACCAAAAAGGTTCATAGTCTTGGAAATGTCATCATCATTCTCTTGCCCTTATCCCAATTTGTTTGGGGTCGGCGCAGCATGTCTTCTTCTTCCATACAACTCTATACCTAACTTGTCATCTCATGAGACAGTCAGTCAGTCACAGTCTTGGAAATGTGTGAAATTAAAACTAGGCGAAAAATAAAGAAGTAAGTACTTACACTGTCACTTACAGGATATCTTCCGTGAACACTGTTTTAAGTTTTTTTATTTAATACTCAGGAAGAAATTTTTACTAGAGACTTTCTCAAACGAAATTTGAAGACGCGCGTAAGGCAGAGATGATTAAAGTTTTCAGATCAAACGACCGGAAGGTCTTGATGCAGAACGATACTTCCGCATAATGAAAAATTTGGTCACTTTCGCAAAACGTCATTTTTGCAGAATGAAATTCAATCCATTTTTTCAGGAGATACAGATGTACAGCCAATCTTGTACCTACGTCCGGTCAGCTGCTGGCAACAACGACAAGTTCAATGTGGCTGTAGGCTTGCATCAAGGGTCGGCTTTGTGTCCTTACCTCTTGCTGTTAATTATGAACGCTTTGACGTCGGATATATATAAGAGAGATCGCAGCTCTGGTGCATGCTGTTTGCCGACGAAATTGTTCTTGTTGGTGAAGATGGACCGAATATCCAGAGTAGATTAAAGAAATGGCAACAGAAGCTGGAGAATATTGGCTTAAAAATCAGCAGAACTAAAACTGAATACATGTTCTGCAATTTTTGAGATCTTTCCAGTTCTGGAGTCATAGCGCTAGATGGCGCGTTTCTAGCCTACAGCCACACTGAGTGACTGAGCTTGTCGGTGTTGCCAGCAACTGACCCGAAGTATACTCCGCGCCACGAAAACATATAAATTTTGTAAACACATTGAGGTGTTCGCAACCTTTGGATCAAATGATAACCTAATCCGCGAAAACAAATAAAAAAAGCATTCGAAACTCGAATGGCGGCCCAAATGTTTACGTTGTAGTATGTCAAACGCGTTCCAGTACTACAAAACATTAGACAACAGAGCTTTATATCGCAAAAATATAACCCGAAATTGAAAATGAAATTGCTCGTTAGTTTCGTACTACACGTATGTTACTTTGAGTTGATATAATTTGGGATTATTTGTTTTTGATTGAATTGTCGCTACGTAACTTAGTACTTCCTATGTTTACAAAATGTAAATGTTCTCGTGGCAGGGAGTATAGGTACAAGATTGGCTGTATATCTGTATCTCCTCAGAAAAAATGGATTGAATGTCATTCTGCATAACTGACGTTTTGCGAAAGTGACTTTCTGCGAAAATGCCGTTTTGCGGGAGTGACCAAATTTTTTACAATGACCGAAAGTGACGTTCTGTGTCAAGACCGATCGGAATTCCTGCGTATCTCGTGGTCCCACTTATTTTGTCAACAAATCTTTAAACCGCACCAAGAACATAGCACAGGTACTTAATATTAAGGAAAAGTTATACATATAGTAGCTACAAGTGGTAAGGTAAAAGTTTTTAATTTACCTCCTGTGTGAGCTTGTAATGAACCGATGTAATGCACCTTCCTGAACAATACAGCCTTTTAAACTTATAATGAATAAAATGTATTGGGTGTATGTTTGAAGTATAAGTTTTATGTAACATGATCTTAAAGTTTGAGGAACAAGTATTTAACTTCATGTGGGATTATCTTTACGTCGTGTAGGAAGTTTTTGTTTGGCTTTGCTCATTGGGTCAAAATTAATCTTACACGAAATACTAAGAACTTTTCTTGAAGTTACAGAAGATATACATACTTGTAGGTTTATGTTGAATTACGGTTAACCATGGGTATTCATAAAATAAACTGTATTTGCGAAAAACATGAATTGTAAGGTATTGGTGGTATAGGCTAGTCCACAAATGCAAAAACGTGTTTACTCCTGCTCCTAAAAATATGAGTGATGACTCATAAAAAAACAAAAGCAGGCATAAGTATAGCGTATAAATAGGGAAGTAATGTGATGCAATGTGACCGATACTTGAACACGTTATTATACTCATGATAACAAACAACTTTCCCAAAGAAACATTTTATTTATACACATTAACTTTTATCACAAGCTGTTAGGCCAAAGAAGCGCACGCGCGAATTTCATACGGATGTTGTATTATTATGATAGAAGTGAATAAATATAAAAAAAGCTTTAAACAATAATATCTTTCTGGCATATTTGGTTTCCTCACGATGTTTTCCTTCACCGAAGCTAGTGATAATTATACAATACGCACATGTACGAACTCGCACGGTTCACTATGTACGGTAAGCCTATCCCTTGGGAGAAGCAAGCCAAGTACTTAGGAGTCTTACTTGACAACCACTTGTCTTTCGCGGCGCACATCAAAGCAGCACGCGACCGAGCTGCGTTTGCTATGGGTAGGCTTCATTTCATGATTTCGGCAAAAAGCAAGTTGTCACTCAAGTGCAAGTTGCGCCTTTATACCGCGGTGATCCGCCCCATTATGACGTACACTTGCGTCGTGTACGCTCACACCAAGCCTAAGTACATCCATAGGATGCAAATTTTACAAAACCGGTTCTTACGTAGAGTCACGGGAGCCCCTTTTTATATCCGTAATGACCGTCTACACGTAGACCTTAGAATCCCACCGTCCTTCAGTTTATGAAACGTCTTTCGAAGCGTTTCTTCGATAACGCCATTAAACACCGTAATCCCCTGATCGCAGCGGCCGCCCGTTACGAACCCTCGCGCATTAGTACAGTACGCCGTCCTAGGCATACCCTCGTCACTCCAGATGATGCTATCACCCTCCTCCAGGAGAGTAGCAAAGAGACTAGCACTCTTCAAAAGTTCCGACTCAAACCGCCGTCTTTCCGACCTCGCCGTCGAGGTCCGTCGCGACGTCCCGGTCCATGCCCTCCCCGACCCTCGCTCGAGCAAGCCCGCGATGCTGTGCCAGTAGTTTTAAATCAGCCCTTAAATAATGATACCATTCAGATCCAGCCTGTCCCCATGCAGTCCTCCACCAGCGACGCCCTAAGCCGAGGTTTGTACCCCACAGGGGGTGCCCTTAGCGTGCAGTCGCTTAGTTTGTAAGTTTTTATGCCCTGGCTGGAGGCCTTACTCTAAAGGCACCCACAGGATAGTCCGGTTAAGCAGACGACAACCTCATAGGTTGAACTGCGAGATGCCATTCAAAAAAAACTCGCACGGTTCGTGACCTACGACTTGGCAGTCCGACGGTTATACCAATAAGCTATCAGCTAGCTGCTTTATATGAATGTACTTGTTCCAGTGGCTGACTTTACAACGCAGCTGTCCCAGCTGTACGAACATCACTCCACGGAGCTGCAGGTCCTCGTCGCTGGCTTCCGCAAGCGAAGCAGTGAGCTGAGGAAGGAAAGGTAAGCGTAGATACTAAGTTATGGGAAGACGAAGACGTCAAGAACTAAACAAAGACTTTCGTTCGGTATACAATTGAGACTTTCTGCATACAAATGTGGGAAACAGTTTCAAACCTAAATGGATAATTTACTGTTACTGTTAGCCTGTTTCATCCCACTGCTGGACAAAGGCCGCTCCCAATTACTTCCACATCCTTCGATCCAGGAGCAATGTGGACCGTTGGCCGTTGGGGCTGTCCAGCTTGGATGGATAATTTATTCCGATACAATAGTTTTGAAACTTAACATTTAGATATATATGATGATGGATATAAAAAAATACATAAATGGCAGTTCTCCAAAAACTTATGCTAGAGAGAAAAAAATGGGCGGTACAAACTCACCAGCAACGTTGAAGATCAGTTGATTGACGTAATCATTTACTGTAGGTAGGTACAATATTAATTTAGAAAGGTAGGCATTTAAAAAAAAAAACCAGATGTATTCCGGCAAAAGGTAATCTATGCCGTATTCGAAACAAGACAAATATCACCAGTTTTTTTTTTCATTTTGAATTAACCAGGCCCTATGTTACCCTGCCCTTGTTTACCTAAATCCTGCGATCACAAACTCAATAAAAATCGCATTATTATCCATAGAGCGTTCTTTTACAGTCATCCTTTACCCAAGGGTTAATAACATTAAGTGTTTAATTAAATGAAGGCCTAGATAAATGAAAGCCAGAGGTCCGACATAACTCGACCGGTGACGTCATTCAAGTACCTGACCCGAGCTCGTAAATATACGATACAAGTAGAGAAAAATGTTCCCATCTTGATAATGTGATACCTAAATTCCGTGCAAAGATAAGATCTTTAGCTTTTTCGCTATTTCCTTTTTGTAGACTAGAAACGGGAACAGCTTTTTTTTCTTTGAATTATTTAATTTGAATTAGCCTACATTTTGGCTAGATCTGGATCTATTTCTAAGATCTAACTTCCGTTATTTAAATAAATGCAATAAATCAAGGTATCTTTTGATACACCTTTATACCCGCCCAAATAATTTGGCTTATTTTTGATCAACGAAATAAATAAATAAAGGAAGCAAACACAATTAACTAGTTCGTCTGTACGTTTCATCAGTTTTCCTTAACGAGTTAGCAGATAGGCAGAACTCCAAACCGGACCCACGATTATTAGCTACGCAGGCAGTACTGACTATTAGTCCAGTATCTAGGAGGACGTATTATATATATCAACTATTGGCTCTCACAAAAGGCCGCTCACACAGTCTTATTAGGAATATTACATTTAGGAACATTAGTCTATAAGCTACCTAAAGGTAATCAATTCGTTTGTAATGGGCCTTGTATCTCAGTGGTTCGTAAGGGTGTTCGATCAGAGATATTCAATGAAAGATTAGTTTTCTATCTCTGGTATGAAATAGATGATGAGGTATCTTATAAACCCACAGTACCTAACCATTATTTAAACGAAAAAACCATCAAGATAATGTTCACGGAAGCTTCACGTATTTGCACCACATAATATATTTTTTCAATCCTGACATGAACCAACAGCTTAAAAAAAGCAACCCCTGATATTTTTTCGACAGGTTCTTCATCCCACTTTTCCTTTCACATAATACGCATACATAATTTTCCACCGCCATCAATGAAGAATCGACGTATGGAAATCCTTAGCGTGACAGACAGATAGACAAGAGCTAAAACCTTACGCAAACAAAGAACTTTTTGATCTCCGTACCTGCGTCAACCTTTTTGTATTATCGTTCGCTGTCTCGACATAATATTTTGCATGACTGTCGATAATATGGGTACATGAAACATTTACATAATTGTCTCTAGTTTAAATATTTTGTATATTTTTTCAATGGCTCCGTTATCTTTGACGTTGAATATACGCACATTTGACGGAAAGACCAAAACAAATGAAAGTGAGACATAAAGTTCTTGAATTTTGAATTACATTTCACATTCTCTGGTTTTCTCGATGTCTTTTGTATTAAAAAGTGATACGTAAAGCAAGAATGTGCCATATTTATTTTACATTGTATGTATACGCTCACGTATGTAGGTCTGCATATGCAAACAAGAAGAAAATACTTGCGAACAAAATGTGATACTTATTTCGAAAGAAATTTCTTCCGGCAAACTTGCAATAAAACATCAGTGTATTTCTCAGTAAAAGATATAAATATTATATAACTTATTTCTCACAGCCATTTTGCTCCAATAAGTTGAAGTAATAAGCTCATCCGTAGGTGCCTTGTCAGCGCATCTGCGTTTCCATCTCGCAACAGTTTCTAGTTACATATTCGCTACCTGCCTGTATTTCCAACTTATAACTTTCACTTATACGAACAAGAAAATCTTCACAAGATATTGACGCAATTCCAATAAGAAAACAAAAGCTATTTTGAGATCCGTAGATTAGATAAAAATACACCTTTGTAGTAAAAATAAGTACAGACAATTAAGTACCACCAATTTTTTTTAAATAGGTTTTCTCCGCAAGCCAAAACCATTTAGGTACATTTTAAATAAAGGGTGCAAATTGACACTTGTTCTCCCCATCATTGCGATATTTTTTTTTGTTCTGTACCATACCTGGGAACCTTTTTTTTTTCCAAATTTTTCCCAGTTTTTTTATAAATACTAAATTTTAGGATAAAACTTTACTTTAAATACCTTTATAACCCGTTAACTATTCAAATGCATCTATAAGCACAATGTTTTAAGCGCGTTACATTGAGTTTTGCCGTAAAACGTGATATTTAACCCCAAAACAAAAGCGGTTTCTCTGAAATAGAGTAGTAGTGTTACTTAGTTTGATGTACAGAATTCTTGTTTGACGGCTTCGTGCATATAGGGTCTGTTTACAACTTGTATGTTTTGCATTTTCAAAAAAAAACTATCTTCCTCACCCTTAAAATTTAATAAAAATAAAACTCATTTTGTTTCCCAACCTCAACTGTATAAGGAAAACGTTTAGTTAAAACAGCGTTTAACGATGTTCATTTATTTACAAGATAAAAACAAACATGTGGCTTAGAAAATGTATTTTAAATAATTATGTACCTTCAAATGCCTTAAAAGCAATTTTGATATCAGCAGTTTTTAAGAGACTACGACACGAACTTTTTAACTTCAAGTATTCATGAAAAACGTATCACGAAATAAAATAAAAAAGTAACAGACTCATATGGTTCAAGTTTCCCGAACGAAATATTTACGAATACCTTTGAAGCGACGTGCAAAGCCTTTGTGAATTACAAATGGCGGCAGTAAATCAACTCATAATTTATTCAGCAATGAAGAATTGTGAGCCGACTTCTATTGGAAGCTGCCTTCAAACAAGTCCTTCATTAATTGAGACGAGACAATTCAATTATCCTCAAGAAATCAAATCCGAAGGCACTTAACTCTGCCATTACAGGCAAATAAAAGAAATGCTCGATTCCCCCGGCTTGATGCAGTGGGCGACTGGTGAGGGAAGTTACTCGTTAGCCTCAAAGATAAAATAAATCCCAGCGGGGCTGATGTACTAAAATGAACTTTATAGATATTGTATCGTTTATTCCAATGTCCATTTTCTTTATCTTTGAGTGGGCTTTTTGTTGCAATATAATTTATTGCCAGTTGTTAAAAAAGCGGTTTCAAAACATTTGATTTCTTATTTACACCATTTCCTTTACTATTTTTGTTCTTATAAAATATTCATGTTAGCGATGAAGTACTAATTACTTGAGCTAAAAACTAAAACGAACTTAAATTAAGATTGGGAGGGTTTTTCCGTAACCGTCTAAGGAGGGAGAGGAATTTAATAACCTCATGATATTAATTAAAATAACTACACAAACCTAATACTAATATATTTGTTTAACAAACTTGCAATACAGTATACCTACTCACTGGATGCTTGTTTTTTCCAACCTATTATGATGCCGTGCCCTAACCGGGTTTAATGTTGGAACTTACTTACTTAAATGTAACAACTTAATGTACACATGAATGCAATAAGTGAGTTTGAGTTTGAGGCTGTCTAATCATCTGGTGTCCTTAATTCGAGCTGGCAAAAAAGGTTTTATCGCGCGGCTCAACTGGGGCCTCGTATATCTATTTATGAGTAGGAATAGAACTTACGTTGTCGTGAGACTTGCCTACCATCTTTATGTACCTGTCCCAATAAAATTTACTTACGAAGCCCCCAGAGGCCGTCCCAAACTGTCCAGAAATACAGCGACCATCTTTATTCTTTGAAAACTTTTAGGTGTAACTTTAGTGATGATAAATTTTTGAAAAGTAATTTTTGAGATAACTCCTCAAGTTCGTGCTGAATCGTTGTTTCTTGACAGTTGTAGATAAACCGCCAACTTGTTGTAATGAGATCTTGGTGATTTTAATGAGTGAGAAGTGAAAAGCGATATCGTAAGATTTAATAAATTCTATATTCTTATTTTTCTCTGTTGTGTTTATGACAGAATTTACGTATTGGGAACCTATCAATTAAAACCTATCGGTTTGAATTAAGTTTTTTAACTTTTTAGTCGTAGTTTATTTTGAATGTATGTTAATATTTAATTGGGCTAAATTCAAAGAGAGCGTGACTCAATTGGCCTTTGGTAAGAAAAGTGTCCTTGTAAAGTTACACTACGCACCTAAGGGAATACTTGCTACCAGACTGCGCGTATGTACCTTCACGCTGAGCTCATTAATACCGAAACATACTTATGTGGTGCCTACGTGGTAGTATATTTGCCAATGTCATGCTACTGGTGGGGTGAGGCAACATATAAATATGGAAGACCTAATTGCTGATTAAATACGTCAAATTAATAACCTTAAATGCTAATGTAAGGCCAGGCTGAAACGAATAATTAAGTTATACTAAATTGGAGCTTTTCGGAAAATAAAGAAATATCAATCCACATCATTCAAACTACGAGTATGTTGGGGCTAGCTTCCAGTCTAACCAGAAACAGCTGATACCGGTATTTTATATGGAGCCACTGCCTATCTGACCTCCACAAGTTACTGGGTAATACGATCGATCCTTGGACGATCAACCCACAATTCACAAACTTAGAATTATCAAACTCGGGATCAAACACAAACAAAACATATTGCCAGCGCTATAAGCAAAACACTTAACAAGATCACAAACACGCGACAGTTCCAAAGCTATTGTAAACACGTGTTTCAATAAAAGAACTAGCTGGTCTATGACCCTAGAACAGAAATATTCAAGTACTACGAGCATTGTCCCAAAAGCTAGCCCATATTTTATTCAACGCTAGGTGGCGCCAGCAATCAGAATAAGGGAACACACACACAGACAAAAGAAAATTATATCAAAAATGCAAAGTGTTGTACGTTGTGTAGTTCTGGGTAATTCTCTTCTTTTTGTTGTAAGATTTTCGAACCCGCTTCTGCAACGGTTCGCTCTTTTATTCAATACTGAAACAATAGAAATCAGACTATACTAGACTTGAACCGAGCAGAATAAGTAAGTAAGTTCTGAGACTTCACTTCAATTCTATTTAAAATCAGTATTTACTTGGTTCATAACTTATGTAGGTATTACTTTAGCTTTCAGTATTACCTACTCAAAACAGGTTAATGAAATACCAAAGAAAACCGCGCAGTAGATCAATTCCCTAACGTATATATTTGTTGGGAACATAAATAATTGCCCCATTTAAAATCTAAGGAGACTGCTTCTGATTAATATTGTGGTCACATAACCAATCAATGGGTGACTACGCCGTTCTGATGAGGGCAAACTCATCAGATTTCCCGACTTATGTTCTCAGAAATTGGACTCGAGACTCAATAGGCTCTTACCGATTATAATTGCGTTTATATATTGGTGTCAATCTTCGCACCAAGCAGCGAACACTTAATTGAATTTCTGTTAATATAATACTATAGTCCTCTAGATTTGATTTTCGGGTCTTTAGAAAAGGCCAAATATTGAAACTTTAGTTACCGGGCAGATTTCAAGGGTCTTTACTGGAAAACATGCTTAATTAAATACCTTAGGTCGTAATTTAATATCGCGCTAATTAATTTAGATGGGACCTTAGTAGTGATGATGAAAGTCAAAAGGTCATACCAAAGACTCACTTTCATAAACCTGATACAGGTACAAAATATAAATGTTCATGACCTTTAAAAATTTTATGACATCAAAATAATGCGCATTACACCAGAATTAAGTAAAAAGTCAGTCTAAATATGCCTGTGTTTTTTATGAAAAGGGGCAACAACGTTAATTACTGCGATTGACGGAATCGCAGGAAAAGCGCTATCATTTTCTTGTTGAATTATGAAACGCTGAAGCAATAAATCATCAATCAACAAATGCACGAACAATTCTGGATCATTTGTCATAATTCTGCTAATAACCGCCCATAACAATGATACATTTTGTAATCAAGAATCGTTTCTCGTCAGCCATTGGGCTATTTTCATCGTTTTTTGTCGCCTTGTTAGACCCAACACGTTTTCTCATTTCTTAAATATTTTATGTATGAGGGGAGTATCGTTTTTTTGCCCTTACGCTGAGCGGTGCCGATACAAAATGTATTAGAACCTTTTTATACTTTTAGCATCAAGGTAATGGATTTAAAGATTACGGTATACAACAGAAACCTTCGTTTAGCCTCTTTTCACAATTGAATTTTATATCGTTTGCGGTTTTGCGGTTTGAAAGCCTTATTTTAGGAATGTTAAGTACTTACTTATAGTGATGTTGTTCTAAAACTTTAATCTCGAGTATTCTATAACGTCTGTGTTTCTATACCAAAATCGGAATCAACTGTTAATACGTCCCTACAAATATAAATCAAACCAGTTTACATATACAATATTATATTCACTTTTATGCAAATATATTTTACATATTCTGTTCCATTAAAAATGCTCACCTATTAAATAATCAAATCAAACCCCGTTCCTCAAAAGAGAATGGATGATGAAAAGTTCTTTTTCAATGAATATGCACATCTAAATTCTCTTAAAATACAAGCTTTTTCATATTCCTTTCAACGCGTTACATATCAGTTTTCACACAGAAAGCCTTAATAATGCACAAGATGCAAGAATACTAGATGAGTCGGTGCTCTCTAATACAATAATATGGTTTTATATTTTCATGTCGTATCTTAGAGTATTAATAGACAACGCCAACCTAAGACCTTGAGTACCTGTATGCACTATGAATATATAACGCTGGCGGACAAAACTCAGTCCTGTAAGCTTCGTCACGACTCCTCAACATGGTAATATCACAATTCTCTAGAGCAACACTCCTATACAACGAGTAACTTACTCTTATACATGTTTACAATTTTAAAGAGCCAGGTCGATAGGAAAAAAAAGTTCCAAAACGTTTTGTCCAATTACTACTGCTACTACTTTTTCCCCTCCAGTCTTTTACTAAAATATACGGAATAAGTTTAGACTCCTGGAAAGTGCAATAACAATATTAAATGTTGAGTTATTTAAAAGAAGTGTGTCGGGTCATTTACTTCCCTTCAAAATGGTTGAGTTGAATGATGGCTGATCCATTCGTCATGTTCGTGAACGGGCGCTATCAGTTGTGCCTGGTCATCTCTTAGTTGCCAAGGCTTATTTCAAACTAATTATTTTATTTTTTAATTGTCTTTTTTTTATTTTCCTATGGACACTTTTAACGTGCATGTCTTGCTACATCGTTCTCACATAATTTACCATCTCAACATGAATGATGTAACCAAGGTTTTTGTAACAAGATTCTGATTTAAAAGAGTGTCCATGGAGTTTCTTGCCCATTCTTCTCCATAGAGATCTACGCTTTGGAATGGGCAACTACAGTACTTTCACAGTTATTATGTCTTGAGACTGGGACTGTAGCTTCATTTTTATTGTTGTTTGACTATTCAAAAGTGCCTGTAATTGCTTACTTGAAATAAATTATTTTGATTTGATTTGAAGAGACAAAATAGTAAAAGTGATAAAAGATAGCCAGTTTAATAATATAAACCCGTAACTAAAAGTACCTAAATAGAAAATATTTCAAATTGTATCTATACGTCATAGTTTCAAAAGTTTAGGCTTAAAAACCGGTTGTGCGTTGTTTCATCGCTAATTGTTTAATCGAATTTTGTTTCACATAAATTGTTTCTCATATTATCATTTCATAGAATAATCAGTACGCAGAATACTTACTTTGAAGAAATTTAAATCATCGATTTTTGTTTCAAATAAAGTTTAATGTTAGAATATTCATATCAAAGAATAACAAATCAAATATTATTTATCTACATATTGTTTGTTTCACATAAAACTTATTACGAAGAATAACATTTCAATCGACTGACAGTTTCTATAATTCAAACCTTTGAATGCATACCCTCCTACAAAATTACAACACCGGGTTCACAAAAATAATGCGGGTAAATTATTGTCAAGCAGGAAAACAATCTTGTTATTCTCACTAATGGTGTCCATGCCTGTTGCATGCAGCATGCAGCAAGCATGCAACTTGCAGCATGCAGCATGCAACAGGCAAGGTTTCTGTCACTGCTCCGGCGCTGCGGGGCTCTGGCGGCCCCACCCAAGTTTATCGTCGCAGATGGTATTAACGCTCACCACCGCAGCTTCGGCTTGCTGGCCGGCAAGCCGGCCAGCCTCAGCCGTGGCGGCGATCTTTAGAAACCACCTGCTCCTCAACTCTTGGGCCGCCTCATCCCTCCGCGCCTACGCGGGCTTAAATTACACTAGGGGTAGGGCAAACAAGACTACGTGGAGTCTGTTTTGCAGCCATTCGTTTCTGTCACTAACTTTTGTAGTACAACATATTGACTTTTAAAGACAATATTTTAATTTAAGGTTAATAATTTCGTTGAAATAAAATACCATGGAAACATACATCGAACAAACAATATTCGTTGAAAAATAATTCTGCTGTTTGATAAGTTGGGCAAATAAAAAAATGTGATTGTAAAATTCTTTGAATTGTGTTTCTGTAAAATATTTTTCATTCAAGTAAATAGTAGTCGAAACAAAAATATTCGAAATAAAAATACGGGGACTAAATATTACGTGAAACATTTTCTGGGAAACGAAATTCTGTCAAATTTCTGTCTGCGAAACAAGGTGACACCTTAAAAACCACATGAATTGCGCTGTCTGTCAACGTCAGCTTTCTAACATGGCAGCATTTGTACGCAGAGCATTTTTTTTTTTCACCATTCAAAAGCTAAATCGACTATAGGCGTACGGAAACTGCAGGTACGCGAGGTATACACGGGATTTTAATCCTGTTTTTTTTGGAAGTTTTAAATAAAATAAAGAAAGAAAGAAAAAGGATTTATTAGACTCGCACAGGACAAAAAAATAAGATCACACACGCGCGCACGAATTTCATACCGCTGTTGTGTGACATGAGTGATAAAAGAGAATGAATGAAAAAAAAAACTTTGGGAAAGTTGTTTGTTATCATGAGTACAATCACGTGTTTAAATATCGGGCACTAATTGCCAGTCACCCTATATACTGATGACAAATTAAATAAGAAATTGTAGAACGCATAAAACAAAAATAAATTAAACAAATCTGTGCAAACCACCCTTTAGCCTGCACATAACCGAGAAAATTGTCCAAAAATAATAAACATTTAAATTTAGGACTTATTAACATCCATTACCTAATTCGAGCAAACCTAATTTCAACAAGAGTAAACCGTTTCTAATTTGGATAATAAGACTCCCTTGTGCCTAAACGATTTTAATATTGTCCCTTATTAAATATTTAATTCTGAAATAATTCCATACCTCGTTAGTCTATTGTTCGCAAGCGCTGGCGCTGCTGCCATGAGGTACTGGGTTCGATTTCCAAACCAGGCAAAGTGTGATTAAGGTTTTTCCTAAATTGTCAAATTTTGAGTAGCAGCCATGAGTCTGAATATGAGCCCGATTAAATGGGCTTGCCCCTTTTCCATGGGACTGACTGACGCGGAATTTTTTTGACCAATTTTTTTTTATTTTATCCTTTATTCATTTAAATATATTATTTCATAAATTATTTTTAAATGTTGCTTAAAAACCAGAAAACGTAGAAAAATATTTAATAATATAAAAATAGAGCTGAGAATGAGAAACAAAATATCTCGACTTGTGCCGTCATTGTGCCGATTGTCGTAACGGCCAATGGCCTTATGGCCAAGAGCCTCGACGAACATCTGTAGAATCAATGTGCGGATCAAGGGCCTGATTCAGAAGGCAGTAGGTAGGTGTGAGTACTAACCCGGGCTTCGAAACGGTCTTTACATAGTTCAGTGATTTCTACACTTTCATGATACAGCTCATTGAAGCGTGTAGACGCCCGAAGTTCTGGCGTTATAATTTTTATTTACACATATTTCGTGCATTTGTGTTTGATATTATTTACTTAACTGATTGTAAAATGTAGTAACTAATTGGTTATTTAACCAATTTTAGAGTCAATATGTGTAAGCTATTATAGCCATTATTGGTTTATTAATAAATACATCGATGAATTACAGCTACTTATATAACTTAAGCTAAATATTCACTACAACAAAAGATACTAGTTTATATAAAATAAAATAAGTAACTAAATATAAACTAACATAATAAACAACAGGACGCTTAAGCATCTAAGTATTCCTGGCTGTAATCCAAAAACGTGCCTAGAAAATAAATACACCTTAACTAAATTTAAAATAAAGAATATTTTAATTTTTTTAATACTTACTTTTCAAGAAAGTTGTACAAGTTCTATAGTTCTAAGGAATGAAAATGGGCTGCTTGCATAAACCATTTCGTGTACACACACCTGTTAGATCGTATGCATTCTTGCAATTTGTACAGGAAAACGTGAAACCAAGCCACAGATTGAACCACATTTTACAATTTTATAAAGGAAATTGACATTTATGTTCGTCGGCATTAATGGATCATATTTGCATGTCGTTTATTACAGTCGGATGCTGCAGCACTCGATTGCGATGCGATTATTTAAGAACCGTGAAGTTATTCTTAGCTTAATGGTTTCGTACATGTGATGGCTTATAAACTACAAAATGGCGTTAATACCACGTAATTTGGTCACCGATATCAATTATGTCATTCCTCCATGCCCTTTTCTTATTTTGTTTGGAGTAAGCGCAGCATGTCTTCTTCTTCCAGACTTCTCAATTACTTACCTTCTTTATAACCACATCGTCCTTCACACAGTCCATACATCGTTGCTTTGGTCTTCCTCTAGCTCACAGCCATACAAGTTCATAGCCAAAACCTTTCTTGACATTTTCTAATATAAAATTCTAGGTACAAACTCTTATTAATTCCTCTCTATTATTTCCAAAGCTCCTTCTGCCATCGATCGTAACATTCCAACGCATACTAAGCGCCAATAACCAGCCACCTCTTAAGATTTAACCCTGCACAAGTGCATCGTCTTGGGGCACCTTTGAACTTTACCGACCCGTGACCTGCCTCCCTTAGTTGAATTTCGAGCGGCAAACTACCACGATAAATGCTTAACTTAGTGTATCCAACCCGCTACGTAAAGAATATACAATGAGAAATTGTGTGTTCTTTTGTAGCAACTTTCGTTGGTATTGAAAAGGTTTCACAGTGAATGTGATAATGTATTCTTTAACTTGCTTACCAAAGAATACGGTAGCACAATTCATTTACGGTAGCAACATTCATTCAGGGAGAAGAGGTCATGGCAATTCAGGCTATAGGTAAATCCATGTACAAATGTTATAGTACAATGTTACAAAAAACGTCGAATAATGGTTAAATATGAACCCTATTGTTCTATTCCCTGTAAAGGTATTCAGACGTTTGGGGTCGCCGACATGCCTTCTGCATTATGAATGAGGTCAAGGCCTAAATTCGAATGTGGTCGCAGTTCGAGCTCTAAACCAAATCCAATTGGTTTTTCTGTTTCTATTATCATGACAATTAGAATCAAGAATTGAACGAAATGGACACGATAGCAGACTATCACGTACTAGACCCGAAACGTGTTAGGAATCTTCAATTTCCCGCGGCTTGTTTAATAAATAAATCGAAAGAAACAACAAAAACTTTGAGCAATTTATTAATTCAATAAACAGACAGAAAACATGTAGCAGAATCCTCAGAGTACAAGCTTAACCACTGACAAGAAAGAATTACAACAATCTATCTAGAATGTACTTACCCAACTTTTCCCTGGATACACGCCACGTGGAAAAACGCCACATTATTGCCAGCTATTTGATAAAAGGCAGCCATTCCCAATTGTGTCGGCACATTGTATATCATGGCTAAACATTTCTAATAAACTGGAGTAGCGAAATTATTTACAATGCTCTATGTTTTAACAAGCTCTCACGACTAAGTTCGCGAGGATTTCAAATTTCCACAACAATGGCGCCTACCAGGTCCAACAATATCTCTTCCATAAGAACACAAAAACAACAAAATCGGCCAAGCCGTTTAGGAAAAGAAAGAAAGTATAATTTGACACATGCCACACGTGCACACAACATTAAACAAAAAGTTACAAAAATAAGGGATAATTATTGTGTGTCTCACGGCTGTGTCTAATGATATGCCCAGTTCAGCAAAATACAGCAGGCAGCTAGACTGCCCGATGCTGGTTTTCAACTGAATCTGTGAAAGTGATGTGACTGACGCACAGTGGAACGAATGTATGGGAGCGGTTGGACGTAGACATGTCCGAAAAATAAGAGTAAAATTATGACAAACTAATGATGCCATCTTATTCGATTACTTAATGCCTTCATAAATTGTGGTGATGAATTTCTTCATAACTCCCATATTTCGGGAGTAATTTGAGAAAATGTGAAATTTTACTATGAAAATGAGTGTATCGAGCTCTCTCCCTCCTGATTCCGGGCTTGTTTCAAGTAGCGGTCTCTAATATCATAATGCTATTACTAAGAGCTATATTTAATACTAAGACACATAGTGCGCCAAATGTGCACTTTCTGGGATAAAAGGAAATGAAAATTTAAAAAAAAAAAACGTTTTTTCCCCATTTGTATTTACTTTAAACCGCAGACAGACTTATTAAGAGGTCTATAAATATATTATATATATACAGAAATATATATTAACAAAAATATTCACAAGAACTGATGAGAGTATGACTTTTAAGTAAGTTGATAATAAATTACCTAGTTTCATTAAAAGTACAATAAATAATTAAGATGTAAGCTCTAATTTACTAAGTTACACATTTTAAAACAATAACATCATTTAATTATCTTCGTCATCATCATCATCATCAATTAATTCAAATTCAGAATCGATGTCCGCTAAATCATTTATGTTAACAAATTCGATATCACTTTTCTCAGAATCCGTAAGCTCATAAAATTCCTTAAAAGAAGATTTTTTTACAAACTTATTTCCTTTTGGACGGATACTTGTAACAAGTGGATCAGAAGACAGTAAAAGATTGTGCATAATATCTTCATTGCATGAGATACTGCTATGCTTTCGAGAATGCCCCTCTCTATATTTTCTAAAATCTTTATTTCTAGCCTCAGATGCCTCTTCGGATAGAAAACCAATGGGCACAATTGACATGTTCTGAACTATGTCTGGCCCATGCATTAAAATTTTATGAAGTGAAGAAGGCATATAATACCATGGGTATAACTCCACGTAAAGCTTAGCAGTATCAAAGCAGAACTCTCGGAATTTAGTTACGTTGATCTTCTCTCCTGATGAAATACACTGCAAGATCACACAGATTTTTCTTAAAAGCATAGCATCTATTCCGGTCAGTTCAGCAGATTTAGTGTAGTTTTCAAAAAATCTCCTTGCCGAGTTGCCATTGTTGGTGGATCCACTGCCTTGTTTCACAACATCGAGAAGTAAGCCCGTTTCTCTTCTTACAGCCTCTTGAACTCTTTTCTTCCTGTCATCAACTTGCCTTTTTGCTATATCACCCCTTACTTGCCATGATTTTATGTCTAATTTGTAGGAAATGTGTAATAAGCATTCCATTGAGCGAATCCAAGCGTGAAGGGTGCTTAAGCTATATTTATACATGTCCTCGTTTGCGTGTTTATCTTTGATTAACTCTAAATTATTCATTTCTTTAGGACAAGCCTTGCATATGTCACACACTGAAGCTGCTGTATTGGATATAATGGAATGAATTTTACCATCAATCATTGTCAACAGCAGTTGGTGTTTGACACTAATTCCATCAGTGATGGTGGATGGAGTTAAGGCTTCAATCTCTGCTTCGATTTCAGCCATCTCTCTCTGCACATTTTCTT
Source organism: Cerastis leucographa (assembly GCA_963082945.1). NCBI lineage: Eukaryota > Metazoa > Arthropoda > Insecta > Lepidoptera > Noctuidae > Cerastis > Cerastis leucographa. The sequence continues at coordinate 9,624,146 of OY720385.1, read as the reverse complement.
TGGTTTCCTTTATAAACTTAAACAATATTGGCCGGCAAAATGAAGTGGAAGATGGTCGCTCGTTTTCCCAAATTGTTACACCTTTTGAGACGAGCCGCAGTGGTACAAGACTAATCATAAAATTACTAGCAAGATCGATTTGCTCATCTTCACTCGTCCTTTGATGATAAATGCTTTGGCTAGATGATCCGTCAAAACCCCATTTGCTGGTCAATACGAGCTGTTGATTGGGATCAACAGGGGTTTCTAACGACCTAATAAGTCTTCTTGAGGTTAAATCCATCAAGGCTTGTAATTTGATTTTTGCAGAGCTCTCTGTAACTGTGAGATCTTCTTTGGCCGGATAGCACTTAATTTTTTCTTTAACCAACATGTAGTAACTCGGGTATTGAAGAGCTCCTTCTTGAGTGTTGAAATCCCGAAGAGTGTTATAGCGCCATTTCGATAAGTTCATCGATACATAAAGAGCCAATGCCTTCAAAGGGGATATTTCCCGTACCTGAATTGATTTACCTTCAATGAAGGCTTTGATTTTTGAGGCCTCTTCTGGATTCTCCGTCAAGTATTTCATAACATAAGCTGTATCGCTTTGTCCTGCCTTTTGAAGCGCCCTTTCGGCCGAAAACATAATTTCAGCGCTGCTACTGCTGCATGAAAGACCATCTTCAGTGCGTCTTCTTTTTTGCCGGTTACTAAGGTCCTCAAAAGATTTACGAGGACTAGGATGTGTACAAGTTGAAGCATTAGATTTAGCAGGAGAAATTATGGGCTCGATGACGTCACTTATATTTTCTGTAGAAGGTTCCATATTTTCATTCTGTAATTCCGGCCATTGAATTGCAGCCTGTAGCCAAATCTCATGTTTCTTCCGAAACTTATCTGTGCTTCTTCCAGACTGTGTCCATTTTGCATAAATGCGGTAGCAAAATCGACGACACCAGTCTTTTAAACTTGTTTCAGCACTTTCACATAACTGAACACAACTGTTATCTTTTAAAACACTGAACAAATAGTTAAAGTCGCGTAAATCTTTATGTGCGCGTGCGCATAAAGCAACGTGAATATCAAGATTTGTATTAAAATTTGGAAAATACATTGCGAGATTAGCTTGGATACAACGAGGTGTAAATCAACACTGATTTTAAAGTTACTAATAGTGACCTATTTATATAAAATCCAGGTATCCCAGGTATCCTTTGTTAAATATTGCAAGGTAATTAGTTATTGTGATAATTAGTAAATGATGCATGCTAAATTAGTGTATTAAGAGCCATTTAGTAATTAAATAATAGCAATGTTCTTATCAGTAATCATTAGTGCATCAGTTTTATATGTAAACCTTAAGTCCCTAATTATATATCCTAATTAGCTTATATCTTCTCTAATTGGCTGCTCAGAAATGTTATTGTAATAAGGTAAACCTTTAGAAAAACGGTTTTAATCAACAAAATAAACAAAAAATAAAAAAATTGTGTTATAAAATAAACATCACTCTTTATCCCAGAAAGTGCACATTTGGCGCACTATGTGTCTTAGTATTAAATATAGCTCTTAGTATTAGCATTATGATATTAGAGACCGCTACTTGAAACAAGCCCGGAATCAGGAGGGAGAGAGCTCGATACACTCATTTTCATAGTAAAATTTCACATTTTCTCAAATTACTCCCGAAATATGGGAGTTATGAAGAAATTCATCACCACAAGTTATGAAGGCATTAAGTAATCGAATAAGATGGCATCATTAGTTTGGCATAATTTTACTCTTTTTTTTCGGACATGTCTACGTCCAACCGCTCCCATACATTCGTTCCACTGTGTGACGGGTGTAAAACAGTTTCATACTTGTGTCAAAGTGTATACATGTGTAGAATAATTACAAAAACACACACCGAAAATGCTTCCTACGCTGTTTCGAAATTTAAAATACTAGTGACATTGAAAGAATCTTAAGACAATTTATCCCTCAGCAAGAATCTCAACTCATTTGGGTTTTTGTTTCAACAAGAGTTTTTCTTGAACTGTAATCGAGTTATCTTTCATGAAAATTACAATTTTCGTTTGCCACTAATTTAGTTTGTGGACTCGTCTTCGTTTCGTTTTTGTACTAACAGAAATAGAGCAACTGTATTTTGGGAAAACAAAATATAATCGAGCGTTGAATCTCACACCCGCATGAAAAATAGAATAAAGTCCGCATGAAAAGTAGAAGTTGCACAGACCCTGTGATTTGAAGCCACATCAGTAGCGTGATTTCAAACAGTACAATTCAATTCGTTTTTTTTCTTGGTAACTTTGGATGTCTAACCGCATACACTGGTAGACTATGGCTTCATGAAATATTTTTATAAACATTGAGATATCCAAAAAATTTCTTTAGCTCAACCCTTATAATAACTTCATAGCATAACATCACGCCTGTAATCCCCGACGGGTTAGGTAGAGGTTTCCCATTTTAGTACACCCACATTTCACCGGTTATGTTTAAGTCCCATGTGATAGGAGGCTAGCCTTACTGTCATTTTCTTTTTTTTTTTTTAAGGATGGACTGACTAAAACCCATCCATGTTCCTTCTTAGCCCTTTGTGTTCCAGGGCCACGGTATCTCTTTCGAACAACCCGCAGCCCTGGCAGGCATCGGCACTCTCGGACCCCTTCCGATTTGCTGACATCTCCTTGAGGCGCGCGTGGAACACAAACGCGCCGTCGGCACGGCCTGTCGTCGTAAGGCGGACGGACGGTGAGCTAGCCCATTACTCACCGTCCACAGGCCCGCCTTACTGCCATCAACCAGGCACAAACCTAGACTCCGTGGCTTCTACTGAAAAAATCCTGTTGCACATTACCCAACCCGGGAATTGAGCTCAGCACCTCGTGCTTAGCAGTCACGTTTGCCAACACTAAACCAACAAGGCAGTCGAAATCCCTTTAGCTCAATACTTATAATGACGGACACAAAACACCCATTACGTACCAATAGGTACAATTTCCGTGATTCTTTCCCCTTGCCTTCCTTGCCTTTCCTACTCCATATCCCGTTTAACTGTGATTAAGGTTAAATCGCGGCACTGATAATTAGGTACGTTTCGACAGCTGTTCAGACCACCTGTCTTGCGTATATTTTATGTAGTACATCATCGAAAAGTTCGCTTTGAAGTCATTTACATACAGCCTTGTAAAAATAAATGTCGATAATGCCTCGGTAATACGTTTCTACCGGATACACAATTGACTTTGATTTTTTGCTCGCTTTAATTCCGATAAATCATAGAAAACTCGTGACATAGAGACATTACTCAAGATTTAAATTGCTTGAATGCTTTAGCCTACAAGGTTTTTTCGTTCACGTGTGAAGGAATTCGTACTTAAAAAAATACAAAATTAGTTTTATCTGGGTATTTAAAAACATACTATCTTTATATCCACACAATTAAAAAAAATGGATTTTCTGTTTGTATTTTAAAAATAAGATCTTTTTACTGAATGCATATTAAAATACGGTATAAGAAACCAAACAATCATTTTTTTTTAATTTTTGTCTCTATCTTTTTCCAGCTAATCTCCAAAACAGCTGGATCGATTTTGACGGGACTTTACTGGCTGATGTTATAAATAGTAACTTATGCTACTTTTATTTTATAAAAAGGATTAGAGTTCCGTGCAAAAAATGATTGTATTGTATATAGTAAGAAAATCTGATTCAACTAGGAAAATAATATTTTAATAATCATTTCACGCGGACGAACGTAGCGGGCAACAGCTAGTCTCTTAAATAATATTAATCTTCTTTATTTCAGTCAACAAAAGATTTTCATAATCTGATTAATGGCCGAAAATATTTTTTCTTTTCACCATTCACCCAGATATTTTAAAGAAAACATAGAACATTTGTATTCAGCAGAATGTATGACATCATTAACACTCAAAAGATGGTACAATCGCTTTCGATAATTTCAGCTGTTTCAGTGTCTAGTTAATAAATCACTAGTAAGCGAAGCGAAGCGAGCACGTCATTTGTAAAGTAGGGCTACACGGGCTTTTTTTGCAATTATTGCCTGACAACAGTTGCTGAAGGTACCTATTTGAATTTAGTGGAGCAATAAAGCATAATTGAAAAAAAATAAACTGCAGCCAGGCGACCACTAATAGCCTCATAGATTCTGAATTGACAATTAATTGCCTAGTTTATAAAGTAAATTGCTCCATATCGTTTAATAACGTGTGGCATTATCCCTAGCAAGAAATTGCTGCATGATAAAATTGCAGCAAATTGGGTTTTTGTTTTTTTTTATAATAAATGGAAAGATTACATATTATTATACGTTTTATGACAAAACTATCCTTGGTTTTTTTTTATGTAAAAGTTTTTCTCATCGACTATTATTTTAATTTATGATAAAGTTTTAAAATACATAAAATATTGCGAATTTTTGTTTTCAATGTTTTCAATTCGGATGCAGCTAAATACCAGTATTTTACATGGAATGCCTGCCTATCTGACCCCCAGTCTCAGTTGGTACCGGGTAATACGATATTCCTTGGTAAGACTGGTTGTCAGACTTTTGGGCCACTGAGTCTCTGTACCGACTGTCTAAGATCCTCAAATGACAGCCGGGACCAACGGCTTAACGTGCTTTCCGAGGCATGGAGGAAACTCGGTATGTAATGGGTGGTGTCCCACCCACATACCAAGTTTGATCCGAATGGCTGTTACAATTTAGCCACGAGCTCCATTATTGACCAATATTGCCCAGAGTTAGACAACATAAAAGTTTTCGTGTGAGCGTACCTTTATAGACGTTCTCGTGGAGTGCCGGACGCGGCACCACACGCCCGTCATAATTAACCTTGTCTACGGAACGCTCTTGATCTTGACAGTACAGTCGACATAGCGATAAATTAATAAAACCACTAGAAGAGCCATTTTTATTCCTGAGAACTTTGTAGATTTTCTTTAAAAGTTTTTCCGGTTAACTTTAGTTTAGGGCGAAGATATGTTTGTATATCTGAACTGGGGAATAGACACGTGTATCTAGTAATATTAGAATTATCTTTTGTTTGTACTTATTGAAATTAGTGTAACAGTCGGGCAATGGAAGGACTGCCCGATCCTGTTAAACTGTCACAATCATATGTATAAGCACATGTCAACCTAGAAATCCAAAATACGAGCAATTTTCTGGAACACCTAGACAACAATTTGTCGTACACTACAAATCATTCAGATAAACATTTATTATTAATTCCAGATAAAATAAATCACTGTACGCACAAACTTATTGTCCTAACAACTTCCAGTAGCAAATTTAATGGTGGAATGATTGCGTAGCCATGTGACATCGCTAATACGATTGGCTTCAGTATTACGATACGGGGACGAACGCCAGCCGTTGGCAAAGTCCCAGATTGAGACCAGATGACAGACGAACGGGCATTCATGCATTGTAAACTGTTCGCGACATTGAAAAGTTAAGCTTTATTTACCTAGATACTATTTAGGTACGGTGAGCACTGACCAGATTTTTAGGCCGCGCCCTGATGTGTCGCGCACATAATTGTTTTGCTGAATGTAACCAAAAGGGTGATGACATACACATGTTTAGGACAGCATGATTCGGGACAACTTAGCTGCGAGTTTAAATGTAGATATTCGTATAAAGAGCTGTTCGGCTTAGCTCAAAAAGTGCTCTACACTTTTTGATCTAAGCCGAACCGACCCGAACATAATTCTGCAATGGTAGATGAATGGTAGACAGGTTTGTTGATTGGTACGAACCGAATAAAGGCAGAATATGTGTATTACACGCTATGATTTGGCTTTTTTTAACAACAAATAACGCCGAATTGAATGTAACATGTGTATGAAGAACAACTGGTTAGCCACTTATTCAGGGCCGACTACATTTCACTAAGCCCTTCCTATTAGTTACTTTTCTTTCCACGGACCGGTCAAAAAATTGGCGAAACAAAATTTTCGTAATAATTTTTACAAGGTATGTTTTGACATGTTGTATAAGCATTTTGTTTTAATTGTAGACATGTTGTGATTCTGTGAGTCTGATGCGGAACAAACGTCTTAGTATGTTTGAATAATAGCAGCAGCTATTTGTATATCGAGGACAAAGTGAAGAATGTTATATGAGCACTTATGCTATATGAGTGATAATTGATATTTTCATTTATTGTTTGGCTACTTAGCACTTAAATTCTCACTCATCACAATATCTTAAACATAACGTTACACCGGTTTCTTCGAATGGTAAGACACACTTACACATCTTCTTCTTCTTAGTCGTTCACTCTTGACAGTGTGGTCGTGATCATGGAGGGTCGCCACAGCGTTGCAGCTGCCTCCGCGATCCTTTTCCACCGCTCTCTATTGGCCGCATAGCGAGCACATTCTGCCACAGGGAACTTGGTGACAGATTTGATGGAGTCTGTCCATCGGGTTGGTGATCGACCACGTGGTCTCGTGCCTTCGACTCTACCCTGAATCACCAAGCGCTCCGTGGAATCTTTGTTGCGGGTAACGTGTCCAAAGAAACAGAGGATTCGTAATTGCACTAGCGACGACAGTCTCTGTTTAATGTTGAGTTCTTTGGGTATTGACACGTTAGTCCGATGAGCTGTCCAGCTTATCCTGAGCATGCGTCTCCAACACCACATCTCCAGGGCGTCAATCTTGCACATCTACATTTCGCCATTTATGTTTAAATCCTATGCAATATTGGGCGAGCCTATTGCCATCAAACGGGCACAAATCAATTCAAAATGACGCTATATTTTGGGATTTGACGGGCAGCTGTAAAGCTTGCTACCATTAAACCAATGAGGCAGATCAGACAATTTCTCAAACTATCAAGGTTAAACAAAAACTTTATTTGACTCTTAGAATGGTTTCAGGAATTCCCTACGGCGGTTTGTATTTGAACGTAGCTAAATACGCCAGCTAGTAGGTACATATCGTAATTCATGTTTGGATGGCCCATAAGTAAGTTTGTATAGGAGGCCTAAAACAGCAAACATATGGGACGTACATTTTCTTAAGGTGAAGCTCAACATGACACCAAATGGTACCATGCGATGTCACGCATGCCAATAAAGTATCGAGTTTAAATATCGTATTGGACGGCTCGGTAACGCTATGTCTTAAATTACCGATTGATGATATGACGGTAAGTACCAAAGTTGGCGACGGATAAACAAATTTTTATATCAAATTTCTGGTCAGATAGGCAGTCACTCCTTGTACAACCAGATTCACCGGTTAGACTGGAAGCTGACCCCAACAATCAACAAAGTCGGGAAAAGGTTAGGCAAATGATGATGATGATAGGAAAATTCTTCGAAGTCTTTTATTAGCAATTTAACAAGCTTTGTTCAATCTTGTATTGCAGGTTTTCTTTTGTACAGTCAGCATCAAAAGTCAGTTAACACTTATAAATATTACACCAAGTTTTGTGCTGGTCAGTGTGATCTGATGTTATATTGTTTTGCGGATTTGTGTAACCATTGATGAAAATATTGTTATGTCTTTTACTACAGTCTGTTAATATGGATGGTTAATAAAACTAAGACGTTTTATAATGTCGGATATGTAAAGCGACTTTTGACCGTACATATCAAGACAAACAGCTTTGTCTCAACATAGAGTAGATTGGAGGAATACAGTAGAGGGTCTAGATAAGCGACAATAGGTGTTAAAGCTTTAGTAGTGCAGTGAAGCAGAAATCACGTCGCATTGGTTTGTATGAAATTCGTTGAAGTCTAAAGCCATAGACTATAGGTTAATGTGCAGTTTTGCCTGTAAAGTCAAACTATGTACAAGCATAACCGAGCGTGTTTGGCAGGTAGGATACACAGCTCTCAGTTCTCATCTTTGCTGTTCATATATTTTATAACGAGTAATAAACCTACTAAAACCAAAGCCTGATAGTACCAAACAATATAGACAGTTTTGATTTTGTTAAACAAAAGTAAACAACATTTATAACAGGAAATTACATAATGATTGCTTTCACCAATTTCAGCTTTTCGGGAAATGTCAGCTGCGGATCGATATAATTAATCTGCCAAATGTCAGTCACGCAATTAATTATGACTGGTACAAACAATAACGGCTATCGGAAATAAAGTAGGAAATTAAAGCCTAAAATATATATTTATTTTGATATAGAATCAATTATTTTGTACTTTGTGACAAGTTCGACAGTGAGTCGACCTATACGGGACCTAAAAGGGATCAGAATCAGAACTTTATTTGCTATGAATGTAGATGCAGGTATAAGATGTTGTACTACATAAATTTATTAATGAGGGGTGCTCAGAGGAAACTTATTAATTAAACAAACTAAAATAATATTTCTTGACCATTAAAATGATTGAAAAATATCTACCTACTTAAAAGACAGTTAAAGCCATTTGTTTAATAAGTTGCAAAGACACATACGGAAAAACACACAAACAAAACGGACGAATTTCTAGGTCCGTTTGTGCCACAAATCTCTGAACAGCGCTAAATAAATTTAAAAGATCGTTCTATTTCAGTCAGTTGTTTACAGTTGACGGAGAGAGAATGACGTTCTAAAAGTCTATTGTGTTAAATTCATCCTAGGTATATTTGGTGCAAGCAGGCTTTATAGTGCAGCAGCAGCTGTAGTCAGAATACCAGAGCTGTAACTTTTTTTAATGTTACAGCACCATGCTCAGAAAAAAGCCTCTTGGGCTCGTACAGGACCAGTTTAGTTTGTGTTATTTTTCTTATGTTTTCTTTTTATAAAACTTTTTTTTTTAATTTTAATTTTAACCAATTTGTTTTGTCCAGAAACAAATTAATTCTTTTTCATTCTTACTTTATAGTTGTCTTAGGATGGGTTAGTACAGTCTTACAACTCTTGAAATAATAGATGTTACAACAAAGAGTTTATTCGTCCCCTGGGCAGCGTAATAGCCAAGTTTTGGGAGATATTCAAACTTTACACTCATTAAGATCAATTCGTAAGACGTAAAGTTTTTGAAGTTCGTCCGCAACAGTGTTCTCTAGTAATTACTTAACTTTTCAACTTTTGTAATGCTAAGTTAGGTTGGTGTTATTAAACACAGTCAAAGTAAAGTATAACCTTAGACAGACGAAATAAATACCTCATTATTGTGTACAAAAATATTATAAAAAGCTCAGAATATGTATTACAAATTCTTTTGCTAACAATCAGTTTTAATGATCCAAAAATACAATATTCAACAAATACATAGGTATATTCTATTGCTCCACATGCATGACATAGGATTACAGACACGCCCACATTCTTTTTCTGTGTGTAGTATTTGTTGGATTTCTGAACACACACACAATATGTCAAATTGTTCATGACGGTCTCTATGGCAACCGGTGTTCTTAGTGTCGTACATAGGGGAAGGTTGCTATGAATGGACCACTTAACTTTGCGACCTCAAATCTCAAAAAGTGTAAGTGTTAAAATGAAAGCAGTTTATTAATTGTATTTCTTAAGATCTTTATTTGTAATAATCAAACGCACAAACAATTCGGGCTAACACTTTTTTTATATAAACGAAGAAAACTAAATCTTGGGCTGTTGCCTTCTTTGGACCATGAGCACCTTCATTAAACCACCGAGTTGCCATCAATGGACTTCGAGAAATTTGTTCTAGAGGTCCAATCGAGGCAACTAATTATAATTATTTATATTACTAAAATAAATAGCTCCTGCTCTGGTTCTGGAGAGCGGTCACTTTCGGAACCTGGTATTTGGACGTGTTCTTTAGCTTTCTGGTTAACTCCATCTAAAATTCGTTTCTTTAGGTAGTCCATATATTCTGCTTGCTTTATATCTCTCTTCTTCTCCGATCTGCATGGAATGAAACAAGTACGGGCGACTTACTTGTTTCATTCCATGCAAAGTACTTTCCTTTATTTGGCGACATTCTGGAATTTTTAATTAATATTAATTATTATGACCAAAAAAATACAATAAAAAGTTGCTATGATTGAACCGGTCCAACGGTGGAACTCTCTTGAGGTCCATTGATGGCAACAAGGTACTGGTTAAGAAAAATTAAACTAAAATAATACATGGTCATTATTAGGCAAAATTGAATAAAACTCATGGAATTGCAATTAATCTGTCCAATATTTCATAACATTGCACGCAGATAAATATGAATACAATTATACTTACGTCAAATTGTCCTGAGTGAAATTATAAGATTTTGACCGTCGCAAACACAACCACACGTGTCACTCCTCGATACGTGTTGCAGTGTCACTGAGGTAAGAGGGGGGTGCAACTGAGTCGCCACGGACTCGTTCCGACTAGTTTGGGTGTTGCTAGCTTGCCCAGTTTTGGAAATACCTTGGTGGTCCAATGAAAGAGCTAGTCCAATGATCGCAACCTTCCCCTACTTTTAATAAATTATATGTTAATCTTAGCTAATCGTTTGATTCAGCACATAATCCATCTTTATTTTATTAACCCCCGACCAAAAAAGAGGGGTGTTATAAGTTTGACGTGTGTATCTGTGTGTCTGTCTGTGGTATCGTAGCTCCTAAACGGATGAACCGATTTTGATGAAATTAGTTTCGTTTGAAAGGTTTTTTAATCGAGAGTGTTCTTAGCTATGTTTCGATAAAATCTGATCAGCCGTTTGAAGGCCATCACCTCTTTTCTAGTTGAAGGGAAATTAACAATTTGCACAGGTCTGATCGATTCGAAATTTGAAATCTTGTCACTTGTCACCATGGGCATTGCCAGGGGGTGACTGTTCACCCCCCCCCCTCCCCCCAGAAAGTTTTTTTTTAATTTTTGCTGTTTTCGTTACTTGGCAAGATAACACGCAACACCGAGAAAAGTGGAAGCAATGGGGAGGCCTTTGCCCAGTATTGGGTGGTCAAGGCTAAGATAAAACAATAGTTTAAATAGCATGAAATAAAAATTAAATTAAAAATTTAAAAAACCCCCGATACAAAGTAGACCGCTTAGTACAAGCACATAACAAAGCGGACCCCCGACGCTAAGACGCTTGGATTATTTATTTTTGGTTTTTTAGAGGTTTTTTGTATCGGAGGTTTTTTAAATTTTTAATTTTTTTAATATCAACTGTAAGACTTACGCAAGTGTCGAGAAAAAAAAAGCACTGTTGTTTTTTTTTAAATAACGGAACACGCGCTATGTCTAGAGGACGTCGTACAAATAATAAATACAGAAGAAAACACTTCGCACAATTTATTTAAATGACATTGAACGGGAAAAAGTAAAAAAGGAATAAAAAGATTCTTTGATGTTGAAGTTCTAAATAATTATTACAGGAGTAAGTGGAAACAGAATTAGATACTTAATTCACATTTACATGTATAAACAATAGGCTTCCCACGTGAGAAACACTCAAGCTGTGGCTAGGCAGTGCTTCCTACCCAACACATTTGGTCCGCATGTTGTAAATCTTCCACCTGGACGTGAGTTGACATGGCTGTCCTGGAAATCTCAAAAATAAACTCCGGACCCACGAACGGGTTTTCCCGTTCATGTGAATGTTCATAGATGACTCTGCCCTGGAAGTAAAATTGACTGAAAGCAAAGACGTAATACAGCGTATTCTTTCTGGTACCGAAGTGTGTGTATAATACAGAATATTATAATTAACTTTATCTTTACATTTATAAACTCTTTTTAATAATACGACCTGCAACTCCTTTTGTATAAAGCAGCACAAAAACAACTTCAATGGAGACAAATAAGACACAATGCGCTCAGAATAATAGTGTCGCGAAGGTGGTTGTTGCTTTGAGGGATTTAACAAAAATAACATTTTATTTGTATTACTTTGCTCTTGGTCCTATGTAAGTGATGAATGTGAGGAGATATGAAACTATTGAACATTACAGTTATTATAATATCGTCATCATCACCTGCCTAGCCTTTTCCCAAACTATCTTGGGGTCGGCTTCCAGACTAATCGGATGCAGCTGAGTACAAGTATTTTACATGAAGCGACTACCTGTCTGACCTCCACAAACCAGTAACTGGGTAACACGATACCCTTTGGTAAGACTGAATGTCAGACGTTTGGCTTCTGACTACTCATAACGACTGTCAAAGATCTACAAGTGACAGCCGGGACCAACGGCTTAACGTCCTTTTCCAGGTACAGAGGAAACTCGGTATGTAATTATAGTCACCCAAACACCGACCAACCTCGGCAAACACGGCTAGTTATTTTAATATAATAATATAAATTATAGATGAAAAGTTGTACAATTCAGCCAAGGCTAGTAAATAAAATGATTATTTAAAGTGTCTAAACACACTATGCCGAACGTACGCGACCGAAGTTCCGCGGCTGATTTTACGTTCCAATGTATTCGGCTGATATGACACACCATAAGTGCCGAACTTACGCGGCAGAAATTCAGTTGCGCAATTTTGTGTGTATATTCAGTGTTTCGAGCGCTGTCGTGGCGTCGTGTCGTGTTATCTAAACAGCCGGACAGACAAATGCAAAATAAAGTGATCCTGTTAGGGTTCCGTTATTACTTTTGCAGAGGCGAAATAAACACTACGGGCGGACACGCGGGGCGCGGGCGGGGGCATGCCTGCCTCCCGCTGCTCCCCGCTCCCGATCTCCGTCGGCAATCGAACCGAACTTCGGTCGCGTATAATGTGTGTTCTACAGAATACGTTGCCGCCGAATTTCCGCTGAACTTACGCCTGACTGAAGTTCGGCTGTACGCTATAACGCAACGTAATTTCGGCATAATGTGTCGCCAGTAATTCAAATAGCATTGCAGGCGTAATCATGCCGAACTTCCGTCGCGTATCCTCGGCATAGTGTGTTTAGACACAAAGACTACAAAACTAACCTTCGAACTTTATACCTACGTAATTGTTTAAAATTAAGAAGAGTACAAGAAGCAATTTAGTGTGATTATGTTTTCGCGCTAGTTTAAAAACTAAGTTTTATAAAAAATATGAAACTTGACGGTGCAATAAGCGCCATACTTTTTATATCAGAAATTTCGACCTTAATGCACCCACCAGTGGTCACAATAATAATATAATAACATCTATACACCAAACTTTTCGAGTTTGAGTTTGAGTTTCTGCGATATGTAGTACACACATCGCAGAAACTCTCGTATAGGACGCTGAAAGAACACTTTTGAGTCAACATTATCTGCGCAAAGGATAGTTTTGTTTACAAATTGCTCAATTTTATGGATAGTCATTCTTATGTTGCCTTTTTTTTACTTTATATTGACCTTTATTGCCGTTGACATAAGGTTTATTTCTTTGTTGTGTGGTTCGTGCCTAACCTGGTATCAGAGTTTTTATGCGCCCATGGGCCTCTGACTTAACATGGCGTTGAGAATCATCTCTCAGGCATACTGGTTCCCACACTATGTTTTCCTTCAGCAAAGCAAGTTATAATTATATAATACGCACATGAATCGGAAAAATCAGAGGTACGTGTCCTGGATTCGACAATGACTTGGCAGTCCTACGGTAACACCAGTAAGGTTTATGTCGGAGACTTAACTTGAGAATTGTGTGAGAATAGGGTGATCACATTTGGGTAGTTTATTGAATAATATTGGACACATATTTTTTCTTTTTTCACGTGGTCATAAAATTACGGAGATATATTGAGTTGTAATGGCGCATGACGTCACATGTAGGTAAGTTTTATACCTACTTGTGACGTAGTAAGCCCCCACTCTCCAACTTTAATGAGTTATAACTAAGTAATTTTTTTGATATTTTTATAAAAGAAAAAATACGTGTCTAATATTTTTGTATTACCTGTCTGACGGAAAAAATAGAATGACGTTTTCTTTACCCAGTCCGCACCCCTATTACTATAGTATCAGTACCGTGTTTATGTATCTAGAGGTATCCTGTGATGTATCGTGAATCTTATAGGGAGTGCGATAGACATTATGTCAACGTCGTAAGCTTCGCCTTTCGTTTATCTCTGAAGTATTCCCATTTATTATTCACGTACAAAGTCTATTGTAAGCTTATTCTGATTTAGCTCTTCAATTTAGCAGCTAAGTTTACAAATACCGAACAATTTAAGTGCCCGAGCATCAGTATTTACGTAAAACGTAAAGGATCAAATGACTGCCATGTTGGTCTAGTGCATGGTTACAATCGCGACTGCTGAGCTGGTCATCCTAAGTTCGATTCCTAGGTCGGGCAATAAGGCAATAAGTGACATTCGGTTTTTCCGTCAGAAAGAAGAAGCTGCCGCGGACTCTGGATTTGTTCCCGGTTGATGGCAATAGGTTATTCATTACATGAGACTTAAACATAACTGGTGAAACAATTACTCTAGTACCATATTACTTGGATACCAGCAAATTTCACTGGCAAAATAAAACTATGTCAGCCAACGAAGCGTAATGAACCTTTTTTTTGCTAACCTCACCTTTGGGAAGATATTAAAAAAATATTATTAATAAAATTTTATCTTGGACACTTTTTAACTACACACTAGCTGGCACTGATTTAAAGTAACCCAAAAACGAAGAGAAACTTTTAGGCGTTTTGCTGCTATAAAATTGTATTTCATTATCATTTCATAAGCAATATTCTCTTTTACAACACACTGAGGGATAAAAATAAATTTCAGTTTGTGAAATTGAAAGTTTTTTCTCGCTAGAGATTATCCCTAATATTAAAGGCAGCAATTTCAAATGGCAAGCTATAAAGGAGCAGTAGTGGCAGCCCCATTTATGAATAGTAAGCCGTGTGTTCGAACCCAGGCAGGCGCATTACTTGGTGTAATTTATTTCATCACTAACCCGAGTAACTCGCACTGGGCCCGCGTAGTGGATTACCAGCTCACTCCATTTCATAGAGAGAAGACCTGTGTCCCAGTAATGAGAACATTAAAAACTGATTATGCAATTTCAGAGTTCGTAATCGACGATGAAAGTTGGGCAATGTATTTAAATGGACATTTAAATACATTATCCAATTTTCACCATCGATTAATGACATTGGGCGTAGAGGGTCGATAGTCGAGGAGTAATCCTGTAGTCCTGACAGTGATAGCTATGGACTGTTGGTGCCAGAAGGCTCTCACCTCAGTAAATCCGACAAGGGCACAGCAGTACCCACTCTAAATAATTAGTGAAATCTCTCCTAATGTATTTCATCCCGGAGTATTTCCTATGCAAACAGCTGAGTTTATTTCTAGGAATATTTTCTTTTAAATAGGATCTAATAGTTGGATTGGATTGTTTTTACTTTATGTCACGGAAACAAATGGAATGGAGATACAGAGATTTTGTAAAATTCTATTGTGTTTAGCTCATTCTTAATTATATTTTACTAGAAAGTAACAAAATTTGTTATACTTATTTCTTTATAGGATAAGTTTATTTCTCGAATTACCGGAACGGTATAATTGAAATTCATGGAATTATCAGACTAGTTTTTAATGTAAGCTGGCTAGCTTTTTTAAATTATCTCTTATTCATTTAGTTAGTTAATTTATTCCGTTATTTTTTTAGTAGTTTTAATTCGTTGTAAAATGATCTAATACAATTATAATGTTATATTTTTTAAAATGACGGGATCTTCACAAACCCGGAATCTGCTATCGAAAATACAGAACGTAACCATAATAACATCGTTAAAAGGGTCTCCTGAAAATTGATTTGGCTAAGTGCCGATTTCTTTCAATAAGTCAAGAGATATTTGAGCTTTACTTCATAGAATGAAGCTTTTGAGCTCAGCCACATAAAGGCCTCGTTACAGGATGTAATACATTAGAAAATTATTCAGAGTGCGAACGGCGTACAAGAATCAAAGAGAAAGTGGATAAAACATTTTATTTTAACGAACGAATACTTTTTTGACTAAATCAAATGTTTCTTATTTTTGCAATTCATTTTCGCCCTTTTTATTCGCTTTTAATTGGTAGAATTATTTCATCATTATTCTTAACTTCCTAACTAATACCGCTACGCGCTTTCAACGTGGAGTTGCGGATACCAGCCGGTTATCAATATAATAAATAAATAAACATTTATTTCAGTAACACTTCCATATTTCTTAGTAACCATATAAACTCACAAACTAGTGTTAGTAAAATTGATTCTAAGCTGCGTGAGGCACGCCGATCCTAGGGAATATTATCTACTTGACTGCGTGCAGTCGTATCCACCGCCGCAGGATCGGAGAGTCCCACCTATCAGACAACGTTCTAAGAATGGTGTTGGGGTTGGCGCCAACCCGCCGTAGCAGAGATGCGCATCTCTTGCTTGATGATGGCCAAAAAACTATCAACGTCCGCGTCGGAAAACATGCCGGACGCGCTACAAAAACGCGGCACCCGGAACGTGTTATATTGTATGCGCAGGCCACTATATGCCCTCTGCGTAAAGTTCACCCACAGGCTGCACGTGTAAAAGGATTGGCAGTAGGCTTTGATAAGCGTCACCTTAACCTGAGCCGTGCAACGTGCAAATCTGTTGGCCAACATCCCACATCGAACAGCCACCGATCTGCGCTCTGAACTCTTTTTAGAGGTTTGCCACACAGCATAACTGGTAGAATTGTGCTATAGCATTTACTGCCTGCTTTAAATATCATGAATACGCTCTTTGGTGCATTATATTTGAGCCTCCAAGCCAATCGTACGCTAAGATCCATGATCTTAGCGTACGATTCACACTCGTTGATCACTTTCCTTAATGCCCTGATCAATGGGCTCAACAGAACCATATCGTATGCATCTATATATATAAAATTCAAAGTCCTGACTGACTTGACTGAGTTATCAACGCACAGCCTAAACCGCTGGTCCTAGAGACCTAATTTTGTAAAGAGTACTACAGATGGCGCTGAGGCAAACTCTAGGTTTTTCCGTAACGAGTGTCGTTTTCGTGGTTTTCAGGGTCGCTCATAACGAAAATGAGGTCAGAATGAAAATTCAAGATGGCGCCGAGGAAAATTTTCTGTTTTTTCTTCATGGGTGTCGTTTTCGTGGTTTTCCGGCAAAAGCCAAAACGCTGTTATATATGCTTTTTCTAACCAGACTTACTACTTTTTATACTTTTTTCTGGCTTCTTGCTTTGAAAATCACGACAATTATTTAAGACACAACTATTTATCCTAAACTTACACTTACGCGCGAACGAAGCCGCGGGCCACAACAACTATATATTACAATTTTTGACACCATTTTAACGGGGGAGTAACGCACACGTGGGCAATTGCCGAACTCCACGCGGGCGGAAGCTAGTAACTTATACAAAACAATCAACCTATAAATATGAAAGTGAGTTTGTTTGTTTATTTTTCACGCCTTCACGCCATACCAACTCAACGGATTCGTTTGGTTCTGCGTTAAACCAAGACTTGGGTACTTAGTTAGATCTATATCGTACCCAGGTTTATATCCAGGTAATAAGCTTCCGTGGAATAATTTCCGCCATCCACGCGGGCATAGCCGCGGCTAAAAGCCAGTTATATCTATAAGATTTAGTTACCGACACAGCAAGTTCGACACCTATTGTACAAGTTTAGGTCATTAGTTGAACGGAAATAGTGTCGTTAACACCAAACTGTCAAATTAGAGCAAGTTGTTGTTGAATGGCCTGCCATCAGGTGCAAAAAAGGGGGCAAGAATTGGTATTTTATTACGGTATTTATGTAGGTACTATGTTGGTCTTGTAACCATTTAATATCTTTGATCAAGTCATGTAAATTATTTATTATATTTTACAAATTAACCTCTCCAACCTTGCGGCTAAACGGTAAAACACCCAGCCGGCCTCACAATGACGTCATCGAGCGTGTCAAGTGTCCTGCGCTCATAAAAAGCTTATCGCGCGAGTTCTATTAGCTCTTATCTCAAGCGGTAAACAGTTTCGGGTTCTTGATTAACGAGACCATGTATTACAATATAAACAACTGTTTTATAACTACTTGAGAATTATAAACATCGCATAGAATTCAGAGAGCTCGCCGCAAACATACTGTTGTCGTAGTTTGTTTTTTTTTGGTAAAACTACTGAATCAATTTACACGAAACTTTAGATCTAACATAACAAATATACAAGTAATCTAATGACAGTGTTTTTTAGGAGTCCTACATAAATTATTCTTGCAAGATTCCAATTCAAACGTCCTATTAGAATCGGCCATTTTCTAACTGCGCAGTTCAATGCATGAAAATACTTGAAATATCAATAAATATGAATAAATATGCCTCGAATGCATGAAATTATGAATTATCACTATTTTTTCGCTTATTACTAATGTTTCCAAGACCATATTTCATTGTAAAAGAGTCAAATTCATATTTTCAATTTCGACTGACGAACTTCACAACAAAGGAATTTTTGGAGAAATTTTTGGGTCAAAAACATAATTTTTAGATATTTTTTCCAGCAAATGACTATCTAAAAAGTTACATTATACACTAATAACATACTATACATTTACTTACCAAAGTTTAACAACACAAAACACAAAAAATTCACTGCATTCCAAAACAAAACACCACCGTTCCACACTGGCCGCCATGACTCATTTTGACAGTCGCCAAAGACGCGTTTCTTTATTTTTTTAATAATTTTGTGCAGTTGTTAGGTTGGTATGTTTGGTTTCATTTTAATCGAACTCTAGTTGGCCAGAGACGTAAATTTTTACAAACGAATTAGACCCTTACTGCACGTACGATAAGGGTTTAAGTTTGCTTGTACGAGGCGTTCCCATATGGGAACCTCGGGGCTCAACCGAATTGTTCGGCGTTCCCATATGGGAACCACGGGGCTGGAGAGGTTAATATTATTTTTAAAACTAGATAAGTAAAACTAAAATAACAACAAATTATAAAAGGGCGTCAAAAAACTCCTCCTCAACGCTGTCAACTGGTAACGTGCCCAAGAGACTGGCGGCGTTGCCACGTTGTATGGCAATACTTAGCCTCTGGCCAAAGTAAAACCCAGCCCTTGGGTCACGGGAAGTGTCAACTAGGCGTTGAGAAATTTCCTTGAAAAGGCTGTGAGCACTCGGACCCCACGGCCCCAGAGTTTCAACACCAAACGGCTCGAAAATATAGTTACCACAAAGGTTACTATATTTACGCCGCTTGAGGTTCTCCGCAGCCGCAGCGGCAGCGCCTGTACAGCACGATGAGCTTGGAAGATGTGATGGCGCAAGAGTATCGACGCAAGTTGCGTCCCACACTAAAGGCCTGTAAAAGATATTGTTGATTTTAGTTTTTTTTTTAAAGCAGAAGCATTTTAAAAGTATTTTGAGAGGTTAGAAATATTCCCTCAAAATTCTTTCGAAACACAACACAACACAGGCAAGATTCCTGGCTTTACGGATAACCAGTTACAGTGCAATTTAAAAAGTAGATAGATAACTACTTGTATGATTAGCAGCACTTTTTTTAGCTCCATTAATAAGACTAAAAAGCAATTTGGTGCCCACAATTTGCTTTTTACTCTTCATCATCATTTAGCGGCGTCAGGTGAAAAGGTAATTGCGTAACTGCATCTTAAAAATAGCATTTTACAGCTTAGGAACGTAGGTTCGATTTCTTGTAGGAATTAATTACTTACGTTCATCAATATCAACTTATGCGTTTGATTACTCTGATGCTACTTTAGACGTTTTTTTTTTTTTAAGAAATAAGAGTTGTATAAATAAGCTATGGTATTTTATGTTGCCCTCAATTGTAAACAAGTATTTAAAAGATTATTTTGTTTTGAAATTTCGAGATTAGAACAATATTTTAGAGAATGACCATTAATGTATTAGATTTCATAAAGGGTTAAGCGGTATGTGTTAAAAAGTCATTTAACGGAGAATCACACTAATATTATAAAGGTAAAAGTATGTAATTAACAAAATTCACTCATAAAAACCCACGATCATAACAAAACCCTAAAATAAAAAGGAGACTGCTAAATAAAGTAACTTTTTATTTTGTTATCAGTGACAAAGTATCTGGGAATAATTTCGGATATCTGATGTTGTGTCAGTCAGTGTACTGCGGGTCGAGAGATGCTATTTTGTCTCGGAAAAAAAAAACACTTAAACACGTACGTTAATATTAGCCAACAGCGTTATCTATAGGGATAATCGTAGATTCAGAATTTTTAACAGAAAATTCTGATCGGCAGATCGGTTAATAGTTTCGGTTAGTAGTTTCTTTTATAAGTTATTGTTGACCCTAGGGGGGTTAACAATAACTTTCCAGCAATATTCATGTTGAAGAGATAATTTTTAAATTTCACCACCGTTGTTCGAGACCCACCTACAACAACAATAAATTAAAGCTATATTCCATTCAATTCAAAAGCTTTGTGGGCTCATTGGAAAACCCTTATAACTCATCAGCTAATTAGGATGGTGCCTGTCCTAGCTTTCGTGGCTTAGATTAAACCTTTATCAGGATTCCTTATTTCAGAGTCAGTTGTGTAATAATCCTTTCACTCACAATAGTCACAATTTCATTCACTCATATTTTGTTCATTTTATGTATTCTTGTAACTTTTTCTGTAATCTACTCTTCCTTTGACGTCTAGCCTTTCAATAGCTCTATTGTTCTAACCTAGATCACACTTACACAAAGTACTATAATCCTTTACATAAACAACATTAAAGCGGTAGGTAGTGGTGTGACAAACCGTTATTTGTACTAGGTGTTCCGTGTTCCACAAATACCTGTTGCAAAAGGAACAATGTATCGATTTCTTGTATAAATAGTATTGTGGGAACTAGACAGATGTTTAATACCGCTTAATTTCCGGCTGATACTGCTCCATTACGTTGATTTATTTAAGGCTACATACGAATTAGACTAACGTAAGTACAGGACTTTATGAGGACCAAAATGACTATGGCTGATCAAAATAGCTTATTACTTATTAGGTCTTATAACGAATACTAACTAAACTAACCAACCAATTCATTTTGACGGCACGGTTGGCGCAGTGGCTGAGCGATCGACTGCTGCGCTGCCTGTCGCGGGTTCGATCCCCGCACGGAACAAATATTTGTATGGCCTACAGATAATTGTTCCGGGTCTGGCTGTTTGAGTATCTGACTTTAAATGTTTGTAAATGCACCCACGATACAGGAGAAATTCAAAGTGTGGGTCAAAGTTAAAACAAAAAATAACTTAACTTCTGGACTAACTTAGTTACCACGTTATTTTCTAGTGAGTCTATAAATTGAACAAGATCCTGAACCCACCCTGCATTATAATTCTGTCAATATTTTTGTCATCCTCCTATGAATATTTTTTCAAGCAAAGTATCGCAATCGACGGAACGGATGTCTGAATTTACTCACACAGAAACTTTTCGAGGATGCTCCAATAGTTCCGAACAAGTTTCCGTAGATACCTACGCCAATCATGCCCTTTTATAAAACGATATTTTAAAATCGATCACTTGAAATGATAAAGTCATCAGTCGATTAAAAAAGATGATTGTGTCATTGATACACACCAATTATGACATTATCAGCCCACGTGGGTACCTAAATTAACCAAAACGGGCCATCTAAGCTGATAATGTTAAAAAAACCATTATGTATGTCGGATAATAATTGATAATCACTGTGTTTAGTATAAGCACTTAAAGTGTGTAGTTCAAGGTGGCTTGTCAAGACATTTGCATCGTTATGTCAAACATGGTACATTTATTATAGTTCTATGTTTTGCCTCAGTGCACAGATTAGTTGGTTGAAGTGTAATTGTATTTGATTGGTAGGGTTACCTACCATACCGATCGTATCAATGTCACTGTCAATCATTGGCATGCTCTTTTAATGTTAGACAGGTTCTAGACGTCTACATGTTTGTAGACTAAACTATAACTATCTATTTATAGACCCGACCAAACTGAAAAACAAAAGCTAGACATGTTCGAACTTTGAACTATAGTCTGCTCGTATTAGTACACATCAATAACAGAGTAAGGTTGTGTGTAGACTGTTTCAAAGGGAGCCTGCCGTTTTGACGAGAAGATTTTGACAAAATTTCACTACCCAAACAAATTTTAGTAACCTTTTTTATACCAATGCTACATTTGGAATGATTTTAGTACGCACTTTTTCATTTGGTCAAATTTTTACTTCGCAGAATATTACCAAAGAAAATGTCATCACGGCATTTAGTCTTTAATCAAATGATTTATTACAGCAAACAATCTTTAGACAATAAACGTTAGGTCAAATGATTTGCTATAACAAAAAATGTAAAGGCAAAAATAATATTTTTGGGGAATAATAATAATACAAAAGATTTGGAACTCACATTTTTTTTTTGCAATTGATATAAAAATATGGAAAAAGAGATTATTTTTAGCAGGCTATCGAGAACCGAACTAGTAAGGGGTTAATTATTAAAGAAAAATGTTTAGGTTAGGTTAGAACTGTGACCTCCTACGCCAGAAACGACTAGATTATATAGAAAGAAATATGGGAAAAAAATCCTAAAAAAAGGCTACCCGAAACTGAACTAGTTAGACTAAATTAATTATTTTTTAAAATGCCTGTAACTAAAAAAATAATTCTACCAGAATAGTTAATATTAATATCGTGTGAGAATCCTATTCTGGAGTGACGATTGATTGGATTTATAGGCAGCGTAGCACAGTTCGTAGATATATACTTTATAGTACTGTCACATTTGTTAAGTTTTTAGTCCCATGTAATACCTCGTCCTTTTGGAATTCGGTTAAAAATAAAAGACACTAAGTTCTCAAAATTACAGTTTGCATAACAAAAGTAAAAAGAAGTTGCATAAGAAAAGCAAAAAGAACAGGGAAGGGAAACAAAGCAGAGAGCGGGAAATGAGTTAGATTAAGGCATGGGCTACATAAATATTATCCGAATTCCGAAAGTCACAAGAAACCAAACACTTCTTAAACAGCTTAACCCGTAATAACGACCTAGCCAAGTTAACAGGGCCACAGCCGTCGAGAACTTAATAAGACCAATTAATTACGGCCGCTTGACGTAATATGGCCGCTGACTGGCCATTTTCACCTCACTACAACACTGAACTGGATATTTGACTTGCTAGAGTAAACATAGAGCTATAACAGGCTATTAATTTCTGTGTCCTTTGTAACGTTGGTTATGTAACGTAAGAGTTACTATCTTTAACACTGATAACGGGATATTTACCATGTTCATTATTTGTTTTGGGTTGTAACAGCGCTGAAATATCGGGAACTCAAAACAAATAGTAAACAAGATAAATATCCCGTTATTAGTGTTAATGATAGTGTAAGTCGCCATGCCAGTTTAAAAACTTGTAATAGTTACTAGTAATTACTGCAATCGTTCTAAAGCAATTGTCATAGTCATCAAAGTTATCCCTTTTTGAAAAGGAGGCAGGAAAGTCTTGAAACTTAGTTAATTAAAACCATTAATTAATGATCTATTGTGTTCTCGTCCGCGGTAAAGTTAGCGCCTTCTGATCAAGAAATGCGTCTAAACTTTTTCAATGCCATTGTTGGGAACAAGTTGTCTGTCTGATCGTTTCCATTCTTGAAGAAGACCCCAGTTTCTTTAACATAGCTCAAGTCTTGTGTATTCCTGTCTATTCCTGCTGCGCATGAAATCCTGGGTTCTAATCCCAGGTCGGGCATAAGGTTATTGGGTTTTTCCATGAGGAGCTTCTCAGCAGCAGCCGGAGAGTCTGATGGCAACAGGCTTGTCCCCCTTTTCATGGGACATAACTGGAAAATCACAGAGATATATTTTTCGGCGGTATGTTTGTCATAGTCATAGTCATCATTTATTGCATTCATGTAGTTTACAAGTTGTTACAAGTACAATATACAAGGAGTTGTTTTGCAACCTCGTCAAATTTCAGGAGGTGGTCATGAAAGACATAAATAATCAATTAAAATTACGGTACCTAGTTAATTAATAATAAACGCTGATTTTTTTGGTTGTTTAAGTTTGTCAGTATTTCAGAATAACCCCGTTAACGTGGTTTAGGGACTAAGAAATTATCGAATAAAAGTTTGAGATTGTTTGTATGTGTGCAAGCGAGGTTATAAGGCAAGAAACAGGCGGGCCGCGTTTAAAACAAGGGTGGTTCACGCGTACCGATTTCCGTAAAAAAGGAAAAAAATATCTACCCATTTTATTATTGATTCGGGACGAGAATCATTAGCATAGTTACCTCCTTGAATTTGACGAGGATGCAAAACAACACCTTGTATAAGTCTCATACATGAACCCTGCTAGGGCAAGAGGGGACTCTAGCCCCAAGGAATTTGCAGAATAGTTATTTGAAGAAACTATTGCCGTCGCGCTGCACCCGACCTAGCCCCCATAAAGTGCGAAAGGGACAACTGCAGCTCAGGCTGATTTTACCTACAAAAATCTTGACCAAAACGCGTTTTGTATTCCGCTGTTTTCTTCTTCAAAACTAAACTGATCTAAATAATTCTTGTATAAAAATTTAGAGGAAAAGTATATCTATAATTCTAATTTTTTTTTTTTTGTTAAAAACTTATCTAATTTGTCTGATAGTCGTCTGAACATGGCGTATAAACGGGCTTTTTTTCGGGTTTTGGGTTGTTATAATTCTTTTAGTGACTATGTTTTGAAAAAAAAGGAAATGATAGGGGCATGTATTTAAAGACCTAGATTTTTTGGAAAATATCATTGCTCTGAACGCATTATCCACGAAGAAAACAGCGGAATACGTTTGTATGGAGAAAGGCCCATTAGAGTCCCCTCTTAAGCCAAGTCAGAGGCCCATGGGCGGCTTAAAAACTCTGACACCAGGTAACCACACGAAAAAAGATGACTGGAAAAATGTGGGTGTACTATTACGTACTCTGCCTATAAGCCAGTCGGGATTACAGACGTGCTGTAACGTTACCTCAAGTTGTATTTATAGACTTCCGATGGAGAAGCGAGCTTTGATAGTAGGCATTTACTCGACGTGAAGCCACCAGAGAGACTCACAGATCTGATATCCCGCGTGAATACGGAATATCAAATCGATTTCGGAAACGTATTTAAGTCTCGCTATTTCAGCACAACATCATAATGTTGTTTTCTTTTTTGTGTTCGTGTTTGATATAGTTTAAGATAATTATAATTGAATAATTAATTTAAGTTTTATTGTACCGACGACTTATTTTGGTAGAGCACTTCGCAGCACGTGAACTCTGTTATTAGTTAAAGTATGTATGGTAAGTATAAGTAAGGATAAGTAAGTATGTATAGTATAGTGGGGTATAAAGTGGCCTAAAAAACCTCACGTGATTAAGAGATGAACCGGCACAAATATGCATGGTGACACGTGATTCTTATCTCAGGAATTAAGAGGTGTAGGTTTAGATTAGTCCAATGTGACTTGTAGTTTTTTTTTTTTTCGTTG
Source organism: Cerastis leucographa (assembly GCA_963082945.1). NCBI lineage: Eukaryota > Metazoa > Arthropoda > Insecta > Lepidoptera > Noctuidae > Cerastis > Cerastis leucographa. The sequence continues at coordinate 9,598,746 of OY720385.1, read as the reverse complement.
GCCGAATGAGTTTCCCACTGCTGGGCAAAGGCCTCCCCTTTCTCTTCTCCAAACATCTCTGTCCTGTGCAATATCTGGCCATGTTCGCCAGAATGTATGTGTAATTAAAATTAGGTTGACAAATAATAAATGAGCAGCATATCTCATACTCTTACCCAATTTTTCTTCTGTTCGTAAAACCTTTCACCAAAGGCTTATTTACAAAGCGTTTTATATTTTCTTTATCGCTGAAAGCAGTCTTTCCCTATGCCACATGTCTAAGACGAATTGTCTATATCAATCTGCTATCTTATTTACTTTTCGTGTGGGAGTGATTGTATGTCTCGGGAGGCCAAACAACTTTGATAACTGTTTGTGCTCGTAAAATATAGAGGGATAATAACAACAGATATAGTTTTACGAAGAAAATTACTCATATAAAATGACGTTAATCTATATAACTTGTGAATGGCAATTTGAGACAAGCCACAACTATCATGTAAAAGATAAGATAATTTATTTATTTAAAAATTACTATAAAAAGTTTACATTTAGGCACAGTAGTATTTTTCTCATACAATGGTATAAATAGTACTTGTAAGTAAACTATAACTAAAATATATTCAAAAGTCGCAAGTGATGTTAATTCAATTCAGATGTTTGGTAGCGACCTGCCCGATCTAGGTTTATTTAAACCTGTGTGTGTAAAAGTTAGTACTTACATGATATTAGAGGCAGCCCACAGGTTTTAAAGCAAAAAATTAAGAAACAAAAAATATTTTGTTTTTGCAGGGACATGACGTGCATACGAAAATGTTTTTTTTTTTTTATAAACTTGCGAAATTTAAAGGGCTTATGTTTAACATAACACCAGATAAAGTAAATATAACCTTAAAAAACATTTTTATACTGCCTAAAATAGTAAATGATCACCAGAAATAGTAAATGATCACCAGAATTAAAAACCTGAAAATCACAGCTCCAAAATCAAAATCAAAAGTCATTTATTCAAACTAGGCTGATAATCAGCACTTTTTGAACGTCAAAATTACAAGAGACAGTCCCCCAAAACGCCCGCCCTTCGCCACTTCCTAGTGTTTTAGCTGGGAAGAAGAAGTGGCGGAACAAACTCCCCAGCAACACATCTGTCTGTTAGGTTAGAAGAACCAGATTCTATACAAAAGTGTTCAAGTTTATATAAACAAGGAATCCATTATATCAAATTAATGTCACATGTCAGCTAGCACACACCAATAGTAAAATAAAATATTAAAAAATATACTCAAGAATAAATAAAGCCTCCAGACATAAAGGGCGTGCCCGCTTACACGTGCATACAGACGAATAAAATAAAAATAAAGATAAATAATGATAAAGATAAAGTAAAATAAAATAAAATAAATTAAATAAAATATAAAGTAAAAAAAAAAAAAAAAAAAATACGCGTGAAGTTATATAATACCATAAGCTAATTAGAGAAAGAAAGAACATAAACATTGTCTTGAGTTCAACCCAGCGACCAACTATTCTTATCGTTTAAGTAGTCGTTAATGGAATAGTAGGCTTTTGAACAAAGGTTAGATTTCACTTTAGCTTTAAACACATTAAATGGCAAGTCTAAAAAGGAAGATGGTAGCTTGTTGTAAAATGTTATACCAAGCCCTACGAATGAATTATGAACCTTATGAAGCCGGTGAAAGGGAGCACGTAGTTTATGCTTATTTCGAGTGTTTATGTTGTGAATATCACTGTTTTTACAGTACAAATGGATATTTTGTCTAATATATAAAATGTTAGCTAAAATAAATTGTGAAGCCACCGTGAGAATACCAATCTCTTTAAAAAAATCTCTCAGAGATACTCGTGCACCCAGCTGGTAAATTGCACGAACCGCTCGTTTTTGAAGAACGAATATATTTTGGATATCAGCGGCTTTGCCCCACAGCAGAATACCATAGGTCATAAAACTGTGAAAGTAACTAAAATAGACTAACCGTGCTGTATCAACGTCAGTATATTGTCTAACTTTTCTGACGGCGTATGCGGCCGAACTAAGTCTCCCCGCTAGGCTTGATAGAACTAAGACGTAGTCGACGGAGCCCTGCTACGCGGGGCTCCTATTTCTCTCTGCAGGGTTTAACCTCTCCGACCTTCCGGCTCTAACGGTAAAACACCCAGCCGGCCTCACAATGACGTCATCGAGCGTGTCAAGTGTCCTGCGCTCATAAAAAGCTTATCGCGCGAGTTATATTAGCTCTTATCTCAAGCGGTAAACAGTTTCGGGTTCATGATTAACGTGACCATGTATTACAATATAAACAATTGTTTTATAACTACTTGAGAATTATAAACATCGCATAGAATTCAGAGAGCTCGCCGCAAACATACTGTTGTCGTAGTTTGTTTTTTTTTGGTAAAACTACTGAACCAATTTACACGAAACTTTAGATCTAACATAACAAATATACAAGTAATCTAATGACAGTGTTTTTTAGGAGTCCTACATAAATTATTCTTGCAAGATTCCAATTCAAACGTCTTATTAGAATCGGCCATTTTCTAACTGCGCAGTTCAATGCATGAAAATACTTGAAATATCAATAAATATGAATAAATATGCCTCGAATGCATGAAATTATGAATTATCACTATTTTTTCGCTTATTACTAATGTTTCCAAGACCATATTTCATTGTAAAAGAGTCAAATTCATATTTTCAATTTCGACTGACGAACTTCATAACAAAGGAATTTTTGGAGAAATTTTTGGGTCAAAAACATAATTTTTAGATATTTTTTCCAGCAAATGACTATCTAAAAAGTTACATTATACACTTATAACATACTATACATTTACTTACCAAAGTTTAACAACACAAAACACAAAAATTTCACTGCATTCCAAAACAAAACACCACCGTTCCACACTGGCCGCCATGACTCATTTTGACAGTCGACAAAGACGCGTTTCTTTATTTTTTTAATAATTTTGTGCAGTTGTTAGGTTGGTATGTTTGGTTTCATTTTAATCGAACTCTAGTTGGCCAGAGACGTAAATTTTTACAAACGAATTAGAACCTTACTGTACGTACGATAAGGGTTTAAGTTTGCTTGTACGAGGTGTGTCCCTTTTGGGTTCGCCGGGGTTCAACGGAGGGTTTGGCGCGATCCCCGATGGGCTCGCGCGGGCCGGAGAGGTTAAAGTAACCTATCACGAAGGGGATGTCGGGGTCGATCCCCTTCGAACCTAACCTGTCCGAGTCGGGGTGCCCAATATCCCGAGCTCGCTTTGCTCGCACTTGCTTCCTAAGTTCTTCTTGCCACAAAATTTGGTGATCATTTACTATATTTGGTGATCATTTACTATATTTGGTCTTTGAATACAATTTTTTTGGTGTTTAGTATTTTTTTTTGGGTAACGTAGCTTAGGATCTCAAAGTATTTTTTGGTGCTCATTATATTTAATCCCAATTTAAAGTACAATATTAGAATTAATATTAAATGTACAGTAAAAAGAAACATATTTAGAATAAAGTACAAATATTCATAATTACAAAAAGTGAGAATAAAAAAAAAAAACACAGCTCACACATCGTGACTATGACAGCACAGCACTGGTTTTCAGTGGTCACCCAATTGCTTACGCTGTCAAAATGTGTGATTTAACGCTGGAGTACTGTAGGTAATTTCCAAAGGTACAACTTTTTCTTCATTTTTATTTAAACTGGAGCTCAGGTGTCTGTAATTGGTTTTTGCAAGCAATTAGTATCATAAACTACAAAGTACTTAAGTTTTTAAATTAGCATCTTGAATCTCCGTAATAAATATTGCAGGGATTCAAGTAAAAGTTCAGAAAAACGTTCATTACCCCTGACACATAGAAATAACATAGAAATGGAGGTTAACATCAGCCGTGCAAAACGAATTTTTACTGCATACCAATGAAACCTTCAAGCTCTTTGTCGTAATATAAACTTAATTCTAAGCACCTAAAATACCATATTACAAAATTGACACCGTAAACTCGGATTTGAAGACACTTCTTGAAATGAGAACTTTAACGGACGGAACAGAGGTTTCAAAATTGCTCGAAAGGAACCTTGTTTTGCAATAAGCCCGTAAGAGTCCATACAGGCCACAGTAATAGTCCAGTTAACCAACATACGAAAACAATACCGCTTTACAAGCTTCCAGACTCTCCTGAGCTCTGAATTTCAATCAAATAGGTGCTCCTTAGCTAATCCGCTACATTAATTTAAATCATTTTGGCTAAAAGCTAAGTATCTGAAATTCAGGTCTAAACTTTGTAACAAACTTGCTTATTCCTTGATGAAAGGAGTAAACAGATTTATACATTAAAAAAGTAATTAGGGGAAAATGAATTTAATAAATGATGAAATGAAAAATACAATAAATTAGTACAAAAGTGAAGGGCAGGTTAACCGAGAACGTTTTAAATATCTCCGCAAATCTCTGAGCGTGATAGTAACTGAAGACAAACTTGCAGTCGTAGAAAGCTGGCTTGATTAAGATGAGCTTGACCACGACGAACTTGATGCAGGGCGATTTGGTAGGACCCACCAGCAGACACGTACCGCCCAATGCCAGGCTCGTCAGCTCGAAGAGCAGCTTCCAGCAGACAGGTAATGAGCCCCAGTGCCAGGCTCGTCAGTTCGCAAAGCAGCTTCCAGCAGACAGTTAGCAACAGCCACGGCAGCACTAAACGAAGGCCGCTCTTTGACTCCACCAGGCTGTGCTCAAAACTCAAGATATGACAGATCTTGACTCCAAACTAGACTTAGCTGTTTTCTTGATTTTAGACTATACTGATTTCTCGTGTCCAGACTGAACCGACTCTTAACTCCAGACTAGAACCAGGGCATCTGTCAGAAATCCCTTTTATACCCTGATCTTCCGTTTCTTTTCTTCCAATCATTTTTTTAGATTCAAAACTGCTGCGCTCTAGTAAGACGCAACCTGCCAGTATTAAAAACAGCCAGTAACAATGGTCAAAAACCCTGCACATAATATTTTTAGAAATATAACTCAGAATATCTTTACACAGCAAATATTCGCAATTAACTATAAAATACAACAATTTGAACTGACGAATTGATGATAATAATTTTTAGTAATATATAATCTAAATGAAACCTTCATAGAGAGTTTGGTTGGTTACAATTAAAAATAAAAGTAAATGACAGCTGACAAGTTCGATGTAAACAATGTCACAACAAAGAAAACTAAGAAAATATTTATAAAAATGAAACAAATCGTAATATGCTAATGGAAAACCAATAAAAGTATAAATATGGATGATAAGTGTGAGTATAGAGTGTCTGTAGTAGGCAGATACTATATTTCCAATTCTATCCATGATTAAAAAGTTAAAGATAAAGTAGATAAATTAAAAGGGAGAGAGAGTCAAGAGTCCGAGTTATTATTAAGAAGGATTCTAAAACAGCCTACTTGAAATATTCAAGAGCGTTGAAGGACTGTCATGTGTAGTAGTCTATACTTTTGCGCTGAATCAGCGCAGATAATAGTTCGAGCCCACGACACTAAACCTATTTTGATGAGATTTATAGATGATATAGATAAATATATGATTTAAGTGTTTAAGAGTATAAGTAGATTAAGTGATGTAATATGATGAAAATATTATGAAAATAGTTTCCAAATATAATCTCTTGTGGAAGTTGTTTTAGAATTTAGAGAATATGTTTAAGATCAAGACTTGATTTTGCGTTAGGCGCCAAAATGTAACGAACTTGCTTATTCCTTGATGAAAGGAGTAAACAGATTTATACATTAAAAAAGTAATTAGGGGAAAATGAATTTAATAAATGATGAAATGAAAAATACAATAAATTAGTACAAAAGTGAAGGGCAGGTTAACCGAGAACGTTTTAAATATCTCCGCAAATCTCTGAGCGTGATAGTAACTGAAGACAAACTTGCAGTCGTAGAAAGCTGGCTTGATTAAGATGAGCTTGACCACGACGAACTTGATGCAGGGCGATTTGGTAGGACCCACCAGCAGACACGTACCGCCCAATGCCAGGCTCGTCAGCTCGAAGAGCAGCTTCCAGCAGACAGGTAATGAGCCCCAGTGCCAGGCTCGTCAGTTCGCAAAGCAGCTTCCAGCAGACAGTTAGCAACAGCCACGGCAGCACTAAACGAAGGCCGCTCTTTGACTCCACCAGGCTGTGCTCAAAACTCAAGATATGACAGATCTTGACTCCAAACTAGACTTAGCTGTTTTCTTGATTTTAGACTATACTGATTTCTCGTGTCCAGACTGAACCGACTCTTAACTCCAGACTAGAACCAGGGCATCTGTCAGAAATCCCTTTTATACCCTGATCTTCCGTTTCTTTTCTTCCAATCATTTTTTTAGATTCAAAACTGCTGCGCTCTAGTAAGACGCAACCTGCCAGTATTAAAAACAGCCAGTAACAATGGTCAAAAACCCTGCACATAATATTTTTAGAAATATAACTCAGAATATCTTTACACAGCAAATATTCGCAATTAACTATAAAATACAACAATTTGAACTGACGAATTGATGATAATAATTTTTAGTAATATATAATCTAAATGAAACCTTCATAGAGAGTTTGGTTGGTTACAATTAAAAATAAAAGTAAATGACAGCTGACAAGTTCGATGTAAACAATGTCACAACAAAGAAAACTAAGAAAATATTTATAAAAATGAAACAAATCGTAATATGCTAATGGAAAACCAATAAAAGTATAAATATGGATGATAAGTGTGAGTATAGAGTGTCTGTAGTAGGCAGATACTATAACTTCCACTCATGAAAATTAATTCAGCTGCGTCTTCAACAAAGTTCCAGCAGGTCAAACTAAAGATATACTTAAGAAGTCGGAAAATGATTTAAATTACGTTCATTTAAGAATTAGGTTATAAACCACTTGCACTGGTGCAATTAACTAATGAACAAAATTTTATTTTCATTCCATACAAAAAGTCATCTAAATTTCCAACTATTCCGGTGGATTATCCAAAAAAAAGTCCATACAAATATTATCCAACAACAACAACATTTACGAACAGAAAAATAGCAACCAAATCGGAGGAGCCGTTTTTCAGTGATGATCCTTCATACATGCGGCCATTGATTTTATAAATTGATTTCATTTAGGTATGTAGATGCTTACGTAGGTACAGTATTACTTCTTATAGATGTGAAGTAAATAAAAAGGAAACTTAAAATAAAAAAAACCATTCTTATATTTTTACCTACAGTACTTTTCTGTAACAAGAACCAACGAAATCTCATTTCAGTGATAAAATCTTTGATATGATGTATCTCACTAGGTCAGGCTAGTTTGTCCGGATACTTCTGAAGAATCAAACAAGCGCTCTTCAAAGTAAATTACAGATCAATTTTCCCGGAGCGAACAATTGGTAAACTATAAGTTAACCAATTGTTCGTTTCTGTATTACATTTTGCACTATGGCAACTGAAGCTCTACAGTTGTATTTTTTTTTGTATAACCTACACGTAGTTGTTCCGGGTCTGACTGTTTGTGTATGTGAGTTTAAATGTTTGTAAACGCACCCACATACAGGAGAAATTCCCAATAAGGACAAGTTTTTAAACAAAAAAAAATTTTTTTTCAGGCTTTTGGCGCATTGTTTTATTTCAGTTATTAAAATTACGTTCTCGTAAAAATATCCATTACCTTCCATTTGGTTTACAATTTCGATCCACAATAGCTTTGACTATTGTAAAATCTAGGTTAATAATCATTTATCCTAACCTTTTCCATCATACATAAAGATTTCCAGACATCAGTTTTGAGCTCAACTTGTACATAGTTAATAATTTTAATCCATTCGCCATCGATTAGAGCGGTTTAGTATGACGTAGGCGAAATTAATTTGCGGTCCCATTATGTCCTATTCCGATGAAAGCGTCCGTTGGGTAGTTTAAGCCGATCATTTTGAGAACCGGCCTTAATACAATACTCACGCTATGTGAAAAGTATTCCAGAAATCAAGGCACAGTTGACGCAGTGGTTGGGGAATTGGCTGCTGCGCTGCGCGTCGCGGTTTCGATTCATGCACGGAACAAATATTTGTTTTGCGATATAGGAGAAATCATACAGAACTGCTTGTCAAAGTGTAAACAAAAACAACTTTTGAATTTAATCTCCTCTCTATGTAATAATAAAAATGATAAACACGGTGTCATGTGACATAAACTGTTTAAAAATGAATTTAGTACCTAAATTAATTCTAGTCATAGATCCTAGGCCTAATGAACTTTCTGATGGTTATTTAAAATACACCCAAATTGTTTGGAACAGTAGATTTTTACTGATATGTACACCTTGTATTTTGAATTTGGAATAAGCATATTTTTTTTGCACTGTGTACAGTGTGTACTTATGTAGTAATGGTAGGCTCAAAAATAATGTATGGACAATAATAGCATTGTCCAAAAGAGGTAAAATACACCGCACACCTTTTTCATGAAATACTGCAACAGGAAAAGGTTAAAGGAATTGAGACTTTTTAGTAAGTACCTATTGTACAAGCTTGGCAACCTAATTGCTACATACAATAATAACCTGTGTTACCATTTCCTATTATGGAAAAATAGGTATTTTCGCAAACCTCAAAAAAATGAAGGAACACACTTATAATATTACAATCTGAAGGATTTTGCAGGTAATTTCTGATCCATTGACTCAAATATTTACAAAAATTCTTCTCCTTTATAGCATAATATTATTATGAGGTTTAAAATATATGAAGAAGAATGGAACTTACGAGTATTCTCCTCGTCATTGCGATCATTTTTTTTTTTGTTCAGACCAAGCCTGTGAACCTATATACCAATGATTTTCTACTGTGCGACTAAAATTAAATACGAATGCAATTAATTTCGAGTTCTGCATGATTATTTCACAAATACCCTGCAGATGACACTAAAAACTGAAAACAAACCTGGTTTATAATTCAAACGACACTGCAAAGCAACCATGGCACTAGATCAATAACGAGCAGTGTGAACGTTTTCACGGTGATATGAATATTTGTCCAACGTACTACAGACACGATATACCACTGAGTTCAATGACCGATGCCATTTTAAACTAAGTTTTATATCGATTGGTGTAAACGGCCAGTACCGGTATTTACAACAATTAATGAAATTGTCATAGAATTATAGGTGGGTTTATGAGTTTTGTATTTTTTTGTTGTAAATTGTTTTTTAATAACGGATGTTTCAAATTGAGAGTTTATTTGGAATGGTTTTGATTTTATCTTTTCGTGTACAACTAGAGACCCGTGGATACGTATGTATCAGGAAATAAAGTAATTAGATATATTTTTGTATTTGAAACCAATACTTAGGCATCTAGAACTACAATGTATCCCAAATTATACGGGTAAAATATACATATATAACTACTTACTTAATTATAAAGGGTGTAAAACACCTCTAAACGAAGCCGAAAGGCACTGTTTCTCCCTGTCATTGCGATCACTTTTTTGTTCTACACCATACCTGGGAACCTTCTAGTTACGCAGATATTAGGGATCAAAGTTCCAACTTTTTGACAAGTATTTTTTTTAAATACAAGTTTTTAATGTAAGATTTTTACTCCACGACCCTGGTACTATTCAATCCGTCCATCAGCACAATGTTTTGAGTGCGTTACATTGAGTTCTACCACAAAACATGATTTTACACCCCCCAAAAAAAAGTCGTTTCCCATCAATAATTTTTGCGTAAAGTTACTTAGTTTCATGTACAGAATGCTTGGTTGACGGCTTCGTGATGAGGTGATTTACACGGTGTAGAATACATTAATTTATTCTATCATTCCATTACTTAAATCATCATCAGTATAGCCCCATATGTTCCCACTACTGGGACACAGGCTTTCTCTCTATGAGAAGGAGTGGGCTGTAATCCACCACGCGGGCCCAGTGCGGGTTGGTAGATGTCACATGTCTTCGAATTTTTATTTCTAGGACATTCCCTCACGATTACTTAAATAATTAAATGTTCATTATATTTTGACATCGAAGAAGCTCAGTCTTTTCTCTTAAGACGCATCCCTGTCATCAACTTAAATCTTTGAAGCCCTAGACTAAATGCCTAACTTATATTACAGTGTAAAAAACTAGAGCTCTAATGCAGCCTGAAAGAAAACACAATATTCCCTTTAAATTTACTGCTTTTCTTTTGCCCAAAAACATTTTTAAACAAAATGAGAACATTCCATTGAGATACTACCCATACTGAGAATAGGGATGGTGACTCATTTTTTAAGGGATAATCCTATTTTTTTTTTCTTTGTCTATCGGGTAGATTATTAAAAAGTATTTGGCACGTATTCTTTCTTTTTTTACGTAATCGTAAAATTACGGAGATATTTTGAGTTGAAATGGCGCATGACGTCACGGCTCAGTACATTTTATACCTAGTTGTGACGTAGTGAGCCCCCACTCTCCAACTTTAATGCGTTTTAACTAAGTATTCTTTTGTTAACTCGATAAAACAAAAAAAAAATCTAATATTTTTGTATTACCTGATTGACGGACAAAATAGAATTTCGTTTTCTATACCCAGTCATCATCCCTATTTTCAGGTACATGTGTATATCATCATCATCTGCCTAGCTGGTTGTCCAGTCTAAACGGATACAACTGAATACCAGAATTTTATGTGGAACGACTGCCTATCTGTCTTCCACGACCTAGTTAGTACAGGGTGATACGACACCTTTGATGAGACTAGTTGTCAGACTTTCGGGCCACTGACTACCTGTAACGACTGTCGAAGATCTATAAATGACAGCCGGGACTTACCACAAGCTCGCATGTGCGCACGTATCTATGAACATAAATAAAACACCAATCACATAGGTCACGAAAAGAGCCTGAATAATAAAATACATTTAGCTTTACCGTACCATGTATTATGTTTTCGTACCAGCAAAGAATCGCGCTAAAAAATTCGAGTGCAAATCAAGAAAGACTTATTTGAATATCTACTGGCAAAGTTTAAGAGAGAGGTGAAAAAATATGGAATGCTGTAGTTACCGAACATTCTAGTTTCTTAGAGCTATATAACTAAAATACCATAAATAATACCAAATACCTGTGTAGGTTTTAAAGGCCCACCAACATAACAAACAACCACTTAGGAAACGAAATATCGGAAGTTTTCCATCAAATTATTCACAAAACTCCAATTCTATTTCACATAAAACAATCTCACCGTTATCAAAACCAACGTAAGAGTTTGAAAAATCAAATATGAATTTAGCAAAAATCAAACTTAAATTTTATTGTAACCGAGCATTTACGGCAGCTTTTGCGTTTTAGATCGGAATCGCTTTGTGGTAGTTTCGCCCGAAGCCATCGCCAGTCGCCTAGTTTTTACGGAAATGGGACGCTAGACGCAATCTCACGCTTTTTAAAGAACCACCAGGCTCTTTTTCCTTTATAAATTGCACGTCTCAACACTACAGGCTCAACTACGACTCTAAACGTACTTACAAACTGATCTTTGAGCCAAAGCTCACGTTTGAGTTTTATTTGAAATACAAAAAATTGGTAAAGGGCACAAACGGAAAGTGCTGTCAAGCGTTTCATATAAATGAAAAGCTTGACCCTTCATGTAGAGTTTGCGATGATAAAGATTTCGACTACTATGGACCGGCAAGTGATTTTCGCTTAATTCAGATGCTATCTCCTTTAATTGTGTACACCTTAGGCCATATTAGGCAAGGGAGAAGCTTTGCTTGGAGCCAAGCTGCTCCTTAATACCCTATTCTTCGCTCCTATCCCTTCTCCAGGGCTTGTTTACTCTATGGGCCATCGGTCTTTTGACAAACGTGGCCATGCCAAAGTCGCTTTAGCTAGACTATTAGGATTTAACATTCATAACTGTATTCAGATGAGCTAGATTCACCGAAGTAGTTAGTATCCAACTTACCAGTGGAAGTCGAAGTGTCCAAAATTGCTCTCAGTCGTAGCTGTATGCATAATTAGAGCATTAATAATGGAGGTTGAACGGAACAAGTTCGCTAATATACTAAAATATGGCACAAATAGTCGCCAGTTAACGACGTTCATCGTTCAAATGGATTCTTGTATCCTTTTCTTGTTCTTGGATTAACTAATTATTTATATTTTACTTTATTTATAAATAAATTTGAAAGAACTTACTCTGCTTGTCTATCAGCCTGCCTGTCGTCTGTCGGTTCTTGAATATTAGTATGAGTCACTTATTTTTGCAGAAAACACTGTTACAATGCAATTGTGTTATAAAATTTACAACAAAAATAAAACAAATATATTTACGAGCACCCAAAACACGTTCACAAATGTAATTTCCACCGTGTATTTTTCAATTTTCCATGAGTAACGAAAGGGATTTAATGCTTAATCCCTAATTAAGTCGCCCTTCCATGTAAAGGGTTTCACGTGGTGTGCGGAAGTGCGCGAGTCAGCAATTATACAGCACTTAGGTTCCTACATATAGAACTCGTCTGTAAATACGTAAGTTAAGATTCAGAAAAAGTTCGGCTTTGTAAATCGTAGCCTTCATCTCTCGAAATCAAAAATAAATAAGGTAAAAAAAGCAAAGAGTGTATTTTACTAAGCTTGAAGGAAGTAAGTAACATGTGGGTAATAACTTTCAAAAAAATGCCGAAATGATGTTTAAGCTCCGAAATAAAGCTGTTAAATTAGAAAGAGATATTATCCACTTGTTACTTGTTTAACTTGTTGACAATTTAATAGTACATTATGATATAAGTGCGGTAAGTTGAAAATAACAGCCGAGGCGATATTGACAGCCCGAGTCGTAGGCGAGGGCTACAAGAAAGCAGAGGCTGTAATTATCAAAGCGCACGTATGTCATACGACGTTTTATAACATATTTGCGAGGAAATAAATAAAACTCGGACGACATTTTCAAATAAAAACAATACAGCGAAAAGAAAAAACGCTCGGAATAATTTTTACTTGTTGACAAATTATGAAATTAGCGATGCACGCGCATCTGCGCTTTCTTTTAAGGCTTAGGCACAAAAACAGCCAGTATTATAAGGTAAATTCATATTTTTGTGCTTTGTTACAGATAAATGGTTGCAATTTATAATCGAAATTAACTAAATTAAAGAATTAAATGTTTATATAATATATTTTATCTCCTAAGTTATTTTTATTCATAAAATGTTGACCACTTTTCTGACATAAAAAGTCTTTGCTAAGATTTAAAAAAGAGATGAGATGCGACGCGATGCGACGCTGCGCGCACACTTTTAAGAGCGATTCAAAATATAACTTTATTTTCTACACGAAAAGATACATATTTCGTTGTGAGAATTCAGAATACGTTGCGCAGCGTCGCGTCGCGTCGCGTCTCGGTGTGAGCTGACTCTTAGACGGAGCATTTTGATAAACCGTGCGTTTTACATTACATTACCGCACTAGTGCGTACTGAGATACATCACGATACTGAAATTGTTAAAATAAGAGACCCTTTACGAGCAAATGTGTTATAAATTTAATTTATTGACATTTCTAATTATTCTAATAACTTCTTGTAAACTAATAATAATTTTATTTAATGTTAAAGAATTTTGCATGCTGCGAGGTAAAATGTATCGGGACTCTCCTTAAAATTACCAATATATAAAAAAATACAAGAAAGGAAAAAAAAACGAAAGAAAAAAAAAGATAAAGAGGAATCATTTATTTGCCAATAATGTAGGTAAAAAGTACCTACATTATTATTATTATTATTTCATTTATTTCAGGCTATGTCCATAGTAATAATAATACACATAATATACATTATTGGCAAGTAAATAATTTCTTTCTTTCTTCGTTTCCTTTCTTTCTTTCCTCCTTTCTTGAAATTTAGGCAAATTACAGCCAAAATAAAATCATCGCTGTAAAACCCTAGTTTTTCGTACAATATTTTTGTGAATTATAAAAAAAAAAATGTATGTATAAAAGACCTGACTTTACTTAGGTACGGTAATAACTGGCTTATGATATGTAACCTATAATCTAGACTAGGTCCCAACACGACAATTGATAGTATAGTAATTAAGGCCAGACTAATCATTCTTGTTCATATTTTATTAAAAAGTGGGTAGTTACGTGACCTATTTATTAATAATGTTCATTTAATTGAATTTTAACTACTGCTCCAGATCCAAAACAAATTGATCAAAACAAAATAAATATTAAATATTTTTATATAATTATATTTGGAAAAAAATGTATGCACAGTTTTTAAAAAAAAAATTCGCTTGAAACCAGACACCACCTACTAAATAAGAAGTACTAACTAAAGTATCTTTCCCTTTTTTCAACGCTGAGAAAAGTATTTTTATACAAGGCTTGCTTTTGGTACCAACTTGCCTGATGTGAAGCGATGATGCGATCTAAGTACACGCACTAAAAGAAAAATAACACTTACCCCATCAAATCAGACGAAGGGAAGTCTCTCTTTTGTCTGATTTAATGGGGTAAGTCAGGTTCAAACCAATGGGTTACCCCATTAATTCAATACAGGCAAGACTTTAGGACCTAATATAATATTCATGATCAAACCTTTTCAGTAATTTATAACCTTACTGTAGCGTTTGCGTTCAATAGGTAATGTTCTTTGCCTAAATCGATTAACATGTAGAAGTTATTTCAAGAATTTGTTTGGATTACAATTATTTACAACTACCTTCTGGTCCCGGTATGTTCCGTTACGTTTTAAATGTAGCCTATGACACTCGGCGATAATGTAGCTTCCCGTTACCGAAAGAATTTTCGAAATCGGATGAGGTGTTCCGAAGTTTACCCCCTACTTTAAACTTACAAACAATGTTTCCTGTTTTGTTTTTTCCTCTTTATAATATTATAAGTAATAAGTATGAGTGACCTTTTACCTCACTCAGCCAACCGATTTTAGTGAAACTTCATACGCATAAGCAATATTCATAGATCTAAAAAGTAACTAAAATTATTTTCTAAAAATAAGTGTTACGGCTCAATTAGGCCGATTATAAATTATCTATAGAAACAGAAATGTCCAATTATCTTAGTCACTTTTTAGACCTATGTATCCTGCTTATCCGTATGAAGTTTCATTAAAATCGGTTCAGTCATTTCGGAAAATAAGGACTGGAAATTTTTATGAAATGGTATAAGGTATAAACGCTCTGAAGTAGTTGAAAAGATACAAAATCCAACCTCACGGTATAAATAACACTGCTGCACTGCTACCAACTCTTTCACGTAATTAAAATGTCGTTCACAACAATACAAAATGTTATGAATATGTAAATATTGGTTTCCGGCCACGACCAATACTTCAACATGAAATGAAAATTATTGATACAGTGAAAATTCGTCCATTATTTTATACAAGGTGCTATTTTGCATCCTCGTCAAATTTCAGGAGGTGGTCACAAAAGACATAAATAATCAATTAAAATTACGGTACCAAGTTAATTAATAATAAACGCTGTTTTTTTGGTTTTTCAAGTTTGACAATATTTCAGAATAACCCCCTTAACGTGGATTAGGGAATAAGAAATTATCGAATTAACGTTTGACATTGTTTGTATGTGCAAGCGAGGTTATAAGGCAAGAACCAGACGGGCTGCGTTTAAAACACGGGTGGTTCACACTTACCGATTTCCGTAAATAAGAATAAAAATAAAAATTACCCACCTAGTTTATTATTGATTCGGGACGAGTATCATTAGCATAGTTACCTCCTTAAATTTGACGAGGATGCAAAACAACACCTTGTATAACCCGCTTAAAACGGCTTTTACTAGGGATGTTAACGTTAGGTACATATCGTCATTTTTCCACAGGTTTACATTGCTAAGACTTCGGAAGTTCAAGATTTTAATACAGGTCATTAGGTTTTTATCTATTATCAGACTAATGAACGTAG
The DNA here is from genome assembly GCA_963082945.1 of Cerastis leucographa. NCBI lineage: Eukaryota > Metazoa > Arthropoda > Insecta > Lepidoptera > Noctuidae > Cerastis > Cerastis leucographa. The sequence continues at coordinate 9,582,789 of OY720385.1, read as the reverse complement.
ATATAGGTATATAATTAGACTGAGCATGAAGTCCTAGTTTTGTTTCCCGGGTCTAGCAAAGTGTAATTGGGTTTTTCCATCAGGAATTTCTCAGTAGCAGCCACAGAGTCTGGATTTGTGCACGGTTGATGGCAATAGGCGCGCCCCCTTTTACATGGGACTTTAACATAACTGGCGAAATGTGGGTGTACTATTATTTACACCTCTGCCTAACCCTTACGGGATTACAGGCGTGATGGTATGTATGTATACAATTAGGTAGTTCTTTCACCTCTTCCCAGTTACTTTCTAAAAGCGGAGAACTTAGAAGTCACTGACCCCATTACGTGTTGCTCTTCCTTATAAGAAAACACTCGCCGAAATTACCTCACGGTTTTAAAAGGAGCGCCTTTAAAAGAGGTCAAAACTCGCAAGATTCATATTTTGCATGCATACCCATGCCTCGGAATGGGGTTAATTAGTGTAGCATATAATATGTAGATAGATCACAAGCATGGCGCTATCAGGCAGGCGCACACGTCGGCACATGCTTAATTGGATGACTCCTGCATAAGTGATACTAGGGGGTACGTAGTTTAGGCACTAGACGACACCACGTCGACGTCGCAAAGCCTCTCTGGAACTACCGCTGTCATGTAATTATGCAGAAAGCTTTACTACTTTACAATTCACTATGCAAGAATACTGGAGCATACCGAATCATAATCTGCCTAGCCTTTTCCAAACTATATTTTGGTGAGCTTCCAGTCTAACCGAATGCAGCTGAGTATCAGTATTTTACATAGAGCGACTGCCTATCTGACCTTCACAACCCATTTAGTACTGGGTAATACGATACCCCTTGATAAGACAGGTTGTCAGACTTTCAGGCCACTGACTACCTGTAACGACTGTCGAAGATCTACAAATGACAGCCGGGACCAACGGCATAACGTGCTTTCCGAGACACAGAGGAAAGTTGCTATGTAATGGGTCACCCATCCACGGACCAACCTAGGTAAGCACAGCTTAACCTAAAGATCGACCCGGGCGGGTGTTATTATTTAACCACGAGCTCCGTCTGTAGCATACCGACTATCACGATATAATTTTATTAGATAAAATTCAAAGGAAAAAGCTCGTTTTTCAGAAACCCTTGAACCCCATTTTCATATTGCAAAAAATACAGCGCTTACCCAGCCTTAAATCCCTGGATGCCGCTATAAATATGAAGCTAATATCTTTACAGAAACATTATGTCAGCACTGAACCACAGGGGCCTTACTGAAACCTGCTTTATTTTTCGTAAATGTAATAAGTTTTCGTGTAACAATGTGAACGTGAAAATAAACACGCAATTTACTTTTAAAACTTACACGAATCTTGTTGGTGTAATTTTTCACACAAACACGACAAAATTTAGTCCATGCAGCTGAAGTAATTAAAACGGGTAGGTTTAAACTAAGTTATTCCTTTGAAATATTAATTGAAGCTGAAGGTTCTCGTACGTTAACTTATAACTTAGCAATGCAATGGCAATCAAAATTATGAATATATAGTAGTAGTAGGTGTTTGGAAATTTTCATGGGAGAAATACATTATAGTTCTACAGCAACAACTTTTTGGATAGGACCACTAAAAACAAAAAAGTAGTCCCATACATTTGGGTCAAGTAGTTATTGAAACTTTGTGCTTTAGACATAATTATATTTTTTTTCACGATATCGCTGGTCGCCCCATGGAGATGGTTCAGATGCACGATTTTGATGGTCTGAATATGACCACACCTTTCAGGTAGTTACATGATAAATATCGAACCTTTTCAAAAATTTAAGCTAGTTGAGTGCAAATATTGATCGTCACAGTGAAAAATTCGTAGGCACCTTTATAAAGCTCAATTTCTGGCGAAGTGGAGTTAAACGGTTTTTGCACAAATAACCCCGTAATTTGTTGGGCAACTGCTGAAAAGTTTTAAATTTCGTCAAACCCCTCTGAAATGGAGAATGGGTATTAATTTATTAATAGTAGCAAGTTGCGCGTACCGAATTGTGTTAATTACTGAATAAATTATTGAAATATTCAATGACATCGTAGCACCATTTTCATGAACTTTGGGGACTTTGATATGCCAATTCTATTACGAATGTTCACCTAAACGACGTTGCTAATGTTATTTTAATGTAGTAGGTACCTACATTTACTTTTTATAAAATATTCTACGATACACGAGAAACCGCAAAATGCAGAATAAAATAAATATGATTTGGCCTTCAATACAATGAAATTCTGTATCAATCTGATGCTGCAGTCAGTTTAAGAAAATTAAAAAAAAAACCCAATTTGCATAGCGGAATACATTTTTGAATGGAAACGTTTAATACAATTCCTAGCGAATGCATTAAATTTTGTGCAAAAGTAGTAATATTGTCATATTTAACCTGTTAGGTATTCGAATTTCTATAATTACAAGATACAAGGTGGTGTTTTGCATCCTCGTCAAAATTCAGTAGGTTGTCACATCCTAACTAATATTATAAATGCGAAATAAGTTTGTTTATTACCTTTTCACGACTAAACGGCTGATCGGATCTTAATGAAATTTGGCAAACAGATAGATTTCAACCTGAGGATGAACATAGACTATATATCATCACGCTACGACCAATAAGAGCAGAGCAGCAATGAAAAAAGTTGCGAAAACGAAAAATGTAACGCAAACGAAGTTGCGCGGGACAGCTAGTAAGACATAAATAATCAATTGCAAGTGTTTGTATGTATGAAAGCGTGGTTATAAGGAGAGGATCAGACGGGCCGCGTTTAAAATACGGATAATTCACACTTCCGATTCCCGTAATTAAAAAATAATAAAATACCTTCCCATTTTATTATTGATTCGGGTCGACAATCATTAGCATAGTTACCTCTTTGAATTTGACGAGGATGCAAAATAACAGCTTGTAGAACTTACCCTGCTGAAATTAAGTCAATTAGTAAAATTATAATGAAGAGCTTTAGCGTCAGCCAGGTTTATGTTCGAATTTTACGTTTTGGGATTATTAAAGAATTATCTACACTAAAAACGTGTGAATAAAGAGTGAAACAGCATTTTTTTTTTATTTAAAAAATATGGAATACTTGCTTTCGCCCGGCGGCTGAAAATTATCACACGGAAACATTAAAAATATCCTAAGTGCTAAAGCAAGTCATAGATTACCTTCACACCATTATTTTCGAAATATGCTCAGCCGTTAAAACCCGAAACATACCTACATACAGACAGCATTACTTTCGAATTTATAGTATTGGTATTTATTGCTTGACTTTATTAATTAAAAGTATTTCGATACCCTTGGCTCAATTATATCGAGACAATTGACAGCAGTTCCCTTGTCTATAAATACTTACAAACTTTGATGACCAATTAATCTGTCAACGGTTGTGATCACAGCAATTTTCCCTTTGACGGTTCAATGTAAATTGTATCAGTCTCTTTAGCTGATTTTATGACGGTGTACTTTAATAATAGAGTTCCCCTGAACGTTTATGTTCGCGATGGTGGATCTTGGTGGAGTTAAGCAATCGACGTGGAAGATATTATAGTGACAATATCTTTTCAGTCACACTTATTGTCGAGGGATATCAGAAGCAAGACGTTTGCCCTGCTGTTGGTTGTTGATTGGAAAGAAATAAAAAGAAAGATTTAAAAAATATTTATTAGCCTCGCTCAGGACGAAACAAAATGCTAAAAAATAACAAAAAATCATAATCACGTTTAAAATAAGCACGTTAAGCTGTTGGTTTTAACGTACTTTCCGAGTCACGGAGGTTTCATACCACCAGCTTCTACACCCCAGGCAGGAACTAAAAAACTCCTAATAGGAAAACCCAATTTCACTCAACCCGACCCGGGAATCGAACTCCCCACGCTCAGCAATCACGGACCATCAAGGAATGATATGCAGTGTGTAAACAAGCTGTAATTATTAAACAACTGTTTAAGTATGCAAGCATAACGTTTCAATTAACATGGCAGCTGACAAAATAGTGTATAATGAGTTTGTTATTATGTATAATTAATTAGGTACTGTTCATTAGAGGATGTGGTCCATGGAAATATGATATTTGGTTGATACTAAATAGTGGATAAACTGAATAAGTAAATGAAACATGTCACTGGATTATCAAATTATTCAGAAAATATAAGAGATATGAATAGTTATACATAATTTACAAACTGTAAACAGACTTAAAAGTATGAAAAAAAAATTAAAAAAAAAACCCGACAGAAAAAAAAACTAAAATTAACTTAATCCAAGCGTCGTAGCGTTGGCGGTGCGCTTTGTTTTGTGCTTGTGCTAAGCGGTCTTCTTAGCGGTCCCCCGACGCTACGACGACGCCGCTTGGATTCATTTATTTTTGTTTTTTTAGAGGTTTTTTCTGTCGGGGGTTTTTTAAAGTTTGTATTAAATTTTTATTTCGTGCTTTTTAAACTTAAATTATTTTTTCTTAGCCTTGACTGTCCCGCTCCTGGGCATAGGTCTCCTCCCACTCCTTTCACTTTCCTCGGTGTTGTGTCTCTTCTCGCTAATGAACGAAAACAACGAAACTAAAAACGTAAAACAAAACCCGATTTTTTGGGGGGAGGGAGAAGGTGCAGCCCCTCCCCCCCCTGGCAATGCCCATGGTGGCAAATGACAAGATTTCAATGAATGTGTTGACCAGACCCGTAGAAGTTGTTTGTATCCCTTCATCAACTAGGTTAGAGGTAGATTTTCTCGAAACATAGCTAAGAACACTCTCGATTAAGACACCTTTCAAACGAAACAAACTTTATCAAAATCAGTTCATCCGTTTACGAGTTACGATGGCACAGACAAACACACAGATACACACGTCAAACTTATAACACCCCTCTTTTTTGGTCGTGGGTTAAAAACCAATTGGTACGTGTTTGAGCCATTTGAGGTTTAAACCCCTAAGTGTTTTATGGAGTTCGTGTGCCCCCAGCTAGTCCTTCGGGATAGCGCAAAGTGAAGTATCGGCTCCTCCTGGGACTGGCTGACCATTTTGACCAAAAAATTAGCCTCGCCATTCAACGTGGGAATGCGGCCGGCCTTCTGGGAACTTTTCCCGTTGACAACGATACAGATTTTTTTTGTCACTCTGTAATTAGCACTCAAATTGCCACTATTGTTGTGGGATGTAAAAATACATTTCCGATAAAGTAAATATTTCAAAAAACAGCAAAGAAAAACCCCATTAAAAGAGTAAACCAAATTTGTCGATTCGCGGCAATATTTCTACTCCAAAGAACCATCAATCAAGTATAAAAACCATTTCGTTGCGCGCTTCCCGATTTAAAATATTATGTAATCATCATTTTTCAGTCATTTTTTAATCAATCATCCCACTACTAACTGATGAAATACTAGAGATTTAATAGGTATATAAACTATTGAATCAACTCTTCTGTTTTAATTCACATGCTTCTGTTTTTATTACTTCTTTAATAGAACTTTAAATAAACAATGTGTTAGTAGATGAAGATCTTTTTATTAGATTAATAAAGTAGCTATGGGTAATCCATATGGGTAGTCAGGTACTTGTAATCATATTCATATCTATCTTTATTTGCATTGCATAACGCGGAGGAATCTTACCGTGTACTTAAGGTGGAAGCGACAGGGTGGCCCGTGAAATTCAAATTTTGTTACGTTTTTTGCAATTTGCCGGTCAGTGTCAGGTTTTATGTTGAATAAAATATGATACGCGACTATAAAACGTACGTATTTACATAGTCGTGGTTATAAAATCATCAATACAACCCCTTTAAGTTCATTTGATCCCAATGAATAACTATTTCATGAAAAAGCCATTCTATGGATATACAAGTTGTTGTTTTGCTTCTCGACAAATTTCAGGAGGTGTTCACAAAAGACATAAATAATCAATTAAAATGACGGAACCAAGTTAATTATTAATAAACGCAGATTTTTTTTGGTTGTTTAAGTTTGTGAATATTTCAGAATAACCCCCTTAACGTGGTTTAGGGAATAAGAAATGATCGATTAAACGTTTGAGATTGTTTGTATATGTGTAAGCGAGGTTATAGGGCGAGAACCAAACGGTCTGCGTTTAAAACACGGGTGGTTCACACTTACCGATTTCCGTAAATAAGAAAAAAAAATACCTATCCATTTTATTATTAATTAGGGACGAAAATCATTAGCATAGTTACCTCCTTGAATTTGACAAGAATGCAAAACAACACCTTGTATATTGATGACTTAATGATTATAACTCAGTAAAGCCATATAAGTTACGACCGTGTCCGCTTCCAACTTTTTTTTTTTTTTTTTGCGGATGGGAAATCATCAAATGACTTCTCCCGCTCTGGGCGGAGCGGGAGGGAGTGTCAGACTTGTACTGACTAAAACCCACCCATGTTCCTTCTTCGCCCTTTGTGTTCCAGGGCCGCGGTATCTCTTTCGAACAACCCGCAGCCCTGGCAGGCAACGGCCCTTTCGGACCCCTTCCGGTTTGCTGACATCTCCTTGAGGCGCGCGTGGAACACGTACGCGCCGTCGACACGGCCTGTCGTCATGAGACGGACGGACGGTGAGCTAGCCCATTACTCACCGTCCACAGGCTCGCGCCTACGGTGGCCGGGGGCCACTGGTTGCCCCCCGACGCCCGGGGCGTCTCCCGCGGCGGCTGGGACGTGAGGTTCTCTCCCTCTCACGTTCCGCCACCTCCTTCGCTAGCATGACTGCTTCGCAGAAGGAGGCGACGGCATCCCATTCCCTCTCGCTCCAGACCATGGATTGAACCAGGGCCGGACGCGAGAGGTCGCCGCCGCCAATCACCGCTACGAGGACACGGCGGTGCTCAGCCCAAGCGGGGCAGAGCTCCACGGTGTGCTCCACCGTGTCCTCCGGCCGATCTTCGCAATGGTAACACCCGGGCGTTTCCTCCCGCCCGATTCGGTGCAGGAACCTCCCGAAACAACCGTGTCCGGTGAGGACCTGCGTCAGGCGGAAGGTGAGGGCGCCGTGCCGCCTCTCTAGCCACTCCTCAAAGAGGGGACTTATCGCCACTATTGTGGCGTGCCGTGCACGTGGTTGCGACAGTCGCTGTCTCCATGTCGCCATGAGATCACGCCGGAGGTCTGTCCGCTGAGCGACAATTTGCCGCGGCAGCGGAGTTTCCCCCCGACGTAGTGCCTCCGCGCGCCATTCGTGCAGGCGCGCGAGGACTATCGCCTCCAGATCCCATGGCGGCAATCCGGCCAAGAGGCTCGCCGCCTCGCCGGAGATCGTACGGTACCCCCGGACCAGCCTTACAGCTACCACCTTCTAGGGCGCGTTCAGGTAATGGGCGGCTCGCCGCCTCAAAGAACGCGCCCACACCGGGGCCCCGTAAAGGGCCATGGACCGCACGACCCCCGCATAGAGCCTCCGGCAGGAGGCGTTTGGACCCCCTAGGTTGGGCAAGAGCCGCTTGAATGCAGCCCCTGCCCGTTCCAGTTTGGGGGCCAAACGTCGGAAATGCTCCACGAAGTTCCACCGGCTGTCGAGGACAAGCCCTAGGTACTTCAGCGTCGACTCGACGCCGATGGGAACCCCTCCTACCGTCAGTATGGATCCCGACGGTGGCGCATTCCGAGGCCCATGAAAGCACATGGCCTCGGACTTGTGCAATGCCACCTCGAGACCCAGTTGCCGGATTCTCTCCACGACTATCGCAACCCCGCGTGTCATTAATTCGGCCGCCGCCTCGTGCGACCTCCCCTGTGCCAGCACCAGCGTGTCGTCAGCGTAGCAAACTACGCTGACACCGCTAGGGAGGTCAGCGCGCAGCACCCAGTCGTAGCCGATGTTCCACAAGGGCGGCCCCAGAACCGATCCCTGTGGAACACCGCACCTCTCGCCGATTCCATTCTCCCGTACGACCGGGGTAGATGACGGCCCTATCCGTCAGGTAGTCCCCGACCACACGACGAAGGTAGGTCGGCACGGCATGTTGAAGGCGTTGGCGATGTCAAGAGACACCGCCAAGACGACCCCACCCCGAGACACTGCATCCCCCGTCGTGAGAGCCCTCACGCGCATGATGGCGTCCACCGTCGGTCCGCTTCCACCTTAAGGTGCAATTGTTTCTAATAATTACTATTAATACTTAGTCAGTTAATAAATTACCTGTCAACAATAATATTAATTTAACTATTTTTAATTAATTGACTAACCATTAGTGACATTTATTTATAGATCAATATTGATCAAGATGATTGATATTGATGAAGATGTGTTACTGTTTGTTAAATTTTATGATCCTTGGCGATTGAAATAAATGATTCTATATTATTCTAATCCTTACACAAATTAAATCACATGTTTATTTTTACTGACCTACCGAGAACGTTTTATCTCCTTTATTCTTTGTAATAACACAACTTTTACATTTTTAAATATTTTTAAATGTATACTTAAACTAATACATAAGTATTATAAAAACTTTAGTAGAAAATATAAAAATATGGTCATTAATAGCATATTTACTTACAAAATACTCCAAAGCTGTAGTGGCACATTTAAAAAGCGATACAAAGTTAATGTTGACAGTGGGCTCACCGCATTAGAGTAAGCTCGCTCGCTCCGCTCTCCGCTCTGTCAGTTGTGGCGAAACTCCATTAAGATACCGAACTGAAATACATTTATCTCGTTTAATATTACATATCGTATTTTACAAGTCAAATTCAGTACTGAAACAAAATGTATCGTAAAAAGTGACATGGACAGGTCAAACGGGCGCCATTTTTAACATTTGTGCGGGAATAGATAACACATCAATATAGTATCCTGTTGAAAAAAACAGTAACCGGCACATTATTTCCTTTTATACATATAGGTATTTGTAAATATGTGAGAAATTTTATTTATTTACCTTTCAAAATGATTACCGTCGTTATTAATATGATATGTGATTCTGTGAGTTTTGGTTCTAAACAAATACTCCTGGCACAATCGAATGTTCAATCCATTTACGAGTATTTGTGTGGACAGATCTTTTAACTGCTTGTATAACACAATCAGTTCTTTTAATTATCACATAAATTATATTATATACTAGGTAGAAAACATTATTTTTACTTATTGTATTTAATAACACTTTAGTACATTCATCCAATATTCTTTGTTCAATAAGAATAGAACCCAAGAGCCCGATTCTCGAAGCTTTTGTCATTCGAATACTAAACTGTTTCTACACATTTTTATTTTCTTACATGACAGAAAACCTTTAGAAATTCAAAGGTAACCGCTTTGTACTAATGACGTAAAAGCAATGTAATAAAAGCTTTTAAATCCGTTACGTACAAAATAATTTCAAATATAAACGTACAAGTAAATAAAAGAATATATAAATTACTTCATTGCTAACAAAACCACTTACAAACATGAAACAAAAGTATGTCCGATGTTAATTCTAGGGTCAAGTGGACCCTAGAATTAACATCGGACATACTTCTGTTTGTCCGATGTTGCGGGTTTGAGAGTTCAATTTCGTCAGCAGTTTCCAAATAGAACTTAATTTAGTTCCTCGACGTATATATTCTGGACATGACCTTTTAGCGGTAGACGTCGGTGATTAGTTTCAGGGGCCCTTAACCGACATGTCCTGTGTAACGTGTAGCTGTCAAACGTTGATATACGACTTCCATACTAGTTTGAAATTGAGCTTTGTGGTCCCTGCTAATAGCTTGCTAATGGAAGAGCTGTAGTTAACAGGTAACAGTTATCCTTGTTTGCTAAACAACAAAAAAAAACAAACTTGAAACAACCTGGAGAGCTGAGGTGTAGTAAAGTTTAATCAGATTGACACTAATTTGTTGCAAAGTCTCTCCAAGTGGAAGAACTGTCAGTTTGATTTAAATATAAGCGTTTTCGAAGTTCTAAAATAAATTAAGACTCTTTTCTTGGGTTGAATAATAAAAAAAACCTCTTATAACCACTGAACAAATCCTTTAACGTTATGAATATTCAATAGGGCAAAGTGGGGAAGCGCTGCAATAGAACAATACACTGATAGATTTTTTATAGGACTTTGAAAGTTTAGTTCTATTTACGTCAGTCTAAAAAGTGCGCGTCCGTCTAAATGACTGACAGTAGAGAAGACAAATGGCCATTAAAGTGTTCCTAGGAAGATAAAATGGGTTACGGAACAACTACTAGCTGACAGTTAAGCGTAAACTTTATGACATGTAGTGAAACACTAGAGTAAATTGGAATTTAATATTTACACAAGTTAGCTTGTTTAACCTTTGTCGGAAAGTGGATTATTACATCTAAGAATGCTTTATAGAATTCATGATTAGATGTTAATATTTTATTGGTTGCTGTTCAACTATTGGGTTATACACGGTGTAAACAACTCATTGTTTACACCGTGTAAAGTAGGTACTAAAGGGTAACGGTACTAAAGTAGGTACTAAAGGTTAAAGGTACTAAAGTAGGTACTGAACTCATTCAGTACCTACTAATATTAATATTATACATATTAAAAAACAAAATCGGTTTTTGAAAAAAATCTTGGTCCATACATTTTGACAGGGTAGATTTTTTAACGATACTAATAAATAAAATTGAAGTATCTGTGCGTAATTTCAAAATAACAGCTTTTACTGGATGCGTACAAAAGTAACCTACTTATTATGTTTTTGTCTGTCTGTTTTGGTATAGCTGATGTTATAAGGAACAACTTATGCAACTTTTATTTTAGAAAAAGATTGGGGTTCCGTACAAAAAAAAACCTTGAAATAGTTAACATAATCCGATTCAAATAGGTGGGAAGTAATAATTTAGTATGAATTTCTTGCGGACGTAGGTCGCGGACAACAGCTAGTTATAACCTACGAAAAGTTTGAACGCTGGTGAGGTTTAAATCATGTCTGTACTGAATTCAGCAACAGTGAAAATACTAGATTGGTATTAAGTAGGTTACGGGCTTAAACAATATCACGATTACAAGCTACCTAAGCTCCAATTAAATCGGGACAAATAACAGCACAAAACAGGAGAAAAGCAAATCCAATTATGTAAGCAAATGTACTCGAGAAGAATTTACAATTCATGTGAACAGATTAGCAGTTGTTTTCTTTTCTCAGTAAGAACCCGAGGCGACAAGAGACTTACTGTTGTTCGTGTCAATACAAGCAGTGTTGTTCGTAGGAAAATAAATTTGTCGAGGAAATGTGTGCTCAGTGAAGTACAAATCAAAGTTGTTTATAAGATTTTTGTTGCAAAGTTCCTGTTACTTTAAAAGATGCCTATTGTCGGGTAAAAATAATTAAGAATTTAACGAATAAGTATACCTACTAAATAAGTATGCTTAAAAATAAGAATTTTATAAGGTTTTTTCCCGAGCAGCTCGTGGCTGAATAGAAGTTAAGCAGCACTTGCCTAGGTTGGTCCATGCACTGAATTTTCTCCGAGCCTCGGTAAACACGTTGACAGTCGTTACTGGTAGTCAGTGGCCCAAAATTCTGACAACCAGTCTTACCAAGGGATATCGTATTACCCAATTCTGACTGGGTTGTGCAGGTCAGATAGTTGTCGCTCCAGGTAAAATACTGGTATTCAGTTGCATCCGATTAGACTGGAAACCGACCCTAACATAGCTGGGAAAGGCTAGGCAGATGATCACTAAAAATAATAAAACGGTTTACGCAAAAACTATGGACTGTCTGAGCCCTCTCCTCAAATATTTGTCAATGCTTATTTGTTAATGACACTTCGCTTCTTTATGAGGAATTAGGAAAATATTAGCCAAGCGGTAAAGAGGTTTTTGAAATTCGGAATCCACTTATTGTGGAAAGCCGTATTTATAACCTCATTTTCTTATTTTTATTCATTTCATTTTTATGATTGTTTCACTGAGTTTACTTACTGCCTCTGTCTGTGAACAAATTATGTAAACGACATTGCCTAAATTATTAAACATAAAATAAAACCACAACTGTCTTCAAACAAATCTTGATTGTTCGGACTAAAAACGTAAAGGAATTCTCAAGCAATTTGTCAAATCAACAAACATTTACATTCCAATTCATCAATAGGCACGGAAAGCCATTTAGGCTGACTGGCACAAGGTCTGACCTTGAAGAAGCGGCCTTTGAAGTACTTGAAGCAACAAAAGATAATTGAAACTAATCTATGCGATGCTTCGCTTTTTCCAATAATTCCAAGTGTTGAGCGGGGTTCACAATATCCACTCCAGCACGTCTGTGACTGACCGAGAGCCCTCCATGTCGTGTCATTATCTGCTGTGTCATGTAAACCAAGCCTTGAAAAAATTATCCAAGCCAAATAAAAGGCGAGGTAAGGTCAACTACACAGTGGAACTTTTCGACTAAGTTGTGTTTCTATTTTCCTGATTTATCTTTGCAAATGTAATGTTTTGCATTTTAAGTTCTAGTAATGTTTACGAGTTTTTTTATGTTTTTAGTAAATAAACATAGAACTATAGTTTAGTTTTATCTGATAAAATTCTTGGCGTGGCCAATCAGATATGACGTAAGATTATCTCATCTTTGAAATGTGACTTACTACATATTAAATGATTTATTATAAATAGAAAACAGTATTAAAGTAGGCATTAGTTCAAAAATACTGATATCGTGACTTAAATTGCTTCATATTTTAATTCATAAAAACCAAATCATACTAAAATAAAACCCAATCATATTCATATAAAATGATATTCAATAACCCTTCAATATGCGATGAAACAAAGGCCTTTAATCTCCAACGTCCCAGTGGTGAGCTTTTACCTAGGCTCGACCTAATTCGGTGGATTTGAAATTCAAATTAAAACTATGTCGGTAATTGCCGTGCTCGTTGTCCACTATGCAAAATGTTTCAGAGTATGTTTTATTTTATAAACTAATTTTGAAATTGTGGCTTTTAGAATAATCATAATATGAATCGAAATAATGAAGGAAATTAATAGCTAGAAAGAAAGTTTCTGCTGTGATGACGAGTAATAGAGAAATATGGAAGAAGAAGACATGCTGCGGCGATCCCAAATAAATTGGGAAGAGGGCAGGAGAACGTGTGACCTGTGTGCCTTGAGAAAATTAATATTGGTTCATTTATTAATTTAACTGACAAGTGCTGTTTCCTACAAAATTGTTCTATAGTTATTTTTAGCAAAAGTTAAATTTAGGTAAAACATTGACATACATTTTCAGATAAAAGTACTTATTAGGAATTATTTACCCAACGATAAAAAGGTAATATCAATATTTTTGCATTAAGTATGTGTCCTAAATCGTGTATATCAAAAGCCCGTGACCCGGTTTCCCGCGGCAATGGCTGCTATCTCCCCACTTAGCGAACGTCAACTCAGAACACGCCAAGAGAAGTCGCTGCACTTATTGGCTATCGGATATTGATAAAAGTTTTACATTGTGTTACCGCGTTTATTTTGACATTTTGAATTTTTGAACATCAAACTTTTGCTAGGGTTGCCCACCGTGTGGTTTTTTTCTGAAAAGTGTTATTCAGTTAACAGTTTTAATTTTTAGGATAGAATGAGGTTTTCTTAATACAAACTTAATGGTAATTTTTTTCATGTCTCCTACCAATGTTATACCTATTATAGGTTTATCTTTGGTTTAGTTTAAGCTTTATAATATCCTTAGTTTAAACCACCATCTAAAACCTATTAGTCCCTTGTCATTAAGATCGATAGTCCTGAAAGATATTACTTTGCTTGCGTGTAGTTGGATGAAAATCATATTGTGTAGATACAAGAGTTGAATTGATTTCTATTTGTATTTTATAAAAGAATAAAAAAAATTGTTGCGAATAAATAAGTTTTCAGGCAAAAGTCATCATAGTTAGTCATCTAGTATTATCATGTCTCAAATTGAGGTCATTTTGAAACATGAAAATAAACTGACTTCGAAATCGTGTTTTGGCAGTAAATCTTGTTTCCTTTAATGTTTGACTCATTTAAACCTGTTCGTGACAAGTTTAGGCTCATTAACTTTTATCGTAATAATTGGCAAAAACAGATATTTAAATGACGACAAAGTGCTTTCTTCGAAAATTTAAAACCAGCACCAAGCCATATTACAAACAGGTCTATTTATTATAGCTTTCAAAATCAATGTATATTAACGTTTCGAGTTTAATTTCACTAAAATCATTGTTTTAAGCCGGAAAGAGCAAAAGGTTTCGATAAAACAAACACTGTATGAAACAATAATACACTATGCGAGTATTGAATATTGGGAATATTAAAGTGAAAGCTTTTAACCTTATTGATGTTTGATTTGAAGGCGGAAACTGTTTTATACACACACACACATACCTACACCTGCATGCTGAAAAAATATCTTGTGTATGCATATTTTTACAGGATTGAATTAAAACAACTGCCTCGTTGGTCGAGTGATTGCAAGCGAAACTGCCGAGCGAGTGGTCCTGGGATCGATTCTCGGGCAAAATGTTATTGGGTGTTTCCATCAGCTACGGAGTCTGAATTTGTTCCCGGTTGATGGCAATAGGCTCGCCCCCTATTACATAAGATTTAAACATAACTGGCGAAATGTGGGTGTACTATTAGGTACACCACTGGCTAACCCTTCGGGTAACAAGCGTGGTGGTATGTTAGTGTTAATTAAAACAAAGCGAGCTTTACATTAGATTTTCCTAATATTAAATTCTTTGTACATTTTGTTATAAAATCGAAAATAATGATATATGAAAAATGAATTGCTCTATTAAAAAAAAACAGTATTGAGTTTTCAATTATTGCTCTGCCGGCAAATGACGTCACAATTCACTACACAATTGGAGCCGTTTGTATGCACTTTTATATGGACAATTTTATTACTATACGGCTGACAGCTAAAGTGGTTCGAGTTCAGAGTAAATTGTGCCAGATTTTTATTTGTGTAAAAGCTTTGTAACTCTTCTTTATAGAACTGTTTTTGTTTAGAAACGGGATATTTACCATGTTTGTTCAGTTTATCCGTGATTATGGTGCTTGCAACAGCATCGTAATATCGGGAACTTAAAACAAATAGTTATAAACGTGCTTAATATCCCGTTTTTAGTGTTAATGAGTGACCATGTCAGATCAAAAACTTTTCACTAGGTATTTAACTCATACTGGTATTTTATCTCGGCGGAGTGATTGATGATCATCAGTCACACGACAAATAAAGTAAATAATGCGCTGAAATCTACAAAACTAATAAGAACATCCGCAAATTAACCGTCAAGTTTGAAATGGATCTCAACAATGAATTACTTGTCGATATTACACAATAGGATTAGAACAATGAGCTAGTTTCGTAATCCGCCGATATGCCAAGCCAACTGAATTCTGTAATATAGCACACGACGGCTCACATAAGATCGATGACATGTTGAATAGATAGGTACCACAGTACCTATGGTACGATGAGCTATGGGAAGTAAATTACTTTGTCACCCAATGATAGATCATTATTGATCACCACAGTCACGGAATACGGACGCAATTCTAATGGCGAACTAAATTTGCAAGCCAATACTGCGGACCTATTCTGAAAGTCACTTCTAAACTCGAAAGTTTGATACAGGTGGATCTTCAACTTCCGATAGGTCTGTGGGTGGGTGACCGTCATAATATACCGGGTTTCGGAAAGCACGTTAAGCCGTTGGCTGTCATTTGTAGATCTTTGACAGTCGTTATAGGTAAAAATTCCTGAAAGTATGATAATCAGTCTTTCCAAGGGGTACTGTATACACAGTCCTAACAGTCAGTTCCAGGGTTGTGGAAGTCAGATAGGCAGTCGCTCCATGTAAAATACTGGTACTCAGCTGCATCATGTTGACCCAAGCCGACCCCAACAGTTGGGAAAAGTAGGTTACGCCGATGATGACTTCTACTCGAAACTCGAAAGGTGTCGAGGTGTAAATTCCCGATGATTTACGATGTCAATTTTAAAACAAATGAGTTTAATTGCCATTTGTGCACAGTTCCAAGAGTGTTTCTTAGTTACTGAGAACAAATCGGTTTAGGAACCTTATACGTGGAAAAGGGTTTTAGGTTTTGGACCTCTAGGAAGGCACTTTGACTGATCGCCAGCTGAAGTTACAAGGAAATTTCTAACTTGATAAGAGTAACATAGAACGGAGTAAATGGTTGTGTCAGAATAGTTAGTCTAGCTTTGCTTTTAGAAAGATTAGGAGCATGTCAAAGGCTTAACGAAAATCTGATGGAAAGGATAGGGACCAACGTGCTGCAAAATAATTCGTTCCTGCAAATGTAGTAAAAGTGGCTCATTTGACATCAATTTCCATGACCCGTCTATTAGGAGGGTGAACTAAGTAAATACATAATGAAGTAAGACGAAGTAGAGGAAGAGCAACGAAGCGATGGGTGGACTGTGAGAAGGCATGGTATGGCAAGAAGAAGAAGACACCTCCTGTGTCTGATGAGATGACGAGTAATACAGAAGTATGGAAGAATAAGACATGCTGCGCCAACCCCAAATGAATTGTGATAAGGGCAAGAACATGACGATTTATATTAGTCGATATGAGTTTTGTTATTTTAAGTTATTATAAGATTGAGATATTCCAATATTTGGAATGGAAGGAGAAAGGGGACGCCTTTGCCCAGCAGGGAAAAACTAAGCCATCTATCTAAAATAAAAAGTTGTGCCTAGAATAATCTATTAACTAACAAATTCTGCAGAACATCACTATCGACAAACACACGTACAACATAGATGATACATTATCTTCCTAAATTCCGCAACGGGAAACACTCAATAACCCCTTTTGGCAGACGCATTGGTGACCGATATTTTTATACAAGAGGGCGCCACCGGATCTTGATCTCTTTCAATTCCAATTTTATCATTAAATCAGCACATCTAAACCGCGTTTAGTGCTCTCAATGTTAAAATTCCGCAGCAATGATGGCACTAAAAAAATTGAACTCACTGTAAATAGTTTTACTATGTGCAAATCACGATTAGTTTTATTGGTGAAGTTTCTGCCTTTATTCAAGTAGTTTTTAACCCCAGAAAAAAAGAAGGAGGTTCGCAATTCGACACGTATATTTCTTTTTCTGTTCTAAAGTGAATTCTTCTTTTTCAGAGCAACATGTCCATCATCACTCTTCCACACGTGGGAGACGTTACTCCAGGAGGTAGAAGCTGACGTGCTAGGGTTCAACAACGCAGCCCAGTCGCTGGAGAGGCTGGTGTCAACACCACTCATAGAGAAGACCTTCCACATGAAGGTGCAGGCTCGGAAGCTGTTTGCCCATCGGGAGGGATGCGAGGTCATCCTCGGGAAGGCTGACGACCAACTGAACAAGGTACCTAACTGTTTTGTGATCTTCAATTGTTTTTTTGGAAGTACTTAGGCATTTATAGCAAAGGTGTGGCAGGAGTGTGTGCGTAGGGCCATTTGGTTTAAAAATAAAGTTTTTAATATCATTCAATTACAACAGACTTCAAGAAAAAAGGAGGAGGTTCTTAATTCTGTTGTATTTTTTTTTTATGCTCGTGACCTCATAACTCCCTCTAATATGAAATGTGTTTTATGGGATGCAAGTACATATGCTAACCAGAAAGTTCCGGTGGACCCAGAAAAATGTCAACAAAAACGGTTTAGTAGTTCGGTTTTTAAATCAAAATAGTTGGAAAAATATGTCATCCAACTAAACTAAATTGCGTATTTCCTACTAACTTCTAGTTACAACGTTAAATTAATTATTTACAATAATTGTGTGTTCACTACAACTCATCATCATCATTAGCCTATTATGTTCCCACTGCTGGGACACAGGCCTCCTCTCTATGAGAGGGAGTGGGCTGTAATCCACCACGCGGGCCCAGTGCGGGTTGGTAGATGTCACATGTCTTTGAATTTTTAGTTCTAGGACATGCCGGTTTCCTCACGATGTTTTCCTTCACCGTTTTTCACTACAACTAAAAAGGGGAAAACAAAAAACAAAAAAAAAATTTTTTTGGAAGTCGATTTTGTTTTTATTCATATAGTCTACGTTCTCTTCAAGTAGGTGGGAACAAAGTTGGTACGTATTATTATGTTCGAAGGCGAATTATTATTCGGATTATTAATGAGCTACTCATTTTAAAAACAAACAAACAACAATAAACGGCAGCCCCTTCGAACGACTCATAACAATATTTTACGAACTTTCAACAAAGTCACGTTTAGGCACTTAAAGAATTAACGTATTGATATGGGTCCACTAGATAAAACTACTGACCTAATTTGATAGAGCCCATACAAATTTTGCCGGTAATTGTAAAAGCTTAGCAAGTCACGCTAATAATTAATTAATTAAGGAATGTAACACCAGCATAGTAACACCCCATAGCCCTGAACGGGTAGACAGATAGGGCAGGAATGAGAACACGGAGTTCCCACGGGCTTTTGTGGCCGTATAAGCTCCTAACCTGATAATGTTTAGTGCTTTTATGGAACTATCGCCTGTTATCGGCCACATTTTGAACAAAACTTTTTATTAGAACAACATTGAAGTACGGAGTGTTTTTGTCTGGACGGTTTGAAGGTCCCTTTATTTTTGCTATAACTAAGTCACGATGAGAAACATGGTGTGATAAATAGATCGTACTTTATTGATCGTCGAACAAAGCTCTTTTACAATATTTTTAAATCTATGGGTACAATTTCAATGGTGGTCATATCGCTGATATCGCTGATTATAATGTATGCAATATACCGAATGATAATATTATGTGCGTCCAGGAGATAAAGAAAAACTAAAACAACCGAATATTTGAACGAGTGTTAAAATGTTGATATAGATTACGATTACACACTGGCAAACGACACGACATACCTCAAAGATTAATCTTGAACGGCGAAATGTGCCAAACATAAACCGAAAAAACGCGGAAAAAATATAAAAAGTCCATTCACGTGACAGAACATTGATTTTATCTTACCCTCTAAAAACTATAGCGTGGAAACAGTAGCGAATCTATCCGGAAATACCAAAAGAAATTAGATTTAAGCATCTATCCAATCCCAGAGCGAAGTGTGAGTGTTCGAATCTATTTGGCGCTCCCAAAAGGATACCAAGATGTGTTAAAACGAGATTACTTGGCCATTCCCCTTTGAGTCATTTAGGAGGCCTAATTTCTTCTATAATCCTTAATAAAACTTTCAGACCTTGGTCTAGGACCTACGGTTTACACAACGGGGATGATTTGACTAAAACTGGTCCTTCTAATCCACTTTATCCTTCATGTTATTTAAAAGTGTGACGATCCTTTAGATTTACAAAGAAAACTCATACTGTAAGTGCCTATAAATAATGCCATGGCTGAATTTTCCGTGCTGAATTGTACGGGCACCTCTAAATAATGCATTTGTATTTCTTTGAGATCGAGATGAAGTGCTATTAATCTTTTATAACTTTAACTCTTAACTTAAACGTTGGTGACGACGGTATAATGCTGACTTTACACCTGTTCCTAAGCTGGGTTCCTAATTTACGATCGAACATTAGTATCGAAATGAGGGTTTATATCTATTAGGTACACCTCTGTCTAATCCATCGGGGATTACAGGCGTGATGTTACGATATGTTGTGTTATTTTTTAGAAGATCGACTTATGTTGTCGAAACGACAGTCGATCACGTAACGGGATATAAAATCAAAGCTAAACTCTTTACTTTATTTATTTGATGTCTGTAAACCGCGCGCTTCCACGATTTTTCTCATTTTATTTTCCCATTTGTTAAGTACACAAATAATCTCAGCGGTTTGAACATTTTTCTTTTGACGACTTCATGTCTACTCTCGGCTTTGTAAATTAACAATTTTAATTTCATTTGTTTTATTCTTTCGCCCTCTTGGGTAATTTAATTTAAACTTAGTAAACGACTGGGTTTAATATTGCAACTGTTTAACTTTCAAGGCTTTAACCCACAATGTAGGTTTAACTTTAGCTCCATCATTAGTGGAAGTTCGCGCTTTATTGTTCGATAGTGATGAACTCGCCATACTCATTTTAATTCATTCAGCCAGCGACGATCGCTTTTATATGGCCTCGTTCCGACAGCATAAACCGACAAAAAAAACACGATCGCTTTATCGCATCGGGTAGTCGTCTATCCAGGTGGGGCTATGCAAAAATCGCCATCGAGAAATTAATTGCGATCGCATGTGATCTTTGTACGCTTCGCCGGGAGCACACTGGAAGCCAATCAGCCGTGCGGTGAGACGACCCGCTGTAGATTGTCGAGTATCGATAAAATTGATCGCTGCACTAAAAGCAGATACCTACATGTACCTACGTGTTTCGTGGCTCATTTTTCATCGCAAAATGCAATACAGTAAATCCGCTGAGGGATTAAGTAAGTCAATAAATAGAACAAAGTTTGTTACAGTTTTACGAAGCAAAACTAATTTCAAGTGTCATAAATACGCAAATAGATACACAGTGTCGGTATATTTTGTGGCCGTTTTCAAAACAACTCAAGCATTGTATAGCGGAGCCAAATTTTCGTAGCGAATATTAATGCAATACGACATTTTATTAGCGTTTAACTTGTTCGCAGTACGACTGTAGATACGACACCATTGTGAACATTTTAATGTGACAACATACAATAAGCGGCTTAAGTTCACAATACACTAGTGAAACGAACAGCTAATGAAAACAGAAAACGTATGCCATTCTGTGTTGTTGCAAATCGGTTACTAGGAAAATATCGAGAATAAGGAAAATCAAAACTATAAAATGAAACGAACGTGGAGACAATATTGAAAGAAGCAGATTGCTGTTGTGATTTTCAGTTCCGTATACGACCAAATGCAACATGCTTGTCTGTTCATACGTAAATATCTGAACTGTTTACATATTGTGACCGATGCACGTTGTAACAACATCGAAGTAGTTCTACAATATAGTCTATTACAAAAGCCTGATGAAATCTCTGACCAGTTCTGCTATCAATTCTCAAGTAAGCAGTTGATTCGTGGAAATAACAGCAGCAAGTAATATTAAATTAAAATGAGAACCATTATATTTTCACAATTTTGGGTTATTTTGTCCCTTAAATAATTTGAATAAGCCTTTAGAAACTGTTTAGTCTTTGATGATTGACCTCATAAAATAGACGCCAAAATAACTATTTTGTACCAAAATTAAGTTAGGTTAATTTAATTCTCATAGCTAAACTAAAGATAATTAGTATGACAAGAAAATGTCACGACATTATAAGAAGGAAAAATTAAAAACATTTCTTAATTAACTTAAAAGATAGGTAAGAGTCTGCTAATTAATTATCTATGCGAATACCTGTGGGCAAAAATCTAAGCTCACTCGTACTCTAGCGTAATTAATAATTTTCCCTGAGCATTCATTTTATTGCTAGGAGCAATGTTAATTACTTTTGATTACGTCAACAACATAGTGGCCCAAATATATGTTTTATCACCTAATCTACATGACTGCTTCTTTGGTCTAGGGCGCGACCACTAAGCATGAAGTCCTAGGTCTGGAAAAGTTCTATGGAGTTTTCCCATCAGGAATTTCCCAATAGTATTACGGAGTCTGGATTTGTGCCTGGTTGATGGCAATAGGCTCGTCCCCTATTACATGCATGGGGATCAGGTTCAGACATGAAGTTATGTATCATCTACCCACCGATAACACAAAGTGTTGTTTTACATCCTCGTCAAAATTCAGGATGTTGTCACAAAAGACATAAATAATCAATAGAAGTTACGGTACCTAGTTACTTATTAAAAAAACACTCTTTTTTTGTTGTTGTTTAAAATTGACAGTAGTTCTGAATGATCCCCATAACTTGGGAATACAAAATTATTGAATAAACGTTTGAGATTTTTTGTGTGTGAGTAAGCAAGATTATATGGCGAAGATCAGACGGGACGCGTTTAAAACACGGGTGGTTCACACTTACTGATTTCCGTAAATAAGAAAAAAAATATAACTATATATTTTATAATTGATTCGGGTCGAGAATCATTATTAATCATCTCCTTGAATTTGGCGGGGATGCTAAACAACACCTTGTTTACATGACGACACGTACAACTATAAGGCATTGATTCACATTCCGTATTCAAAATCAAAATATTTTTACTTTACATAGCCCTCTAAGGCACTTATAAAACGTCGACAAAAGGTGCACGTACCTATTCTAAATTGCCAATATAAAAAGCAAGACAATGCAAGCGCAGTTACATAAAAGAAGAAGGTACAGAAAATTGCTCGTTTCTGCGACCACTTTAGCCACTTAGGCTGTAGAATATTAATCGTGGATTGCTTCGAAACATCGCATCGTTTATGAAAATTGTTGGTAATGCAGTTTGTTGTTTAATATATTATAGTAATTATAGTATAAAATTAAAATAACCAGACGAAGCAAAAATATTTCTTTAAATATCAGCAAGCACACTAACTGCAATCAAGCGTCCTGCGTTCAGCGATCAGCCTTTTAGCACATGGAACCACAAATGGACGTCACATTGCAAAAATCAGCGACAACTCCCCAAAATTTCTCAAGTAAATTCAGAAATTTGGTTAACGCATCCGGTTTCTATTGTTGTAGCGTCACTCGTGTGCTAGTAATAGTCCGATTATCCACTTATAACCGGACTAATACTAGCACACGATTCGCTGAATTCTTGACTTGATTTTTTATCAGGGGCATAATATATGGCAAAGGCGCTCCCTCGAGATGAGCATTCGCTTGTAGTGATGTAGTCCAAATTCGAGCATTATAATATCAGAGAGTGAGGAGAACCGAACATGACAATGCGCCACGCTGCATTCACTTGTTTTTCTAAATAATCGCATCTTGAATTGTTGCATTGCAGGTAAATACTCGATCACCGGGAGCGTCTATCTGTAATGTATTGCTCAAAATTGAATCTTGGATTGTTACGATTTGTATTTTAGGGCATGTACCGGGCTCTACCTTGAAAGAACTGGGTAGAATCGTGTATACCCATTTCTTTCATTTGTGGAACCGTGCATGCCCTAATAAATTTGCATCGTTACATTACAGGCGAATGCTCCGATAACTGAGCGCCTTTAAAGGAATTATAATCAATCGCCACAGCATAAACAAACAGAGACTATTCGACATCACTCTCAAGTCTCTTACGAAATTTCTCCACCAATCAAAATAGTTACAATAAAAGTTCTTTCGTTCCAAATTCCAGAGTCGCCAAGAATACAGAGGGGCTTTCCTGAACTACTGCAACAACCCGACTCCAGCCAACTTGGCCACGTACTATGACTCTCACAACACGTACGTGCAACAGCTGACCGCCACCAACGCCATGCTGGATCAGTACCATAAGCATACACTGCCGACCATACTGCAGGTAAGCAATGGCAAGCTACGCTAACAGTTATAGACCTCTCCAGCTATACGCTTCTTGGCATATCCATCGAGCACCAGCCTCATAAGAAACAAGCGAGACATGAAAAACGAACACCCTTTTTATTTTCATTAAATTATAAGTTATTTGTCCAAAACTACTTTAATTGAACAAATCTCTTAAATCTTTGAAAGCTTCTAGACGAGTAGGCA
The DNA here is from genome assembly GCA_963082945.1 of Cerastis leucographa. Lineage (NCBI taxonomy): Eukaryota > Metazoa > Arthropoda > Insecta > Lepidoptera > Noctuidae > Cerastis > Cerastis leucographa. The sequence continues at coordinate 9,559,177 of OY720385.1, read as the reverse complement.
GACATTGTCTACCTTTGGGAGGTAGGGCTACCATTGAGTATACAAACATTTGGGGGAATATATAAACATTAAATAAACACTGCTTAGTACTTTGTTCTCGGATAAACACGTTACGTCTGTCTGAATTACTTGTTCTATATTTATTGTTTCCTTTTTGTTTGCGAAAGATTTCCAAGATCTTGTGTAACACATTTGATTTGTGATCTCTAAATTTTTTTTTATTTTAGTTACCCAATGATTTCGACCCAAAAGATAGTCTATTTTTGTTGTTATTTAACGTGATCTCAACCATTAGATAATACTTCATAAAGAAAATCACCTATCAATAAAAGTTGCAAATTCGATCCTTTAAAAGTACGTAGGTATACCAAGATAAATTTCTTCAAATAATGAAACAGTAAAAATGGCTAACGCTTCACGGCCAATAGAAGCAATAATATTTTATACACTTTACAAGAGGATACAGCCATTTTATACCGTCGTAAACATTTCAATCACTTAACGTATTACTTAGTATTTAAGTAATAAAGCTTAATACATTTTAGTAAAACATAAATATAAGTACTGATTTAATAAGTTTAAATCCAACCAATTTTATTAATTGGTAACTTCAATCACAGCCCTCAATAATACTCGTACCTACAATGTAGGAAGGCACTCAATACAAGTTCAGGAACTCGAAGGTCTATATTATACCTATTTGTATTATAATGTAAGTGCTGTTCCCAGCCAACTTTGCCTTGCGGGAATCTTCGAAACGAAACCAAACACCACTAGTCAAACTAGCGCTGAAGTTTTGAACTCGAACTTACGAACAGGAATGTTCGAAATACGAAAGTCCCTGGTATCACAAAATTGCCTGAAGGTCTAATCCTGGAGGTTGAATCCCAGGACAATTGGCATTGACATGTGACAGCGAATGGGTCGGTATTCGTACGTAGATCGAATTCGCGGCGTTTGACAGCCCTGTACGGCACCCGTGGAGTTGAAGGAGCTTGGGGCTCCAAACAGACTCCACTAACTCCAGCTTTAATTAAACTGATGGTCACGTAGACTCACATGTCAGAAGCTTATTTTATATTTTTTTAAACAGTTTTTTAATGAATTCATATGAAAGTGTATACGCAACGGTACTTAGGTATAACATTTTTGTAGTGAAATATCTATATGCGCGACTAGGCAGTAAAATCGACTCGTATGACAGGAAATGGTGTTTTGCCCCCACCCCTATGTACCATCCCATATACCCACCCCACGTACGTAGAATCAACCTTTTCCTATTAAAATGAAATTTGTTTGAATTGATATAATTATTGATCTTGTTTTGTTTTTGTAAGTTCCACGTTCAATCTTTTTTTTTCTTTCTTTTACTCCATATTTCGTTAGGTTTTAATTAATGATTAATGACATTAAAAACGTAGATGTTTCACATCTGCCGGGCGTCTCGTGACGGCCAATTTTTTTCATTATTATTATTTTTTTGTCTGTCTGTCATGTCCGTCTGTTTATTCTGGCTAATCTGCAAAACGGCTGGAGCGATTTTGAAGGGACTTTTATTGACATATAGCTGATATTATAAGGAGTAACTTAGGCTACATTTTCAACAAAAAAAAACCAGGACATTGATAACAAAATCAGAATAGCGAAGTAATATTTTTATAATTTTATTCTTTTACGCGGACGAAGATCGCGAGCTAAGGCTAGTAATTGAATAAATTAAATGATTTCTCTATCGTGTTGTTAATTTTTCGATCTCAAACCCTGAAACTTGGTGACAGAGAAAGAAATCAATTACGCAGAGACGCCAGCACAGTGTCAAGCGACACCAATCTGTCAAATTTATTTAATAGATTTTCAACCTTACCGTTCACGAATATGGTTCATGGTTGATTGGGAAAATTTGACAGTTTTAGGTAGTTTGACCTGCTGCCGTCTGTACCTAATCGTATAACTTATCAATTTATTTGTTTACCGTGTCTATTTTATTTCAGGAATTGGAAGAGATACTGACCGACGTGACCTCGACAGTCAGCGAAGCCATTTGTCAAGAAGGAGAAATTGTGACGGATAAGGTAAATACTGCTTTCTTTGTAGATCGATTGCTGAATGAAGAAACGTAAAAGTTCTTATGGGAAATAAATTCTTATTGAAACGAAATTTCATAACTTTTTCGTCCGTCTACACAATTGTGAAACTTTCTTTTTAATAAATTTTACATGATGAGGAAAATGTAGAAAATAATATAAATGTAAGTGTGAAGTAAAAGGGTCTCTTACTTTGCGGTAACGGAGTTGAAAACGAAGCGGATATTCTTTTATTCATATTTGGCAAATGATAAAGAGCTATTAATGTAGTAGGTAGGTAGTTCTTACCAGCACGCGTAGCATCACCACAGTAGAAACGAGTTTTGTCTTCGGAAGAATCGACATAGTGACAGATAAACAATGACAATGTGTCAGTTTGTTGATTCTTCTGTCGACATAGCCCATTTCTTCGGCAGTCAGTCAGTTCGGTAGTCAGTCTACGCGTGCTGGTACTACCGCACTGACAGTCAACCACTTCTCACCCCTATGCCTGAGCAATAATTTCGGAAAGAGGTCGATATAGCAGTATTCTCTGATTATACACACATTATCTAATGACCCTTTTTAGGATAACCCGAATCTCCCAAAACATTCCAGAACTTTAGTAAATGCTCCGTCATGTCAAAATGACAGTTTGAGAGTCATCCATCTTGTGTCCGTATTAGTTGCTTCTCAAGCCAGCCTGCCTGATGAAGTTAGACAGTTATTATATGGATCCATTAGATAACTTCCGAAGATAAAGTGGATTGGCCTGTATCTTTTATCCCTCAAGGGGGAGAGCGGTCGTAAGGAAACTGTTGAGATTTAAGAGATTATAGGTTATGGCGCATAAAGTAGCGATAGTTTGTCGGATTGTGTTGCTGGCTGAAATAATGACGATTAGTGCCAGAAGTTACACTATGAAGAGTCAGAGTATTTAATTGAATAAGTCAGTAGTTTAACTGGTGACAAAACAAATAGTACCTTACTAACTGACACGGATATTGTGAGCCTGCGTCATCCCACTGATGGTCAAGGGCCATGTGTTCCAGTTGTTTCGATCCAGGGCTAATGTGGATCACTAATCGCTGGTCTCGTCCATCTACTCCTCCATAAAAATATAGACAGCGAAGTTTCAACGGATAATCATACCCTTGATAGATGTTACTTACACAAGTATTACTATTACTAAGATACACAGACACTTAAGACATAAAATAAACTGCTTGTAATTCTCAAAAGCACATCTTTTATTAATCGTAACAAAGAAAACTACACCCATTACGAATTTCCAGCCCGCTAAACCAACAATAAAAGGAATTCTCGTAAACGTCTGTTATATCGAGCTCATTGCGGTTGCTAACAGGCACTTCTTATTCAAATAAGGCAATTAAAATATCCTGTTTACACAACACGGTACTGATATTATATCGGGATTTGCACAACAGTTGTTCCCGACTTGAAAATTATTCTGTGTGTTCAGCTGCCCAACTTTTGATCTTTGCTAGTTAGGAGCCGATATCCGAGAATACATTTAGCAGATACAGTATAGGCTGTATAGGTACTGCTTCTCGTATATATAACGTCTGTTTTGGAATTCAAAGCTGTCTTTTACATGTTTATATAGTTATTTTATATTCACATAAATATCTGTAAGTATGACTTTCGATGTGAGTGTTGTAAATCACGCTGGAGATATGACTCGTATTTTTCCATTTTCATGAATGTAATAGTTACCGTCTAAATGACGTTCGTCGTTAGGAAGAAATAATATCAACATTTGTATTAACTGATTAAGAGCGTTTACACATAACGGCATTTCATACGAACTTACAAATCCTTATTTTTCGAAATGACCAAACCGATTTAAAGGAAACTTCATACGCATAAGCAGCATACAAAGGTCTAAAAAGTTACTAAAAAATTAAATTTCATGCTTAAAAATGAAATTTCATTAAAATCGGTTCTGTCATTTCGGAAAATAAGGACTTGAGAGTTTGTATGAAATGCCGTAAGGTGTAAACGCTCTAAAGGGTTCAATAATATGCATAGAAAAAGAAGGACATCTTTACCTTGCCTTTTTAACCCCCGACCAAAAAAGAGGGGTGTTATAAGTTTGACGTGTGTATCTGTGTATCTGTGTGTCTGTCTGTTGCATCGTAGCTCCTAAACGGATGAACCGATTTTGATAAAATCGGTTTCGTTTGAAAGGTGTTTTAATCGAGAGTGTTCTTAGCTATGTTTCGAGAAAATCTGCTCAGCCGTTTGAAGGTTATCACCTCTTTTCTAGTTGAAGGGAAATAAACGCAAAGGGCCTATGCCCACATGCGCCCTATGACAGTCAAGGCTAAGAAAAAATAATTTAAGTTTAAAAGGCATGAAATAAAAATTAAATTTAAAAAACCCCCGACTGAAAAATCCTGTAAAAAACCAAAAATAAAATTAATCCAAGCGTCGTAGCGTCGGGGGACCGCTAAGTAGACCGCTCAGCACAAACACTAAACAAAGCGGACCCCCGACGCTACGACGCTTGGATTAATTTTATTTTTGTTTTTTTACAGGACTTTTCAGTCGGGGGTTTTTTAAATTTTTAATTTAATTTTTTAAAACAAAAATATCTGTAGATATATCGCATAAGCTACTTTAATCATTTATGAAAAATTAAAGCATTTGTCCTATTCTTGATAACAGGCTGTAAAAGTCTGTAAAACCGAATAAGAAAAACGTTTCTTTAGAAAACTTAGTACGAAACCATAAAAATGGACACGACAATGAAACTGCAATGCGTTTCATAAAAGCTTTTACAGGAACACAACGTCTTTCGACGACCCAGATAGCACTGAGTAGTTTGTATCAGCCGAGGTCCAATTCCTTGTGTATTTAGGGCATTTTTTTCTACTTTCGATTTATTGGGTACAAGGTGTTGTTTTGCATCCTCGTCAAATTCAAGGAGGTAGGTATCTATGCTAATGATTCTCGTCCCGAATCAATAATAAATTGGGTAGGTAACTTTTTTATTTTATTTATTGTACTTTTTTTTTTTTGTCTTCAACAGAGCAACAATCAACTTCGTCGTTACGAGTCACTGTGCGCGCAAGCTCGCGCGGTCTCCAGCACAGCAGATCTGGCGCACCTAGCAAGAACCCTGCTCACCGCCACGCCCCCCATGCGACCACCAAGGAGGGCCTTCATACCACCGTACCCGCCAGACAACGATGATCCACCCTTGGATGTTCCGGCGGTAATGTTTGAATAAATAAAGTGTTGGAGAAATGACGAGGGTTTAGGTTCGCTGTCAAAAGTGAAATTGATCTCGCTGTTTTGGAAATTATTTTATCGTAGGAGTCATCTTTTGCAGGCTGTTCCAATTTGATGGTATGTGAGATATAATATGTATTAAAGCTTTCCTTTCATACCTGTCCTAAACAGTCTTTGGCATGTAATTTGAAAATCATTATATTGGAATTTTGGAATCAATTTCTAACTAGACGTGATAAATTAGATATAAACAGATCTAAAATAATAATAAAAATATGTACGAGTATAAAAATGGGAAAAAATTATAGGCCGTCAAAGAATGCGTCATCAGTCTTTTGAATATTGATGAAATTTTGAACCAAGACGGTTTTGTGGCTAAGTAAATACTGCCGCATGGTATATGCTGATGTCGATACGAGGATCATAAAGATACTTATTGAGATACGACCGTTTCTCGGCACATCGTGATCCTGGCTGTCATTAGAAGATCTTTAACAGTCATTACGGGTGGTCAGATGCCATACGGGTCAAAATTTCACTAAGTTAGGTAGTCGGGTAGGTAGTACTTAATCAAAATGTAACATCAACGATTCAAATAGTTTTGTTCGTCCATGAAGTCCAAGTACCCAGCAATAACAAGTGCCATTATTTATTTATCGTTTATAACCCGAAGTTGCCATGGAGAGGGATTAATTCAAATTGCTTAGGGGATTAAACGTCCAACTTCGAAACGGACGCGATTAAATTATGATCCCATCTTTATTTTAATACACGAAATTGATATCGAATCGACGATTTTGCTGCCAATTAATGTGATTGAGGTAACATGTTACACGGTATCGGAGCTTTATTTACTTACGAGTATTTATTGAACATTTAGCAATGAGTGCGGTAAATGAATTCAGTGTAAAGGTTAAAATAATTTTGGTGGCATTTTTCTCAGTTTTGAGTCATGTAAATATTTAATGATTTGTCGTTTTTGTGAAAAAATATGAAGTCTCCTAAGTATCTTTACTGTAGGAGGCACGAGTAGCAAATTCTATTGAACTCGATTTAGAAATTGTAAAATGATCCTAGCGATTTTATGGTGAGTTTACGATTGACATACATAACATAATAAAACATAACGCTTGTAATATCCGAAGGGTTAGGCATAGGTGGACTTAACAGTGCCCACATTTCCTTTGTGAGAGAGGAGCCTATTGCCAATTTGTACTACTTATTAGGCCCTAAGATCTGTTCCACGGGTTTCACATATACCTGCGCACTATCGCACATAAAATATTATATACCTACAATAATGGGTGTAAAAAGAAAATTACTTGTTTTCCCCGTCTTATGTTATATATGGTGACCACTTCTGACACTATGTTATGTTGGATGGTTGGAATGAAAGATACCGTTGGGTTAATAGTGACAGGACACAGGTTACATATTTAGACAGTGCGTAGTGTCGCAGACGGGTTGAGATCAAGTTATGGCGTCCGGAAGGATGTAGATCATAGACAATCACTAGAGCTTGACACTTAGTAACATACTAAATAGTGATGTCACAACAGTTTTTTGTTCTAGACCATACCGGAGAACTTTCAAGTTAAGGAGATAAGTCAAAGTTCCATTTTTTTTTCTAAATACATATTTTTAATGTTATAACTTTACTTTAAATACCTCCACGTCCCCCTTACTATTCAATGCATCCAGTAGCCTGTACGACACTGACGACCGACAAACACGAACGACTTTTTTAGGGGTTAATAACGTGCTAAAAACACTGTTGTTTTGAGTGCGTTTCAACCCCCAAAATAGTCGTTTCCCAGCAATAATTTTTGCGTGGAGTTACTTAGGTAGTTTGATGTACAGAATGCTTGGCAGCTGGCTTTCATGAAGCTTCGTCGCATCGAGTAGATATGTATACAAGGTGTAAACCTTGTATACATATCTACTCGATACTAGTTCACAGTACTACGTGTGTAGATTAATGAGGTCGTTTCCTTATTAAGAACTTTCCGGGACGGCATCCCTAAGGACTAGTGAAAGTACCTTACCTAATATTGTTTGTACTTTGTAGGTAGTAGTTGGGTAAATTAGCGTTGTTCATAGAACAAATACAACTTACCTAATGCCTAGGTTCTTATAGATTACCAACAGACATTACATTACCAACAGGGAAAATTTGGTCAGCAATAAAATATGACATTAGGTATTATGAAATTATGAAAAACCAGATTTTCAAAGTCAAAGTCAAAGTCAAAGCATTTATTTCAATTAGACCATTACAGGCACTTTTGAAAGTCAAAAAAAAAACAAAATAAAACGCGAAGCTACAGTCCCAGTCACAAGGCATAATAACTTATGAAAGTACTGTAGTTGCCCATTCCGTAGCGTAGATCTCTATGAAGAAGAACGGGCAAGAAACTCCATGGACACTCTTTTAAATCAAAATATGTTACAAAATCTTGGTTACATCATTCATGTTAAGAATTACAAATATGTGAGAACAATGTAGAAATACGGGCAAGTTAAGAGCGTCCAGAGTAAAAGATTAAATCAGTAATTTAAAAAATAAAGTAATTAAAATAAACCGTGGCAGCTAAGAGATGACCAGTCACAACTGACAGCGCCCGCGATTCGAGCACGCGATTTGGTCAGTAGGTCGTCATAAGGACGGATTTTTAGGAGTTCGAGTATACGCTTAGGGGCACTATGACCAGCAAAGAAAACAAAAAAAAATGCTTGGTTTAATAAACTTTTTGGGCTAAGATTTTCCAAAACAAAATATTCTAGGGAATTTAAAAAAAATATGTAGTTTCGGGTTAACCTCGACACAATAAAGAAAAACCATTTAGGTTTTCAGAAGTATGAACCCACGACGCACCGTTTCCGAATTATAAGCCTGAACATTATTTAATTTTTATAAAAAGATCTTTATTTCCAAAATGGTAGATCTTTTCTGGAAAGAAACTGTTGGTCTAGTTGAAAACTATGAAATGGTATAAAAACCTGAGAAAAAAAAAAGAAAAAAAAATGTTTTCCTTTTTTTTAATTCCCCGCGCCGTAGCGCCCCTAAGACGGCTACTTCCCATTTGGTAAACTTCCCATTTCGTAAACCTCAAACTGTACCTACTAAAAAGTTGCGTTTGGTAAACATTATACATTTCATACATTTAGTCCCATTTCGAAAACATTTCAATATTTTTTTGTGTTATATCCCATTTGGTAAACTTTCAGATGAAATGGGTACAGTCAAGTAAAAAAAGAAAAACGAAACTAATGATAACATTGTCATTTATTTTGTTAAATATTTTTAATCACAGGTACAATAGTCGGATTATGTGTACGTATGCCATTTACACATATTGATATTTAAAAACAGAAATAAAAAGTGGGGTGTACAAATAACTTTCAAAAAATTTAAGAAAAATCACAGTTCGATTTGACTATTTCGATGACAAGTTTTATTTTTTTAATAACATAAGTCAATCTAGATGCGAAATCAACTTAAATAAAAAAACAATAATCACAGATTTGGTACTATCTTTTTATGTTAATGTACATTAACATAAAAAAATACATACGAAATCAACTACTTATAAAATATAAAAATAAACAGTCACTGATTTGGTACGTTAACGTAAAAAAATACATACTAGCTCAACTATAAAATATAAAAACAATAATAATCACAGATTTGGTACAATAACATAAAAAATACATGCAAAATCAACTTTTAAATATAAAAACAAATAATAATCACAGATTTGGTACATTAACATTAAAAATTACACACAAAATCAACTATAAAATATAATCACAGATTTGGAATATTAACATAAAAAATTTACTACCTACACTACAAAGTTAAAAATCAATAAATAAATTATAAAGCTGATACAAGCAATTCTTGATAATTCGTTCAAACAATTTTCCAATGATATTTTTCCACTTTTGTAATCGCCGAGAATATTGTTAATTCGTATATCATTTTGGATAGATTTTTTTCTTCGTTTTGATATACTTTCTCCATTATTACAAAAGCTGTAAAAAATTGTTATGATTAATTAAAGTAATAATGTATAATTTTTATCATATGTGTCGCCTAAAAATACAGGTCATTGAAACAAAAATATGTACCTTTTCAGAAGATTTTCATAATGTTTAATATTGCCTGATATCGTTTCGAAAAATAAAAGAATTGATGGCCTTTTTCCAATTTCACTATTGAAACTCCAATTCCAAGATTCCATGAGGTTTGTAGTACGGTGTCTTTGTGCGTAGCAGCACCAAATATTCATCATATCTTCATTTTCCAACCACTGATCCACAAAGTAATCATTGAATTCAGTTATAGCTTTTTCTTCAAAACTGTAACAGAATTAATTCGTTGAAGATTATGATACGAAAAACCATATATTACCTAGTTTCTAACGCATAAAAATGGCTGTAGAAAATGGCGGTAGAAGAAATATCCAGAACTAAACGCGTTCATTTCAATACTGCAAAATTAATTTACCTTTGACTCATAACGTATAGCCATCCATCGTTTATGTCTTCTTTTGGTAAATGTGCCAGAGCCATACATAGTTTGACGTGATAGTGAGATTCTTCATGTTGTAATAAGCCAAGAGATTTTGCCTTTCTTAATAGCGCTCTGCCAAAGTGAACAAAACACCCCTTAACAATTATGTTTGGAAATGTCTTTTTAATTGCATTTATTGGAGCTTTTTCGAAATCCAAGGTAATAATATCGGCTGTCCACTCTGGTAAATGAAATTTTAGTTTGTAAAACAGTCTTTCATATGTAGTTTCTTCTTTGTTTGTCAACACTGCATAAAAAAATGGTACAATATTTGTCCCAGTTTCTGTACTTCCTATGTCTCCGTGTACAACGTATAGTTGAAGAAACGGCTTTGCACAACATTTGAACGTTCCGTCCGCAAAGTAGTGACGGACGTCATTTAAATGTGCAATTGCACTCTTTGAACCAAACACAATCATTCTATTTTCACCGTCAATCTCATCAAACAATAAATTGTCTTTAAAACGGTCAGGAATCACGATTTCTGTAGAGTTAGAGTGCTGAGATTTTGTGATTCCTAGTTGTCTATTTCTGTGTCTATACAAACTGCTTTTAACTTTGTCAAAATTTGGTAATTCTTTAATAATTTCATAACCATTATCTTTCAGCTTTTTAGTACATTTCCTGTATGTAGCTGGAATCGGCTTCAGATCTTCACATATAGTTTGTTTACATTTTTCGATGGCTACTTTCACTTCATTTTTTTCAAAATTCGGAATACAAGAACTGCAGTGAGCATTTTCTCTTAATACATGGCTTCGATTTGAATTCAAAGTTACACTTGCTGAACATCCATCTTTTCTATTAACACAGCGCCACCAACTTGAGTCCTTATTATTTTTCTGTTTATAATATTGATGCCCAGCGCGTAATAAAATTTCACCGCCTCGTGTACTATTAATAATTTTTAAATTCACTGCACCACTAGAAGATCCCTCACCCGACATTGCAACGACCTTGCACTATGCATAAAACGAGTGAACTGATAAGTTAAACCCGGTAATAGATATAATTTACGTATACTTACTTATGTCTATCTCATTCACACCTTTTGTTTAAAACGATGGTAAGGACAATAAATCCCTACCTGAGAACCCGCTCGGTGCTTCTTTTGCGGGAAAAGCACGTGGTATTTTTAGTAGCATCGTGGTATTTTTACAGACTTTAATACGTTTTTTTTACTTCTTCTTGATCAGCCATTCTTTTTGATGGTCGAGATACTATCTCAAGACTGAAGCATTTAAAAATATATACATCTCTAATTTAATACTAATTTGACACTGACTGTACCGTACAAAAATAACAATACTAACAAAGTTTACCAAATGGGATTAAATGTATGAAGTAACGAAATGTTTACCAAACGCAACTTTTTAGTAGGTACAGTTTGAGGTTTACGAAATGGGAAGTTTACCAAATGGGAAGTAGCCCCTAAGACTACACACTCCAACCCCCAACTTCACTTATTTTGACACTTGGTTTTACTTTTAGAATCTGACATTAGTTTAATCTATACTAATCTCAATCAATCCCGTGAGTCTTAATCTACTAGATACATCAACATAGTACCTGTATACAGGATACCTAATACAGTAATACCGTTAATGAAAGGGAAATCGAACATCCTATGGTTCAGCTGTAATTAAGACAGATTACCAGATTAGTTTTTCGATACAACTCCTATAAAACACATCCCCAAGAACTTTATTTCGGCAATACAAACATCTATCAATAATTTATTGTAAGTTACCGGTTTTTGATTTGATAAATTCAGAAATTATAAAGTGGTATTATAAGCGTGCTGTGTTCGTGCTGAACTAAGTAATGCAAAAGTGTCCGAATAACCTTTCAACTAGTGAACTAAATATTTTATAAATAGGTACCTTCAAATCCGCATTTTAAAATAGTTAATGTTTGTGGATTAGGTACATAATATACGTTACAATGTTGTAACGTCACACAAGGTATTATACTACAAACCAATGCAAGATTTTATTTTTTATGAATTTTATAATTACAAGAAACGCATTATCGATTTTCGAAGTAAGTATCTGATCATCGGAGATAAGTTGCGTCGCTGATGAGCCCTGTCGGCGAAGAGATCTGCGGGCGAAGTGTCCCGTCGATGGAACGTCTTGTCGGTGTTCAGTCTGTCGGCGTCCAGTCGTACACTCGACACAGAGCTTATCGTAGTCAGAGATGCGGGCATTCTGAGATGTCTATTGTTCTGTTAGCTTAATTGATAAGTAGTGTATTGACATACAAGATCTTATTATCTGTGATTATAGTGAATGCGTTTGTAAATAATTTATAACAAAAAGCCTGTATCTAATCCCCAATAGAACATAGGAACCTGATTACACACACATATCATTAGTTCCCAGTTGAGGGTGGAGCACGCCTGCCTAGAAAAAACTGATTAACTCGAACTTAGAAGAAATCTAGATAATAATGATCGGGAAACAGAAGCCGGCAGTGAGATCCAAAGACTGGCGGTTCGCACAGTAAATGTGGAAGTATAGCTCTTGTTTTGTCCGTGGAACTTCAACCATATAACTGTGGCTAAAGGAACCTGCCTCTCCATTCGGGAAACACTACCGTAAATGTATTCTGTCTAAGTTTGTTACCTACATACATAAATCGTGTGTCGGTTAGGCTTCGGTTAACCACACTAATGACCTCAAAACCAACATAGCCACCACAAGGCGATCCTAACTAACTAATGCAAAAGAAAATGACAAGTGACGCCGTCATTTGCACGAATTAGGCAGGTTCCTAAAGTTTTTGCACAGAAAACGTTTAACTTTTTAAGTGTCAATTTGCGCGATGCCTAGGTTTTATCGCTAAGGGGCGTTAAACGATACATCGTCATCATCGTCACAAACCAAAAATCGTGGGTAGGTACTATGTTTACTACTTAGATACAATAGGGGTGCGGACTGGGTAAAGAAAACGACATTCTATTTTGTCCGTCAGACAGGTAATACAAAAATATTAGACATGTATTTTTTGTTTTATCAAAATATCAAAAAAATACTTAGTTAAAACTCGTTAAAGTTAGAGAGTGGGGGCTCACTACGTCACAACTCACAAGTCGGTATAAAACTTACCTACATGTGACGTCATGCGCCAAGTCAACTCAATATATCTCCGTAATTTTATGACCACGTGAAAAAAGAAAAAATATGTGTCCAATACCTACTTTTCAATAAACTACCCGACGGACAAAGAAAAAAAAAATGTGATCATCCCTTATTCACAAGTTTCATGAGTAAATGAAGTACGTATCTGGTTATCTGAAGAAAAAAGCAACGACCACCTATAGGTACCTTGTGTCCATCTTTCTGATCGAACCATACCATTTTTTAAATATCAGCTTTTTCTACGAAAGTGCAATACCTACACGGTCAAAAGGTATGGAACAGTTATTTTTTTATTAAATAACCTTTGAAAATCTATGTGGGGGGTGTTCGGAATGATTGCACTGATCACGTGGTAACCATTTGTGCGTCGGTGTCCACCCTGTATAACTCTGATGCTAATATTTTGTCTTCACCTGGTGACAACGTAATTTTTCTTCAATAAAAATGATGTGTATACTTTTTGTTATACACACTGGTACTTAATCCAAAAATGTAGATATTAAAACAACGCATTTTTATTTGATAAGTCCATAATTTATTTAAATAAAAACTGATAAAACGTAAATAATAATCGACCCCAGTATTCCTTTGTTCCTTCAAATTGTTTAATTTTATCAAGAAATGTTGGCATAATTGATTGCTTACTTACATTTTAATAGATTCCGTCCGGCAGCGGCGGCGAAAGAAAAGCGAGGTATTGTGCATACAAGGAGGAAGTAGAGACCACTTCTGATGGATTTTGGAAATTGAAATGTCTGTCGATTTATCTTGGTCATCTTGTTGAACCACGTAGCATAAGAATAATTAATATTCTTCCTTCCGCTTGTGTACGTCAATGCTGCAAATCAGCAATCTGCGACAAATCTATTGTCAATCACACAATAACTGAATCTTTACCATTATTTTGTTATTTGACTAAATGAGCTCTGACTCACTTGTTGGTCTAGTGGTCCCAAGCGCGACTGATGAGGTTCGATTCGCAGGTCGGGCAAAGTGTTATTGGGAATTTCTAAGTAGCAGCCACGGCGGGTTTTGTGCCCCGTTGGCAATATGCTCGCTCCCTATTAAATGGGACTTAAACATACCTAGAGGTAGGTGAAAAAAGTTAATCATTGACGTGGTCGGTGATCCTCCAATGTCACTACTACTACCCTGATATCGATTCGACATAACTTGATAAACAATTGGAGCAGAACCTTGGCAAAGGTAGGGCTTTGACCGTCTTGCAGAAGTCGGATCTTGATACCCACAATATATCACAATGCCTCCAGTCAAAAGACACATTTATGAAAACATCATCGCCTGCCTGGCCTTTTTTGCACGAAGTAAACTCGGTGAATAAGTATACGTGGTGGTCACCCATCCACAGAGCAGCCTAAGCAAGCACGGCTTTTATTATTTAGCCACGAGCTTCTCCTTTATTGAAAACATGTGAAGTTAAAAAGTGATCAGGCTTGATCGTTTTTTTTTTTACAGGAATGCATGCCGCCTATACTTCGTGGTGAGATCCTCCTGGACCGGATGGGACCACAAGCGCGCGTCAACTATGAGCAGCTGAAGAAAGACGCAATAGAACTAGAATTACAAATCAAACAGCTACAAGTTAGTAAAGTACCAAAACCAATTTTGGTGTCAGTTTTCTATAAAAAGAGCCAAAACTTCTGATTTTTTCTTTTACATTGCGTTCATAGTTGACTGCCACACACAGGAAAAGTGTGTTAAGTTAAGTAAGTACATACCTTTTCCGGCAGTGGAGACTGTATCTCTGCTGGAAAATGTTTATCCCTGAACTCACATAAGAAAAGAAAAATATATTTTTTAAACAATAATTAACATTGAAAAATTAGCTTCCTGTTGAGTAGAGAATAATGGAAAATAAATTACTAGCTGACTAAGATCTTCTTGAATCTTCACCTGCACTTTGTACATAATATAGTCATTAGTATTACCCATTAGTTGGATAATTCCCTAAATTTATTGCACTTATAATCAAGGTGTTAATTTTACATTTCTTTTCAGGAAAACCTCGATTCGCTAGTTCGTCATCAAAGCAGGGGTATTGAAAGTAATCTTTACAACAAAGTTAACGAAATACAGGTAAGATAATGTATTTTATTTAAAAAAAAAAGCGGTGTAGGTATTCCATTTCAAAGAAATCAATAAAATCTTTAAAAAAAATTGTCGACAAAATGATACTCGTAAATAGGAAAGAGCAGTAAAAAATAAGACCATGTGTAGATATGTTTTCCCTTACTTTGATCGAACCAATCGAAAAACGGCAAAAGCCACCGGAAAGAACCCTTTTAACTGTATCAAAGTTGAGAAACGTAAGGGAAACCTGTAAAAGTGAAGTCGGGCGACTTCACTTTTCGTTCAAAGTTAAATCGAAAACATTTTTGGAGCGAAAACAAAATCGGTCTGATTTCGACATCATTAAAATTTCACGCTCAGCCGGGTATTGAAGAATAGGCAAAGCACAATGGAAATCCAAGTGGCAATGCTTTACAGTTTACAGCTGTTGCTTACTTACACTAAAATACCTAGTTAATTAATAAAACGTACGTGAATTGGGAGGTAAAATATAATACCTACCTATATCCTAAACCGAGTAAGTAGGCCATATCTAATTTTGACTAGGTACTGGTAACCTACCATGTTGAGTGTAAGAAAATGTTAGTAACTAAATGTTTTTATGTATGCCACTTATACGCGTAGATTATCTAAAGATCAAGTTTGAATTCGTAGTTCCGTCTTCTATGAAATTAAGAACTATTAAAAAGTTAGAAAAACTTTTGCAATGAATCTAGTAGTGACATCTATTAAGCATTTTAGATATTAAACAGAGACATCTAACGGTGTTGAAACGCGTTTTAATGAGAGGAAAGGCGGAAACGGACGTCTTAACAACGGGCTTATTTAAACTGACGATAGATGTCGTCGTTTTCATATAAACAGGACCTAAGCAAGGAGTTTGTAAGTAACTTGTAACCAAAATACAAGAACATTTAAAAAAATACGTTCTTTTTCTCTGTTATATACTGTAATACATACTTTTATGAATTGTTTTTTCTTTTGTTCGCATTCTTTTGTTAGTTCTGATTTTATTTTTATCTTCGCTATGATATTTTCAAGGAATTGATTTATTGTAATTCATATTTTTACATACCAGGAGGACATGTCTGTGAAGAAATACGACTACAGAGCAACGCAATTGCATCTTGCAGCCGTCAGAGCTCAGGTTAGTTGAATTTATCGCATTTTAGAGGCCAACAAAATTATATACTTACGTCCTCTTCCCTTCGCCGCAATAGGAACTTACATTTTGATACGAAGTGTGTTGACGGAACATTGAATTTTAAATGTAAAACCAATTCTCAGATCTCTTTATTGGTGACTATTTGATGCCTGCTTCAATAGTACGTTATGCAGCGTGGGGAGAAAACTAGGTCTTAAAATAATGAGACCACGGGCTTAGGGGCACCCGCACGAGAGGCCCTAGCAAGATTATAAACATAACGTAAATATATTGAATTTGATAATTTAAAATACTCGTTTCAGATTTGATATTTTCTTGCTTTAAGACTTTATTCATAACTAGCTTCTGCCCACGGCTTCTCCCGCGTTTTTTCGGTAACTGTCCCGCTGGATCACACTACCGGGATAAAAGGTATCCTATGTGCTATTCCAGACTATTATCTATCCCTATGCTAAACATCCAGATCCATTCAGTAGTTTTTACGTGAGAGAGTAACAAACATCCATCCATACTTACAAACTTTCGCGTTTATAATGTAAGTAGGATATTATCTATCTCTGTGCCAAATTTCATCCAGATCCATTCAGAAGTTTTTACGTGAAAGAGTACCAAACATCCATCCATCCATCCATACTGACAAACTTTCGCGTTTATAATATTAGTAGGACTATAATAGGGAGAATACTGATTATGCTTGTTGCAAACAAATTAACTAATATGCTAAAGGATAATTGTTCACCTCACCTCACGGGTGTTATTTTCATAAATAACGGGGTCGCTGATAAAAATGAGTTCCAAATAAATTCTAATAATGGCGCCTACGATAACTCCGGTTGATTCGTCATGGTCAATAGTGAATACTGTCGCTGTATTTTTTAACAAGAAAATATTGGTTACTGTTACATGATAAAAAACTAAAACTTCAGTCCGACCAATATCAAAGCCGAGGGAGGTTCTACTTCGGAAGAGTCTGCTTCTATGCTTCCTTTTTTTTTAACATTATAATATTGGGTGGCCGAGTTTAAAAAATGTTCATCGTGTTAAAAGTGGGCTAAGTAGAGGAACAAGTAAAAAAACTTGGATTATTTGTGTTTCCTTGGTCAGGCCGGGTACTGCCAAATATCCCGTTTTTTTTTTCATAAAATATAAGTACCGTGCGCGCAGGTAATAGGTTATTCTTAAAATTGAAAAAATGATAACACCGGGCGGCACAGAAAATTGCTCCAACTTGAAAATAATGAGAAACAAATCTCCAACATATTTCAGACTTTACGAGCTAATTTTTCAGAACCCAAGTTAGGTTGAAAATAACACGTAAAAGATAATGAATGATGCCCAACCCTAACGGAATGCATACGAAACGACCAAGACAAAGCGTTCCCATCAAAGTTAATGGACTACATTTTACTTTTCTAGTACACGACCCTTGTAGACGTTTACCTAAACCATTCATAGAAGTCCCTCTAGTGCGCACGCCTAGCACTCTCGGCTCTAGGCACTTGCGAAAAGACGTTCGCAATTCAAATCAATACATTCAAATGTTCCCGCGGTTGCTTTAAAACAAAAGAATATTCTACTTGATTGTTTGTTTTTCTTGTAGTCGTTGAATAAAACAATAATAAATGCTAAAAATCGGAGAACTGAAAGAAATTGCCAATTTTACGCAGGTAAGTTTTTTTTTAGAAACTTCTTTTAGCTGAAGGCATTTGAACTTTTTTTTTATTGTTTGTTAGATAAACGTTGCAGCAATGTTTGTTTTCTCTGCATACGTGAGCACTTTGTTAAAGCTTAATGTTTTGTAGACAACCGCGTTGCCGCATTGCGCACAGCCTCCCACTCGGTCCGAGAGCACATCTCGTAGACCGTCATAAGCTCCCTATTCGCGTCGCGTGAAGCCTCGGCTTTAAAAACATAGCGCTTTATTTCGCTGTTATTTGGACATTTGAATTGGTGACATTGGTGTTGTATTAAAAAACCGTTAACCACGGATTATCCTAAACGTAAACTGAAGTTCCGTGCCAGCATGGGGTGGATTTCCATGAAAAATCATATGGTAAGCGAAATATTTTATTGAAACAGCTGGTAAGAGATACCACATAGTTTTCTGAGAAATTGATGCTCGTATTTTGATACTTTTCATATTCTTTTCTAATAATAAGGTCAAATCTGTTAAAACAGAGACCGACACACAAGATACCTATTCATTTCAAAAGCTGTGTGCTCAGCGCAGCTTTTGTACACTATTGACATAACGTCTCCCCCTATTCTAGACGCCCAGCTAGCTGCTAGAGCAAACAGTTAGGCAACAAAGACTACATTAAAATATAAGGTAGGCATAGGCATCTACATTGTGGAGACATATTTTACAGTTTTATTGTATACTGTACGTTTACGGTATTATTTCATTTATATAGAAATTTCCATTGTAAGTCTAGTTACCTACATAATATTTTTCCAGTGAGACGTTTTCATATGACTCGTAACATAATATTTAAAATCATGTATTTATTTTATTTGTGTGTTTAACTTATCAATCACCGACCGACCTATTTTATTCACCTACTTTATTTTATTGTCATTGCCTTATAATAGTTCCAATCTAATCAAAACAAATGGTAGCAGTTTTATAAGTATCTTGTAAATTGTACGATAGTTATAGATATTACGAGTTGTTGCAGCGAGACTCCGAATCACCGAATATTTAGATTGTTGCGATAATGTGAAAGCGTTATAACAAAATTACCCAAGATATTTTTAAATTATTCTTATCAATAACTACGATAGAAAACATTGCAAACATCTATACTCTACCTTGTCACAGTGAAATTGTATACACAACATTGATTCATTTCAGTTTTCCACTTTCTGAACGCTCCCATAGTTTTCCCGCGCGCGATTTGGCGCCTCTGGTGGATAATTTCGGAAACACCTTGCGTCATGAACACTCCAAATCGTGCGTGTCGTGTTTGTATTCGTGGATAATATTTATTTATTTTTGACTCTTGTGACCAACACAGTGAGTGAATAATTGGTGAATAATAATGAAACTTATTAGAGGTAAGTTTTATTTAATAAAATATTATGATTATGTAATAGTAATTGCCTATCAAATGTTAATGATGACGAGACATTATTTTATACAAAACAATGATTTAACTCACATAGTTAGTATGGTAACTGATTATATGCTTCACTGGAGTATAATTTACACTTTATTTAATTATCACTCCCTAGAAATATGCGATTTTATTGAAATTAAAGTCTCATAACCTCAAAATATTATTATCTTCAATTTTCTTGCTAATGGATCCTGTTTGTTCTAAATATTGTTTCTATTTACGGGTCGTGTGTAAATATTCTCTAGATTATTGAGATTATTGACTTAACTGTCACGATAACAGCTTTATTTGCGCGTTATAATTGACCAATGTTTAGGCGGGAAAACACTTACGCGAAATAATCTGAACCTCATCGAACTAAACTCTCCTGATACAGTTTTCGTTAGTTTTTATTCAAGCCGTTAGTTAAGTTCATGTGAAATTTTACTTAAATCATCTTGTTTTTCTCATTCCAGGTGCTCTGACAGACTTCATAATCTAATACTGATAATATACGAAATATTCATCTAATCAAGACAATGAAACCCGTATCTGCAGATAAGTCGTCATCTAAGAAAAATGGTTACCAATCAGATGATGACAATGTAAGGTACAAGTTAAACACCAATTTTTTCAACAATGCTGGTAAATCTCCAAAACTGAAGAAGATAGACAAAGTGAAAGAAGAAGATGACAATATACGGTATAAATTTCCTACAGTTTTAAACAAACCAAAGCCTGCTGACCAGAAACCTAAACAGAAGATCAAGGTTAATTTCTGGAGCAACAAACAATCAGTGAGCCGACTTCATAATTCGGAATCAAACAAGCAGAAAACAAACCGTAGACATACAGTAGGAGCTACGGCTGAGGACAGAACTGCTAATAAACCAAAAAGTTCATCTGTCAAAGTAAGAAAACGAGTATCATTCCTGCCGTCCCCCATATTTTCTGAAAATCATGTACCCATGGTAACGGTGCCTGATGATTTAACTATACATTTAAATGAAGAAGAAGCTAATGATCTGGCTGAAGACTTGAACCTGGCATTTGTAAACAGTGTCAGTAGTATTGATAACGCCAATCATTCACCAAAAAGAAAAGCTAAAAACTCAAACCTGAACAACCCTCGGGAGGCTAAACGTAAACGCAGTTCAGAGGATGAACCAAGAAATCATGGTAATGAGAATGAGCTGGAATTTTTCTCTAAATATGTAGTTCAGAAGCTGAGAAAAATGGAAACAAATCAACGTATTTACTCTGAAAATTTAATTAATACTGTCCTTATGTTAGGTCAGCTTGGCAAATTGAATGGTAAATCAAAGATAGCAGAATCATAATATTTTAAAGCATTTGTTTATTAGTTAAATGAAGTTAATAGATTAGCATAATATTGTTTGATAATAATTTATCTAAATATGAAGGACCAGACTATTTACAAAGACATCAATCATGCTTAAATACATTAGCAATAGTCATCTTCTTATTTATGGTGCTTGTGTGTTATATATTCTCTCCTTTATAGAGTTAACTCTTAATAAAACTTATATTTACTTTATATTTGTTAATATATTTTCATAAAAAGTACAATAATTGAAGTTGATAAGTACAGGTTGGCTTGAAATGGTCGCTTTAGGAGAACCATAATTGGATAAAAATATGAATTATGTGGTCACACCACATAATTCATAAATTATTGTGACAATTCATAATATTAACTGTGTCTGTGACCATTTAAATATTTTATCTTATTATGATTCTGCAATAGCAGCCTTTTTGGATCCCAGAATTTCAATTTAGTTACAATATTCATACATGGATTAGTGTTGGTAAGCAAAATGGTGTGTTAAAAAGTTTTAAATTGTTGACCGAGAGATGCAGTCGTACAAAGTTGTTTTTTTTATTAACTGTTGAAGTAGCTTTGATTTTTTGTTGGTACTTGTGTTTGAATCATTGTTACCACTTAGTTTATCACTATCATGTTTCCCTCCTTATCTTAAGCTGCTTTTTGTTAATGGCATATCAATTAACTTACAGCCTATGTATAAATAATTTTATTTGGCATAAAATGGTCATTATGGATTCATAGATGTGATTTAATCATAATTTGATTTAGAACTCATTTTTGTAATGCACCCTACAATGCCATAACATAGTATGTAATAGGTATACACACAATGTTGAACTTTTATCATAATGAAAGGGATATAATATCATGTACACTGTAATAAAAGTAAACAAGGATAAATTTTGAAAACTCACTTATAAATTAATAAATTATTCACTCAGGCTATGTTTATGTCAGGTGTTATTTAACTTACATAAATCACTTAGGAATAACTTATTAAGACTAGAAAGACTAAGGTTATTATTGTCTTCATAAAATTTTTTATTTTGTTAGTTTAATACATATCACTTTGCCAATTATGCCTGTGATGACTGTAAATAAAATGTCCGCACAACTGTTAAAAAGCATAAAATCTTTATGATGAAATCATGGCAATTTGTTGGTGTTATTTTGGCAGATTATATACTTACATATGTATTTATTGATTGTTGTACATTTATAGGGACTAGTAGAAGAGTTATGTATTGTCTTTTGACTTGGAACGTATTTGTCTCAATTTTTGAGAACTAAGGTGTAATTGTCTGCCTTAAACTACTAATAAAGTATTCATAGTTATAACTTGATTGTTTAATTTTTGTGGCAATTAACCAAATGACCTATACATGAATGACAACATGGAGTAGGTGCATATCCCTAGTTGACTACACTACTATAATTCAATCATTTATTAGAAGATTGAATTAATGTTTGTGAGTCAATGCGATATTAAATTATGTAAAGTTGATACACGTGTTATGATCAGATTTATGTCTATCAAAAAAAAAGACGTAAGCGGCGGTTTTTAAACCGACATTTGTGAAGTTGGCTGGCGCCAATGTGTTTGTCACATAGGGAAAATATTTTTATGTAGGTACTTGCCAAGCTACCTCCAATTACCGTTTTATACTATTGATGAAACTTGTGACACAAGATAATAATGCACGTCCCTGCCTTTGTAACATTTGTATAGGGGTAATTCTACAGAATTAAGATCGAAATGGCGACTTCTTATCAGTAAGTACCTATCCAATTTTGAAAATAGAAAATCGTTTTTTTAACATTAAAGATGGCTGGCAGACATTTTATGTACGTGCCAGCTGAAGCACCCATTCAAAATCAAAAGTCATTTATTCAAACTAGGCTGATAATCAGCACTTTTTGAACGTCAAAATTACAAGAGACAGTCCCCCAAAACGCCCGCCCTTCGCCACTTCCTTCCATTAAAACTCAAACCTCAATTTTAACTTCTACCCATTCGATGCGGAAAACGTCAAATAGCGTATTTTATTTCCTTATCGCATGCGGGCTGCAATGAACACAAATTGGCGTAAAATAATAATGTTTGAGCCGTAGTTCGCTCGAACAGCGGCCGAGTGCATCCGTCACAAGGCCGTCACAACCAACATCTAGATTGCATATTGATAAATAGGTGGCCACTTTTTTCGCTCTCATTCTCATCTTTTTTACATATTAATATGTACAACACGCCTGTATTGTAGTGTAGTGTATTACCTGAAGGTTCAGGCATGAACGTAGGTACTAATCACGCTCCACATAGAAATTATTCATTTGTAATTTTAAAAAAAATGTTCTACACATTTTGACGTTTACCTAGGTAGTGCACCTTTGTAGGAAACAGCAGTTTTTTTTTCGGTTAGACTGGAAACCAACACCAACAAAGTCGGGAAATGGCTAGGCAGATTAATTTTTGTTTAAGTTCCTTAAAGTAGGGTGGGAGTAAGCCTTTGTAGCATTTAACAGAGCATACATACAACTCCTGATGGATATCGAAAACAACCAGACAGTTATTTTTATTATCCGTTTATGAGTCCTCTTCTGCATAAAATATAACTTAAAGGTACGTACCGTCATAGATAATAATTTGTTTACTACATAGTACATAAATAACAGCATTTCCAGTAGCAATCTACTAATTTGTATAGATTGTTGTGTCTGGCAGCGTTCGGCTAACATTATTCACTATTAAGTGTGTGGCTTCAGGCATTGGTAATGCTTTAGAGATAAGATTACCGCTGACAACGGTTAGGTAGGTCGCTAGGAAAAAAAGTTTAGATAGTTAATTATTATCTGGTAAAAGATCTATCAAATTGGATGCAATTTATCGGTCACCTTTTCGGAAGAGGTGGCCAGTTGTTCGAAATTTTTGTCGCCCATTGGCTACCGTCTCACAGTGGAACGAATGTATGGGAGCGGTTGGACGTAGACATGTCCGAAAAAAAAGAGTAAAATTATGCCAAACTAATGATGCCATCTTATTCGATTACTTAATGCCTTCATAACTTGTGGTGATGAATTTCTTCATAACTCCCATATTTCGGGAGTAATTTGAGAAAATGTGAAATTTTACTATGAAAATGAGTGTATCGAGCTCTCTCCCTCCTGATTCCGGGCTTGTTTCAAGTAGCGGTCTCTAATATCATAATGCTAATACTAAGAGCTATATTTAATACTAAGACACATAGTGCGCCAAATGTGCACTTTCTGGGATAAAGAGTGATGTTTATTTTATAACACAATTTTTTTATTTTTTGTTTATTTTGTTGATTAAAACCGTTTTTCTAAAGGTTTACCTTATTACAATAACATTTCTGAGCAGCCAATTAGAGAAGATATAAGCTAATTAGGATATATAATTAGGGACTTAAGGTTTACATATAAAACTGATGCACTAATGATTACTGATAAGAACATTGCTATTATTTAATTACTAAATGGCTCTTAATACACTAATTTAGCATGCATCATTTACTAATTATCACAATAACTAATTACCTTGCAATATTTAACAAAGGATACCTGGGATACCTGGATTTTATATAAATAGGTCACTATTAGTAACTTTAAAATCAGTGTTGATTTACACCTCGTTGTATCCAAGCTAATCTCGCAATGTATTTTCCAAATTTTAATACAAATCTTGATATTCACGTTGCTTTATGCGCACGCGCACATAAAGATTTACGCGACTTTAACTATTTGTTCAGTGTTTTAAAAGATAACAGTTGTGTTCAGTTATGTGAAAGTGCTGAAACAAGTTTAAAAGACTGGTGTCGTCGATTTTGCTACCGCATTTATGCAAAATGGACACAGTCTGGAAGAAGCACAGATAAGTTTCGGAAGAAACATGAGATTTGGCTACAGGCTGCAATTCAATGGCCGGAATTACAGAATGAAAATATGGAACCTTCTACAGAAAATATAAGTGACGTCATCGAGCCCATAATTTCTCCTGCTAAATCTAATGCTTCAACTTGTACACATCCTAGTCCTCGTAAATCTTTTGAGGACCTTAGTAACCGGCAAAAAAGAAGACGCACTGAAGATAGTCTTTCATGCAGCAGTAGCAGCGCTGAAATTATGTTTTCGGCCGAAAGGGCGCTTCAAAAGGCAAGACAAAGCGATACAGCTTATGTTATGAAATACTTGACGGAGAATCCAGAAGAGGCCTCAAAAATCAAAGCCTTCATTGAAGGTAAATCAATTCAGGTACGGGAAATATCCCCTTTGAAGGCATTGGCTCTTTATGTATCGATGAACTTATCGAAATGGCGCTATAACACTCTTCGGGATTTCAACACTCAAGAAGGAGCTCTTCAATACCCGAGTTACTACATGTTGGTTAAAGAAAAAATTAAGTGCTATCCGGCCAAAGAAGATCTCACAGTTACAGAGAGCTCTGCAAAAATCAAATTACAAGCCTTGATGGATTTAACCTCAAGAAGACTTATTAGGTCGTTAGAAACCCCTGTTGATCCCAATCAACAGCTCGTATTGACCAGCAAATGGGGTTTTGACGGATCATCTAGCCAAAGCATTTATCATCAAAGGACGAGTGAAGATGAGCAAATCGATCTTGCTAGTAATTTTATGATTAGTCTTGTACCACTGCGGCTCGTCTCAAAAGGTGTAACAATTTGGGAAAACGAGCGACCATCTTCCACTTCATTTTGCCGGCCAATATTGTTTAAGTTTATAAAGGAAACCAAAGAAAATGTGCAGAGAGAGATGGCTGAAATCGAAGCAGAGATTGAAGCCTTAACTCCATCCACCATCACTGATGGAATTAGTGTCAAACACCAACTGCTGTTGACAATGATTGATGGTAAAATTCATTCCATTATATCCAATACAGCAGCTTCAGTGTGTGACATATGCAAGGCTTGTCCTAAAGAAATGAATAATTTAGAGTTAATCAAAGATAAACACGCAAACGAGGACATGTATAAATATAGCTTAAGCACCCTTCACGCTTGGATTCGCTCAATGGAATGCTTATTACACATTTCCTACAAATTAGACATAAAATCATGGCAAGTAAGGGGTGATATAGCAAAAAGGCAAGTTGATGACAGGAAGAAAAGAGTTCAAGAGGCTGTAAGAAGAGAAACGGGCTTACTTCTCGATGTTGTGAAACAAGGCAGTGGATCCACCAACAATGGCAACTCGGCAAGGAGATTTTTTGAAAACTACACTAAATCTGCTGAACTGACCGGAATAGATGCTATGCTTTTAAGAAAAATCTGTGTGATCTTGCAGTGTATTTCATCAGGAGAGAAGATCAACGTAACTAAATTCCGAGAGTTCTGCTTTGATACTGCTAAGCTTTACGTGGAGTTATACCCATGGTATTATATGCCTTCTTCACTTCATAAAATTTTAATGCATGGGCCAGACATAGTTCAGAACATGTCAATTGTGCCCATTGGTTTTCTATCCGAAGAGGCATCTGAGGCTAGAAATAAAGATTTTAGAAAATATAGAGAGGGGCATTCTCGAAAGCATAGCAGTATCTCATGCAATGAAGATATTATGCACAATCTTTTACTGTCTTCTGATCCACTTGTTACAAGTATCCGTCCAAAAGGAAATAAGTTTGTAAAAAAATCTTCTTTTAAGGAATTTTATGAGCTTACGGATTCTGAGAAAAGTGATATCGAATTTGTTAACATAAATGATTTAGCGGACATCGATTCTGAATTTGAATTAATTGATGATGATGATGATGACGAAGATAATTAAATGATGTTATTGTTTTAAAATGTGTAACTTAGTAAATTAGAGCTTACATCTTAATTATTTATTGTACTTTTAATGAAACTAGGTAATTTATTATCAACTTACTTAAAAGTCATACTCTCATCAGTTCTTGTGAATATTTTTGTTAATATATATTTCTGTATATATATAATATATTTATAGACCTCTTAATAAGTCTGTCTGCGGTTTAAAGTAAATACAAATGGGGAAAAAACGTTTTTTTTTTTTAAATTTTCATTTCCTTTTATCCCAGAAAGTGCACATTTGGCGCACTATGTGTCTTAGTATTAAATATAGCTCTTAGTAATAGCATTATGATATTAGAGACCGCTACTTGAAACAAGCCCGGAATCAGGAGGGAGAGAGCTCGATACACTCATTTTCATAGTAAAATTTCACATTTTCTCAAATTACTCCCGAAATATGGGAGTTATGAAGAAATTCATCACCACAATTTATGAAGGCATTAAGTAATCGAATAAGATGGCATCATTAGTTTGGCATAATTTTACTCTTTTTTTTCGGACATGTCTACGTCCAACCGCTCCCATACATTCGTTCCACTGTGCGTCTGGTTACTTTTTAACCTCATATAGTAAGTAAGTACGTTACTGTGTTTCCATCTTTGACAGCCAGTCAAGTCTGGTATGTTTGTGAAGGTACTCCCTTTCTTCTCCTAAAATTGTTTGTCCGAAAATCATTATCCATAACACGTTTGCTATAAACTTCAGTAACGATAATGTTCAAAATCCCGAAGTTTTGTTTGACATAGTTATCTTTAGTTCTAAAAGTATTCTGTCATAATATCGAGTACTATAATTATAGAATCTCCTAATTTTACAAGACCTAAAGTCATATGTCCTAAGTATTGTGTTAAATAATGCGTATTATTCCGAATGTTCATTTATAATAATTTTTTTTAGTCCTAAAACATATGCTAAAAATTAGATTTTAGTGACAGTAACGAATCGCTGTAAATCCGACTCCACGCAGTCTTGTCTGCCCTACCCCTAGAGTGTAATTTAAAATCGCGAGGGACCGCCGGAGCGCCGCAGCGCCGGAGCCGTGACGGAAACCATGCCTGCTGCATGTTGCATGCTTGCTTGCATGCTGCATGCTGCGTGCTTGCTTGCATGCTGCATGTTTGCTTGCATGCTACATGCTCGCTTGCTTTACAAAAACCACATGGTCACAATCAACTGCTTTATTGAGTACATGTATAATATATTTATGTATGTATGATTTTTTTTATTAAATTTGTTCTAAGAATATTATTATTATAAATAAACATTATGTAATTTGAATTTAGGACTTATAACTTTTATAGAAAACATTTTTATGTCTTTTGTATATTATTAATTGTAATATTTATGACAAACGGATTTAGGACATATTATATTTAGGGATTTCAATTTTATGGCATGTAATATTATGTGATGTTAAGTTCGGGTGAATTATCATTCGGACAAATGATGATTAGGACAAAAAAAGTTATGGTACTTTAAATTATGGATAAAAATGTTTGGTGACACAATAGAGAACCGCTTAGATTCCAAACATTCCATTCAATGTAGGCTGTACCAAATGCCCGTGAAAAAGCTAAAAACGAACTAAGGTGACAGGTAGACCTGCTAGCCCCAACTTTAGATTGGTAACCCTCAGTCTAAGGACAGAGTGACAGAAGTCTAGACAGTTTTACTAGTTCACAAACGGTTCTCTATTGTATTGTATTATGGTTCTATTTACTTCGTTTTTAGCTTTTTCACGGGCATTTGGTTTAGCCTACATTGAATGGAATGTTTGGAATCTAAGCATCGACGCCCAAACAGCCCCCTGCGCCTGTGGAAGGGGGAATCCAGAGGGTTTTGCAGCAAGCAATGCATGCAAGCATGAAAAATTGATAGCTAAGTGGTTAGGGCGTGATGAGTCAAAATTGTATTACATTAAAAGTTCCAGTTATGAGGCCTTCGGGTAGAGACCCACTTTCAATTTCAAAGAAGACATCGTACGGAGCCTCAACTTAAACAATTTAAACAAGCAAAACTTGCCGAAGATATTGTTGACTTTCTCTAAGTCTAACGAATTCTTGGATCCCTTTCTATCTACTCAGCTATTAAGTTTACATGCTGAATATACTTGCTGAGGTTCCCTATAACCTACCTATCCTACCTATCTATCACCTATGCACGCATAACATAGCATGACCATTTTTTTATTCTACGAAGAGAAAGTGGCGTTTCTTTTCGTAAGTTTTGTCATCACGGCTTGGATTTTTTTCTACTCTACCTATAAGTATCTTTTGTTTCTACGGTCATGCTACGAGTGCATTTTATTCAATGGGTTTCCAATTGTCCTTAGAAAAAAAAATACAATAATTGTTAATGAGATTTTTAGTTAAATTCTAGCTACTAATTAGTATCCAACTGGTCTCCAGTGATGTCTCTCTACCCCTTAGCATTTGTTTTCAGTCTCGATAAATTTGAATTCCGCATAAATGAAAGTCTAATTGGGTTGTTGTTGGTGTATATTTCGTCTATACATCTTGACGTCTTAGGATTGCGTGTTGTTTGCAAACGGTTGCCGGGTTACGTCGGATCGCCGCCACGCGACATCCGGCGCCAGGCCCACAGTCACTCCGCGCCCGCCCTAACTAGCGGGCGCGAAACTCGGTCGCGTTCGCACTCTAAGTTTCTAACAATCTCGCCTGAATACAACTATCCTCTTCTTTTTATTCTTTTTTATATGTGAAAGGAAATTCACCTTTATATCCAGTGCTTCGATTACTGAAAAAAAACTCACTGTCTTTTCAAAAACTTTTGGAATAACTTATAAGAAATTAAATATTTATATATACACTGTTTTTACAACCTTTTGTCCGTGAAGACGAAGGACGTTTTCATGAATACAAACCTAATAAAACTTGGAAAAATAAATAAATAAACGAAATTTCCATTAAAATTAATTATTATTAATTAAACATGGATATAATTCATCGGTTACACTACTTAGTGTTATCGCAGAAATCTGATCTGATGACGGTGGACCGTGATCAAAGGCTGCGAGTGCGGAGGCAGTCCAGCCTCCCTGAATACAGCAAAGCTAACAGGACTCGACAGCGGTTGGAACAAGTTTATTTCAATGATGTGAGTGTTGTTGTGGACACCTTCGTAGATGTAGCCTTAAATGTTGTGTTGCAAGCCGTAAAATATTGGCCAGCTTCTGGTCTTATAGGTTTTTAAGGGGTAGATATTCAAAGTTAGATTGTGCCGTAGATAGTATTACGAGTACGTCTCCGTTTGTTTTAACGAATTGTTAATTTTGTACGGATCTCTAAGACTACCTCTTTATGTTAAATAAATTCCATGATTGGTGTTCCTATGCACTGTTTTTGGTCTTAACTAAGCAGTACAAAGATGTAGGTCTTGTCTCTCCACCTCATCTGTTGAATTCATGGGGGTCACTTAATACTTATTAAGTGACCCCCATGAATCTAAGCCCCACCTACCAAGTTGTGTATGATTTCGTAGGTGGTGGCTCTGGCTGGAGGCCTCACACTCAAGGCATAAGTTGACCTGCGAGATTCCATTACCAAAAAAAGGTTTACAACTTATACAACGCTATAATTTATTTCTTTTAAACGTAGGTATAGTCTCCTAAGCTAGCCCTTGAAGACTTGCGTTAATAGGCCCAGCTTCTGGTTATAGCCCTGGTAAGCAGTGGGTAGTTAAAGATTTAGATGGTTTTGTATCACCTCATCCATAGAGTCTTTAGGTAAGATGATAGAATAGCTGATTTGGTAGGGAACGCATATGTGTATTTTTTTAAGTACAGCTTCGTAGACCTCACCATGAGTTTTCAAGTCGTGTTACTAGGGTTTGCTTCTTTGTACTGAGTTCTGGTAAACAACAGGTAGACAGGTAATTTAGACTTACGTCACCTCATCAGTTGGTTTTTTGGGTCACTTTTATGTTGTTTATGCAGTTAGTTGTAGCATTATATGAGTAAACGTTGTTATCAACAATGTAATCATTGCCATGTCTCCCTTAATTTTGTTCGTTGTGAGTTTCTGTCGTGGAAATTATAGCAGGTAAGTAGGCAGTTTTCATACCAAAATGTAACAAACGTGCTTGCTCCTCGTGATGAAAGGAGTAAACAGTTTTGTACATTAAAAAAGTAATTAGGGGAAAATGAATTTAATAAATGATGATATGAAAAATACAATAAATTAATAAAAAAGTGAAGGGCAGGTTAACCGGGAACGTTTTAAATGTCTCCGCAAATCTCTGAGCGTGATAGTAACTGAAGACAAACATCCAGTCTTTGAATAAGAACATAGTTCGATAGTAGCTGTTCATTTTCCCTTCCTGCTAATACCGAAAACTGTGAAAAAGCCTTGAATGACCCGGTAAATTGTATTAAAAAAATAATGTTCTTAATTAAGCTTATTGTTTTGTTTTAAGGAAGGTTTTTGAAGGTAGCAAAGATTGAGTATGGCATGTAACTTCATTGGCATACTCAGCCTTTTGTGCTCTACATACCTTGGTATCCGTACTTGATAATGCTTTCTGAAGTTAAAGTAGGCGTCATTTCACTTTAAAAACCCGATTCCCTTGGCATTCGCAAAGTGATATTTCAGTTACCCACGGGAGCCACAACCTCTCATAAATGTACTACCAACCTACCTGTCTTGCCGTATCTGTAAATATTTTCCAGCTCTGAAAGGGGATAGGTTATCATTTGAGATAAGCTACCGATGGTTTTTGACATCGTAGTAGGTGTTATTTCTGACATATTGTTACTATTATTTAATATTTTTCAGTATTGATTAAGACCACTGCTAGGCAAAGGCTTCTAGACCCAAGAAACGCTGGCGAGACCAATTGGACTCAACCTGACTGATTGGCCAGCGAAGGCAAAACACCGAGTTTGAAAGATGAAGTTGTTTGAATGAAAACCCCTTATATCTATCCGTTAACTCTCCATAGTTACCTGGCTATTTCACGGTGTCACCTTGTTTCGCAGACAGAAATTTCACAGAATTTCGTTTCCCAGAAAATGTTTCACATACTATTTAGTCCCTGTATTTTTATTTCGAATATTTTTGTTTCGACTACCATTTACTTGGATGAAACATATTTTACAGAAACACAATTCAAAGAATTTTACAGTCCCTTTTTTTATTTGACAAACTTATCAAACAGCAGAATTATCTTTCAACGAATATTGTTTGTTCGATGTATGTTTCCATGGTATTTTATTTTAAAGAAATTATTAACTAAAAATTAAAATATTGTCTTTAAAAGCCAATATGTTGTACTACAAAAGTTAGTGACAGAAACGAATGGCTGCAAATCAGACTCCACGTAGTCTTGTTTGCCCTACCCCTAGAGTGTAATTTAAGCCCGCGTAGGCGCGGAGGGATGAGGTGGCCCGCGAGTTGAGGAGCAGGTGGTTTCTAAGCTCGCCGTCGCGGCTGAGGCTGGCCGGCTCGCCGGCCAGCAAGCCGAAGCTGCGGTGGTGAGCGTTAATACCATCTGCGACGATAAACTCGCGTGGGGCCGCCGGAGCCCCGCAGCGCCGGAGCCGTGACAGAAACCATGCCTGTTGCATGCTTGCTAGCTTGGATGCTTGCTTGCTACATGCTTGCATGCATGCTACAAGTTGCATGCTTGCTTGCATGCTGCATGCAACAAGCATAGACACCATTACTGAGAATTGAATAACAAGATTGTTTTCCTGCTTAACAAGAATTTACCCGCATTATTTTTGAGAACCCGGTGTTGTAATTTTATAGGAGGTTTGAATTTTAGAAACTGTCAGTCGATTAAAATGTTATTCTTCGAAATAAGTTTTATGTGAAACAAACAATATGTGGATAAAGAATATTTGATTTGTTATTCTATGATATGAATATTCTAACATTAAACTTTATTTGAAACAAAAATCGATGATTTAAATTTCATCAAAGTAAGTATTCTGCGTGTTGATTATTCTATGAAATGATAATATGAGAAAAAATTTATGTGAAACAAAATTCGATTAAACAATTAGCGATGAAACAACGCACAACCCTATTTCACTGGTTCGTCTGGTTCTTCATTACAGATTCCAAGCTGTGAATAATTCACAGTGAACTTAGGTACAGATCTACGGTACCCTATTAGGAAAATTTCAGCGAAAAACAACGAACAATCAGTGAAAGACACCCACTTTAAAAACTCCAAGGTAAAGGAGTAGATTCTGGAGCCTGCTTGAATAAAAGAGGGTATAAAGGGTATGGTAGATAAGTCGCTTCACGTCATCGTCCATCCGCCGCGATAAGGCGCTTTATGGTCGGCCTTTATTTGAACTTGACACGATTCTTCTCTATCTTGATGCAGTTAAACTTTCAAAGACACTAACGTGCCTTTGTTGATGACTAAGTTTTAAAATTTCTAGGTAGACAAATGTCTAGGTATGAAAAAATAACACCTACCATAAAATACCTATTGCTTTGGTACATAGGTACACGGTGTAGAGGAGCACGTGGCTAAATAATAACAGCCTCACGGGTCGATCTTTATATTTAAGACGTGCTTGCCGAGGTTGGTCCGTGGATTGGTGACCATAATTACACACAGAGTTTCCTCCGTGCCTCGGAAAGCACGTTAAGCCGTTGGTCCTGGCTGTCATTGTAGATCTTTGACAGTCGTTACGAGTAGTCAGAAGCCAAAAGTCTGACATCCAGTCTTACCCAGAGGTTTCCTATTACCCAGTTACTGCGTTGTGGAGGTCAGATGGGCATTCGCTTCATGTAAAATACTGGTACTCAGTTGCATCCGGTTAGACTGGAAGCCGACCCCGAAATAGTTTGGGAAAAGGCTAGGAAGATGATAGGTCATTCGAATAAACAAACAGACTGCTAACTGTTCCCATGAATTCAGCACGTGATTCTAGACATTCCATTGAAATCAGTGACCCTTTATGTGGGGCAGTGAAAACTCTGCTCTACAAAGCCAATGAGCCAAAATGTATTGAATTCAGATCTCCGATGTATTTATCCCCACAAACTGCCATTTATTGCGCACCTGTTCAACCTTCAACCACTCTGAAAGTTCTGAAACTTATCTAACTGAAAAATCCAATAACAACACTTGGCTCGGTCTGGAAATCAAACTTACACTTTGATATTAGTAGAACAACGCGGCAACTGAACAAAAATCACATCACGAAAAACAATTGCTCACGCAATCGTTTTCGGCCAGTGAACGCACGACACCGTGTTCGAATCGCATGACTTAAAACGTGATGCTTTTAGTGTTTCAAAGTCAAAGGCCTAAAGTTTCGTGCGCAACTTAATCAATATAAACTTTTATACAAGGTGTTGTTTTGCATTCTCGTCAAATTCAAGAAGGTAACTATGCTAATGATACTCGTCCCGAATCAGTTATAAAATGGGTAGGTATTTTTTTTTTCTTATTTACGGAAATCGTTAAGTCTGAACCACCCGTGTTTTAAACGCGGCTCGTCCGATTCTCGCCTTGTAACCGCGCTTCTACACATACAAACAATCTCAAACGTTTTTTCGATAATTTCTTATTCCCTAAACTATGTCAAGGGGGTTTTCTGAAATACTGACAAACATAAACAACCAAAAAAATCAACGTTTATTAATAATTAACTAGGTACCGTCATTTTAATTGATTATTTATGTCTTTTGGGACAACCTCCTGAATTTTGACGAGAATGCAAAACAACACCTTGTACAGGCCTACCCACCCCAAATTGACTCGTTGGCCATAATAAATACTGTCAGACAACCTCCAGGAATCTGGAACAGTATTTACCTAAATTATCATATTATTTTGAACGTCAGTCAACTTTTATTTAAGTTTGAATGAATATTCTATGACTCCTACAAGTTGTTTTTGCCAATCGACTTCCTTTGTTTGTGTAAAATTATTTTTTCTGATGTTTCTGATCTTACGGTTGCAAACTTGGAGGTTCAGTATTGACCTTAGTTTTCTCTAGTTTATTATCACAGGTGTTCGGGGTTGGGTTAAGACAGAGATAAAGGATGAGATAAGAGATTAAAGTCAGTTTAAGGTTACTAAATTCACTGTATTGGCTGTTTCCACAAATATAAGATTAGGATTAATTTATACTAGGATGAACGGTGAACGATATGGGATTATGAGTCACGCGCACGGTATGCCGCCGAATTACGTACTGAACTATTGCGGTGTAATTGCAATAATTTAAATGCAATAATGATGACCCAGGTAAACATGCTGTACGGTGGTTGACCCGTACAACAGGTTAATTGGCTAGAAAACCGATACAACCTCTTAAATAATTACAGTTTCAGATTAAGCTAGCATGCACTAGCCCTTCAGCTATGCTTTCAGGCTTACACAAAGTCTTTTGTCTTGCCATTTTCGTACATACTTTTAACCCGACCGGCGAACCTGCGACTCTAGGATCCTAGCTAATGATAATTATATTTCAAATTCAAATAACAGTATTGCATTAACATGGTACTTCAATTTATAAAATCTTGTTACATTAAACTTGCAATAGGGGACCGGACTGGGTAAAGAAAACGACATTCTATTTTGTCCGTCAGACAGGTAATACAAAAATATTAGACACGTATTTTTTGTTTTATCAAAATATCAAAAAATTACTTAGTTAAAACTCATTAAAGTTGGAGAGTGGGGGCTTACTACGTCACAAGTAGGTATAAAACTTACCCACATGTGACGTCATGCGCCATTTCAACTCAATATATCTCCGTAATTTTATGACCACGTGAAAAAAGAAAAAATACGTGTCCAATACTTTTCAATAAACTACCCGACGGACAAAGAAAAAAAAAGTTGGATTATCCCCTATTATTTGATATCACAGAATTTTCAAAAATGAAACAGCTATTTCGCTACGGAAACGTAATTTATTCCACCGTCGCAGATCTAATACATAAATATTTCAGCCTGTCGACAGGACCGACGTACAAATTTAAGCCAAAATTTAAAATTTCTCCGCAAAAAGTTGAGAAAGGCTTGAAGAATGAAAAGGATGGAAATTAGTTAATTTGCATCACATAGTTCTCGCAAAACTCTATCTGCGGCCCATGGTTATACTGGTGTGAAATTCATTCATAAGGAAGACTTAACCTTTAGAACTTTTTATTTGTATATTTATGGTTGTGAAGGTCAGCTGCATCTGGTTAGACTGGAAGCCGACACTATTAGCATAGCTGGAAAATGGCTAGGCAGACGAGAGAAAATATCTCAGAAAACGAATAGAACAAAAGAAAAGCCTATTGAAGAATGTCAAGTTAAAGTACATCGTAGGAGGTACCAACGTAACTCGATCATTGACTTTTGATTAAATGGCACTCTTTACTGCCTACATGCTAGTACTTTACCCCACGAGGGACTTTGTCTAAGTGGGTAAGTACGAACAACTTCCGATGAATGTAATTTGATCCTCTTCGTGTTTAAGTACATTATTAATATAGATACCTAAACAGCCGCAAATATTGAATAGAAAATAATGTTTATTTATTTATTAACTAAAACTTTATACACAAGTATAAAAACACTGTACAAATTCGGACCTAATATCTTAGGCATTTTGAGTACATCCCATTAGGTAACTTTCCCAATTCGAAAACTAAACAAAATATCATCACAAAAGTGCCAACTCGTAACTATTTTGATCTTCATGCATTGAGTCTCGGAACTGTTACAATAAATACCTCATTAAATTCATGCAGGCCCAGTAGGTACTTTTTGAAGGTTATTACTCTGCATTCAGGTCGTACTAATCACCAATCATAAAGCCATCACCAATCACCAATGATAAAGCGTTAAAAAGTAATTTTATAGTTAAGTTATTTATTAATTGAGTTTTAAAACGACATCAATTGTCTTAATAGATATTGTTAAAAATATTTTTTTGTTTAAAAAGATGGCAGTTATCTGGAGTTATTTATTAGTCCGGGGAATTTACGCCGAAAATTAGGCCAACTCTGCATTAATTAAAAACAGCGATTTTTTTCATTGAATGTGTAGGGTATGGACAGGAGAGTATGTTATGCTGTATCCCGCGAAAAGTTCACCTCCGCGTATGTGTTTTTTTTAAGAAAACGTCTAATATGTTGTAACTTGGTGGAAAAAAATATAAACAGGTATGTTTATTTGGAGTATTGTAGAACAGATTGAGTGCTACGAGTAGGTCAGCAAATTAAACATTTTTCGTCCACGGAAAAATCAGTTTTTTTTAAAAATCATATAATTTGACTTCGTACTTAAGGCAAAAATATTAACAGGACAAAAATAGTGCTAAAGTGATTGTTATCAACATATCTAACTATTATTATGAAAATTAAACAAATTCTGCTCCGGACTTCACAGAAAATCAAGAAAATCCAAAAATCTTGAATACTACTTACGGCAAAAATGTAACAGGACTGAAATTCATTTAATAATGGGATATATATCAATCCAAACCTTAATCTCTCAAAATTAAACAGATTAGAGCGTTATTTAATAAAGTAAAAGTAAAAAATAAATTACGATGAACGTGACGTCAGCGCTAAGCAGCGAGCAGCGTACAGCGTGTGCTAGTGTGCGTATCCAAGATAAGCGCTGCGTTCATTGTATGCGTGTGACTGTGTTCTTTTTTAAGAGTCGGTGTGTTTTTATTGATAAATGATAAATGATGTTTATTTTGCAAGTAGGTTTTATTGTGTTACTCTGTAATTGTAAAAGCATAGGAATAAAAACGGCAAGCCATCAGTCGGTCAGTGGCGACATACCTACTGTTTACAAACATGATCGTCATTAACGTTAAATCTTCATTTAGAAAACCGGCCAAGTGCGAGTCAGTCATACTCGCACACACCGAGTTCCGTAGCACCAAACAATATAATAAAAATATTTTTAACGCTAATGAATTTGTAAACATACACTCAACAGTAAAACTAAATTTGCTAAAGTGAAAGTTTTATTACATCGTCTCAAACTTTTTCGTCTGTGTGTTGCATGTCGCGTGACGGTCGGTTTTATGTACTCCGCGTTTTATACCCTTAATGCAATATTATTCCAATTTTTTTTAGATAAATGTCAAAAGTATGAAAAAAAGTTTCACTTTTACCGTGGTTTCATAAAACCACACAATCCTTTTTCTTTTATAGTATGTTAATGATGAACAAAGTTACTGCTGCAGTTTTGATAAAAAAGTTCCATATCTCGAAACCTAAATGATTATTTCAAGAGTGGATTATTTTCAGGGTGGTTGAAAAAATGTAGCACCCACCTCGTTTTCTTTGGCTAAAAATACAGAAATAGTGTTATTTTATAAAGGACGATAACAACACAGTTTCCCAACATGTTAAATGCAGGTGAGGTAATTATATTACTTATTTCACCATTACAGTGCAGATAGCTACTACATACTTAAGGTGGAAGTGGAAGGGTAGCCTGCGAAATTCAAATTGTTCTTTTGCAATTAGAGGGTCAACAAATGGCTTTACAAAGTTATATATATATATATATATATATATATATATATCATCATCATCATCATCATCATCATCATCATATTATATAAATAAAAATAGAAGTCCTGACTGACTGATTGACTGACTCATCAACGCCAAGCCCAAACCTATGACCCAGGAAAGCTGAAATTTTGCACAGAGGTTTCCTTTATAATGTAGACAAGGAATAAGGAAGGATTCTTCGAAATTCAACCCCTAACGGACTTAAATAGGGGATGAAAGTTTGTATGGAAATTCGTCATTTTTTAAGTTAGAAGGCTGAAATTTCATATACAAGCTTCTGGTTAGAAATAAATATATACGTATTTTAGAGTTTTTAAGAATTCACCCCCTAAGAGGGTGAGATAGGGGTTCAAAGTTTTTCACAGCTTGAAATTCACTATTTGTGTTTCTCGATTGAATTGACGTGAAACACGTATCTATTTTTTTGAAAATTCCACCCCTCAGACGAAAACAGGGATGGCATTTTTTTGTTATTGTTTTTTGTGTTAGCACGTTTGTGTGGACAAATACGCTAAAAAAAACTTCATTTAAGTACACACTTCTAGGGAATCTGGGTCATTTGTGGGAAGGACACTTGCGGTAACCCATTTACGCGAAAAGATATTTGCGCGCATGGACACTTGCGTGACCGACACTCGAGGGCTGGACAATTGCGCGACTCAATGGCTTCACGGGTGTCGTTTTCGTGGTTTTAGCGGGTCGCTGGCAATAAAAAAAAATCGGAGATGGCCCCGAGGAAAATTTCCGGTTTTTCGTGCATGGGTGTCGTTTTCGTGGTTTTTGGGGTTGCTGACCAAATTGACG
The DNA here is from genome assembly GCA_963082945.1 of Cerastis leucographa. Classification (NCBI taxonomy): domain Eukaryota; kingdom Metazoa; phylum Arthropoda; class Insecta; order Lepidoptera; family Noctuidae; genus Cerastis; species Cerastis leucographa. Next base: position 9,520,263 of record OY720385.1, on the reverse strand, counting down.
GCGAGGAAAACATTCGGTTTTTCTTTCACAAGTGTCGTTTTTGTGGACTTCAGGGTCGCCGATAACGAAAATGATGACCTCATTTTCTAGGTGCAAATAATAAAAATTAAAATACGCAATGTCTCAATATCCTCCCCTAGGCTATGGCTGGCATTGATTTAAGTGATAACTGTTTCTCACGTGTGCAGTTTTATGTTGCGTGCTCCGAAGTGAGCTCGGCGAGTATCTTAGTAATTTTAGCCCCAAAAGGAAACACCGCAAACGTCATTTACACAGAAGAGCTAGGATAATTCATTAGTATAAAAGGGTGTAAAGCACCTCTTAACGAAGCCGAAAGGCACTGGTTCTCCCTGTCATTGCGATCATTTTTTTGTTCTACACCATACCTGGGAACCTTCTAGTTACGGAGATATAAGGGGTCAAAGTTCCAACTTTTTGACAAGTATTTTTTTAAATACAAGTTTTAAATTTAAGATTTTTACTTTAAACACCTCCACGACCCCCGTACTATTCAATCCGTCCATCAGCAAAATGTTTTGAGTGCGTTACATTGAGTTCTACCACAAAACATGATTTTACACCCCCCAAAAAAAAAGTCGTTTCCCAGCAATAATTCTTGCGTAAAGTTACATAGTTTCATGTACAGAATGCTTGGTTAACGGCTTCGTGATGAGGTGATTTACACGGTGTAGTTTTCCGGGAGTTAAAAAGATTGGTTTAATCTGAGTATTTTTTAATTTAAAATATTGAAAGTTAAGTAAGTTAGCTCATTTACACCATAACCTATATCGCTAGGTGGATGGATGACCGGGGCATTTGAGCTACAGCATCGTCACTCGGAAGACATGTATAAAATAAATTCTGGTTCAACCCATTTAGGTCCCTAACAACACAAAAAAAAAATAAAAAAAAAACGCCGTAATATACATTTTTCTAACCAGAATGAATTATGTGGCGTCTTACTTCGAAAAGCGCGAAATTTTTACACAACTATTAAAATATGTCCTATTACACTTACGCGCGCGCGAAGCCGTGGCCAACAACTATTATCTATAACATTTAAATGACTATTTTCGACATTATTTTGGGGTGGTTAACGCATACGTGGGCAATTGCCGAACTTCACGCGGGCGAAGCCGCGGGCAAAAGCTAGTCATTAACATTATGAATGAAAAAAAAAAATATCGCGCGCGACGAAAAATTTCATTTGGCCCGTGATGTTCAAATTTTCTTACGCTTTTTGCAATTTGCACAGCAGTGTCAGGTTTTATATTGATTAAAAACTGATTTAAACGGATCGTAAATACGTCGATTTCAAAATGGAAAATACTTGTATTACGTACAATATTTCATAATTTATTTCGTATATATGGATGACTCTGACGAACAACGTAACGTGAACATCGACATTTTACGTTTACACCATGCGCTCGTGCTAGGGAACCAGATATTTACTTGAAAGTATGACAACCGGGAACACATCAAAACATTTGTAAGTCTTAATAGTGTTTTGTTACGTATACGCGATTTTACACCTTATCTCTATTACGGAAAGATCAAATTCCTATGAAAGCGCTGCACCAAATACAAGAATGAAGCTTGCAAACGTATTTTACGTAAACGTTATTTTTATTTTTTTTCAGTATTTGCTTTAAAGTGTTTAATTTTCGTGTAAATTGGTTAGAAATAGCCTTTAGATGAAAGTTAAACAAAATTAAACCCTGTTACATTTTTGCCCCGACCGCTATTGTAAAAAAACTGATATTAATAACTTCCGTGAGTCAAATTTGTTTAATTTTTTTAACGGAGGTTTAATATATTAATTTAAGTTATTTTATGTAAAAAAACCGCTGTTTATATTTTTGCCTCAAGTACAATCCAAAAATTACGTAAATGTTTTTTTATCGAAATTTCCGTGGACGAAAATGTTTAATTCTGAAAAAATATATTACTGTCACCAGTTCTTTACCTAAAATAATTAAATTCGTCCTGTTAATAATTTTGCCCACGTTTTTATTCACAAAAACGCGTTTTCGTCTTTTTGACCTTGATCCGGCCTTGGAAAATGTTTAATTTTTTTTTATTATTTGGAGAGCTAAGGTCAAGTACACGATTCAAGAAAAAAATCGCTGTTTATATTTAATGCAAGGTTCAAACCTAAAAGCCCCGTACTATATCCAAATAAACCAGATACAGCAGCTGTAGTATCAAAGTTATACCTATGTACCTATAGAAACCTGTGTAAAAACTTCACTCTACGTCTCATACAAAAGAAATCCTTGGCACGTGAAAGCTACAAAAGCGTTTCGAAATAAAGAAAAGAAAAATCTTTTGAATACCGGTTGGCCGTTTTTCTTAGCGGGCCCTACCATCATTAGGTAAACGAAACACTTATGAAATCGCTGGCTATACGTATTATGTCTGCCTATTCCAAAGTCAAGGACTTGCCTCTCGACCTTTTCATGAAGACATACAATTTTATACTTTGTTTCGATGATCGAACAACAAACATTGCAATCTTTAAGAAATGCTCAAGTTACTGTTATTTACGTACGACGTAGGTGACACCTTTCGTGTAAGTACATAACTTAACAAGCAGAGATGTACTTAATTGTACACCCACATTACGCCAGTTATGTTTAAGTCATGTAATAGGGGCTATCAACCGGTCACAACACCAGACTCCATAGCTATATTGCTACTGAGAAATTCCTTATTTAAAAACCCAATAATAATTTGCCCAACCTGGGAATAAAATCCAGAGCCTCATACTCAGCTGTGATAGACCAACGAGGCAGACGTAGGTAGGTAAGTAGATACACAATAAATCCATTAGTTAGGTAAGGTTAGGTTGTAAAGCTTTCGTAGAAATTCACTACCTTGGTCTGCCAATCACAATATTAGTTTAATATGCTGGCAATTAGCATTGAATTAACGTTGCTAGGCAATGCCGTAAGGTTCCTAGTAATTTCAATAAGGTCTCATTTCACGTAAAACGTCAGTTCTACATAAAGAAGCCAATCTGTACCCTACCTTCAAGATAGTAATTACTATTAACAAGATTAGAGTATTAAAGCTGACTTTTCAGAAAATGAAAAGTCAGCTTTTGATTGTTAAGGAGACTATGTAACATATTATATAACTTGTGTTTTATAACACGTCCACATTATGTAACCTTGTTATTCAAAATAGCAACATAAAACAATACTGTACACATTAGAATAACAATGCAATATAACAATGTTATATAACCATTGTCGTTTGTCGTTCTTCAGTGCTATCCACAATGTCGACACGAGAGGTCGTTTTGCTGGCTGCGGCAGCGACTGTTGTATTTTTAAATAACAAAAGAAAAACAAAAAACGTAGATGCTGGGTTCGTCCTAGTTTATTAGTTATATAATATTGTCGTACATATAAATAACACTGAATGTTATAAAACATGTTATAATAACATGTTTTATAACATTCAGTGTCCACATTATCTGAAACATGTTATACATATAGCAATGTTGTATAACATGTTATTTTATATAGTCTGTACGCACCTTAAGGTTCTGATTTATTATACATATAATAATATATAAAAAAACTCAAATCGGATTAAAAGCTTATAGAATCACCTACAGTAAACCTTTAAGGTATCAGGCAATAAGTCCGTCTTCAGGACTACGGGTGGCATAAAAAAACATCAGCGGTGAATGTCTTGGGATCGAGCTCGAGCCCTATGACTTGATTAAATGCCTCACTACAAAGTAAAATGATAGATAAAAAAAATATTTTAGTAATGAAAGAAATAATAAATATTATTTTGCAATGAACGCCATTCACGCCATTTCTCTGAAAGCCCTATGAAGTTCAACAAGCTAGAATATTATCGATCTCATGAACATGTGTAGAAAGAAGAAACATGTTTACCGCAACATATCTCACTTGACGACAAACCAAACACTTTTATACGTTTGAATCTTTGAGAAATAATAACTATACATGACAAAGTAGATTCACTTCGTCGAAACAGGAAAAATAAAGTAGGTTATATTTTGCGTGACTTTTTTTCCAAATCGGTCGCCGAGCATGAATTCATTACTTACTTTGCGAAGCTAAATTTTCTGCTCCGTATCATTTGATGATTGATCGAAAATGGGTTTACCTGTATAATATATTAAATGGCTAAAATGCTAGCTAAGTTATAAAACAATATTTTGCAAAGGTTAGCTCTTTCAAACAATATTTTGAAAAGGTTAGAAGGATTTGCCGATTTATCAATTACTTATAATTTAATAACATATCTTCTTCATTACAACAATATGTACCAACTCATTAGTTGGTTTAAATGCTAAAAGTTTTATCCACATTCTGAAAAGTCAACTTTACCCGCATTATACCAGACTTCGAGAGATAAAAATATCCGTATTGTAAACCTCCTTGTGTTGAAAAGGTTCCCTTCGAATAATATTGTGTAGAATCAAGGATTTTTAAAACTGCGACTAGGGGTGAAAGTCTCTGGACAAAAGCTGATTAACTAAATAAAATAATTAAATCTACGTCACACATAAATTATTTTTTCTTGGGACGGTACAGCAATGAGTCATAATGGAGTCACCAAAATGTCGCTATCAATGATATCTTTATATTGTGTAAAAAAAAACCGGTCAAGTGCGAGTCGGACTCGCGCACGAAGGTTTCTGTACCATTATTTATAAAAACGAGCAAAAAATCACTTTTTTGTATGGTATCCCTTAAATATTTATTTTATTCTGTTTTTAGTATTTGTTGATATAGCATCAACAGAAATACATAATCTGTAGAAATTGCAACTGGCTACCTATCACGGTTCATGAGATACAGCCTGATGACAGACGGACGGACAGCGAAGTCTCAGTAATAGGGTCCCGTTTGATCCTTTGGGTACGGAACCCTAAAAATTTTATGTTTCATACAAAAGTGCAATAGCAACACAGACACAATGTATGTATAACCGATGGAAAATTTCTATGTTGGGGGTTTGGTATGATTTTTTACTGAATACAGTTTCGATGCGTCGATGTTCTTCCATCCTGTTTATCCATATAATTTATTTAAGCCATAGTATTTAGAGCTTTGGCTTTAGCTTTGGCTTTCAGTTCGTATTGGTTAACTGTAATAGTTTAAATAATAATCTGTCTTAAACCTTTGTTGAAGGCAAACACGTTGTTGTTTTCAATCCATTATTGTAAACAGAATAAATATGTGGATAAATAGCCAAGAAAATTCATAAAAGCGCCCTATCAAACTGGAAAACACAAAGTATACAAAGAATTCGATAAATAACTATATACGACAGTAGAATAGCGGAAAAATGGTTGGCAAGCATTGTTGGCTTACTCTAGCTAAACCCTGCCATGTGAAAAGCTTTACATCAAGATAATAAATGGAATAAAACCTACTACCGTCTCTTTTTTGGCGAAATGTTATACTTTCATGAGAAAATAAATAAACAAGAATTCAAGAACTCAAAGATGTTGAAGATTTTCCTTGTCATTGCTGCTTGCAGCCGCTCTGTGTAAAATTGTAAAGCGGAGGAAAATGTCGTCCGAACAAGTTTTGAGAACGCATGACTACAAAAGTAGGAAAGACCAAAGGAACGATGAATGAACTGTGAGATGGTTACAAACAAAGTGCCTACTGAGATTTCGCCATGCGATAGGTTGTTGACGATTATTCATAAACATAGAACCGCATATTTTCATCTTAAAAATAGCTATTTTGTGTTTTTGATATTGATAAATGTGATTCAATTCTAATTGAGATAAGAAGGTCTTCTACTTCTTGCCCTGCTTGTATAGGCAGGTGAATGATGAATTATGTGGAAAATCTTTAAGTCATTCAGCATAATAGTTAGTAGCCGTACCAAGGTATGCTGGTACACATACCTCGTTCATAATAGCTTCTCTCGACCAACAAACACAATGACCTGTACATAGCTATGTCTATCTTGCATGTTCCTGAATTCCGTTCTCGTGGACAAGTCTGGTCAATCAATATTGTCAATCGACACTGCAGCGAGCCAATATAGCAGATTCTACAGATACATTCATAGTTTGCTGGCAGTATCTAGATATTGGTATAAGTTCAAACTTAACTAATAACTAAGCCTATTCGGCTTAGTTATTAGTTTTGTAAATGTTTTTATCTACTTCGGTTTCGTTATATTCGAATTACGAAATTGACAGCGGTTTCATTATGGTACCCATAACGACACAAGTTGCATTATGCGAATCGTCATAAATTATTCTAAAACACAAGCAAAGACATTCTGAACATACAGCCTCGTACCCATAATATTACTTCGAAATCCAGACAATGTAAATGATGTTTTTAAAAATGGAACAAGTTTAGAACAAAAGTATCGTATACTATTTGGCTGTTGCGGCTACAAGATCTTTGCTTTATACTTATTAAAGACTAAATAAAAAAGAAGTGGACGCGGGAAAAAAAATCTGAGTGAAATTTTATTCCAAATTTTATTAATAATGTCTTCAACGTCAAGTGATATGGAAAATACTCCACCAGATATAACAAATAGAGCAGATGGGGCTTCAAATAATTTACTACCAGAAATCAAGACATGTATATGCTGTCAGAAAAATCCGTCAATTTACTGATGTAGATACCGCGAGGATAGTGTATTTTAGTTATTTTCATAGTATTATGTCATATGGTATTTTACTATGGGGACGGGCTGCAGACATCGAGTCTATATTTATTCTGCAGAAAAGAGCTATCAGAGCCATATATAATCTACGTAGGCGCGATTCTCTAAGAGAACTGTTCAAGGAAATTAACATCATGACGGTACCTTGTCAATACATCTATGAAAACATCATGTACGTTAGAAAAAATCTGCATTTATTTAGTAAAAGAGGTGACCGGCACCACTATAATACTAGAAACAGAGACCAACTAGTTCAGCCAGGTTTCAGGTTAGCTAAAGTAGACTCATCTTTCATGGGGTACTGTTTAAAATGTTACAATAAAATACCTCCCCACATTCTACAACTGAATGAAACGAAATTTAAATCTTGCATAAAACGCACACTATGTAGGCAAGCATATTATAAGTTGAGGGATTATATTGATGATAAAAATGCTTGGCTCAATGCTGGTCCTGCTCCACAACCATAGGGGCAATCGGAATCATCAGAATTAGAAAGTGAAGTTATTGTAAAAGCTGCAGAAGATTGTAAAAATATATTTGCATTGTATAGATTCAATCTCTTAGTATTATATAATTTCATAGCACATGTGTGAGTACCATGTACTGTAAAGCCACTATTTAATGAGTAACTAAATCTTTCATTGACGCGAAATTACCCTGGTGGTTGAGTGAATGTCATGCTCACTTAAATGTCACGCTGATGGTGGCGGGTGTGTCGGGTCGTTTAGTTCCCTTCAAAATGGTTGAGTTGAATGATGGCTGATACATGCGTCATGTTCGTGAACGGGCGCTGTCAGTTGTGACTGGTCATCTCTTAGCTGCCACGGTTTATTTTAATTACTTTATTTTTTTATTACTGATTTAATCTTTTACTCTGGACGCTCTTAACTTGCCCGTATTTCTACATTGTTCTCACATATTTGTAATTCTTGACATGAATGATGTAACCAAGATTTTGTAACATATTTTGATTTAAAAGAGTGTCCATGGAGTTTCTTGCCCGTTCTTCTCCATAGAGATCTACGCTACGGAATGGGCAACTACAGTACTTTCACAAGTTATTATGCCTTGTGACTGGGACTGTAGCTTCGCGTTTTATTTTGTTTTTGTTGACTTTCAAAAGTGCCTGTAATGGTCTAATTGAAATAAATGCTTTGACTTTGACTTTGACTTTATGAGAAATGTTATGAAGACAATAGTCAGTGTGTAGTTAAGTTTCTATTAAAAATACTTTTTTGTCTATATCTGTGTTTCATTCCTTCCTTCGTAGATAAAATCTTGTATGCAACTGTACGTTATTGGTATTTTAATAACTCGTGCCCACCTATTTCGGTACGCGCTACGCTTGTACGAAAAATGGCACTCGTATTAAAAGACCGTCCATAACGTAACAGTTGCATAAATAGCTATTAGTATGCATACATATTAGTTTTATATTTAAGATTAATTTGTGTGGCTGACCATAATTGCCTCAAAATAAAAGATGTTATCATTATTAAATTTTAAAATGAACATAATCTTGTCTTACCACATTATATATTTCATGTTTTCTTACTTTTTATTACTAATGCGAAAGTTTTTGAGGAGGGATGGATATTTGTTACTCTTTCACGCAAAAAGTACTGAACGGATTTTGATATAAATTGACAGCAATATAGCTTACACATCACAATATCATATAGGCTAAAATTTATAAAGATATTGCGTAAAGAATAGTTTTCGCGGGTGGAATCTAATCTAACTAATGATGAATATTGGGGATATTGGTCATTAGACTCATTAGCTCTTTATTAACGTTAAACCTAATTAAACGTTTACACACAATTCCAACACACTTCGTATCATTTACATTAAAGGCCCTTTAGATAATATTTTTCACCCTCTGCAAGAGAAATGATTACATAAGGTAAGACTTTCTTATTGAACGATCACCTGGAAAAGGCACTTACCGCCGCGTTTGACAGCGCTGTATACTGTATCTAGGTAAACATTATTAGGTAAAAAATATGACATAAGATTTTGTTCCATTAACTTGTCTGTGGAATCATTTCCATTCAATATCATTCTTTATATCTTCTTGTGTAATTGGTATGTCTTACTGAAGGTGTTGTTACTGATTCGAATTTTAAAATCTTCGCTGTTGTGATAAATGTGTGGCATAGGTTGAATAAATTAATTTTGTTGTACCACAATTAATTAACTCAGCGTAAGCCTCGTTGTTGGCAATTGTGATATCAACCGGGCAAAGCCTGATGTTATATTATTATTTACGCTGTCTACTGCTGAACATAGGCCTCTCTCAAGATGTGCTACAATAAAATAACCAATATTTCCCTAACAACAAACATTTATCTTTTGCCAACAGAGAGAGCTGTTCGCGGCTAAAGCAGACAGCGGCTCCGCAGCAGTCGATCGTAAATTGTCTTCATCATCAGCTGGAAGCATGAAAAATAAGTGGCTAAAGGCTTTCCGAAGCCTTAAGCCCCCAAGCGCCCCTCCACCCCTAACAGCGCCCCCAGACAAGTAAGACAAAACTTTTTAATCCTTTACTCAAAAAAACATTGATTAATTAAATAAATTTCATAAATAAAAGCATGACAATTCAATTACCATCACAGGTTACAATTTTGCTGTATGTATCATCAAAATGGATGTAGAAATGCAATTAATTTGGTGTGGTGTTGAATACGTAGTAGGTAATTTGTAGTACACAGCCGTAATTACATTTTATTTAGTATTCGCACTAATGAGACTCGATAGAATTATAAAGCAGAGATATTTTAGAGCAGTGATATCCTAGTAGTGTGACTGTCAGATTGCCAAGACATAGGTCTCGAGTTTGAACTAATCGTGATTTGTCATCGTGAATAGCTTGCCTAAGGGATATTTCTCGATTGCATGTAAAGCCAAGTCAGAGGCCCATGGGCGGCATTAAAACTACGACACCAGGTTAGGCAATGACCAAACGAAAAACAAGTACTGTAGAAAAGTAAAATCCTAGAGTTTTTTTTTTATGTTATGCCCGACTCGTCACTGTTCTGCCATCATTATACAACAAATGTATTTTTATTTAATATCGATGTTCCCGACTCGTCACCAGTATAAATTTGCGTGACAAAAAGTACAGTTAGTAAGAAAAACATTTCAGCCGAAAGACGTCCACTGTTGGACATAGGCCTCCCCCAAGTGTCGCAACATTGACCGGTCCCGTGCGACTCGCATCCAGCGGATACCCGTAACCTTCACCAGGTTATCGGTCCACCTAGTGGGAGGCCTTCCAACGCATCGTCTTCCGGTTTGCAGTCGCCATTCCTGAACTTATTGGCCCCATCGGCCATCCGTTCTGCGACCGGAGCTACTGAGGGAGATCGAGAGATTCTATGGGCAGTTGTACACGCCAACCAGTAAACCCGTTGTAAATCTAGCGAATGACCCAAGAGCTAGACTGAACGACACTACACCGAAGACATCCCGGTCCTCCAGCCTGTACGAGATTAGGATGGCTCTGAAATTGCTTAAAAACAACAAGGCACTGAGTGATGATGGAATTGCGGCCGAACTTCTGAAGGCGGGTGGAAAACCAGTATTTAAGGCCCTCCAGAAGCTATTTGAATCCATCATACTCGAGGGGAAAACGCCACAGGGATGGTGCAGGGGTGTGGTTGTACTCATCTTCAAAAAAGGTGACAATGCGGTTGAAGAACTATAGGCCCATCTCACTTATAAGCCATGTCTACAGGTAGTTTTCAAGAGTAATCACGAATAGTCTCGCGAGCAGGTTTGACGATTTTCAGCCTCCCGAACAAGGCGGATTCCGAAAAGGCTTTAACACCATAGACCACATTCATACGCTAGTACAGGTTATACAGAAGACCAAAGAGTACAACCTGCCTCTCTGCTTAGCGTTTGTGGACTACGAGAAAGCCTTCGATTCAATCGAGACTTGGGCTGTACTGCAGTGTCTCCAACGGTGCCAAATTGACTATCAGTACATCGAGCTGTTGAATAGTTTGTACAAAAGCGCCACAGTATCAGTCCGACTTCGAACTAGACCTCGGAATCTATCCTTCTGCAGCGAGGTATAAGACAGGGAGACGTTATATCTACGAAACTGTTCACCGCTGCACTGGAAAATGTATCCAAGGTTCTGGACTGGAGAGCCTATGAATATTTTCATAAAAATTAGGAGGGAATCTCACGTATTCTGTCAGCAGTCATTCAACCACTAACCAAACATAAGCAGTACCAGGCTGTCATTTTTCTGTCAAATTGACAAGGCTAATTTAAACAGAACAAAACTAAAAGCTTTCATGTTAGTTAGTAAGCGCATTTTATGAGGAGAGGTGGACGAATTTGGAAATTTATCAGAATCTATTAAAATACCTCCTTGAATGCAAGCCTAGTACGTTTTAAAATTAAACTATTCATCAAAAAAGCGATCATCAAATTTGGTAGTGTCGTTGTTGGGGCTGATGATATTTAGGTATCAAATCAAATCATTTATTGCATCCATAATGTACACTTAAAAGGTGGTCAAAATAAAAGAAAATGATAGACACAATTATGGACCCTGTCGGGCACAGCAATTTTTAAATAAGTAGAGAGAGGAAGAGCGCTTCTCAAAATTTTTCATTCTAACATGAGAAAGAAGAAAAAATTCAATTATTATAATTGCTAATTATTTTATTTTTCCGTATACTTATTTTATTAATATTATGTATTTAAGTCTATCTATTCATTCATTTAAATATATTACACAACTATGCTTACCTACCAACTTATATCTCTATTACAAATGAATTGTATAGTTTGTTCTTTTGACGATACTTTAATATCGATGAAGAAACGGTACTATAAAAACAAAATTATTTGAAACTGTTGTGAATCGTGATCTTTTGTTTTTCGATGACGAGTAGCAACAGTGACGAGTCGGGCATAACTCAAATCATATAACGTGTCAGCCGTCAAATAAAAAAAAAACACTCTTTGTTGTTTGAAAAAGTTTGTTTCAAGAAGCTGTAGAAAGTACACGGCATCCTGCGAAGACTGTGAGAGGAAATTGTGCCACCGAGCAATAACCGAGGCCAGGAAATAACAGTTCGTAATGGCTTACACACACGTGTTCCAAGATTATTTTAATTATTATTTTAATAGGTTTAATTTATGAGGAAAGTACGTTGTAATGGAAATTATAGCTACTAAAATTTATGTTAACAGGTTTAGAAAATATTCTTGGAATTAAACTAAACAATCAATATTTTTTATTCTTTCTGCGAAAAAGGCGAAGTCTTTAGGGTTTTTAATCGTTTTATAGTTTTTATCACTCTTAAATTCACATACCTTTATGCGTTTTCGTAAACATAATTCAATGAACTCTAGAGAAGCCCTCCAATTTCCTTATTTAGCAAACTCGCTGGGGCAAGTTCCATTAAACAGTGCCTTGTACGCTGAAATTGAACCAGATAGATTTAAATCTTCAAGATTAACGCAACATACATGGTCCAACTTTCAGTTGAAAATCTAGGAAACGCTCAGACGAACCAGGGTCACGTTAGTCAGAGAAATCAGATTACAATTATTGATCACACGCATTATCTAAGAGCCTTATGTCTCGTTGCAAACAAGATTACTAACGCAAGTATCCGCTTTACAATGTAAGGCTTCTAAATGTACTTAGCAAAGTTAATTATTTTATTATTTGAAAGAGAAATGAAAAACTGTTACGGCTGCAGCTGATTAAATGTAATGTTAATGGAAAATCCACCCACATGATGTTGTAGCTGTCAACTTAATTAATTAATGTTTATGGGTGCGAACGATTGAAAAATTAACAATAAACAATTTTTGCGTGCTAAGAATTTGGAAAAAAAAAAAACCTTCAATTATTAGTAGCTACTAAACAAAATGGCAGTGATTGTTAGATTGCTATTTATTTCAGTTTTGTGGAAATTGTGAAAAAATTAAATCAAATATAAAAAAAAAAAAGATTTGGTAAATAAATAGCATCAGGGTTCCTGGAATACAAAAAGAACAAAAACAGATAATTCGAAATAGCTCTAAGTATTCATAATAATAAGTTAACAGCGGTATCTAGTAAAAGTGAAAATAAACAAGATAATTCAAGCGTAACAATGAATCTTTAACGAGGGTGTTGAGTTTCTCGCAAACTGTAAGAAATTCCGCTGCTGGCGATATTTCGAGCGCTCTATACAAATAATGGAACTCAAGATAACGAGATGCACACAATAGTCGCAGAACTACGACTAGGCTGTTGACACAATACGTAAGGAGTGCTACTTCACCGAATATCATTCTTATTTTCTCACTTCAATTTTCTTGTGTGCACGAATTTGAATTTTTGCTGTGGACTGAATAGGCGCGACTTCGTTATCATTTTATTATTTTGCTGTAAATTGCTGAAACAAATACACAATATAGAAATAGTTTCTCACGCTGCGTTTTAAGTATCATCATCAGCCTAGCCTTTTCCCAAACTATCTTGGGGTCGGCTTCCGGTCTAACTGGATGTAGCGTTGTGCGGTTTAAGTATATGCGCCAATAATTATTGTTGTTCATGCTTATGTCACACAACACCGAAAGTTTTATAATATCTGTTTTATTTTGTACGTTTCACATCCATTTTGAAGCTGAATTTTAAAAACTAATCATGTCTTGTGTCTAGTGACGGCCAATGCGTTCAGTGTAAGTCATTTAATTGCGTCGAAACACATGTAAAACTGTGATTAATCTAGAGTTATAACCACTGTAGTAATTAAATCACTTACACTTTCTAACTGTAATCTGTGATGATCTATTATAATAATACACATCGAAGATAATATCAGAAACCTTTGTTAAATACCATTTGTTATCAAACGCATCGCTATCTCACAGGTTTCTGCACTAACTGTATTTGATCACGTTTATTTCGTGTTATGTTCATCTTGGTGTTTCTCTCTTTTTGCATCGATAAAGAAAAAATCAAATGTACCACGCGGTGTCGACGGTAATGGCAATGAGGTAACTGTGCCCCGTAGGTGTGAGCCTATGTTTGTAAATGTTTCATTTTATCCAGATGTTGGAACTATACCGCTCATCCTTTGACACGTAGAACCAATCCCGAACAGCATGTTTAAATGTATTATCTATGCTTGTGTACACTGACACACAATATTTATGTTAGCGATAACTATTCACCAGCTTTTAGATTAAACAATACACTCTTCTGCCAAGTAATGCGCTTGGAATCCTTCAGTTGTAAGTTGTACTCTATCCTTTCGGCTTTGAATTCAGTTCGCAATAAATAAAAAACAGTGTGCTTGCTTTGTTTCCAGTCTGATTCAATGTTAATTGATAACGTAATCTGTGGTGGAGGCAGTTCGTGTTTGGAACAAGCCTCAAGGCGAAGGGAGGCCATTACCTAACAGTTCATTTGGTGTTGTACCGGTGTCGGCAGGGGACTGATTACCAACCACCTCGCAGACTAAGCCACGAACTGTCTCCCCTTGACCTCCAACGTCATCGGTCGATATTCGTGACGTACAAAATATTATAATGTGACAGAGCCTACCATATCAAATTAATAAATGTCATTGTTCAGTATATACCTTGCTAGAGTATCATAAAAAAAAAACTTTTTTGCTAAAATAAAAAGATGGAAATACTCTATATTCTGATCTATTAGAAACAGTAAGCATGTAGAAAAGCTAAAATCTGTGTTTGGGACTGAATCTTTAGCTGACTTGATACCGTCTTCTGAAATGACAATAAGATTCGAACATTAGTGTGTAAATGTGGACTGTTTTGTAGGAGGAATGGAGCGGCTAGAGACGCAATGCGCGCCGGCGGAGATTCCGAGGCACATAACTTTCAAGAATACACGTACAAGAAAATAACGCCTTGCGATGTCTGCTCACAAGTTCTTAGAGGTAAGAAGTAAAATATTATAGGAGAAAATGCTTATTCATTCGTATTAAGAAGTACAACATTGTACAGACATAACATCACGCCTGTAAGCCCTCCAGGATTGGGCTGAGGTGTATCTAATAGTACACTCAAATTTCGCCATGTTATAGGGGGCCAGCCTATTGCTATCAACAGGGTACACATCCAGACTCCGCTCCTACTGAAAAAAATCTGATTGTAAATACATTAACACTTTGCCATGAATCGAACACGTAATGCTCAGCAGTCGACCTTGCAACCACTCGACCAACCAGGCAATCACAATTGAGAGAGTAAGAGTTGGTGTACATGATTTATTGTATGCCAGCAGAATTCCCTTTCATATGTAGAATAAACCTCAATTACACTTTAGGCTCGTTCATTAACAAAGTAGGGTAGGAAATTATTTTACCATACTAATTTCATGTTATAAAAATGCTAAAACAATCCCACTAATTAATACCAGGATGATGTAGGCAGTAAATGGTTGTATATATTCCCTAGGGTAGTAAGAACGACACGCCTTATCACAAAACTGTGTTTTATTTTTGCTAGCCATAATAATTCTAATGATGGTAGTAAGTACGAAGTAGAATAGTGACTACCACGAGGATCACCTTTCAGTAAAAGTGCTTTAAAACCGAGAAAATCTAAACTTATAAATTCAGTGGGAAAACGGATTGAATTAATAAGTTAAAATTTCATGGTTTTCTTTTATTTAATTTATCATGTTTTTTAGAAAGATATGATAAGGATCAAATCTCTACCATGAAATTTTTATGCTATCGATCCATACCCGCTAAAATCCGAAAAAGTAACATTCTGTAGGTATCGCAGTTTCCTACACAACTGCGATACCTACACGGTCAAAATGTACAGCGGTTTTTTTTTTATTACTGATGAAAAATTTGGGGGCTCAGAATCATGTCCTACTGAATACGTGGTAACTATTTTCGCGTAAATCTCTGTTCCACCGTGTATACAACATGTAACGTAATTAACGCACACCCTCAAACACCCCAATTAGAATATTATGTTATAATCATAATACATACACTGAATTTTTAATTTAACATGTATATGCATTTTTATTTATTAAATTAGATATACCAATTCTTGGAGAACGTTATGGTCACACATTCGTACCAGCAGTTATCGCGCCGCTCGACACAACATATAACGAAACTTATCCATTTCAATTTATTTTGACTGTACAGGGTTAATATGACAATAATTTCCGTAGTTTTAATTATTTTTGGGATAAAAAATTACCTATATTAAAAATGATAGTTCAAATCAATTCAGTAAACGATTCTGAACAAACTATTTTCAGGATGTGCGTTAATTAAGTTACATGTTGTATATTATAAATGCGAAAGTTTGGGAGGATGTAAGTATTTGTTTGTTTGTTACTTTTTCACGCAAAACTTACTGACTGGAGATTAAATTTGACACCAGTGGTACGATCATGTGGGACAATTACCGAACAAAACGACTGCGAAGCCATATGCTGGAATTATTATAAGTTCACAGTATGAGACCAGTGCCATATTGCTAATTGTTTTTATTGGATTTATAAAATTGAATCGAAAAAATATAGTGAATGTGGACACCCAATTACGAGAAAGCAAAGCGCGACACGTGATTTTTGTTTTTAACATAGATTTATAGAAGAAAATGGAATGAAAATACCATTGTTCTATAAACAGTTATGAAAGTTTCACTTTGTTTATTTACTATATACATGACATCACGCGTGTAATCGTCGAAGTGTTAGGCTGAGGTGTACTCATTAAACACCCACATTTTGCCAGTCATGTTTAAGTCCCATATCTCATTGGGGGCCTATTGCCATCAACTAGGTACAAACCCAGACTCCATGGCCGCTACTGAGAAATTCCTGATGGAAAAACCCAATGACACTTTGTCCGAGCTGGGAATCGCTTCCAAGATTTCATGCTCAGCAGCTGTGACTGCCTGGTTGGCCTAGTGAGTGGTGGTGCTGGCTACCACTAGACCAACAGGCTAGCAGGTGATAATTATTTACTATTTGCCTGTTTCCAAATATTTTTAAAGATTTCTGTAGACATATACAATCTCAACAAGTATTCCAAGTTTTAGAAAGCCGCAATAATTGAGATATAAATCTATTGAATATTCCCAAAAGCTCTGTGTTTGTCACTGACACAAGACAACAATGAGTTCTTCAAGTTTACAGTTATTATGCCACGTTATTGTGCCACGATATCGTTAAATCTGAATAAAGGTTTTATTATGTAGGCACACACCTTGTTTGCCAGACAGGTGTTTTTGAAATTGGAAAGGTATCTTCGCAAGTGTTTCGAAACACGTTAGGTCTATGTACTTGCGTAATGCTTTGCACGACAGTGGTAAGTTTATTGATATAAAGTATATTATATACTTACTTGAAAACTTTTTTTTCATGTATGGTTTCCGCAGTTCAGCCTCTGAGGCTGGCTTCTGCTTAACCGGTCTAATCCTGTGGATGCCTAGAATTTAAGGCCTTCAGCCAGGGCAGCAAAATCATCTGTATTAAGCGACAGCTCGCTAAGGGCACCCCCTGCGGGGTTCGGGCCTCGGCTTAGGGTGTCTTCATTATTTAGGGGCTGATTTAAAACTAAAGGCTCAGCATCGCGGGCTGGCTCGATCAAGGGTCGGGGGGGGGGGTAGTGAACAGGGACGTCGTGACGGGCCGGAATGACGGCGGTCTGTGTCTGTTTTTACGTTTTTATAGTACTGGTTTCCCTACTGCTCTCTTGTAAAACGGTAATAGGGTCATCAGGCGGATCCTACTAATACGCGATGGTTCGTACCGGGCGGCCGATGCGATCAAGGGTTGTTGTTGGGATGCCTAACAGCTTGGTCAAAGAAACGCTTGGAAAGTCGTTTCATGAACTGAAGGATGGTCGGGACTCTAAGATCAGACATGAAGGTTGTCGTTACGGACGTACCAGGGAGCGCCCGTGATTTTACGAAGGAAACGGTTCTGCAATGTCTGCATCCTATGGATGAAACGAGGCTTGGTGTGATTCTGTCGTATTTAAAGTATTACCCGAAGTTATGCCGATGGAGTGATCCTTTATTTCGAAGCTGAAGTTGCCATTAAGATCCACTTATCCTGGAAAACAACGAGGGTCGCCATCTCCCCCGTGGTGTTTGATACTGATAATATGACATTGAGTCTCTTTGAGAAAAACTCAAACCCAGCTCTTATTTGCCCACATCGTATTTGGAATAATGTGAAGTCAGAATCGACATAATATTTGTATCGAACAAGGGGAGGTCTTATGATACGTCTTCAGTTCATAATATCTTTGTTAAAATTTTGAATCTTCTAAGGACACCAACGCTAAAACAGTTATTACTTAGAATAGAAATAGAATTAGAAAATAAATACCCCCATAGAATTTTGTCGGTCGGTTATTAATAAAAAACTGCAATACCTACACGGTAAAAATGTATGGAACAGCATTTTTTTTTATATTACCGACGAAAACTGTCTATGTGGGGGGAATTCAGAATGATTTACTGAACACATGGTTAACGGTTTTAGCTTCGTTATCCCTTCCACCTTGTAGAAATAACTCTGACAAAATTACAACAACATGGACATTAGAAGAATCAATATTATTTTCGGCGTACGGCGTCCTTGAATAGGTCTTTATACAATGTGTCGGAGTTGACATTGTTTTTACTTTATTACCCGTGCTTTGCAAGTTCGTGATTGCGAAATAAATTGCCTCAATTCTCAGTCACATGACTTTGAATATTGAATCAGTATGAGTAAGCAGTTTCAGCGAAACTATAACTGCTTGCCATGACTCAATCAGAGAGAAAGGTACAAGAATGTGACTGTACCTAACTTGGGGCTGATTGATGTTGATTGCATTTTCGCGTGGAGATTCTTTCTTTAAACTTTTCTTTCTGTGCCTTTATTTTTCTTCGTTGCAGGTAAATTATTGTTTAAAATAAATCAAGGAATAAATTAACCTTTGTCTGTGAATATATCTCTAGATGTTAATTTTGACTTACTTTACTTTTTCATCAATTAGTTTGTTTTGTGACTGAAAAGTTTATGGTAATCGGTTGACTTGGTATGGGAACGTGATGCGGAAGAATGAGGAAACTGTCGTGAGAAAAGTTTTGAGTATGAATGTGGATGGATTAAGAGCAAAAGAAGACCAAAGAAACGATGGATGGACTGTGGAGAAAAACTGGACTGGAAGGACTCTGAAGGATTTTATGGCAAGAAAGGAGGTAGCTGATGAGATGACGAGTAATAGAGAAGTATGGAAGAAGAAGACACGCAGCGCCGACCCCAAATAAAGTGGCATAAGGGCAGAAGAATGATAAATGATGATGAAGTTTGTTTTATGGCCTTTTACTGGATTCTACCGTGTTTGTGAATACCGTGTGTGTTTATGAATATATCCTCTCAATTCTTAATCGAACATTCTTAGTTTGTACAGATCTGTTCTCAAGAAAAGCTTATTCCATCTCAGAGATGACGTTTTGTAGTCAATGTACAAGTAGTTCTTTTGTACCCGATATATTCCATTGCGCGCCAACATCTCAAACACAGCCTGAGTACGGGCAAGTTTTACAATCTACTTATGTATGCCTTAGGGTACAAACTAACAATCCATGCCAGATCTGTGTGTTATGTCCTGTATAATATCGTTATGTTCTGAAGTGGTATAAGTACATACTTTTCTTCGTTAAGAAGTGAACAACCAAACTGTGCTATTTATTTTTGGAAATAAACGAGCACAGTTTAAAGTGTAAATTAACATGAGGAAGTAACTAACATTGACGTGATTTTTGCCAAATCAACGGGCATCCGCACTGCACATCCAGCTATCAAGGGCTTTAAGGATTTAATATTTTAGGTAAACGCAACAACCAACGGTTCCACGCGTTTAGTATACCTACTACACACAAGCGATGTCAAGTGCTTTACGCAGCTTTGATTAACGAAACACAAGTACTACAACGGTGTGATTTATTTTCTTTACGCACCTGATGCATTTTTGGAACACATTGAATTATTACAGAGCACTTCGGATGTATGCAATAATCATTACATGTATGTGTTACGTTCAAAGACCGAAAAGGCTTCTTGAGCGAAAAAACAGACCACAACGCGTTCTGGCAAACACAAAACGATCGCGAAGCAGAATACGCGTTTTCGGGGTAGCTGATTACAATAATGTAGGTTGAAATGAAAATACAGTGCCTCTGAAAACGCCGAAAACGACACCCATCACGAAATTTAAGAATTTTCACATCCGCCATCTGGGATTTTCATTTTGACCTCAACATCGTTTTCAGCGCCCCCTAAAACCAAGTTGAGGAATGAAAAGCAAAGATTAGCAAGCATCAAGCATCGAGGCGGCGGCCGAACTTATGACACGCGGGGTTGCGATAGTCGTGGAGACAATCCGGCAGCTGGGTCTCGAGGTGGCATTGCACAAGTCCGAGGCCATGTGCTTTCATGGGCCTCGGAATGCGCCACCGTCGGGATCCACACTGACGGTAGGAGGGGTTCCCATCGGCGTCGAGTCGACGCTAAAGTACCTAGGGCTTGTCCTCGACAGCCGGTGGAACTTCGTCGAGCACTTCCGACGTTTGGCCCCAAAACTGGAACGGGCAGGGGCTGCATTCAAGCGGCTCTTGCCCAACCTGGGGGGTCCAAACGCCTCCTGCCGGAGGCTCTATGCGGGGGTCGTGCGGTCCATGGCCCTTTATGGGGCCCCGGTGTGGGCGCGTTCTTTGAGGCGGCGAGCCGCCCATTACCTAAACGCGCCCCAGAAGGTGGTAGCCGTCGGGGGTACCGCACGATCTCCGGCGAGGCGGCGAGCCTCTTGGCCGGATTGCCGCCATGGGATCTGGAGGCGATGGTCCTCGCGCGCCTGCATGAATGGCGCGCGGAGGCACTACGCCGGGGGGAAACTCCGCTGCTGCGGCAAATTGTCGCTCAGCGGACAGACCTCCGGCACGATCTCATGGCGACATGGAGACAGCGACTGTCGCAACCACGTGCAGGGTAGGCCACAATAGTGGCGATAAGTCCCCTCTTTGAGGAGTGGCTAGAGAGGCGGCACGGCGCCCTCACCTTCCGCCTGACGCAGGTCCTCACCGGACACGGTTGTTTCGGGAGGTTCCGAGGAAACGCCCGGGTGTTACCATTGCGAGGATCGGCCGGAGGACACGGTGGAGCACACCGTGGAGCTCTGCCCCGCTTGGGCTGAGCACCGCCGTGTCCTCGTAGTGGCGATTGGCGGCGGTGACCTCTCGCGTCCGGCCCTGGTTCAATCCATGGTCCGGAGCGAGAGGGAATGGGAAGCCGTCGCCTCCTTCTGCGAAGCAGTCATGCTAGCGAAGGAGGTCGTGGAACGTGAGAGGGAGAGAACCTCACGTCCCAGCCGCCGCGGGAGACGCCCCGGGCGTCGGGGAGCAACCAGTGGCCCCCGGCCACCGTAGGCGCGAGCCTGTGGACGGTGAGTAATGGGCTAGCTCACCGTCCGTCCGTCTCATGACGACAGGCCGTGTCGACGGCGCGTACGTGTTCCACGCGCGCCTCAAGGAGATGTCAGCAAAGCGGTAGGGGTCCGAAAGGGCCGATGCCTGCCAGGGCTGCGGGTTGTTCGAAAGAGCTACCGCGGCCCTGGAACACAAAGGGCTAAGAAGGAACATGGGTGGGTTTTAGTCAGTCAAGTCTGACACTCCCTCCCCCTCCGCCCAGAGCGGGAGAAGTCATTTGATGATTTCCATATAAATATTTTTCATTATTTTTTTTTTTTTATCCGAAAAAAAAAAAAAAAGATTAGCAAGCATGATTGATCAGGTTCTTCTAGGTCTAATGCCTTCCTGGCATACCATTTCTTGGGATCAGTAACAGGATCCCTTCATGTCAGGTGCTAATATTCTCCGAATGGTTACCGACAGACTGTAGAAGTGTTGGAAGACCAATAATCGGGGGCTGACATTCAGAAAATCGCGGGCACGACCCGGTCACAATGGCAAAAAAGAGACAAGACCAAGACTCAAAACTTGGTAGAAAACAAGGATAACAAAGATGATGATGATGATGATGACAATATAACCGCTGCTCACTTGACAACAAAAAAAAAAACAACAAACTTGTTTTGTCTAGACGAGATGATTATTTTATTACGCTTATTAGGTACTTGGGTATTATGTAACATGTAATATACTACCTTATTACATATTTGATTAAGAGGTTAACGATCAACCCACGTAAACTGGCGTAACTTAGATTAAAAACACTGTGCGTGCTACCATTTTCTTGTAAAAGGTACAAACTTTTATAAGAGTTCTAGGAAACAAGGCGTTTGATTGATATCGTAACTATTTTTGTTAGAAGAAATATTATTCTCTGATAACTGATTACAGGGTAAAAACTTTTTGTTTTGGGGTCAAAGTGATTTCAGTATCTTATTGGGAAAGTTGGAATAGTTTTTCGCTAGAACAATATTTACGCTCCCACTGAGATTTGAATTTCAAAAGTTAAAGTTTTATCTTTAACTTAGTTGTTCTCAAGTTTGTTTATTAAATTGTCTCGAAAATAGGTTTGTACATTTTTAGGGATCCGCACCCTACCGGTTATAACCAGTCCCCAATTCATAAATCATATCCTACACCGTCTGACTGTCTCTCAAATGGTCACTTTATCTTTTAGCCGTAACTGGCTAGTCTAGTCATTAAGTTAAAATTTGACTGATTAAGTTAAAAAAGTAAGTAAAGTAATGTTACTTAATAAGGGTTCTAACTCTGGATGGACTGTTTGAAGAATGATATGGCAAGAAAAGAGGTGTCTGATGAGATGACAAGTAATAGAGAAGTACGGAGAAGAAAAGGAAGTATTCGGAAGAACTATTGAAAAGGAAAGGAAGAAGACCCAAATAACTTTGGATGAGAAGCAAAAGAATGATGATGATAATGATTTACTACAACCCTTACTATACATGCACAAGTCTCACTTGTACTATTGGCCAGTTTTTGTTGTACCTATTGACATAAAATTTTCTGCCTCAAAAACTCCAGCGTTTCGTTTCGCCATTCGCTCAACCCAAAACGTATAACCCTTCCGTTTTCAAATTTTTTGGGTCACTGGCTACTTAGATAAGTTAAGCGAGTTTAACTAACCTATATAATTTGATTGATGTGCAGTAATAGAGGAGCTGACAATCAGTCCGTGTTTAAACTTTGATCCTAGCTTATAGAGAGGGCGTGCTTGCCATCCATCACATAATTTTCTTCGCTCACAACATGTTTACTTTATAAATTATTCGAAAAGTATGGCTTGGGAGTTATGGGCTTTAAACACGAACGCTGTAGAAAGTTTGACAAAGTTTTAATTTTGACATTGCAGTAGTTGAACTTGCATTCCTGATAGGTAGTTAATAAGTGCAGATAGAAGCCGCTAAATTGGAATATAAAAGCAGTTTATTAAGGAAAACAATTGTTTAAAAAGCACATTAAGTCACATAAACCCTAAGACATATCCTCCATCTCTTCACAAACGGATTTTCATTCATCTGCAGAACAAGATATCCACGATAATACATATTGTAATCTATCTATAAGGTTCTCATTACTGACAGGACTCCTTTTTATAAAATGGAGTGAGCCATAATCGACCACGCCCAGACAGTTAGGGTTGACGAATTAATGTCTTATTTTTTTTTGGGTCTATGTCAGGCAATTTTTCTCACCATGTTGCCCTAACGTTTTAAAAGCAATTCCACACAGCTACAGATAATTTTCTTCCTGAAACTATTAATGAAAATTATTGAGTCACCATTCTAACATTTTTTGTTTTTATGTTTGTGCAGGACATACACGCCAAGGGTTGCGTTGTCGAGTATGTAAGCTGAACGTGCACACCGATTGCATGCCGCAGGTCGGCAGGTGTCAGACCAAGTCTCGACTCCTGCGCAGGCAAAAGAGTACCTCTGAAATAGAGTCCCACAGAATACTAGAAACAGCCTTCGACGACGAAAGTAAGCCCTTATTGAAGTTTTATTTTCAGCTCTCAGTTTTGTTACAGAGTAAATTTTGTCAAAATAAGATCACAGAAATTAATATTGAAAAGCTTACTAATCATACCATAATATTTTAAAGTAATTTCATCATAAGAACAGTCAAATAATGAATATAATAGAAAACTAATTAAAGAACTTTTGATACTTGTCACATTTACTGCTTACTTAATAGACCATGATTTCAGAAGTTTTGGTAAGTTCTGTTAAAGTGTATGAACTTTGAAATTTTGATTCACAACAACTTTAAAAATTGAAACAGTTTACAAATTACCTTAATAATGACAATGAAGTTGGGAATGTTCATTTTAACACAAAGCTATGATTATATGAAAGAACCACTTTGAAAGTGAGAACATAACTACACAGCCTCATCGAGCTTGCAAAAACACACAAAGATCATATTCACGTAAAGCTATGAACACAGTCGGAAGCTAACCTCACGTTGTCCAGGGGTACAGGACGGGTGGCTGCCGGGACAGAGACTCACCAAGATCTCGTTCAAGGGAGTCGAATTCGATGATGATTTCGATAACTACTGTGACTCGGGTACGGTATCAGACAGGAGTGACCCCTGTGCACCCTCCCGAAGCCGAGCGTTCGATATGACTAACAACACTCAACGATCCTCTGCCACAAATACTGTACATAAACGGTTAACCTACTAACAAGCGAGTTCCAGACATGATACGCCACCTCGCACACAATAACAGTTCGAGTATCACTAAACTGTCGTCGTATCGCGACCTGAATCTAATCGCCTTTCGCTCGGTGCTCAGAGGAGGAAGTGGATCAGACCTACCAAGTTCTGAAGCGGGCCAACGAAATTGGGAAGCCGGGCGGCGGCGGGGAAGCGCGCGGGGGCCCGGTAGTGCGCGTGTCAGCTCCAGAGGAGACGCCGCCCGCGCGCTCGCCGGCGCGGCCCTCCGCCGGCCTGGCCGTGGCGCCGCAGCCGGTCTCCTCTAGCTCAGGTCTGGCGCCGCACCCGAGCTCGCTCGCTTCTCCGCTCGAGTCGCGCCGTAGGCCGGGGGCCGTCCGCGTCGCCCCACGACGCGCGGCGGCCGGACGGCAGCTTCACTCAAATTCACTCGTTTTCAGTAGTGTCGAGTTGTTTTTTGCACGCATTGTATAGTCGCGGGCGCAGGGCGGGGGCGGGGTGCGGTCGGTACTGACGCTGCTTGTCGGTAGGCGGGGCGACGCGGCCCGACGGCGGGGTGCGGCGGAAGCTGTTCGCCGGCGTCAAGAGTTTGTCCATGTGGGGCTCGCGGTCGCACCGCGGCTCGCCGCAGCACCGGTCCATTTCCCTGCCAGAAAGTACGCGCCCACGGCTGCCGTAGCGCAACGCTCCCTCAGTCTCACAGCTTTGTTTATCCCGTCTTCTGGGTTACTACGGTGCCACGTTTACGTTGTGTGTTCAGTATTTTATGTTATTTTTTTTATTTCGCGATTGCAGTGTTAGATTAGAAAATAGGACTAAACAATAGTCGAAGCTCGGCAAGCACCCTAAATGCTTTATCCTGTCCCTGCAGGGTTCATCTACCTTTCCTGAATAGGCATTTTATGGACTATCTTAGCCCAAGGACATACTCGATCCGATCATTTTCCCTTTGTTTTCCTACTATTTTGTTTTTATTTATGTTACTGTATAATTTATTTTATATGTTGCTTTTATTTATTTTGTTTTGTCCGCACGTTGTCTTTACAGAGACGGAGGTGACGACCACACGACCTTTCGGACAGCCCCTATGTTTAGTTAACGAAAACGGCGATCCACCGCCTTCGATTCTCAAGTCCACAGCGAGCGTCCGCAAGAAATGATTCGCGACATAGCAACCCCAAGGGATCGAGACAATGATCATTTCGCCTCGTAGGCAAGAGCACTGACTCAGCGCGGCAGTTTGGCATGTCCTCTTCCCCGCTTCTCGGATGTCTTTGTTATAACTACCCGAAGCGCCCCGCGTACTGTGATATATATAATTATATTGTTACTGTTACAATAAACGACAAAATTAAGCTTCCTTTTCTCTGATTACCCTCGAGCACTCTCTTTTACTCTTGATTCGGAGTCGTCTGTATATTATCTGCGAGTGCGTTTTGATGTAAGTGGTGCATGGCTTAAGGCGGCGTGCCGATGATTGCATGCGTTTTAACATCGGCGGTACACACTTGACACGAAGCCTCTCTTCTCTTACTGCACTCACGACCTGTCACTTGCCTTTCATGATTCGAACTCCACTTCTATCGTTTCACGATGTATCAAGCTCACTTTAACCCGTAATTAACACGCCGAGCAAACATCACAGAACACGCAACTCTCTACTGACCCCACCTAACCGCTAGTTGACTGAGGTTCAGTTTGGTTTGGCTTTCTTTAGGATTTACCCAGCGTTTGGTTTGAGATTTGCGCAAGGTATCACCTGCAAAGGACCAAGTAGAATTAGTATTGAAATAATTATAGAATGGCTCCTGTTTACTTGTCCACACAGGTTCAATGAAGAACTCCAAGAGTGCCCAAATGTTGAGGCAAGCAGACCGCACCAGTCCCTTACCTGGTACCGATATTGACATCGTATATAAGCGAATCCCCGTAGATTACTTCCACGTTGTTGGTTACAACATACGTTGCATCAATGAGCATTTTGACAACAAACCTCATTCATGATGCTACATATCTGTTACTATCTGAAAGCTGCTGATGACAAGCTGTATCTGATAATAGATTAATGAGCCACTAGTTGTCACTCAAGTTCAAGCATCACAACCAAGGAGTAGCTTTCACTATAGTAGTCTCTACTTACTACTCTGTTTGTAGCTGATAGGTTTTACTATCCTTACTTTTTGCATCTCTATTCTTCTCTTATTCAAACTTTACTTTTGTTCGCACTGCTTACGCACATTGAATTTTTAGATTGGTTTTATTTTATATTACTATAGTTTGCCTGTATTCTCGTTCTGATTGTGAACAAACATATAACTAAGTCCTTATTCGCAGTCTCCACGAAGTTTCTTTGTTTGACTTGCAACATTGCCATCTAAAGCCAGAGAGTGATTAACATATGCATGAAGTTTGAAGTTGGAGATTGTGAATAAGGCAGTCTTAGTAATATCAACATGCTGTACAATGCCATTAAAATTCAGGAAACTTGAATACTTGCCCCACAAACCAAAATTTGTTATCGTTTCACCTATTAAGCTAGACTTACATACAATACCATACTTACAAGTTATTGAAGTCCTTTTGTCCTTTCATTACAAAATTCATGAACAAAACATTACGAATAAACACGTTGTTCAAAACTGAAATCATAACAAATGGTGTGGGTGAGTATTAGGCTGTAAGCTCATACTGCATCAATTTTATAGCGCCGCATTCTCCGAGACGCCAAAAGTTGAACCTTAGGATGAAGAGTTTGTCGCTGGACTCGCCGGAGTGTGGCGAGCTGAGGCGTCGGCCTGCGCGCGACCAGACCGCACAGAGCAGCCGCGTGCTATGTACGACCTGACAGTAATACACACGCCTGGGTCCAAACAACCTCACGCTTCTATTTATCGCTTTTCAGGAGTCGTTCACTTGACCTTATTCAAATGTCTTAAGTAGAGCCAGTGTTTCTAGAGCTTTTTAAAGATGATATAACGTGGAGTTTGTTCTATTGCCGCATGTCGTGTGATGATGGCACCAAATAATTTTAAAAACATGAGATTGAAACGTAGATTATTATGTCTAACAATACAGACAGTTAGAAAGATTAATTGGACGTCTCCCCTGCGCAAAGAGCTCCGCTTTGACGCCAACACTTCGGAGTCGCTATACAACCTCCGTCACGAAAGAGGCTTATAATTTGGCTGATTTTTTTGGTTCTTTGGACTCCGGTAGGTACTTGATGTCAAGCTGTGTTGTAAGCACAAGCAATGTTCACCTCCAATGTCTATCCCTCCGGCTTAGCTTGTGTGTTAGAACTTTGGTAGGTACCCACTCGTTATTTATTCTGTCTAGACATTCTTGCAGTATTCGACGTCGTTCTCAAATGAAAAAGTAACTGCTGTCTGTGGATTTCTCGCCTCCTACGTCTTTCTGATATCTGCTACGACGTGAACAGAATTCCCAAGTAATATTGGTATTTAAAGAACGATAATCATAATCGAAAATGTATTCGTATATTGTCAGGAGAAATCACCTCAATATAAAATCAATGTTTCATTAAAGTTCTGTACACTCTGTGCTTAATTACCTATTAGATTTCTACCACGATCAAAGAGGTAAGTAATGTCTTTAGTATGCCACTTATGTTTTTTTTTTTTTCTAGGTAACTGCAGAGCAGTTTGCATGAGGCATGGCTTTAATAGAATAAATAACTATTCGATTCATAGTTATACACGTTCATGTACGTCATTATTTTATTTTTTAAAACAAAGTTACACAGAAAACAGTGTGTGTAACAGTAAAGGGTAAAAATGTCAGAAAAGATAAAACAATAGAGCTTTTATGAAGTATCCAATAACAAGCGAATGGCTGTTTGTTGTCAAAGATAATAGATAACATGATACCCTGTACAAAGATCGCATATTAATTAGTAGTCATATCGATTTACTGATACAACATTGTTTTTCAGCGTTATTTAATAGATAAGTAGCCTTAATCTAATAAGTCACTTGAGTTTTTATGACCCTTGTTACATTGTGACGAAGTCTGCACGTTTACATGTGTTTCTACCTATTTATGAGTAACTAATACTTATTTTTTTTATTATTATCACCAAGTAACCAGCTACCGCAAGGCAAGTGATCACCAATGAAGATCAATCTTCTTATAATGTTATCGTACGCAGTGCAAATTGTCTAACACGATTTCAATTTGAAGACAATATCATCGGACAGGGCTACCTTTTATAACTAATGATTTGTGCGTGAAATGGACCAAAAACCCCATTTGAATACGAAACTTTACAATGTGACAGTATTTCCATTAATGCCAAAGAATCGATAAGAAAATAAGTCCCAGTTATAAATGGATAGCCTCAGTTCAATGGGATTCGCTGACACTAACGCTATCTGTCAAAGGCATTGACCAACTGTGAAAAATGATTATATTTAAATTGGTAAATTAGGTCGGGTCGGAAACTGAATTCCGACTCGTCGCGGGCCGACGAAAATCTTTTTCCTTTGGTAAAAGCTTGGGTAATTGAACCTTATTAACAACCAGTTACGGTTTTGTATTATAAAGTAATCTAAGGCTGGTTAAAATGTTCAGAAAAGTAATTATAAGGTGATTATGTTCTTAAACATTTTTTTACGATTGGTCAATGTCAACGTTCTTTGATGTGTTAACAAGTCAAGCTGTGTGTATGCAAACTATATCAGTTTCTGATAATGCGTAGCGCCTTCGTCGCCGGTGCACAGCCGAAGAATGCTGACTGCGCGCATTGGAAGGATGAGTAGCGTGGAACTGCCCGATGAGCCAGATAAGAGCCTGTCTTCCAACAGTGCCAGCCCGTGCCCTTCGCCGGTTAAGCAGATGAGCGTAAGTATTTCTGAAAGCCATTTGTACTTTTCTAGGTTGAAAAATTGTCGTGAAACTATAATTAGAATTTTAAACTGGATAAATATACTATGTTTAATATTTGTCTTGACTTCCTGATATTTGGGTACTGTTGCAAGCGTCATCAGGGAGTGATGCGTAATGATAGTTATAGTGACCATGCCAGTTTAGAAACATATCTCGTGAGACTGGCTGCGTCCTTGATACAGGTAGGCGGAGGATTATGTCGAATGTCTTCCAATTAAATACTACGCGGTGGTAAATGCTGTATCAAAAATCAAACTCAAAAGCCATTTATTCAAATTAGGCTGATAATTGAACGTCAAAATTACAAGAGACAGTCCATCAAAACGCCCGCCCTTCGCATACCCACTGTGGAATAGGAATGTAACAATAATGTTTTAAGCGTCATAGTAACCCCCCTGGTCACCCATCCATGGACCAACCTAGGCAAGCGCGGCTTAACCTGAAGATCGACCCGAGCGGCAGTTATTATTTAGCCAAGAACTCCTCTTTGTAGTTTAGTTCAATTTAGAAACTTAATATCTATATATATAAAAGAAAGTCGTGTTAGTTACTTCACTTATAACTCAAGAACGGCTGAACCGATTTAGCTGAAAATTGGCAGGGAGGTAGTTTAGAGCCAGGAGAAGGACATAGGATACGGTAGGGTAGGGTAGGGTAGGGTAGGTAGGTAGGATAGGGTAGGGTAGGTAGGTAGGGTAGGGTAGGGTAGGGTAGGTAGGTAGGGTAGGTTAGGTAGGGTAGGTAGGTAGGGTAGGGTAGGTAGGTAGGGTAGGGTAGGTAGGTAGGTAGGGTAGGTAGGTAGGGTAGGGTAGGTAGGTGGGTAGGGTAGGTAGGTAGGGTAGGGTAGGTAGGTAGGGTAGGGTAGGGTAGATAGGTAGGGTAGGGTAGGTAGGTAGGGTAGGTAGGTAGTAAGGGTAGGGTAGAGTAGGTAGGTAGGGTAGGGTAGAGTAGGTAGGTAGGTAGCGTCGGGTAGGGTAGGTAGGATAGGGTAGGTAGGTCGGATAGGGTAGGTGGGTAGTAAAAAGTGCATTGCAACGCATGCTGGGTACAGCTAGTGTAAGAATAAATTGACATTGCTAATGACAATTGAATAGGATAAGGCGACACACGATTCCATTTAAACTTATCAATGACAGGCGCCAAGTTCAAAAGACCAGCTTTTCTTAGGAAAGCTACAAGTATACGACCCTTTCCTTGGTAGTATCTTTATTTTGTGATATTTCTATGTCGTGTCTTTCTCAGAGTACAAAAGCAAGCTTCGTTTATTTATCACTAGAAATTGTTAAATTTCTGATTCACATACTGATGACACACACGTACTTTTCTTCCTCGCCACACCTCGGATCGATTATATGTTCAGCTAGCAACCGGGCACAATGCATAGGAACGCAAACAACTGCCCCGAGTGTGCCTGAGTGGCTGAGCTTTTGTTTTCTTTTCGGTGCTCATATGTAGGTAGGTACTGTAAACGAGAAGACGTGTTCCGTAATTAATTAATAATTGAATAATAGGGCAGAGAGCATAAAACAAGACATAGGCTCAAATCAGAAACAAAATAATCTGGGAGCTAAGTTAATAACCGCAATCTAAGAGCAAAACAAGCTAAGCTAAGCCAAGACACGATATCGGGGTAAACAACCAAGTGCTACACACATAAACAAGATAGTATTTTATTACCATCTAAAGCTGTAAAATTCCTGAAATAGATGCGAAAGGAAAGGTTTATGTTGACATGTAAGAAAAATCGATCTGTTAGTACCCAGAAAGAGATTTATCTCCCTGTTTTATAAGTCTTGGTTCATCGTTCTTTCTAAAGAATGCTTCTAAGACAATGTTAAAATGCTCGCATAGATTCTAAAGCACATTTTTTCCAATCCACTAGAGTAATAAATGCGTTCGCTATTCATGAATTTACAGCGAGAAAACCGCTTGAATTTTATTTAAAGAAAATCTTCTATGCAAGTGGTTATTTGTCGACAATTGTAGCATTGCGCACTATCGTTGAATATGCAGTAGACAAACGTAGAGTAATTTTTTAAAGTAAATATGAAAAGCGGAGTTATGATTGCAGAATATAGAGACGGATTTATTTACGAGGCCTTGACCGCCTCGTGAATTTTTTATAAAGAAATATTCTATTCTACGTAAGTACCTCTGTGTGCCTATAATAAATATCACACGTTTTATTTAAGAAACTTTATATAACTTACGGTTTTTCGACGTATCAGGGTTATCAGATTGTATTATTGACGGAACACAAAAACTTTTCATTATTTCTATAAGTTTCCTTCATTCCAAGCTTATAGATTAGTAAAATCAAATATTTTGACTATGAAGGTTCAACACACGATCATCCAGAAACTTTAACAAAGTTCGTGGCTGAATAATAACAGACGCTCGGGTCGATCTTTAAGTTTAAGCCATGCTTGCCGAGGTTGGTTCGTAGATGGGTGACATAATTAAATACCGAGTTTTCGCCGTGCCTCGGGAAGCACATTAAGCCGTTGGTCCCGGCTGTCAATTGTAGATCTTTGACAGTCGTTAAGCAGTCAGGGCCCGAACTTCTGGCAACCTGTCTTACCAAGGGGCATCGTATTACCGATGATATATAACTGGTTTGTGTAGGTCAGCTAGGCATTGGCTTCATTTTAAATACTGTATACGGTATTCAACTGCATACGGTAAGACTTGAAACCGACCCCGCTATACTTGAAAAAAGATATAGGATAAGGCTAGGCAGATGATGAACACAACCACGTTTCTTGTGACCGTATTTTTTTTCTACTTCAGAAGCACCAGCGGCTTTTACCAACAAACCTGTACGTGGTGCTATACAACTTCAAGTCTCGTCACGCTGACGAGCTTGACCTTAAGGCCGGCTACAAGGTCACCGTGATCGACACCTCAGACCCTGATTGGTGGAAGGGCAAATGTCTTGGCAAGATTGGATATTTCCCCTCCAAGTATTGCACCAAGCTGCAAGCTGGGGAAAGGGCACTGCAAGTCACACATAATCTTCAGGTAATTATGAATCTACTTTAATTTTATTTTTATTCACAGATATTCTTCATCGTTATGACTTCAGATCGAACGTAACTACACGAGGCCCTGCATGGAGGGTGTTCAGGGATAAGAGGCATCTCGTCAGGGAAATTGTCATATCAGTTCCTCCGTTAATTATGACCGTGTACTTTAGCAGAAAATAACTGTTTTTAGGGTTCCGTACCTCGAAAAGAAAAAAATGGAACCCTTATAGGATCACTTTGTTGTCCGTCTGTCTGTCTGTCTGTCTGTCAAGGCCCTTTTCCTCAGAAACGCGTGGAGGTATCAAGCTGGAAATTATACCAAATATTCAAGTCTACTGTTTCTTGAAGCTGTGAAAAAATCAAACTTCTAAGTCAACGCAATCAAAAGAACCCCCCAACCTTCCCCTGAACTCAGAATCCTGAAATTTGGTACGAAGCAACGTCTTATAGTACAGATAAAGGAAAAATTGCGAAAACCGTAAATAAAAAAATAAAATACGGTTTTCGCATTTTTTTTTTTAATATTTTTAATAATTTTCAAAATCAAATTTCCTACAGGTTTACGGAACAGGGTACGGAACCCTCGGTGCGCGAGTCAGACTCGCACTTGGCGGGTTTTTTTAAAGTGAAACTTTTATTACATCGTCACAAACTTTTTCGTCTGTGTGTTGCATGTCATGTGACGCTCGGCCGCGGAGCAGGGATAAAGTGAAAGGCGCTCTGACACTTTATCCCTACTCCGCGTTTTATACGTTTTATACAAAAAATTTTAGTTAAATGTCTATAGTGTGAAAAAAAGTTTCACTTTTACCTTGGTTTCGTAAAAACCACAATCCTTTTTTTTTTTAAATACCAACGAAACATGACGGTTCACGTGATGACCGTTTGTGTGCCCTGTGTTAAAAGCCTTGGTATAACTACCTAATTGTTGACCATTGAAGAACAGCTCGGAAATAGATCACGCGCGCCACGACTCTTAGGCCATAAGAGTAGCTTTCTTTTCAATACCTAGACGTACTTTTAAGTGTCATACTACCTACACACTGTCCTCAGATTTTTAGAGCACATAAGGATCTGATTTATCTTCACGTGTCCAGTTACGAGCAATGAAATGTTATACACTTAGCTAAATTCAAAAGCGATTTTCTCGACAAATAACAATTTCTGATTTGAGATAAAAACCTATTTCGTAATAGTAGGTATATCTGCCAAAATACTACGTTCATGAAAACGTAAAACGTTCATCAATACAGTAGGAGAAAATCGTT
Source organism: Cerastis leucographa (assembly GCA_963082945.1). Taxonomy (NCBI): domain Eukaryota; kingdom Metazoa; phylum Arthropoda; class Insecta; order Lepidoptera; family Noctuidae; genus Cerastis; species Cerastis leucographa. Next base: position 9,486,677 of record OY720385.1, on the reverse strand, counting down.
TTAGAATTTTGCCTAGTGTTATCATTTAATTTTTTTTAAGGTCGTGACTGTACTATCTCCAAACTTCTGCTGATCCCAAAATTACTCATAGCTTTTTGGCCAATTTCGCAAAAAAATGGCCAAAGATGGCCTTTCACAATTATAGATTAAACACAGGAAGAGAGTGGTTATCCGGTAGTGGTTATCTTAACCAAGACATAAGTACAAATTCAAGTAATAATTTATTCAATTCGACTACATTGTATTGTATTGTCTTTGTGGTGAGCGGAAGTCCGAGCGATGAAAACTCAAGGGTATGGTTGGTGCATTCATGCATTGTTAGCAGCCTACAGTTATGTCACATTCTTGACGGCTGCAGTGAATAAGAAATGCTACTTCGACTACCTAACCGACAAGTCCGAAGTTATTTCAATTAACTTTCGTTAATAAATTTTGCTACACAACTTTTATGACATAGTTTCAGACATGTATTCCGCGAAGGGTGGAACTCAGGTATACAGTAGGTTCTCTCATCTTTCCAGTTATGTTTGAGCTCAAAGTATTAGGGCCGAGTTTATTGCCATCAACCGAGATCAAATCCCGATTTCGAGGTGCTTCTGAAAAACCAAATGCCCAACCTAGGAATCGAAAGAATCATCACGCTCAGCAGTCGTGCTTGTGACCACTAAACTCGCGGTGTATTTCATTCACAAAATAATGGAGCGCAAAAAGTTATAAATGAAAAGCAGTACATGTGGGTCCGGCCTTCCAACCATGCGGGGATTCCAGGCGTGATTTTTTGATATTTCGTTTTGATTTTGGCACATTACCAATATGCACTGCATACACTAGAATTATTCATCCGTGTACGGCGCAGTATATTATTTCTGCTCACTATCCACCGTAACCCAAAGGTCTTTGAAATTATTAATACTTACAGCAAGTCAACATGGGGTTATAGGCCAAAAACTGATGCTAGGAAGAAGACCGATAAAAGTGGTCTTACTCATATCTCAAAAACGCAATCCTTAAGATACTTTACAGCTATTTCTTCACTTGCCAATCTACTCATTAGTTTGTCACAAAACAATCAGTGTTTGTGTAGCAATGTTTTTTGCTCAAATAAGCACGTAGGATTCACGCGTTTTGTGCGAGTGTGGGCAACACGACTCAAATTTTCCCCAAAAGGATGTCTCTGGACTCAATCAATACGAATCTAGTGCTGGACATGCCTTTCCTTACTCTCCATTTAACTCGCCACAAGCCATCCTGCGAAGTCCTAAGAGGCGAGGAAGAAGATGACCTACACAAAGTGAAATGCTTGCCTGTATTCGTGTTCACGACGCTTGAGTCGGAGGCGTTACCACTAGACCACCACCGATCTGACTCGTTTTACCATACCTGTAACTATTTGCAATCTTCATCATCTTCCTGCCCTAGTACCATTCACTGGGGGTTAGCGCTACACGTTTGCAACCTTCACTTAAAATTCCGTAATGGTTTATTCCGCAGGTATCGGACGGCGAATGCGGCATGATGTTACTCCGCGACCAGATCGTAATCCAAGTGGGTGAGGAGGTAGACGGCATGATGCTGATCCGTTCCGGTGACAACCGCCAGGCCGTGTGTCCGGTGAAGTTTCTACAGGAAGTGTGACGCTTCAAGCTGCCCTATTTCGATTTTATGCGAGTAAGTTTCAATACTGTAACATCATAACTTTCATGCCCTTGTCCCATATCACTTAAGGTTGATGCAACACGTGTTTTTCTTGCATTCTCCCCTGTCTATTGTCACGCTATCATTGACTACTTTTATCATTCCTCACACAAAACATCCATCATTCTTCCTATCCCTCTACAATTACATCCATCACTAGACTTAAAATACATCATATTTTAAATTCATAAGCTAGCCTGTATAAAGTGAGTTGAAGAAGTCATCTGCATCTGGATAAACTGGAAGCCGGCCGTAAATTTGTTGGGAAAACGCTTGGCAGATGAAGATGATGAAACTAGTCTGTATCTGCCATACATCATGGCAGGAGCAAATGCGTCTTGTCATAAGTATCTTCTTACAGAGAAGAAAAGAGCATTAATGGACATGGCAGACAGTGTGTTGACGATTAGGTACTATAATATTTACTTTAATTAACAGACGTATTAAAAACTTTTGAAAGTAGGATGAGGTATGACTATAAAACCCTTTGCGGGCCTTAAATTCATCCTCTAGGCCACAACGGCATAATTTGATTGTAGTCGCTTACATACATTGCTTTTTCATCATATTAGAAAACTTTTTTTCCATTTCAAACTGCAGTTTACATAAATAACAGAGCCAAAGCAAAGAATGGAAATGACGTTTGATGAATCACGCACTTTCACTACGGTTATTCACGTTTTGGGTTTTGTGACTAACAAAACAAGATGTTATTTATGTACTCCATATACAATTTTAAATTCAACATCCAGTTTAGCCCTTGAAGCAAACCCATACTTAACATAACGCTGATAAAACACTTTTCCACAATAAGTGGCAATTACAAACGTGTAGGTAATCAAAATACCGATATAGGAACATTGAAAGCCTTCATGAGTACATACTTGTGTTGCTAACAGGTACTTACTGTTATGTAGCTCACCTGTAATATCGTTCACGTGACTTGCACCAATCACGACTAACTTAATTGGATTAAGTTTAGTTAGGATTGGCTACGATACTGACGTAGTACTGATTAGCATAAATGATAGTTTCGAAAACCATTATATACTATGAGATTTGAAGTTACAAAACGTATTCCACAATTAAATTATTAAAAAAAATATCCCAGTTCATTTGTGTACTAGCTGATCCCCGCATGCGTTGCAATACACTTGTACCTACCCACCACTTACTTACCTACCTACTGCCTACCTCCTACCTACCTCCTACCTACCTCCTACCTACCTCCTACCTACCTTCTACCTACCTCCTACCTACCTCTTACCTGCCTCCTACCTGCCTCCTACCTGCCTCCTACCTGCCTCCTACTTACCTCCTACCTACCTCCTACCTACCTCCTACCTACCTCCTACCTACCTCCTACCTACCTCCTACCTACCTCCTACCTACCTCCTACCTACCTCCTACCTACCTCCTACCTATCTCCTACCTACCTCCTACCTACCTCCTACCTACCTCCTACCTACCTCCTACCTACCTCCTACCTACCTCCTACCTACCTCCTACCTACCTCCTACCTACCTCCTACCTACCTCCTACCTACCTCCTACCTACCTCCTACCTACCTCCTACCTACCCTCAACCTACCTCCTACCTACCTCCTACCTACCTCCCCTACCTCCCTATTACCTATCTCCTACCTCCCTATTACATACCTCCTATCGGTAGGTAGGAGGTATCCTACCTGCCAATTACCTACCACCTACCTCCTACCTGCCTCCTACCTACCTACTTTTTAGGGTTTTGTAGCCGAATGGCAAAAAACGGAACCCTTATAGATTCGTCATGTCTGTCTGTCTGTCCTCCGTATGTCACAGCCACTCTATTCCGAAACTATTAGGATTACACAGCTGACTCTTGGTAGGTAAATGTATTCGGTGAACCGCTTTACGAACTTTGAACAAAAAAAATATAGATTACTGATATCTCCTCTCTTCACGGAAATGAAACTAAAAAAAAAACATCACACCTATACGTGCATAGGTCTTTAAAAATGACATGAAGGTTCCTAAAACAATTTTTTTTCAAAGTCAATCGTTTGAAAGATAGACACTTCCAAAGTGGTAAAATGTGTCCCCTCTAATTTCTAAAGAATGAGGAGAAAAATTATTGGGACGTAGAACGTAAAAAAAAAACTTTCAATGAAAATTGGTTTGAATAAGATTTGATATTTAGTTTTTGAGATATGGGACTTTTTCACTAAACTGCAGCAGTAACTTTGTATTTCATTAACTTACTATGAAAAACAAATTTAGTTTAGCGCCGCCACCACTCGAGGGACCGACCGTTGCTTTTCGTTAAGCAACTCTTTTTGTAATTTTTTATATATCTATGTATATTTCGTCAATATCTGTGTGTTATTTGCTTTTCATTAGAATACGTTTGTAATTTGCGGTCGAGTGGAAGTTTACTAATGAATGATCGTTATTATATTGGTCGGGGTAATGAAACCCTGTGTGCGAGTAAGACTCGCACTTGGCCCGTTTTTTATTTGAAAGCCTATACTCCCGAGGTGGTCCCATCGTCACCAAGTCAGAATCTGATGATGGAATCCCAGGAAAGTCAAGCGAAACCCTCAAATTTTACGGGCAATTTTACGGGCACTGTATATAGATTTATTTGTTGAAAATCATCTTAGTTTATTTATGAATTTATTGATTAATCTTATAATGTTTGATAAACTATTTCAGAAACGCGGCTCCCTATCTGATCAAACAATACCAATACGCTCTATACCTAAAACAGCCCGAAGCGCTCCAGTGACGCCATGCGACAGCGAAACGTCCACATGGTCGGACCGGAACCGTAGCAAAACCAACTACGACTTACCCTCGGGCTCAGGAACAGGATACGCCACTAGCTACGGCGATTACGAGAAATCGAGCTACAACTACGAGAAATCGGGCTACGAAGCTAGTTACGAAGCTTCCACTTCTACGGCGTCGGGGTCGCAAGCAAAAGACAATTACGAATCGGGGGCATACGCAAAGAGTTACAAATCGGGTGGATACGACCGCGACGGCTCGTATAGGACTTACGAAGGGTCTACAGGGTACGATAAGGGGAATGCGAACGAGTCGGAGTTCAAGCATAGCTATGAGCCGGAGGGGGGGTGGTGGTGGCGCGGCGCGCGGCGCGCGTCGTGTCGGCGCTGCGGCGCGGGCTCGGGCGCGCGCCCGCTGCGACTGGCGCCGTGCGCCGGCGCGCCCGCCGCGCCGCCCGAGCGCCGCCACCACTCGAGGGACCGACCGTTGCTTTTCGTTAAGCAACTCTTTTTGTAATTTTTTATATATCTAAGTATATTTCGTCAATATCTGTGTGTTATTTGCTTTTCATTAGAATACGTTTGTAATTTTTCTATTAATTACTTTGGCTTCAAAATTGCCTTTGTATTTTTACAATTAAGTATTTGTCGTTTTGATAACTTGAGTATTAACTTTATTTATACGAGGAAATGTTTGTTTTTAGCTGATTGAGCTAAGGCAATAATAACTAGGTATAAAAACGCGGCCTACGATGACATATTACTTTTGGTGGTTTTCTTAATCTCCCAATTTACATGATTTTATAATATTATATATTATATACATTATAATAGGTCCATTTACGAAAATTACTTGGCTACATATCATTTTTCGAACAATGTGATTAAAATTTAAATTAATTTAATTGAAATATAAATATGTACTATTGTATAAAATAAGACTTATGTAAAAAAGAAGCGTGATCTACAAACGGAAAATACTTTGCTGATTAATTATGTTGTGTAAAAATTTAATTGAAATGTTTCCCAATGCTTAAAGCTGGAGGTAATAGACACGGAGTAAGAGAAAATAGTAATAAGAGAATATTGGTAGGTAGCGAAGAGATAGTGAAATAAATTAGTGTATCAAAGAATAGATTAGAGCAGCACGTTGTTTAAGTTAAAAATATCATTAGTTATGCAGGAATGTTTAGTTTAGACTTTAGCCTTACATTGTAATTTGAAGTAGCCGACGGTATTGCTAATAAGATATACTAATGTGAAGTGGGATGGTACCCACTCGTTATAAGGAGTACATATGGCATATAACTGTTACATAAAAACTGTTCTCTATCGTCATCGTTCCGTCTCAGGACAATGTCCTAATCCTTCCACTAAACAGTTATTTCTAGCTTGATATGAGATAATCGCCAAGATATTGCTCATCATGCATCTTCAATAAGACCTACAACTGATTCTATAATACTTATATTTTTGCTGAACACTTTTTTTAGTATTTCTATGCTTGACCAATAAGTAGGTATATATAGATCTACCCCACTAACGCAGCTTTTTAGTTTTAGCTTTTTCAAGATGCTTATATTATACATATTTTGCTACACCACCTAAGATTCAAAATTTCGTGGTTGACGATGTGATTTGTTTACCCTAGAAAAAATTAACCAGAACTATTTCTTGGGCAGGTAAATCCTTCATCTCTGGATCAACTGATTATCACACTGTTAGTTAGAATACCTATATCCAAGTGGGCTTTATTTTCCATACCTAAAGATAAAAAATGGCTAGATACATTACCCCTGACTAATAAAGAATTAGCACTTCTAACCATTCCTTGCAGGGCGACGTTATCGCTCAGCGATAAAGCCCTATAAATAAAGTAAAAAAAAACCATTCCTGAATTTAAAAAAAATATCAATAATAACCACAAAAGTTCTAAATATAGGTAGTGTCAGAATAATATCAAATTCTTAGGAGGAATAAATATAATAATTAATGTAGAATATTTAATTTAGGCGCTACATGCCAAATAATTTCACTAGTTTTACGTTAATTCGTATTTATGAAAAACAAAGTAGTGTGCGTTCACAAAAAAATATGCATCAATAGTTTCACTTAACAACGTTTACATTATAATCAGTAGATCTCGACTATTTTCGAGCTCGAAATCTGTTCAGACAGTTTCGTTCGGGATCGAAACTATTAATTAGGTACGGTAATCATAATGTAAACGTTAGTTACCTAAACAATCTATTTATATTTTTTTTGTATTCCATATATTCAATAATAAATCAACCTTAATATTTAATCATTATGTACATTTATATTTGGTGTCACTATTTATGCCTTTTATTTAAGTAAATTTCCCATAATTTGGGCATCGTAGATAATTTGCAATAGTTTAAGTAATCTCTCACAGCATGATCAACAGCTAAATTAATGAGACAGCCAATTAGTTTACATAATGAAGTTACGTTTTTATTACCTTGACATAATTATAATGTAATTAGTTATGATTTATTTATTCATTAATTGTCTTAGCTGTCTTAAAGCTTGTTGTATCAGGACAAACTTAAATATACATACCTACTACCTAGTCATACTTATTATTACTATAATTATTTTTTGTATTCATTATTGTCGATTTAGTCTTAGATGAATTAAAATAGGACATAAAACGATATTTAGAAACGCATTAAGTGTTGACTATTCGTTTAATTTTTCATAATATTTAGATTCAATTGAAAATACTTATATATTTATGAAAACTATTTTTCCTTACCTGACATTATAGAATTTTCCTATACTCCTTATATTTGCAAGTCAAATATTATATTTACAATATTCTCTATTCCTAATTTCTTGATAAAGAAGAGAAACTATTTATTTCACAGATTTCCAAAAAAGGCATCATGAAAGTATCCTAAATTATCGATAACTTTATTAATGTTAACGCATTATTTTAGTTAACACGTTAAGCCGTCCCCTGAAGTTTTAAGAATATATACGTATATGAATATATAAAATATATACATGATAATACCAAATTATGATAAGAGGCACATAACATAGATAGCTTAGTACGTAAAACGTAACGTAGGGATGAGCGTTGAGAGTAAATATCAGATTTACTGATTTAATGGCGATTCGTACTAGCTGCTCGGAATACTAGATTGAGAATTCACTGCACTGATTTACACCCAAAACGGCATAATGGCGCCAACTGCCATTCTAGTTTTCTTCTACTTTTTAAATGTGCAATACACAATGCTACTTGTCTAAAAGCATACAAGTAACTTGCAAGATATTCTGATATCAGAAATTGTATTAACACAATCTCATTATATTGTCGATCTCTTCAAAATTCGAAGGAATCTGTTTTTTAGAGGAAGCGTGCTCCACCCCAGGTTATCATCGCTTCACATCAAGAGAATTGCGGCCAAACGCAAGCCTATTTAGAAAAAAAAAGTATGCAAGTTACTCGCATGCATTTGTACCAGTTACAGGCATGTGAACTTCGGCTTAAGTCGCCACAACTATTGAACAATAGTTGTTTTTGCGGGACGCGGAAGGCGATAGTAATTACTTGAGAACGATTTAGTGGTAAATGTTCGACCTTGTTGGAACCACCGGTAAAAGATAAAATAACCTTGTAAGAGATAACCTTTTGTTAGAAAATTTTGCTTTAGAGAATTTAAGTTAATTTTCGTAAAATTTACAGTATCATTTTAACTGAACACAGGATTATATTTACCTACTATGTTTCAAGCCTGTTTCAAGTACCATGGTCACGGATAAACTCATATCTCATCTCACGGATAAAGGCGGAAACATACTTACGTGTCGTGGCGTGGGACATATTTGCATGGCGTGTCGTGTCGCATCGATGTATGAAACCGAATGCTTCTGGCGCGTCACAACACGCCACGACACGTAAGTGTGTTTCCGCCTTAACTCAGGTGCTTATATATTAGCGCCGAAGTATCCGGGAAAGCAAGACAAATAGTAAACATGGTAAATATCCCGATTTCAGTGTTAATGATAGGTAATGTTAGTGACCAAGTCAGTTTAAAACGTATAGTTTACAGTAGCTTATTTTTCTGACTTTTCAAAGTGGGCTATTTATTATTTTAGCTGTAGATAAAATGAGTCAGGTTCCTTGCAGAAGTTTTGCATAAAATGCTCTAGTCTTATTTTAATAATTTTTTACTTTTTTTTTTAAAGTTTATTTATTGAAAATGAAAATTACTAGGTAACAAGTTATATGATCGATACAAGAAACAGATTTTTTGACGGAATAGAGATACGAATCGATGGAATGAGGAAAAGGATTAAACTGTAATACTTTCTTGAAACTGATAAATCAGTCTATTAGTAAATAGATTCCAGTTATAAATGAAATAGAGATCTCTTATAAAAAAAATCAAGATGAATGATGCATAGTACCTACCGAATTGACTCCATATTCGAAATCCCCGTACATTTCAATAAGAACAATATTAAAACGTTTTAGTGTTAAGACATACTATGTATACCTACTTAATTTTTTATTGATAATACATGGATCTCCACATCCTTCCTCTCCTATTTCCATTTTTTCTGCTAAAAAACATCCTTTGATTACGATCATAATGATGACTTATTCTATATTTTTTACCAAAGTGATACGGTTCTATCTCAACCTATTTTGCTACAAACCTCGGTCAGAAAGTTACAAAAAATTTGGCGGCACGTTATTAAAGTTGGTTATAAATTGACCATTTCAGATGAAGTCCTTTATAATCCATACTGGTGACCTAGTAGTAAAAAATAAACAGATTCAAGATTAATTTATTTACCTAGACTAATACGAAAGTTTATCTAGTATTCGTATAGACTCATTTGTAGGCGTAGCGAAGTGCTACGGAGTGTAACTATTCCATAGTGTAATTAGATGTTCGTGCTAAATGTTCTAAGATATCAAACACTTAGATGGTGTTCCACCTTAAGAGGATGCATTTTGGAAATTGACAACGTCGTCGCATAAAACTGTCAAATATTTATTTGACAGTTGCTATGTTTTCATCAATTTACTAAATTATTTTTTATATTTTATTAATTTTATCGTTGTAATAAAATGAAAAAAGAATGAATGAATGTTGTTGTTGAAATTGTGTAGTATCGTTCTGTGTTGTACTAAGAAATTGACTATGTAACACATATACTATGTATACATATACAGTACATGTAATGAGGAAAGTGTTGAGTTTGAAGTTGGTCTAAGAGCAAAGGAAATCCAAAGAAACGATGGATGATGTGGCAAGAAAGGAGGTGTCTGATGAGATGATGAGTAATAGAGAAGTATGTAAGAAGAAGACAATACTGCGCCGACCGCAAATAAATTGGTTTAAGGGCAGGGGAATGGTGATGAGTACCGCGACATAGAATGTAAAAAAACCACTAGAAACCTGCCAAATGCCTCATTAAACCCTAAAGCGATAACAACACCTTATTCAGTTCATTGCAATTCATTTCCGAAAGTGTAGGTTCTGCAACATAGGGCGACATAGCATAATTTAACACAGTGATATCGATTATTAATAAAATAGCAAAATATTTGACAGCTTTTGCGACGGTGTCAACTTTCAGATTGTACAGCCTTAAACTTACATGTTATAAATACCTTTATCCAAATAAATATTCGTTATATAAGTATAATAAAATTTAAAAAAAAAAAAACACTTACGAAAAACGGAACCAAATTATTAAATATTATGTATTAGCATAGGCCCTAGATACCTGCGAAACGAATCCCAAGTGAGATGTTTGTAATATAATTAAATGGATATTTTAGTAATATATAAATGATGGTATATTATATTATTATTGATGTTTCGGTCTGTCTCTAACTATGAAGTATAACAACTACTTACAAAACCGTGATTTCATGCTGGTTTGGCATTTTTTGTGGGTAGAGAATTTAGTTCGAGGAACTATTAAGCTTGGCTTTTTTCTAAAGGAAATAAAACCTTATTTACTACGTATTATATAGCTACCTACGACCTACTTTCTTGAATCTTCCACTAAATATTTACCCTATATAAAATATTTAATAAACCCTATTTAATCAATCCAAATAAATGAAGTTTTTGAAATTATATTGATAAGATTGTATTCAATTGTTTCAAATAAATGTATAATACATTAATATTCCCTAAAATACTTAATTATGTAATTATAATATTCTAATTTAATCCCAATGCAATTTAAGTGTGAAGACTGAAAATATCAAATTGTTGTAAAGTTTTTGGACGGAGTAATTATACTTGTAGTTAGAAATGGCCACACTTAAATGTTAATCGTGAACACGAATTATCCAATGAGCTATTATTGTAAGAAACACCGTCTTAGGTTTAGCTTACATGCAGTTATTGCCTGTTTTCACCAACACCAGGCAACACCAAAGTCGACGCCTAAAAAAAAACCGCACTGTAATTAGCTTGCTTTCGGTTCAGCGCTGAGTAACTTCCATCCCAGCAGTGTTTACGCATTAATTTAGGTGCTGCCTAGTGTGGGAGATAATGGGCATAAGTGACTTATCGTTTAGTTTAGGCGAAGACCTATTCGTAAAGAGAATGATTGTTTAGTAAAAGTAATTGTCGCTTTTTTCTGTTGACGATGCGTTTATTTAATTCCAAAGTTTATTGAGAATGTTGTGTTAGAAATAAAGATTGTGTCTTGAAACTGTATTTTTTTTTAATCAGTATCATTTATCTGAAACGAATTCAGTGATTCAGGAATTTCTCAGTAGCAGCTACGGATTCTGGATTTGTGCCCGGTTGATGGCAATAGGCTCTCCCCCTATGACATGAGACTTAAACATGTCGAGTGAAATGTGGGTGTACTATTCCTACTGGTCCTACATTTAAGGTGGTACAAAATCGTAGTCGAACTAGTTGGACCAAAAACTCCCATTAGTTCTACGCAATCCTACTTTAAAACGAATGGGGTTCTTGTTCTCACTCGTGCTTCGTTTTCTACCGTAGACTGTTTAGTAGAACTAGTGGGAACGAACCTTCGTTTTAAAGTAGGATTGTGTAATAATAGAACAGGTAGAACTAATGGGAGTTTTGGTCCCACTAGTTCGACTACGATTTTGTACCACCTTAAATGTAGGACCAGTAGGTAAAAATATTTCCATTAGTTCTACCGTAGAACTGTTTAGTAGAACTACTGGGAACGAACCGTACTATTAGGTAACCCTATGTGTTTGTTATGTATTCAACGAAAAATAAAGTTTTGTTAGTTCTTCTAACCTAACAGATAGATCTGATGTGCTGCTGGGGAGTTTGTTCGACCACTTCTTCTTCCCAGCAATAACACTAAAAAGTAGAGAATAGCGGTCGGCTTGGGAGACTGTCTCTTGTTAATGTGGATGTTCTAAAATTGCTGATTATCAGCTTAATTTGAATAAATTACTTTTGATTTGATTTGTTACTTTTTTCAGCCAGCATAATTGTGAATAACGCTATCCTATTTAAAGTTTCAGGCGCTCCCGCCAACGCATGTAAAGTTAACCCCTCTCTGACCGTAGACCTATGTATTTACCGAACGAGATAGGTTGTTCTGCATTTATCACAAGAAACAGCACAAAATGATTTCGCCCTAAATACTTATGCTCGCTCTAATTGAAAACATCCCATCTAATTACACAATGTCATCTAGTGTCAGGAATTCAAATAACAGTGTATGTGCCTCAAGTTGTCGTTAGATGGCGCTAGTTGTGTTGTAAACGTTACCAAGCAAAAATGCGTTGGGTTTTACAACACATAGTGATGAGAGATTCAAAGAGAGCCGTCGACAGATGCACAGCTGTTTATCAGCGGCCAATTAATAGATCAGTACTTACATAAAAAGTAAGCCTGTATAAAAGCATTTTTATGCAACAGTTAGACAGCAGCTACGTCTCTCGTTTTTTGTTACCTACCATGCTAATAAGTAATGTGATTTTCTTACGTCATGGTCGAGAAATTCCATAATCTTAAATTATAAATTCCAACGAAAGTATCGAACCGAAACAGTGTGTTATGCTACATGCGCAGGCCAGCATGGCGGCAAGTCGCTGCCGACCCTACTCCTCGCCTCCACGCCATGTGTCGATAACCCTGCAGCAGACGCGGCTTACCAACATCACGCCTGCGCCGGTGACGTCTCCCAGCGGCGGCACTAAACTGGCCGCATTCCAATGAATTCGCGAACGCGCCACGACACTTTCTTATTCTGTCTAAGATCCCGAAAGAAAAACTCTGAAATAAAGACTTATTGGCACATTATAACAAAGGAACAACGTCACTAAACGTTTTTTTCTCACCTATAATGTTAAATGTTATCTAGTGAATCTCGGGGGAATAAAGTCTGTGCCGCTCCAGTGTGCCGCCTCTCGCGGCTTAACATTGTTTCACATAGATGGCAGCAGTGAAAATATTTGACATTCCTTGGATTCCAATCGCAGTGGGCTCGGCTCAAATGTCAAACGCGACTATTTCGTCAACAGAGTCGTGGCGCGATAGTTGGATTTTATGAAATAACAACAAATACTTCTACACAGTGCGTTTGACGGACAATGGATAATAAACGATAGAAGTCAGTATATTTTTTGCGTCGCAGAGGTAACCAGCGCGTCGTGTTAATCTTACGAATGTATACGGAGTTTGTTGCGATTTCGCTACTTACCTATTGATTTTCGTTCTTCGCCGGTTTTGTAACATTGTCATGAAGGTTTCAGTTGTTTAGAACGCTATCAACTTTACAAACTTTAACGTTACGTCGTGCTCATTGATTTAAAATATAAAATATTGTGTGAAACAACATTTCCCTTGGTCTCATTGAAGAACATCGTGGGAAAAACATACATTGTGTAAGTACCCACACTGTTTATTTGTTATTTTTAATAGTGTTAGAATGAAAAAATATGTAGAAATTATTTATGTTTAAAAATAACGTAGTTTTAGCAGATGATAAATAATATCTTGACTTGTTTACGTTATGTACAGTAGGCTGTGTTCACAGAATATTTGAAATTATGTAAGTTATGTAAACATGGCAACCTCAATTTAACTTAATTGAACCTGAATGCAGGCAGCATTCAGGTTCAATTAAGTTAAATTGAGGTTACTTTGTAAACAAATGAAATGCAGATGACAATGGAGTATGTATCTTAGTGCATAAGTGACTAAACAACATTGATATGCTTACATGGATTATCAATATCATACAACATGATCCACCATCATCTAAGTGGCTACTTAACGCTGCTATGCTATACTATAAGTAATGTAATGACTAGTTACCTACCGGTTTGATTTGCGAGCGCGCCATGCAAAAAATTTCGCCGCTATACGGAGCGAAGGCAACAAGGTATTCAGCGAAGCTACATGGCATGGAATCTCGCGAACATAATAGTGTGGAATGCGACCGTACGCGGCGTACAAACGCTCTATTCCCACACAAGCGCATGTAGTGGTCGTACTTCGTGATAAGAGCACGATAAACGTCGCCCGATTAGCCAATGTTGACGGTGACCCCGTACGGATTCCGTCAATTGTATTAGAACTACAAAACCAAGCAGACTCGACGCTAGACTTTTAAAATTACTCTTGAATTTATCATAGTGTGAGTAATCGTTACGGCTAAATGTGACTGAGTATACCAAATCAATTACCCTAACAGACCATGTGACGAGACAGTCAAATATTTACATTGACGATTGCCGGGAACTGAACACACAAAGAATTTCGTATCCAGGAAACCTTAAATCGAAAAGATAACTGTTTGTAGATACGTATAACTATGTTACTCATTTAACAGTTTCAAAGTTCAGTTATCCTAATTAGACAGAAGAGACTGCAAGACAAATTAACATAGTTAACGTAATTGAATACCTAGTTAAAATTGCTAACGGTATTTTTACGCGTAATGATTCCAAACTCAGAGCAGCAGCGTTACTTTTGGGGAGCGGCGGCGACAATACTCGAGGGGGCTCGGCAACCCTACAATAGTAACATCTGCCGATACCTCCCGGCCCCAAGCCACGTGCGCTTCATCGCAGCAGGGGTAGCGACCGTCGTAAAAGTATACGCCTCACCCCAAATGCGGGCCAACCGACAAAAGAATACTTAAAACCGTCCATACATAACTCTAACCCCTAGGTATAAAGCATAGTTTCAAAAGTTTTACGTTAAAACTGAAATAGATTATTATTTTTAACATTTGGAATGTCAAGGTTCGACCACCATGTGGTTTACGTTTTGAAACTGGCAGGTGATAATAATTTAGGTTGTATTAATTGGTATTACCTCCTCGTATTGCAAACTTATTATAGGTATTGTTGCTTTCAGCCACTTGCTACGTGTATTTCACGATATATTTGACATATCAATTTGTTTTCCAATATGGATTACGAAAAGTCTAATGACTTTTTTGCTCTCTTCACACTTGAGATAACTTACAGTAGAATAGAATGTACTACAATAGTCAATAAATAAAACAATATCATTTTGTATTTCTTTATTTAAATGTTGTCATTAATTGTTTTCTGTCTAGCAGCAGTTTTATTTATTATTTACTATAAAAGGTTAAATATTCTAGATAATAATTCTCCGCAGATGTTGTACAGCTGCTGTAATAAAAGTAAACACAGCCATCCTTATTTCTTTATAGGTATTTCAGTCTCACATTGTAATTAGAACTACTATTAATTCTATGTTTACTAACAAATATTTCTGATAAATCATCCTACTTTATCGCAATTCATTTGGAGTCGACCTAGATTGTCCTCTTTTATACACATCACATCAATCGTCTCTTTGGTATGCTCTTAAATTCAACGCATTTGTCATTTTGCGCTTTTGACCTTATGCTCCTAAACGCTATCCACATTCTTACTAATGGTTGCTCTTTGATCAAAACTCTTTGTACCCTAACAAATAATAACCTGACTTGTTATGGAATACAATTTGGTTTTCCTTGAAAAGTACATGATTTTATACAAACGCTTTCTCAATTCTTTAAATTCTTCTTGACCACAAAGTTATTGGGAATGTTAATGATAACTAAGCATTCCATGACATTGTGTTTTACTTTCATACATTACAAATTATAATGTATCCACTTATCCAGTTCTGATTCACTTAAGTAATGCAAGTAATGCTTCAGGAATTCAAGCTTGGGATTAACATTTTTACCGAGAATATTATGTCCAAGTAACTTTTTAATGGAATTTACATGTCAAACTCCATTACAACTTCCATGTTCCGTTGAATGGGTTCGTGACCATCTCACTATGTGTCGAATGATCTATTCGACGTGTGTATAGTATAGTATACCGACATACCAACACTGACCGTACTCGTGACTCCGCCTCCGGCCAGAAAAATTCTATTGTGGTTAATGTACCAAATTCCTCATCATTAACGTAGTCATCGCATCACTCGTCATTCCAATGTTTTGTTTACCCTTCCCTTCTTCCACACCTTTCAAACTTATTCGAGAATAACACCACGCTACGTTACTTTTAAATGTAATGTCATTATTTTCACATTCCTGGAATCTAACCTCCATTTAGATTCGTTAGTATCATTTGTTTATGAATTATATTCAGTACTCGCTGCTCAGGGAATGCGCATCTTTGCTTCATTCGCTTTATTGTGTCTTTAGTATCATTAATTACAGCCGCTTTACTGCTTTTTATTATATTGCTACTGACTGTCAGGTATTCCGTTAATTAAGCGATGACATTGTAGTCTATTTGTTTTGGTTGGAATGACCATCACAAAAATATGTAGCTTGGTATGCAGATTTAACTATGCGAATCTCGTTTATTATTAACACAAAATTTTGGTCTGCGTTGTCCAATAATACGCAATGTTCTTAGGCTGGCTAAATTATAACGAAAATTGTGATGATAGTTATGGAATCTGTTCCAAAATATGCGACTCATAAATCATTAGACCAATTAAAGAAAGATTCAAGTCACACGCGGTCGTGAATACCTCGTTAATCATTAATATATGGCGCACTACTAGACAAAAATACAAATTATAAAAGGTGTAATAATGTTCTGGGGCTTCCATTGCATTCAAATAGATAGTCTTTGCAATGCGTAATAAATTCACGAAGCTCATTGGCGAAGACGTGATTGTAGTAGTAGTTTCCTATTAATCCTACTAATATTATAAATGCGAAAGTTTGTGAGGATGGATGGATGGATGGATGTTTGTTACTCTTTCACGCAAAAACTACTGAATGGATTTGGATGAAAAATGGCACACGGGTAGTTTATAACCTGGATTAACACAGGATAAACTTTTTACTCCCGATAGTATGTTCCTGTGGGACAATTATCAAACTCCACGCGGGTGCCGCCGCGGGCATAAGCTAGTTGTTCGTAAAAAACTAGTAGGCAAATCGTAGAGAAGTACCACATAACTCTGTTAAGTATATAAGTGCGTATTAAAACAACCAATTATACTGTTGTTTTATCTTTAGTTCTTCCGATGATTGTTTACTAGTTTCTCGCTAAGGCCACTTGAGTTTTCCTTGGTATCTGTAGTTATCAATTCTTAAAAGTTATGACAATAGATACTCGGAACTTTTTCTTCAAGTTGAATTGCGTTGTATTGTTATCAGTGCTTCATTCAATTGACTTATTAGGTTTATCACCCTAAGTCGGTATTCATTCAAACTGTCGCGAATAACTGAGATGTTTCAAGGCATAAAGGTTTCTTGTTAGCTTCATTAAACACATTATTCACACTCATCACTTTGCGATCATTGTCATCCTGATTAGATAAGTATCCATTGTACATAAGGATGTACGGGGCTGAAAAAATGACATTTTTATTAAGATTTTTATTAGCATTCAGCTCCAGTAGTCTCCCTTTCCAGCCATATATTTTCGAAGCAATCCATCAATTGTTTTTTTTTCTTTCTCTGCTCTTATAGCCGTCCATTCACATACATCACATGTATGCTAATTTATAACCCGTGCAAAAAAAAACAGTGGTTGCAAGTTAATTAAAGATGAAATGCTAATATTTTGGCGTAGCGTTAGTGTCTGATCTGCGATACAGTGGTCCATTGGCTTCGTTCCCGGGGCGGTCGCGGTATGCGGCCGATTGCCACGTTTCACAACTCTTTGTTTGATCATCTGATTCCTCCCTCTTATTTACGTGGTGTTCGTACGACTCGGCGCACGTCTGTCCACCGTCTAGCCGTTTACGTGCCGTGAGGAATTTCCGCCGCTTTGGTATTCGCATGCCTTTATGACTTTTAGTCTGCGATATTTAATTCCAAGCCAAACAGCTTTCTGCTGCCAGACATAAATTCCTTCAAATATTTAGACTAAATGAATGATGTCTCAACATCTCCGAACCAAAATAAATTTGGATGTTATTGGATTGTCATTTGTTATGAGAACGTATAATTTTCATGTAAGTTGTCAAATGATTGTCGTAATAAATTCAATCTCTGATATGGGTGTGGCAAGACATGATCTATAAATAAAGACTTAACTAACTCTGTGTTCTTTGTTGCATCAGGTAAATATGGAAAAGGTGGAATCAGCACTGGACGTGTTATCACGCGCTGCGACGATGGTGCAGCCGTGTCCCGCGTACCCTGCCAGCGATTCAGACAGCTTCGGTAAATATTTATATACAATGTTATTTATCCGTGTATGATTTCCGAAGGGACACTATATCATTGGGTTTTAGATCTTTACTCTCTAAAACGAGGACAAAAGAATTACAGGAATGCCAAGCGGTTGATTTACACTAACGATGACGATACATCTCTACAAATAAACGAAAATAATTGTTCCTTAATAAAAAGCAAGCAAAACGAAAATGATAAAAGTTGATAAAGCATCCGCTGAATATCGACTACCTAGCGAGATGGCACGCGGCCTTGTAGGCGGGTCGCATTCCAGATTCCACCTGACATTGTTTAATAGACAACCAACGAGTCGCGTGCTAGTCGCTCTATAAGAGAAGGAATCTATAGCTCCTCACACATTATTTTCATTTATTTTTAGAAACTTGTACAATTCAACCAACCGTTTTGACTGCATGTCGGTTTTTGCTCTGCAAAATCCATTTTAATAATCATCATTATTGATGATCTGTGTCGTTCAACTCTAGCGAATAGCAAACAATTCGACTTTTTGTCGGAACTGTTGCTTCAAGCGGATTTGGGCCGACAATCGTTACACAAAGGATACTATTGTTTATCTACTTGGACTGGTTTCGCGATGAAAGGCTTCATTGACGATTAAACCTCGCTTCCTCACCGATGACCGTCTGAATATGACGGTCACGCCGGCCAATTTTTCTTAGTTACTCGAGCGTCACATCCGGGTTAAATGTGGATAATTCGGATTTCGCATACATTGGCCGTAATTACAATGAAGTCGTGAACGATTAACCATTAATAAGCGTTTCTCTCTAAGAATAACTCAACAATGGAGTTATACCTGCTGAGAAAGCAGAGCTTTCTGAGAGCCATCGCGAGAATAAACCTTCGCGACGTGAAACGCATCCGGCGCGAATTTCGCCGACCCACAATCCGGCAGCCGATCCGGCTTGCCTTGCAACCCTCTGACAAATATCGCATTCCAGTAACAACACAGTTACTTTACTTGGGTATTTCTAACGTCCAACATCCTTAGGACCTAATTAGAACCCGGCAACCCGAGCCATTAACCAATCGAGCAATTTATTGAAGTTGGTACTCAAAAATTATACACCATTAACGTTTGTATTTTAAACATTATCATTCAAGTATTGTTAACATTATCATGTAGACAATTAGTCTGAGGAATTTCTTAGATAAAAAATGTGTAATTTTAATTCCACTTAGCGATGCAGATTTGATACGCGTACCTATCTAATCAAAATTCGGTCACGCAATTTAAAGTGATGTATTCTTGTTTATTGAGTGTTTACAAACAATGGTCGGATCGTGGATAATTATGCAACGCGATGACAGAGGCGCGGGCGCACGCGGCAAGCGGCGCTCACTTTCGTTGGTTTGCGTGCGCGGGCGCCTAGCGCGGCCCGTGCGTGCGCCCGACCACCACCAGCACCAGAGAAAGCGTTCAGGAATTTGGTCGGACCATGCTCTCTACCGACCAACAAATTGGCACGGCTCGTATTTTAGGGCCGCCTCGTCAACAACGACCACACTGCGCCCGCGCAACGCTTGTAAAGCGCAGCTTACAAAAATGTAGATGCTGTTTCATATGATCAACGAATGAATTATTTATTTACATGGACGCCCAAAGCCTATAAGGCCGTCAGAAGCCTAGTAGAATTAGGTAACAATTGAGTTGTCTTGACCACTTCAAGCTTTGTTTGAATACAGTA
Source organism: Cerastis leucographa (assembly GCA_963082945.1). NCBI lineage: Eukaryota > Metazoa > Arthropoda > Insecta > Lepidoptera > Noctuidae > Cerastis > Cerastis leucographa. The sequence goes on along the minus strand of OY720385.1, from coordinate 9,466,817 downwards.
TTCGAATGATTCTATAATGGCTACACTCAATACTTAAAACTACGAATATTTTAGCACTTGGAAATCTAAAGTCGGTTATTAATTTATCATATTATCAATCGCACATTACTTTGTGTATGTAGTTTTACAGCTCTCTAGAAATGCAATACCTGGCATTCTATCACACGTATCGAATTGAAATAGGTTTTATTGCGAAAGATATTGGGGTGAATGTGGCATGAACGAGTATATCCGGAACGCAGAGGCGGCGTGTTACGGTTTCGAAAAGAATGCTGAATGTAGGTTGCGTTGCGGACTACAGTTACGAGCATTCTTAGGACGGTATGCAATCACTGATCACTATTGTTGTAAGTACAAATATTATTTTCGGACATCGTAAATTAAACTTTTGCATAGTCGTTTACGTCCGCCCGATAGCACTATAGACTTGCGAAGTGCGAAGAACAAAACAATAAATAACAACGATTAGTATCTGTGTTATATACCTCATACCGATACCTAATTAAAATATGAAAGCTTTTATAGTTAATAAATTCCAACAGTTAGTAGTCGGAAAAAATGTGAGTGCGTGTTACAGTGACACCTGAGGCGGGTGGACACGGCACGCGCTGAGCGCTGAAGGAATCCAGATAGCAATGAAGTCATCATGTACAGTAGAATTTCTAATGGCAACGGATTCCATTTCGTTGGCAGCGAAGCGAGAGTGCAGCTATTCCAGCTATTCGGGCCGTCTCGCATATTGTTACAATGATCTAATAGAGGCTGCTAACTAGATGCCAATGATATTTCTAAAATCTTTTTTGTATTATTAGCACATAGTTCTCGTTACGTAGCAGGTTTAAATGTATATGAAAGGAATATTTCGAAAATATCATACACAAAATAGCTGTACGCTGAACTGACCCGTTTGTGTGACATTGAATGCGAATTGATATTTTATGACGCTTTGGTTGGAGACACTTTATTGTTATACTCATTCGTGAATCGTGATGGACGTCAACAAAGGACGACTACACAGATTTATAAATAGATAAAATTAGTATTAACATCGAAATCACTTCTAAATATTTAAACCCTTAATTAATAAAGTGTCCGTGACATCGGATAGAAAAAAAAAAACGGAGAAATAATGGTCGCTTGGTAAACTTTACATCAGTTATGCACGTATTCTTGTGTATATTAACGAATTTAAGAGCTGCATTAACCGTGATGACCATTACCGATTCGTTCTGCGATTCCTGCGACATGACTTGCTCGCATCGACTCGTACTTATTAATAAGTAAGGAATGTTAATAGCCTTCGGAGGCGTTTGATTTTTAACTTGACCTCTCATAGAGTCATGTTATCGTGTCTTCGAATACTTGAATGTTTACGCCATCAGGAATGCACAGTTTGTACTCGTTGTAGATAATAAAATTCTCAATAAATAGTAAGTAGACAGACACTAAACATGCATGGATTCCAGACAACGCCCGCGGCTGCGGTGATGCAACGTACAGTGTCGTGACGCCGGAACAACGTCATTTTTTACACTAAATACTCATTTTTTAAGTGCCATGGGCGATAATAAATCGTAGAAAGTTCTTTGGAATGATTAATCTAGTGACTTTGCCCGATTATGTGCGACATTTATGAATTGAGACGTTTTTCTCTGCCCCATTAGGCGTTATGATAATCCGTTTTTTTTATCCGAATTCCATTCGTATGCGTGATTGGATGTTGTATGAAACATTAGGCCAACATTTGAATCCACATAAGGGATCTCCTTATAGTTGCGATTGAATTGATCGAAGCATGTCAGGGCTACCACGTATACTCGAATGTACGTGGTTCTATGTTTTGTTATGTAATAATAAGTTCGCCGCATACATAGCGGGGTTGGGAGACTACCTGCCCGACTGGACGCGACTGCCTCTTGCAACGAATTCTAAATTTGCAACTTTGTTATGGTTAGGGCTGTGTGCTCTCATTATTATTCTTTCTGTCACATAGGTAGGTACATGTACCTTTATTTAACAGTCAAATAAAGTATTTAGCATGTATTATCCTTCTCCATCCAAAATACATCACGGCGATAATAAATATGATTTTTGAATAATTTTGTTATGAATATCAGCAAATTTTCCTATTTTAGTGCATTATAACAGGTCATATTCAATAATATGTATAACATAGAGTGTTTCATAGAGGAAAATAACAATGCATTCGTGTTTTGTTGATTCACCCGAATTCCGTGCACGACTTCAAAGATATTTGCACGCGGTTTAATTTTACAACCACTGAAAATTACTACAGTACCTATTAATTGCTGTATCTCCTGAAAATATACACTTCGCTTAAATAAACTGCATTCTCTTAGTGAAAACTCCAGAAAAGCCTACCATCAAATCGCACGGTAGAAACTATTATAAAATAATAATACAACTGATAAAAACTGGACCGTTTCAATATTAATAATAACCTGTTTTTCGAAAATAACAATAAAACCTGACGATTCTTATCTATTAAGATTTATTCTAACCGAATTAACTTAAAAATCGTGCTTCTCGGCTTATTCGAGGATTATTCCATTTTGATCCAAGTTTTTGCGAAATTGGATTATTTCTGTCAGTTCGTAAACTACATACTTCCTATTTTGGTAGCTATAAACTAAAGCATCTACCTACGTATTAGACCTGCCCGATATCATTCAATAGGCATCTATTTTTTTTTTTTTATGTTACATACCTTTTAAATAAATCCCTATTATCTGCCACAAGAATGAATGATAGCAAACATTTTGACCAAACATTCAAGGGATCAAAGTTTCAGTTTGTATTGACTCCACTTTCCATATTTTCAGAAAAGCCAAAATGTTAAAGCATGAATGTTTTTCGGGGCTTTTTCCTCAATCCCATACCAAAACACGTGCGCGCAGCTTCAAATGTCATCTATTATCATAGAAACTCCTTGGTAATATTCGTATTTTCGTAGTAACTACTGCAAAACAACATCAAACAATGATTTGAACCACGTAACAGTAATTGATGTGCAGTTAGTCGGCTTTTTTATCCTCTGTCGCACAATTAGCAGAGTTGACGTTCCTTTGTATTGTCAGTAAGTTAGCAATCATGATAGGTATGCGTGGTACTTTATACTTTAACTGATCGATCAGACTTCCATATAAAAATTACGAGCTACCGGCTACCTTGGCGATGACATTGTTAATTATTGTTGAATTTAAATGCTAACCCTGATCAATAGTTCTTACTTACTTAGATGAGAAATACTACTACTTACATAATAATATTATCTTCTCATTTTAACGTGTCGTTCGATGGAAATCTAAATTGAGTCGGCCCAGAATTGAGCCCACTAGTTTTACGCTCTCTGTAGAGTCCATCAGTTCCTGTTATGAACAAACAACAGGTCTCGCTGGACACTATATTAAGTTAATCAGCACCACATTTACACTTTAGGGCAGAGTCATAAATATCCACTCGAGCAGTTTTTCCTTGCTGCGCCAAACTGGGTCCGGAGTCTGTTTAAAGACTTCCAGGTCACTACTCACATATAACATTTAAACTTGGATGGTGTCTTAGTTGTCGATTTATATAATAAAAAGAACATGTATAAGTCTCAAAACTGTGAAGGAATCGAGAGAAAACCGGCATGTCATGCCTAGAACCAGACTATCGAAAACATGTGACATCTACCAATTGGCACTGGACCCGCATGGTGGATTACAGCCCGATCAAAAAGTGCAGGCGTGCGTTCCAGCAGTGGGAATATTATAAGGTGATGAATGTGATGATGCTGAATCATGATAGGTATACGAGTTACTTTATACTCTGACTGATCTTTCAGGCTTCCATATAAAATTACGAGCTAGCAGCTGCCCCGGCGGTGACATTGTTAATTGAAGTTGAATTTTAATGATAACCCTGATTAATGTATCTTACTTAGATGATTACATAATTGGTGTCTAGAATGGTTTAGTTTTTATAAACCTGGCTTTTCTAACTGTAGGACAAAGGCTGCATCCCTACTCTACTTCTCTCTGCATAGGGCTATTTGGGACAAGTGTTGTTCAAATACTCTCTTATATTCATTCTGTAGTAAAAATGGGGTTAGTTAAACGATTACGAAAAATAACGGGATCTGAATAATTAATGAGTTTAATCTCTATTTGATTACAGACGACATTAACTGGATCCTACTTAAATAAACAATAACAAAAGTCAGCCTAGCGTCATTGATTAATTGCTTTTTCACAATATTTGATCACTTGATTGATGACATCTGAATGTTTGAGTTTTTGTCAGACTTTACCAAACTACACCTACTACTTTACCATAATTCATCAGATGATCTTCCCTTAAAAACTAATCTATGCCTTCAGGATCCTCATAAATCCATGCTATCCAATATTTCAGCTGCTCTAACTTTCATACCAACACTTCGACCGAAAAAACACGTCTAGCAGTTTTCACTATGGATTTATATTTTGAATTGTAGACAATCCATAACACACCTTTTTTTTTTTTTTGGAACGAAGTTCCTTATCGCGCGTTGTGAAAGGGGGCTAGACGGAAAAAATTCTTACGAAAAGTTGTCACGACACTTTTTTCTATAGTAAGCTATTGTAAGCTTTATTTCTTTAAAATAAAGTTGAAATTTCCTTAAATTACGTACAATTGGGGTGTGTATGTGAGTAAGGATAGATATGATTATTATTTTGAGTGACCGAACTACAAAGTACAAATTCGGTTGTGCAGTTAAGACGTATTGCTTCGAATTAAGGATTAATCTTCCTTAAATTAAATATTTTATTTTTCGCACACCAACTTAAATCTAAAATGTATTGATATTATGTACGTGAAAGGAACTTCGTTCCATCCGGGTGTCCCTTGACACCTCTAAAGTTTTTTTTTTGCGGATGGGAAATCATCAAATGACTTCTCCCGCTCTCGGCGGAGCGGGAGGGAGTGTCAGACTTGACTGACTAAAACCCACCCATGTTCCTTCTTAGCCCTTTGTGTTCCAGGGCCGCGGTATCTCTTTCGAACAACCCGCAGCCCTGGCAATCCATAACACACCTTATATTCTCATTAAACTAAACACAAAGTATCATACATTAGTTTGATATACTCGGGAGGTCACGGGCGAAATGTTCGTTACGCAACCAAGCACAGTCGACGTCATGCTCCGTTTGAAACCCCAGGGTGGCTATGTTAATTACTACCTAGTACTTACACTACTCATGCTTTATTTTAACATTACCGTTATTAAACTAATCTCGATTAATCTCGACAAGGAGTTAATAATTAGTATTTGCTACTAGTTATTTCTAAGAGTAGAATTCTACTGTTCGTAGCCTTCTCTGCTACCTACTAACTTCGACTAGAAACAGTACTTAACTATTGGATGATTTTGTAATTACTTTTTTGCTCAACTGATCCTTCCTACATGCTGCCAAGTTTTGCCTTGCCACTGAATTTTTTTGTCTTCGTCGTGTTTTGTGCGAACACTTCCTGTACAAAATGAGCACCTAACGCCTTATTTTTAATGTACTAATATTTTTAATTTTTCCCTCATTATCTTAATTATTGTTATATGCTTCTTGAATTCACATAAGTCTTGTCATGGTTCGAAGTTCTGTTCACTTCGAAAGGAAAACCTAGTAGTGAATAAGTAAATTATTAACATTCAAGCATTCCTTTTGCATTGCGTCAAGCAGTTAAGTTTTTATTCGGACTTAAGAAGTCAAGATATTCTGCCGTAGTAGATTTTCCATGATCTTATTAATATTTCATTGTGTTTTCTGTTGAAAAGTCATGATTATTCAAGAAATTCCAGTCAGTTCTGTGCAAAAGAAGTGAATTTGCAATTTCTGACTTATTAGTTCCCATCAAACATGAAAGAGACTGTGGAACGGAAATATTCACAAAGTAATTTGACAGCAGCTGTACATTACAACCCGTTTCACTGCCATATGCATACAATAACGCTTATCAGTCAATAAGTAGAATGAGTACACGAAAACCGTTTCCCACTGTTTTTTAGCCCTAATATCGATGGTGCCTCCATCTTTTTGGAACTATTCGAACTACATGTTCGAAGGCATGTTTCAACTTGCCCATACAGCCTGTTAAAACTTTCCGTGAAACTAGATGGCGCTTACCCGAAATGGGGTTTCAGGTTGTATTTTTGATATGCGACAGAGGGCGCTACTCGTGTCTGAGTAACCTCTTGCTATTGATTTTTTGTGTGTATTAGGGTTGGTTAGATAGAACCGCCTTATTACATATGCAAGACTTGATATATACAACGGCAATAACCTTTGTAAGCATATTCAGTGTGAAATAAAAGAAATATTTTCCTAGATGTCGGTGAGAATTTTCCATTTAACATTTTACCTACCTTATAGTCTCTACAACGTAGTAGATTGACGTTCGCACGTTCGTCCCTTGATCTCATTGTTAGACATGTTTATAAGTTCGTGGCATTTTACAGCCTATTTACCGATTCAAACCCGACTTCTCGTGAACATCTAAAAACCGTGTGAATTAATTAACAACTTAAAACCCCGCGAATTCTTTAAAAGCAGCAATCCGAAACAAATGCAGAGAGTCACGATTCGAATTCAATTAGAATTGAATATACACGTAATAGGTTATCGAAAAGCGTAATACGAACGCAATGTAAAAGAATGCAGATAGGCAACATAACGATTGGCAGAAATGTGGCAACAAATTTGAAACCTTATGTCTTCTAAGCATATATACCTAGTTAATTAGACTAATAAAAAATCATGAATGAGGTAAATGCATAATTGGATAGGAACTGGAAGGCACATTGACGCATAAACGGTTACCACATGTTCAGTATATAAAATATGAGAATATAAATAAATCTGCTATACCTATAGGTTCCTTCTTACCAAATAATGTATCTAAGTAGAAGCCTATTCATAAACTCAAAACTCAAGATTAGACCATTACAGGCACTTTTGAAAGTCAAAAAAACAAAAGAAAAACGCGAAGCTACAGTCCCATGCAGAGTCACAAGGCATAATAACTTGTGAAAGTACTGTAGTTGCCCATTCCGTAGCGTAGATCTCTATGGAGAAGAATGGGCAAGAAGCTCCATGGACACCCTTTAATCAAGGGTAAGTTTATGTGTTTTTAAAGACATAAAAATAATAGACCGAACATCATACTAACCAGCAAACGATGATAATAAAACAGTTATGCTAATTACCTACAGCTTCAATTGATAGGGACACAAAATAAATTCTAATAACGTCCACTTGAGTTTGTAGCTAACATACTATAACGCCTGTTATCCCCGAAGGGTTATGCAGAGGTGTACCTAATAGTACAGCCACACTACCTCAGTTATTTTTAAGTCCCACGTAATAGGGGCGAGCCTATTGCCATCAACCGTAAACAAATCTAAACTCCCTGACTGTTACTGAGAAATTCCTGTTGGAAGAACCAAATAAAATTTAACCCGACCTCGAATCAAACCCCATGATGCCATGGTCAGCAGTATATTGCTCGCGACCACAATATCCACGAGGCAGTTAATAAAATAGAATATAGAATAGAATATTCATTTATTTGCTCAGAATTTAGGTGGTTACAATAATATTAAAGAATCTTTGTACCATTCTACCATTATAGTATGGCATACAAACATTGATGCAGTTCATCATCAAGCATACAAACATTGACACACAACTAAAATGTATCAGCTAGAAAGTCCAATACGGAGTAGTAACATTTATTTAATAGAAATTAATTTCGTTTCTTTTTGAATGTTGTTACTAGTTCCTCTTTTATGGCAGTAGGAATGTGGTTAAAAATAGCCGGTGCCATACCAAAAACACTTTTCCTCAACAAAGCAGTCCTATAGCAACCTTTTTTTTGTTTTCGTTTGTGAAATCATCAAATGACTCCTCTCGCTCTGGGCGGAGCGGAAGGAAGTGTCAGACTTGTACTGACTAAAATCCATCCATGTTCCTTCTTAGCCCTTTGTATTCCAGGGCCATGGTATTTCTTTAAAACAGTCCCGCAGCCCTGGCAGGCATCGGCTCTCTCGGACTCCTTCCAATTTGCTGACATCTCCTTGAGATCCTATCGCCACCTGTGCGTGACAAATTTTGGTATTGAGATCGCTTAAGTCTAACTATAAAATTCCACTTATCGCCTATCATAATAAATAGTACATACAAGTCTGTATGTATTGGAATGCGGAATGATCGGTGGCGCTTCCCGTACTTTCGCTTCACATATCCGCCTTCCCAGCTACACAAGCCTAACTTCGTGTGTTATGTAAACAAATCATTCGACACATCTTTACAGCCGTGTTCAGACAATAAGCCATGTTTTGTAAACAGTCTTTAATATCATGCTATGTGTTATGTCAGCTATCGATAGACGAATCTGTTTTGACTAACCGAATTATTGGGCGCCTATTTCATGAGCTCGTCACTGCATTGTTATAATCTGATTTGTGTATTATATAGAAGATTTCATGAATGCAACTGGCTATTGAGTTATTTGGGGATTATATTATCGTTATTACAAACAAATTCCGTTGTTTTAGTGGACATTACCTAATCACAGGTAGTGTTAATCGTTACGGCATAAAGGAAACGCCAATCCTGGAAATTCATGAAAATTCAACTGATGTGTAGAGGTTCTTAAAGTTTGTTTTTCATTAACTAAGTATCAGCCTTTTTATGACAGCATCTCTTGATACTATTGACATCTTAACCTTTGCGGTCATTTAGCAATTAACTCTGTCACATTGTAAAAAAAAGGAAACAAACAACAAGGTTCAAATTAAAATTAGAAAAGAAGAGACCATAATTTTCTGTTTATCGTCATATCAGCACTAATCAGCAGTCACCTCCTTCTAGCCATATTATACTCCACACAGTCCATCCATCGTTCCTTTGGCATTTCTCTACTCTTATAGCCATCCACATTTATACTCAAAGCTTTCCTCACGACATATATCCTACTTAATACTATAATGCGTAAGAAGAAAGTTTGTGAAGATGTGTGGATGTTTGTTTGTTACTCTTTCACGCAAAAACTACTGAATAGATTTGGATGAAATTTGGCACAGGGATAGATAATAGTCTGGAATAGCACATGGGATTTATTTTTTATCCTGGTAGTACCATCCCGTGGGACAAGTACCAACAAAGCGCGAGCGAAGCCGTGGGCATAAGCTACTATTATATATAATTTAATTCCCGGCTACCGAATCTTCGTGTTGTAAAACATGCCTCCAAGGTGCGCGCGCGCTTCCTCGATAAACGAAATATCTAAATGCCTCGTATGCATAATATAACAAGTTGATGGTTCTGCCCCAAGATACGGACGCCGCTACCGACTCCGTGCAAACGAAAACGAGATTTTAAATAAAATTAAATAATTTAAAAGGAAGGCTTTCCGGCTTCTGTCAGTAGCGATTTGCTGCACGTAAAGTGTTTATTGTTTGTTAGTTGTATACCTACTAAGTAAAATTTATTCGATTTTAGTGTGTCAACTTACAAACTACAAAAAGATCTAAAATAAGAGCACAATTGTGCTGTGAATACATTATATCAAAATGGGAAAAGAGTTTCAGGGCGTTAAAAATTCGTCCTTATCGCTGTCAATAGGGAAAGTAAAAAAATGAATACCATACATATTTACATGGTGTTTTTTTTTTCATTTCATTGTTTTTTTTTGCAGGCATAAATATTTGTTAATTTGAATGCTATTTATTAGATCTACTATCACTAAATCAAGTCCAAACAAAACTATCCGCAGCGGACAGCTAATTTTAAAACTACAAAATAATTAACATTTTCCTCATTTATCAGCCAGTGGTAGTCACCAAGTGCTAAGGCATGCGGAACTGACGCCTTTAACCATTTAATAGTAATACATACATACATGTACTTAGGGAAGCACAAACCGGGGCTTGTAGCAACGCGGAATCACTGATGTTTTCATGTAATAGGTATGCGTGATTACATGAATATGAATCCGATAACAAATTATGCAAAGGTCTCACACGTAGTCGAAAATGTGGATTATTTTCGTGGCAGTTTATGAGTGGCATTTTGTTTATTTGGAATCATTCGCATTTTATTTAGCTGCCTACTTGATTTTCGACGTTCCGATGACTGACCTATAATATTTTTGTGGTGTTGAGTAATCATGTTTGTAGAATGAATTAATTAACTTCTTGCTTTGCTCGGACGTCAAAAGGCTTTTCCATTGTAACATAATTATGACCTACCTGTGCGGCCGTGCTGTGCTCGGGTGAAAATAGAGAAAAAATAAACCAGATATGAGGTCGAGCTAGATTTATTTTTCAGCCACGTAAAGCCTTAAATAGCAATTGAAATCCTTTGAGCTGTTTTCGAGAACGTGATTACAATTATACAGATATTACTCATGTAATAGTATAGAATATACTCTGCTACCGATATCCTATGCGTGCTGCTTCGTTAGGCTTCGTATAGGTAACAAGATGTCCCCTGGTTGTCATACAAATTAATTCAACTTTGACATGCGTAGGGGTCGCAGCGGGTACCTCAAAGCCCGCAAATTTAACTAGCACTCCAATTTTAGGTATAGCTCCCACAGTAATTGGATTGCATAGGTCAGGTAGCAGTCATTCGGTGTATGAACTTGTAAGACTCGAAGGTGACCGGCGCGTAAGTGCAAAAAGGCTCTATTCTGGGGCCCACGCTGATTGAAATCCCTTCGGTTACTTAGCTGTCTACTTAAATCGCATGAGTTTCTCAAACTCAACGATAGGCCTACTTAGTAGGGCGCCGCCGTCAATTCCCCTCAGCAGGCATTAAATCATCTCGGCACAAAGTAGAGGTATTATTACGCGAACGTAGAGTCACTTAACCTTTGCTCAAAAGGGACCCCCGAATACTTCAAACGAATATTTATGTACGTGCAGAATTTTACGATCCCGCAGATGTACTCTGCCGTCTGCGTAGTCTGCGTACCCTCTCTTTTAAATGATCGATATGCGTGCAAATAAGCAGGGCCTTAAGCAGAGCATTATACCGCAGGAGAACGGACGGGGCGCCCCAGGCGTCTTCACCGCGCATGCGCCCACTGAATTACACCTCGCTCCCTACCAAAATATTATCCCGTTTATATTGAAAACAACAAGCAAATTGCTGCTAATTTTAACTTAATATTTTATATCCGTTTTTTCGTTGAAAAATTATTTGATGCGTTTCCGTTAAAGTCTTTTCGCTCCCTTTTAGCGCCCATTATGGTTATTACGAGATCAGATAGGCATGATCGTGAGGTAATTCTTTATGAGAAAGTATTAGCAAGTTTGCAAGGTCTGTATGAAGCTGGTACTAGTCCTTGCTACTGTAAAAATAGACGTGAACGACTAGTGGCTTTCATTGCTATTTATTTAGTGTCAAGGAGCTTCACTGCGATATGTGTGGAAAGGCCAGACAAAACGTTAACTAATTGGCAAAAAAGAACAAGTCTGCGATAAGGAGTCGGAATGAATAGTTTATTAAAGAAGGTACGACAAACAAAGGAGAATATTTGTAACGAGCTCTATTATTAGGGGACATTTTATATTTTGTTCATTTAGGAGTAACTCTTCATTAATATCTCTGTCAAATGCTTTTTGTGGTTTCAATAGATGGCACCAATGACGGAAGACTTTGAAGATAATGAACCATTACATTCGCCGTAGAAAACCTCCTTTTTTTCTCTCAAGATACTTAAGTTCAACCCTTTGCAGAAAGTGCGTTAAGACTTTCCGTATTACCTATATCAAATTTTACCAACTCTTCAACGTTCGTTCCATCAATACGAGGCCAGCGGCGTATCACAGAAATTTAATCCCCAGCAACAATGACCGACAAATGATCCGCTTCACTGGAGCCAAGTCACAAATAAAACGAAGAAAAAATAACATTTAGGTACTACTTGACAATTACACCTGCCCAATAGACGTTTTTGTAGTATATGAAACTTGATTAGATACGTCAAAAAACGTTTGTATACAACTTTGCTGAGTGGTAGGAACTTTCTTACCGCTCCTGAGACCCTCAAATTTGGACTCAAGAGTGTTTCCAAATGTTATGGATGGTTATATGGTGTAGGCTTCCAGAATTAGTATAATCAGCCACTAATATGCCCTCCAGCTTATATGGATACCTCCTCTCTTTAAAATGAAATAGGCAGTAATCCAATACTGAGGGCTCAGTTCGGGTTGGTCGTATTATGACATTAAACAGAATTCTCTTAACTATGCTGAATCTGAGGACTTTACCATTCATCATCTTCCTGCAACTGTCCCACGTCCCACTGTAACCGTCGTCTCATATGTTACTTGGGGTAGGCGCAACAATTATTTTTATTCCATTCTTCCCTGTCAACGGTCACGTAATCATTTACTCCTTTTTCTCCAAATCATTCATCACACAATCCATCCACCGTTTCTTTAGTCTTCCTGTCCCTCTCGGTAACAAAAGGCTACCAGAATGTTACTGCTGATTAATCCTGTAATGATGATTGCACTGCACTAAACTTTACTATATCAGCCATGATGGATGGACCAGCTCAATAGGTTTACCTCACACGGTCGACGCTGTTGTCATCGTTCATTAGTTGACAAAATGTGAGATGGGTTAAGGTTTGTAACTCAATACTTATCACATTAATGCCTGAACCGCCTATGGAACTTCACCAAGTTTCGGTTTCGGTCGACTTGAGTTTGTCGATTTTATTTAGGACTCTCCTATAATTAGTTAAAGGATCATCTTTAGATGCATTGTTCGTGGGTGTTCCTATTTGTTTTTCTTGATTTTTTGCTGCTTTCGTCAAATCCTCAGATGCTATAGATCAAACGATTCTGTTTAATCTCATATATTATGTGCCAGCTATCCCTGTACCGTCATCAATGAGGGCTATTTATAAAGACTAAAACTAGAACTATTAATTTTATCCGGCTAATCCATATATATATAAGTATATAAGCATCATCTGCTGAGGTTAAACCTTGCGTAAACCTCTAGCTACTTAATTAACTCGTTTATCTAACCTTAGAGGCATAATATTGTCTGGCTGGTAACTTCACATATTTATTGATAACTTCACATAAATATCGTAAACAATACCTAATCGTGGCTATAAATCTCTTATGTTATTGTAGGACGAAATCCGAAAATGTCGGTTTTGGCGTAGAACGCTTCACACACAAGTTATTCAGAATAAACAATTGTTTCCTGTAATCATCGTCTCTAATAGTCGTGTTAATTCCCTTATTAATTTACCATTTCTATTGGGCGAAATCTTCAGACATAATTAAAGCACGGCGCCAAAGTCGACCTGGCGGTGTACCTTTGCCCGCCGCTCTATTAGACAATAAAAAAGTTAATGCCTATACGGGCCTGCAGAGATGCGGCAACTTCTCACAGTCCCCCACCCTCGCTCCTCCCCGCGCACCGCCAACAAAAATAAAACACAACCTTCCAAGGATACAACCACCGTCATTTGAAATTCAACATAACAACATAAAATTTGCAAGCAAAATTCAACACTGCTAGTTAAGACACAACGCTCAATTTCTTTGCTTACCATGTAGCTCCTGTACCATGTTAAAGCACAAACTAATCAAAGCTTTAGTGTCTTAAGAATACAGTTCAGTATTGCAAGGAAGTTAAGCAAATAAGGTTGTAGGCGCAAAGGCAGGGAGAAGAGTAAAGGGGGTTCATTAATCCCCGCGCCCTGCGCGCACGCACTTTCATGAATGGACCGAACAGGTTGATGTGTTTCAAATACAGGGTGATTCTTAAAAACACAGTAATTTCAACAGTAATTAATTAGAAGACTTATCTTCATATCTAAATTTATAAACTCAAAAATAAGATGTGAGAGACCAAAGATGAAATTTTAATATTTGTTTATTCGAATACATCACGTAGGCACATTTCAATGCATTTATTCGTGTCGACTAACGGAGATAATAAGGTCACTGATCATAATTACAAAACAATGTTTTGTGTGATATCGCGTCTTCACTGACTTCCAAATTGTGTGATGTCATCAGTTCCTTTGTGTTCAGATAGTGGGCACAGATGACCGTATTTGCTCTCAATTCTTTCACCTTTGCCTCTGGTCACAATCGTCGAAGTGTTGTCAAAATCAATTGACGTCTTGGGTTTTGAACATTTTATGATTTCATCAAGATTTTGATAGTGTGTCTTCTACTTTGGGTTGTCTCGTATTCAAAAGCTCTGTTTTCTCAACTTTCCATGTCTTATTATGTAAAGCTTTATCTGTGAGTGGACTCTCCGCAGTCCGCAGTAATGTTGGCGTGTGTGCTATGTGGCCAAACAGGTCGTTCCACTAACATCCTGTGCATGGAAGGTTCGAAGGAAGCGCCGCAACGTCCGGCCGCGTGGATGTAGCGTGATGCTCTTTTTCCTTTTCGGTTTGTTTTTTGTTCATCTCATTTATTTATTCCAATGTAATCTCTTCCAGTTCATTTTTTATTCAGTCGGCCTTCAGTGTTACCTGTGCCGGGACGCCAAAGACTTGTCTATATTATCGTCTTAGCACATTTGCTAAAGGAACGTTTTGACAAAAATTTTCGGTGTTGTGTTAGTTATTTCTGCGAATATTAGTGACATTTGTAACGGTTCTAGTTGTGATTTTGTGGACATGTGACTAGTGTCAGTTGATACCTAGTGCTGATATTGTGTGCTGTGATGATGGAACTACCGCACTATCTGCTTCTCTTGGCTCGGACTTCGCTGAGTAACTTGAATCTCCTCTCGATGGAACCTCCACAGTCGCCTAAGTTTAATGTGCCTCTTTGGCAGCCGTGGGTTGCGTCTCCACAGAAAGGTACCTAGCATTTATTTGTTGGCTTCTATTTACGGATCGTTTTGGGTTTCAATTAGAAATTGTTGTTTGACAGTTTGGCTTGTAAGCTTCCTAGTAGACAATTCAATTTACAACGAGTCTGTAAGAGAGACTCAGTAATGTAACACTTGGTTCTAGCACCAACATTAATCAGTTATAATTTCCAATTTGTGAAATTTATTAGCAGCTTCTGTTACCTAAAGAAGTATCAGGTTCTAACATAAGAGTAGTATCGGAAGGTATAAACTAGTGAGCAAAGGCCTGAAACCAAATACCAATTAACTTCGTACGAAGGAAAGCTATTACTTAACTAAGATCTGAAATTGGACCTAATGGTCCGTTCTCGGCGGCACCCAATTATTTTACTCTTAATGCTTAGGTTACTTGCGTTTCTTTAGTATTAAGGTTAGATGGACTTGTATTTTCTGCAATAGAACTTCGTAACACATCATTAGAGTAATGTTATCACTATGGGCCTGTTCATTGTTTGCCTTTGTTAAAATCTATCTTGTAATTTAAGACAGGAACCCCAGTTCAAGCGCCAACCCTAAAACAATCCTCAAAAAATTATTCAATCAATATTGTGTTGATATTGATTGAATTATTTTTTGGGGACTGCTCTTTCATCTTTTCCTTTTTTCTAGAGATGGACCAGCTTTACTCATGCCAAAATTTATTTACAGAAACCCCGAGTACTGCGTCCAGCGGCGAGTCAGAAGGTGACCGCACCCTGTCTCCAGAAACGCCGCGCGCGCAACCCAAAGAGCTCACCGGCAAATGGCGCAGGGAGAGACGGAACACGCGTCTGCCTGATTATAGACCTAGGTAAGATAATATTTATAATTAGACTTCCTAGTTTTAACTTTGCTTAGAAAAATCATTTTTCTTGCAACACGATTTTAGAAGTGGTCTCAGGTTATTTGCGCCTTATTTAGGAGTTGGTTTTTGGAAAAAGCTGTAGTTTAATAAAAATCTTTTTAAATATGGATAGCGCGAATTACTTCAAAGTAATTGAAATCTAACTTTTATCGTTCAAAATTCCGGAAGCTTGCTTCCGATCGTTTCTAAAATTACTAAGTAATTTCACGTCTAAAACAGTAGCCGTTTCGGACGACATTCCAGTGGAACACAAAAATAAAACAGATTGCATCTTCCGATTTAATTTCCATAAATTAAATTTGTTTCCAGGGAGAACGGTAAGATGGCGCTACGATCGCAGTCGTTCAACGAGCGGCGCAGCGTGGCGTCTGTTGCGCGGGCGCAGCCGCACAGCGACGGGGAACTATCCGATGAGACCGATGACGGACCCGCTAACTTAGCTATCAATGGAAAACGTAAGAAATTTGTTATAATGTAATTAAAGTTATTGGCACTTACTGTACGATATGGTTATAATATCTTAAGAAAGTGGTCTGTCTGTAAGTCTACTTAGGATAGGGTTCTAAAATAATGAAGACCTGTATGATGGTATTCGAGAGTTCGGAAACGCTCAGAGCCGAAAATGAATGGTCCTTTGAGGAGATTGAAAACCGCAGAAGTTTTAAGAAAAACCTTTAATTTGTTTACCGTAATGAAAAAAACTGAATTGCTTCCAAACCAATCCCATTTCGGTCGTGTCCTTCACAGCGATTGCGGATATCAAACAATAGCTCGGCTTCACGGCCGTCGAAGTTTATTTAACGAAAAATAAATTTAATAGGAATTGCTTAGTAAACAATTTTGTTAGCTAAACAAGCAAGACGTTATTCAACAACCTTGATTGGATTTTCAAATAAGTTTGGCATAATGTGAAACTAAGCCAAGGACGCGATAGAGCCACGAGACGAAGCCAATATAAAACTTCTTAGCAAATCCGATTCCCTACAAATCCTAACTAATGAAATTTGCCGTCCTAATCTCTTCAAAAACCTGTATAATAATACCTAGTATTAGGTTTGTTGTTCGTCTTTGATATCCATAATTCAGTTTAAGGCGAGGCCAAATCAAGTTACGTGCGAATCCGGGCGGTTGGCAATCTCACATAAGTATATTTACTAGTAAACTCCTTTGATATATAACGTGTAAGCACAAAGAACAGACCTTTCTTTAATAGATAAACCGCCTTAAGTGCTTAGTCCTACCTTCTTTCAAGAATTACTTTATTGTGTTCTATTATGGATGGTAGTTGGGAGTTTCTATTTTGATCGTTGCGTACAACTAAGATGGTGGAATCCCAAGAGGTCTGCTCAACTTAGGATTAACAAAGTAACACAGTTCCGACTAAGAATTATACTAATAAGTATTCAGACATAATTGGGCTGATATTGGATTTCAGAGGATTAATTACTTAGGTCTTTAGAAGTTATTCTTTTGAGAATTATTTTTATCGACATGTCAAAACTAGGCACGTAGGCACCAGGTATTTTGTCAACATAAGTATTGTTTCCCAAAATATTGTGTTTATCAAAGGAATTGTGAATGACTGATAAGCTCACATTGACGCATTTAGGCTTGTTGTTAATCGCTCAGATATTTATGGTATTCAGTCTGATTTCCGCTTGCTGTGGGTGGGCATGATGAATTCATTAAAAATATATGTACGATGCATTTAATTAACTTGATTACAAATATATTTGTTAGCCAGGAAAATTTGTTTGGGACTATGATGGAGGCATGGAATCTATAATATGACGTGAAGTATCAATAGGCTTATCTATGTTATTGGGTCCTCGATGAAGGCCTACCCAACAGTTTGAACACTGCCATAAAAGGACACAACCCTTCTATTTTAGTGTCATGACGTTGGTCCATGGCATCAGTTTGTACTGTTTCCATTGCTGCACCTAGTCCGTCGCGGTTTCTTGACTATTACTTCGTTGTCTTTGTGTATCTTTGGGTGACACAATTTTTTACACCAATCCCTGGAGATTGGTGTAATCTGTTGTAACTCTTAAAGCGAAAACAATGGGTTTGTTGGTAACTTAGGCAGCTGTGTATGTGTGTCTAGTTGTTGAACGTAGCCATAGTTCGGTGTTATTAATATATTATTAGCCATGTCTAATGTGTATCATGCTTGTTACAGGAGCGCCCCCAGAGTACCCGGTCGGTAAGCACGAGGCACCGATAGACATGCGCTTGCGATCCCGGCCGGCGCCTCCGCCCTATGTGAGGCCTTCAGTCATCACAAAAAGCAATGATACGCCGCCTGGTAAGCACTCCTAAACTTAAAACAATTAAGGAAATTTTAAAAACGTTACACCTACGCCATTTCGAATATATCTATCTATCATACGAATTAATTTTAAGACTATCTAGATCATAAACCATAGCTATTCTTTTTGAATCTCTGAGGTATCACGATAACAAGAAAATCAACATTTTTCTTCACATAAGTATCGAACAAAAAGCAAAAAGTAATAAATGCATTTTTTTCCGCCAGGATCAATGTCGATGTGCGACCCCGTCATCGACGAACATTTCCGGCGTTCACTTGGCGATGACTACATGAACTTATTTAAGAAAAATAATCCAGAAATTCCGCAGCCCGCACCAAAACCAAACATGAAAGACCGTGCCAGCAGCCCCATACAGTTCAAAACTGAAGAGCTCCCGAAACCAGCGAAAATAATTGCTATGGAAGTCGACGACGCAAGTATGTCAGTAGACGATCACTTTGCAAAGGCTTTAGGTGACACCTGGAGGCAAATACAGACATCAAGGTTAAAAGATAACGAAAAAGTACAGCCAGCGAGCAAAGGCGGCGTCGACGACCACTTCAGTAAAGCTCTTGGCGATACGTGGAAACAAATTCAATCGTCCAAACTGAACTTAGACACGGATAGCGAGAAACCTAAAGATCAAACGACGAAAATTATTTCAAGGAGCGGAGTGGTAATATAATAACGGTTGTTAAGCCGCTGGGTGGTTCGGTTTACGGCCTTGTAAAATTTACGAGGCATTTTCATGATACTAACTGGAGTATCAATAAATTCCCACTTGTTTTACATAAAGAAAGCTATTATTTTGATAATGGGTACGGCGCGTGTGCCAGTTCTGATGGTACCTTCACACCTGGGTCTTACCTAAAGATTTATTCCAACATATTTTTGTTACACAGCATATTTAGAACATGGCTGCTAGCTTTTTGGCACTCGCCACTGTTTATCGTAAAATGTTTTCAGTGTTTCAGATAACAAAATGTCAATAACACGTTATAGCAGATAATATAAAATTGTTAGGAGCAATGTTTACAGTAGATAGATAAGAATGTTACTCGCAGGTTGAAAGCACCTTTATGTTTAATAAAACCGAGATCCATGACAATTCTGTTACCTTAGGTTTTGGGTAATATTTTTGTATTGTTATTTAATTGTAAATGATATATAAATAGTCAATTAGTCACCAGTTACACATTGTAAGTTATTACCTCAATATGAGCGCTTTTGCACAATTCACTAATAGGTTAAGTAATAATGTTGTAAATAATAGTCATTGTATGGTTGCGAGCGACAGTATGAATATTTATGTAAGGAGATATTTTAGATATGTTTGACTAACTGTGTTTCATTTCAACATTAAATGTTCCTCGTGTAAAATGTGTGTCTGTGCAAGTAAAACTTCGGATGTAACGAAATGCCCATCGAAATTTTACGTCAGATGTTGCGTCAAAGTGTAATAAATACTTTATTTTGATATTTGATTATAAACTGTATGTGTATGTTGAGCTAAGTTTTAAGGAACACGGAAATAGTTATTTATCCAACATGTGAGGAAAGTTCGTTTTTCCTATGAGTTTTGATTTTGAGTCTTGAGCGAACGAAGGATTGAAAAATAGAATCACGAGCGCAGCGAGTGATTATAAATTTCAATCCTGAGTAAGCGAAAGACTCAACAAAACGAATAGCAAATGAACTTGCTCACAAGTTGCATACAAAACTTTTCACCACTCCCAGCAAGAAAGTATTCAGTCATCATAGGTAAATAAATTAAATAGTCACAAAGCAAATCAAAATAATTCTTTTTTCGAATTTTTGCTTCTAATGTCCTTCTTTCACAGGCTTCTTTCTTTGAGTGCGTTCAAAAATTATAATCCTAAATTTCAATATTTTATCAAACTTTTTTAATGTTTCTGAACTTATACACTTACAATAATTTGATAAATTTTATAAAAAACATTAATCTTAACTTATAAATATTTCTATTCTAAGCATAAAATTATTTATTTTTGAAAATATCTTTAAAACTTAACATAAAAATATCAAGCAAAGTTAATTTCGGAACGGGATCACTACTTTCCTCACTGTTCAAACAGTGAGGAAAAACCAATTTTCCTCACTGTTTTCGTAGAGGAAAGACACTTCTTTCGTGCGGGAGTGGTGAAAAATAATTTATAAAGCTTACTGGGAAAAATGATAGAAACATGTATTTAACTTTGTCTTAAATCGCTTTCATATATGGTGGCATTAATTACAGCCTTCTCTAATATTAAATTGTATCAACTTCACTATGAAATATATTTTACAAATATCCTAGAGGCGTTTACAATAATTTAATTGGTGACTTTTTCTGACGATCTGACTCCTCAATAAAAAAAAAAACTTTATTGTTGGAGGGAACAACAACGCCTCTGGCCATTCACTGTAAAATAATCTTAATTGACTGGGCAATGGAGTCCTAATTAAGTGAATGTGATTATTATTTTTCTCACCAAGCTTCTTTTATTTTAATATGTCGAGGGGCAGCTGGCTGTCTCCTTGTGTCCTACGACTTAAATGTACTTCGGTTAGATGTATGTAAATAACGTTTTCCTATTTATGCACTGTAATTTAAGTATAATGTCGTTACAGACGAGCAAATACACATAGCCTTTAAAATTATGCGTTTTATTTTACTTATTTATTCAGACCAAACAACCAACATTCCATAAGCCCTGAAGTAATAAATCGATAAATTTCTTCTGATACCATTAAAATTAAGAAAAGTTATGATGCCCTCATGTATCATCAGTTCCTAATACTTACAGATAAAAGTTTGTAATTGTACTAAGCAGGGCTTCACAAAATTCACTGAGAACTTGTTATTATGTCCTCTCGCAAATAAGCTGACTTTGATTTAGTTATCACTAGATTCATGTCGCACCACCGTGCTGTCGATCTTCAGTTTGTCGCACTAGGATGATGTCGAGCTACAGTTTGTCGCACAAGCGTGCATTCGACCTAAAGTGAGTCGCAGTACAGTTTTGTCGCACAAGCGTTAATCGCGCTTCCGTGTGTCGACCTCACGTTATACACTCTTCCCTAAGGGTCTTTACAATAAGCAATAAAATTAGCGAGCACTGATTAACATAATAACTCACAGCCCGCTAAGAATTTCAGTCTTTTAATTTAGGTATTACCACAATTTTTATCTTGAAAATTGCGATACTTCGAACCTGCTCTATGAGGCTTCCAGTATAAATTTTTACAACAAAGAACGATTGTTTTAACATAACGTCACGCCTGTAATCCCCAAAGAGCAGAGGTGTACCTAATTACACCCACATTTCACCAGTTATGTTTAAGTCCCATGTAATAGGGGGCGAGCCTATTACCATCAACTGGGCACAAATCCAAACTCCGTGGCTGCTACTAAGAAATTCCTGATGGAATAAACCCGAACAACGAACGATTGTTTTAGAACTTACTAAAACCTAAAAGTAACTAACTAAGTATATATAACTAATACTTCTAATACTTAAAATATCCCGATTAATCCGAAGTCTCCCTCAAAGTTACACAATCTTACCTTAAGTACTTCCAAAGTATTAAGCCATCACCGAACGGCCTATTTTATTGTAAAAGATTACATAGAAAGAAGAGATAGGAAGAATAAAAAGTTTTTTTTTTTTAAACGTTGCCCTACACTAGGAATTTCTCCTGTATTGTGGGTGCGTTTACAAACATTTAAACTCACATACACAAACAGCAAGACCCGGAACAACTATCTGTAGGCGATACAAATATTTATTTGCGGATATCGATAAGTGTGAACCACACGTGTTTTAAGCGCGGCCCGTCTGATCCTCGCCTTATAATTTCTTATTGCCTAAACCACGTTAAAGGGGGTTATTCTGAAATACTAACAACTCTTAAACAAGAAAAAAAAAACAGTGTTTTTTAATAATTAACTAGGTACCGTAATTTATATTGATTGACACAACACCTTGTATATTCGTGTGACAGACATTGGAGACCTGGTTCCTTCATTTTGACGGTCACAGTACTCGCAGGACTTTCTGTTCAAATTCTTAATTGAGTTTCCTCGTAACAAACCTTAGTGTGCCAAAGAGAGACAAAAAATAGCAACGTCCATAAAAAGTTAGGACGTACCCAAAAAATGCAATTTGCAGCCGAATTTTGGAGCGTATGCGAATAAGCCTTGGCTAAAATGACAAAGAAATAAAAATTTGCTTTTAGATAAAACAAATTCTTGTAAATGGAACATTATACTTACTCCAAAGCACAAAGAAACATGCAATTAAAAGTCCCCTTTTTATACCTCCATTCCTTTTAACAACAGCTAATTTTCTTAAAGAAACTGTCTTAAAGAGTTACTGTCCTTCTTTAAGTGGAACTTCTAATTCAGTTACACGAATTAACATAATTGCAGCCAACAAGATAGACAAGGGAAAACAAATGGAATTTTATTTAAAGTCATGCTCTTAAGCAAACAGTGCCAGAGTTGTTACGGGTATATCAGCATTTTCTTAATGAATTACTATTCAGTAGGTTAAATTAAGTTCCTCATAGAAAATATTTGCCGTGGGAAGCGTATTTTTTTTAAATTCCAATCTGAATAGTTCGCAAAGCATTTTTTTTGTGTAATAACACAAAAATCACACATCAATAGATGTTCAAATTTAACTTTGAGAATTAAACGAAATGGATTGGTTTTAAAAAAAAAAACGCTCGATACGCTGTCACTCCACCCTAATGTATATCCTACTAATCCTACTAATATTATAAATACGAAAGTTTGTGAGGATGGATGGATGGATGTTTGTTACTCTTTCACGCAAAAACTACTGAATGGATTTGGATGAAATTTGGTACACGGGTAGATTATAACCTGGATTAACACATAGGATACTTTTTATCCCGATAGTATGTTCCCGTGGGACAATTATCGAACTCCACGCGGGCGACGCCGCGGGCACAAGCTAGTTAGACATAAGTAGAGAAGAGTCATTTAAGACCTGTTATTTAAAATTACCTACCTAGTTATATGTATGCAGTTTTCAGCGTAAAGAGTACTGACACTGCGAATTGAGAGTACGAAAATATTCATCTATATGCTAATCATGGAAGTAATGAATACATACCTGTGATATGCATATATTTTAGAGCAAAAATAGACACAATAGAAGGCCTATTTTCAATTCTGCAAACTGAGAACCGTGTGTTGATGATTTGGTTAGAAGCAAGAGCCTAAAAACGATTTAACCATAGGTCTACCAAAATCTAAGTACCCTTAACTTGATAAAACCCCTTTTCAGGAATTTACCAATGCACACTACATGAACTATAAAAGTTCCTAACTTAATTTATGTATAAATTCAGTAAGAACTAAGAAGCTTTGTGCTGTTCTAGAAAATATTTTGCGCATAAATAGACCAAGTTAGTCGACCTACTTCACACAGCCTAGCAAAATCCGAATTCTTTTGTATAATCTAGCAAAGAAACCTAACTTAAGTAGAGAATTTATTAAAATTACCTTCTTTATACCAATTTACAGTGTGACTTTGCCGCCGGTTGCGAAAGCAAATTGTAAGTTAAATTCCTGAAAAAGGTAAGGCGGCAAGTGTGTGTACAAACGCCAGCACATCAAGATACCCAAAACTGAAAAATTTGGAGTATTCCCGTTTGAGCACCTAGAGCACCTATTTTTTGGGGGCACCGATGCATTGTGCACCTTAAATGTAGCACTCAATAATAGGTGCTCTAAAAATAGGTGCCCAAACGGGAATACTCCAAAAATTTTCTCTATCAACATTGAACCTAATTCTAAAACAATAAAGTTGATAATATATTAAAGAAATTTGACAGATTGTTGTACAGTCGGTTAACACTTATGAATACTCCAAGTTTTGTGCAGATCAGTGTGATCTGATGTAATATTATTTTGCGAATTTGTGTAAATATTGTTATGTCTTTTAGTCCAGTCGGTTAATATGGATCGTTCTAAAACTACGACGTCTTATAATTTTGATTTTGTGCAGCAACTTTCGTTGCTGACCGTACCTTGATGTGGTAGCGTCTGTATACCTACATGTTTAAGGTGACCCCATTAGAACGTAAATCGTAGGTTAATTTGCTGAAAAAAGTAAAGGTAATAAACATGTTTTATTCATTACTTTTCCTCAACCACCTGGGGAAATTATAATTTGTGCTTTAGTAAACAAAACACACCTACAATACAAATGAGTCTACCTTCTTTGGTACTTTATTTGGCTTTTGTAGGTACCGTAAATAGGTGAGCACGACAAACCAATCAACCTATGCAGAACCAAATTAAACTGATCTTTCATTGTACGGGAAGCTCATACAAAGGAGGTCTGGTTATTCGATATTTATAACTTAGTTAGTTAGCCTTGTGTATAACCTACTTATGAGTATAAAGGGTGTAAAACACCTCTTAACGAAGCCGAAAGGCACTGGTTCTCCCTGTCATTTCGATCATTTTTTTGTTCTACACCATACCTGGGAACCTTCTAGTTACGGAGATATTAGGGGTCAAAGTTCCAACTTTTTGACAAGTATTTTTTTAAGTACAAGTTTTTAATGTAAGATTTTTACTTTAATCACATCCACGACCCCCGTACTATTCAATCCGTCCATCAGCACAATGTTTTGAGTGCGTTACATTGAGTTCTACCACAAAACATGATTTTACACCCCCCAAAAAAACGACATTTCCCAGTAATAATTTTTGCGTAAAGTTACTTAGTTTCATATACAGAATGCTTGGTTGACGGCTTCGTGATGAGGTGATTTACACGGTGTATAAAAGGTATTCTTTCTATTTAGTTACCCGTTGTCACCTTTCTCAACATTATCTCTAATTAAACCATCTTATTTCACTGGATTTCGATGTTGGTACCTATATACTAATGTAGTTTTCCCTATTGCTTTTCTGATTAGTGAATTGATATCGTGCTCGTCTCATTAGTTCGATCGACGATAATCCACAGTGAATGTGTGGAAGTGTGTGTAGATGCTGGGGCGTGAGTCCCTCACTGAACCTTATATTGTGTTATTTATATTAGGACTAAAGTACTACCTACTTCTATCCAGATTTGAATCTTGCTTGCATTGTATCTATTGAATCTCTGCTACACAATTAACTGTAGAACTATCTGGTACTTTTGCCCAACCGTACCATATAACTCCTGAAATTCGCTGTACAATATTGAAAGTGTGACTGCTTTTCGAAACAAGAAACCAACGAAAGCCGCCTTTAATTCTGATCCACCTTCCTTATTAGATGCTAGCTCTGCTATAGCTCACCCTGTTAAGCACAAAGCAATACTACACGTCGGTACTATTAACTAAAGAGGTGTGTTCCTCATTAATTCAGCTAACTACTACAAGAGTACGTACTTCATACAGCTAGACATAATAAATCACGCCCGCTCATTACCGGGCGTATATGCTAATAGCGTAAATTAGAGCCTACCGAAACTGTCAAGCGGCATTATACGTTAACTACATGTGTTATGTGATAATTTAAATGTTAATAATAAATATTCCCGAGTTAAGTTTTATTTGGTAGTAGACCAATCGGGCGTAACACTGATGATTGTGCAGTATTCCTAGACCAAACGCACGTTGTAGGGTGAATCTTGTTTCAGGGGCCCTTGGACCTTAGACAACAAAAAATACATAATAATGTGGTATGTTCTTTCTATATTGTGAAAATGCGAGCCGGACTTTTCCACCACCAAAAATTACGTACTTCAATACAAATTTTCATCTCCTAGGTACTTGTTTACGTTATTAAAGGACCTTTTGTGCAAAATTTCATGCTTCTAGATACAGTGGTTTAGGGTGTGTTGCCCGTCAGTGAATAAATAAATATGAGATTTTTGAAGTAAAGGGCCTAGGTAGGTATATTCTACTTCCGCTTACTCTTAATCTTCTTGTATTCTACTTCCTACTTAATCTTATTTCTTACTAAATAATATCATAAATGCGAAAGTTTGTGAGGATGTAAAGATGTTTGTTACTCTTTCACGCAAAAACTACTGAATGGATCTGGTTGAAATTTGGCACAGGGATAGATAAAAGTCTGGCATAGCACTATAGGATATTTTTTATCCTGGTAGTACGATCTCGTGGGACAATTACCGGACAAAACGCAGGCGAAGTCATGGGCATATGCTAGCGTTTAATATTATCCCTGAATGAACTAAGTAACAGTTCAGTTAAATTGATACCTTCATTTAATAGCGGTCCGTCTCTACATACAGAAACCGATTTACCTAACAGCAAACACTAATCTATTCAAGATGTGGCGATTATGTTATTATTGTGTCGAATGTCTACCGTAGCATGTCGTTAATTATTGAGCCCGTAAGCCTCCATTAACGAACATGGGTGGGATGATTCTTCAGTTTTAACATTAACAGCCAGTTTCACTGGTGGAACTGAATGCGATCAGCATATAAAAACGCGTTTCGAGCGATCATTAACAATATTCCATAACAAATATAGTCATGCTTTCACTGAGAGCTCTTGAACGCAGTTTTGATTGTGCTGATCGCGTCCAGTTCCACCTGTGAAACTGGCTGTTAATGTTTTGTCCGTGAAATTCGTCCTGAAGGTGTTATTACAGGTGAATGTTTATTAAAATTAAGTACTGTGCAACGTCTACTAAACCACTCATGTTTCGATGTTTAAACGTCTCTTAACTTTATTATGTGTTGATTTAAAAAAAACTCTTTTTAGGCTCGCTTTTTATCTATTGGACAATCGCATTAGTTTGTTAATCGTCCATATTCTTTTCGCATCATGATTTAAAGTTTGGGTTTATTTAAGCAGTTAAAAAACATCTCCAAAGGTTAATTTTTATTATCCTGAAAATTTTCTGAAGAATCACCTGGTTATATCAAAGACACAAATTCAGCAAAACAAGGGATCACTAAAAGACAACCCACATAGTTGCGTGAAAGAAACCTTATTCCTAATATACAATGTAAATGTCATGTAATAGGAAAACGGTATCTAAGGTAAAAGGTGAAGCCTTGTTCAATATGTTTCCAATATCGTGGCGTTTGTATCACAATCGTACAAGTGCGGTATGAATGTCGTACAGGAAACTACACGACGTTATATACATACTCGTATATCTTGGTGACTGAAACTTGGCTGTTGCGAATCAATCTTATGAAATATTTGGTAGGTAATATATGATGTAGGTTCTACTTGTAGATAAATGTTTCAGGAAAGTTTTGGTAGGCAGCTTTGAAACATTTCTATTGATATAGATACAGGATACAGATGATAGATTGATGGTAATTATAATTTGACGCTTAACGAGCCAAACAACGATTTTTGTTTGTGAATCATGGTCAAAGTTTATTTATTATTTTAGGTAAAGGAAAATATGTTTTTATTCTTTTTAATAAGTAACTTTTTTGTTTCTTCTTTGTTAACAGTAGATAAGGTTGCATGCCATAAGTTGTCGTGTATGCAGAATTAAACTACAGTATCGATTACATCGTTTATTCAAGGTAAAATAGTAACAAAATAATGCTCTATCACGCTATATCTAGAAAGTACAAGGTAAAAATAATTATCTGTTCCTTCTTCGATGAATCTGTAAAGTAATTTGATAAAGGCAACATAACATAAACGAAAAAAAAAAACAAATTAGTTCCGAAGAGAGCAAAATATATACGATCTTCCGTCTTCAATTTCCTTCTTATTTGAAGAAAATCCACATTCGAGCACTGAATTCGAATGGTGCTAGAAAATTAGAACACTCTACCCACACACTCGAATACAGTTGTCAAATTATGGATTTATTGGTTTATCCATCTTCTTTCTTCAAGGAATATTCTTCTCCAGTCTTCTCTCCGCCGTCAAAATCTGCGTTAGTGTAAGAGCTATCGATCTTTTGCAGGTAAACGTGTACGACTCCTTCAAGAGTCATACTCCTTCTGAATTATACGGAGAAGAAATGGGGAAACCGACTCATGGGGTGCGGTACTTACATACAAAGATTTGTGATTATAATTAAAGTAAGTATTGTATTGGTCGAATTTTCCTGTTACGAAACGTCGAGCTTGTGACAGAAAAGGCTTAAATTTAATGTATGAAAGTATTGATTACTCTTAGAATCTTGTTTTGTAGCTCTTGTTCTGCGGTCTTTCCAGAGTCTGTAATACACAAAAAAATATTATTTAGCAATTTAAAACTAATTTTCCGATAATTACTCTTCAATCAATCAAAAACGACCTCACACAGCAGGTTCCTAATCCTAAGCAAATAAATTTCGCGAAACTAATATCCGGAGGCGGAAACTATTTCTTGATTGGAGATTACATGCCTACCATGAGCTATGTATCGTGGATCGTAGAACAACCCACCCTGGCCCGCCAATATCAATCCTACGAAACAGCCATGCAGGCAAGAAATAACTTGGCTACGGAGGTCGAACAAGTTTTGTATCGAGTTAATTTTGCAAAATTGTTACTTTATTGTAGTTTGAATTTTATATTTTATGCTTTCAATCAAAATTATTGGCAGTTAAACGCCAATAATTTTGATTTTATAATAATTTTTATTATGAATTTTGAAAGTGAAAGCGTTGCACTTGAATGTTTTTTTTTCAGTTTCCAATTTCAGCGTAATTATTATTAATGCATTGTCTCCTCAAGGCGAGTTATATAAAAACCGTAATTGGACCTAGCCAATGAATAATAGAGATACTTTTCCTCGAAAGGAGTCGTGATACCGGTGAATAGCTATAAAAAAAGGACATGTCGAGCCACGTGCCACATCGCATCTGATTGCTATTGACATTTGACACGAGGCGTCCTCTGAGGGCTACGCTGAACGCTTTCATTATTTACGTGTAGTGTACCTGTCCGGCAAGGTATCGATCGCGCGGTACCGCCCCACCCCGCACCCCCGCCAACGCCACATCCCCTCACAACTGACTAAATATGAAAATAATTTGTTCACGTGTGCCTAATATGATTATGACACGGAGTGGAGCTGAACTTGAACGCTTCATAGTCTAGTAAAATTTCACTAGGTTATTGTTTTAATCCAATGACCAATAACTAGGTGACATTATAATTAGTGCAATTAAAACGTACATAAATTAGTTTGTGTATAATATCGTCCATTGATTTAGCTTCTTTCAATATCATCAAAACGCCAAACACGCGATTCGCCCACGATTAATTTCGGATCAGAATTGAGTTTTGAGTGTCGCGCGACGAATTGGGTCAATATTATGACGCGAGCAGTTCGATCATGATGAAGCCTTATTTTTCAATTTCAACGATGAACTCATGAATAACTGCCACACTTAGAAAGCGATGAATTGGGTATGCATTAAAAATCTTTTAATCAGTTTACCTACCCTCTGTCCTGAATTTTTAAAGTAGGTACCTAAGGTCAATGTAGAACGAAGTAGCAATTGATTATTTATGAGCATTTTAAATTTAAAAGAGGTACGATTTGAAAAACCGTTGGGGTAGGTAGTGAGGCTATTTATAAAACGCATGGCGTAGGACGTAGGTACACACCCACTCGGGGTTAAGTCTAAAATAGGTAGAGTCACTAAACGTGATCCGCTACTCGATGAATGGTACAATCCCTGTTTATGTATTCAGGGTCGAAACGCGAAGGACTGTTTTGCTTTCTTTTCATTGTAGAAGTTTCATTAAAATTTCCCTTTTTATTTAGGTACGTAGGTACCTAAGTATTTTTGCCGGCACTTTACCCTGGGGTATCTATAATAAAGGAAATGCGAAAAATAAGAAAATTTGTTAAAAAAAGTAAGAGCAAATAGCGGGAGTCGTTCTTCGCGTTTAGTTTTCTCACGACCTCGATATCTATTGTGTTCACGTCTCGTGTGAATTTAGTTAGTATCGCGGACTGTAGAATACCTTCAACACGTCAAGCACGTGTATGCTAGATAAATTCTCGCTATATAGGGGGTTGTCGTGAATTAACCAACTAGAGGAACAGTGCTTTACTCGACAGTTGTACTTTCTTATTCCGTACTTACACAAAAGTTTCAAGCTATCCACGGTAAGTGACGTTGAGGAATAAACTAATTAAACTAATTTATAGCAAAATAAACCAAGACTAAGACGAGGCCTGAGTATTTTTTTCGCTTTTTCACTGTGTTAAGTTTAAACACTCGCGGATTTGGATGGAACTGTGAGGTTATCCTAGGGATGCTTGTTCACTGTTGTGATGATACTGATGCTGCTTGTCCAGGAATAGTTATTTAAAGCGTGGAGATGTTCCGCGCGAGAGGTCCAGGACAATTAGGTGGGCTCGGCGTCGCGAGCTACCGGCCTGCATACAAAGCCTGTAAGGGGATACTTCGTCTAACAAAGGTTTCAGTCGGTTCTTGCGACGTTCTAGTCCGACGCTAACACGAATAGAGAGACCCTCCACAATAACCACACTATTAGAACCGTCTCGTTATTCATTTTATCTCGAAAATGTTTCCAAGAAAATGTTTTGAAGCGATTTTTTTTATTTGTAATTAGAAGTAAAAACAAGTTCCATCGTATGCGCGTAGAAGGCTACATCCGGTAGGTCCAAGTAATTAATTCTTGATTGAGGAGTCGCAGAGACAGCTGTTATTTAGTGTCCAACCTCTAATGAAGATACAACACAGTTGGGAATCATTGTACTGTGCCTGTTTATTATACCTACGAGCATTAACGCTCCCAGTAACGTCCCAAGGAATTTGAGAAAAGCCCTAATCAAGTACTTTTAAGTATAACACTTAGTAGATTTTTCAAGCATTTGAGATGAGCTCTTAATGCTCAAGAACTTTCATAATTTATGATCAGAGAGTTTAATTACTATTGGTTATCCTTCACGCATTGAAACCAAACCACTCAAATCTGTGTGGTTCTTTCTTCAAAAGACCATTTCAGATACTAATCTGCATAGTCCTCATGTAAATTGAGCAATGTCTGGACTTTAAAAGAGTAACAAGTTAACAGGGAACCTCTGAGTTTGTTTCGGCTGTTTCTTCTCAGAGTAGTCAGGTACGAAACACCGGCCCCATCTAGCTTAAAAAAAAAATGACGTGTAAAAGTGTTTGTAAAAACCTACTTGCAAAATAAACATCATTTATCATAAAGTTTTCTCTTTCATGTAGCCTTAAATTTAAATTGTTGTAAAGTTAAAACAAATAAATAGAAAGGACGGTGATGCCCCATTGTGGGCGGCCCGTGGAGGCGCCAGGCTTTGTCATTTGATGCTACAGATCGCGTTGCGTTGGGATCTACCGTTATGAATAAAAATTGTGAGGCATCATATTGTCTATTAGCACCGAGTTAAGATTCTGTTTCTTTCCTGAAAGTATCGTACATAAGGTAGTAGAGGTAGGGTAACAAACATAAGCAGCTGTCACGATTACTTCCAACACTTCAAAAAAAAATGTTTCCGGCCCCCGAGTTTTTACTGTGACTGACTTTGTAATCAAAAAGGCTGGATTAATTTTGAAAAGGTTTCCACCATGACCGCTACAGGCGTTCCTCGAGGGTATGTTTAAAACATTGCTTATCTTGTGGGGTCGCGCCGAACACGACCCTTTATTGAACAAGATTAAGAAATTCTGCAGTTCGGGCCACAAAGTGTATCTGAAACATTTTTCTTCTCTCTTGTTTGTTCTTAAATTATATACAGAAATCTTGTGTCAAAACACTTTGTGTGAATTATGGTGGGTACATGTATCACACCCATCTTGCATAGTACTATCGCAAGTAACCAAAAAAACAGCATTATTTTGTACCCCCGTGATGGATGAGTTAGAAACATTAATGAGATTATAGTGACTGTCAGTATACTTGCAAAAGTACCAGCTTCCTTTTTAATGGAAATTGCCCTTTGCGCTAAATACAATATCAACTCAGCAGTACCAAAGAGAGGCAGTAACATTTATAGCTTCTGAGGTAGCCCAGAACGATAAAGCGAGCGTACAAACAGGCGCCAAGACCGTACATCTGGTGAACACATAAACAAATTAAAAGTTACTCCGAAAGAAATAAGTATAATGTTCAGTCACCCAAGACTGCTGGCGGAATTGTAGGAATTGCGACATTAATAGCTGTAAATACACTGGAATATAGGTCGCTGAAGCTCCACCAAGTTGAATGGCTATTTAATAAAGTGTACGTCCAAGTCGGCGCAAGGGGGTGGGCTGTTGAAGGGGGCTGAAGTTATTCTGAGATACAGTCAAGATATAAAATGTTCTCATTTCGCGACGGCGCGGCGGCGGTTAAAGTACTGCATGTGTTGCTAGCACACTCTAATGCAGCACACGTCCTATAGTAAAATTGAGATTCAATATCATAATTCTCTTGCCTTATCTCAATTCATTTGGAGTCGGCACAGCATGTCTTCTTCTTCCATACTTCTCCATTAATGGTCATCTTATCTAACACCTCCTTTCTTACCATATAATCCTACCATATACCAGCAACCATAAAACACATATACCGACCTCGAAATTATACTTATTTCCGTCCTATAGAAAAAAACCAAGAGCGTTCAGAACTATTATCGTTATATTTTATTTGCTTCTCACCACAAGCTATTTCAGCGTGAGCATTTATTTGTAAAGAGTCAGTCAATCACGCGTCTGCCATTAGTATAAAGTACCTACGCATTTACGATGAGAGCTAAGATACAAACATTTCATATTACGCTGAGATTGGTGCACATAATTCAATTTTATAAAATGTTACAAACTCGCGTCACCGTAATGAGACACACATAGAACTTTACAATTCCTGGTAATTTCTGAAGCCCGTAACAATATATTTTGGAACTTCCTTGTTACCTAACTACATTTATGTACGTACTTGTTGTTAATAACACAAAGTTCGGCTAACATAACATCAAATACTACTAGCGGGCGAAATAAAAGGTCAGGCAAACTTCCGAAGAGTTTGAGAGGTTGTTTCATGAAAAACAGTACCGAAATACAACCTTCTTAGGAAAGAGCTTTATTTCGGTCGTCCCGCGAATATCCATACTTCAAACAGATACAGGCAATGTCAGCCCACACAAGCTCTAGGGAAGTCTTTTTAAAATCTCGATGGGTAAATGAATCTGACTAAAGTGGGGACAAAGAGCGGGCACAATGGGACGCTTCGTAAATATCTTTTATTATCTGTCTTGCTTCCGCATCCTCACCCGTGCTCGACTGCCTGCTTGCAATGTTTGCCGACTTTTACCGCTTAGCGTTGCTTGGCTGAACTCCTTCAACCAGAGTCTTGATCGAGTAAGCAGTTACCCGTTAATAATAAGATTATCCCGAAATATGGTTTAATCTTTCTCATGGTTTTGATGTAGGAGTTACGAAGACTACAATATAATAGTCGAGAAACCTTCAGATACACACATCAACAGGGATATTTTAAAAAAAGCGAATTACTATCAATGTGTTAATTATTTATATGACATGTATACAAGGTGTTGTTTTGCATTCTCGTCAAATTCAAAGAGGTAACTATGCTACTGATTCTCGACCCGAATCAATAATAAAATGGGTAGGCAATTTTTATTTTTTTTCTTATTTACGGAAATCGGTATGTGTGAAACACCCGTGTTTTAAACGCGGCCCGTCTGGTTCTTGCCCTATAACCTCGCTTACGCACATACAAACAATCTCAAACGTATATTTGATAATTTCTTATTCCCTAAACCACGTTAAGGGGGTTATTCTGAAATATTGTCAAACTTAAAAAACCAAAAAAATCATAGTTTATTAATAATTCACTTTGTACCGTAATTGTAATTGATTATTTATGTCTTTCGTGACCACCTCCTTAAATTTGACGAGGATGCAAAACAACACCTTGTATATTTCAAAGATACGTTATTTAATATTCTACCATTTTTCAATAGTGGTTAAGGTACTTCGATTAAAATTTCAGGATTTTATGGAAAAAAAATGAAGCATATACGGAAACCGTATATGAATTAACTTTTAATTTATGAGTAAAAACTGAAAAAAATAGAAAAATCATTTAATTTGTGTTCATAAACTTGAAGTTAGTAGTCTGAGAAGCCCATGATGTTCATAACACATCGGCAACGATTCGGCATGCTCAGAACAAGGTTGTCAATGTCTTGCTGCGGAATATTGTCCCATGTCCTTCTGAGGTGCGCAAAAAGTTGATCTTCTGTAGCCAGATTTTCAGGAACTTCCCTCAGAGCTCTTCTTTGCAGCATATCCCACGCATGCTCAATGGGATTTAGATCTGGCGATTGAGCAGGCCAGTCTAAGGCCCTAACATTGTGTGTATGTATCCAAGCTGCTACCGTTCTCGCCGTGTGTGCCCGGGCATTGTCGTGCATGAGCAGGAAGTCTTGCCCCATTTGTGTTCTGTGGGGTAAGATTACGGGCCCCAGCACCTGTTGGACGTATCGTTCTGCCGTCATATTGCCCCGCACCCAAACGAGATCCGTCCGTCCTCCAAGACGAATTCCTGCCCAAACCATAATTGTTCCTCCTTGGTATGGGTGAACTTACTGAGGGTTCTGAAGACGGCTCCATCGTCCAGGAACTCGCCAAACACGCGTCCTTCGTGAATCTGGATGGAAGCTGAACCTGGATTCATCCGTGAACAGCACATTGAACTATTGCTCACGGCCCCAGTCCACGTGGTTCCGCACCCATTCTAATCGTCGTCCACGATTGCCTCTCCGTAAAGGTGGGACCCGGAGTGGTCTACGAGAGCGTAGATTGCTTTCATGCAGTCGCCTTCTTACAGTTTGGTCACTCACAAGCACTTGGTGTTCCACTCGCAGCCTTTGGACCAATTGAGTCGCCGTTGCATTTGGTTGAGCTCGCGCAGTAATTTGCAAAAATCGGTCTTGTCTGGGGGTAGTGATGCGACTTGCCCCCCGGTGCCTCTCCGCTACTTCACCTGTGGCACGATAGCGTGTCCACAATCTTGAAATTACATTTTGGTGGGTCCCTATGGCCTCAGCATTACGCTGAACAGACCCAGCTTCCAGCATTCCCACAGCTCGTAACATCTCCGCCCTCGTCAAATGTTGGCGTTGCATGGCTACAATACCTCAATTTTAACTTTATCTTTCGTTTAAAAATGAAAAAAAACTGTAACTCAACGTAATTCGTATTGTTTTCTAAATTTCGCACAAATGAAAATTCCCTCTCCTACACATCAAGACATTTTTATGCGACCGAAACAAAAGAATTTTCAAAAATTTGAATTTGGAATTAGTCTGAGATAAATTACAAACAAATCGGTGTATAAAAGATTCCAATGCGGCCAGTACTTTTCGAGTTATTTAATTGAGTATGAAATATCCCTAGACCGTGTTGATGTGTGTAGTTAGAGAGATTTTGGACCCGAAAGTTAGTAATAAAAGCGCACTATTCGGAAGGCCCAAATGCCCCAGATCCCTACATAATTCGCTAAACAACCATTTATTGGAACATATCTATAAACGGAGCGAGCCAAGCGGCGTAGTAAATATAAATTCACTATATTGCAGTTCCAAAATTTATTTGGCAAAAAATATATAGACAATATACGAGTTTCATTTTGGCTCAGTTTTAAGTAAGCAAAAAAAAAATACAACTGCAGACATCTTTTATGTAAGTACAAGTCT
Organism: Cerastis leucographa; assembly: GCA_963082945.1. Taxonomy (NCBI): domain Eukaryota; kingdom Metazoa; phylum Arthropoda; class Insecta; order Lepidoptera; family Noctuidae; genus Cerastis; species Cerastis leucographa. The sequence continues at coordinate 9,431,034 of OY720385.1, read as the reverse complement.
TTTTAAGAAAAGTATACGTTGTAGCTAGCTAAATGGAAAACCACGATGGTGTAAAAAGCATTGATACTTGGGAAGGCGGGTGATATTTGTAGAGTACTTTTGGGTAGGGGGTAATCTGTATTGCCAGGCGACCTGCTGGTTTCAGGGTGATCGGCGACATGGCAAACAGCGAAACTAGCAACCTGTAAACACAAAGCGGTAAGCTACTCATGCGTGCTTCGTTTAGCACTGCCTGGAGCGTGTGACGGACGATACATGGACATCTTGTTACTTGCATACTGTGTATCCTTAATGACAATAAATTACTATACTTCATTTAAATTATGGCTTATATGGGTGCCCATTCTATCGTTTGCAGTTGCTATGCATTCTGAAAGTTAAGCTACTCTCATTTTAATAATTGTGCAGGATAAAACAACACGTTTGTATTTCTAATTTTGTAAATACATATGGTAACAGATTACAGGGGCTCTCGTGTTACAAATATCTGCCTTATCGTTATGCCTTTGTACAGGATTTTAATAATTATGTTTAGTTTTCATTTCTATATGGCCGCAATCATACCTACCTCGTAAGTATTTAGTAAAATAAAATGTATCTTTACGGGAAAAGGCAGGTAAATATTCCCCAAATCGAACGTTGACCCCGTCTTATCCATGGATTAGATATATGCGCACATTAACTAACTTACCTACTTTCCAAGTAGGAATTTTATTTGGCTTCGCTTCCAGTATAAAGTACCGGCACGTTGTTCTACTTTTGATTGATATGTAGATATTTTTTGACATTAGGGTTGGAAAAGTTTTTGTTCCAGAAATTTCGTTAACGTTATTATCATTGGTTTATATCTCTCTCAAACCGATAGAGTGAGCAAACAGAACCCTGAATGTACTTTTTTGGTTATAAACCTTAACGACGACGGTCTCTTACAATGTAGCGACAAGACAAGAATGAAGATTCAGGCTCCAAGATAATGGATACAAATTGATAAACGTTAGTTTATTCACGCCCAGGTGATTCTCTGTTGTAATTGAATTTTACGACAACGCGACACATTTACTGAATAAAAGCAGCTATTTTTAACAGGGAAGTATCAAAACAGCCGTACGGAACATAAGCGGGAATAATGGGACAATGTAAACAAAATAAACATAACAGAGAGGTATAATGGCCGCTACTAACGTGTGATACACGCCTACCCTTTATCGACTTGTCCACACGACACCAACCAGTGTGTGACCTTATATAGTAACCGGATAAAGTACATACACCGACAAAAAATTATTTTACCTACATTAAACTGACAATACAGCCGCGCTACATTACGAAGCACGAAGTATTCCGAGCTCATAATATTTAGTCAGAAGTAAAAAACATTTTTTACTGTTTACTTACTAGGAAATACGTGCAAAAGAAGAACGCGGCACTCTATTTAACTGAAACTTTTCGCTTCACGGTTCGCGACTTTAGTGCAATTTAAGCTTTCATAATAGAAACGTTTGAAAGTTCTTTCTGAAACTCAGCATCGGCCTTTGAGGAGCCGTTACATATTCACATAAAATGTTACAAGAGTGTCGATTACACGAAATAAGCTTTACGTAAAGGAAACCTTTTAGGACCAGCTTTTCATATACATCAGTAGCAAGTTAATTTAGCTACTGATATTGCCGATAGGACACGGATACTCATTCTAAGCTCAATTAGCTTTGCTCGCCGGCAAAATGCCGTGAGACTAAGACCATTACGCGACAAGTTTTTAACTTAATGAAAAGGAATTACTATATGGTGACTTAGTTTCGCGAATGATTCTTCCTTAGCCGGTTGAGCATTTTGAAGTAATTGTCGCGTAAGTTAGAGAGACAGCGTAGCATATTGGCACAGATCCAAGTGGAATGTCAAGAGAGAAAATTGACGCAAGTAAGCGGGGGACGGCCATCATTATACTGGAATAGTCGCTAACCGGATTCTGCTTTCTACGACAACCCTTTTTCTTCTACAATTTTTTGTTTTGCACTGAGGTTATTTCATAAGGTATCCATTTATACAAGGTGTTGTTTTGCATCCTCGTCAAATTCAAGGAGGTAACTATGCCAATGATTCTCGTCCCGAATCTATACTAAAATGGTTATTTATTTATTTATTTATTTATTTAGGATCTCCAACAAAGGATGTACACAGATCATGTTAGGTAATGTTTACATTTTTTCTTATTGTCGGAAATCGATAAGAGTGAACCACCCGTGTTTTAAACACGGGCTGTCTGATTCTCGCCCTATAACCGCGCTTCCACACATACAAACAATCTCAAACGTTTATTCGATATTTTCTTATTCCCTAAACCACGTTATGAGGGTTTTTTATTCTGAAATACTGACAAACATAAACAACCAAAAAAAAAACAGCATTTATTAATAATTAACTAGGTACCGTTTTTTTTTTTTTTTTTTTTTTTTTTTTTTTTTTTTTTTTTTTTTTTTTTATGTATGGCATCTCGCAATTCAGCCTCTGAGGCTGGCTACTGCTTAACCGGTCTAATCCTATGGATGCCTAGAATTTAAGGCCTCCAGCTAGGGCAGCAAAATTATCTGAGTTAAGCGACAGCTCGCTAAGGGCACCCCCTGCGGGGTTCGGGCCTCGGCTTAGGGTGTCGCTTGGGGAGGGCAGCAAAGGGACAGGCTGGATCTGAGTGATTTCATTATTTAGGGGCTGATTTAAAACTAAAGGCTCAGCATCGCGGGCTGGCTCGAGCAAGGGTCGGGGGGGGGGTAGTGAACAGGGACGTCGCGACGGGCCTCGACGGCGAGGCCGGAATGACGGCGGTCTGTGTCTGTGTTTTCTATTTAGAGTACTGGTTTCCCTACTGCTCTCTTGTAAAAGGGTAATAGGGTCATCAGGAGTGACTAGGGTATGCCGTGGACGGCGAATCCTACTGATACGCGATGGGTCGTACCGGGCGGCCGATGCGATTAAGGGGTTGGGATGCCTAACAGCTTGGTCAAAGAAACGCTTGGAAAGGCGTTTCATGAACTGAAGGATGGTCGGGACTCTAAGATCGACATGAAGATTGTCGTTACGAACGTACCAGGGAGCGCCCGTGATTTTACGTAGGAAACGGTTCTGCAATGTCTGCATCCTATGGATAAAACGTGGCTTAGTGTGTGCATACACGACACAAGCGTAGGTCATGATGGGACGGATCACTGCGGTATAGAGACGCAACTTGCACTTGAGTGACAACTTGCTCTTTGCCGTCAGCATGTGGTGGAGCCTACCCATAGCAAAGGCAGCACTGTTACGTGCTTCCTTGATATGTGACGCGAAGGTCAGGTGTTGATCGAGAGTGACACCCAAGTACTTGGCTCGCTTCTCCCAGGGGATAGGCTTGCCGTACATGGTGATCGGGCGGGGGGGGGGACGGTTATGACGTGGTTTGACGAACAGGACAGCATGGCTCTTATCGGGATTTACCTCGATTCTCCACTTACGGAACCAAGCGCCTAAGACGTTGGCTGACGTTTGCAGAGTACTTGCGATGCTGTCCTGGCTAGTGCCGGTGTAATAGATGGCCGTATCATCGGCAAATAGTGCTAACTGAGCCTTCTTGCTCTTTGGGATGTCACTGGTAAACAGTGTGAAGGCGAGTGGAGAGACGACGGAGCCCTGGGGGACTCCGGCTCGGATAGGGTGAGGGGAGGACAAAGCGTCTCCAATTCGATAGCGGAAAGTACGATTCGACAAAAAGTCCCGTAAGATGAGCACGAGACGGTCCGGCACTCCCATTTGGTAAAGCTTGTATAATAAGCCGTTGTGCCAGACTTTGTCGAAAGCTTTCGCTATGTCGAAGAAAAGTACTCCCGTCATAGAACCACGCTGGAAGCCAGCGCTCAAGTGTTCTACGATGCGGTGTACCTGTTGGATGCACGAGTGTCCGGTCCTGAAGCCGAACTGTTCGTTGGGAATGAGACTCTTCGCTTCGGCATAATCCTTGAGTCGCTTATAAATAAGTCTCTCGTAGATTTTGCCGAGTGCATTCAGGAGACTGATAGGCCGGTAGCTCGACGGCTCGGCCTTTGGTTTGCCTGGTTTGGCAATACCTATCACAGTGGCCTCTTTCCAGACTTGGGGGAATATATTGTTGCTCAAGGCGCCATTGAAGATGGCTACCAAGAGAATAATGAGCTGACCAGGGAGGAGTTTGAACACCTTATTGGTGATGCCATCGGAGCCAGGTGCTTTCCGAGGCTGAAGCCTTTTAATGATGTCTTGCACTTCCTCGACTGAAACGGGAGGCAGAGGATCATCAGGGTCTTCTACAGGGGGGAGGGCGAATTTACTTTCGACGAATGCGTCCACCATCTCCAGGTGTCGCTTGTCTACTGGCTGCAAACTAGGGGAGCATTGGGATTCCAGGCTGTCGGCCAGGCATTCTGCCTTTTCAGAGTCGTCAAAAGCGACGCTCTTGTCGGGTCGGGTGAGAGGAGGCATAGAAGCCTCTTCTGTGGAGCGCAACTTACGTTGCAACTGCCAGAAGGCTAAGTGGGTGGGCTCGAGTTCGCTAAGCGTCTTGTCCCATTGATTTGAACGAAACTCACTGGTGCGGTCCTTTACAGCACGCTGTAAATTACGCATGTGAGCCTTTCTAGGTACCGTAATTTTAATTGATTATTTATGTCTTTTGTGACAACCTTCTGAATTTTGACGAGGATGAAAAAAAACACCTTGTATTTCTAGACAATTTATTTTATTCAGAATAGCGTTAAAAATGTACACGGGCGCCTTTCTAAAGTCTCGGTTAATATTGTCTATTTTTTCAGTTATTTTTCAATAACTAGCAATAACATGTATTTTACGAGGTTTACACGTACGATCGGTAAGAAAAACAGGCGGCATACCCCGGGATGTATTTCGTTCGGTCTAGTGCGCTGTACCTACACTTCGATAACGTTATTTATTTAGGAACGTTCTCGGTAGCCCCTCACGACACGTCGCCGTCGTAGGTCCCTGACACAAAAAATACCTGTATACCTTGTAACAACTATCTTTTGTCTAGAATACTTGGAGATACGCTACTTCAACTTAGTAAATTGTACAAGATCTTTACAAAAGCAAAGTCTGATGATCATACAAGTAAATAGGTAACGAGGAGGAAAACTGTCTCGCTAATTAATTGGAAATTTAATTGTGTCCTCAACATTGCGAGATAAACATCATCTCGCCTGTAACTATCCATAGTTTTTTTGACGAAATTTGTTTTTTACGAATTCTTCAGATTTTAGCATTCATTTTTAAGGTTCCGTACCCAAAGGGTCAAACGGGACCTTATTCATGAGACTTCGCTGTTCGTCCGTCCGTCTGTTACCAGGCTGTATCTCATGAACCGTGATAGTTAGCCAGTTGTTTTTTTTTTACAGATTATGTATTTCTGTTGCCGTTATAACAACAAATACTAAAAACAGAAAAAAAAAAGATTTAGGAGGCCCATACAAAAAAAAAGATTTTTTTGCTCGATTTTATAAATAATGGCACGGAACCCATCGTGCGCGAGTCCGACTCGCACTTGGCCGGTTTTTTTATCATGTCGGTCATTCGTTTCGAAGGCTGCATAGAAAGTTGGAGTAAGGTCACCAAAATGTCGACGGGTATAAAATGATGGAAAAGTTTTAGAAATGTTAGGCAAGCTATTGCGAAACATAAACGAGAACCCTATAGAGACCGAAATAATTCTGTCGCTGAATTCCCTCTTCCTTCACCGCGAGCTTTTCAGTAAAGTTAAATACATTTTAAATGTCCCAAAGCAATGAAATATTCATACATTTCGAAACATTTCCGACAGAGCCTTTAGACTGACAGTGTCAAAAACCGAGTTCATTTATTTTATCACTCCCTCAAACTAAGCCACGTCAAAATAAATCAATAATAACGAAGTTCGCTCACGTAAACAGTTAACACAATAATTGCGAGCGAAATTGCCTACGGAATTGAGTAAGTATTTCTACTTAACCGTCTATAGGGAACCAAATTGTCTAGAAGTAAAAGAATATGCAAATAGCGCCCTTGGCCCTTGACTAAAACTTTTGGTAAAGAAAAGTTGAACGGGAGAATAGCGCACATAATGAAAGTTTCTGGCTCCCAATTCGTAAATCTACTATCGGTGAATTTGAATATAATCATGGCCATTTTGGCCTATAATAGTTGAATATGTCTAGCTCTGAAAGATAAAATAATACGCCTAACGACTGACAATTCACGCTAATCTCCGGTCAGACCGCAACGCCCTCCAGAGCTGTGGCAACGTTTTATATCTCGCTCTAACACTGCGTCATTATATAACTCTGGCTCGCTCTTATCTCTAGAATTCTGAAATGGCAAATGTCGATCTCGATCGTCTGTCTGAAGTACTTCTAAAGCCAGGAGATAGCCTTCCTGTTTCAACAAGGCTTGTGTTCAAGGAACAACAAAAAAGGTTTTTTTTCTTTCATTATTGCAATGAATTCGAAAATATAACAAGAAGCATTTTAGCAGGTTTGATTTTAAAGAAAATAGTCTTAATCAGGAGCATCAAGCTTTTCAGCCCAATCCAGTTACCTATCAACAAAATAAAATCAACTCAACAAATGAAGGTCTATTTTTTCACTCGATATTTTCCTTTCAGTATAATAAATTTAAAAACAACATTACGTCAGCACAACTCATTAGATTTAGAAAAGGTACATTTTTACGATTCGGCGGTACAGTTACGTTTGCGAAAGTTTACCTTTGACAAACCACCAACACAAGTATGTTCCACCGCGTTCTCCGCTAACAAAGTTACTGTCCGACAATAAGTAGGTAGCTACGAGTACATTTACGTACAGCTTTAATTAAACAAACAAAGGTAGTTACTACTGTATTTCACAGAGACATTAGCATTTTAATTATAATTATGAACATATCTCATTGTACAAAGACGTTTATTAACTTTCATTCCTCAGTCAGTGCTTCAACAAGTTTCTTAATTCACTGAAAGTGGAGAGAAATACTTTGACATCTGTATCTGTGCTTGTTTGTATGAGAAATTAAGAAAACAGATTTATCTTATTCGTTTTCAGGATAGTAGTGGCGATAACATAGCATCGTAATATTAACTTGGATGAGATAATTATAACACAAATTAGAATGTAGCTACTTACATAAAAGAGTAATCACATAATTTATTAAGTGGCAAACCTAAATTAAAACGCACTTAGACAGCTAGTCTATGAAATTCATTTCATATCTACCCGCATCAGCAAGCACTTAAATGAACAGTGAATATCGATAATTGCCAACGTACTATAGGCCGACCTACTTATTACTCTTATTAGCAACCTAATTGACATTTACGCCCTTACAGAACTTCATTTATTACCCAGTATTTTACTGTGGAACTTTACCAAAAACTACTTGGCCAAGTCCTCCGACTGCCGAGCTTACGAGATCTGAGACGTTCACGCGACGCCATTTTATAAAACTTGTGAGAGAGGCAGATACAAAACTTTCCTTGATTACAATCGACTTGTTATTTTTACGACGAGAACTATAAGCTTTGGCAGAACTGAGTAGGTATCTTCTACCTCTAGAAAAACAAGCAACAAAGCAAACATAAAATTTTGGGGAGAAGCCTGGCTAAAGGTTACGGTAGATATGGTAATATTGCAAATTGCAGTATAAATTAAGGAGGAACGGAGCGAGTGCGTCTGCTCCCCAGTTCGGGGCCGAAATTTGTAAATATTTGATGTCGTTAAACTTTCACACTTCGACCACGTTCTCACCTCGTGTCGACGGCTGCGAAATGGTCCAACATCAATTCATAACTAAACACGAAGCTTGTTTGACTCACAAATTCAGGAGTTTCACGAATTCTTGCAAAAGCAATCTGCAAAATAACGGAATTGTTGCAGTACTTATGTAAACGAAATAAGTCTGCAATTTTGTAGTACCTCTGCAGCAAACAGGGATCCGTTTCTGCTTGCTTAAGTTGAATTTTATTATACTAAAATACCACGCATTAAACATATTCTCGTTGGTAACATTGAATTTAATAACGTAAAATAGGTAATCAGGCCAACAATTTGTAGCGATAGTTAAATAATTTGCTCTCAAACTCCATTGTTCTGCCAATGACAGATTTGACGAGGGCAAATAAAGGGCTTGATGATGGCGAGCCGAAGGAAGGAGGTGTAACTGACGTCACTATAACTAAAATACAGTTTCAGTAATAATACAGTGTAATTATATTAGTATGTTATACAAATAGAAGAACAGAGGCTTAGGTTTGGTAAAGAAGATTTATGAACGAATTTTCCGCCTTGATTGGCAAATTTTTCGATAAATTATTGAGTTCGATAAGGATTTACTTCGACATAAAGTCGAATTCTATATAATTTACATATGCAACACTAACGTCATTTTATATTCATTAAAACGATGAAGATGGAAAGAACGGAGGTGACTGCTGAGATGACGATTAATAGAGAAGTATGGAAGAAGAAGACTTGCTGTGCCAACCCCAATTAAATTGGGATAAGAACAGAAGAATGATGATTAAAACGATCCAGAAGCAATGATGTGAACATTCTGCACATTCCTCTCTGTCCTAACTATGTATGACAAAAAGATAATACTAATATCTGATTCGATAGTACCTACATATTTATAACTTGAGCTTTTCAATAAAGGGGAAATTTTAATAGTGCCTCAAAGTGATTTTATACAGCTGATAAAAAAAAATACATAAAGCAAACACACATTTACAGGTTTAATTTCACAGTAGATTGCGCAATGTAGCCGATCAATGTTAAAGACCACGTTAAAATAAATGTTATGGAGGGCCGACAAACACAATTTCAATTATGCCTTCAAAAACTTTTGTTTTTATTTGGTTGGAGTATTCTATCGTGTGTCAAAGTAAAATATAGAAAAATAAGCTATTGATAAATCCGCCAAACCCCACATTGCATGATTTATTCATTTTGATATCTAGCTCCGATTACTAAAACGAAAATCAGAAACAGTCATTACGTTGATAAAATCCGACAAATTGATTTGGAAGCGCTTATTTTTTACCTAATAGCACCTATTATTTTCCCCGCTATTTATATTTGTGGTCGAACTGTTCCTTTCGAAATAAGCAATGCTCTATGTTATGTTGGTAGTCTTGCGAAATAGAAACTTATTAGATAACTACACGGACTGAAATACTAGATAGCTGAACTTTGCTAATTATCAAACTTTTATAATTGCAGTTGTTCAATGGTGTAGACAGAGGTACCTACTACCTATAGACATTTTATTATTTCATCTGTCTGTGCAAAGATCGTGTAACTCAAGTCGTATTTGCTATTAATAATTTCGATGATACTTCCCTAGTATCAAGATAGCGTTTCAGAGGGCTTTGGTAGCGTCCGTGAGTTTCGATAAAATTACCAGTTTAGAAATTATACGGGACAAAATTAATATTTTAGGTTTATAATATATGGTTCTAATAGTGAGTCGGAAAGGTAAGTTCTCTGTCAACTCTTGGCACCTGTCAATGGATTGACCTTTTAAACATTAAGTAGACAGTAATCTGCACTAAAGGCCAAAGGCCTAATCGTGTAGGCGATTTATTTGTGCTGCGACTTTTATTTAATAAATCTTTGGGGTATGTACACGGCATAATGGTAATGGAGATAGATATAAGCTTCTAGGTCCTAGAGGCTTTATATGTATGCACCTTTCTTCACAGTAACCTCTTTACAGTAATATATCTGCAAACTTCAAGTTTAATTTGTTTCTTTAAGAACCCGCACTTTTTTTCTCCATCTATGTTGTTCTAGGCGCAAGAGACTGGGTTCTCTTTCAAGACCAAAGCAGCATGAATAAGCCTATTTTGCGCCTCTGAAATACTGCAGCGAAACGGCTTTGTAGCAATAAAATTAATATGCCAAGTAGCCCGTTTGTATCATCAACGTGTTCTTGAAACGCCCTTGGCGAATGTTAGGCCTACACCTAGGCTACTAAATATGAAAATGAAACAATAATAAAATCATTTTCAGGATCCTACTTTTATACAATATCTTTGTAAGTCAAAGATTATATCTTACTAAAAATTGTACTAACATAAAACATTTTCATCTTATTACTTATTCTTATTTTATGAACGTGCTTTTACGATTTACCTTACTACCTTGTATACCAAAATAATGTTACTTCATTTACAGATGATTTATCACAAAGAGAACAGACGAGTTTTTAACAGTAGAAAACACGGAGTAGGTACCAAAAAACTTGATCAGAGCCCGATCCTTCTCTGTATGAAAATTAAATTAGGTAGGTACTGACGGTGAGGAGTAAAACTGAACACACTGAAAGGAAAATACATCTAGAACTCGCTTAGAACTCTTCATAATGTAAGCATAATGTTTTATAAGTAAACAAGGTTTTCAAATCTAAACTTCATACCAAGATAGCGTTATTTACTTGAGCTTAATTGGTAAGCTCACAAATATAATTTGTTCGTCATATCCAGTTTTCCTCGATAACTTGAGCAAAATTTTATCATCAAGGTCTTAGAGCAGCTTTCTTTATTTGTAGTTATACTTGTGTGTTTTCCCAAGAGAAATTGCGTAGGTAGGAAGAAGAGCAAATTGAAGATAATAAGACGAAAATATGGTGGTTGTTATTCTGTGTGTTTCCGTTTCTTTGTAGGAGCTCCTACAAAGAAAGTTTTACCTACATCTACGTTGCTATAGATACATACTTGTTTCTAAACGCCTACTTATCCCCACTTAATTATAATTTTCTTAATTATAAGACCTACATTCCGAAAAACGGCCCATTATAAACAAATATCCTTGTTCCACGGCATAATTCATTAAAACTTTCTTGTAAGATCTAAGGAATACTTATTACTGAAGTTTTTAATTAATTAACAGCCGAAGGACAAAAGCTTCAAAAGATTGGCGGTGTATCGACAACGTCAAGCGAAAAAAAATTACCTGCTTGAAAAGTAAATACAAAGCTATTTTGTTACATAGACGTTAAATATTTATATTTTGCGATAACTTAAGTTATATTTACGGTATAAAAGAAAGCTGTCATAATAAATAAAATAATGTTAGATAATAAACGGAGCTGGGTCTGGTCCCTAAAGGAAAGTAGATACAATCCGGCGTCGTACTTCGTTTTAATTTGACCAACTCCATTTCGGCGCACCTTTTTAGTGGAAAATGCGACACGAGCATAACTAGATATTTATGGCAATGACCTTGTAGAAGATAGTGTTTAGCCATGAAGCAATAATTGCTTATCGTGGGAGTAGTAGTAGTTGCTCCTGGCTAATTGGCTACTAAGTAACTGGGTATTAAGTAACATGTGGCTACTGCGCAGATAGATTCTTCTATTAGGTGTCTGTCTAGCTGAGGTCATGCTTTAAATGGGCGATAACTCTTTCCACGTTGACACCCCGCCTATAAAAGACACCAAGTTGCTAAGGTAGGCGGACTCAGTTGAAAATAGGGTGTAAAATTTTATTTGAATAATTTAAGTGTTACCCACAGTCCCAGTCTATCTTGAAGCCGACTAGCTAGCGCGAGCTACACGAAGCGCAGTATTGTAGGCTAGACGAAGTGTGACTACGAGTGGAAATAATAATTATATTGGTAGAACGAAGCTCTCGTTCTCAGCAGCGCCGGGGCAACAATAGAGCTCATCCACCCCTAAAGCGTTGGTTCTATTCTCGGCGGGGTTGTCATTGACCCAGTTCTGTGAGGCAGACAGGCGCCGAGTTGCAACTCGCTTCTGCAAAATTAATACTAATAAAGGTAAATAGCTTAATGCAAACTGTGGTACCAGCCGGCGCGGCGCCACGCTCATGCCTGATGCACAAATTCCGTTTACCGCACGTTTTATCTCTTTAGTGTGTGGCATAAGCCTTAGTTGGATTATTTTAATGTTGCAAAAACTTTAAATTAAGTTAGGTTTTAGTGAGAGAAATGTTTGAAACATTTGGCTCTTTTTTGAGTTTTTGCGAGCCAGAATCGCTTATTCCTATGTAGAAAGACTTGGTATTTAGAAAAAATCGTAGCAGGGTTTACTGCCCGAAGGCCAGTTTCCATTGGGGCGCAAAAATGACCTTAAAATACGAATTCATCAAATGACACATTGACAGAGTTCGCTTTATTAGGGAACTTATTAGGAACAATATAAATAGTTGAAAAAGAGACAAAATCAAAATCGGAGTCTGAAAAATGCCAAGAATACAAGCAATAAAATCCACTATGATATAATTACCCAGAGCATTCTATAGAAAATAAGAATGCGCCGTACAAATGTGGTAGTTTATTTTCTATCCACGTTGATTCAAGCTTCAATAAACCTTATAAAGTATCAGTTCCTGAAGAAAACGTGTTGCTTTGTGTTTATGTTGCTGACAATTTATTGGCTACAATAAGAGTAATGAGTACTTCGTCGATTCTTTTAAGAGTTTCGCAATAAACATCCGCTTTCATCGCTGATTAAAGACCTGTTGGTTCTATTTCACTATCAAGCTTTTCCTGGTTCCCGCTTAATCCCACCAGTAGTCCTTATATGCACATAAAATAATTTATTGACTGACTGACTGCCAAATACCGTTCAGGTTCAATCATTTAACATTTAAGAAACATGGCATTCGGAAGGATATGTACCAAGTAGGTCTTCCTGCTCTTATCTCATTCCACTTGCGGCAGGCCGGCAGGAAGGCGATGGCGCATATACTAGAGAATATTAGAAACAATTTTCGAAACTTACTACCAGAGCTGCTCTAAAAGAGGTTCCATTTTATATAAGAATGAAGCCACGGGCATCCCTTAGCATAAGTAAGTATTTCTTATTCTTTTACTGCTATTTTTTTACATTTAATTCAATTAATCAAGATTTCATTACAATTTAATGTCGGATCCCAGTATAAATTACATAAATGAAAGCTATTAGCCGTCTATCCGTGTATCAGGTAAGTGAGTCATCTAATGATACGATATGTGTTTGATCAGTTAATTACCTATGCTGTTTTATGGATAACGTTGTGTTCATGACGCCTATTTACTTTATTCGATTGCTGAATATTTTACCCTAATTTTACTTCGCAAATAAAATGGCGTAGGTAACTTATTATTTATTATTGGTACCTGAACTTAGTAATTCGATTACCTACTTATTTTACTGAAGACCTTCCTTTTTCCAATAAAAGCTTAATCATTTACAAAGTATTGTCATTGGCATCACGATAATTGTTGGAAAACCTTGACTTCGGTTCGTAACCTGCCAATGTCTTCTAACAATGCCATAAATCTTTTTATACCATGGGACGTTAGTTACAAGTACTGTTGAGGATTTGATAAAAGGATTAGGAGGCATTTAGACCCCAAAAACTTATTCATATTTTTTGTGTTTTATCCTGTTTAGGTGTCGATAGCCGTCAATTCTGCAGAGTTTCACTAGCTAATTGAATTTGACCTTTTACAGAAGATACCTATGTATGTGGAATTATGTATGGGATAGCCGATTTTTTTCGCGATTACCATGTTGGTCACATGGAGATAGTTTTTCAGATTGATGGCCTATAACCATATCCTTATATATGACCACACCTTTCTGAATTTCTGATACATAGGTACCTACTATACCTACCACATCTGTTAATATGACCATTAACCACACGTTTCTGATCACGCTGTCTACCTACACAAATGGATGTGTACAGATGCCAAAGTTAAACGCCCTTATAAGCCTTATACAGTTACGAAATCTAAATTAATTCAGACAGCACATTTTCCCCCCAAAGCTACTCTGACATTTCCAAGACATGAAAGAACGGTAATAAGAACAAAAGAATCTGCAAGTACACTTATGCGTGAGTAGTTATAACATGGTTTATTTTTATGTGCTACTTCAGCCAAAGGGAGCGGACTATTTGATGAAAAAAACAGTTCGGTTTTTATATGAAAACTCGACGCTGAAAACATATTATTGTCCTTATTAAAACTGTGGTTGTGTTTGTTTTAAGTTATTCTATTAATTTAGATGTTTATTTGTCCAATTTTACCCGATATCAAAACTGAAACTTTAGATGAATCGACAGTATTGGGTGATTTCAACCATCCAACCATCTCCCTCGTAAACACGTTCCAATTATAAATAGGATCCTATCAAACATTCGAAATCCATCAATAAAGTAAATAACATCCGTTCGCGATCGTTTCGGCAAAATATGAACGACTAAATGAGTGATTTCACTTAAAACGAAAACGGAAAATAATTCTTTTATAAGGGTTCAACTCAATTACACTCCAGAAACTAGAAGAGCCTCTGTTTCTTTTTTCAACCCAAAGTCGTGCGACGTTAAAAAGGAAAAAGCGAGCACATTTTTTTCTAATTTCTTCGTGAAAATGTACCAAGGCACTGTAGCTACTCGTTTAAGAGCCTGAACATTTTGAAACTGGTTCCAGCAACTTAAATGGAACTTAATGTATTTTCAGTTGAAGTTTTTTAAACAATACGAGTATCTTACTCTGAATCACGACGCAGGCATAATCTATCAAGCATTCAAGCGAAAACCGTTCAAAAAACCACTTACATAATGAACACTAGACAATAATAGATATTAATTAGGCTGGTCACGTGGTGGTGAACTACATTGCTAAGGTTGGGTGTTCCTTGTTATTAAATAACTTTTATCGACCTACGCCCCGCCGCTTTGCGTTCTCGCTGCCGACCAAGCCCCAACCGGGAAACTTATTAGAAGAAAAGATCCGACAAACAAGCCATATCAGAAGAAAATTAAATCATAATAGAATTGCAATTTGTTGCCGAAGGTATGTTGCTTTTTGTGAATTGATACAAAATCTTATTTATTCAATATCGGGATGAACCTTCACAAATGGAAGTCACTTTTACCCGACTGACCCAGAAGAAGGGTAATGATTTTGCGCGCAAGTAGGTATGTATGTTACGTCCGTTCTATTCTGTACTCCTAACCTAAACGGATGAACCGATTTGGATAAACTTGACGTTGTTAGAATCATCTTGGCGGCGCGAGTGGCACTGGCTATGAATTAAAAACAAAAGTGTTTTAAAAGGTAATTACAAAAATATATGTAACTTATATGTTAAAAAGTAATTCGAAACAACAAATCGTATAAAAAGTGGAAAAATCGTATAATAAGAAAAGCTAAAGCGTCTGCGAAATCTTTCTAAACTAAGAAATGGAAATAATAAATAAAAACCCGTCTGAAAAAAGAAAAGCAACAAAAATAAGCACATTTTAAATTAAATAAAAGACGGAAACAGGCGGGACCCATTCCATTTTCATAATTTTATATTCAAATTGGTAGTGGTCGCAACTTTTATTTATTTTAAAATGTGCCTGTTCATCTTTACAGCTTTTTTTTAGTCGAGTTTTTTTGTTTTTTTCATTAAGTACTTTTTTTACAAGTCACCATGTAAAAAAAGTACCTACTTAACTTATTGTTATTGCTCTTATTATTCAGATTCCTGAAAATCTATTATAATATCAAACGATAATTCTAAGCAAAGTTCACGTACTTCGTCAAGGATAAAACTGAACCAAACAATATTACGTTTGATACACAAACTAAATATTTCCCTTATTGCCAAAGCCCTACTGAAGTTCAACAAACGTTTGATACGTTACACTTGGCATGATTGCTTAGCTTTTACGACCGGCTACAGACGTAATAATGATCTGCACTTTATGGTGTCTTAAATATAAGCACCGAAACCTCTTATTGTTACCATATAGGTAGCATAAACAAATATATAGATACTACCCTCTTACATATCTATTACATAAGCAGAAAAACAAATAACAACGGTTACTAACGCTACAATTTACGAGCTATTATTATGATACTGAAGCCCTAGGAAAATGAAAATGTGACGTTGAAAATTACTTAACATTTAATTTAGAACTAAGTTAAGTACATTTATGGCGTATAACACGCGTGGGTAAACTTGCTACTATTTTACTCAATTTATGAACACGGTTTGCATATTAGATGCAGTTTTAAATAAATTCAGGAAGGATTATAAAAGAAAAACGAATTTTGGATGGAACATTAGGTATGAATGCATTCCACGTTCTCAAATCCCATTTTGAAACTGAAACTAAACTGAAATTCTAAAACATACTTGAATCAAAGAAAATCGATTTTAAACAGCCGTTTTCAAACACAAGGAATCAAAGATCGCCTTGATGGAGGTATTTGATCGGCGCGATTAAGCAATCATTGGCTCGGGTTTAAGTCAAATTGGTGGTGTTTTACAAATATACCTATAAGTATCTATACCCCCGGCATCTTCCCCATTCAGAGGCATTCGGAAAACGATTAAGTTGGCAAAGAAGGTTTTCTTTTTCAAATAAACGAAGTAATAAAATTGGATTTCCTTTGGCAGAGGACATGAATTTATATTATTTGTCAATATTTTAGAGTTTTTATTCGCTGCGATGCCGCTGTCTCAGATGCCGAACAACTGTACGTGCTTTGTATTATAATTTGGTGTTATTAAAGTGGTCTCGGTCGTAAGATGAAGAAGGTCAGCAGTTGGCGTCACGCTGTCTGCGACCCTAACATTCGACACCATCAACGTAAACCAACTTACGCCATTACAGGCTCAGTATTACATATTTACAGGGCACTGACGTACTTCATACTATGTTAAAGTTAGAATCATAAATGTGGTGTATTAGTTTTGCGTGAAACGAATGAACTCTGAAGCTGCTAAGATAAGACGTCGGTCGCATAGTCGCATTTGTGTGACATTAATCGGGCACTGAACGTTCTTTAGCAACGTATTTTTCTTACTAAATAAATATACAGTCGAATTCTCACTAGATTTTTTTTATATTTAATTTTCATTTTTTTTATTAAAGTGACAAGGACTCATCATTCAATACACAAAAATTCAATAATAACAAATAATCGACGACACACAATTAACCATACAAAATACAAACTAAAATAAGAAATAAACATTTACGTAGTAACCGTATATATTTTGCATTAGGTATGAAGATTTATGGGTATCCCTATGTTTAGTTAATGCCACTCTCACTTTTATTTGCTTGACGAGACGAAATAAGAAAAGCTAGTTGGAAATAAGTGAATACCTAAAATTCAACACCCTGATCTTTCTTTTGAGACTAAAGTGAACATGATCGCGTGGAGAGGACGGAATCTCCAATATTAAACGCAATTCCGCATCTATCCTCCATAGAGGTCCCTGTGCGGGCCATCGGCCCCCTAGAGCGGTTCTTGGTTTCAAATTTCCCTTTGACATTGTAATCACTTCATGTAGAACTCGCTGATTGCCGTTTTCCAAAATTTTTACAAGAGTGTCGGTATGTATTTGTATTTTTAGGAACATAGATTAAAACCTGCTTTTATAATAAATACATTGCGATAATATCCACGTTAAAGTGACGCTTACTAAGCTCAACAAAGCCTTTAAAAGCAAAATAAAAATAATTAAAATGATACGTGTACATCTAAGCTCTTTGGAAGGGGTAGGCACTGAGGAGGTAAAAGCCTCCACATTGGTAGATAAGGCACGCACGGACGGCACTGCGAATTTCATCACGACCCTCCTTGTTTGCGTCTTTATTTACTTGGAAAATAAAAACAGTGTTACAGCACGTTCGCTTTTTATAAAAATCCTATAAAAGTAAACGAAAGTAATAAAACAACAACGACGAATGTTTTTCACGATATTCATTTCAAAAACAAAATCAGAATATTTTATTTCACGTCGAAGCTTTAAGAAATTTAAAGTTATGTATGATAGTCTTGTACGATGTCGAGAACGTTACTTGGAAAGATTTGTACTCAAATTCTAAATCCCTAAAAACTTTTTTTATCATCCTTTTTATACAGCCCTCAAATAACGTCTTTCGTAAAAAGCGCTGTGTATCGTTGCCGGAGGGTTCGACCCCGCGAAACCGGGATTGACATTAATTTTAACTTTGGGGAAAATGTGAAGAGGCATTGATCACATTACCGTTTATATTCGCTTCGGAACCAATGATCGTGATGTAAAGCGTTATAAAATATTATATACTTAAAACGTATTTATATCCCCATTCGCTCCTGTGAAACTCGTTTAAAATAGGGATTAATGTCAGCTAAGCGGGATCATTAAAAGGTAAAGCGCAGACGGCGGAAGCCAAAAGCTCCGCAAAACTTCGTGTTACTAAGTATGAAGCCAAAACGAAGACTTAATCCTCACCTTTATCTATCCCCAACTCATTTCTTATAACAATATTTACCGCTACTATAGGTATAAAAGAATATATCGTTGCTTACACACAAACATATTCAGAATATAAACTTTATGAAGGTCTGTCGCAAATAAAACAATAAATCCCCAAGCCCGTCTGGAATATCGTGAACGATTTGTATATGGGACAATAACGTGAACGAGAAATTCCTCAATATAAAAGAAACTGGGTCTAGATTTTTACGAAGCCAAAGACATTTCGATAATAGAATTTCTTTCGTATGCTTATTGGGATTCAATATTGTCGACAATACCTACATGCCAATTTCTTTTGATTTAATAAAGCAATCATGTTGTGGATCCTATGCTCCCTCAATAGATTTTGCCTATACATAAGTGAGAAGTCACAAATTAGGTGTGCGAACCTCGTCCCAAATCCTGCAATCTACCGCAATCTACGTAAAATTATGTCACATTTACATAATTCTACTAAATTAGTGGGTTCAAACAGAACGAAAGGTAACTGATTGTTCTACGAGATTTTTTTTAGCAGAATTTCCTTAAAAAATAAAATAATCCTTACGTAACAAGTAATAACTTTGTAATATCAAGCAGAAGATAGCACTAGATACTAATGAGCTTTTTATAAAGAATAAATATCTTTTATATTTGATCAAATAAAATTTAGTTCTTGGAGAGAATTTTTACTTATATTTAGAAGAATATGCTACTCAAACAGAAAACCATGGAAACAATAGATGAATAATTCAAACACAAATCTGTTGGCAAGATTCGCATGCAGAGCTAGTGGAACGTCTGCTGCTCCAAGCTTGTTTTATCGAATTCGGATTTTGATCACGTAAAGGGAAACTTTCAATTTTATTCCTATCTTCATTATTAAAGCTTTGTGGTAATTTTCGACAAACGTACTGGAATACTGAAAACGATCGCTCATAGATTTTTAAAGACGATCATCCATTTTGTTTTATTTGGTATTTGTTATCGTGAAATCAACTTATGTGTAGCTCGCAATAGGTAATAAGCAAGGGATTGTGTGTAACCGGAGCCACAGCAGTATCCGATATCGACCAACCGCCCTACGCATACAACTGTGTTTCATTTACTAACACAACTATAGAATATCAAATATCCAATATATTGTGGAAATACAGAAATGGGTTTTACATAAATCTAGCCAAGACCAAAGGCTGGCGCAAGTTTCTCGCAGGCGTGGAATATGATATAATTGGAACATCTTAAATGTCACTAGTGAATGAAATTACAAACTAAGTTGTAGCAAATTTTTGGAAAGCACACAAGCATGAACTATTCATGCTATTCAAAACGTTTATTTTATGTGATGCCGTTAAACAGATGATACAAACATAGCAAACATCTTATCTAGGAATTAGCATTTATATTGAACGAGCGTCGTCCTGCAACTGTATGTCACGCCATATCTGTGTGACATGAGCTATCCTGGTTGTATTCCTGGTTTAACAACTCGGAAACCTGCAATAATATTATGCGTGTGTGTAAAATTTTAAATAGCTACTTCCATTATGGTCTCGATAAAATTTGCAAATGTGTTGCTGTTGGCATCATGCGTAGATATAAAACAAAGCAAGGATGGAAATATCCATGTGATATAAATGGGCTTAGAATGACGGTTAGGTACACAGCTCGGGTCATGACGTCAGCATGGCAGACGTTGGCCGCTCTACCCCACGATCACGCGGCTTCCGCACACTTTGTGCTACACGCACACAGCTACAACTTATCTACACGTCTCGGTAAGCCTGCCGCCGCCGCACGGTTTCCGTTTTCCACATGGTTTCAGCGGTCAGCTTTTACAAACACACTTGTGTAGGGCCCTGCGGCGTGTCCCTTGGTTTTCATGTCAACGCTCACATCGTAATACCATGTACGGTGCCAAAATTAGTTCCAACCTACACCGTATTGTTGCTACAACATATATAGCAATAAACATCATTAGTTGAAGTTATTATATCTATCAAATACCCATAAATCTAACCCTCACCTAACGACCAGTACAGTCGGTCTGAAAACGTGATTGGGTTACATAAATGTTGCCCAGTTACACAGAACATTTCAGAAAGTTGATATGAAAATATATAGGCACATCTGCCTGCCTAAGGTACTCGTATATTTGTGCAGGGATTAGGTAAGTGAATTAGTCGAATGATGGATAGTTTGGGAAAGTAGAACTGTAGCAAATATTTTGATAGTTGCTGAAGGTTCCATTTTCCAATGTTTTTACTGTGTACTAAAGTTACCTACGTATACAATGTGTTTCACATTCCCTCCGAAAACGTGGTCGTCAAAATGCCGTGAAAAGGTACGAAGTTACTCGTGTCTAAAATATTGATATCTGAATTTCGCGCGACACTCAGGGCTGCTCTGGGACGTCAGTATCCAAAGTAAATATTATAGGTACAGAAAAAAGCTTCTAGAATACGAAATCTTCTAAGCATGTTTTCTTTGTATCATCTAAAAGGATTTAACCAACCAATTATTAAAATGTATCTATTCTTTTTGTAAAATCTACATTATCAAGGCTGAAGGCATGCACAAATACTCTTTTATAAATGACTAATTCTAACAACATGCCAAACAAAGGGTTGGACCTAAAAACAAGTTATTCTAGCACAGGGTACACAAATATTACATAACTATCCGTTCCAGTCTATTCTTAGATCGATAAGGCCGGCCAGCTAGGTAAACATGTTTCCTAAAACCTACAATACTTTATTTAAAGGTTTGTTATCGACCGAAGTTCCCAAGAAAAATACTACGTATGTTTTCCAGAACTTGGTTGACAGAATTTACATAGTAAAAGACAAACATCGCATTTTCCAAGAATTTTCTCTTATGAATATATTTTTCACCACTTCTGTGGGTTAACGCCCAAGTAGGTATGCTTTAAAATATTCCAGTTGACTTGCATTACCTCGGCTGCATAATTAACTTGAACCTTGTTTATAGCCTCATTAATTTGAATTAATTATTGTAGAAGTAGAATAGACACGATAAAACATATCCAAGTTGCTGAAACTATACTTTTTATAAGTGCTTCAAGAGACATGTCTTGAAATGATTAATAACCATATAACAATAATTTATTTTACTTAAAGGGACTGTTTGTATGTAAAAGAAAAGGCATTAATTTCTTTACCAAAATGTTTTACTATTAAACTAATTATCCGCTTTTTTAACGTAAGATCATGTTGAAAAATATACACATCTATCTAGTAGGTCTAGATAGATGTGTATTTTTCAACATGATCTTGACTTATTGTTATTACATCCATTTTGGTTATTGCACAGGCATTTGAATCAACCTCATTTAGGTCCACTTTTCACCTATGAAAAATTGTAGCGTGTTTGTCTTTGTCCCTTGTGAGTCAAACCATGGGTACTAAATGAAAATAACGTTGAGCTTAGGTAAGAACAAAATAAGTAAGGAACCCCAAAAACACAAAGCTTGTTTTTGTATTACAAAGCTCTTTTACATCGCCTACACTGTATTGCTTGCCATGCTTTTATTTGGCGAAACAATTTTGGCGTCAAGAGTTCATTGACCTGCTTCAAGTAAGCTTATAAAACATAATTATCTGTATAATTTGCTTTGCCCGGCTAGTTTTAGGTAGGATTTGATTTTCAAACTTTACACAATAAGTTTAGTATTACATCTAAAACTTTACTTATGTCAGATTCAGATACGACTCTGGAAACGCAAATACCGGCTGGTAGTAAATGGCAGGACAGATTCCGTTTTTCAACATAGTCCGTTCATTGGCAACTTATTCCTATCAAACCATGACAGTATTTTAAAACCTTATTTTCAAAAGGTGTGAACTTGGCAACATTTTGCACGGAACAAAATGTAGCCAAGTTATCAATTAGAACTCTTGCGAAGAACTTTAACGGAATACATTCATGACTTCAAAACCAACAGAAATATGCCTAACGTTATAGTTAATTAATTTACCCAATGACGTAACATAAAGAGAAATCCATATGAATTAAGCCCATGCCAGAATAAAAGTAATAATTATGATGATGTTCGTGAACTTACCAAATTCTCCTCATACAGATTAGCGCGTGACCCGACTCCCGCCAAATTGAAGCGATCACCGAATACACAGAACGCATTTCACGGATAGCGAAGTAGTCCACGATCGATAATACTCGTTCACTACAAAGGCGTGCGGGCGCTGCACGCGGCACGCCGTGCGTCCGACGCTCCTACCACACATATTATTCTCAAGTTATTATTTTACACGCACGTCCACTCATGAGAAAAGCAACTTGAGACGACCGCAGCGTTCGAAACCTTAATACTTCCCTTCGCTGCAAATATTAGGTGACAGAATCGAAGACGGAGCCAATCGAATACCTTCGAGCGAATAATTTGCACTGCTTCGAACCAAAGATAGCAACATTCTTCAACTAAGATTTCAGACGATAATGTATGCTAACAATTTACACTAATATCTTCGAAATTGACAAAGTTTTCAAAAGTAACGGCACAGAGATACGAAAAATTCGTAACGCGTCTAGCGAATACCAAAATAATATGAACAATATGGGGACAGGAACCGGAGTCGCGTAATAATAAGAGTGCTTGCGTGGGGATGGTACGGAGGGTGCATTGTGCACCGGCGAATTTTGGAAGGGCCCGTTCCGAAAGCCCTTGTTTGCTCCCCCCTGCACTTGCGCAAGATGCGAACCAGTTTTGATTTTTGTGAATCAACTCGTGGAGTTAGCCCGTTCACAAGGGGGGTCTTTCATCCCAATTTGCCGTTAGAGACCGGTGTCGAACTTTTGTCGAACACCGTGCGTGGCTGATAATAATATGCGTAAAATCTCAACTGGAAACTAATTTTAAGATCTTATCAGGAATAATGTAAAAGCTCACACAGAAGCGACCCGAATTTGATTATTAACGCATTATACAACAGGAACGAAGATAATACTTTTTTAATCTGCTTGAAATTCATGATTCACATTGAATTAATTCAGCCAGTGACGCCAATAAGACTAATATTAGGTATATTCATGCCCAAATCTCCAAACTAGAAAGCAGCCTAGGTAAGCTTTTTCAGTCATCTACCAACTACCAATAAGCCAACTAAAATACCCAACTGACAACCGAGTCTCTTGATTTTACTTTTAAACTCCTAATATGTACTAAAAAATAAAACCTTAGTAATATAAATTAAAAGGGATTATTATTAGGGGTCCATGCTTCCAACATTGCCGTCAATTTATAAAACATGCTTGCTATACAATCCTGATGTGTAGGGTTCGGCCCTGATACACGAAGGATCATTGTAGGGACGTCATAAAAGACAGGAGCTATTTAATATTTAAAATGTTGACCATTTCGTTGTGAATCTTTACCAACCCTTTTGTGCAGAACAACGAAAAAGTCTCTAACACTCAGTTTCCGATTCGCACTCAAATCAAGCACAATCCCATTTTGACTGGTGCTCTATAGGAATTCCAAATGTAATTAAGTAAAGTTTAACAAGTTCTAAACTTAAATTACTCAATTCAGAAACCAGCAATAAAAGATAAACACTCTTAGAAACCTCATTATGTTGCTTAAAGCGGATGCTAAATATACCAGATAAAACCATATCGCACTTCTGAGGACATCCGAGAAGCCACTTATGCCGCGATTGTCGTGGCCATCTATTTTAGATTCGACATTATTACCATGCATCGATTCAAAAATAAAAGAAGATTTGTATCTACTCGCAACTGATAACCGCTAGGAACAACGATGGGTCACTCACTACAAATATTTAGCTGTGTGAATCCTTAAAATTCCTGTCAGTCATGATCTAAATAGGACACGTGAGTTTATGTTAACACTGTTTCGCCATCCCAAAATAGATGTGATGACAA
Organism: Cerastis leucographa; assembly: GCA_963082945.1. NCBI lineage: Eukaryota > Metazoa > Arthropoda > Insecta > Lepidoptera > Noctuidae > Cerastis > Cerastis leucographa. The sequence continues at coordinate 9,406,824 of OY720385.1, read as the reverse complement.
TAAAGTCAAACAGCGATGAAACATGAGCTAACATTCGTAATATTTCTATGGTCTGATGGATTGATCGACGTACGGGGTAATGATTGATTAGACTTTTTCAAGAACTTAGTTAATACACTGCTACATCTATGACGGATTACCAATTACTTTAATAGTCCTTTGTTAGTTAATAATGTTGAAGAACTTGCAGTCTGGTACAAAGTTCACAATACTGAAATGATTTGCCAATCTCTAACTTGTACTCGTACTCATTTCATTTCATATACATACTTTGGATAGAACATCTTGCTCCTAAACTTCTTGGATAAGATGATCTATTAAAGTCTCGACCAAGAAACCTTCGTCTTCTTTCCGAACCTATGGTAAAACATTATTAATGATTTGGGGTCCACAATTGGCGCGATTTGACGGGCTAGGCGATTCCACCTTAAGTCATTATGTTGTGTACTTTTTTGCGAAACACAGCCTATGACATAAATAATAATATACCCGATTACCTTCTCAAGATCCTACCTTTTTTGGAGTCACAACACGCGACTGAAAAAGACAAGACTGAAACCTAATAAAATTAAGCCATTTTTTTATGACATAAAAATTAATTATCTGTAAGAGCACCTCGGATGTTTATAACAAAACTGCAATGATTTTTCATGCTCAAAGCGAGATTATCAAAAGGTTCCAGGTTCGGCAAAGACAGAAAATTGGACTGTGCGTCGGCAGATTTTCAGGTTTCGTAAAGCCCTTCGTTGCAGCATAGCCCTCGCGTGCTCGATAGGATTTAAATCTAGGGACTGCGTGGTCCAGTGCAGAGCTTCTACATTATGTTGCTGTAGCCACGTAGTGACCATTGGCGCCATAATTATGTAGCATGGGCATTATAATCCATAAGCATAAAACTTTGAAGCTTATACAATCGGAGTGGTCAGCCTACAGGTGCCAATAACGCACCATTTTATTTTGCAGCCGTTAAATTGCCTTTTACCCAAACGCGATCAGTTCTCCGGCCTAGACGTATTCCCGCCCATACATACCACGATTATTCTACCTTGCTCTGACCTTGGGGATTTCGCAGGCAGCTCTCACGTCCAAATTTTCGCCAAACACGTATTCTTTGTGTATCTGGATGGAAGCCGAACCAGTATTCATCTGAGAATAACACCTTTGGCGATCATTACAAGCTAAATGTTTGTTTCCCTTATCTAATCTTTGCCAGCGATTGTGTCGTCGTAGCGCGGCAATCTAAAGTAGTGTACGGGCATGAAGTTGACTCCATGCAGTCTCCTGCTGCCAGTTTGGTCACTAACAAGGACCAGGTGTTCTGTCCGTAACTTCCAAACCACTTGATATAGCGTTTGGTTGATTTCTCGTCGTAATTTAAAAAATGGGCCTTATCTGGAGGCGGCTACCCGCTTATTCCCTGTGTGCCGCTTAGCCAACTCGCTAGTATCCCGGTAGCCAGACCACAATTTTGATATGACGCTTGACTGATGCCAGTGAATTAGCAACATTGCACTGGTTCGTGCTCACTTTCAGCATGCCTATTGCGTTCATTATCTCTTGTCTGAATAAATGTCGGCGATACGTTGTACAGAAAAGCACCAATAGTAATTGTAAAATGACCAAAAGTGGGAAAAAAATGTTTAAAAACAGTTAAATCGAAAACACACATGAGAAAGAAAATTTATCGGTATAGGTAGGTACAGTAAATTATATTTTAGCGCCTCCGTAACATTTCTTTTCAAATTCGTATTTGGAATACAGTAAATAAATGTGCCAGCAGCAAATTACAAAAAAAATGAAATATCACTAGACAGTTTTGATGTTTTTTTTTTTGTTGCCACCATTTGTTATTAATTATCGCGTTTATCTAATATACATACAAGTTGTTGTTTTGCATCCTCGTCAAAATTCAGTAGGTTGTCACAAAAGACATATATAATCAATTTAAATTACGGAACCCAGTAAATTATTAATAAAGGCTGCTTTTTTTGTGTTTTTTTTTTATTTCAGAATAACCCCCTTAACGCAGTTTACAGAATAAGAATTTATCGAATAAACGTTTGAGATTGTTTGTATGTGTGAATGGACGGTTATAGGGAAGTATCAGACTGGCCGCGTTGGCGCGTTTAAAACACGAGTGGTTACCGATTTCCGTAAAAAAGAAAAACAAAAAAAAAACCTGCCCATTTTATTATTCATTGGGGTCGAGAATCATAGGCATAGTAACCTTCTTGAATTTGATGAGGATGCAAAACAACACCTTGTATTAATGCGATTTTTCGCAAGAACTACATACATCCGTGAAAGAAGACATAATAATGTTTGCAATCCCAAATTGTCGAAAATAGGATAGGAAGCTACTAGTTTTTCTACAAAATAGTAGTGTTTATGGACATATCATAGTTTTGACAGTAAGGTTTTAGCAGTAAGAGGAGGATAAAATTAGTATCAAAACCTACCCATTTTATTATTCATTCGGGTCGAGAATCATTAGCATAGTAACCTCCTTGAATTTGATGAGGATGCAAAACAACACCTTGTATTAATGTGATTTTTCGCAAGAACTACTTACAACCGTGAAAGAAGACATAATATGGTAGTTTGTAATCCCAAATCGTCGAAAATAGGATAGGAAGCTACTAGTTTTTCTACAAAATAGTAGTGTTTCTGGACATATCATGGTTTTGACAGTAAGGTTTTAGCAGTAAGAGGAGGATAAAATTAGTATCAACCTGTCAATACAAAACAAATATCAGTCGAATTTGCAGTTTGATATCTTTTTATCTTTTATTATGGCTTGCCACGACCTCTCGATCTGAATTTTGTACTATTTCCTTGGAATGTCTTTAAAGAAACTAGAAATCAATCGAAGCGGCTCTCAACAGCTCTTGGGAATGCAAAATCTGAGACTGTTGTAGGAAGCCGTGTTATGAACAACTAGCTAGGTTCACATAGGTGCAATGACATGCTAAAAAATCAAGATTTATGTGCTGTATAAATTTGGTTTGGGTAAAAGTGGCATGATTTTTTTAAGTCTGCGGCCACTAATAAAAAGTAGTTCATTAGTAAGAACACAATAAGGTATTCAATTTCTTCTATGAACAATTATTTCCAAAATGCATCGGAGCCGAGATATATGAATTTTTCAACTGGGTGGAAGGCCAAATCCGAACCTCGGAATTGTCCGAACCTCGGAATTGTCCGAACCTCGGAATAACGAAAAACACTCAAAGGAGCCACGAACCCGATTTTGATAAAAACTAAAACTGCATCATTGGTTTTTTTGAAAAATCAATATTCCTGGCCAGGAATCGAACCTATCAATTAAAAAAAAACACCCTGTATTATTACACCATTCGATAGTGTCGCTGCTAAGGATCAAATTCTGGGAAGTAATGACATACGCCAAACGATAGGAAAGAGTTCATTTTTGATAAAATACATAATAGTATGCAAACTGTTAGTAGGAACGACACAACTTTCACATCAGATATTTCAGTTCCGATATAATTTTCGGCAAAATTGGTTTAGGAGTCATTATTATCATCTAATCTACTATACGAAAGCAACAATATATCATTGTGGCCGCTGTGAAAAAAAAACATGCCACTGGTCCATAAAAACTTACCCAATGCCCTTTTATTTATTTATTTATTTATTTATACAAGTACTCGCTGCACTTACACTTTAACATTACCTTCCGAAATAAAGGCTTTAAATAAATCTAATTGGTGATGAAAACCATAACAAAATCCAGAGTGTAAGTACCTAGTTCATAAGATATAAGCGGGCACACAGACAGAAGACGAAATCGTTGTTTACACTATGAATTATTTAGCAGCCAGATATGCTAGAACATAAGGTAAGTACGTAAACCAATATTTTACAAATATCTTTCCCTATTGATTTAATAAATAAAAAACAAGCAAACTGCGATCGATTTGTCCAACATGAACATATGTTATGATTGTCACAAACAACGAAATCAAATGTTCAAATGTTACTTTAAAAATATCTAAAATAATAACATCAGTAAATGTATGTTTACGGTTTGAACTAATTGAATTAATTATATGAATATGACACAATTTTAAGGTACTTGATAAATTCTCTGGTGAATACTATCATAGCTACAACTCATGAAGGACATATCGACTAAATACCGTGCGTGCGCAAATGTTTTCAAAAACAGCTAAAAGTTTCATGAATTTTATTCTTATTACCCACACTATTCGTTGAAATGATAAAACGAAACGATGACATAATTTATCCTCTCATTGATTATATTCAGTAAAGCATGCTAGTAACCTTTTCTCATCCTCATCTTAGTCATTGATTGAGTCTCTAAATGTTATATTTTAGTATCACTACCATTCAAGCAGTTCATTAGTTTAGTTGTTCCCGAACGAATAATTTAGTTATATCTAGTTTCTACAAGATGGCGCAGACTACAGTTCCATCGGTTCTCTTTGGTTTGGCGTTGCGCTAGTATATCGATTTTACAAACAACACTCGGTATTGTCACAAGAAAAAATGATTGGAATTGAAACAATTTTATCGCAAGAATCTGAGGTGTATTTCTCAGTCATTGGTGGCTATAAAGTTAATAATGAAGACGTACATCTGTAGATACACTTTGTGTTTATAGAAATGTTACTTTGAAATTTTTGATAATGTGTAATTTTAGGTGATCCGTCCTGGCAACACACAAATGTCTATGAATTTGACCCCGAAGCTCGTGTCCGGAGCAGAAGGAGAGTGTGGTGTAGGGCCAGGCCCTTCGTATTTGATCTTCATCTTGTCGAATATTGTGTAAAATGGGCACATAATAGGTAAATAAGATATTTTCATACGCATTTCGCGAACGTATTCTCCTTCTATTCGGATGATGTACTTAATTTGTTCCATTAAAAATACTTCGCGAGACATACGTACGAGTTCGTAACGCTAAGAATATCGTCCAAAGTCGCGTAACGATAATTTTATTACAAAAAATAATAATATCAGTGATTTATTTAAACCATTTGTGGCTATGTGTTCGGGATTTCTCTCGTGATCGGAATAGATACTTATATTAAATTCGTTACATTATAATGTCCTCGGGATTTTGGTGAATGTGTTGAGACAATGGTGTATCGATTATTTTGCGCTAACTAAATGTCATCCCGGTGCCGTAGTGTTAATATTAGAAGTCTACGTTTGTGACCACGATTACTATTGTCTAGGCATCTACGCGTTTTATATTAAGCATGCAGAACTTCAATTTAGCTTGAGTGACCAAAATAGTGCCGACGTTTTTCATTCGGATAAATTCATCCGCTCCTTGACAATATCTATTTTCTGACTATTTCGTGAGTGGAATAAGAACAGCAAGATTTAACAGAAAATATAAATAGCGCTTATACTTCATAATGTAAATACCGAGTCATGGGTGTATAAAACATTTCATATTTTGGAACGCTAAACTGTGAGAAAATGAACATCAGATCGATAAACGTGCCGATACTTATTCTACATGATGCACTAAAGACATAAATATTGTATAGATCGACTTTGTGTGTTTGTACCAAAACACCATTTTATTTATTTTCATCACGTAAAATATGTTTTCAAATTTGCCACTTTGAAACTTTTATATTATATCGAAAAATATTTATTTGTGTAATATCTTATTAAGTAATAAAAAGCATAGTCTTGATCGTTGTAAATTTTTGACATCTTTTGAAATAATCCAATTATAGAACAACACTACGCAATCATGACAAGACATTAAAATAAAACTAGTTCCTTTCAATAACACTCACGTATCTTTTTTTTTGTTGCAGTTACATACTCAGATATTGAAGTTCGTGCTCAAAGTTTTCGCAGTAAGTTCACGATTCCAACCTGGTGAAGTAAGTATACTGTGTTAAAATGTCCAATCCAAACCGTGATGGTGTGAGTACGCGATTTTCCGATAATTATGATCTGAAAGAAGAATTAGGAAAAGGAGCATTTTCAATCGTGCGACGTGCTGTTCAAAAATCAACTGGATATGAATTTGCGGCCAAAATTATAAATACTAAAAAACTCTCTGCCAGAGACTTCCAAAAGTTGGAGAGAGAGGCGCGAATTTGCCGAAAACTTCAGCATCCCAATATCGTAAGACTTCATGATTCTATCCAAGAGGAACATTTTCATTATCTCGTATTTGACTTAGTAACGGGCGGTGAATTGTTTGAAGACATTGTTGCCAGAGAATTTTACTCTGAAGCTGATGCATCGCACTGTATACAACAAATTCTTGAATCTGTACACCATTGTCACCATAATGGAGTTGTGCATAGAGACTTAAAGCCAGAAAATCTTTTACTAGCCAGCAAAGCTAAAGGCGCTGCTGTGAAACTTGCTGATTTTGGATTAGCCATTGAAGTTCAAGGCGACCAACAAGCGTGGTTTGGTTTTGCCGGTACTCCTGGCTATTTATCACCTGAAGTACTTAAAAAAGAACCGTACGGTAAGCCTGTAGATATCTGGGCTTGCGGTGTGATCTTATACATTTTGCTTGTTGGATATCCTCCATTTTGGGATGAAGATCAGCATCGGCTGTATGGACAAATTAAAGCTGGTGCTTATGATTACCCATCTCCAGAATGGGATACGGTGACACCTGAAGCGAAAAGCCTCATAAACCAGATGTTAACTGTAAATCCAAGCAAGAGAATAACGGCTTCCGAAGCCCTCAAGCACCCATGGATTTGCCACCGCGAACGTGTTGCATCTGTTATGCACAGGCAGGAGACCGTGGACTGCTTGAAGAAATTCAATGCACGGCGCAAACTGAAGGGTGCCATCTTGACAACTATGCTTGCTACACGCAATTTCTCAGGAAAATCTATGGTGAACAAGAAAGGAGATGGGTCTCAAGTAAAAGAGTCGACCGACAGCAGCACAACATTGGAAGATGATGATCTGGACAAGGATAAGAAGGGCGTAGATAGAGCATGTACTGTAATTTCCAAAGAACATGATGAGGATGCTTTAACAAAAGCTGATTCGTTTGGGAAAGCTCGTGGCGACAGCAACGCTTCTTTACGCCGAGCAGAAGTAATCAAAGTAACCGAAGTGCTCATAGATGCAATCAATAACGGTGATTACGACACCTATTCCAAATTATGTGACCCCAACTTGACCGCGTTTGATCCTGATGCGCTAGGAAATCTCGTGGAAGGCGTCGAATTTCATAAGTTCTTTATTGATAATACGCCGACACATGTGAAAACCAATACTACGATCTTAAATCCTAGAGTGCATCTGCTCGGTGATGATGTAGCTGTAATCGCATACGTGTGCGTAAGGCACAGTGTGGACGCCGAAGGCCGACGGGCCTCACACCAGTCGCAAGAGACTCGCATATGGCACAAACGCCACAACAAGTGGACGGCAATACATTTCCATCGCTCCTAACTAGTCCCTTCTACAACCCACTCCTGTACGGTAGAGGATAATGGTCTCGCAAATCAGATTATCTGTAATGGTGATGCCGTTGTAACAATTGTAACTTTTCAAAGTATTGAATGAGACCACGAAACTACGATCATCTTCTACGTACAATATAAAAATTTATTATCCAATTCTGCTATAAAACTTACACGAATTTTATTAGAATTCTTTGTAATCCAAAAAATTAAGTTAATTACTTATAGGTAAATGTTATTGACACCGGTGTAAGCGATTCGGAAGTTGATTCTTATCCGTTAAAGTCACTTAATAAAAATTTACGATGTGGCTAAATGTGATACCGTTAAATTCAATGCTTTGTGCTAGTTATAGTAGAGTGTACAAACAATCTGATCTCTGACAAAATCGAAGATATGTCAACGAATATCAAGGCAAAGTGTTGTTCATCAACATATTTAATGAAATCTCAACATAACAGCAGATCTGATACTATAGAATCTATATTATAAGTAAATCAGCAAAAATTTTCAAGATTTAGAATATTTAGCACATTTCTCAGTAAGTCTCTCTACATTTTTAACTATGAATGTTTTGTCGTGCTTAAAAATGGTGTTCTATTTGTTATCAAATACCTAGATTATAAGATTTAAGTAACTAATAAATCATGCAGTTATTGGCACTATGCGCTTAAGAGTTATCTGAGCAGTGAGGTCGTAGTTTAATAAAATCAATTTTCATCTATGTATTAGAATACCTCAATTGCGTTACATTTTCTTCAACTACTTAGAACCTCGTGTATGTATTAGCTAGAGCAGCATCAATGTGCGTATTATATTTTAAGTGGATTATATCAATTTCGTCAATTTTAGATTTTAATGTTAATGACATTATTCTGCTTTTGGCTTTACTCACCCTGAGCATTAGTGGGATATGATGATTCATTTAAATACCATTTTTATTGAGCTGAACTGATTGTTTGCTGTTTTGGTTCCGTACCTGATTATCAAAACACATCGTACTTGAGATAGCTTAGAATTTTAAAGTGATAACTGTGCAAGAGAATGGTCTGCTTGTTGGTATTTGTATGAACTAAGAGGAGCTTTGTCAACAGTGATATTAATGTAATAAATGTAAAGTGTTTTTTGCACAGTTTCACTTAAGAAATGTGCTTTAAATATTGGATCTATAACTGTGAGTCTGCAGTAAATTCAGTATTTCCTATAAATATAATTAGATATAAATGGACATTTAACCACGTTTTTTACAATTTTGTAATATATTTTAGTATAGTTAGCAAAACTTAATTTACAAACATCAAAGGGAGTTGGAATTGTAATATTAAATGCATAATAAAAAATATCTACATTGTTAATCAACTTTTTCATGTTGGTATTTTCACTGTAAGTATACAGAGTACATAGTTGTGCCATTATCATTGAAATTAGTGCCAATAACTGTAAAAACTAAAAATGTATTCTAGTCTTTATTGTTACCTACGCATATTTAGTAATTAATCAACATTTTTAAATTAATTTTGAACATATATATTTACATACATACGTACATAAACTTACATTGTGTACATAGATATTGATTTGCACATTGCATGTTTAAAAGTGTCGTCTTCGTCATTAGATAAATAAAATATTTTCTTTGAAAATATTTAATGAGGGTTTGTTATCTAGATCATGTTGAATTTATTTAATAATTTACTTCTAAATAGTGGCTCTCCGTTAATGTTAAATAAGACTAGAAATCGCCCACGGAGCTTGCCTGACCCCAGAAGGCATAGATAGATATATAACTAGAAACATCTGTTGTGCTAATCCCTCGTTGGAAAATAGCGTTACATAGGCATAACACAGGTCTTTAGTACTTTAAATTCAGTCTGTAAACATCACAGTATGTAATTTTAATATTTTTATTACTAAGTTAGAAGTTTATAATTTTTAAATTTTATTTTTCATATGTTATACAGTAGCCCAACAGCTATTGTATTATAAATTCGCTTTATGTTTACCTTTGTATAATGTATAACTATGGCTGACAGTTTGCATTGGGTCTATATAAATCCATTTTCGCAATTAAATGTTTTGGGTACTTACCTACTAATAATATATAATTATGTATACATTTTGAAAGTATTAATATTCATAACGTTTGAAACCAAACACTAACATTATTACTGGTATTAAATTATATGATATTTTATTAAATAGAATAAATATGTTACATGAATTTCAGTGAAATACAATATTTACTATTGAACTGTTAATTTTTTGTCAGAATTTAATCAAATACTAATGTGAACATGTGATGTATAATGTATACCTACCTAATTCAGTATGATGCACAAATCTATCATCATGATGTATCTTCCATAATATTTCACAAATCTCTTGAGAACAAGAATATTTTAAGTATTTATGTATACTTTAGTCTTCCCTGGACATAAGTCCAAACACCAAATTAAAGGGATAAATTCAATAGTTTCAACTTTTTCAAAATTTTGATCAGCTCTCCGCAAATTGTTAATAATGCACATTTACCTGTTTGCATGCATTTATCTCACTGGCTTATACATTAAGGGGGGCTTTTAAAATGACATTTAACTTTTTCCATTGGCTGCTTTCTATTATGTACATTTACAATACTTATAATAAATATATAATAATAAATTATTTTACCCTAAAGATGTACTTAAACTTTACCATTACATGTGACCATTTGTAACACAACATCAGTGGCATAGTGGCTTTACAATGAGCTATCACAATATGCCTGTGAGGCTAGCTACAAATGGTTTCATGACATTAAAATTATAATACATAATATGGGTGCATTGCAATAGGGGTACATTTTTAAATATACTAGAATAAAATCGTTTTTGTGTCATAATTTTCAATTAATAGTTACTTGTGTAGTAAAATTGCTGATAATCCTCAATAGATTAACATTTATCTATATTCAGCTAGAATTGTGTTTAATGTTTTGAAGCCAAACATAATATTGCAAAGTTAATATTTGTAAGGCTATATCAGCATTAACTTAAAATCATTATTAGGGTGTTGAATAAGAACAAAGTATTTAGTCGAAATTCCAATCAAATTGCACCCTTGCCTAGGTATGTGGTTGAGATTATTTTATAATATGTTTTAAAGTTAGAAATATTAATTACCAAAGTATTTTATACTTTAATGCACCACAAATTTCATTTAGGATTTGCTTTGTTGATGAAGGCTAAGTTTGTTGTAGAATAATATCCAAATGTGGAGTATAGGTGTATTAAACAATTGTCAGTATATTTGTATTCAACATAATTTCTTGGACCTCTGCATTGCCGATTATCATGTAAAATTCTCTAAAATAAAGTTCTTTTGATCTACAATAACATGTGGTATTTTTTTATAACATTTTACACTGCTTACCTGCCACTACCATCTATAGAATAATAAAACAACGCTAATGACCCTGTACTCTATTTATTTACATAACACTATGTTTATTCAATATACACTATACATACAACAATGCTACTTAAACACTATATGGTGCAGCTGTCATTGTTCACAAAACTAAGAACATACCTCAAACAATATTCAGATACTTCATCTTAGAGTGAACACCTTTACAGCCATCAACAGTCACATTGAAGTTCTTCAAGATGTCCTCTAGTTCTTTGTCACCAAGTATTCTGTCACCCAACTCTTGCTTAATACACTCCTTTAGATGTGTTTCAGTCAGAGGTTTGAATTCCACCAACCTCTTCAATGCCTTTATCTCAGCAAAGTTGTCCAGTAGTCTTCTTTGAAATGACCCGTCACAATTTTTGATAAACTCTTTGGTTGACTCATGACAATTGTATATTAGTATCACAATAATCTCTTTTCCTAAATTCTCACTTTTCTCTGTTACTTCCTGGACTTGTTTCTTGATATGCATATCATCTACAGTCAGATCATCCACTATTATTAATGAGGTCTTACACATGGTCAGACCATACATAAAGTCAGTTGAAAATGTAGTTGTAAAGCTGGGCATGGTATAATGATACACATTTGAGCAAGGTCCTGTAGTTTCTAACAGAATAGAGGAGGCAAAAGTTTTTCCCACACCAGTCCCTCCAGAGAAGAGTAAAAGTTTACTTCTTTCTTCCAGTTCTAATGTCTGCATAATCCTATTGACTGCGTCTGACTGACCAAATAGTTTAATTGAAAGTGTGTTTCTTAATTCTTTAATATTGAATTCGTCAAAGCACTTTAAACTATAGATATGGAGAGCAAATATTGACATTAAGATAATTCCACCAATGGATAGCGTCTGAGATATTACATTTTTATAACTTTTTGTTGGTTTCGGCTTGTTGATGTGGAATTTTTTTACAACTGGCTGACCTTCTGGTCTTTTATTATTACTGGTTACTTTAACAACTTCACTAGTATCCACATTTTCAGTCTTAATAAAAGTCTTCATGGGAAAAGAATCATTGAAAGAAATATCCATTTCTTTAACGGAAAGACCACTTGTATCAATATCCATTGGCTCATAGCTTGAGTTATGATTCTCCATCATTTAATATATTTAGGCAATTCCAGTTACCCGCATAACCTCTGTGGTGATCAGTGATAAGAATCAATACTTCAGTAGCGCAAAACATCGACAAGTTTTGAAGAAATATCGAGTTAGTTTGCTTTTCGAATTTAACCACCGCAAAGATTATTGACAGTAAATAGCAATGACAGACCAGACTGACAGCAGTTTTTTTTTTTTTTTTTTTTATATGGTTCGTGGCTAAGCCACTGGCATGGTTACAAGACCTTTAAGCCGAGTCTTTATTATAAGAGTCATAATTTGAAACTGACAGCTGAGCTACGTTTCCAATGTTGCCTGAAAAGATTGCATTTTCTATAATTAATTTTTGGCTGTTACTTTCATCATCACACTGTTCCTCTCGTCGCTGCAATACATAGTCCTCACACTAAACTATGTATAATTTAGGTGAGGGTAAAGTTACTACTTTTCGCAAAAAGTTCAATAAGAGAGAGAACCGGCCACGTGCGGGTCGCACACACAGGGCTCCGTAGCACCAAACAATATAAATAAAAATATTTTTATCGCTCATTCATATGTAAATTTACATTCAACAGAAAAACGAAATGTGTTTTTCATAGTATGGTAATGAAAAACAAAGTTACTGTGCCGAAGTTTGGTGAAAAAGTCCCATAATTATCTCAAAAACTAAACGTCAAATCTTATTCAAATCAATTTTCGTGGAAAGTTTTATTCACATTCTACAAACCTATTTATTTTTTAATTTATTTTCTCTTACCTACTTAGATATTAGCAGGGGGGGACATTTCTTATAATTTATACGACTTTAGAAGCAACTGGATAAGCTCGTACCATCGTCGACTTTGTCTCTGTCATCTCTGACCTAGACCAGAGTAAAGAGCAAACCCATCTCAAAAAAAAACCTCATCAATCGAAAGTATGTCAAAAACCACGATATCGTTTTTAAGACCTATCGATAGACACACACAGTTAATATGTAATTTTTATTTTCAACCTTCAGGTAATTGTGTGGAGGGCCGCCCCTGGTATAATTTTTTTCATTAGTTTACATCACATTTGTGTAGTTGTTCAAAGAAAGCACCTTTTCTCCAAATTTCAACTGTGTGGTGCAAAAACTCGGAGTGAAAGTTCTGTGACATACGGACGACCAAATCCAGGGTTCCGTTTTCAACAGCCATTTGGCAAAGGAACCTTAAAAACGGCTGTCCAGTGTCCATACAAAAAAAATGAACTTTGTGAAGCGTAGCGCGTCGCCCATGGTCTCAAACCTGTCTGTCAGTTTCGGGGACCCTAGACAATCAATCTGATATTGGTAATACTGTGTTCTGGGTGATTTAAATGCAAATCTAGCAGTACGAGATCAATCCCCTATATAGTCATGAATTTAAGTCATGCTAGTTAAATCTCAATAACTACCGCTGTAATGTCCAGGTGACTAGAGCGACCCAATAATTTTTCCGGTCAAGTGTCCAGGTAACTATAGTTGGTACATCGTTTTTTTGTAAGTGAAATTTTATTACATCGACTCAAACTTTTTAAAATGAAACTTTTATTACATCGTCTCAAACTTTTTCGTCTGTGTGTTGCATGTCGCGTGACGGTGGGCCGCGGAGTAGGGATAAAGTGAAAGGCGCTCCCAAAATTTTTAAAGTGAAACTTTTATTACATCGTCTCAAACTTTTTCGTCTGTGTGTTGCATGTCGCGTGACGCTCGGCCGCGTTTTATACGTTTTATACCCTTAATGGAATTTTATTACAATTTTTTTTTGTTAAATGTCTATAGTGTGAAAAAAAGTTTCACTTTTACCGTGGTTTCATAAAACCACACAATCCTTTTTAAAGTGAAACTTTTATAATATCGTCTCAAACTTTTTCGTCTGTGTGTTGCATGTCGCGTGACGGTCGGCCACGGAGTTGGGATAAAGAGAAAGGCGCTCCCAAAAATTTTTAGTTAAATGTCTATAGTGTGAAAAAAAGTTTCACTTTTACAGTGGTTAAAAAAAAAAACAATCCTTTTTTTGGCTTGCCTTTGTTTAGAAACTAAAACTATTTTTCAGTTTTTAATCGCAATGTCTCAGATCAAAGAATAAATTAAAAAAAAGACTCGTATGAATCTGCCAGTGTCAGTATAGCCAAAGAGCTTTGCCATATCATATTTAAGTCATTTGGTCAAAATAGATGTCTCCATAAACTTCACGTACACTTATGTACAGATCTCAAAATCACTGTGTGGACGAGGACGTGAGATTTTAATATACCCAGCCAGTTATCGGTTGCTGAGTAAATCATAAAACATAATGAGAGGTCATGGAGCATGGAGCACCATGGAATTAAGCGAATCCGGCATAAATTTAACTCTTGATTAATTTGTGAATTCTAGATTGATGAAATAAATCAACGTAATTTATTGATCGTCTAGGGTTCCCTTTGTACAGTTAAAACGACTTTTAGTTAAGAAGAAAACTGTTAATTTTGTGGTTAGACAAGACAAAGCAAGGTGAAGGCTCAACGGTCGGTGCTTGCTGTGTTGCGTTTTATATACTTTCAGAAATATTTTGTGGTGTCATAACTTTCCACAGAAAACTAACCGTGTCAAAAAGCGTCACTGCTTGAACGCATCATGAAAATTGAAAATCATATAGAAAACTGACGGCCAGAGGCAATTCACCATCTAAATTACTATACTCTTTGCAATTCACCGTGACAGCTGAAACTTTCGTGGGCACGAATGCACGAATATTATTTAAAAATATAGTGTCACTAGTCGTTGCCGTTGCGATAGCTCCGTGCTCTGCTTAGGTGTTTTGTATTCCACAAGCTATCTATATTACTATACTATTTGTCCACGAGTTTCTTTAGGACGTGGCTAAAGCAGGGTCCATTGCCGCCATTTTATTTTCCGTGCAAGAACAGAAAAATTATATGTTTAACTGCGCTCGGATTCAATGCCGTTCAAGCATCCAGAAATCCGTGTAGTAGTTCATGCAGTCATTCGTGAACTTAAACTTAAGGTTTAAATCGTATGAAAATAAATAAAAATGTAAAAAAAACTGAAATATAAAAAATGTTTTTAATGCAATATTCGACTAGAGGATACTAACCTTGGACTGACTGGACATCTCTAGTCCATTCAGACACAGACAGGAGAGGTCATTGTGCCATGCCTGTCACGAAACAGCATCAACAAAAATAACGTTAATTTCGAAATGGGCGATAAAAATGATTGCCAAAATAATATTTACAAATCAACACCACCGCCAACAAATAGAAAAGTACGAAATCCTTTTGATAAAGCATTGATTGACAAGCTACACAAGCCAATATGCAGGTGAGTACGCTTTCGTTTTCATCTGTCGAGTTTGAAATTGCGAAGACAAAATGTGATTTTTCTAAGTGTTATTTTTCCGTTTTGTTAGTCCGGGTATGTGCAAGATATACAAGAAAAAGAATAATGGTTCCTTTCGCTGGGATATTGACCAGGCGTGCACCTTGGTCCCTGCAGATATTGTGGCGTGCAACAGTCAGTTCGAGCCTACGCCCGATCCTGCTTTGGAAAAGATTGCAGAAGAGGCTACTGATAGGTAACCACCACTACCTTAACTGTAAATTGACATTTAGCTCACGAACATCAGAGCTATGAGAGATAATATCCAAACGCATTTTTGCTAAGTATTTCTACAATACTGGAGCTGAGTGAAATGATGATCTAGCTTCCTACAATGTTGTATCTACATTCGTTTATTTCATTCATACAACATTTGTATCCCAGATTACAGCAGAGAGAAATTAAAAAACTTAATATTTCCAAGCTACCAGTGCAAAACTTGACCTAAAATGTTGATAAGAAGAACCTGATAATAGTTGTTTTATTTCATTTCTTCGCAAATCTCTGTAAAATGAAGATGGTCAGTAACAACTTTAAAAAAAATATTTTTTTATTTTACTTATTTATCATATACTAGCTGTACCCAGCATGCGTTGCAATGCACTTTTTACTACCCACCTACCCTATCCGACCTACCTACCCTATCCTACCTACCCTACCCGACGCTACCTACCTACCTACTCTACCCTACCCTACCTACCTACTCTACCCTACCCTACCCTACCCGTACTACCTACCTACCCTACCTACCTACCCTACCCTACCTACCTACCCTACCCTACCCTACCTACCTACCCTACCCTACCTACCTACCCTACCCTACCTACCTACCCTACCCACCTACCTACCCTACCCTACCTACCTACCCTACCTACCTACCTACCCTACCCTACCTACCTACCCTACCCTACCTACCTACCCTACCTAACCTACCCTACCTACCTACCCTACCCTACCTACCTACCCTACCCTACCTACCTACCCTATCCTACCTACCTACCCTACCCTACCCTACCCTACCGTATCCTATGTCCTTCTCCTGGCTCTAAACTACCTCCCTGCCAATTTTCAGCTAAATCGGTTCAGCCGTTCTTGAGTTATAAGTGAAGTAACTAACACGACTTTCTTTTATATATATAGATATAATATCTTGCAGTCTTTTATAAGTATTATGTGTGTCAATTAGACTCCTACAGAACCATTACTGTGACTTCAAAACTCTACATACACTTAATAAAGTTTTTCTGAATGATTTTCAGATTCTTCTCCCAAGAAATGGTCATGCCCAGTCCACTGATAGAATCTTCCAAAAAGGTGAAGCCGCTGCTTCAAGCATCTGTTGAAGCCAATATCCACATTGATAGTATAATTAAAGAAAAAATTGTGGTTACAAAAGAAGGTAAGGTTTTAATTGACAACAACATTTTTTTTACTGTTCTATGCTTTTATCAATAACACTGATCAAAGGTTTCAACATTTATGTCATATTTTAATTGAAAACCATTTGCTTTGTTGATTCTAAACAATTGTAGGTTTTATTAATGCTGACTGAGATTCATAACTGTATTCAGTCAGTAAGCAGAGTGTATAGTATTTACATAAAACCAATATTTGACTAGGTACCTATGTTACAACATAGAAAGTACATACATAGTAGTACACTATGAATTAGTACATAAATACTAGTATTTACATAAAAATATAAAATTGAATATGGGAGCTACATCTGCCAACACACTGCTTTACAGTTCGACAGAAGTAAAATTTTCGTAATACTTATGGTGTCACCACACGCTTTTCAAATTTTTACATAGTTTGTGAAATAGTCTCTTGTAATAAAAGGTGAGCTAATTGCCACTAACCAGGCATAAATCTAAGCTCAGAACTAAAATGAAATTGCAAATAATTATTGCAAAATGCTAAATGACTGATGAAGTTGATGTTTACATCAACTATACAATCAAACACCATGAAACATGTAAAACACCATAAGTAAATGAAGCTATTTGTTGGTACAAATAAATAAATGTAATAAATGATGTATTGAAGACCACTTCAATACATAATTTTATGCCCAAGGTAACAACTAGACTAAAAGAAAGGGTTGGTGTTTTACAAACACAGCAGTAAATGGTGAATGCAACATAATAAGGGATCGGACTGGGTAAAGAAAACGACATTCTATTTTGTCCGTCAGACAGGTAATAAAAAATATTAGACACGTATTTTTTTGTTTTATCAAAATATCAAAAAATTACTTAGTTAGAACTCATTAAAGTTGGAGAGTGGGGGCTTACTACGTCACAAGTAGGTATAAAACTTACCTACATGTGACGTCATGCGCCATTTCAACTCAATATATCTCCGTAATTTTATGACCACGTGAAAAAAGAAAAAATACGTGTCCAATACTTTTCAATAAACTACCCGACGGACAAAGAAAAAAAAATAGGATTATCCCCTATTATTATGATAATGTGTATGTATATTATACTTTTTTGCAGAGAATATTAACTTTGCTTGTCTATTCTTAGTGTCCTATTTACTTCTATTACCTAACTAGTACCTTATAAATGTATTTATGTAAAATACATGTGTTAGTTACTTAGGTCTGGTTCCTATATAATTATGTTTGAATTTAGACCCTTTTAAATATCTGAATCAGAAGACCTACTACAACTTTGCCAACCATTCTGTCTGTTACCTTTTCACCCTTAAACGGTTGAATAGATTTGGATGGAATTTGGCATACAGATAAGCCTTTACATGGGTACAGGACATCAAAAAGTTTTTTATCACAGTAGTAAGTATCAATGGGGTAATTGCCAACCTCCATGCAGGGAAAACTGTAGAAAAATATCTTGTAACCATAAACCTAAATGTAAAGCTATTTCATATATCAGGATTTTTTCCAAAACTAAGGTTTGGTCAATGGCTGTAAGACACCAAAATTTTAGTTTCAGCACAAACAGTTCTCACTCTGCCACCAGAACTGCCTCCAGAGCTTGAACTTCTGCTTCAGCCATTTTGTACCTTTACACAGGTAAATTTAAACATCTCTAGGTTCATTCCCTTGATGGCATGCTAGTCACTCATTCACAATACCATCATAACATGCATGAGGAAAAGTTGAGTAAGTATTCAATTTGAAGATACTGAATTATTCAGATTATTGTCCTTCGTAAGCAGGACTATGAATCAATAAAAAATTCCCAAAGTATGTAAACACGGGCAAGGTAACCATTTCATTGTCTTCAACCACTATTCCATAATTGTGGATACAATGTAAAGCTAAAAAATATAGTAAAAAATTCATTTCACCAAAACCTTGTACACAGGCTGGATACATATTATTATAAACACAATGACCAAAACAACATACACAAACTGATAATATCATACGATTGGCAATGACTGACATGTCTCGAACTTATGATGCTTAGCCCTTTAAAGGTGGTCACTCACCGGGAGCATTCACATCTTGTAAATAATGAAAGAAATTAACTTTTGAGCATTGCGTTACAATACCGCCCCAGCTCGATTAACTGATCGAAGAGCATTTGCTTCGTATGTGTAACATCGATTGACGATTCAGTTGTATCGAAATTGTCTGTTGTAATGATCGGTTTTCGCATACATTGCTGTACCTTTGAAAATAATAGTAGTGATATAAGTTCACTGATGAACCTGAAGAACGCTCGCACGTCGAATCTAAAACTAACACGTTAATGCTCTTATGCAGTGAGTGGCTACCTATATTTGTATCATATCTGTTAAAAACTAATAATTCATGAATAACTCTATACGGGGTTTAAAAAACCCGCCACATAGCCAGCATCTACTCATTCTCTACTTCACATCAAGTTTTTTGAGCAATGTAATAAATCACTGTTCATGGTTGGCTCAATGTAATGCTCGCAAATCATTGTGTTTGTCTTGTGGATGTAGGCAATAGGTTACTTTCTGTAATATTCTATTACTGTTGACAGGAACAAAACATGTCAGGTGAGTACGAGATCACAGCAAATGGGTCTTTACGTCGGAAGCTGTTCTTTGAAGAGCACAGTGATATGGAGCACTATGATTCCGAGCAGACTGATGATGAGATCCATGTGGAACAACGACCTCCTTCCAGCTATGAGGCACACACTCCTGTTATATTCAGTCCTGATCTTGTGAGTATTATATATTTATGTATTTGACGGCACGGTTGGCGCAGTGGTTGAGCGATTGACTGCTGCTGTACGTGACGCGGGCTCGATCACCACACGGAAAAAATATTTGTATGCCCTACCCTGTTCCGGGTCTGGCTGTTTGTGAAAGTGTGTTTAAATGTTTGTAAACGCACCCACGATACAGGAGAAATTCCTAGTGTGGAGTAATATTTAAAAAAAAAACACCAAAAAAATCATTGTTTTAAAATACACATCTTACATACAATTTGAATTTGGGTATTAACATGTTTTTTCAGCTACTTAATTTTTGGTTTCAGTTTCTGCCTTTTTTAAAGTGTTGTTCTCCTGTAAAAGGATTGGTGGCACGCCATTAAACGGATTGATGTGGATGCACCACTGGGCGCATACCAAGCATGACTAAAATCAACAACTTACACAAAAGATGCTGAATGTCAGTAAATGGACAGATTGCATCGAAAAAAAAAAAAAAAGGATTGAATGCAGACTCAGAAATTATATTACTGCTGAACTTTCCAATCACAGTCATCATGCAATTCATAGATGTTCAGCATTTTTAATGAGACCGCAAGTTTCAAAATTGAGATTTAAAGTATGTAGCTAGCCTATTTAATAATATTGTTTTTCACACCTTTAGAGCCGAGACTGCATAACAAAAGGCATGAAGCGTACCTTCGGCACCCCTCTCAAGAAAGGACCGACCAGCAACAGTAAGCCGTGCTATCGTAACAAGATCCTGGATGTGGTGGACTTTGGGGAACCATGCTTCAGTCCCATAGAGTTCCGCACTCCGCGCCGAACGGAACTTGTGCAGGGTCAGGGGTCGGCTACTTCGTCATCCTTGGCTTCCATCTCACCGGTTCTGAAAGCTATGTCTAGTGATGAAGAGGTAATGGATTTGATTATTATTCGAACTAGATTTTATGTTTCGACATCTGATTTGAAAATTGGTTTAGTACTGACAGACTAAAAACTTCTGATAACATAGTATCTTCTACATGTTATGCAAAATACTATAGGTTAAATAAGTGACATTTAATGTATTATCATAATACTTGGTTTGTTTACATTCATGACATGGTATTTATAAAAAAAAAAATGAACATCAGCAACAAAACTTAATTATTATGTTTCCTTTTTAGAAAAACAACTTCACATCACCCGAAACCGAAACAATGGCCACCTGCCTAGATTGTATTGAAGCGGAACCGAAAAGCGAGAAGAAGGGCCCTTGCTTCTGTAAACTAACTCCAAACAAAATAAAACGAAGCACGTCACTCAAGGAGTCCCCGCATAAGAACAGGAAGAGTTCTTTCTCGTTCTCTGAGAAACGCAGTCTTAGCATGTCGAGTCTGCATCGAAGTCGCTCGGTACAGAAGTTAGACTTCAGTATGGACATGAGTGTTGACGGCTCCTTCCATAACCATTCACAAGGTATTGCAACTTCTTTCTCGAATTTTTTGTTACATTTGACTGCACGTTGGTCGAATGATCAATAGCGCGACTGCTGAAAATTAATTCCTGGGTGTTTCCCGGGTCGGGCGAGGTGTTATTGGGTTTTTCCATCAGGAATTTCTCAGTAGCAGCCACAGAGTCTGGATTTGTGCCCGCTTGATGGCAATAGTCTCGCCCCCTGTTACATGGGACTTGTAACATAACTGACGAAATGTGGATGTACTATTAAGTACACTTCTGCCTAATCCTTCGAGGATTACAAGCGTGATGTTATATTTTTATATTAGAAGAATTTTGATGAACAATAAATGGAATGTTTCTCATTTATTCCAGCTGATTCAGAATCCAGTTCGCCACAAAGGAAAGAAGCGGCTTGGTCACTCGTAGAAGAACCCAGCATCCATCATTTAGTCAAAGTGGAGACGGCGAAATGTCCAGCAGTCGACATACAGTCATCAACTAAAATTCATAGCGTTAACGTTGACATCGACAACACGCCTGTTAAAGGCAAATCGAGGAGCAGTTTACGCCCTCATGAAATTAGTAAAATTCGAGCACCAATGCCTTTGAGCCCGCTCCACATGTCACTAGACGATAGCTTAGATAATTCAGATAATCCACTCAGTTTGGAGGATAAAAAGATAGACTTTAACAAAGTTGATCTCAAATTATTGACTGAAAACATATCTCAATTTGATTATACTGCCAACAAGACCAAAGTGGGTGGCGATAGCTCAACTAGTTTTAAGAGAGTAGATAGTGGATTTAATGAGAACACTTTCTATGCAAACGCTTCTAGTTACTATGAAAGTGCCATAAAACCGTCAGAACTGACCGTGACCAACGTATCAAAGACTAGTAATAAGAATGCTTTGAAAGAGATCTCTAATATTACTTGGATGAGAGTTGATAGTGGATTTAAAGATGAAAATTCTGCGGATGGGACGCAGTTCTATCCTGCCAACGAGAACTCTGTAAAGAAATTCCCGAGCTTCCATTTTTCCGAAGCAAAGTTGGAGGGTAAAGAGAACTTGGCTACTGAGGACTTTGACAAGTTCCTGGTTCAGTCCACCAGCAAAAGTGAAACCATGTCAATGTCTGATATCTTCACCGACGACATGGCGTTCAACTGTAATTTCTCTTCAACTCCATCTAAAAATAAGTCACGCAAAGTTCTTTCGTAATTTAGTCAATTCTAAGCTTTTTTTTGTAAGACAATATGAATTTATATGCATTTACAAAGCTAGATATTTAATTACTAGACTGTTTTTGACATTTCTCCATTATTGTGGATGATTTATAGAATTATGATGAATTGATTTTGTAGGAGATACGACTAAGGAGTAATATTTTTGCATGAATTAATTATTTTTTGTGACTTTTGAGATGACGTTTGTTTACTTGGGTCAAGTAATTATTTAATAAAGTTTCAAGACTGAAATGATAAAATATAATATGTGTATTTTCCTTGGCTTGATTGATTTGTATGTAATAATATCTCACGAGGAATTGCGCGTTGTACGTTCTAGTGTCCATCACGAGTCCGTACTATTTGTCTTCTGACCTCTTTAATTAATAGGCAACAATATCTGCTAAGATAATGTTGACTATTTTAAATTTAGCTCTGGTGTATCCTTCAATAGATTGCGTGCAATTAACTACACAGTTATTTTTGTAATGTTAATGTTTACTCAATAGTTCATTTCGTTAATTAGAGGGCATTATCAGAACGACCGCTCCAAAGTCCGTGTTTTGTTTACTATTATTTTTAATGTTATTTTATCTTATTTCTTGTATCCTGGGGTGTTTTTTTAGCATAATTGGCTTATCACCTCCTAATTAAATGTAGATTTTGAATAAATTGGTATTAAATTTTGTTGGTTGACGATGCATAATTCTGAATTCGTTGTTTATTTATGAACAGATCCGTATCACAGTAGCTCCAATGCTCTGACGCCAGATAGCGAAAGTGATAATGCACTAAAGAAGTCAATTATCCTTGTTTACAAATCAGTAATTTAATGTTCATCTTAATGTGCATTAATAAAGTGGAGTGCTGCATACAATAGTAGCTAATACTACACGTATACACACAACCGTCGAGACTGTTCGTGCGTCAATCGTTTTTAACAAATAACCCGATGATAACGTTGTAACCTCTGTTATCGCCGTATCCCGGAACGTCTGCGAACCACGAGCGCTGGGGATACGTTAGGTAACAACGCCGGACACTGTACGGTGCATTTACTACTCTCTATATAAACCACCGTCCTGCTCCAAACATGTCACTTCATATTACACTCTGATGGTGACAATTAGCAACATCGTTTTGTAAACTGCTGCTCGGACAGATCATATTTCACGTCGCTCGGACATTGATAACGTACGCAGCAGTGACGTATGCACGTGCGCTGCGGTTTAACGAGACTTTTTGATTGAAACATCTTTTATATATTTTTGTGAATAATTGTGCACGGTCGCCAAAATGTATAACAAGACAAGTGCGACGCTGATGCTGCAGACGATTATGGTGTTAATGGATAAACAGAATTCGACCGACGTCACCAATTTTCCGGGTTCTTTTAGCGGTTTGTTGTTTTGTTTACTACAACTTTAGTCACTTTCTAGATGACTTCATAAATAGGCTTTCAAAAATTTCTTGTCATTCCTGGTATTTCATTGTACTTTGCACCCCCTTGCGTGTACCGATTATGCTTTCAAGTACTTGTAACTAAAGAGAAACCTCAATTTACCTATTCATATTAAAACTGTTGTCTTTTTGCATCTAAAACTCTGTTTTCATATAAATTTATGTGATATTGTTGTTCGAAAAAATATTATCGTATCCGGTGTAAAAGGGCATGTGCGCAAATTTGAAACTATTCTATTACGCTGATAACTTCCAATTGCTTTATACAATTATTATTAACAATAACTCATTGTTTTCTATTGTTTGTGTTCTTTTGGCTCTTTTCGTGTGGCTATATTATTGTGTTGCTTTAAGATTTGGTTTAAATAAAGGATTAAAAATATCTAAAGGAATTGTTTGTTTTAAAGATGACGCGGAGTTGGAGCGTTGCTACGGCATTTACGGATGCTTCTCAAAGGCGTATCCGTGGACGGAAAACCGGCCTGATAACTATTTTCCTGTATCACCCGAAGCTATGGCTGTGCGGTGAGTGGTTACTTTTTTAAATTGCAGATTAAAAAAATTAGATGAACCAGAAGCCAAACACCCTACAAAATGTGGACAAAAGCAATATTTAATATCTACTGATCGATGTACCAATGTTTCAAGAAGAGCAGGGTGCTGAAAGTCTGACATCCAGTCTTACCAAGGGGTATCGTATTACCCAGTACTAACTGTATTGTGGAGGTCAAATACGCAGTCGCTCCATGTAAAATACTGGTATCCAGCTGCGAATGATGTACTTACTGCATACGTTCAGAATGATGTACTTACTGAATACGTTCAGAATGATGTACTTACTGAGTAGACGTGAGAGCCGAGGGTGACGTTGAACGTCACCTGATTGCTCCACGTGATTACTTCTCCCGAATAATCAGTATAGTCCATAGCATGATCAGCCTATAGTTTTCCCACTAATGGCACACATGGCTCCTATCTGTGAAAGAGAGTGGGCCATATTCCATCACGCAGGCCCAACGTAGGTTATGGTCACATTTCTTCGTATTTTTGTTGTATTCTAATGTTAACGGGTAGAGAGGGACTTAAACCCGTAGTCCCCATTGCTCTATTCCCGTTAATGAGGACAGCGGGACTTAAATTAAGTAAGTCCCGTTGTCCCCAATGTTCTGTCCCCACTACACACCGGATCACCTTAGGATGGATGAAATGGTGGGTATATTCCCGCTGTCCGTACAGCCCTTCTTCTTAGTCGTTCACTCTTGATAGAGTGGTCGTGGTCATGGAGGGTAGCCCACAACTGCGGTCGCTGCCTTCGTGATCCTTTTCCACCGCTCTCTTTTGGCCGTATGGCGATTACATTCTGCCACAGGGAACTTGGTGACAGATTTGATGGAGTCTGTCCATCGGGTTGGTGATCGACCACGTGGTCTCGTGCCTTCGACTCTACCCTGAATCACGAAACGCTCCATGGAATCTTTGTTGCGGGTAACGTGTCCAAAGAAACTGAGGATTCGTAATGGCACAAGCGACGACAGTCTCTGTTTAATGTTGAGTTCTTTGATTATTGACGCGTTACTGCCCATGCCCCCATTATTGAGGACATCAGCAATAGAATTTGGTTCCAGGATAAGCCGGTTTCCTGACAATGTTATTCTTACTTATAGTCCATGCCGTGTATCAGTAGGTATTAGGACAGACTGTCTAGGGGGTGCATTCAAGACGTTAGTAGTCGTACATTCTAGCATCACTAGCGGTAGTTGCTACTTTTACTGCACCCGCACCCCACGTGGTATCGATGTCACTGTCTGTCTTTAAAGGAATCTAGTCTGTTATGCCGAACTCTTACAGTTCAAAAGAATACCATACCATATACTACTTATCAAACATGAATGAATGGTTAGGCGAAGGTGTTCTTATAGCACACCCACATTTTGCATTTTGTTTAAGTTCCATGTGTGAAAGGCCCTTAAGGCCGACCCTATTATTATCAACCGAGAACAAATTCGGTTTCCGCGATGGTACTGAAACAATCCTGATGGGAAAATCTGATAACATTTCGCCCAACTTGGGAATTGAACGTATGACTTCTTCGTAGTAGAGCTTGCCACCGTTAGAGCAACGAGACAGATATGAGCAGAAGGTCCAATCAGTCTATCGATTGAGGCTACAAATGGGCTAATTGGTAACTAAACTACTAATCAAGCACATAATTCTTATCTGCTATGGCAATTGGATAATTTCATAGCCGTATGTAAATATTATGCTTTTGGTTTCATAAACTTCTAAATATATTCTCCTTTTGAAAATATCTTTCGTATGTCGTGCGTGACATCGATTGGTACCCGAAAATAAACCGCCCATTTCGCCCCTTTTGGCAAAAGGTGACTAAGCGCTCATTAAAGGCTGCTTCGTTGGTTCTGAAATTGGCACTGTAAAATTGCATTGCCGGTTTTCATCTTTTAAATGGGACTTCTAACAGCCGAAATGCGTGTAAAGGTACTTCACCCATCTGCCTAACTATTTGTATGATACAGATATTATGTATTTGCCACTGCGATTATTCCAGAAGGGCATTCCTGAATGGGCCTTCGCAAAACACATTGCGTTTTTTTATACTTTTCATTATTCACCCTGTGTTTGCACTTTTTTTTACGGATGTTAAATCATCAAATGATCCCCTCCCGCTCAGGGCAGAGCGGAAGGGAGTGCCAGACATGTACTGACTAAAACCCATCCATATTCCTTCTTAGCCGTTTGTGGTGCTCCAGGGCTACGGTATCTCGAACAGTCCCGCAGCCCTCACAGGCATCGGCCCTCTCGGACACCTTCCGATTTGCTGACATCTCCTTGAGGCGCGCGTGGAACACAGGCTGTGTTTGCCTTTGTTTGCATTAGAAATATCGATAAAATTCTGATTTGGTTTTATAAGCTGGCGTAGGTCTTTCCGGAGCTTCTGCAAACAAGCAAAACAACATTAGTTTTATATGTTTCATTTACTTTGCAAAGAATTTAGGTGCACTTATTAAAGCTACGATAATGAATTATAAAAGATAACAGATTTCTAGATCTGTCCGGGAACAAGGTTACTTAATTAGGTACGAGTCAATATTGATTTTTGTTATCAACCTACTCGCACCTACGGTACCGGGAACTTATGTTGTGGAATGTAATCAGTGTTCAGTAACTTAAATAGTAAAGGGAGATATCTGAATGTGAATGTGTTTTCCCAGGGAACAATGAATAATATTGATACCTTCGCCTTTCCCAGGAAAGGGCGTAATATTGAAAAAATATAGAAAATTATCGAAATACTTCTGGATAGTTTTATCAAATTAATTTTGAGTTTTGGGTTTGAATGATATCGACAGATTTTACTGATACAGACACCTCGTATTTGTTTGCTCATACTTCCGTTAAGCCGCAGAAGCGGTTGCACTATGGTAATGGCTTTCATGCGAGGTGTCCCTCCTGGGTCTGACTTCGACCCCAAACAGTCCACTATTCTTTGTGTAATTTATTCCATCACCACTGCTCCCAAAATGGTGAAGAAACCGCCTTGTCCTAGAATCAAACATGAAGAGAAATGTGTTATTAGCCCGCGTTGTGGCTTACCACCCGTTCCCTCTTAAGAAAGGAGGGCTGCGTCCCAGCAGTGACTACATTAAGTACCATAAGGTAATCAGCGAATTAATTGGCTTGGGACAATCCAAAATACCTACCTTGCCATCACCTTTCTGATCTTAAGATATTAGAAACGTAATAATAGTAATTAAACTAGAGGTCAGATTGCAGGCGTGGACCTCCAATGATTTCAAGTAATTATGTCACTTAATCTAACTGATAACAGTTGTTTATCCCATGCAGAAGCGTGCATCGATAGAGGCCTCATTAGCCGTATAATAAACTTGGTATAGAAGATCCGCTTCGTTATTTACTATCTTATTTGTATGTACAAGTCTCGGAGCGATAAGGCCGGGGGCTCGTCCGTGACATCAATCAATCATGGACGGAGACAAAACAAATGTTTACGTCCCATAATTGCATAGTGACGTTCGCTTTGTTATCAACTATTTAAAACAATGCGTTTTTATTTTTGTTGCAATGTAGGCACGTATATCGAGTGCATAGTTTATTCGAGGTCTATTGACCTTTGAATGTTGAACGGGTAGTCGTAAGCTATTCATTAATTATAATATTATTGATAACGTTCGCGTTGGGTCAGTTCTCACATTAATTTGTGATTTGTACGACTTTTGTAGAAAAAAGCTTTTATTGCATTCATAAAAGCTTTTTTTCTACAAAAGTTTTAGTCGTTATTTTAATTTCGTTTTGCAACTCATTTTCACTTGCACAGATTTCGAATTTTATTTTTTCATTCGAAGACGATCCTGGCTGTAGAAGTAGATCAGTTATACCAAAAATAATTGCCATCACATCATCACACGCGTATTCAAAAACTTAATCCTATAAGATTAAGTTTTTGAATACGAGTGTTCGTCTTTCAGTTTTCTTTTCGTATTCGTCTATAGACGAAAATAATAATGATGGCTTGCAACAATCCTTCTTAGCTTAACAACATGAGAAACTTAAATAAAAGCTTACACAACACACAATTCTATGTTCAATTTGTGTTTTTGATACAGTTATCCCGCATTCACGAGGAGGAATCGCAAGATACCTGTCTTGTTTGAAGCAGATAATAAGGAACAAATAGCAAATGCTAATCTCGATCCTAGAGGACCGTTCTACGTTATATCTCACGGGTTCCTGGAAGGTGGACATAAAATATGGGTAAGAATCGTTCAAATATGCGCATACCTTTTTTTAAATATTAGAATAAATATGAAGAAGCTCAATCAGTGCATTACTTAAAAAAAGTGAAGCTCGCGGCTAAACAATACCAGCCGGTGAGGGTCGACCCTGGGTCGACCACCCATTAAATACAGAGTTTCCTCCGTGCCTCGGAAAGCGCGTTAAACCTTTGATCCCGGCTGTCATTTCACAGTCGTTACAGGTATTCAGTGGCCCGAAAGTCTGACAACCTGTCTTCCCATGGGGTACCTTATTACCCAGTGCCAACTGGGTTGTGGCGGTCAGATAGGCAGTGACTCGGCAGTGAAAAAAAAAGACTCAAAAATTTTGCAAAAAGGTTGTTATTGAAGCTTGTTTCCCTTTATTTTCTTATCTTCCATTTGCACCAAAGAATTTAATAAAAATCCCCTTTATTCCGTGCAGACGCTAATTATATGACTACAGTATAAAGATAGTAAACAATAATATTACCTAATAAATTATAAACTTTATACAGATTCAAAATTTGGCGAACGCTCTTCTAAACCTACAAGGCAACGAAGCTGCGACTGTGATCGTAGTGGACTGGCGAGGCGGGTCCCAGCCTCCTTATGGTCAAGCCGTGGCCAATATCAGGCTGATTGGCGTCATGACTGCGCATCTGATACATAATATTTATGTAAGTAAACTAAAACGCTACAAGCTTTTATTGCAAGAGAGTTTTTGCTAGACAAATGAGCGATTATACTTGCTCGTTAGCCCGTATTCTATTCAGGTGTTTGAATGACGTTACTCAAATTCGGACACCCATATGCATTTATTACACTTGTCATCGCAATGGAATACGAGCAAACGACTACGAGAAGTTTGAATGACGTCGAGTAGCTGTGCTAGCCGAAATGAAAAAAAATTGTCGTCAGGTATCTGAATTCGGTACCCGAAAAGTTCAAGCCGGACGAGATTGTCCATTGACGGGCGTACTCGACCAAGTGTAATTGCACCAAAAGCCTGTAGTGCTCAGCAAAACTGCAAATTCGAGTTTTGTAGTGGGTATTTATTATTCTTAAACTGTACTTGGACATCTACTGTAGGAAAAATTAGAACTTTTTCTCATACAGTGTGCTTTGCTACATACGTAGCAATACTGTTACACCACTGGTTATTGTATACGAACTCTTCTACAATTCATCGTTTCTGTTACAGGAGGCCTTGGGGTTGCAGAATATAGACAACTTCCACTTCATCGGCCACTCTTTGGGAGCGCATTTAGGCGGATACTGTGGACATGCATTACAAAAGGTAAAAGTTACGCCAAGCTAACCAATAAAAGTTCGATGAAACCTGCACGCACAGATTGCGGACCAGATGTGGACACCGGACACTGACAGATACTTCAGTACATTATCTGTCTGAGTCCAGTCCATGGGGTCTACTCTCGAAGCACGAAACCCGCAGTTTCGACCAAAGTTACGGGCGATTCCTGCTTGAGGGATACGATAAGTTAGGGGCCTGAACTAAAAATGAATGACAACACGATTGGACAGTTGCCCGTACTCCAGATGTGCTTTCAAAATTCATAAAACTGAAAATAATAGAGAGGGTATATTTCGGTGGTTCTACCCAAGTAACAAATTTTGGTACTATAAAAGTCCTGAGAACGTTTTAGGACGTGTTAACTAGTGTTCATGATTAGTACTATTATGGTGTTGTAAACGTTCTAAGAACCCCAAAAAGGCCCTAGTTTTATCACTGATTTATTCTATAATCATTGCTTATAGGCTCTCACGGGGATAAATCAGCTCTAAAAAAGTTCTGTTTGCAACGTTTATGTCACAAATTTGCAGTATAAAAGTAACCAAAACATGTTTATAGTGCTATTTTGCACCGTGAATGATTCCAGTGATCTTTTGTATCATACTTGTTCGCCAGTTCCCCAAGAAAACAAAATATATCAATATAAGTTATGCTTTATGTCTTTAGCCCTTTTTACTAACGTAACATGTTATAATAATGGTATACTACAAAACATTCATGCACCGTAACTGCCATAACTTGTACTTGCGAAAATAATGGTATCGGTAGAATCAGTATGCTGATTTCAAATTTGGCAATGCGCCTTCATAATTTTCGAATTTTAATTAAAATTAATTAATTAAAATCAGGACTTGTGCCGATTATGGCTGCTCTAGTACACATTGGCTCCGCCCGTACCGATTATGTGCTATCAGCAGCTGAAAACAGCAGCCATATTTTAACCGAAAACGCTTAGTCTCTATAAAAGTAACACATTTTACCTATAGAGATATTTAGAATTTAAGATATTTAGCAACTGCATCATGAGTCGCTATGGTACTATTTTGTACTATAGATGACTTTTCATTACTTTTTCAGAACTAACCCCATAGCGATGTTGAGAGAGCTTTTAAAAACCTAAAAGGTTACGTAATGGTTTTGCAAGGTACTTTTATAGTGCAGATTGATTCTGTAATAGTGTTTTCGATACTGCTACAATACTAGTACTGTAAAAGTTATTTTGACGCATTATTAGTGCAAAATAGATACATACATAAAAGTGTCAATAAGGTCGCCTATAGTACTAAATAGTACCATATTTTTTTCATATCTATTACAGTGCAACACTTTAATCATTCTTTTGTATGATCCTAAGCGTTCTAAGAACTAAATTATAGAACCTAAATGCTCTTTAATCTTCTAGAACCAAAACACTATGTTAAAAACCTTTATAGTACAAGCAGCCACAGTAGTTACCATTATAGGCCTACTATATCACTGTTTGGAGATAAAACCCCTTGGTTAAAGAAGCTTTTGCTACTTGGGTAGCTACTTTCGGACGGGCCCGTATCTTCGCTGACGGACTTGAGAGAGTAGACCAGAGCCGCGTCCAAAGTTTGTCCGTTCCGGTTAACTTCTTAAATGTTTTTTAGGCTGTTCTAATTGTAATATTATTTTGTTTACCTTTCAGAGATTCTACTTAAAATTGGGAAGGATAACAGGCTTGGACCCTGCAGCTCCTTACTTTAGTAAGACAGTAACTCTAGTGCGTCTCGACCGCTCGGACGCTAAATATGTGGACATCATTCACAGTAACGCAATACCGCTGTACCTCTCAGGTAAATAAGTTTGCTCCTAATCACCATTTATTGGACACTAGCTGACCCGCGCAACTTCCTCTGCGTCCCATTTTCCCCGTTTTTGGAACTAAAACTAAAATTTTTCATTGATGCTCCGCTCCTGTCGGTGCCCGGTGGTAGCGTTATGTTATAACCTTAGCCTTGCTCGATAAATGGGCTATCCAACACTACAAGAATTTCTCAATTCGAACCAGTAGTTCCCGAGATTAGCACGTTTAACCAAACAAACAAACTTTAGCTTTATAACATTTCTATCGATGCTGTTTGAGCAAATCTCTTCATTCTTCTGTGTGATAGGCAACATTCCTTGGTAGTCGTGTTTTCAGTTCCTGAAACAGATATTAAGAAAATCTGTACAGCTGGTTTAAGTCCATCCTTTGGACGAAAAGTGATATACTGATGTGCTTTAATAATGAATATCAAATGTATTGATGACACCGTCGTAAAAAGAGTTGATGAAATTAGATTAAAAAAAGTATTAATAATAAAATTACTATGCAGCATTTTGTTATAGACAGAATGATTCAAGAGGATTATTTATATATATAATGTATCCCTGAAAAACACATTAAAATTTTCACACGTACGAAAGCAGCAGCTACCATTTAGGTTTTGATATCACATATCTTGTTTACAGGTTTCGGTATATCTGAGCCAATTGGCCACGTTGACTTCTATCCTAACGGAGGGTCAACCCAGCCAGGCTGCACGCAAGCGGATTCTCCAAACGGCGTGTCAACAAACCTGTCGTACCAACAACTCGTCAAGTACGTGGGATGCAACCATGAGAGGAGTTACGAGTTCTTTATTGAAAGTGTGGATCCAACTTGTCCCTTTCTGGCTGTGCAGTGCGAGTCTTATGACGTGAGTATTGATTTGGCACTATTATCGACTGTAAGATCATTACTTGTCTTGGGGTATCGTATTAAACAGTACTAACTGGGTTGTGGAGGTCAGATAGGGAGTCGTTCGGTGTAAAACACTGGTATTCAGCTGCATCCGGTTAGACTGGAAGCTGACCCCAAAATAGTTGGGAAAAGGTTAGGCAGATGACCGACAAGTAAGATCATTCAACTCGGTGTTCTTAAGTCCACTGCTAGACATAGGGCTCCCAAGCTGCGGCACAACCCCTGTGTGCCTTCGCCTTGCGGACTCAGTCTGACACAGCCACCAATAAGATGCGACGTCATAACTTCTTCTTAGAGCTACAAGCTCTGTCGACACGCGTCTTGTTGTTACGGCGACACATCAAGCCATACATGTCCAGTATAACATGGCCCCGCTTTGTTTAGATTTCCCGTACAATGAGAGATCCGCATAAACTGGTTTTGTATAGCTCGAGGCTCGAGGACGTAAACGGAGGCTCCGTTGCAAAATATAGGGAGACTGGTTTTGGTAATTACTGACCGATACCTAAACACGTAATTCTGCTCATGATAACAAACAACTTTCCCTAAGAAACTTTTTTTTACTAATTTACTTTTATCACAAAACACACAGCCGTCTGAGCATAAAAAAAAAGTTTCTTACGGAAAGTTGTTCGTTATCATGATAACAATCAAGTTTTTAGGTATTGGCCACTAATTACCGGTCGCCCTATATTTAGGACGTCACGAAACCCGTATGTTTATCTTAGACCTGCAATGAAGGAGAGATCGCGAGGATGTTTTTGTCATTTTTCTGAATCCATTAATACGGAACGAGGTAGCGTTTAGATCGTGCCTTCTTTGTACATGAAGCCTTTGCCTTTTATGCCCTATTTGGTTTCTTAACCTGCCGTTTATTTGTACCAAGAACCCTCTAAAGCTAAGTGGGGACGAGCCTAAGTCGTCAGAACTTAATCTAAAAGGATGTTTCATATGTTTTTGCTCGAATTGTGGAAGAGCCAAAGTCAAACAATAGCCAAAACCAATAGCCCTGAAGCTATGGTGCCATAATAAAACAAGCTTAGACGAATAAGTCCTATCCGCCTACTACTTCACAATATAATATCCTTTGCCTGCACACGTGAGGTCGTCTAGGCCAGCCAATGTTCTGTAAATAAATAACCGTAGAGGCCAATTGAGATCAGATAAAAGCGAAATACGCCTTAATTCTTGTTATCTTAACTAGTGAAAAAAACATTGTTATGTCACGTTGTTGTTTGACGTCACGTTTTTTTTGGGTAAGCCGGATATCGTTTTACAAATTAATTATTAAATTGTGCAATAAAAACATTATTTGAGATAAGATTAAAGAGGCTCGCCCCCTATTAATTGGCTTTAGAAGTTACTGACTAAATGTGGATCATATACACTTCTGCCTATCCTATATACCCAACGGGTCAAACGGGACTATATTACTGAGACTTCGCTATCCGTCCGTCCGAACGTCCGTCTGTCACAGGCTGTATCTCATGAACCGTGATACGTAGCCTGTTGAAATTTTACAGAATATGTATTTCTGTTGATGCTATAACTACAAATACTAAACACAGAATAAAATAAATGTTCAAGGGGGCTCCCAAACAAAAAACATTTTTTTGCTCGTTTTTATAAATAATAGTAAGAAACCCTTAGTGCGCGAGTCCGACTCGCACTTGGCCGGTTTTTTTTTAATTAAGCAGCTTTGATTCAGTAGTTTCTACTATTTAACGATCTGTCTCCAGTTAAACAAAACCATTTTTTTTCAGGCCTTTGTTGCTGGCAAGTGCACAAGCTGTGACAAGCATCACTATTGTATACCGATGGGTTACCACTCGTACAATAAATACAAACTGTTACAAGCGGGCGGTCTCGTCGATACCAACTCGAATATTGCGCTGTATGCTCTGACAGGCAATGCTAAGCCTTATTGCAGTAAGTCGATTTCTTTTTAAATGTGTTCGCCAATTACAATAAGTTAAATTGAAAATTTAAGAAACCTCCGACAAAAAAAAAACTTAAAAACAAAAAATAAAATCCAAGCGTCGTAGCGTCGGGGGTCCGCCTTGTTTTGTGCTTGTGCATTAGAGGGTTTATTTTTCATTATTTTTAAACTTATATTATTTTTTCTGAGCCTTGACTGTCCCACTCCTGGGCATAGGCCTCCCTCCATCCTTTCCAATTTTCTCAACACTCCAAAATTAACAAAACAAGGATTTTTTTTTTAAATCTTTGAAAATCCCGAACTTTGATTGGGGAGGAGGTGGTGCAGCCGCCACCCCCTGGCAATGCGCATTGTGACAAGTGACAAGATTTCAAATTGCAAATCGACTAGACCTGTGGAAGTGGTTTAAATCCCTTCATCAACTAGAAAAGAGGTCATGATCATCAAATGGCTGAGCAGATTTTCTCGAACCATGGCTAAGCACACTTTCGATTAAAATATCTTTCAAACGAAACCAATTTTATCAAAATCGGTTCATCCGTTTAGGGGCTACGATGCCACAGACAGACACACAGATACATACATCAAACTTATGACACCCGTCTTTTTTGGTCGGGGGTTAAAAACAACTGACGATCGCAATTGATCCAAATAGGCTTGCTTGCCGCCTATTATGGGTTGAGACCCATACCCCTACCTCATTACTGAAATGTGGGTGCGCCCATGCCAAATCTAACTTTTCGGGAAGAGCAGGCGAGATGTTATACGTACTGTTGATGTGTCTCCGTGCGTACTAACAATTTACTTATTCAACGTTGCAGGGGTACATTACGAGGTGGTACTGAAAGTGGCAAACACGTCAGCGAGCATCACTCACGGCCCGGAATCAGGAAGGCTATCGTTAACATTAGTCGACAGAAACAACAATAAGAGCGATCACATGTTCTTGACGGACGAGCAGTAAGTTAAAAATTTTAACCGTCCCCTATAACCATTTTCAATGTTTAACATACTGAGTAATTTAAAATCTCAGACGGCAGCGATTCCCCTGTATAATACTGTAGGTGCGATTGGTTTCACTCTGTAGCAGCCGGCCTAGCATGACCGCCGTAGAAACGGGCTATGTCTACGGAAGAATCGACAATTTGACAGATCTTTCTATCGTTCGAAGCATGGCGATATTAAGAATGTAGAAAAGAAATGTTTCTTTTCTTCAGTCGACACAAGTCTACAACGTCGAGCATGACGACCATATTTTCTCTTCTTTTGACATTTGGGGGTAGAAACATTACTTCTGACAAATGTCAAATTAGTCTTATTAAAAACTAAATACGAGAAATACGTTTCGTGGTTGCGTTGAGTTACGTTCAAAAGGTTGAAATGTTATGTACAAAATATTTAGGTTTAATTTCGCGAAAAAGCTCCAGGCCTGGATCCAGGATGCAGCAACACCATCCCGCCCGCGAAAAATGAAAAACTCGTGCAATTGGCAACTTTTTTTTGTTAACTAAACGTAATAATATTCAGGGAATATAAACATCACGTGCTACGTCCGCGTTTCTATGGAAAGAATTTCTGTCTATGTCTTCGTAGAAAAACGCGAGTCGACGGGGCGCGCCATGCTCGGCCAGAAGAAATGTCAAGTTGTATAGAAAAGATTTCTTGTCGTTTCTTGGTAGAATAGAGATAGAACGGTCATGCTAGGGGTGCAGAAATAAATTGCCTCGTCAGTCTAGTCACTTGACTTGATTGCCAACGGTCGCGCTTGTGCCACTACACTCTAGTGGCACAAGCGCGACCGTTGGCAATGAGGTACGACTTTTTCCATAAAGAATTTCTTAGTAACAATCTCGAGGCTGGAGTTGTGCCCGGTTGATGGCAATAGGCTCCCCCTTATTTCATGGGACTTAAACATACTGGCGAAATGTGGGTATATTATTAGGTACACCTCTGCCTAACTCTGGGGATTACAGGCGTGATGTTAAGTTATAAATAAACTGCCAAAATTTTTGCTAGCGTCATCTATGATGCATGCATCTATGATGAATGAAGAACTAAAAAGCATCGTCGCAAAATTAAGATTATCCTGTTGGGCAGAAGCCCACCAGATAATTAAAGACGTGTTTGTGGGATTCTCCCTTTTCAATGGAGTATTCAGGAACTTTACACACGGTTCCTCATACTCCTAAAACTCCGTAACCGCAAATCTTCTTACCAGCCAGGGTTTTATTGACATTCCTTTAAATTTGAAGTAGCATTCGGCGGTGAAAGAGCTGCGATTGGCTTGAAGAACAAACGTAAATACCTAGTCGTCGGTAGTTCCGCATTTATATGATTTCGTATCTTATGCGTTTCGGGTCATTTGATTTCTGAGTAAACTTGATAATCAAAATTATGTTTATAATTATGAAACAGTTGAACCGTGCGAAAATTATTTAAATCTTTATCGTGATTCTTGAAATGAAAACGACATACGTGTGTAGTAGGTATTTTTTTTTTGGGTTCCACATCTCAAAATAATAAGGAAAAACGGGACCCGTATAGGATCATTTCGGTTTCCGTCTGTCTATCCGTCAGATTGTCATAACCTTGTTTAGTGTTCCGTACCCAAAGGGTCAAACGGAACCCTGTTATTTAGGGTTCCGTACCCAAATGGTCAAACGGAACCCTATTACTGAGAGTTCGCTGTCCGTCCGTCCGTCCGTCCGTCCGTCCGTCCGTCCGTCCGTCCGTCCGTCCGTCCGTCCGTCTGTCACCAGGCTGTATCTCATGAACCGCCAGTTGAAATTTCTACAGATTATGTATGTCTGTTGATGCTATAACAACAAATACTAAAAACAGAATAACATAGATATTTAAGGGGGCTCCCATACAAAAAATTTTTTGCTCGCTTTTATAAATAATGGTACGGAACCCTTCGTGCGCGAGTCCGACTCGCACTTGGCCGGTTTTTTCTCAGGAGCGCATGGAGGCACCAACTTGAAGTTATTTTTTTTCATGCTTCTTATTCGACGCTATAAAATTAAAAAAACATGGCCATTTATGTGCCTACACGCAAGTAAAATATACATCAAAACGTAAATAGAAAAGTTTGAAAATAGTTACTTTTTGGTTATAAGTCATTCTTAATATTTATCGTGGTTTGTTTTTAAATATATGAAATGCGTCAAGAATTTAAGGAAAAAAATGATTGTACCTATTTAGTGCACTTAATATTGATTATTGAAAACAATACAGTAGGTTTAATATCATCATTAAAACTACAGTGTCAAACCGCAAGTAAAATGTATACAAATTCGCCTTATTGGTTCGTACGATGATCGTATAATATATTCCCGATCGAACATCGGCCACGGCAGCCAATCTCAACGGTGAATAGCCAAGTATGGGGGAGGTATTATAAAGGGTGTATAACACCTCTTAACGAAGCCACTGGTTCACTGGTTCTCCCTGTCATTGCGATATTTTTTTTGTTCTACACCATACCTGGGATCCTTCTAGTTACGGAGATATTAGGGGTCAAAGTTCTAACTTTTTGACAAGTATTTTTAAAGTGAAACTTTTATTACATCGTCTCAAACTTTTTCGTCTGTGTGTTGCATGTCGCGTGACGCTGATGGTCAGCCGCGGAGTAGGGATAAAGTTTCACTTTTACCGTGGTTTCATAAAACCACACAATACTTTTTTTTAAATACAAGTTTTTAATGTAAGATTTTTACTTTAAACACCTCCACGACCCCCGTACTATTCAATCCGTCCATCACACAATGTTTTGAGTGCGTTACATTGAGTTCTACCACAAAACATGATTTTACACCCCCCAAAAAAAAGTCGTTTCCCAGCAATAATTTTTGCGTAAAGTTACTTAGTTTCATGTACAGAACGCTTGGTTGACGGCTTCGTGATGAGGTGATTTACACGGTGTATAGTGCACAAGTGCATAAACACAGGTGCTCTCTTTGTTCCTTGACTTTCATAGTCCGATGCTGCCTGTTTTACTTGCTTTCAACGGCATAGAAGTGTCACTTATGTTCCAAATCCCGGTCTGCTGCTAAGTAATTCCTTATGTAAAAACCCAATATCACTTTGCCGACCAGAAATCGAACGCGCACTCAAAATTAGCGCTTGTGACCACGAGACCAACGGGGCCTTTGATATTACCAACAATCTCTTAAAATCGATCAGTGCCTAAGCTAGTATATAAAAACAAAATACTTTTGGTTTACCAAAGAAAAGATGGATGGATGGTGTGACTAATGATATTATGACAGAGAAAGGAGTAAATAATGCCATGATGTCTGACAGGGCACAATGGAAGAAGAAAAGGCGTTGCGCCGACCCCAAGTACAGTGGCCAATTGAATAAAGAAGATGAGGATTTATTTTTCATTACAGAAAGTTCTATAAGCCTGGTGTGTTGGAAACCAAAATGGTAGCAGTGAAAGATAATGGCCACCCGCCTATTTTTGTAATCGTCGAGTGGAAGTATGAGACGAATTTGTTCAACCCCATGACTTGGAGGCTGTTGAAGAGTTCAAGCATTTATGTCGAGTACATAAAGTTATCATCGATTGAATATAATACTGAGTAAGTATTATTATATTGTAGACCGTAGTATACCAGTACAGTCCTGGTGCTGTAAATCATTGCGTTGACGCCCGTAGATACTCGTATACATGTCGTTTCAATTTCAAATAAGAATAGGATTTATTTGAAACGAAATGTAGTTAGCAAGCCTCTCTTTTTGGTATCCACTTTTTGCGTCACAAACTTTTCTTATTTGAGTCGGGTGATTGCTATATTATAGAAACACTACTTCCTTTCTATAATTTGTAATTTTTTTCAGCATAACGGTGTGCCCAAAGCGAAACAAGCCGGTCGTCGCCAATCTGGCTACAATAATGAAACCAAAATATTGTAAATTCAGAAAGTAACTTATGATATTCCTGGCTTCAAATGAAAATAATTCGGACAACGCTCTTGAAACAATGTAAAATGTCTACAAAAAGTATTCTTTTAGTATTTTAATGTTTACTGTTACTCTAGTATATCTAAGGATTTTCAAATAAGCTCTAAAGTAATGTTATATTATAACAGCTGTACATAGGAATAATGGTTTACACAGAAACTGTTGGTAAACCTATAATAAATAAATAGGGAATAGGTACTATTTTTGTAAAACGAATTTAGTGTAAATAAATATATTATATTATGTTATTCGCAATTATATTGTTTTCATTGTATGCATGTCTAAAACAGGATAACCTTCTGACTGCTTTGCCTCAAGTAAGCAACGAAAGACTATTATAACCCTCCTTTTAGGCTTCGCCGCAGTCAGGTAGAAATTGTGTGGACGATACATTTTCTGCCGAAAGCTGCTTCGACTACAGGCGGCGCGCCGTATCCAGCTGTTTAAATGAGAGTACCGTCACGAGCGAGGTCGAGTCGCGGCGGAGTCGAGACGCAGGCAGGTCGGGTTGCAAATGTGCCCGCAGTCGCCGCCGCCGCCGCCGCAGTCGCGCTGCCGCGACTGCGGCGCCGATTTCTCATTTTCGTAATGTTTTATGCATAGCTAGGTATCTAAAGAGGAGAACGCTTAGGCTGATGACAGACGGACCGCATTTCAACTGCAATCTAACCGCAAATTGCAGTTCGGATGCAGTTTGAATGCAGTTGACACGACTGCAATAGAACTGCAAACCAACCGTGCAGTTCGATTGCAGTCGGTGTGCAGTTCACACGATTGTATTTCGCAAATAGTGGCCCATGCTTTGTTTTTTTCGTGTGATCTGCACACCGACTGCAATCGGACTGCACGTTTGGTTTGCAGTTCTATTGTAGTCGTACGTAGTCACAAATATCTTGTAATACTGGCAGTATTACAAGATTTGTGACTAGTTAGAACTAGGTACGCAAGATGGCGTGCAAACAGTCATGCATTCGACTCTTCGGTGTGACCAGCCTTCGCTCAATTTCCATGAGTAGAATATCCTCGATAAACTTATGTAATAAAAATAATACAACAAGAAAACAACAAAATATTATTTTAGAAGCTCAATAAAATAACGAGAGTGATTGCGTGGCACTCGAACGCATGCGTGTAGTATTACGAAGTTTCACTTCTTCCGCGCGGAGGGACTCCACGCACTATTTTTTTTATTATACGTATCGATTGCCGGATCGCATTGCCGGGCTGGCCGTCGGCCCAGCCACCGGCTTTGTTGCGATTGTCGCACATAAAGCCGGCGGCATTTTGCCGGCCAGGCTGCCGTGCCTCGCCGGTAGTCACGGCTTTTGATGAGAGTGGTGTCGTATTCGTAGGGGTTTGTATCTGAATGACTACATATTTGTGGAGAAACTGTGAACAGAGTATCTAAAGAAAAATATGAATCTCTTGTTGCCAAGTATCTCAAAGCTATTGTTAACTGAACTTGAGCTGCTATAGTACTTCTCCAATTTATTAGTGTTTGCTTTCGATATTATGGGTCCAGTTAAGTATAATAGTGTTTCTTAAATCTTCATCTCTTAACTACCACGGTTTTTAAAGTGAAACTTTTATTACATCGTCTCAAACTTTTTCGTCTGTGTGTTGCATGTCGCGTGACGCTGACGGTCGGCCGCGGAGTAAGTGAAAGGCGCTCTGACGAGCGCTTTTCACTTTATCCCTACTCCGCGCTATAGTGTGAAAAAAAGTTTCACTTTTACCGTGGTTTCATAAAACCTCACAATCCTTTTTTCGGATGGGTAATCATCAAATGACTCCTCCCGCTCTGGGCGGAGCAGAAGGGAGTGTCAGACTTGTACTGATTAAAACCAATCCATGTTCCTTCTTAGCCCTTTGTGTTCCAGGGCCACGGTATCTCTTTCGAACAGTCCCGCAGCCCTGGCAGGCATCGACCCTCTCGGATCCCTTCCGATTTGCTGACTAATATAATATTAATTTCTTATTACGGCAGCTACATCGAATTCGAGAGCGAACATGGTGGGCCACGGTATCTCTTTCGAACAGTCCCGCAGCCCTGGCAGGCATCGACCCTCTCGGATCCCTTCCGATTTGCTGACTAATATAATATTAATTTCTTATTACGGCAAACACATCGAATTCGAGAGCGAACATGGTGTTTTGGAACGTTTTCCATACTGACAAAGCATCAAAATTCATAATGTCGAAAATGTAAACAAAATATTTTTTACTATAAATAACATTTGTAACGGGATATTTACCATGTTGTCTATTTATTCTGTCAAAGTTGAAACACAAAAAAAATATTTTTTTTCACAGACATTTCTAACTTTTTAATATCGGCTCTTAACCAAGGAACTAGAATGGATTTTGAACTTTTAGGGTTATTAAGTGAGAGTGACATGATTTTTTGGACTGGACTTGGTATTGAGCAATTTAATGTAGTTGTAGAAGAAACTTCTTCACTGAGCCAAGTGGCTAACCATCCTCGTACTGTACTTGGTATTTATTTGTCCAAACTTCGTACAGATGAGTCCAATGAACGATTGGCGAGCCTATTTAATATGGCACTCAGACCTCTGGAAAAGAAACTGGCACTAGCCAGAGAACATCTGACTGGAGATTTTGTCAATATACATTTAGGCATGGACAACATAACTAGAGAAAATATGTTACAAAGGAATTTACTTTTACCAAAGGGTATTTATGGCAATGACGACAAAAAGCGATAATTATCTGTAATGGGACGTACATCTATAAGTATTGAAAAAAACAGTAATTTTCTCTTCCAGAGGCTATTATATAGCCATCATAAGTTCCAAAATCTTTTAAAACCATGTTTAATAGTTAGTAGTGACGGTTACATTATATGTAAGTAGATGTTCTTGGTCCGTACCCAGCTACAGCAAGTGATGCAACAATAATGCGCAACTTGTATGAGGATGAAAATCACGCTTTTCATTGGTTTTTTGAACCAAATGATGTATTTATATTAGATAGAGGTTTCAGGGACTGTATTATAGATTTATCACTGGGATATGAAGCACATTTTCCTCCTACAAAGGATAGAAATGAAAGTCAGTTGACGACAGAGCAGGCTAATAAATCTAGATTAGTAACAGCAATTCGCTGGGTGGTGGAAGCAGTCAATGGCAAGTTTAAGAATAGATTCAAATTGCTTCGCCATGATTATTTTAATAGAGCGTTGCCACATATTATTATGTTTACGGATTTTAGAATTTCAGCTGCGCTAATTAACGCGTTTTATAGAGTAGTCGTAAATAATAGATTTGCCGGAGACAATTTGCGCATTAATGCTAAGATCAACACCCCGAATCTTTTATTTGACTATGTGAGATTAAAAAATCTCACATAGTCAAATAAAAGATAAATCAACTAAAACACACACCGATAAAGACTTCCCGGTATTAACGGA
The DNA here is from genome assembly GCA_963082945.1 of Cerastis leucographa. Taxonomy (NCBI): domain Eukaryota; kingdom Metazoa; phylum Arthropoda; class Insecta; order Lepidoptera; family Noctuidae; genus Cerastis; species Cerastis leucographa. The sequence continues at coordinate 9,363,941 of OY720385.1, read as the reverse complement.
TGATGATTTAGTACTTCTGTCCCTTGGTTCACATCAGTTGAAACTTGCACGTACATACTCTAGCGAACATTTACGAATTAATGGTCTATATACAATAGAAATATATCGAGAGAATAACCTACCGGACTTGTAACAATGCAATATTCTTGAAAATAACTTGTGGCTGCTTAGAAGCCGAGTCCAATCACGACACATAAAGACAATATTACACTTAGGTATGTGTTAATTAACCGCAATCAAGTGGGGCATAGATGCCATAATGCAATACCTACTACTGTACTTGTCTTACGGGTCGGCGCACGATAGGAAGCGGTGCCCATGTAATATCAATAATATGGTTTTTGGGTCGGGGAAGACTGGATGAATTTCACCGACCAGCACACATTTAGATGACATTATTGTCAAGGGCGGATCCAGCTTTGGCCCCAGGAGGGGGTCACAGAGTCGTGGTCAAGTCAAGAACTTATAATTTAATTTTGAATACAATAGATACAAGTAAAAAGTAGGTATTTTATTAATGTACGTAAGTACTGTACTTGCCTGGCAAAGCCTGGGTCCTGGCCTCGGAGGCTCTCGGGCCCCGACTGGAGGGGCTCTTAAGCCCATGCTTGGAGAGAGGCCAGTTCCCGCTTCGTTGGAAGACGGCGAAACTGGTCCTCATCCGGAAGCCGGGGCGCCCTGCGGACTCTCCGTCCACATACCGGCCCATTGTGTTCCTCGACGAGGTGGGCAAGCTCTTTGAAAGAGTCATTGCTAACGGCCTCGCCGGGCACCATGTGGGGATGGGGCCGGATCTTGCGGAACACCAGTTTGGTTTCCGCAGAGGGCGCTCGACGGTGGACGCCATCATGCGCGTGAGGGCTCTCACGATGGGGGATGCGGTGTCCCGGGGTGGGGTCGTCGTGGCGGTGTCTCTTGACATCGCCAACGCCTTCAACACCATGCCCTGGACCTGCATTAGGTAGGCACTCCGGTATCACCGGGTGCCGACCTACCTTCGTCGCGTGGTCGGGGACTACCTGACGGACAGGGCCGTCATCTACCCCGGTCGCAACGGAGAGTGGAACCGGTGAGAGAAGTTGTGCGGTGTTCCACAGGGATCGGTTCTGGGGCCACCCTTGTGGAACATCGGCTACGACTGGGTGCTGCGCGCCGACCTCCCTAGCGGTGTCAGCGTAGTTTGCTACGCTGACGACACGCTGGTGCTGGCACAAAGGAGGTCGCACGAGGCGGCGGCCGAACTAATGACACGCGGGGTTGCGATAGTCGTGGAGAGAATCTGGCAATTGGGTCTCGAGGTGGCATGGCACAAGTCCGAGGCCATGTGCTTTCATGGGCCTCGGAATGCGCCACCGTCGGGATCCATACTGACGGTAGGAGGAGTTCCCATCGGCGTCGAGTCGACGCTGAAGTACCTAGGGCTTGTCCTCGACAGCCGGTGGAACTTCGTGGAGCACTTCCGACGTTTGGCCCCCAAACTGGAACGGGCAGGGGCTGCGTTCAAGCGGCTCTTGCTGAACTTGGGGGGTCCAAACGCCTCCTGCCTGAGGCTGAACGCGGGGGTCGTGCGGTCCATGGCCCTTTACGGGGCCCCGGTGTGGGCGCGTTCTTTGAGGCGGCGAGCCGCCCATTACCTGAACGCACCCCAGAAGGCGGTAGCGGTAAGGCTGGTCCGGGTGTACCGCACGATCTCCGGCGAGGCGGCGAGCCTCTTGGCCGGATTGCCGCCAGGGGATCTGGAGGCGATAGTACTCGCGCGCCTGCACGAATGGCGCGCGGAGGCACTACGCCGGGGGGAAACTCCGCTGCCGCGGCAAATTGTTGCTCAACGGACAGACCTCCAGCGCGATCTCATGGCGACATGGAGACAGCGACTGTCGCAACCACGTGCAGGGCACGCCACAATAGTGGCTTGTCATAACAGCTAGAGGTATGTCGAGGGGTATGACGCAAAACTCCGCAAAAGTGAAGAGGTGGTACGATTAGGGTTTCCAACAAACAAAATAGAAACAGACAAAATACATATAAGTGCCAGTCCGGTTAGGCGATCTTCAACCATTGAAGATCTTAGCCACGATTTAATTCTGCGCAACGTAGAGAAAGACCTTTCTGCTGTCGCTACACTGACAGGTAGTGTAGCCATAATACATAAAAAATTGTGTGGTCACGACGATACGATTATAAGACATAAGATTTTCTTAGATAAATTCACACGATGAAATCAAGTGTATCGTCGTGACCACACAATTTTTTAGGTTAGGTCAGTAAGCTTAAGGTGCTACCCTAACCCAATGACAGAGAGAGACGATAAATACAACATTCAACACAAGCTATATAGTTACATAAAATCTGTATGGTGACAAAATATATAAATAAAATCATTATGTTCAATTAGTGGTCCACCTAAGTCCTGGAACCAGCTCAGGGGGGGGTCATGACCCCCATGACCCCCCCCCTGGATCCGCCGTTGATTATTGTAGACATATAATTGCCAGTTATTTATGTCGCTGTCAATCATTTTAAGACAGTCTGGAATGCACCTATGTTATATGCAGTGTATATTCCTATAAAATTGAAGTGTCTGTTTGTAATATTAAAATAACCGCTTTTCACTACATGCATATGAATATAATATACTGTACATATATACCAAAATAACATTTTTTACAATTTTTGTCTGTCTGCCTGTGTGTTTGTTCCGGAAAATCTCTGGAACGGCTGAACCGACAAGACTTTCACTGGCAGATAGCTGATGTAATAAGGAGTAACTTAGGCTACTTCTGTTTTAGAAAAATCTAAAATTATTATAAATCTAAATAACTTTTTTTGTTAAATTCCACGCGGACGAAGTCGCGGGCACAGCTAGTTCAAACTAAATGTTAATCAATACACGAATAAACATGTTGTTTTATTTTTGTTTATAATAATAAGTTCAGTTCCTCGCTAGAAGCTACCAATAAATATATTTTTTGATGTTTGAAATCACCTTGTTGGCGCTCGATTTCGGGTTGGCTCCCATAATAACAATTAAATAATACCCCAAAATCATTCTTTTGGAGTAGGTTTCATTAATGTTGAGGATTTGGTCCAGTCTCCATACAAATTTGCCCATGGTCCTTTCGTAATAAAAGATAAAACTAGTTCAGTTTCGGGTAGCCTTTTCTTTTTCATATTTCTTTTTATATAATGTCGTTTCTGGCACACGATCGCCGGCCGCTGCCGCGGCACCGCGTAGGAGGTCACAGTTCTACCATAACCTAACCTAACCATTTTTCTTTTAAGTAATAACTAACCCCGGTATACCTACGGTACATATAATACTAAGAAACTCGGTATGTAATTATGGTCACCCATCCACGGACCAACCTCGGCAAGCACGGCTTAACCTTAAAGATCGACCCGGGCGGCTGTTATTATTTAGCCACGAGCTAACATTTTTACAATTTTTGTCTGTCTGTCTGTCTGTTCCGGCTAATCTCTGGAACGGCTGGACGATTTTGACGGGGACTTTCACTGGCTGATAGCTGATGTAGTAAGGAGTAACTTAGACCACTTCTATTTTACAAAAATTCTAGTAATTAATAGTTATTTATAAAAACGATCAAAAAATCACTTTTTGTATGGGAGCCCCCTATATTTATTTTATTGTGTTTAGTATTTGTTTTTATAGCGGCAACAGAAATACATAATCTGTAGAAATTTCAACTGGCTAGCAATCACGGTTCATGAGATACAGCCTGGTGACAGACGGACGGACGGACGGACAGCGAAGTCTCAGTAATAGGATCCCGTTTGATCCTTTGGGTACGGAACCCTAAAAAGGGGATTAGTTAACCTAATGAACGAATTAGTACAATGAATAACATAATTTATGTGTGCGTATTGTGTTTTTTTTTATTATAATAGCGCTAAGCTGCTAACTGTTTTTAGCTATGACCCGCTTGAACCTCACGGCTTCGACTAACGAGGTGTAGGTCGTGAGTTCAAACCACTTTAGTTCGTGTAATGGGTTTGAATATTTTAGTATGGATGGAGCCTTCAGCCTGGCCTGCCTATAGGTACCTACTATTTACTATTTTATTTTCAAAATAGCAGTCACGCATCAAACCTGTATTATTTATACCTGTATTACTTTTTTGGCACTTTTTAGTGTTTTTTTTTTTTAACCTTTTTTGTTGCCGTATCTCACGTAAATCCTAGTCAAGTATCAATTTTACATTGTTACTAGACAATATTATAGTATAGGCTTCAGCCATAGCATTTCACAGCTTTTTCAGCCCAGGCAGAGACACCAGCAGGTCAAGTTACCCGAAACTGTCAAATCCCAATAAACCTTGAATCGTATCGTTTAAGAATAAGGTTGAAAATCTCTTAAAGAAATTTGACAGATTGTTGTAGCTTGATGTGCTCTGCTAGCGTCTGTACCTTTAGAAGCCATCGCCTTCACATATAAAGCACATAAGTCTTGCAAGACCAGTCTTTATAAACGGTCGCAATACGTCATGCCTCTTGTCTCTTATTTTTTTGTCGATTGTTCAAGAATTGTTAAATTAACTTTACTAGATAGTCGATTCATGATGACAACACTAGTAGTTATCTGTTTGACACTTGCTGGCTGACATTTCAGTCAGTGAGTGACATTACGTTACGGATGTTGATGCCGTTGTGTTATTGAATTCGTAATCATAATTCGACTCAATACGTAACACATAATATTTCGTTATATCATCACAGTCCGCCATCATAACCATATTGTAACTGCACTTTGTGCTTATCAGTCTACAGTATGGGCGATAATCGGAAGAAGAAAAAGTTTTACTTTCGTAAACGCAGAAACAAATATTTCTTGGAACCCGGCTTCAGGGGCTTCTTTTGCACGTGTAACTTTAGAGAGAAAGACTGCGTGAAGGAAGTTTACAATCTGCTGAACGAGTATGCTGGGAAGCTGTATCCGGACCTCGGGCTGGAGCAGCAGTCGGTGGTGCCGGAGTCTGCCGCGCCGGAAGACAGGTCAGACAGTGAGTCCGAAGACGAGACTGACATCGGTGATATGCTGAGACGCGAAGTCGATTCCTTGAAAAAAGATTCTCAAAAGTCTCTAAGGCATAAAAGATTCCAGGTGGTAGAAACAGGTGCATCCAACTGTATTTTTGTCAAAACAAATTTACCTAGTCCAGAAGAGCTGACCACGGCCATAATCAAAGATTTGGTGACAACAAGGCTCTCAAAGACACGGCATGTGTTACGTCTGCTTCCAATCATGGCAACCTGTAAGGCCAATTTACCAGATATAATGGAGTGTGCTGGCAAGCTTTTTGATAAGTATTTCCTGAAACAGTCATCTTCTTTTGCCATCATATTCAACAAGCGCTTCAACAGCAGTGTCTGCAGAGACTTGATCATCAAGGAGCTAGCCGAGATGGTTGTCCTGAAGAATGCCAACAATAAAGCTGATTTGAAGAATCCTGGACTCTGTATAATAGTGGAAATTATAAAGGGTATTTGCTTATTAAGCATTGTGGACAATTACTTTACATATAAGAAATATAACTTGAATGAGCTGTCTAAAGACGAAGCATCAAATGATTCCGAGGGTACTCAAGCTAAAAAGTTTAAGGGAAATATAGCCACTCCAGCTGAAGAGAACAATGACACTGAAGTCATCAACTTAGATGTGACTTAGTTAATTTAAATCCTATTGTATTACTGTAACTCACGTTAACAATAAGCTGACCATTAATGTTAAGTCTTTATCTTATATTTCTACTCTACTTAATGTATTTGTAGTCCTATTAAATTTCTAGGTTGTACCTAGAACTTCGATACCAGCTCTTATACCAAAATTTGTCTTATACCTAAATTTTTTCATAAATTATTATAAACCCATATTAAATATACATGTGAAGTAATGTTTGGTTTCTTTAACAATGTGTTGCACCTACTCATTCATAAGGTAGGTATGTTTTTATTCTTGGTTACGTAAAATAAATGAGTCGAGGTCGTGGTTATGTAACTGGGCGTATAACGAGCTGTTAAGTAATTTTATGAGACCTACATAGTAGGTACTGTCGTTACATAATCAACAAGCGACAGGCTGGCGAGGCTAGCCCGGCGGGAAGGCGCGGCGCCGCGGCATGTGCGCGCCGACAACACGTGTTTCTAAAAGTTCGACGATTCATATAAGATTCAATTTAAAAGTGGCAAAAATGATTTAATTCAACTTTTTTATCACATCTTATCTTGTCGAATTCAAAATGAATAAATAACGGTAAAGGCTGGAACTAACGAGTTCAGTTTTGATTTGATGACACTAATAACCCGAATTCCCAACTCGAGTCCAGCTGCTTTACGTAATTTAGGCCATCTGCGATAGATGTCTCTTATTGATAAAAGTTTGTTTTGCAACTAGCACCTAAATGTCAATAAAATATTATTGTTTTGTATTGAAAAAGTAAACACGTCACAAAATTGTCAATACTCATAATAAGTATCATCTGCCATTCATTATGATTTTAAATCAAATTGATTCTACTAGATGTCGCTCCTTGTATAACTTCGTCTGTCGTCGCATGGTTAAGCTTTGGAACTGGGACTGTGGGACACTGGGGTACTACCTACATAAGCTCCATGGACTATTTTACTTCAACTAGTTTTTTCAAAGTTTATTTTTCTTTCCGTAATGATGTGTCGGAACGTGGCAAATCTACCTACGTAGAGGTAAGAAATCGCTAATAATGTATAAATAGGACGGTAAATGGTTGAAATAATTAGGCAGATCTTACAGGAATTTTCTGTATGATCAACAGGACCAAAAATAATCTCTATTTTTATAAATGCGGTTTTGTTTTATTTATATATTCGGATGTTTTTAAAAGATTCTACTAAATACTGTTAATTTTACACAGGTGCAAAGTTTCAGCAGGTCGTGTGGTTTATGATGCGCACTCATGGGTCTAATGATTCTTATCGGTCGGTGACCTTTGTTCAGCCCAGATTGGACGACCCAAAATCCGAAACGTGGTTTCCGCAGCCAACGGCCAATCTACAAGGTAAATAACACGTAAGACGTAGAATTAGACACATTACCGTAGTCCGTAAGCCTGACTTATTTTAGGCATGTTAACAGCCTTGTCGGTGGTTGAAAGCGCGAAAGCAGAGCATGGGGTTCTGAGTTCGATTTAGAAGTCACGCAAAGTGAATCTGGTAGTTTATGTATTTTAAAAGAGCTAATTTTAATCTTCTACGAAAAAAAACCAATAGCTTAGCGATATTATAATGAAGCGGTGTGTAGTGTAGGAGCGTATGTAAATTTGATAATTGTGTAATTGTATGATACCTTCAATGTATAAAATACCATCAGCACTGAACACAGTACTAAGTATAGGTACCATAAAAAAGCAATATAACCAAAACCGACAGAAATGACATTAATTTGGCGTGAAATGATTGGCTTACCGTCTAAAAACGAAAGGAGGATTTAACTCCAGAACGGGTTCTCTATTCTCCCGTGTGAGTTGAACAATACCTTCACAGTGTTATGTTACCTCTAAGTTTGCTTTGCTTTTCAAATTAGAGTGATCCTTATTTTCATAACTATACAGTTGCTGTTAGGTTGCTGGAACAGACAAGTCAATCAAAATTAAAGTGATCTTTATTCTGACAATGTTAAGGTTGTTGTTGCAGTACAGCTGTCAGAGGTAAAAAGACTGAAATAACTGTAGTATGTGCGCGAATTTAATGGGCTATTTTGCACTATTACCCACCTATCTGAACCCAATACGTTATTTGCGTTACGTGACTTATACAGAATGGATGTTCCTTGCACTTTATAATGGGATGGAACTTTCCTCTTCCATACGGGAAATACTTAGGAACCTTTTGCTTTGCTTACGTGATGCAGGTAACATTATAAAACGCCGAAGGTTTTACAGTTTTGCTTGTGTTATAATCAGAAAAGGTAAGCAGGTACCTACATACATTAATGACCTGGCTGGCAACAATCAAGAAGTCATTGAAAAGCTCTTCTCCCAATTAAAGCCTGGCTCCCAATAAAATACTTTTTTTTTGTTGGGCGTAAAGCGATGATGGTTTGTAAGTTGTATCCGACGATGTTGTATGGATTGGTAACCGACGCGAGACGCCAGTGGACATCAGAAATTTTACAACAAAAGGATCTAGATTATATGGTGCCCTATCCATTTGCATAAAATTTTAAGACCTAATATAACTTAGCATAATTTTGTTTGGCATAATTATGTTTTCGCATAATATAATTACGCATAACAGCTTACGCATAATTTTTTTATGCATAATTTCCCTGACCATAATAATGATTAAGCATAAATTAATTAAGCATAAAGTTCTAAAGCATAACTTTTTTATAAGCAAGCATACAGCATGCAAGCAAGCATGCAGCAAACAAGCAAGCATGCAGCATGCAAGCAAGCATACAACATGCAGCAGGCAGGGTTTCTGTCACGGCTCCGGCGCTGCGGGCCTCCGACGGGCCCACGCGTGTTAATCGTCGCAGACGGCTTTCACTCGCCACCCGCTCGCAGCCGCCTGCTCCTCAGCCCGCGAGCCGCCTCGCCCCTACGCGACTACGCGATTTTAAATTACACTCTAGGGGTAGGACAAACAAGACTACGTGGAGTCGGTTTTGCAGCAATTCGGTTCTGTCACTAACTATTGTTGCACAGCATATTAAAATTTTAACCTATTTAGTTTAATTTTTAGGCCTACTAACGTTATGCTAATCAAATTTATGTCAAAACAAATTAGTCTTTCAGATGATTATGCCAACATAAAATGTATGCCTAAAAAAATTATGCCGAAATATTATTATGCCAAAACAAATTGTGCCAAAATCGTTATGCCAAAGTATATTAGGACAAAGAACATTATGCGAAAAGAAGGGATCCCAGATTATTTGTGTCCCATGGAAAGAGCCGCAAAAAAATAATTTGGGGACAGTTCTTGTTCGTGTCGCTGGATCTGGCAAAATTATTTAAAATTTTCAAGGCCGAAAACTTGGCCACTTTCACGGTGTCTGGTGGCAGTGCAGAGGTCAGTTTGACTGCATGTTTTGGGGCACAGAGGTTAGGATAGAAGTGGGTATGGAGGTGGAACATTGTTTACGGCCCAGCTCAGTCTACACATTACTGTCGTTTGATCGAAGAGCAGTGAAGACTTTCCATATCACATTCATTTATTGGGCGGGTCAGTCTACTGTTTTTTTAAGTCTTGTACCTACTACCTACTGTAGTATATTCACACGGAACACCTATACAAACTACTAATTACTTACTTCGTAATCGTAATTAACGTTCAGCAGCTTTACCTCCGTAATTATAATTACCTACGTTGAGAAAAGCTTCCAACCCTATTTTGGTGGCTAATTTTGTAGTTAACACCGAATAAGAAAGACCGTATGTTTAACATTCTGTTCAGTTTCCAAAAAGCATTAGGTTCTGTAAATAAAATTAGCTAGATGCCCACGCCAGTTGCTGGAAGCGTCTCTCTCTCTGTTTGGCCCAATGAGAGTAGATTTGTTTTTAATTTGAAAAGTGCAATGACAGAGTTACACTCCCTCAGTAATTGTTTGTTCTAACAACTGTGGCCAATTAAAAGTTTCCAAGGGCTGCCGCAATTGGAATTGAGCCAAATACTTCTGTAATAAATTGCTGTCCGTGATAAGAATACTCTAACAATATAATTTGTTCTTTCATAGTGTGCGGGCATGAAAAACTTTACGTTGTGGGAGGTAATGAATTCCTGATGTAGAACCGCAGTAAAAAGACCGACCGTAATGGATTGATACCTTCCTAACTTTCTTTTTACTCCGCGGGAACCCGCGTTTATCTTAAGAATGAATTGCATAAATGAAAATCGTAGTCTGCAAGATAAATAAGGCGCCATGGTATCCAAAGTTATTTAATTAATTGACATTAGTCTATCTACGAGCTTTTTTTTAATAATATACCTGATTTTGAAATACACTTAAAGTATTCAGTCATGCTTCTTTCGTAAGTAAAAAAGTTGTCACTGTAGCGTTTGTTCTTAGTGTCCAAATAATTCAGACTATCAAAGTAGATTCAAAGCTGATCGAATTACTAATGACTGAGCTTACTAGCCACAATACCTAAATACATAGCCAAACATACATACCACAAAACATACATAGCCAAAATCCCTTTTTTGCAAATGCAATCAATTAACTCATCCTATTGCAGTTATCTGCTGACTCAACATGTTGCACTTGTCACAATTTTCCCAAAATATATTAATGCTACAGCTTACACAGGTGTTGTTGATTCTCGTCCCGAATCAATAATAAAATGGGTAGGTTCTTTTTATTTTTTGTGTTTTAAACACGGCCCGTTTGATTCACGCGCTAAAACTGCGCTTCCACACAAAAAAAAAAAAAACAATCTCAAACTAAATAATTAACTAGGTACCGTAATTTTAATTGATTATTTATGTATTTTGTGACAGCCTCCTGAATTTTTACGAGGATGCAAAACAACCAAAATCAAAAGTCATTTATTCAAATTAGGCTGATAATCAGCACTTGTTGAATGTCAAAATTACAAGAGACAGTCCCACAAAACGCCTGTCCTTCGCCACTTCCTAGTGTTTTAGCTGGGAAGAAGAAGTGGCGGAACAAACTCCCCAGCAACACATCTGTCGGTTAGGTTAGAAGAACCAGATTCTATACAAAAGTGTTCAAGTTTATATAAACAAGGAATCCATTACATCAAATTACACATGTCACATGTCAGCTAGCACACACCTTTAATAAAATAAAATTTAAAAAAATATACTCTAGAATAAATAAAGCCTCCAGACATAAAGGGCGTGCCCGCTTACACGTGCACACCGACGAATAAAAAAAATAAAGCAAAAAAAAACTATGCGTGAAGTTATATAATATCAGTTAGCTAATTTGGAGAAAGAAAGAACATAAACATTGTCTCGAGTTCTACCCAGCGGCCAACTATTCTTATCGTTTAAGTAGTCGTTAATGGAATAGTAGGCCTTTGAACAAAGGTTAGATTTCACTTTAGCTTTAAACACATTAAATGGCAAGTCTAGAAAGGCAGATGGTAGCTTGTTGTAAAAGGTTATACCAAGCCCTACGAATGAATTATGAACCTTATGAAGCCGGTGAAAGGGAGCATGTAGTTTATGCTTATTTCGAGTGTTTATGTTGTGAATATCACTGTTTTAACAGTACAGATGGATACACCTTGTATATTTTTGAACCAAAATCCTGAAAACAACAGGCAGGTTTTACCTTCAGGTAACGGTCCTATGATGCCCCTGGCGTGGACCAGTTACCTTCAGGAGGCTTTGTTAGTTTGCACAACAAAATACAAAACAAACACGCCCTCGAGCAAAGTTGGAAGCAGTGGCCGTTCCATAAAAATGCAATTATAGCCAGTTGAGCATACCTAAGTCAGGGACCCACGCCGTGCCATCGTGTCGAAGATATCTCCACTTACATTCGAGAGGAGTCTAATTCGAATCATGCGGCAGTGGACATCAGCTAATGACATCCCCTGACGGTCGTTAAGGCCGGCTCCTCGTTTTATTTTTTCCCTTGAGTGACTAAGTCAGCGCGTTTCCTTTTTCAACGGTTTCGCATCCACGACACCAGTGAAAATTTTGCGCAGTAAAATGACGACATTTTTTATGAACTATTTTGTAGATGGCAGATAATTTAGAGCGTTGCATTGCAAGTTTCCTTTGAATAAGATTGTGCATCAATGGGTTCGTTTTAAAAAGTGCACCGTGTTGTCTAAAATTTAAGCTCCTTAGCACGACAACGTAAGAGGTAATGTTCCTTCCTGCAATTCCTAAATGCACCGGAGTTAATCTTGCACCCGCCAGATCCACTTTCCCTCCACAAGGATTGCATTTCTCTTAGATGTAGCTGAGAACCTCCACGACGATGTGTTCACAACGTCGTTACGTGTATTCCCGTTCGTCCCACCGACTTCGTCCCCCTGGTGGGACGAACGGGAATTGAGAAAAATAATATTAAATTTGTTCCCGATCGTCCCACTCGGGATTTTAGTGGGACGAATGGGAATATGTTCTTAGATTAGTGCCATTCGTCCCACTAAATATTTTTGTGCATAAAATGTTAAATCGTTGTTTCGTCGTTTACTTTCAAATTTGTCGTGGATATTATGTGGCTCCTGGTGGGATGCGCCGGCGGTGCCCCGAGTTAACAAAAGAGTGGCGATTACATAGTGTTATTTACGTGAACCCTATTGGTGTACCTGACATTCTCTCCCTTCTATATCATCATCATCAGCCTATAATGTTCCCACTGCTGGGACACAGGCCTCCTCTCTATGCGAGGGAGCGGGCTTTTAATCCACCACGCGAGCCCAGTGCGGGTTGGTAGATGTCACATGTCTTCGAATATTTAGTTCTAGGACATGCCGGTTTGCTACGACTTACTGCTCGTAAGTCGGGGCTGCCACCACTGCGCCACCTTTGCTCTTTCCCTTTAGTATCCTTTGCTTTTTTAAATAAGACCGGTCAGTTTAGTGTTGACAAAATAATGAAACTGCACGAGTGTTAATGTAATTATATATATTCTACACGAATTCTGTGGAAAACTACTGATGTAAGTACATTTTTGTTATAAATATCATTAGATAGCCTACATCCATACTAATATTATGGGAGCCTACCGTTTTGCCGAAAAGATTTTGACAAAATTTCACTACCCAAACAAATTTTAGAAACCTTTTTTTATATCAATGCAATATTTGGAATGATTTTAGTACGCAATTTTTCATTCGGTCAAATTTTTACTTGGCAGAATATTACCAAAGATAATGTCATTAGGGCATTTATTTTATCAAATAATTTATTACAGCAAACAATCTTTAGACAATAAAATTAGGTCAAAAGATTTGCTGACAAAAAATATAAAGGCAAGAATAATTCTTGTCTGAACAAGTCAAATTTATGGTTATTAGGTTATTTATGGAACTTATATAAAAAAAAGATTAGGTTAGGTTACAGGGAGCCGGACACCCGGCGTCACTACTGCCGCACGAGCCGAGCGAGTGCCAGAAACGACTAGACTAAATGGAAAAAAAATATGGAAAAAAAGAAATTATTTTTAGCAGGCTATCGAGAACCGAGCTAGTTAGACGGGGTGAATGATTAAAAGAAAAATGGTTTGGTTAGGTTAGGACTGTGACCTCCCATGCACGAGCCGAGCGAGCGAAGCGAGCGGTACCGCGGGAGCGGCCGGCGAGTGCCAGAAACGACTAGATTATATAGAAAGAAATATGAAAAAGAAAAGGCTACCCGAAACTGAACTAGTTTTATCTTTTATTACGAAAAATGCACCATTGATAGATGTTTGTGATAAATTTAGCTGGAAATGTATATCAGTGCACTGGTAATAGTTAAAATAGAAGTAGAAAATAAAATTAGTAAAATTATGGAGAGTTTTATTTAGTTTTAATGTTTAAGCGTAGGTATGTGTATTATTTTGAAACCTACGTACGCAAAGTTGATTCTGTGATTTTAACTTTGATTTTTATTCCTTAATTAATAAATGACTGATTTTTATTTTAATATTTGTTTTTTTTTTACCTTTAATACAACCGGTATGAAATTATTTGGTGGGACCAATAGAACTAAATAAAAAAAATAATTAATAAATTATTCCCGTTCGTCCCACCAACAAAATTAGAGGGACGATCGGGAAAAAAAATAACGAATTCCCGTTCGTCCCACTAGGGGGGCGAAGTCGGTGGGACGAACGGGAATACACGCGTCGTTAAGGCAAAAGCTACAGTATCGCAAGCATTGTTTGAAGGGATTGCTTTGAAACAGATAAGAAGCTAGTCAAAGGTCCTGAAACACATACCAAGATAGAATAACGTACCTATCCAAATATAATTCGTCTTTGTTAAGCTGTCTTACAGTTGATGTATTGGACTTGAAGTAATAGGTACTATGTAGATCAAGTTTTGGTCTTACACAACGGAGCAACGACGGAGCAACCGCCTGATCTCCTCTACTTAAGCGCAAGTAAGTAAGTCTAAAGTACTTAGTTACCAATAGGTAACTCCTAATAAGGAGTTCTCATTTTTGTACACTGTTTCCCATTCATCGTACATAGCAACTTTCATAATCGTTTCTTGCTATATCCAAAGGATGAGATCCAATTTCCGTCTTTAGGCACGAACTTAGTGTTCACACGGTATACGGAAATCGGATCTCCAAACAGGGGGTTCTTTTGGCGATATCTTTGTTTTTTTTTTACGTAAGACTTTTTGTGTAAGTATATATATGTTTCAATGGCTCCGGATTCGAAGGTTCGAGAGGAAAGGGACTCGTTTTTTGTAACCACACAAAAAAAAAATCTCTAAGAACTCGATTTGGTTCATTCAATAGGGAGAGAGTTTCCATCCAGTGTATGAACTAAACTTAAGCTTGCGCCCGGTCTGGCAGCGTTGGAATAACAAGCACAAAACGGACACCGGCAAATCCAACCCAAGTCCCGGATTTGTAACAAAGTACGGCTTATTCCGCTCACTTCTACATAATATGGCCGAAACACTTGGAGCGCAGATGCTTGCTGCAGATTTTCAATGTGGTTTCAATTTCTTAGCGTCGTCTTTTTCCAGATTTGTGTGAGGTAAATAACGTACGTACGATGTAGGTTAAACATGTCAGACACTCGAACATTTTGTTGGAGTAAATTTTGTTTGCGCTTTATTTATTTATTTATTTATTTAACACTTCAAGCACATAGTACAGAGGCGGACTTAATGCCATAGGCATTTTCTACCAGTCAACCTTTGGGTGATGCAGAGATAAGCAGTTTTCGCTTTGGCGTGCACCTACTTTGCTTTTTAATTAGATTATGTGTTTGGTATGTTCATCTGGAAGAAAATATTAATGTTGATCACACTTAAGCATGTAGACCAGATTTGATGCTATACGAGTTCGCTGTACAGAAATTTTGTTGTTTCATTTCACTAAAATTGTGAAAAAGCTAACAACAGCATGTGCTCTGTTTATTTTTAATTTCCAAAAGTGTTCCCAAAAATTACGCGCGAATTGTTCAACAAAATGTGTGAACACTTATGCATACAATTACTTGCGTAGCATGTGTAGTTGTGTACCATTTGCCGTCACTCTGGGAAAAATTAAAAATGCTTTTCGGTAATAACGACGTACCACAATAGGCTGGATGTGAAGCACGTGCAATTTTTCACTATAAAAGTAATATAACCCAATTCAGCGGCTTTACATCGCGACAGCCGGCCGCCAATTACTGGCCGGCAATTTGTCGTGTCAGGCGGACAGCGGCGGCGCGGCGTGCGGGAACATGACACCATCAGGAGGACACCTCTCCACACAGTTACACGATCATGATCCACCGCGATGCCGAAATAAACCGGACTGGACGGTTTGAATTACTTTGTATCTAAAGGTTGTTTAATTGCTATTTCAACTAGTTATCTAAGTTTTGTTTCGGTTTGATAGCGATCAGACTGGCTGTTTTTGATTTAGATTCCACTGATAAACCGTCCGTTTTTGTTAGTTATAATTAAACGGCATGTTTGTTTTTTAAAGAACGATGTGAAAGCTAAATAAATGAATTTGAATCTATTGTATCTCATCAAAACGGTAGTGAAGGCATTGATGTTTATTATGCTTTATGGCTGAAATTGTTCACAAAAATGTAGAGCAGAAGTTTCAAACATTTGTTTTGCCTTTATACAAAATCACCTGGGATATTTAATTATTAATGATTTCATAATGAACGGTGAATATAATAGGAATAAGGTACAAGCGTGATCTGTGGCTCGAGAGTCAAACTGACGGAACAAATTTTTTCACACCTTTAATTTATTTAAAATATCGCAGAAAACCGATTAAAACAACAAAATAATCAAAAGGAAAAAAAACAGTAACTTAAATACACAAAAACCGGATCTGATTAAACAAAAATGAAATATACCTACCTAAGAAAAAAATGAAACGTCATAAACGAGTGTATGTCACCAATGCTGACGAGACGCCAAGCCCGACTAAATGAAGCACACCCATCTCCGGGCTTGTCAGTCGCTGACCTCCGCTGCGCAGCCGCTGGGACGCGCCACATCTGTGGAAGCTGAGGGTCCGGTCGCTGCAGTTGCGTCAAGTTACAGTTACGAGTTTTTCTCCCCACCGTCGACACCATCACCACCACGACGACGAGGAATAGGACGGCCACCAGCGGGCTTGGGACCTCGAGGCCAACAGGCCCCGAACAGGGTTCCCGCTGCCGGTGGAAATGTGTCGCGCATGAAATCGACTCAGTACCATTAATGAGATTGTCATGGGCGCATATTATGGGGCTACTGAGAGGGAAGCAACTTGACTGCGTACCGTGGTCGAATGCTCTCTCTGTTTCAGGTGCTTGAACCAGCTATCAGCGTGTCGGCGTAGCGACTATCGGATCAGGTGCGGGTCATCCAGCGTAACCATATGTTGGATGACACTGTACTTGATCAACTACGACTCGACTCACGGACACTCGTAATTAGTACAAAAAAAATACTGCTTAATTCTTGTGAGAGGTCTGTATTGGTACCTACCCATACGCAGCAGTCGCTCTACTTAAGAATTAAATGACACTCTTTTAATAGAAAATCTGTAAGCATTTCATATTAAAAATAGTCACAAAAGATTTGAGGAGAGTAACAAAAGAAAAACTTACTCCGACCACTCTCCTTGAAACTCGCAAGTTTTATAAGAATGTTGTCGTTATGAAGTTACACAGGACTTTTCTGGAACTAATTCTAGATTTATAAGTGTTATGATTCTTGCCTAAGTAGCTTTGTAATTATATTCTTTTCGGAACTGTCTTAGACTGTGATTTAAACGCAGGAAGAAATAAATCACAAGGGCCATTATATGTATTTAGAATTATGTATGGCTTCAACTATTTATTTTCAGATACCTATCACCTATGCTTATGTTTAAATAAAGTGGTATTTGTTTGTAAGTTTGTACGTAGGTAAGGGGTAAAGTTTGGAACTACTGATCCGATACCGAATATTATTTTTTAAACTGGGAAGTTATATTATTCCCGAATGTCTTAGGCTATACAACAACAAGGTGTAAACTGAGACTTTACGAAGCCGTCAACAAAGCATTCTGTACATCAAACTATGTTATCCTACGCAAAAATCGTTCCATTTTTGAGGGGGGGGGAGGGAAAGAGGCGTTTTACGGTAAAACTCAAAGTAACGCACTCAAAACATTGTGCTGATGAATGCATTGAATAGTAAACGGGTCATAGAGGTATTTAAAGTACAGTTATAACATTAAAAACCGAGTAAGTATTAAAAAAAAAAACTTGAGAATAAGTTGGAACTTTGACGTCCAGTATTTCAGTAAATAGAAGGTTAGGTATGGTCCAGAACAGAAAAAAATATCGCAGTGACGAGGACGGTAAACTGCTTGGTCTATAAGCTTGAAATTGTGAAAAGAATTCCTTTAATAACGTAAGGAAGCAATTCTGGAAAGAAAGTTTGTATTGAAGTTCCTCATTTTTGCAGTTCTTTAAAGAACGATACATTCTATAGGGAACGAGGCTTGCTTTATTAAAGTCTTTCCGTTTACTTCCTTAAAATCAAAGTCAATCAATTCGTTGATTTAATCTTTACTGTATTTCTCGGTTACTTCTTTAAAATCAGTCATTCAAGTCGTTGATTAAATCTTTAATGCATTTCCCCGTTACTTCTTTAAAATCAAAGTCATTCATTGATCCAAATATAGTGAACCAATAAACAGTAGCTTTAGAAATAATCACTCACGCAGTTCACTTCATCCTACAATCCATCAATTTAATTTGTTTTATTGTTAACTAGCCAGCTAACAAACCTCCGTTTTGCTGACGACATTGTGTTGTTTTCCACACCTGCTTCTGAACTTGAAGAAATGCTACAAGATCTGAGCACAGAAAGTCTTGAGGTTGGACTTTCAATGAACAGATCCAAAACCCAGGTCATGACCAACAGCACGAGACGTAGGGTCGAGGTAGACGGGCATGTGCTGCAATATGTCGATGAGTATACATACTAGGGCCAGATAGTCTCTTTTAAAAATAGGCAAGACAAAGAAGTTGAACGTAGAGTCCAAAATGCTTGGAAGTCCTTCTGGGCCCTAAAAGAACACTTGAAGGGAAGTCTCCCAATGACACTGAAAAGAAAACTCATCGACATGTGCATCCTGCCCGTCCTAAACTACGGTGCGCAAAGCTGGTCACTAACCGAACAACAGAAGTCCAAACTCAAGATTTGCCAGAGGGCAATGGAGCGTAGCATAATAGATGTGAAGCGTACAGTTCGCGTCAGGAACACCACTCTGCGTTCCATAACCCAAATTGCAGATGTCGGAGAAAAAACAGCCAAGCTAAAGTGGGAGTGGGCTGGCCACGTAGCGCGAATGCACCCAGAAAGATGGACAAAGATCGTCACTCACTGGACGCCTGACGGAGGAAATCGCCGTCGTGGTAGACCGCGGCGAAGGTGGCGTGACGATCTGATCTTGTTTGCCGGGCGATCATGGCCAGATATCGCACAAGATAGAGAGGTTTGGAAGGAGAAAGGGGAGGCCTTTGCCCAGCAGTGGGACACAATATGAGAGGCTTTACAACAACAATATTGTTAACTAGCTGTCCCGCGCAACTTCGTCTGCGTCACATCTTCCCCGTTTTCGCAACATTTTTCATTGCTGCTATATAGCCTACGTTACTTCTAATACCTCCAAGAATATGTGTACAAAGTTTCATGATGATCGGTTGAGTAGTTTTTGGCGTGAAAGCGTAACAAACAAAGTTACTTTCGCATTTATAATATTAGTTAGGATTTAACCATTTTCTTTTGTCCTTTGTGTGACAAATTACTACTTTTTAACCCCCGACCAAAAAAGAGAGGTGTTATAAGTTTGACGTGTGTATCTGTGTGTCTGTCTGTGGCATCGTAGCTCCTAAACGGATGAACCATTGGTGTCGTTTAAAAGGTGTTGAGAGACTTCTTAGCTATGTTTCGAGAAAATCTTTGTGAAACGGCTGTCGGCTCCGGCAAGTTCCAAGCGTATAACTCGCGCCGGTCTGTGTGAAAAGAAAAGCGCTGGCCGATGCTCTCCGAGCCGGTCTATGTGAACGGATTCTTAGAATTACATTCAAGTCATCCCCAGATATATTATTATTATAATTCACATTAAAATGTTATAAGCTGAATTATGGGACTATAAACAGACTAAATAATAACACCCTTCTTTTTTGGTCGGGGGTTAAAAATTGAGCTTCTTATATATGTATTGCTTTTGATATTATTGCAAAATAAGCACTATTAAGTTGCTTATTGACCGTATCACATAATATATATGGTATTTGTATTTAGGGGGTTCATTATACCAGACGTGCAGAAGTGTGTTGTACTATAAGTGCCTGTTTTATATTCGATAACATGGATATAGCAACATATAGATGGGTAGGTACGTTACTAACCCACTGAAATAAACCGAACGGTAAGCTGAATTCTACGTAGTCAATACAAACTCAGCACATTTCAAGATTTATATTACAAAAGCAAACTATTATTATGAACAAATCCCAACATTTATTTTGCTTACTTAAACATTAACACGCTTAATTTTTAAAATATATTTCAGTTAAAACCGCGCTGTTTGTTGGTATCAAGTATGAAAGTAAACTCACCGCAATTGCTCGACTTGCTTCCTCACAACTCAAGACGAAAACATTTGCTGGGAGTTCCGGGATGCGTTTGAAGGCTCATAAATGTGGTTGGAAGTAGCGCCGTAAGACTGCGTTCACAGGGGATTGTAGCCGTCGTCGTCTTTTGCAGTATAAAGACCTGATTCACACCGCATCATCCTGTGTTGATACCGTTAAAATTGGATACTGTTAAATACTTTCATGTGTAATGCAGAGTCAATCTAGTATTAGTGCTTTTCGAGTTTAGCACTTTTAGTAGCGTCCATCAGCTCCTGTCTAGTCCATCTAGTCGTAATTGACACTCACGACTCCCAAAAACTATAGATCAGTTAGATAGAAACTCTGCATTATTCGATTGTTGCGATCCATTGTCGTAACGCTTCTAGTATGGCATTACTCTGCAAACATGCAGTAGAGGCACAGCTCTGTGTGAATTACCGGCAACACTTTAGTGGCTGAGTTAAAGAGAGTGCGTTATTTCACTGTGATGACCTGTAATAGTATTTAATTGCGGACAAAAATGTTGTGGTACATGTTAACGACTGGACTTTGTTGGATGTCAGACCACAACTCACTCCGAACTTTGTTTTGTTGGTCTCCAGAGTACCTATATGTTTAGTTGTTTGGCTATAGCTATTGTAGCAGCTTGAGTAAAATATAGAGTAAAGCCTGGCCATAAGTAAATAACACGCCACTTTAAACTTTAAAAAGAGAGAGACTGTAGGACAATTAAGTAGTGACATTTCTTTACAAAATCGAACTTTTTTGAAAATTGATGTGGATGTTTACCCATCTACGGCGAAACAAAAATGAGGGATGATTTTGGTACATAACCATTTCAGAAGAGTATTTTTTGCGGTTTAATATTTTTCGAGTGTGATTTTTCTAAAGTCGGGTTTAAGTTTTTGTACTTATGTTTTACGGTCTGATACTGTACATCTCTTTACTACCTCAACATCATTCGTATTAATATACTTCAAAACAAGTTTCTTGGTATTTGACTCTTTGACATTGCTTTTTCAACAATTTAATATTTTGAGAACCTCGAAGCTTCGATATACTATCATTTAGTAACTCTGTCTGTTCGATCAATTCTAGGAATAGTCGGTTTTGATACTTAGGGTTTCTAGGCCGCTTAGGTTTATATTCGCTTTGATATTAATTTAGTTAGTGCCTACGTTTTATCGGTAATTTTGATGCCGTCTGTACTTTCACCAGATTTCTTGTTTTTCGCCGTGGGCCGTAAATTGTTATGTCTGTTTCAGTAGGTAAGTAGCATGCTTTCTTCTGATCACATCGGATTTTTAAGTTATTCGTGATTCAGATTTAATGTTGCTCAAGTAGGCCCGGCCGCCCCTTTGCACCAAAAAACTGAAAACATGCAAAATACTGGTATTCCGTTATTATTTAAAACGTAAATCACTGTGAAAGAAAAAGAAAGAAAGAAACAATGTTTATTTGACGTCAGTCACGCACACAGACAATAATAATAATATTAAAAAAAGTTACAAAAAAAAGAGAATATACATAGTGTGCTGTGTGCCTCACGGCTGCGCCAAAAAGGTCCATTTCAGCATTCATGCCAGACAGGTGATGTTGTCTGACGCTGGTCTTCCAATGACCCTTGAGGGGGTAGGTAACAAACAGAAAACAGTTTCAAACATATTCTATAAATAAATGGTTACAATAAATAGATATCGAGTAAATGTAAGTAATAAGTATTTTATTTTGTAAGAAATTAATACTGGTAACAATAAATAAATACAGTGTGCTGGTTTTCAAGACACAGGTTTCTAAGAGACACTTAAAATTTTATAAAACATACCACAAACGAATCTAAAGATATCCTTATAAAGTTCTGTTATATGTTTTCGAAACTTATCGCATCTTCGTCAACACACAAAACATGATAAAAAAGTTATCTGCTAACACAGAATTATATTATATACCTATAACCTTCTACCTGGAATCGTTACTAAATAAATTAAGGATGCTAGGAAGATTAAACATCTGACCTTTGAATCAAGCCCGAATGAGTCTACTTGGGTAGTCTAGATAAGAATAAAAGGTAAGAAAACATTTACGAACAAATTATTTTCGCTGGAATTTCTTTTGAACGCTTGAGTGACAATGATTGCTGTATTTCTTTTGAAAATGTATGTTTTACCTGAAAATCTTTCTTATTAGATACCTATAGGGTATGTTAACATGTTTTTCTTTCATGTTACTAGGTTTTTTTTTGGAATTTTTAGGATATATTGCTATGTTTAATGTCCAGTAATGATCTAAATGAAAGGCATCTCCCTTACCCTTAGGAGGACCCAAAGTTACAAAATGTCAAATCCATACTAATATTATAAATACGTAAGTCACTCTGTTTGTTACCTTTCCACGACTAAACGGCTGATCGGATCTTAATGAAATTTGGCAAGTAAATAGATTTCAACCTAGGAAAGGACATAGGCTATATATCATCACGCTACGACCAATAGGAGCAGTGCAGCAATCAAAAATGTTGCAAAAACGGGGAAAATGTGACGCAGACGAAATTGCGCGGGACAGCTAGTTTTAAATAAAACTTATTTAAAAAACGCCAGGAGAGGACGTCATAGGACGACATACTGTCCTTATTGGTGAGGTTCTTCACAAAGGTCAGGTGGATACCTGGTATTTGCTACCCGCGTGCATGTATGACTAGATGTATGAACATGAACGAGCCACAAAGAGCATCTGAAGAAGGTGGCGTTCTGTATGTCTATGCCTACCACCACGGGAAAAAAGCGTGAGTTTATATATGGTATGTATGTACCTTTCTACAAAAAGTAATTTAATACCGCATGTCTTGACATTTATTATTACATAAGACTCAATAGGTTTGCAGTTTATATCTCTGGGTATGCTCGTTCCGTCTTAGACCTAATCCATCGCTTTTCATCAAGCGAGATCAAGGTCAAGAGCAGGCCCAATTAGTTAATACGAGTATACGAGAACTCCCCACTATAAATAACTGTTTGCTGCGATGCAAAACGCTCTCGTAACCAGATTTATATGGCGGTGCGACGCACGGAGAGGCGGCAGTGCGGTGTACGTGTGTTAAGCATCAACGGATTTAAAACAATGCGAAGTGAGATCCTCTCCACCGCCAGACCGCGCGTATCTTCGACCGGTGTCGTGTGGGAATCACTTAAGAGCGTTTACGTAAGGTACGACAGTTCATACAAACTTTCAAGTCTTTATTTTCCGAAATGTCTGAACCGATTTTAATGAAACTTCATACGCATAAGCAGGATACACAGGTCTAAAAAGTTACTAAAAGACATTTTCGAAAAATAGTGTTACAGCACTATTTTTCAAATAAAGAAAGTTACTAAAAGATATTTTCGAAAAATAGTGTTACAGCTAAATTAGACCGATTATAAATGATCAATAGAAACAGAAATTTTCAATTATCTTTTTTTTTAGAGACATTTCGAAAATATTTTTTGTAACTTTTTAGACCTATGTATTCTGCTTGGGCGTATGAAGTTTCATTAAAATCGATTCAGACATTGAGGAGGAGTTTTTTGACGCCCTTTTATAATTTGTTGTTATTTTATTTTAGTTAAGTATCTAGTTTTAAAAATAATATTAATTTGTAAAATATAATAAATAAAAACAAATTCAGACATTTCGGAAAATAAGGACTTGAAAGTTTTTTTTTGAAGTAGTTGCGATGATCTTGCACCTCTATCGCAATTTGGAAATACGACTAATAACAACACAAAAAGTCGCAGTCGTGGGCGAAAGCCCTTAGAGAGAGGTTACATAACGATGCGGATGTACATATGTAACAAAAGTGCTTGCGATTATGACGCGGAAGTTAGGAGTCGCTTAAAAGTTTAACGAGTCGTCGTTTCAACGGGACGTTTTGTTTATGGACGATATGAGACCGCGCAGATTTAATCTGTAACATGCGGTAACATGACACATGCCATTTGCGCTACATAGTTGAACATACATTTTGTCTTTATGGGTAGACAGAAGCCTGAAAGTCTGACCAGCAGTCTTACCAGCTAACTAGTCTTAGTTACTTACTTCTTCTTTCAAATTTTTAGGCAGATGATGTGTCAAACATTCATTTTGAACACATTATTTCTAAAAGAATTTCTATTATCAGCTCCTACTTCAGACTTTGTAGGATTAGGAAGTAATTTTGTATTGTAGCTTAGGAGATCTATTCGCTGAAAACCAATTTATAACTCATCAAAAAAAAATTAACATTACTTTTCAGAATAGAGGTCAGGTCTTTTAGAAGAAAAGGGCAATGACCTAAAGAATAAAGAATACAATTTATTAGTTTTCTTTATACATTTCTGACACAATAAAGACGAGATACAATGAAAATAATGATGTTTCATTGATAACAAAATGGCGTAAAACGGTAAATCACTGCTAGTGATTCTGTGATCCCCCTCAAAAGCAAGAAGCGAGAATATAACGGAACTAAGCAAACATTTGATATAGGTAAAGTTTATGTCGTCTTCGGGTTAAGTTACAAATTAGGGGATGGGCCGTTGACCCTCCAATGACTTCAGAAACGGCCAGAACTAGGATGGATTACACCCCAATTAGTTACTAACTCACTACATATACATGAGTATGTATATAAAGACTTGTACGAAAATTTACTACGTACTATATATAAAGACTTGTACGAAAATTTACTACGTACTTAACAAGCGTAATAACTACAGGCTGTGTTCAAATATGTAATTAAGGGACTGCTTGAAAGTTTATGTTAAATTAACTCGTGCTCCGGCCGATACTTGATTTTCATTAAATTTCATGTTTTTAATAAAATACTCGTCACGCTTTCATTTGCAGCGTAAGTAGATTAAATAGCGTTTAATGTTTGCGTTAAACAGAGAAGGGGTAAGGTATGTGCTCTAACATTCGGAAAAGCCGTACAAGCAAGATTGCTGTTTTGAGTACCTATGAACTGAAAACAGTTAGGTACGTTTCGAATGGGCACATGCCTCATCGCAAACATCATTTTCTTGCCCTTATCCCAATTTATTTGGGGTCGGCGGAGCATGTCTTTTTCTTCCATATTTCTCTACTAGCTGTCTCGCGCAACTTCGTCTGCGTCACATTTTCCCCATTTTCGCAAAATTTTTCATTGCTGCTCCGCTTCTATTGCTTGTAGCGTGATGATATATAGCCTATGTCCTTCCCCAGGCTGAAAACTATCTTCTTGCTTAATTTCATTAAGATCCGATCAGCCGTTTAAGTAGTCGTGAAAAGGTAACAAACAAACAAACAAACAGAGTGACTTTCGCATTTATAATATTAGTATGGATTCCTAGTCATCTCATCATACACTTCTGCAATATCATCCTTCACACACTCCATCCATCGTTTCTTTGATCTTTCTGTACTCTTCCTCACCATTCATACTCAAAACTTTCCTCATTTCTCCGCATCACATGCCCACACCAAGCCAACCGATTACCACACAACTTTACAGTCACGGCAAACTTAATCTCCATTCACCTACTCGACAATTTGCTCATTGGTCAAACTTTTAGCTCAAGCTGGCTACAAAGAAAATAATCCAAAACCCGGAAATTGGACCCGGTAATCCCATACACCTCAAGTTCGGTAGCTGTCGCTATTTAATCATAGGACACGTGAAATGTTCTTTTACTATTATAGATTAGTCATGGTAAAAAGGTAGGTACATAAATCCAATCTATATCTACATAACATTTTATAGAAGTAACATTTGTTTGTAAGTTTTTATGTAGGGGGAAATCTTCGAAACTCTGATCCGATTTCGACAATTCTTTCAATAATGGGAAGCTAAGTTATTGCCAATTGTCATTAGCTACATTTAAAACGTTTTCGCGGAATAATTTACAACAAAAAGGCGAGCGAAGCTGTGGGTAAAAACTAGTTACTAATTTTCATATTGCTTTTTGTTTCCATTAGTGAACCTTTAGTCCGTACCACGGTACGCCCTTTAATCCCCAGTTGGGATAAAAAATCCAAGCTTATAGTTTTTAATGCTTAAACGAGGCAAATTTCCCACTTACATGGCTTGTTGAAACCTTTCAGCAATGCCGCGAACATTCATTACATACTTAATTTTAAGCAAAACCTTGTGCAATATACGTAAAGCGCTTTATTTATGTTTGGTGTTTTCATCCCAGCTTAATGTGGCTCAGATTTTGGTAAAAGAATAAAGATGCGTTTACTTTTTAGCTAGGAAAGGGAAATTCTTTTATTTATGGCTAGAGTGTCTGTCAGGGGACAATGGAAGAAGAAAACGTGTTGCAACTACCCCAAGTAGAATGGGACGAGGTAAGGAAGATGATGATTTGTTTTATCTTCATAACATCTTTAAAGGTGTGCTTTCTAAAGATGAAAATGTTCTAGACTAAGATGATGACCAACATAGTAGTGGTTCTGAAGCGGAGGTGGGCAGGACACTTGGCAAGATGTGGTGATGGCAGGTAGAGTAGAGCCCCGACAGAAGGATTACCAAGAGATGGAAAGAGAATTGTTGGCAGACCAACAGTTAGATGGCTGGATGTCATTTAAAAGATCGTGGGTAACGCCTGGTTCAAACTGACGTAGACCAGGAAAAAATGACACAAAAGAGGTGATTGTGTATCACACATATATAGCAGTGAGTGGAACAAGGCTCCGTTGTTGACGATGATAATGATCATGATCTTTTAAAAAATGTAATCCAATCATCATCTGCCCAGCCTTTCCCCAACTATGTTGGAGTCGGCTTCCAGTCTATCCGGATGCAGCTGAATACCAGTTTTTTACATGGAGCGACTGCCTAATTGACCTACACAACTCAGTCAGTACTGGGTAATCCCCTTGGTACAACTGGCTAGTAAAAAATCTAATCTATTGTCTTTTTCAATTGTCAAACTGACTCCTTATCCATCAAGTATTCGCACAACCGCACAAACTCACTAGATTTAGTCAATCCCTTCCTTCATCTACTTATTAAGTAAACAGGAACCCGAGATACCTTTCTTTGTGTCGTTGTTTCCTCACTGATAGATGAAGTTTATTATGTTACTGGAAATATAGATCTATTTTCACAAGAATGTGAGCTGTGATGGTGAAATTGAATCTAACGACAAAATGGACAATGTTTTTTCGGGCATCGCCGCGGGGCGCTCAAGCCGTTCACAACTTTCATATTATGGGCTTGTTGCGGTTCTATCAATGTTTGAAATATAGGGTTATTGGAAAAATAGACTAAGCTTTTTATTGGTGTTCCAAATAGCAACATTTTGTTTTAAAAAACAGTTGAAACGTATCTTTGTAAATATCCAACGTGAACTGAAAATGTTGTCTTGATAAAATTTCTAAAAGACAAAGCTAAAACTGAGATTTTTTTAAGGTTTGTTAATTCATTGGCTTTTCGAGCCTAAACTACCTTAATTTTTTCAGAAAAGTGTGATGTAATTTTTGTAATGTATTCTCCATCGACCACTATCCATGACCATGTTCATAATCTGAGTACTCATTTAAAACAGAATTCAAAAAGGTATAATTTATTTCTAATCTACATTGTAACAGATAAGTTCTAATCCCGTAATTGATTTTATTTCATACGATATACCTAACATAGATAATCTAATTGGCAGAATAGATAACCTATACATAGCTTAAGTACATTAAATTTGTACTGGACTGTACATAGATTAGAGCTCACAATCTCATCGCCAAGGATTCTCGGGAACAAGCCAAGTGGAAAAGACTTTGTAGGAAAGCGGACTGCAGAAAGTGCTTCGAAGATTATACAGGATGGCGCCGACATTGCGACAATAAATTAAACTGCGTATACCTCATGACGTCCCAGTCTGCATACAAAAAAATCATTCGAATATACCCAGTAGTTTAGTTACAGGACATTATTTTTCATTTTCAGCATTTTCTACATAATGTAGATAAGAACTAGAATCACTCAAATAAAATTACGGTTAGTAAATAAACGGTGTTGTGTCGTTAAGAGATTTATGCTATTAAGTTTGTTTGAAAAAAATATGTTCATTAATTTCGATGTTAGAATTTATTTGAGAGCCGCAAAATAATCCTATCAACTAGAATAACCACTGATTTCATTTATTATCGTATTGTCAGCGCCACCCTGTATACTCTATTCAGGGAAAAAACTAGTGTCCATAAACATAATACTGCTCGTTTACCAAGCGTTAGTTTCTCGAATGATTGAAGCCAGAGGCATCATCTTATAACCACTTTTCAGAAAAGCAAACAAACAACTTCCCAGTTTGTTGTTTGTTTACATTCAGTTCTTGTTTTCTTGAATAAGGTATGTATATACTTAAACAACCCACTTCAAGTCAAAGTCCTTTTCTCATACAAAGGAGAAGGTGCGTTAATTTTCACGCTCTTACGACTGCATCTAGTCAATTTTAGTGGTAGGCCTTTGGGTCTAGAATGCCCTGCGTTATTGGAAAACACGTTATGTTGGTAGGATATGGAGGGCCGAACTCCAGCGAAGCGGAGACGAGAGAAGAGGAGATATGTTTTAAAGCACCAAAAGAATTTAGTTTTTTACACTTCTCGTTTTTACTCAGCTTTAGTGGAAACGGTTGAGCAGAGAGGACCTCTCCTCTCGTAATTGTTTAGACAATGGGACGAGAATAGACGTGAGTGACGTGCGGTGTAGGTACGGTGTGTTGTGAGTGGCGTGTCCATTTGTATACACCCTAGGTTTTACGCACCTGCTCTCCTCTCCGATTCACACATATCCGTTCATCTCCGCTTTGGTAGAGTTCGGGCCTTAGGCTAGGACCAGATGTAGGTATAAGCTAGGATATGCCTTCACAGTTTCGCATGTAATACAAACGTCAAAGCGTACATGCAAACATGACGGGTGCTATATCGTTTGAAATCGTTTGTGAATTGATTTGCTTGCGCTAACCACTAGGTATGCTTATCACAGGGACTGTTTCTTTTTGGACTCATTTTTGGAATCACAAATTATTTATAAAGTAGAAATCTAAAACACAATTTTACTAAAAACAACATAAAGTAATTTTCAGGCAACTTTGGCCCATAGATATACAGGCTGTTGTTTTGCATCCTCGCCAAATTCAAGGCGGTAACTATGCTAATGATTCTGGACATGAATCAACACCAAAATGGGTAGGCAACCACGCTTTCACACATACAAATAATCTCAAACCTTTATTCAATGATTTCTTATTCGCTGAACCACGTTAAGGGGGTTATTCTGAAATACTGACAAATTTAAGCAACAAAAAAAAAGCAACGTTTTTTAATAATTAACTAGGTACCGTAATTTCATTTGATTATTTATGTCTTTTGTGACAACCTCCTGAATTGGGACGAGGTTGCAAAACAACACCTTGTATAGCTTGCAGAAGATAAAATACAATTTGTGATAGTAAATAAAACCTTAACAAACATCCTGTCGAAAACATTCATAACCGAACTTCAGTGTTTTAATGTGCTCGATAAGTTCAGAAACACACCGATAGGAAGGTTATTCACGACATCCGTGCAGGTTCCGTTTCCCTCACGGTTTCCCTGTTCGTCGGGTTGCACGCTCGTGTGTCCCCGACTTGAATTTCCTTTGATTTACTGAACGCTTTGATCATACTTTCTCTATTATTTTAGATATGAACCATGGTAAATGGAGACAAAGAAACAATATCGAGTTCCGCATCAGTTGTTTAAATGTTTATTATGAATATTTTATGTGACGCTTTCAGATCAGTTCCATTTTGAAATACAATTCTGACATGCGAAAAATTGTGGACGGGTTCGGTAGAATAAATTAGCTACATGAAGGAGTACAAAAACACTTTCACAAATATGTTTGGTAAAACTTTTATTCGTACTTATCTCAGTGCTATTAGTAAACCCCTATAAAATACCAACCTGCCGTTCCCTTATTTTTATACACCTTAATATATATTTTTTACTACCAAACATCTCTCTGTACACTTTTCATCCCGATAAGGATGGGCAAAGCGTGAAATTTTACGCGTCCAAAAGTATTATAGGTAATCTGTGTCGTTGTTTATGAGGTAGTATGGTAATCTCACGGGAAGCGATAAATAAGGGCCGTATTCAGGAATGTCAGAACTTGCAGCCTCTCTTTCTCTTTGTTAGCAACTTTTATGCTTTGTTTTAATTGAACGCCAGAAAACTACGCACTGGGAGGGCTGCGTTATCGGACGCGGGGCCAACTCGACGTGCTGCAAACTTTTGCTGGTATTCAGATACTTCCATTTTTTTTTTCTCTTCTCTCTCATCTTTTATTTTGAAGAACCGTTAATAACAATAAAAATATTTTATAAAAATTTACATTTTTTCTTCGAAACCATAATGATTTCTACGTAAATAAAATATAGAACTTATAGAACACAGAACAATCTCTGCAGCTGACTATTAACCTTCAGTCTCCTTTTCGTCAGATTGCTCTCAACAGGAATCACATTATTCCAGCCACTCGTGTAATTTTAATGAGCGCCTGTGAACTATTAGCCGGTTCGAGTGGCCCGCATGAAGAGGAGCCGATGACTTGCGAAGAGGGCGTGATGAACGCGCGCCGCGGAGATGTCGATAGCGCAGGTTCGTTCTCGAGAGCCGTCCTTACCACGCCGTATTATGATGTCCCCGTTTACACCACGCGCCAAGCGAACACTCCCGTCCTGCATGCTTTCAACGCTCTCCTACGAGTAATGACGTCAAAAACTCACAATTCCCCATAGAAAAAGTTTCCAGCGCACACATATCGCACGCCGTGAAGTTTTTGTCCGTTTTAAAAATATCCGTTACGTTTGAAATGCAAGCTCCACGTAAGCGCTTTAACTTTTTTACTAACTTTATTTCTACATGAATTTATACAAAAGCCAGACACAGCGATAATGTCTTCCATTTGTTAAAAGACGAGAATTACAACCCCGACGACAGAAACGAATAAAAGGGTTGTCTTTGTTGGTAGCAAGAGGAATACATTTAATGCAACCGCTCGGGCGGGGCGCGTACCTTTCTATCGTATAATAACCCTATTGTACCGTCTGTTGGATTTTATACAATTTGAAATATATTTGTCGAAGCAGTTCTCGTAGTCAAGGCTAGCGGCTTGTTCCTATCGTGAAGCTTGCTTTAAAAATGCATCGTTATTGAATATAACTATGGAGAACGTAACTAAACCTAATATCGCAATAATCGCATCCGGCAAAATAACATCCATATTTGTGTTGTATTGTATTGGGCTTTTGTCCGCACCTCCAAGTTCAAGCACGAAAATCCATACTATCCAAATCCATACTTCCATACTAATATTATAAATGTGAAAGTCACTCTGTTTGTTTGTTTGTATGTTTGTTAACTTTTCACGACTAAACGGCTGATCGGATCTTAATGAAATTTGGCAAGAAGATAGATTTCAACCTGGGGAAGGACATAGGCTATATATCACCACGCTACGACCAATAGGAGCGGAGCAGCAATAAAAAATGTTGCGAAAACGGGGAAAATGTGACGCAGACGAAGTTGCGCGGGACAGCTAGTAACACCATAAAAAAAATAAACCAAAAATTATATTTGAACTGGATGTTAATGTTCGCTCAGAAGTTAATCGCAATGATTATGATTACGTATAAGTATTTAATACTAATTGCCTGATTTCCGGATGTTAGGCCTAAGCTGGTTCCGAGGAACCGTGGATCATGATATCCCTCAAACCTGTCATATTTTTTATAATGCAGAGCCTGTTTCTGCATAAAAAATCTTTTGTTATAATTAACTTTGACACAAATCAAGTAGCTGCCTAATGATGTTACAACTTGGTGTATAAACTGAAGGTTACGGAGCCGTAGTTATGAGCTGTAAAGACTTAATGTTCTTCGAAAGGGATCTGCCCTTTATTCCCTTATAATATTATCTCGTAGCATACATAAATAATTCATAAAAGAATAGGATTTTCATATTATTTCACTTTGCTTCTCCGCGGAGTTTCGCCGCGTTTATACACCTCACCGAAATGACACAGGAATGGCTATGACTCAGGGCACTTAAATGAATTATGATATTCTTAACAAAATTAATGTCGTAAAAGTGTTCTTATTTTGTTTATCGTGTGACCGTCCCTTTTTGGGGTTGGATGACAATTTACAAAGGATTTTTTCTCGAGGAAATTTTTACCTTTTGTGAAGTTTTAGAATTTGTAGACAGACAGAATCACTTTGAGAAAGTAATTAAATATCTACAGTAAGTAGACAAAGTGTCTGTACAACAGACACTGTATATATTGTCCACCTAGGTACTTGGAACTTCTATAGAATACTTTAGAAACTAAGCAATTAGTTTATACCTTTTGGGTTGATGGTTGTTTTATTTTACATACAGGGCCGTCTTAAGCATATTTGGCGGCGGGGTGCGAAAGTCAGCCTGCCCCCCCCCCCCCCACCGTAGCTCTATATAATTTTTATGTGTAATTTATTTATTCGTCGAGCTCGTGGCTAAATAATAACAACCGCACAGGTCGATCTTCAATGATAAGCCGCGCCGCGCTTGCCGAGGTTGGTCTGTGGATGGGTGGGATATCTAAGCGAGTTTCCTTCGTGACTCGGAAAACACGTAAAGCCGCCAGTTATATTTTAGTCCCATGTAAAATGGGGCGAGCCTATTTCCATCAACCGAGCTCAAATGTTGAGTCTGTGGTTGTTTCTAAAAAAATCCTAATGGAAAAACCCAATTTACGCGACCTGAGAATCGAACTCAGGACCTCATACGCAGCAGTCAAGATTGCGACCTCTAGACCAACA
Source organism: Cerastis leucographa (assembly GCA_963082945.1). Classification (NCBI taxonomy): domain Eukaryota; kingdom Metazoa; phylum Arthropoda; class Insecta; order Lepidoptera; family Noctuidae; genus Cerastis; species Cerastis leucographa. The sequence continues at coordinate 9,331,328 of OY720385.1, read as the reverse complement.
AGGTTGTTTTAATGTTGTTGACCAGTTGTTTTAATTTTCAATAAGATTCAACGTCACCCATGTGTGACAGTCGCAGTTGCAACCATTGCAACCTTGTGGTTGCGGGCTTTTGTGCAACGAAGCATTAAAAAAAAGTAATCACTTAGATTTATAGGAATTACATTGCCAACTTGCTTTATCTGGCTCATCAAACCAATTGATTTAATAAACCATTACTTGAACTATCTATTGTAAAAGAAACAAAAGATAATATTTATTGCTTTAGAGGAAAATTCACTTGAACGTGAATATTTTACTTCGGGACAGGTAGCCAGTTAGTTTTCATTCTTAGTCAGTTCTTTATTATTGCAGGTAACATTATATTTTGCTTTGAGCTTTGCTTTGTGACCTCAGAGCACTACAAGTATTTTTAATAATATCAACTCTTGAAAAGTATGTTTATCAAAATGTTGGAGCTGTATTTATTCGGCATTTATTTATAAGAATGTATTTTCGAAATTCTCTTGCTTTTTCTGAAAACTAGATAAACTTTGTTTTAGTATTTTTTTGAATTGATTTGTTGCTTAGTAATTTTACAATATCTATGAAACTGTTGTTGTTGCTGTCTAGAAATTTTCTTGTATACTTAATTAGTTTAGAAGTACGATATGATAAGAATGATACTATTTTTTTTTGTACTGCCTCGTGTCTAGTGGCCACAAGCGACTGCTGAGCATGACGTCGATTCGCAGGTTGGGCAAAGTGCTGTTAGTTTTCTATGAGGGATTTCTCAGGGCCAGCCACGGAGTTTGGATTTGTGCCCGGTTTATGGCAATAGGGTCTCTCCTATTAAATGGAATTTAAACATATCTGATGAAATGTAGGTATACTACTAGGTTCACCTTAACCATTCGGGGATAACAGGAATGTTATGATGAGTAATTTTCCAAAATGATTTTTCGAAATCTGTATATCAGTAACATTTAATAATATCTAGTTCAGTTCAATATGTTAGGTAATTAATATAATCAAAATTAAAAAAAAAAAAAAAACAAAATATTTTTATTTCACATAGCCTACATGGGAACTTGTAAAACGTCGACAAAAAGGCGCTCGGTTCGGTTTGGTGGTTTGGAGAAGAACCGGCAAGAAACTCCATGGTTAATATGATATAATGATACTCTCTTGTTCAACGGTTTACGCAACATCGACGATTTCAAGTTGATTACAAATCGGATTACCGAAGAAAATCAGCTTGTCATACGCAAACAACGTTCTTCCTGTAGGTGAACATAGTGGGATAAACCGTCGTAAGGTCGTAATAGTCCGCGATTCAACAGTCTGCTATCGAACAAATACACGCCGTAACTACGCTCTACTCCAAAGAAGTTTTAATCGATTCGAGATAAATTAACCTTTATGTATTAAATAAGTTCTTCTTCTTACTTATCCTTCAAGAAAAAGTCAATCCGATACGAACCAGTAATTTCCAAAGCTATTAAGTTCAATTTCCGCGTCCTATCAATATCACAAGACGTTGATTTAACAACCAATAATTATAATTGTTATCAAGCTGAACCGCATTTCTGATCAAAGTTCATTACAGTACTGAATCGGAAGCTTGTATCAAAAGGATTTAATTCAAATAAGCTTTTCATTTGAACATTTTATGAGCCCTCGGGACTGCTTCAACGTGGATTAAACTCATGATATTTAACTTAACGAAATTCTAGTTTGAGTGCCTGTGAATAGAGGCTTGACTACGTTTTTAGAAATTAAATGAAACGCGGATATTGTAAAGACGGATTAGCGGCGTCGGCTTCATAAAATTAAAGTAATAATTTTGCTTGAGATGCAATTAATTATTAAAACAAAAACTTAAAAAAGCCTTCTATTGAAGAGTGGTTTGAGTGCACAAAATAAAGATTCTCTTCGTGAATACAACAAAGTGAGCCAGTTGTCAAACTCATTCATCTAATTAGCTTTTTTGTTTATTTCTGTTTCGAATAGACAACATTGAATGGAACTGGCTCCATTTTGTTACACTGGCTAAAGAGTAAATTTAATTAAGTCAAAAGGGCTCTTGAGTTTTTTTCAATCTGTAAGGCTGGCCAATTAAAAAGTTGCCGAGACTTGTACCAGGATAGCGACAACCGGAGGAGAGTACTTTAACTTACTCACTGCAACTCTGGGGCTACATTAACGGTGCTTACTACCTAACTTAATAAATTATTGCACTCTTTAAAACTGAAATTGACTTGACTTTCATAATGTTATTTTCATATTAAGTTAATAAATCCATTATTGGTAAACATCAGTAATCAAATTAATTCAAACGTGAGAAAAGGGAAAAAATAGGACACCTACCAAACTTTAAAATATTTTAAACAAAGTAGTACTAGAAATAAAACTATCCATATAAAGTAATTTTACCCTTTCAGTTGGTTGTAACATTATCTAACAAGCAAACCGTCACGAACTCACGACACATGATTGGCACAACGTTAATCACTAACATTTATCAACCGTTTTTCTCAAGTACTTAATCAAAACCACTCATTACTCGAACGCTAAGGGCTCATTTACGCAGACGCGGCGCGTCGGATGGCGCGGTGCGCGGCGATTCGCGTGGCACGTCGGGTTTATTTTCCGTTTACGGAGACGCGGCGACCGCCCGCGGCTGATCTTGTAGCCCAACACGGTACCATATTCTTCAAGTGTTTGACAACTATCACAGCATGCATTAGAATAGAACATCTATTTTAGACAGATCCTCAGGGAAGTGAATAGCTTGGTGGTACCGCGACCGGACTGCGAATCAGAAGTTGCAGGATCATATCACAATCAGTCAAATTCTTTGAGTTTTGTTTTTTTTTGCTGTAAATTATTAACTTGATATTATGTTTTATTTTAAAGCATTATGTATTTTCAAATCATTACAAAATATGTATTTTTATAATATATACTTTAAGAGCTTTAAGAGCAGCGATGGCCCAGTGGTGGCAGCCCCGACTTACGAGCAGTAAGCCGCAGGTTCGAACCCAGGTAGGCGCACAACTTTGTGTAATTTATTTCACCACCGCTGTGAAGGAAAACATCGTGAGGAAACCGGCATGTCCTAGAACTAAATATTCGAAGACATATGACATCTTCCACTCCCACTCATAGAGAGGAGGCCTGTGTCCCAGCTGTGGGAACATTATAGGCTGATGATGATGATGACGAATATATACTTTTAGTTTTTGAAAGATTCAAACGACACATAAGTAATTGTAAATAACAAATAAAAATTGAACAATTTACGAAAAAAAAAAAACACATTGTGAATTTTTTGATGAAACTACGACATTGTAAATTTTTTGCTGATCCTGATCCTTGAACCTGGGCACTACCGTATGCTTGTATTGTCCTTGTGACATAGCGCCGCGGCGCGGGCGGACGCCTTCATCTCAGGCAAACGGGCGTCAAACCGCTTCTCCGTAAAAACGCTCATGCATCGACATATGTTTGCATTTAAAGCGGGCCGCGCCGTCCGACGCTCCGCGCGTCGCGCCGCTTCTGGGTAAATGAGCACTAAGCGATTGTTACCCGAGTACGTTCAAACTACGAACAGTGCGCCCCGTAGCCGTCCGATAGAGAGACGCCAAATCGTCTTACGACTCGCTTCGGGGAAGAGGATTTTTAAATATTTATAGAACCGTTTTCACAAACGTTGAGCTGTTTGTTCTATTTGGAAAATTCTTCAATTGCAAGCGCGAGCTATTTGCCTATAGCTTTCCCGGTGCTATTCTTACACCTCATCTTTAGTAATCCTCGTTTTAGTGGATTGTTATGCTAAATATTCGCCGGGTTATGTTGTTGTTATTGCTGTAAAGATGCTGCTACTGTTTCGTTGAGAAAACAAAGATAATTAAAGCGTACAAAAATTGAGCATTTTTGTAGTCTTCATTCAATTGGACACGAAAAAGCATCAAAATCAATATTCTCATCTCAGTGAACGGATGCTAGAAGGGTGAATTTATTTTATTGCATCGTCTAATGGTGCTTAATCGAGGAACCGTTAATTTATGTGCACCGTTACAAAAGAGCAGAAAAGATCGCTTTTCCTGAGGATGTGGGGAGCTCGGACGAGTACATATTAGTATTCCGATTGAATAATTAAGTAGAGACACAGGATCGACGCAAGCATCCATTATTTCCAATATGCCGCACATAAATACCTACTTACATGGGATTGCGTACTCGTCTGCATTTTATTGCCATATCTTTGTAAACACCAGACCTAATTTTGTGGATGACTGCTTATCATACGAACCAGCGTTCTCACAAAAAAGGAAAATAAAAAAAAAAAACTGCAAAGAACGAGCCAATTGTTTTTGATTTATAGACTAGTTTCACAAAGAGATGTTCTATTTAGATGCGGAGAGGGGTGACCCAATGTTACAACACAACGAAATGTAACTGATTCAGCAGTAAATGTTACTCGTATCAATTCTGATCTGCCCCACAAAGAATGCCAAATTACTAATGGAAAAGTTTTTCTAATGAATTGAGAAAAATGCGGCCTTGTCGAATACTGATGTAATGGTTCCAGCTTTAATTAGGTAAGTAGAAAGTAATGATCGGATACTCTAACTTGTATTTATGACTACACAAATCAGTTGCGATACGTTATCGGAGAAAAACTATTATTTAAGGTACTGCGTAGGTCTTGGTTATTTTCTAGGTATATTTCATTAAATCGGTTTGGTTCGCCTTACCTATAAATCGCTTGGAACGTCGTTAGAGGCTATAAAGCAATTATGTTCATGGAGAAGGCAGTTTACATCATTTGAATATATGAAGAAACTGATCCGGTTCTCAATGCTAATGAACCCGTTATCGGAAAAACAAAAAGATGGAAGCAGAATACAATAAAATGTCAATAATTGTGGTGGACTTGTGGGTGCCGAAGTTGGTCTATTAAGAAAAAAACTTCGGTCGTGCGCCAACCTTGTGCCATCATTTTGTTGATTAAAAAATTGCAATCAGCATGTTCAGCCGTATACGTTAACCATTATCTGCCTAGCCTTTATCCAACTATGTTGGGGTCGGCTTCCAGTCTAACCGGGTGCAGCTGAATACTAGTATTTTACATGGAGCGACTGCCTATCTGTCCTCCACAACCCAGTTAGAGCACTGGGTAATACGATACCCCTTGTAAGACTGCTTGTCAGATTTTCGGCCCACTGACTACCTTACGACTGTCAATGATCTACAAATGACAGTCGGGGTCAACGGCTTAACTTGCTTTCCGAGGCACGGAGGAAACTCGGTATATCATGTTTTGGACTCACGGACCAACCTAGGCGAACACGGCTAAAGTTCGACGTATTTCCTGAAAGGTTTGGTATAGGTGTACTATGGTAAGCCTTTTTATAAAAGAATGTGTCTATATTATAGAAATATTGAATCAACATCAGTTCGAATGGCAAAAAACTACACCAATACGAAACGTCTTAACCTGGCACACAAGCAACTACGTATACAATACACATATGACCAAAAATATAGATAAGCGTAGTAAACACCCAAAACTTCGGACAACGGAGCGGACGTTGTGTAGTAAATAAAACGATACTTAAATAAAATGAATTCCTTCCTCAATGTGACACTATGACTGGCATCATTATTCTCAGCAACTTCGCCACGCGTGTGAAGCGAAAAATAAGTGTCGTAATAGTAATTTGTCACGATCCTCCCTTCTCACAAGACATTCTATACGGGCTTTGCGCAGGTAGTTTATGTTAATATATAGGACCTACCAAAAAAACAACCGTTCTACGTATTTGTAAAGTTTATCCTAAAATGATGCTAGATTTTTCGAGGGAGCAATTTAACTAGTTAAACCGAGGGTTCTGGAAAACTCATTTAAGGGGTAAATATGTGTAACCAACGCCCAGTTTCAGGACGTTACCAAACTAATATAGTGGTGGTTACCCGATATGAAAATTAAAGTTCCAATGACCGGTTGCGAGTAACGAGGGTAACATCGAAAAGGATCGAGATTAAAGCTTGAAGACGTTAATAACAGTAATTTAGTAGCGAGACGAGTCAACATGGAATTTTTATTGCGTAAGCATTCTACCCCGGACTAACAGATGAAGACATATTATCCCGAAGCCAGGCTACCCTTGAAGTGATTACAATGTTACCCCTGATGTGAGGTTAACAACGGCTACGGATAATTAATAACGGGATGGTAGGAAAGGTTATTCTTTTATTTTACCTTAATTAATATCTCCGTTTCTCGGAGTTCCATTATTGTCTAGTTACCGTGCCCAAAGGGCAGAGCTAATCTTAACAACTACTTATTCATTTCATTTTCTAGGAATTATTGCTAACGTAAAAGATTGAATATTAAAGTTAGATATTTTTTTTTATGTAGGCAAGTACCCAATCTCAAAACGGTGAACATCGTGAGGAAACCGGCTTGTCCTAGTACTAAAATTTGGAGACATGTGACATCTACCAACCCGCAACTGGGCCCGCGTGGTGGATTACAGCCCACTCCCTCTCATAGAGGGGAGGCCTGTGTCCCAGCAGTTGGAACATTATAGGCTGATTATGAATAAGTACCCAAGTGGTAAGTAGCTTTTATAATTGAAATAAATGCTATGGAAAAGTATGAAATGTTGTACCTGGTGAAATAAACTAATTTCCCAATTCTGATACTACCTATTTGTTATTTTTATATAAAAAAATCACCCGTAACATAGACGGTTTGTTTTTGGATATCCTTTAACTACTTACGTATCGTGCGAATATTATTTATTACCCTTATCCTTTCATATATCTACCTCTGAGAGTAGCAACCCAATAGCAACCTTACAGAAAGAGAATAATGATCACTTTTTGATAAGATTAAAGGTAACATCTAAGGCACTGCAAGCCAATCAAGAATTAACTGTTGTCTTTCATGACCGGAAATCGGAATAGATAGAGTTTATTTGATACTTCAACTAATCACGTGGAAAACACCTCAGTCAATTTGCCAGAATATTTTTTAAGTCCAGAAATATAGCTGTTACATTAGAAAGAAGTCCTTGAAGTTTAGGCAAATAAATTTTACCTATCCATTTCAGTCTCTTTTCATTTAAGCAATTATACTTTTTCAAGCTTTCGTCACTTGGTGGGATGAGTCATCCCGTAATCATCATGGCGCTTGCAACAGCGTCGAAATATCGGGAGCTCACCGTAGTTGAGAATCATTGAAGATATTCCATAAGAGACAGTGTAAGTATAGCAATTATATTAATTGGGCTGTTTGTAATTCAGCAAAACAACCAAAACACAAGATTCGATAGCAGATACAACGAACACACTCAACCAACACGTGTTCGGGCTTCCAAAAATCGGATAAAAGTGAGCACCTACATAAATGTTAAGAACTACTATACCCGTTTTAGCCCATACGTAGGCGGAGATGTGGGTAAAACCCCGAAATCACAATTAATCTACTTACTTCTCATATTTTAAGGCCCTCAGAAATAAACCTTTTTATTATAATATTTTTAGTTTATTTTCCTTTGGGTTTTTGACTACTTCTTGCAGCAGGGAAAAGCACTGTTATTGAAGTGGAAAGAGCTCAAAGAGCTGTTATAAAAGTAGCATTAAGAAAACCTTTCCGCTACCCAACAGATCTAATCCATAAGGAATTCGCCGTCTTAAGAGTGCGGCAATTATTTATCTTAAACGCAACATTGCATGTTCACAAAACCCTAAAAAATAGATCCGATTATAACAAACTTGTCTCTAAACGCGTCTTCAACATTCCCATTCCCGAAGCAAAAAGCCTCTTAGCCAGACGATGCCCGTTTTACTCGCATATCCATATTTATAATAAAATCAGCAAAAGCTGCGACATTAAAGACATGAACAACTTTTCATGCAATAAAATGGTTTGCGAAACTAACTTAAGAAGAGACGGAAGAAATCTTAAAACACTTAAACTAAAAAACATGAAATAACTGCTAATAATATACATATCAGCACACAAACACACACACACACACACACACACACACTCACATACACACACGCACGCACACACCCACTCACTCAACATTATTGAATTTTAGAGTTCTTTTTATTTTATATCATTTTATTTTTATTTTTTTGTTCAAAGGTAATCCTCAATTACCTACTTATGCGTTGTTAACTACAAATATGTGTTTTAACTCTAAGATATCGCAACTCCGGCCCCCAAGATACAGGCGCAGCCTAGTTTGGGTTCCTCTGTTTTTTTTTAAACTATATTAAATATTACTTGTTACGATTACTCATAGCGCTAAGTTAGATTAAGAAAAAGTGTGTAACAATGGCTTAATAAATTTATTCTTATTCTTATTCTATTTGACCTATCAAGGTCTTTGTGCAGATAGGTATCAATTTGTTTTCCTTTTATGACAGTAGGTAGGTACTAGGTACGCTAATTTATCTGGAAATGATGACCCATACTACCTACTGCCAGAATTGAGTCCGTGCTAGTATTGCCTTGTTTAATATTCACGTTGTTATTGATGTCTCATGTTTTTTTTCCATACTCTCCTTTCAATAGTTATGCTTACATTTACTCCTTTTTTCTTTCTTAATATCCTTCATCCATCATTTATTTGATATTTCTCTCACTCCCCATCCATCAACTTTTATATTCATCACCCTTTTAATCACATGCGATTCAATCCTTCTCATCAACAATCCCTTTAGTATTAGTAGCATTTTATAAAATATTTCGCAAATTGAGGAATAGGCGGAAAAACAACGATCATCTTTTGTTTAACCTTCCCTTAGCTAGCAACATCACGTGCCGTTATGCGACGTTGCCAAACGTGTCAAGCATCACGTGTTGCGCGACAAATTGTTGCCGCCAGTGCACACCTGGCTTTACAATTATAAAAGCAACTTTGTGACTCACGTGGAGGTTAGTGGAAATGACAGTCTGTCAGCGGCTTTAGGAATGCGGAGTTTTTGAAAGCAATTGTCACTTGTTCTTGTGGTTTACCATCTCTTCTTGTAGCAGTGTTATTGGATATCTTGTATAGCTCCATCTCTTTTTCACACTCAAGTAACATTAAAGTAATACATAAACTAAATCTTAATTCAGAATCTCAAAAGATAAAAATCTATTTGAATGTGAAACTAACAATGTAATGTAGGTATCATCATCATCAGCCTATATTGTTCCCACTGAGAGGGAATGGGCTGTAATCCAACACGGGGGCCCAGTGCGGGTTGGTAGATGTCACATGTATTCGAATTTTTAGTTCTAGGACATGCCGGTTTCCTCACGATGTTTCCTTCACCGTTTTGAGAGCAGCGGTGATGAAATAAATTACACAAAGTAATGCGCCTGCCTGGGTTCGAACCTACGACTTACTGCTCGTAAGTCGGGGCTGCTACCACTGGGCCACCGCTGCTCGTAGGTATGATGTAGGTAAAGTAAATTAGTAATGTTAGGTACCCGTACTAGGATAATCGTATATCACAGGCTGCAGGAGCTCCAACAATATGGTATATGTTCGACAGTATTTTTTATTTAATATTAAATAATGACAAACTTAGAATTAAACACATAATTATTACAGGAAAGTATTTGAATTACATTCAGAATTATATTTATATACTGCTATAAGAGGTGGTGGTACAAGCCACTGCTCAATGGGCTGATAATTATCACACAGCCTAAAGCTTTGGAAGATAGAATGACATGATATTTTTTTTTTTAAATCTTTGCAGAGATGTGCTCAAGTTTTTTTTTTTCACGTTGCCCCACATTAGGAATTTCTCCTGTATCGTGGGTGCGTTTACAAACATTTAAACTCATATACACAAACAGCCAGACCCGGAACAACTACCTGTAGGTCATACAAATATTTATTTCGCGCGGGTATCGAACCTGCGATACGCAGCGCAGCAATCGATCGCTCAACCACTGCGCCAACCGTGATGTTAAATTTTCAATACCCTACCCTAAGAGGGGTGAAAGTTTGTTAGCAAACGAAGCCACAAGCACATACAGTCAGATTGTAGACCGCTACACTACGGGTAATAAGGGATAGACTTCTTTATTGAATTTGCACAAATCTGGACCCATACTTACTCCAATTTACTAAGAAGGAAACGAGTATCTAATGTTAATTACTAGTATAGTGTACTAAACATACTCCAGAGATTACAGAGACTAATCATGAAAATTACCGAATATTTGTTCGGTAATTTTCATGATTAGTCTCTGTAGATGTAACTGAATTAACTTTGCATGCATCTGATGTTTTCGAGTAGGTTTCATTTGAAGTGATGCTGATTAATATCTGTAAATAGATCCATTTCAAATATGCTTCAATATTGGCGGACGGGGTCAAATGATTACGAATATACGGTACAAAATCAAAATCACAATATTTTTATTTCACGTGCACATGGGTACTTATGAAACGTCGACAAAATGGTGCTCGGTTCGGGTTGGTTGTTTCCTATGGAGAAGAACCGGCAAGAAAATCCATGGCTTGCTCTTTTAAAATCACTTGGTTTTACATTTTTTTTTTAAATATGTTACAGCGTTAGTACGTAAATATGGGAGGACATCCTAGGCCAATAAGACGTTGCTTACACTATATACGTAGATATATAGTGTTCATGTGATACAGTGTTGAGAACATAATCTTACGTTGCGTAATTCAAAATTAGATATCTGGGTATACCTATACCTTTTACCTAAGTAATTTTGGTTTCAATTATAATTATTTGACCGAAACCGTCTACAGTTAACAAAGTGATAAGTTTGCACGTTGTAAGAAACACGACTGTTAAAAACTTTTAACATAGCATAATTTTCACCAATGGCTAACTAACATATAACTTTGTTATAGCCAACTCGAAGGTTCATTTACGACGTCTTGAGCTACCCAACCGTATGATTACGTTACATACAAGACAAAGCGTACCGACAAACTTGAAATTTCCTGAATATAATACGAAACATTCCCTATTCCGCGCATCACTGTTGCAGAAAAACAAAGCACAGCTGATAAAATATTCAAGCCATACATTACGAGATTGATGAGCCGAGACACAATATTATAAACAGGAGGAGGAAGAGCGCGAGAGTGCGGTTGACTTCTTACCCTCATTGAGGTAATCTTGTGGGAAATCAAGGCAACCGCCACCGAGCAATTTGTTATTTCTCCGACAAAACCGAGCGAATGAGACCTCACAATTGTCATGATTGCCCGCAGATCTTGTCTTAGGCCGCAGCTCACAACGTTGTGGTCGGAATACTGATGTACATATATATTATGCCGTAGATATAGATGAAAACTGGCACTAAATGGTCACATATGATGAAATAAGTCGATGTAGTCATAGGAATGACTGTGCAATACTGCGCACGTCAGCGAATGATACGAGTAATAATATGATGGGAACATTATTGGATATCCGAAGCAATACAGAGACAATTGAGCTACATTTGCGTTATGCGGCGAATGCTTGTTGAAGTGAATTTAGTGAATGCAGTAATAATATTCTCAGAATGGGTATGATTAGATTTGAAGCTATATTAGGCATAATAGGCATCTGTTACCGTCGTGTTGATTGTTGACTGGTTACTCAATTATTATAGTGTTCTAATAGTTACGTTATCACCTACTGGCGGAAGGTTTTAACACTTCCCAATTATGACTGAATAATTGCGTTAATATTGCCATGCTTGCCGAGGTTGGTCCGTGGATGGGTGACCATAATTACATACCGATTTTCCTCCGTGCCTCGGAAAGCACGTTAAGCCGTTGGTCCCGGATGTCATTTGTAGAGCTTTGACAGTCGTTACTAGTAGTCAGAAGCCAAAAGTCTGACATCCAGTCTTACCAAGGGGAATCGTATTACCCAGTTACTGGGTTGTGGAGGTCAGATGGGCAGTCGCTTCATGTAAAATACTAGTACTCAGCTGCATCTAGTTAGACTGGAAGCCGACCCCAAGATAGTTTGGGAAAAGGCTAGGCAGATGATGAATTATGACTGAATAAGATTAATACTATATTCTGCTTACAAAGAACTGTGGGTAAGACCTCAATTGGAGTCATACATATCAGAAAAGCATGGCACAACCATTTGACCTTTCTGTCAGTTTCGTTGGCGTGGTGATCGCAAACGCTACTGCTGCGAATGAGGTTCGATTTCCAGGTCGGTCGGGCAAACTGTAATTAGGTTTGTTCATTGGTAATTTCTCAGTAGAGGCCCCGAATCTGATTTCCAAATATCCGATAGATGGCAATGGCCTCAGTATATAGGGGATATAGGACTAAAATATAACTGGCGAAACGTGGGCATATCAAATTAAACCAAAATCTTGAACTAGCCTACTTAAATTAAATTCATGTATTCCTGGCTAACTGGCTTACTTGAAATAAATTTAAGTAGGCCAGTTACCGGCACTTTTGAATAGTCGAGCAGAACAATAAAATGAAGCTACTGTCCCAGTCACAGGACATAAGAACTATGAAAGAACTGTAGTTGCCCATTCCAAAGCGTAGATCTCTGTGAACGTAGGTTTTATCACCCATACATAGCCCTTCGGAGAAATACAGGCGTGATGTTTTGTTATGTGGCTGAATAGAATACCTGCCAATGGTAATGAAGAGTGCTGATGTATTTTAGGTCTGCATCCATCTCTAGGAACTCCATGTAAAATAATGGTACTCAGCTGCATCCGGTTAGATTGGAAGCCGACCCCAACATAGTTTGGAAAAGGCTAGGCAGATCCATCTCTTGGAAATACCGAAATATTATCATACTCCTGCTCATAACTATCCCAATTTATTTACCAAAACAAACAATAATAAATGTTTCACAAAACTAAATTGTTGCAGGCAATAAAATCTTTTTGTTGATGATGGCAGTCGATTGGCGGGACATCGGAAAGCATTTACATCACAAGCCTTGGACCGACGTGTTGCAATCATGGCCAACAATGAACGAATATGAATATTTTATTTGAACGACCAATTGGCTGTCCTGTCGTGCAAACATTTGATATTCACTGTGAATACGAAAGGTTTGCTTATTAATTGGATTGTCGTACCACGTACAGAGTCCAACGACGGAAAAGCCGATGTGAATTGCTCTTAATTCGCTGGCCAACTTCCGATAAAATATTGGACCGCATCGCAAACGGGATATGAATAATAAACAAAATGTTAAGCTGCAGATTAACGTGGCTAGTTTATGATGTAATGGAATTATGCAATTATAGCATGGCATCATTTGTATTAATTTCCAAAAGGATTTATTAAAGAGTTGTATCCGTTGTGATAGCTCACTATATAAACGAGCGTTTCCCGCGGCGGCTGGGACGTGAGGCTCGCTCCCTCTCTCGTTCCGCCACCTCCTTCGCTAGCATGACTGCCTCACAGAAGGAGCGACGGCTTCCTATGTATGGTCCTTGTTTTTACCAAAGTTTTGTTATTTTACTTTTGACATCTGAAATATAAAAGCAACCATTTTTTTTTTTTTTTTTTTTTTTCTTTGGCAACTGAGCCGATGCCGACTATTCTGCCAGTGTCAAGTGGTGACGGCAGCGCGGTGAGGTGAGCCGTCGAATTTTGCACTTTGTGGTAGATCTATGGTGTTAGTAGCTTATGATATGGCACACACACAAAGAACAGTCTCGATTGAAGTTCACACTAATAGAAAGCACTCAAATCGAAAAAATTCGTAACACAAACAGAAGCACGTGTTCGACCTTCACCGCTACCACAAAAGTCCCTAAAAGCAACCATGTTTTTACAACGATAAGGATCACTGTCATTTTGACATAGTGATCAGTGACAGCAATCAAAAAGCAAACTTAAAACAACGAAAATAAAGATAAACCCTACAACAACAAACCCACACTACTACAACAGGAAACCCTATAACTGTTTAGGTAAAACATCCGTTTTGCTGTCATAATTTTCAAATGATGGCATCTACGCGTTTAATGAAGTCAGGGGACCATAATATTGCCAGCTCAAATAACCTTAGCGACTAAAAACATCGTCAATGCAAAAAAGTTAATTTATTTATGCAAATAAAATCAAATTCGACGCGACGAAACACTGGGGGAGATGGCTCCTTAGAGATTTACGGCATATTACGAACACCTAGATACCATGATAGGTACCTACCGTGAATTTAATTATGTCTGCATTAAATTACTATACTGGGAGTTCTATGTATAGCTTCCTTATTTTGTTATCATATTATTTAAAAAGGGTGAAAGCACCGACGCACAAAACGGTTACCATACCAATAAGCGGTTTCAGTATACGATTCAAATCATCTGTTCATTGCTGTTAGACCGTGGAGGTATTGCACTTTTGTTTATGAAACAACTTGCTCATCTGCCTAGCCTTCTCCCAAACTATCTTGGGGTCGGCTTCCAGTCTAACCGGATGCAGCTGAGTACCAGTATTTTACATAAAGCGACTGCCTATCTGACCTCCACAATCCAGTAACTGGGTAATACGATACCCCTTGGTAAGACTGGATGTCAGACTTTTTGGCTTCTGACTACTCGTAACGACTGTCAAAGATCTACAAAATCACAGCCGGGACCAACGGCTTAACGTGCTTTCCAAAGCACGAAAACAGCTTCTATTTTTAAAAATTACCTAAAAAAAAACTATATCCACCGCATAGATTTTTTTAAGGTAATTTTGACAATAATGTCCTTAATACGTTATCACCGTTTGGGCGTCGGTGTTGCTTCCCCCCTGCAAAAGCGATGACTGCCTCGTTGGTCTAGCGTTCACAACCGCTAGGTACTGCTGAGTCATCAGGTCCTAGGTTCGATTCGCAGTTCAGGAAAAGTGTTATAGGTTTTTTTTATAGGTGGTTACAGCACGGATGACAAAATTTGTGTCACATGTTTAATCTAGTCTTTCTGTCTTTTTTGTTGAATACACTCTATTTCTTATTTACCGATTATTTGTAAATGTGTGGACATTGTAGGCCATAGATCCATCATAGAGAACCTTTTTATCCTGTTCTACGTTTTGTAGTAAGCAACGACTTATTGTCGGGATGTCCTCCCATTCTTAAGTACTAACACTGTAACATAGAAAATATAAAAATAAAATAAGTTATTGTAAAATCAAATGATTTTAAAAGAGTAACCTTGGAGTTTCTTGCCGGTTCTTCTCCATAGGAAACGACCAACCCGAATCGAGCACCTTTTTGTCGACGTCCATGTAGGCCTATATGTGAAATAAAAATATTTTGATTTGATTTTCCTTCCATAGCTGCATAGTCTGGATACAAATCCAGAGTCCGTAGCTGCTATTGCCTGTACAAACAGGCAATAGGCTCGCCTCCTAATAAACGGGACTTAAAGCTGATTAAATGTGGGTGCACTATTAGATCCATCTCTGCCTAACCCCTCTAGGCTTACAAGGCGTAATGTTATGTTATGTTATGTTATGTTATGTTATGTTATAAATAGTTAAATATTAGCTCTCGAAATATTATATAATCTTTGGAATATCACCGCCACATAAAGTAATAAGTTAAGAGCGCAAAGTTAGTAACTTTAAATATACGCCACCCCACTACCTCGGTAGTTAGTAGTAAGTTTATTCAACTCTAGCGTGACAGGTGAGGTCTGAACTTTTTCAATCACTGCTTTCATATGATTCAGTAAGTTTATAATTCATTTCTAATTCTACATTTTAAAGTATTTTCAGATCTAAGTATCGAAGTATTTTCTTTTCACTATAAAATAACAAAGATTTCAAAGTTATAAATGATGCGCTCAACACAAAGAAAGTTATGTTCCCTACTTCGCAAAAGTCACTGAAAATGTTTTGTTCAGCTCTTGTATTTTATACCAAGAATAGTTGTAGGTATAACGATTAAAATTGTCTCCTTTACACGGAGAAGAGTATCTCTCATGGCTTCACCGTAATCGATGTAACAAGATATTAAACTAGCTTGGTGTTCTTGGTATCTACTCCCTAGTATAAAACAAAGGAGGCAAACTCAAGATTCATAAATCTTTAACAGTTACAATTAGTAAGAAACCACGTTATTATAACAAGTCATTCAAATTCCGACGTCAATGTTCGAAACACTGAACAATTTACAACAAACTCATAAAAGTTTTTAATGATAGCCGACGGCATCTGGAACCTTATATTTTAAATGACGCTGCTCCTAAATTATAGAAACAAATTGTTTTTAATTTTCTTTTTAGTTTCAACTTAGAAACCAATTATCGTGCCTATTAGAGTGAGTGAGCATTTAAGTTTTTAATAACCTAGCTTAATGTAATGTAAACACTTGTTTCCATTACTCTAAAGATGCAAGACGTGTGAAATTAAAATTCATTCAGATTAATAATTCTACATCTAGTTTTTGTTGCAGAGTTGCTCTCCCTTGTTTCTCTTTGTTATTTATCGCACACATAAGATATAATACGTTGTTATTATGATAGTTTCACAAACAACCCCTATAAATAAAGAAATATACGTTTTAAACTTGGCATTTGATCGTATAGTTACACTTTCTAACGTTGGCATGATCTCAGAATCGTTTGAATAACAAGAAACTTGAATGTTATTGCCATAAATGCTATTGGAGCAAATCCTTGTATACTTAGGTTTTCATATACAATTGTGTGTTGCATTTCAGCATCGGTTTACGTATAATGTGTGGGGATGGTTGCTACTTCATTGAGCAACAATGGATGCTCGTTCAAACGTAGTTGCACACTGGCGAGGTCGTACACTCGACGTGTTAGTACTTACTGCTAACTGAAAGATTCCATTATCATTTTCTAAAATGTTATACTTGTTTAATAAAAGTGTCCTTTACGATGTTTTGATCAAAATATTTAAAAAATCACACATTATTTCTTTTAAAGACACAAATTAAATTCTTTGTGTCTTTAAAAGAAATAATGCACTTCCACTTTACTGGAGGCATTTTTCATTACATTCATATGACTGCGAGCAGAAGGTTTTACTAAATGTAAATACATACACATGTGTGAAAGGTCCACGGAGAAGGGTCACTTTTACTGTTTTTTTACGCAAAACACAATAAATGTATTCAAATTAGAGAGTTCGGTGTGACCACAACGAGAAAAGAATCGCAGTCGTTTCCAAGTGATCTTTGTAACGAGGGTCGGCAGATCCCTCCGTAATTGTTATCCATAATAGTTGGGTCGCTTCCGCCGCCCAAAGTCTGCTGCTGACGTAACATTCACCGCCAAACAGATGAATTGAGGTAAGTTGTAAACCTCGCTGAGGATGTACCACTGATCTTCACAGATACTTGTTAATTGAACACAGTAACGAGTTACGAGCTACCCAAACGGGGATACGACCTGTATTATTGAAAATCGTAAATTGTAACCATGAAATCGAAGTAATTCGAAAAGTTTATAGGGCCCTTACGCGTGAGAGCTATGGGAAGGTCAAATAATGTCGAAGGGTTGGATAACGTGGCTCAAAGTTTTAATTAAACAGCAACATCTGCGAGCCTCGTTACACGACAATTATTGTTACGAGAACACACAAACACATTATTCGGGAAACGATAGTTTGTATTTACTGTCACAGTTATTGTTTTCAGACGCTCGGAACTTCGGAACTACAGCTTTCACAATATTTATTTGAGGTTACTTAAATATATAAAAGGAGAAAAACCTAGGAATCTCTTCTACGTGCCTCATTTGTAATTTGTAGACTTACCTCGAATACGCCTAAATCCCTTCTTAACTAATTTATAGATGTTATATTCAGCCTTATTTTACTTTCGGAGCAGGTATTTTTTTGTGTACCTAACAGCAACTTAGCAAAACCGAAATGCGGGAAAATTAATTTGTAGCGGAAGGTACAGTAATAAAACATTTTTGTACTAAAATCTCGGCGAAATTCATCGAGATTAAAATAAATTAACATAGCGATCCGAATAGAATTATTAAATAAAGCCATTAGTAGTGGTTTGAATTACAGAATGTTTGAAGTTAATGGCAGGCTTCCTGTGGCTCTGCAGAGACAGGCAATGGCCTCTAGGTGCGCCTTAGTTCTGCTTTACATAGTGCCGAGCAACTCACTGTGAGAATCGCAACAATTTTCCGGAACATTTCCGAGCAGGCTAACGAACGGAAACGCAGGGGACGCGGCCAATTGGCGGATAAATGCACCTCAATTACTATATTGCGGCAACATTTTTCCTCCTAATGTCCTTTTTGGCTTCAGCGATGAAAACTTTTTATTTATTTTTTCGCTTCCTAAATGGAGACCGCTGCGGTAAAAATGGAAGGTAATATTATAAGTAAATGTTTCTTCCTTAAACGTTTTGTGAATGCGCGGTAATAACGTCGTTTTCTCTTTGAATTGGGAAGCTGTGCGACCATACGAATGATTTGATGAGGATATTCGTAACTCGTGTTACCGAACATTTCAATACACATCAAAACGTTTGCGAAAGCGTTCCGTATATCCAGTTCCAGCACGGAACTCTAAAGGAATTCAAATGTCCAATACGGCGTTTATATTGATATAAAGTAGGCACGTATTATGCGCTCGGTTTCAAGCAATACTTCACTAACAGAAGCGTACGTTACCTAACCGGGGAACTAAATGATCGCGCCATTTCAGCAGTCCAAAGCCAGGGAAACATCTTATTTCTCTCAGTAGCTTGACTTGAAAAATACGAGAAGAATGTGCGCGCATTAGGTTCGGTCGTTACTTAGGTCCTCGAGTAGTGCGGGTTCGAGTCCGGGTCGAGCGCGCGGTGACTAATGGCTGTGGTGCGGTAAAATATGTTGCACGTAAGTGTGCGACATAACAAGTAACCAGCTGTTCGTAAACTGGACGCGTTTCTCGACTTCATGCTTCAATTTAATGTTGATGGATTGTAGGTCTTACCTCTGCTCCTACTTACACACCTTCCACTGCCACACCTGCTGCTTACTGCTATACCTGCCACTAAAGGTTTACCTTAGATAAAGAAATACTGATGGTTGATAAAAAGATAGAGTATAACCATATAAAAACAAACGAAGGTCATTTTACTGGACGAGCACCTGTAAATTATTATCGACTAGTCCTGCGAACGGTAAGCATACGCATGACCGGCCTACATATTCCCACTGCTGGGACACCAGTCTCCTCTCTATGAGAGGGAAAAGTCCACCACGTGGGCCTAATCTGGTTAGGCAGATGTCACATTTGTGTGTTTCAATCAATCAATTAAAACCAACGACTTTTCTTTGTCTGTAAATACATCCCCTAATTACGCTCACATTCTATCAAATTACCTAGACCTTGTCTGTGTCTGCGTATCCTATTTTCTCTTATAATATAAAATGGACATGATAGACTTTTTATTCAGCTCGGTCTTATTATTTGAAAAGTTTTCCTTGGCAGAGGCAAGTTTTTAAATAATGAGGAAGGTTTCAAGTGATAAAGACTCTCACATTGTCACGGTCTCACGAGCGAACCTAAATGAAGTCTAGTGTGAGTTTATACGTACTAAAAAAAAACATTAAAAATATTGTATATTTTTACATAAATATAATACAAGTGTAGCAATATACGGTACGTAGCTATGTAAAATTCAGTGTGGGTTCATGATTAAATATTGTTTATCAAATCCCAAAATTTAGTTCCTCAGTGTAAATTATTGGTACTCAGCTGCATTCGGATAGGTAGACGGTGATGTATAATTACGAAGTCAAATCAGAAGACCAGTTGCTTGATATAGTTGGAGAAAGGAGGAGGAGGAGGGTTGTTTATGGTCTGGACTCTGAACCACACCTGTTAATATTATACCCTATGTGAAATGTTTTCTTTTATGTGAACTGAAACTCGTATGGGGTACATAATAAAGATCATAATATTCAATCATCCTACTTTTTGAAAGAAAAACAAGAAATTCTGTCCATATGTTAAAAATAAAAAAAAAACAGTCCGTTTTTCACTAAACTGTCAATGCTCATCAATGAGCATCAGAATGTGAAAACAAAGACATTCAAATATTAAGGGGCGAAAACGATTTTAGCAAATTATTAATTTAATTTCTCCACGTAAAAACAATAAACCTACTATATCTTGAATGAAAGAACCGTTTGTGCTCCCATTAACCCTCGCACGAGCAATCCCTGTAAGCAGAATGGAACCTGCTGGCTTCTGGCCAGAAAACAGAATAAAAATCATTATAATTTCATTACAAATGTGAGGTTTTTCATGCGTCTTTTTGAAAATAAAAGCAGCCAGTATCTTGATGTTACTGTTTCCGTATATTTTTAATTAACACCCTTATAATTAATTGGACCACCGATTGAAAATAAAATTATATTTTAACGTAGCTATTTCATTTTTCATTGATCTCATTAACGTAAATTATGAGGCGTCTGTTACAATTATTATAATTAGTAATATAAGTAGAATTTAAATACAAATTCTTCTGTGATCGTTATGTTACCTGTGGCTTTTCAGTTATACCGTTTCATTTTTGGTTCAGGAAGGAAAATAAAAAAGTCGGAATTACGCCTAATGTCCCTTTAGAATGTTCATTCGGAGACAAATAAGTTGAAATAATCTCGGCGAGGGTAGGTAAGTAACACAGGTCGCGCTCGCGGCCCGCGGGCCCGACTCATTATTCTTTCGCCCACCCCCGTCTAAGTGACTCTACTGTCGTTCTCACTTCCTTCCCTTCTCAGGAAATAATTTCAATTTAAGGCTTTCATTGAAATAATATTCATGTAACTTTTTCTTTAAGTCTTACGGCTCACTGCTAAATGTGAATGTTTACAACGAGTATCTAGTGAACTGTGCTCCGTAGGTGTTTAAAACTCTCCCATTGTGCGCTGCTCTAACAATAAAGATATAAGTACAGTGAAAATGTAGAGTGGGTATATTGCAAGCAAACTTTGGTAGGAATCGGGGACGCGCGAGATATTTATGACTTCCTCTGAGCTCCCAGAGGCTCTCGGGGTTCAAAAGCTAATAAAACGATGTCACATAATGCAAAATTTTATTTAAATCTGGGACAAATTTTGACTTTGGGATAATCCTTCTAAATTCTAGAAGGCTACAGGATATAGTATAAATAGAAATATTTTATAAAGCAACTAAATAATTTAAACGTACAAGTGGATATAATAAAATTATAAGCAAGAAAAAAATCTGTTCCATTTGTTGAAACCAATCCGTGTATCGATAAAACCACGTGTAGTGGCTGCATATAGCTGCAGTAGAATGTTTTGAAGTCTTCTGCCGAAATGATTTCATGGCATTGGTCCAGGACTGAAACGAGTGACGTGATAGAGGTTAAATCTACGTCCGACGGCAGGTACACAATGTAATGAGATTTATTTACAGGTTGAAAAGTTTTTCAAAATGTTTTTGCTGTAAAATGAGCTCGAAGTTATTTCAAGGGTTGAAAATTGAGGTTGTTGTATAAAATGTGTAAATAAATTGAATAGCATTTTTTTTCAGGAGGTAACACAGAGTTAGGTCAGTAAAGGTGTGACGTGGTCTACGAAGTGGGCTGCGCGGAAGTGCCACCACCTCGTTTAGATAAACCCACCGAGCACACCACCAAACATTTTCACACGACTTCAAACGTAATTTAAAATGTCTCTGGTTGCGGAACAACCTTTTCGTAGGGTGTATTAATGTGTGTTCTATTTATTTTACCAACTGAATTTATTGTTACTACTATAGCTATTTCTAGACGTGCTGGCTTTTAGAAACTTTTAATCAAAACCATTCATCACGTACAGCTTTATTGCTCTTTTTTGTTTTACTGTTTTTCAATTTTAGATCTGCGTTCGCCGTAATTTTTAGTATTAAGAGCACTTAAATAAGTATTTTTATTGGTTTGATTCGAGAGAATCATAAACAATTTAGGTTTGTTATCGTAAAATTAGGCATGTAGCTATTTCGGCTGTCGTATATGATTCTGTTGATATTGCAGGTTCCTCAATATCCGATTTAAATTCTCGATGAGCGAGATAAAAACCAAAATTTAACCGTTATAAAGTTAATTAATAAAATGAAATCATAAAACGCTCGGCTCATCATGTCTCAGCGTCGGTTATTGAGCTGGCTCGTTCAAACCATTATCCAGCAGAGTCAATATTGGGATCTAGATGTGAATATTAAATTACTGACGTGTTCCGGACACCGGCGGTTCCACACGGAATATCGACGTTCGAAGTCCAATATCAGCGTCGTGAAGGCTCAATAACGTTTTACATTCAGCCGTGGAGAGCGGTAAGTGCGGCAATACGTAGCGCGAGATAAGAAATGTTACCGACAATCGCGCCGCCTCAGAACCCATTGTACGTAATATTCGCGGCTTGTATGAAATTCATATCGAGGATACGACGCGGTGACGACGATCGACCGAATTATTCAAGGGCAACAACGCCAATAATTCATGTTTCACGAATAGCCTCTCTATCCGAAGCGAAGGTATAACCGTAAACCGATTTGGGTTTCCGATGGGCCCACCGCGGTCGGTGTTAGAAAAGATTAATTTTGTGTTTGTCTATGTATATTTATTGCGGGTAACCGAAGCCTGGAATATCCCGGTTCAGGATATGACCCTGGAGTTCAATGTTCAGACGTATGCCTCAGTTTCCTGTTACGATGAAAATGCATTTGAGTTTGACCCAAAAAGGTTTTTTCAAATCTCACGACTTCACACACCGTACCTAATAGGCTCAACTTTACTAAAACTTAAGGTGAGATTGCTCTGGGTTTCGTTGTGAGCTTTAATGTCAGTTTACTCGACAGGAACATACGTTTAATTGAACATAACGGCATCATTTCCATATTAGTAATCCTTTCAGAAAAAAAAATGTCAGTAGTAACTAACTTATCTTTTAATACTACCCCCGATATCTAGGATACCTTTACTTATGCAAATGATTCCCTCAAAGCGCTCGCACGATGCAGCTTCATGGCATATAATCAAGCCAAACTTGCAGCATTCCGGCGCTAACTACTGATCGGATCGCGATAATCTTTGACACGCTGGCTGTTAGTTTAAATCCTTTTTTGATGGCCCGTTAGGAGTGACGTGTCGGCATCAAAGGTTCGGTTTGGTAACTAGAGATTATGATTGTTTACAAGGGTCTTTGTGTCGCGAGCGTAATGAAGTGAAGTGATCTTGTAAACTGTAGTGGGTGAAACTTACTATTGAAATGGTTCTAATGTACGATATTGGAATTTATAGCTCTCTTATTACCTACTTAGCGTGTTTGGTAAAGCGTGTTGGTTAATGATCAGATAACTTGTGGATTTTTCCTTCTGAAAACTGAACTTCAAAGAAACTAATCGTCCATTTTTTTGAATTAAATATAAGAGACAGTTTATAGAAACAACTGGGTTGGAAAAGGTTGTTCCTGGCAGACATCAAACACCACAAACGACGCAAGCTCATGCTCGCTCAAGCAGCATCGTCCATATTCTTTACTTCAAGAACACTGTGTAATATTTTCACATAAAATTATTACAGAATAGACTAGCTGCTAAAACAGGAGGTGGCTTATTCTGCAATAATTATATCTATAGGTACTGAAGTCACGTAAAAACCTTTTCCGTGGTACATTTATTATGTTTGCCATAATTGAAACGAAGTGAAGCGTGTATAAAATATGCGTGAATGAGTATAGGCAGTAACCGACCGTGAATTAGTAAAAGGAGAGACCACTTTGGATGTTTCTCAGGCGAATTTCAACCTACCGTGAGATTAAAGGATGACTTGTGGTTTGAGTTGCCTACTTATTTTGCTGCGGAGTTGAGGTACTTACGGAACCCGTATTAAGCAACTAAGATAAAGGGTGGCTTCATTTGTTTTATCATTTTGGGTACGTAGAAGACTAACTTTTTGGGTTTTGCCCGCGTGTAGGTTGGAAATTATCCCATGGGAACATATTACTGGGACTATGGTATTCTACATCATCATAAACTAGGTCATGGTCTACCTACTTACTAAATTTCATAGTGTGATAAGTTGTACTACAGACAGACAGGCTTATTTGTTTTTTTTTTATCTTAGATATGGAAGTATGGGTGGTTATACTACTACATAGAATTGGTGTCTATCGAAACGCCTCGTTAGTCACTTGGTACTTGTAAAGACATGCTAGTCTCTTTGAAATTCTTCGTTATAAGAAGTGTCTATTCTATTTCAAGATTTCCATTCTTGTTTGCTATCTTCCTTTGCTCATTTATTTTATAAGTACGTCTTGACAATCGTAATGTTATTCAGTGTTTATTTTTCTCTTCTTCCAACTTTGCAGGTTTCATGGTTCCATGGGGTTCTTTGAATTAGATTTCTATTTGTAGTATCTTTTGATCACTCCAGCGTTCAGTTTTGTTTTAAGGTAATACAGTTTTAGATTGGTGTGAGTCAATCTAATAAAAAAAACCGGCCAAGTGCGAGTTGGACTCGCGCACCGAGAGGGTTCCGAACTTTTAAAACTGTAACTGTATTAAAAATATTTTTATTAAATGATGTAACTAAAAATGTATGGCTTTCGCAATTTTTCCTTTATCTGTGCTATAAGACGTTGCTTCGTACCAAATTTCAAGATTCTGAGTTCACGGGAAGTACCCTGTAGGTTTTGATTCCCTTGCGAGTGTCGGAAATTTTCAACATAAACGGCTGTATCTTTTGATTGCGTTGGCTTATAAGTTTGATTTTTTCACAGCTCTAAGGGACAGTAAACTTTAGTATTTGATATAAATTCTAGCTTGATACCTCCACGCGTTCCTGAGAAAAAGGGTCTTGACAGACAGACAGACGGACGGACAACAAAGTGATCCTATAAGGGTTCCGTTTTTTCCTTTCGAGGTACGGAACCCTTAAAAGTAATATAAAGTACACGATACGCTCACCTTTTGCTAGCGAAGTAATGACCTAAAAGAGTTTAGTAGAGCAACATTGTCTAAAACATTATTAGGGTTTAGTCCAGCCAAACTTAGGCTAGGTAGGAGAAAAAAAGCTAAAAAAAACGCTTTTACCTAGCCTAAAAATCGAAATATACCTATAGTGCACAAAATTTCACCAGTTATGTTTAACCAGTGATAAATAGGGGTACGAAACCAAAACGAAATTATCACATGGTCTGAAATGGATGAAAATGATAAATATGTCCAGAAAACGTCGCCGTCGTCCTAACCTAATGCATGTTATCCGATACTATCTTACGCTATCTTAGGTTTTTTTAGCTATGGTTGAATTTGTATGCATCATTGCCAGTATTGTAGGTACTTTCTCGCGATCAATCTCGCGATAGCACTGGAAATAGATTAGAGGTTTCAACACAGACACTTAATCGAGTGTCAGTCGTGGTGGACAGTTGACACTAGACACTCGATGAATCAACGTCGCCCCTCTACTTTATGACCTGACTGACAGGTGGCGTACCGACGTCCTTGTCCCCAATCCGACTGTACCACTGTCGTTGGTACTTCAGTTTTTGTGACAAACCTGTAGAGTACGGAATTCTTCATTGTGCTTATTGATTGTGTGGCGGCCGCGCCAAAAAACTGTATTTTTTATGCCGTTATCTGACCTTTAAGATTATTTAGTTGGCTTTAATATTTCCAATTATCTTATGTAATTTTGACGTATTTGCCTTCACGCATACCAAGATAATAACAACGTCGCAATAGGTACTGTCAATTTGTAGAGGAAATTATTTTTAATTACTTGCATATACACGGTGTAAATCACCTCATCACGAAGCCGTCAACCAAGCATTCTGTACATGAAACTGAGTAACTTTTCGCAAAAATTATTGCTGGGAAACAACTTTTTTTTGGGGGTTGTAAAATCATGTTTTTTGGTAGAACTCAATGTAACGCACTCAAAACATTGTGCTGATGGACGGATTGAATAGTACGGGGGTCGTGGAGGTGTTTAAAGTAAAAATCTTACATTAAAAACTTGTATTTAAAAAAATACTTATCAATAAATTGGAACTTTGACCCCTAATATCTCCGTAACTAGAAGGTTCCCAGGTATGGTGTAGAACAAAAAAAATGATCGCAATGACAGGGAGAACCAGTGCCTTTCGGCTTCGTTAAGAGGTGTTTTACACCCTTTATACAGTCCGAAATCTATCGAATATGGCCAATTAATGTGTATCATGCTTATTTTATCATAAAAATAAGAAATACCTAGCTGTTAAAAGATCATCTTTCAAAGAACCTAAAACATCGACATTATTGTACGTATTTAAAAATTATTTCGGTTTTGCCCGTAATAGCTCCCTACCATGAGTTCCTGCCTTTATAATCCCCGGTCGGCCCCAGGGCTTTCGTCCTGTAATTGAAAACACTTGTGAATGTTGTAAATTGACAATTGTATGATTGACAGCGGTGCTGACGTCGGGTCATATCAAAGGTTTACGGCTAATGGAGGATCGTGCTAGACAACCCGATGATTGCTAAATTCGGTCGAAAGTAATTTATACATATAGGTACGAGTAAAATTCGAAGGATGTGACGTACGCAACATTCAATTTGTTGTTGGATTGCCTGTACAATCTACATTATGGACACATGGTGGACACTGCCCCTGTTTCTGAAAGCTTGTTGATTAAAACTCAAACCTTGTGTTATGCGCTCGGTTGTTTTGGTTTAGGTCAACCTATCAAAGCTTACATTGACTTGACAGCAAATTAGTAACGACGTTTTTTATAGTGTGATTTTTTCTTAATAAAACACTTAAATGTTTAATACTTGCGTGTCTCGCACATTTATACAAGTTTATGGCCGAGTTGTTTAACATCCGAAGCTTTAAACATTTAAGTTGAATGCAGTACGTCTCTAATTGATGGATTAAGATGAACTTTGTTTTGTCTTCGTCTCTAAAATACAATAAAAGCAAGAGACGAAATACTAATCCTACCTACATTAGGGCGGGGGATAAAAGGATTCTGTGAATAGCCCACGATTTAAGAGCATTTACTTTAGCAAGAAAAATATATATTTGCCGACAACAAATTGAATTTGTCAATGTGAAACGGGCAAATATGATTAAATATATATCATTGTTCTATATTAAATTAATATTTCATAATTGACTACGTATTGATTTAAACAGAACTGAACCCTAAACTTAATTAATGTTTTAATCTAGTAGATATAATTTACAAATCCGTATCTCACAAGCCCCTACCGAGCTAAATGTAAGTTATATTCGGTTCATGAAAAGCCTTTTGTTGTATGGGACATCCCACTCCGTCAATCAGAGTATTCAGAGTCACGAGCACCAAAGTAATCAAAGTTTATAACGAGTTACATAATTATTAAATCCCGCGTACAATTCTAGTTCCTTCCTCATTTTAGACGTCAGCTGAGATATAAAATGCATTTCTCGAAGATAAAAAGGCTTGGGATTAAACTGCTCCAATGAAATTTGCTCTGTGAATGTCGAAATTTCGGACTTCGCTTGTTCATTGTTAATTCCTTATTTTATACACTGTGACATTTTTTAAATCTTATTTTACCTTATTTTTTTACATTTTTTATTTTTTATTATTTTAAGTGACATTTACCGATGTGACATGAATACGTATTTCAGTATTTTATTATTATTATTATTTTTTTACTTTATATTTTATTATTTTTATGTGACATTTACTGATTTGACATGCATATTTACTTTTTTATTATTATTGTGACATTTATTGATATTCGTGATTTTTTAAATTAATTTCGTAAATTATTATTAATTACATTTAATTATTGTGAATGTGAGGACCATGCAGGTCACATTATTTTTCTCCCACCACTATCTGGCAGTTTGAGTACTTTAAGTGACCTACCCAAATGTCCTTTCTTTGGTATTGTTCGTCGTTTCGTTGAGCTCCTTGAGTTATAAGTCGAGCTACACGATAACTGACAAATGCTTGCACTGACTGGACAGGTCCACTCAAATCTGTGTGGTTCTTTCTTCAAAAGACCATTTCAGATACTAATCTGCATAGTCCTCATGTAAATTGAGCAATGTCTGGACTTTAAAAGAGTATCAAGTTAACAGAGAACCTCTGAGTTGGTTTCGGCTGTTTCTTCTCAGAGTAGTCAGGTACAAAATACCGGCCCCATCTAGCTTAAAAAAAAATGACGTGTAAAAAACCTACTTGCAAAATAAACATCATTTATTCTGTCTAAGTTCGTGACCTAAAAACAAGAAGTTAACTGGATTTAATGTTACACAAAAACTTTGTAATTAATTATTCGCTAATTTTTACGAAAACTCTTACAATTCCACCACAAACTTCCGAAATCAAAGTACACATGCAGCGAAAATGGGTCGTACAAATCGATACAAATTTATAGCTAAGAAATATCCTGGGATTGCGTATAGACCCCGCCACTAATGACTCGGTCCCTCCTCCATCCATTTAAATTAGAAATTCGATATTTTCATAAGATAGTGTGTTAATTTGGTAACTGTTTATATCGAGCGGAAACGTGGCTGTAGTTTGCAATAACTATCAAAACTATGAGAATGAGCAAGTAGCCCTGGAGCCGTGGAGACGGGGAGTGGAGGCAGTTCGACGTCAGACAAGGTACGCGACAGCCGACCAACTCCCAACTACAAGTAAAGCGCTTTAGCGGCAGATTAAGATATACATCTAATAGATAGAGCGGTTAGCTAGATCAGATTATGAACTTGACAAATGACATGGATAACAGCTAAGATATCTGCGCCGATGTGGTTGGTGGGTTTACACGGGTCGACATCGATTTAATACGGGCTCAGAAGCGTTATTTATCATTAATCACTGCTTCCAAATTTGTAATTAAGCAACGTTTGAGCAGTTATTTTCTGCTTAATGACATTTTCGCTTTTCAACTACACTCTCGTGCTCTTTAAGAAATCGGGGGTCTTTAAAGTTGCGAGAACTCAATTACTCATATTTTTCCTTGCGTCCGCTGCCGCTTAACCTTTGTCACAAGTTGCGCGGCACAGTTCTGAAAGTGTTTGAGATAACAAGTGCGCGGGTGACAAGAGTCCTAGCAACTTGTGCCCGATGCTCACAACTTTCCCCGCAAATGCACCTTAACTAGTGTTGTCTTAGGTAGGAGCAATCTGAATGTTCACTAAGTAAACTGTTACGACGCTGGCGTAAAAAAAGTTTATTAGGTTCGTTTTGTTGAAGTAAATACACGTATAAGTATGTTTTAAAAAATAAGTTAATAATGATTAAACGAAAATTGGATTTTTGACTGCCAATTAATTAAAAGTCCAATTACGGAACCATTTTCAGTGTGCAACTGAAACATAAACTGCTGAAAGTAATTATTTATAATATATCGAACTTACTTATCGTAAACGTTTAAATCGTACACAAGGTTTTGTATAATTTATTGTGGAATTAAAGACTGATTAAAATCAAATTAAACTGTTCCAATAAAGAACGTAGCTTTGCTTAAATATTACTCAAGGCGTTAGTAATATGACATGAGCAGTTGGCTGCCTCAGACACCATGGCCTTTCCTGCAGTAAGAATGCGTTTCAATACTAGCAGCCTTCTGGGTACATTTCCCGTTGACAGCACTGCGGACGAATTTTTTCATGCCTTGTAATTCTTTTTCCTTTTCAAGTTATACATATTTTTATAACAATTTTTATTATATTTATAGTTTGTAAATTGATCATGTAAACGCGCAAAGTAAATAATAAACAAATTAACATAAAAAGAAAATACATGGGCTTAGATAGATTGCTTTGGTTGGTAATAATAATAGTTACCATTGTCTCAACAGGTTGGGTTGGTGGCTCACAAAATTTGATTTTCATGATTGATGATTTGATGATGATAAAGCAGTAACAGAAACAAATGATTGTACCTACAGACCGCTTTACTTCATCAAACACGAATGTTAAACAGTGTGTTTTAATGAATATATTGTAATATCTAATAAAAAAATCTATTTACTAAATAAATAAACAAGTAACTTCTGAATCTTTCGAGAATTTGTCCGGCGTAGTAGCGAGCTGAGCAGCGGTGCACGTTTTCTGAAGGAGAGTAGTTTTGAAGTCTGCAAGATAACAGATGCGAGCCTCTCCCCTCGACTTGGAGTCGAGAACCACGCTCCACGCCCGCTTCTTGAAAAACGCTTACCGACTATGCCAGTTCCACTTGAATTATCTCTATTCACTATTTCTCTTTGAAAGTGTTCAAATTACGCTGTAGAGGTGAGATATGAATGTGAGTTTCTGAGACGCCTTGTGGCTATTGGACGTCTCGTTAATTGGGTGTTTGAGCGTTTTATATTTTTTCATTTTCCTGTGACTTCAAAGCTTCTGGGTAATACGGGATTTGTACGGTAAGGTATCTATACAACTTGTAAAATTACTCTCGTAACGGTCCTAGGTTATATTTATAGAAATCTAGGCTCGTTTCTGGTTTTCTAATCCATGAAAATAATTCCATTTTCCCGGCCACATGAATTAATATGTATATACGCAGCCTGAATCATAACTTCACTACAAAACGTTATCAATCCACAACCTTACAATCACACTACCCGACGAACTAAACAAACGTATTCACTCATAGTGATCGATTTCATTTCATACAAAGCTCGCATACGGTTAGGGGTCGTAAAGGTATCTAATTAATAGGTCGCAAGTTGTCCTACGTGAATAGTTTTCGTTTGAACGAATGGCAATGATAGTCTCGCGGGCTGCCCTTTGTACAGTTGGCGGGCTCGTTAGTTGTGCCACTTCAAAGCCACGCACAAAGGACGCCGCCGCGCCACCGCCCACTACCCACCACCTGTACCTTTATTGTTCTTTATCTCTATTTAGCGATAGTCACGACTAACATGACTTTACTCTAGCTATTTCAAACGAATCCCTATTTAACCTCCGCCTATTGTGACGTTATCAATTTGGTGTGGAAGCTTTGTAAGTGATATTATTGTTGCTGGTTACTTTATGTTGTGGTTTTTAGGGTTTCGTATCGAGAGGGTAGGAAATAATTTCAGAGATTAATTTTGTGATCTTTCTCATAAAAATAGAATAGAAGATCTAATGGCCAGTTTTGTCAAGCATCATTGTGATGTCTGGCTTCTACAGTCCAGTTACTGGGTTACCTGTGCTGTGGAGTTCAGAAAGTCAGTCGCTCGATGTCAAATACTGTAATTCAGCTGCATACGAAAAGACTTAAAGCCGACGTAAACATTGTTAGAAAAATATAAGGCAGAGGACGATTCAATTAATTAATACTCCAACTCGTTTCATAATAACTTCTAGAGACTATAGTCGCCGCCAAATAAATAATATTTGTAGTTTATAAACTACTCACGTACCCATACAGAAACAACGAATTCCGAACAAAGGTTGCACTGCTATAATTAAGCGAAAACGAACTAGTTAACGAGGTACGAAACCCTCAGTGCGTGAATACAACTCGCACTTCGCCGGTTGTATTTACGAAGGCGAGCAGCCATATGCAAACGAGAAAGCAATTTTGTGAATTATTTTCGGTAATTCCGTGAATAAATTTAAGTACCTGCTTACATATTTTCGGCAATACAAATATAGGTATTATAGGTTCTTATATTTATCAGTCAAGTACACGAGTTTATAATATTTCAAAACCATATAAAGTCTGCTAGGATTTGCTTTTAGTGGAAAAAGAGCTGCAAAGAAGCAAAGTACTTTCGTTAATTTTGTCTTTGACTTTTAGTCCCATGCGTATAAAATACTTGTTTAAAAGAAGGAGTGGATTTGTTATGCCATTAAAAAGTATTAACTCTGCAGAGTAACTGTCACCACCTATAATTGCACACAAGTTTGGCACAATATAGGTGCCAAAAAGTGGAATGAGGCAGCGTCATTAAAATTTTAAAGGTAGAACCAACTCTAGGAGAAAAAACATGCAGGTTTTTGTAATAAAAACTAGACGAAACTAGGTACATGGTGGTAGTAGGTTTAGATGCAGTTATTTTAATGTATAATTAATGTAAATAAATGTTTTTCTTTTATAATCTAAACCATCCATTCCCTTTTAATAAGCGCTACACAGACAAAACATGAATAAATAAACGCAGGTTACCAACTATCTGTCTAACATGTTAATTTACAACAATAAAAATGCTCATGCACATTTGCGATACAGTTATTCAGAATCACAACTTAAACAAAAAAAAAAAACTATTAGCTTTAGTCTTAGATTTACTGTTTCCGTTATTGAAATAGTAAATCCGTGAAGTATTTATTTAAATACTTAGTATTCGAATCTGTCTGTGCTTCCGAACGCTTACAACCCTAATCTCTTCAAAGTTAGAGTGAACAGGCTTCTTCTGGGTAAGCTATTACACACAACTCTATTAAGTTCTTACCCCCCAAAAAGTCATGTGCGTTCAAATCCGTGTGCCCAACACGTAGTTGATTTTGTATTTTGAATAAACATTTTTTTATAATAAATAAAAGTTTAAGTTTGTATTTTTCATTTTGAACTCTTTTTTCATATTGACTTTTTAGGGGTATGAGTAACAGGGTGTATTTCTTCATACCCTTTAGAAAAGGGTGGATAGACAGGTGTTATGTCTGGCGGGCAACTGCCCTATAGTTGTTATCGGGTTTCTCTATACAAGGTGTTGTTTTGCATCCTCGTCAAATTCAAGGAGGTAATTATGCTAGTGATTCTCGTCCCGAATCAATAATAAAATGGGTAGGTAATTTTTTATTTTTTACGGAAATCGGTAAGTGTGAACCAGCCGTTTTTTAAACGCGGCCTGTCTAGTTCTTGCCTTATAACCTCGCTTACACACATACAAACAATCGCAAACGTTTATTTCATAATTTCTTAGTCCCTAAACCAAGTTAAGGGGGTTATTCTGAAATACTGACAAACTTAAACAACCAAAAAAATCAGCGTTTATTAATAATTAACTAGGTACCGTAATTTTAATTGATTATTTATGTCTTTCGTGACCACCCCCTGAAATTTGACGAGGTTGCAAAACAACACCTTGTATATACTGAAGTCGATGTAAACTTTGCTTGCGACTTGTAGGAAATTGATGTTAATTGCTCCGTCGTATCATAGATGGCGCTGTGGTACTTTTTGTAGTATGTTGCTTTTTGTGGTCGCTACATCACTCTCCCCCGGAGACCGGAGATCGATAGTCGAATGAGTCATCTTTTAGGTATTTAGCCGTGCCAGTTGGAAGCTCGTTGCCGCATTGTTCACGGTGAGTCGGAACAGTCTGCGGTGGTGAGGCGAACCCCAGTGAGTCGGGGCCGGCGCTGCGTTTGCTACGGTGTGTCGGACGTGGTACAGCGCCGCGATGTGGCAGACAGCTGGAGAGGTGTCGATCGGGAGGTAGAAGCTCTCGACCGGCCGAAAGTGCAGTGTGCTGTGCCATGGTCGCTTGATGAGAGGCTGAGGGTGCTGACCAGGAATGCGCTTCCGCTGCATGCTGGTGGTCAGATTTTACCCAGATGAAGCTGGCTGGCTGTGAGACTCGCTGCTCGAAAGCTGGAGAAAGTGATAATGATGATGATGACGTCACGTTGCTCGAAGGCTGCGCTGACGTCCATTTCAGGGTCACCAGTTTAGGGGAATGAGGAACAGGATGTAAAGTTCTTCATACCCTATAGAAAAGGGAGGATCCTCCGACCGGACAGGTGTTGTGTCCGGTGGGCATCTGCCCGATAGTTGTTATCGGGTTTCTCTATACATATATACTGAAGTCGATGTAAACTTTGCTTGCGACTTGTAGGAAATTGATGTTAATTCCTCCGCCGTATCATAGATGGCGCTGTAGTACTTTTTGCAGAATGTTGCTTTTTGTGGTCGCTACAACTTTTTAATAAAACGTTAATACTTCTATTATTGGGTATAAAGACTAGCAATAAAAGCCTTAACATTTACGAGAAGTAAGTTAAGGTTTAAATATAACGGATTCAAGACCGCTTGACTTGTAAGAGACATTTGCTTTTTGTCATGAATTTTATTGTTATAATATAAAGTATTTTTCTATTTTTGTTTTTAGTAATTTTTAAGAAAGATAGAATACTTTAATACTTAATATTTATTATTGCTATTATTTAACAAAATTTTGATCTTGTTTTACTACAAAGATTTATATTATTTTTTACAATTGATTTCATAATTTACAGTCGTCATAATAAACATATTTTGCGTACTGACACAAACGGGTCGCTA
Source organism: Cerastis leucographa (assembly GCA_963082945.1). Classification (NCBI taxonomy): domain Eukaryota; kingdom Metazoa; phylum Arthropoda; class Insecta; order Lepidoptera; family Noctuidae; genus Cerastis; species Cerastis leucographa. The sequence goes on along the minus strand of OY720385.1, from coordinate 9,297,103 downwards.
GACAAGTGACATCCTATTTACGCAAACCATAAAATAGGAAGTGCTATAAATATATTAGATTGACATATATGCTAACGTTACAACTCGAGGGTATAGGATTAATTTTATAAAGAAAACGTAAGTAAGTAAAATTTACGGATACCTTCAAATTTTAACATCTATCGATTAGACAGAAAGATATAGTGACTCGGACGATAGCAGATACCAATTTCATCGCAATTTTCAAGGGAGCGCGCCCTTGAAAATTGTTAAACAGCCTAATTTGTTAAACCGCCGTTCTTTTTGCAAGTATTCTATAGATTAATCAAATTTAACTTGAGGGGTTAGGACCTACTGGCGCTTTCTGTACCATCGTCGACTTTGCCTCTGTCACCTCTGACCTAGACTTGAGTCAAGAGCAAACCAATCTAAAAAAAATACACACATACAGGACAGGACAGGACAGTTTTGATTAATAAACAAGTAATTCAAACTGAACCCAATTCTTTTATCGCTTTAAGTCAATGTTTATATATGCATATTTTATTGTTACCACTAAATTTTGCAAATTACAGAACAAAAAAAAATGTTCTCACGATTCAAAATGAAATTTCGAATAAAATATGTGTTACAGTCACCAATTTACCATTGCTTGCGTGTTGAATTGCATACAGAATTTACGTACATAGGTAGATTTTTTTTAGTAAATAAGGTAGCTTCTATTAATAACTAATAGAAGTTATTTCTGATTTATTAAAATTATTTTAATAAACTTTTGTTTATTATAAGTTGTAATAAATCAGCTTTAGCAACACAGCATATATTGACGTTTGTTGATGAATATTGAAAGATTTAACTAGGAACGTTTTCACTTAGCTTCAACCGTATCTTTGGTATAAGTATCTATTATTTCCAAGGCTATTATGTTCAGAGTCTCGTTTTACTTACAGATAGCTTTACGAGTTTCAGCGTGTGTTGAATAGAGCGAGTCGCCTACAATTACTTATATCTGCACTAATTTTATGGCCCCTTCCAAGTGATTATTTATATATGCTAAATTCTTAGATGTACGTGGAAACAATAGCTCCTTGCCTGCCATCATAGTATCTGCAGAGCTCCGCAAATGCAAAATAATAATAATTTGAAATTGGTTGTCATTGCTGGAAAACTAGCTTTAAAAGTAATAGCGTCGATCAAGTTTGTATGTCTGAAAATATTATGAATTTAAAATATTATGAAGGAGCAAAAAATTTAAAATACTGCTCCAAAATACTTCCTATCGATGTCGTTCTCTGGTATAACGACGTATCGATACCCTGTCGTTTACTGCCTTAGGATGTGGATAAAGGCAACTCGTGTGAAATTACATTAAATCAGTGACAAATTGACGTAGCTGCTGTGAGCGGCCGGACGGACATGACGAAATTATAAGGGTTCCCGACATCACACAATTATAGTGTACGCGAAACCCTAAAACGAGGAAACATTTATACAGTTATAGCGAGGGTCGTTTATTACAAGATTTTTGTCGTGCGCTCCGCCGCAATCAAACATTTCATTTACATAGAAAAATGAAGCTTTTATTCTGAAATGCGTTACAGGAGATGACGATTCATAAATTCACGATATTAAAGCCGTTAAAATTTATAAAAATTCAAATACGTATTCCAATGACGTTATAAAAGATTTTCCGTCTATGTTTTGGTCCTATTTGTGTGAATAAAACAAAGGATTCCTCTTTTCATTTGCAATTTTTATTACCTACGAGTCTCATTCAGATTAGGTTTATGTGGTTTTATGTTCAAACGTACAAAACCTGTATGCAGTGAGTATTAGAGGTAGGTACTTATTTGTAAAGGTGTGTAATCTAGTTCAATCCTGTTCGCTAAAACGGGTACAGCTGCTACCTAAGAGAAGCAGAATAAGGTGTGAGAGGGACAAGGATGGATGTGAGGCATGTGGCATGTGTGAGGGAGACAGAAGGAGGTAATCCTCACCGACACAACTCTCCGCCAGACTTAGGAAATGAAAGCCAACCGAACCCAAATTCATTAATGTTATCGTGTTTGCCATTCTAACACTTGCAGAGGTATGAGAGCTGCAGATAACTAGCGCAAAACTAAAACGGTTCGGAGCCAATTCCAACTTGTTGTAGGCACTTTATTTATTATTTATTCCATCGTCTGTTTCCCATTGCTCTAGTTTAATATTTAGTTAATTAAATCTACGATTAAAGTTACAAACTCTCATTGTCCGTCTGTCTGACTGAAACTTAAGCATTTATATAAATCCCGATTTATTTGAGTACGTCCAATGTAATTTATTACTTTTCAAATTAGAATACTTGTTCTAGAATTGCCGAAGCTTATTTTATGTTGTACTTTCGTATTTCTTCTTATATTCTCATTTGGTGGTCGCATTAATGTGTCCATAATTAACTACGATCTGTGGTTAATTGACTGTAAGTACACGAAAGACCTAAATTAATTAGTTCAATCTAGGATTGAGCACACGAACGTAATTGGGTGGTCATTGTACAAACTAGGTATATTAGTGTAGGCATCACTGGACATTATATTTTAATAAAAGAAAAAGGGGACTAGACTTTTTTTTACGAAAAAGGTTTTACTAACAAACACAGTTCTGTAGAGACTTAAAAATCACTACGGTGATTTAAGAAGACTATGAAGCACGTAATAAATAAAACTGTGAATAGACACTAGCTTTGAAAAAGGAATAAGAAAACTTAAGACAGTCTGAAAAGTGTGACATCATTATTTGTAAGGGAACAAATTTTTGAACTGTTATTTAAACATTCGCGAGTTTATTATGATCAGTTGAAAAAAATAATGGGCAGTTATTTTTTTGTATCGGCGGATGGTAAATTTGTGCGACAGTAAAACATAGACAGTAATAAAAAAAAAACATTTGGCCGGTTATTTTGTCTTACAATTGGGTATTTCAGTACTCAAAATACGTAAGGAGACTAATAAATAAATGGCCAGTAAAAATTATGGAATGGGCAGTTATTTAAATAGTTCGGCAGTTCAGTTCGATTTTTTTATTTACAACCCCGCTTTTACCCCGATTCGGGGACATGAGAAGCATAGGCCGAAGGTCGGTGGAGCGCTGACGATATGGTTGCCGGTAGATAGAGCAGTAGCTTTTTTTTTCGCGAACGCAGCGAGCACATGTTAAGCCGCAAGCAGCTTACAATAAGATTTCTTACCGACTAATTCCGATTTGTCAACTGCCCATTCGTAACTGCTTATTTAGTTATTTAACTGCTCAGTATTTATTAAATGATCCATTTTATTATTTTTACGACTCATTACAAGTTTTAACTGCCAAACTCGTTAATAATATGCATTTCGTAATTTTTAACTGACTAAAACTACTATATACAACTGTCGCTTTAAATCAGTGCCTGTTTTTAATAGTTCTCTAAGTTCAACAATCTAAACAATCAATCTTTTATTTAAATATACCAGCCCGTTTATTAGTATTCTACAGTATCCACAAAGTTCAAATTTATAATTTCAAGATTTCAAAATATTACTGTTTGTTTTTTGTTTGTCCTCTTGTTGCTAGCATTAAAAAAGCTAGGATAACATCGACCCTACTTCCATAGCATAAAATTAAGCACTTTATAAAGCCCTTTTTTGAAAATATGAACCTCATGACCTGGACAGTTTTGACGCATAGTCCTTTATCTTTGTACGTTATATTTATATGTCACTGGCCAGTTTGACATTCGTTTGTTTTCTTGTGAACCCTTTTGTTAAGTGGTACGTGGATGTGGATACATTAGTTTTCTGTGGTATAGTGAGTCGTATTATTTTATCGTTAAGCTTTATTTTTGCCTCAACCTGATTAAAATAGTACATTTTCTTATAACTACTCACAATGCTATCATAAATGGAATTTACATCGTTTCATATCCATTAACATGGATGCAAACTAAATCTAAGTAAATCTCTGATCGAGAGCTCCACGTTCTGAAAGCCTAGGTTATACAAACACATTTCTCAAGCTTAACTAAAACCGAATGTGCCGTGGAGTGCTTTATCAACATACATTCAAAACTTCGCCACGACTTTGGAACATTGAATTTAAAACATACAAAACTGCGCAGATGTCATATTTTTCTAAAAAAAGGACTTCAGTAAGGAGTCTTTATTTACGTAGTCTGTGTGACGATGGAGCAAACATCTAAATGTACTTTTTACGTTTAGATGTTAGCTTCAGTGAGGTCTAGATAGTTTAGATAAGAGAGGGCGCAACATTTACCTACTTACTGGAAAGGGTCCTGACTTTTTTTGACTTTGTTGTTCTGTCCAATGTCAGAAAAGTCGGGTACACTACTAAATAAATAAATCTTACGAAACAGAACTATCTTCGTAATAATTTTTTGTGAGAATATCCTTTCGGGAGACAGCAAAAATATAGAGAGGAACCGTACCAGCCAGTGACAATGCAGAGCTAGTACTCAAAAATTAAAAATAAACATAAATTCTAAGAATACTGCTTCACTTCTGTGAAATGATGAGATGATTGCATATAAATACTAATGATATAACAAATTACGGTAAGATTACGTAAATCGCGGATTATATCTATGAAAGTCATTATGCTGGTTAGAGTGACTAGTTGCAACTCATTTATGTAATACTGTTATTGTTTGACACACGCAAAATTACGACGTATGAAAAGAGAAAATTACATAATACGACAAAAGTAGAATGAAATCAGTGATTCCACAAATGTAATTATGGTTTGAAAACAGAACATTTAACCGACATATTAAAAAAAAAACGTTGAATATTTTTGCGTCATCGAAAACAAAACTTACATATGCGTAGCTACGGCGTAGCGTGTAGCTGACGTCACCGCTACGAGCTACGCGGTCGTAGCAGATTCCGGAACTGCTACACATCGATTCAATTATGAAGTACGGTCGCCAATAAACACATCGAGAATTTCGAACACCGCAGAACAAAAGTTCCCCATAGGTTACTGATCAAAGTTAGTGAACGTTGAACAAGTTATTTAATACTTACCTACTTAAATCAGTCACTCATAGTGTATGTAATTGTTAAGTGACTTACGATGTAGACTGTAGATTAAAAATGCATAATTATATTAAAAGTTCTGAAAGCCTATATATTCCAATCTGTATTTTAGCCAGAGTGTGTCTACTAAGTATGATGAAAATAATGATGTTGATATTATGAAACGAGTTTTTAATAAATCGAAATAATATCAAAAGTACGTGGGTTGTTTGAAGCTAAATAACGGCTGTAAAAAGACAGCCATCGAACCAGAAAGTTACTTGTTGATAATTGTGATATTTTTTGTACTGAACCATCCCTGGAAACCTTCTGTTTACGGAGATATTAAATGTTTAAACTTTTCACCAAAATTACGAATACTAGGTACTAGTAAATATTAGAATTTTGAATACTCCAGTGACCCCAGCATGCACTGATATTTTTTTGCGTTCGTTACATTGCGCGCTACCGTAAACAGCGATTTTACAAACCGAATATAAAAGTCGTTTTCCCGCAATAGTTTTGGTCCGTATTACTTTGTTTAATACATATCTGCTCTGTGATGGGTCTTTTTACACCTTGTATAATCCATTTGTGCAAATCACAATTCCAAAAAACGATCAAATTGATTCTGGTTCGCAGCAACTGCAATTGTTTGCATCTATTCAAATAAATAAAATTGAAGTCTCTGTATATAATTAAAAAAAGAATCTGAGTGCATACAAACGTATAAATGGTTTCTATAACAAAATATAATATACAGGGTTACTGGTTAAGTCGACCTAGATCCCTTAAGAGTTTTGATCATCCCTGACTGATTTAACTATTAAACATCGTACCCAAATTTAACTTAAAACAAGTCATTAGAAGAAAAATCGTTTTTTTAACAACTTCAAAGTCCAATATCTTGAGGCGGTAAGTTTGGGTATGGTGTTTAGTAGTCAAATCATTCAGGGATGATCTAAACTACTACCGCTTCAAGGATAACCAGTAGCCTTGTATAAACATTTTTTAAACGTTTGTTCCTGCTAGTCTCCGAAACGGCTGCGCCGATTTTGACGGGACTTTTACTGGCAGATAGCTGATGTTATTAGGAGTAACTATTTTGTCAGGCTACTACTACTAACTTATGATATTTAGTAAGTTACGAATAAAGATTAGAGTTCCGTGCAAAAAAACAAAACCCATGAAATTGTTGACAAAATCATATTCTAATAGGGATTGTGGATCGTGAGGATACCAGCATGTCCTAGAACCAAAAATTCTATGACGTGTGACTTCCGCCAATCTTCTCCGAGCTCGTATCGTGGACCACTCCCTCTCATAGAGAGGAGGCCAGTTTCTCAGCAGTGGGAACTTTATAGGCTGATCATTCGTAATATGAACAATTTTACGTACTACCGTCATATCAAATTCGACATAAAACTCCAATGAATGAATTACGTAATCGACTATGTTTGTCCGATGGAGAAACATGTTCAGTTTGATGGTCTGTACCACACTCTAAAGTATGTATACAAGGTGTTGTTTTGCATCCTCGTCAAATTCAAGGAGGTAACTATGCTAATGATTCTCGTTTCGAATCAATAATAAAATGGGTAGGTAATTTTAATTTTTTTCCTTATTTACGGAAATCGGAGAGTTTGAACCACCCGTGTTTTAAACGCGGCCCGTCTGGTTCTTGCCCTATAACCTCGTTAACACACATACAAACAATCTCAAACGTTTAATTGATAATTTCTTATTCCCTAAACCACGTTGGGGGGTTATTCTGAAATATTGACAAACTTAAACAACCAAAAAAATCTGAGTTTATTAATAATTAACTAGGTATCGTAATTTTAATTGATTATATATGTCTTTTGTGACCACCTCCTGAAATTTGACCAGGATGCAAAATAACACCTTGTATATCCTTTCCGTTACACCCTGTATAAGAGGTTTATTTCTCAGCACAAAATAGGTCAATAATGAACCTTCACCAGTCAAGTGTTTGCTAGTATTATGTTCTAGTAACAAATTATTTTGCCATAGTAACAGTGTGCAGTGTACTCGGAGAGTATTTAGATTAAGGTCAAGTATACCTACCTTACCTGGGTGAAGAAACTGGTCCAAGACGGTTACTAAGGTACAGCGCCATCAAATCCAGCAAAGATAATATAATCCTGTAGTCAGAAAGCGTCTCATTTGTATCGTGACATCTAAAGCTTAAGGCTTTCCTAGGATTTTTACGGCGTAGTGTTCCTACTAAATTCCTTTGCTCAAGGCAAAGTATTTACTCATTTACATAATTCTGGGAATTCAATAAATGGTACAAATGTTGATAAGTTCAAACGCTTATCTACATGACATGATAAAATATGGAACCGAAATATCTTTATTACTAAAAAAAAAGAAAACAGTAGTACAAAAGACAGTCCCTAGAGTATTACCATAGCACTTTTATATACAAACACTAAAACAAACAATTGCAGTTAAAATTGATCGGAAACAAAACCCGGCTCTCCGGGGATTCACGCAATAGTAATTTTATTGCAATCGTCTCTCTCGAATATTCGTTTCATTTCGAGAAAACGTAATAGAACTGAAGTAGGTACTGCATTATAAAATATTTTGCACTCATTTAGATTCGCCTCGATACAAAGAACGCTGTGGGAGGAAATTTCAGAGTTTTCAATTTACCCGAGAAGCATGCAGAACCCTCGTCGGATATAAACTTACTTATCTAGTAAGATCACATCTCCACATCTCAAACACGTTTTATGATGCTGTGCAGCGAAAAGATCGATGTTTCCACGCTCGTTCTGAAAATGTGTTGGCTCTGTCTTAATCCCACTTTTACCTGGACTAATGCCAGCGGCCGTTTGTTAAAGAAATTGTTCGTGCGCTTTAACAGGTGCACCGGTTGTTTTACTGGCTAGTAGCTAGTTTTACGTTGTTGTCGTTTCACTCACACCTAGATTTTTACAATCAACGTTCAAATTACTAGACTTTATGGCATAAGCATAGTGTTGTACCATCGATCTTCTAGTAACAGCTGGGTCACTCAACGGCTTCAATTGTACATGGCTTGGCGATTAAATTCGGGCAACCAGACGGAACTATGCTTAGATAGCTCTTGGTACTGATTTTTCCGATGTTGATGTTTCAATAATAGGGGATGATCACACTTTTTATTTCTTTGTCCGTCGGGTAGTTTATTGAAAAGTATTGGACACGTATTTTTTCTTTTTTCACGTGGTCATAAAATAACGGAGATATATTGAGTTGAAATGGCGCATGAAGTCACATGTAGGTAAGTATACTTACCTACATGTGACATCATGCGCCCTATTGTGTGAATTGTGTTTTAAAGTTGAAGAGTTCTTTTTTATAATTAAAGACTCTTTGCATAGGTGGATTTATATAACTAGAAAAACTCAACGTAATCTTAGGTCATCTGCCATAGTATAGTAGTATACACCATTATATTCCACCACAGTTTATGTTAACGTCTTTTACAACGCTCACGAGGCCTAACAATGGTTGAAAACATTAAACTTAAGTTATTTTATTGTAGCATGACACAATAACAATGGACTTAAATCAAGTTATATTTTAAAGTCGTAAATCGCGATGACAGTCTACGGCTATTAAAAGTTGTTTGTATTTTATAATGAAACTCGGTAAGTTAATTACATTAATCTTAATTAGATCAATTTTGATCAACATAAACAAAAAGTATCCTAAAACAAAATTAAAATATCAAACTGTCTGTGTGATCAGGATTTGTTTCGTGAAAGGTCGAGTCATGATGAACCCGCCGAGTCCCATTTATTTTCTCTCTAAGGCAACTTTCATGTTGCCCTAAAAATCTTTGTAGATTTCCTTTTTATTTTCTTACCAAATCATTGTTTACGTATTGCAAATGCTGAAAAGGCTCTGGGTAAAAGTGTCATGATTTTTTTAAGTCTGCGGCTACTAATGGAAAATATTTCATTAGTAAGAACGTAATAAGACATTCATTTTCTTCTATGAACTATTATGAACAATTATTCCAAAATGCATCGGAGCCGAGATATACAGGATGGATTTATCAAGTGGGTGGAAGGCCAAATCCGAAACTATGAGAAATAGCGAAAAACACTCAAAGGAATCTCGAGCTCGATTTTGATAAAACCTAAAACTTCATTATTTTTTTGACAAATCAATATTCCAAAACCAGGAATCGAACCCGTTGATTTGCAAAAACACACCCTGTCTTATTACACCATCCGATAGTGTCTGTTAAGGATCAAATTCTGGGAAGTAATGACAAACGGCAAACGATAGGAATGGGTTTATTATTGATAAAATACGTACTGACTGTAAGCAGTAGGTAATCAACGAACAACACAACTTTGACATCAGATATTTAAGCTCCGATAATATAATTTTTGCCAAAATCCTTTAGGATTATCATTATGTATCTCCACTATACGTTAGCACAACTATCTTACAGGCCGCTATGAAAAAAATTCTACCACTGGTTCATACAATGTTACCTAAACCCCTTCCTTCATCAGACTGTGGTCTATACAAACTTAGTTATACAAATTGGTTCGTCTCGTAAGTCTTGCTAGAGTTCTTAGTTAACGATACATGTTGATGCAAGTAGGAGATACAATTACATGTTGATTAACAAATTGGGTGTTTCCCGCTGAGTAGAATCCACGAACGAAGAGTAATTGGAAATAATTTGTATACACCGTGTAAATCACCTCATCACGAAGCCGTCAACCAAGCATTCTGTACATGAAACTAAGTAACTTTACGCAAAAATTATTGCTGGGAAACGACTTTTTTTTGGGGGGTGTAAAACCATGTTTTGTGGCATAACTCAATGTAACGCACTCAAAAAATTGTGCTGATGGACGGATTGAATAGTACGGGGGTCGTGGAGGTGTTTAAAGTAAAAATCTTACATTAAGAACTTGTATTTAAAAAAATACTTGTTAAAAAGTTGGAACTTTGGCCCCTAATATCTCCGTAACTAGAAGCTTCCCAGGTATGGTGTAGAACAAAAAAAATATCGCAATAACAGGGAGAACCAGTGCGTTTCGGCTTCGTTAAGAGGTGTTTTACACCCTTTATACTGTAATGGAGTTGAACGATATTATAGACAACTAGCCGATGCCCGCGGCTTCGCCCGCGTGTATTTCGGTAAATGTCCCACGGGGTCATACCACCGGGATAAAAATCCTATAGGTTAATCCGGGTTATATCTATACTATCTTTGTCCCAAATTTAATCCAAAACTGTTGAGTAGTTTTTGCGTGAAAGAGTAACAAACATCCAAACATACATACATGGGATGTATCCTCACAAACTTTCTTATTTATAAAATAGTAGTAAGAAGGGTTACGTATTATCTCCGCCTTCTTACAAAACATTGATCCTGATGATTCATTGATTTGATTGATTTACCCTAAAATCCAGCACACAGCAATCCAGCGCACAGCAATCCAGCGCACAGTATTAATAAACTGTAGGCGTGTCGTCCATAGGTATTTCATACATAGTTGAAATATAAAAAAATCATTAGATTAATCGTTCGTTAGTCCGATTAATTTTAGTTTAATCAAATTTAAGTAAGCTAAACAATAGTTGAGTCGACCAATATTCGTTATGATCATATTATGTGAATAAACTGTAGTTATCTTAAAAATAGTTATAATAAGTTTAGTAACTGTAATACGTAACTGTAAGAAGATACGACGACTTTATTCTACACTTTACAATCTTGTAATCGTATCACTGTCCACCCGTTTCCGGGCCAGGGCTATCCGAGTTTCGAGTAGTTCGTTTCAGTGTCCCCGTCAGGGACGTGCCATCCGTCACCCGTGTTCACACATGTCAGGAAAATCAGTATCAGTGTAGTCTATTTCGGTGGTTGATACGCACACAATCCGATGTTCTTGTTTAACACAGAAGAATTGGCTGAGATTGAATAGCGCTAGATGTAGAAGAAGAAGCAGGTCAGGTAGAAAACTATCAGTAACTATTTTTATCTTAGAATTCAAATAATGTGAATTGGAAAGGTTGTAAACTATATTATTCTTTCGTACAAGTTCCATCAACTTTTACGTATTGATGTTGCATTTACAGAGAATTTCATCCACGTTGATAAAAATCGGATAGCACTGTCAGAGCGTCCGTGCGTCAGAGCGTGCTCCTGGACACTCACAGCCCGGATGCGCCTGACAGAAACCTGTATGAACAAGTTCGCCAAATCGTATGCAACCTATTATTTCCCCGTCCCTGACGCAACACGGTAGAGACAGGAATCCTGAAATGTGTGGATAGCGCTTAATCGTAAATATGGTATCGTATGATTTTATTATTTAATTTTCTACTATTTTATTTTCACATACCTAAATTGGCTCCAGTTTTCTGTAATGATTGTTTATTGTTAATTGCTATGCAAGTGATTATGTCCTACCTACTAACGCAACTCGCAGTGATTCGTATGTAAGTCAGAAAATAAAATCTTGAGTTTAAATTAAGCAAACACATACATATTTGGCACATAGAAGACAAAAGAGTTTCTTTATAGAGAACATTCGGCTTGAGATTCGAATTTGTCGGCCACTGGTCTTATCATTGATTGACAAAAGATTGCTTACTTCGCAGTTTTAAGCAAAATATCTGAGAGCTGCCCATTCTGGAATGCATATTTAGTGACAGAATGACCATAATCTTTTAGTGACGTTAGGTTTCACCTTTTAGACGCTCTTAACCACTATACATAAACAGACGAGCATTGCGATTGGTTACTTATTATTACAATACAAGTTGTGCCAGTGAGTTGTATCTCAAAGCAGTACTAAGCTTCTAAACAAGGGAGCCGAGATGCGGATCCCTGCAGTGCTATCTCTCTTCACATTAACATATCTTACTTAACCACCTCGAAGAACGAAAATATATTTACTATGTATATCTTAGAAATGCTAATATTTTAACTTTCATAACGAGGTACGTTTCAAAAGCTTATGGAGTTGAAAACATTTTCTGAATGCTAAAATACTTTTTACAGCATTTTCTTTTCTAAATTGTTAATTAAAATATTTAACCGTTTTACGTAATAGATTCTTTGGAACACAGATTTCAAAGTGAAAAGATTAATGTTGTTTTTTCTTCTAAATGCCAATCTTCACTGGCTTGGCAATTTATCTCATAGATATTCGGATTTCAATTGAATCCCGTTATAAGTTGTTGAAAATTTCTATTCCTACACGTAGCACGTGTTTCACATTACGACAAGAATTGATAAGTAGATACACGTCTGGTTTATTGGCCTTATCGGGAATCTGACTAGCTTAATATAAGACAGCCTGTCTCAGAAAAGTGTGGTCGTATTTAAAGGTGTGGTTACAGATCATCAAACTTGTTCACTTTCTCCATGGGACCAATATCGAAATCGTAAAAAGTATACAGTATACAAGGTGTTGTTTTGCATCCTCGTCAAATTTCAGGAGGTGGTCACAAAAGACATAAATAATCAATTAAAATTACGGTACCTAGTTAATTATTAATAAACGTTTATTTTTTTTGTTGTTTAACGTGGTCAATATTCCAGAATAACCCCCTTACCGTGATTTAGGGAACAAGAAATTATCAGATAAATGTTTGATGTTGTTTGTATGTGTGTAAGCGAGGTTATAGGGCGAAAACCAGACGGGCTGCGTTTAAAATACGGGTGGTTCACACTTACTGATTTCCGTAAATAAGAAAAAAAAAAATACCTACCCATTTTATTATTGATTCGGGACGAGAATCATTAGCATAGATACCTCCTTGAATTTGACGAGGATACAAAACAACACCTTGTATTTAAAAATAAATAAAAGCCGCTTAAGATAATCATTTCAGATAATTATTAGGTTAAAATAATATATTCGAATGTCACGCACAGACAGACATTTGACGACACGGTTGGCGCAGTGGGTGAGCGATCGACACCTGCGCTGCGTGTGGTTCGATCTCCGCTCGGAACAAATATTTGACTTTATATCATGACTTACAGATACTTGTTCCGGGTCTTGCTGTTTGTGTAATTTAAATGTTTGTAAACGCACCCACGGTACTGAAGAAATTCCTAGTGTGGGGCAACGTTATTTTAACATAAAAGACGTCTCGGGTCTGTCTTACATTTTCTAATTTTGAATTGCCTTTTATTAAAAATGTGCCTGTTTTTCTAATTTTGAAATTATTGTCTATCTCCTTTTGTTTATGATGGGCCAGACCAGTATCTACTTCTACCTTCTTTTTGAGACCGTTCATAGAAGCAGACTTCGTAATGATCTTTGTACAGCATGAAGGTAAAACTAAGCCCTACTCTAGGCAATAAGCTTTCGTAATACATTTCATGTTGAAATATTTAATTAAATGTCAAAAAATATAATTAAATTTTATCTTTGAGAACTTGATGAAGTAAACATCGGTATTAATAATATAGGGAGAAATATTCGTGGAAATATTTTATACAAACAATATTCTATGAGCTGTCAGATGTTCTGAATAATACTGAATAGCTAGTTAGCTCCGCCACTCGGTTTCACCCGTAGCTAAAGAGATATCCGCAGAACTACTCATTTTTACGACATCAAAAGTAACCTATGTCACTCAGCGGTCTGTCCCATATTATGTTACCTTTAATTTTGCAGTAAAGTGACAAAAGGGACAACATTTGTGAAAAGACTGTACCAACATGAATTATCTCTATGTAAAAAATCACTTCGATATGTTGCTCCGTCGATGCGTGAAAGAAGGATAAACCAACACTTTTGCGTGTATAATGGGAAAGTAGGACAGTAGGTTTGCAGTTTTATAATTTTATTCCCCGGTGCTAAATAAAAGGTGCTAAAAGAACCAGCAGCGGTCTCATCTCGACGTCTCTCCAGCTTCTTTGTCCTCCCATAATTAATTATCTCATAGAATTTTTAATGTCATCTCTATGTGCATTTTCGTTTTACAGCGCAATTAGAACAATTAATTTCCGCGACGGAAACACGCTGTTTCGTCGTGACATTAAATGTTTCGTGTTTTTGGTAGTCGCGAGAATTAGGTAGATTATTCTCACATCACGTCTAAAAACTACGTTCATTTTGTAAAGTACTTTAAGGATCAGTAATACATTTGCACTAAATAGTACGAACGCTATAAATTCCGCGCTTATTTTATTTATTATAGATTCTGCAAACTCAAGGATTCATCGGAATAACAAGTTTTTATATTCAAACTTTAGTTATGGGTTCTGGATACTATCGAAGTGGGAAGGGTTGTTGTACTTTATTGGAATAATATTTCAGTATTTATTTGCAAACTATTTATAGACTGGGTATTGAATACTCGGCGCTCCGGTTCCCACCCCGCGCTCCACTTTACGATACTAAATAATTCAAATTGAAATAACAAAACAATATAAAAACAGGGATCTCCTTTATTTTAAAGTTCTTATTTAAAGTAACAGTTACGTACATAAGGTTCGTCGAAGCGAAACATCACTATCATCTTTAAAGTCCTAGTACAAGTTAATTATGTACAAGTATAAAATTCACTACGTTCAACTCACGTTGTTGATAAAATAGCTTTACCTGCATCATTTTCTTGTAATTTTTCAATCACTAAAGTCTAACACTGATTTTAGATGAGAAAATGACAAGTTCGTGATTTTAATTTAGTCTTCTGATCATCGGACAGTCCTGTGAAACAAAATATATGATTAATGATAATTTATTTAAGTCTTTTAGGTGCCTTATTGTAAAATTCCGGTAACAATTAAATCTTTTCTGAAAATAATACATGTTTTATTCAGACTAAAGCTTGTGTTTTATTCAATCACATTACATACTAACTAACACAATGACATTTATCATTCATATTTCGCTGTAAAAAGGCTCACAATGGTAAACCACAGTGCGATACATTTTCAATCCATTTGCAATTACTCCTTGCATGGACAGGACATGATTGGATGACATATATTTTACGTACATACGTATAATATATCTCTTCCAAATAAATGTTTTCATCTCGTAACTTATACTGTGAACAAAAATGTAAGGCATGTGACAGCAAAAAAACGGAAATAAGTATGATATATTCGTTGGTATTTGGTTCAAATAAAATTCGGATATTAATTTCAATAATCGAATTTTATTACTAATTTGTTCATATTTATGGAGTATATAACTTCAGATGAAAACTGTTAATAAAATATCACAGATTGCTTGGAAAATATAGACCGCTAGACCGCTAATTCGTTCCTGTAGAGGTCGCAAGCGCGACTGCTGAGCATGAGGTCCTGAGTTCGATTCCCAGGTCGGACAAAGTTTTATTGGGTTTTTCAATAAAGAATTTCTCAGTAGCAGCCACGGAGTTTGGATTTGTGCCCAGGTGATGGTAATAGGCTCGCCCCCTACTACAGGGGAAATGTTGAATGCTCTAGTAGGTACAACTCTGCCTAACCCTTTGGGTATAACAGGCGTGATGTGCTTGGAAAATATAAGCAGCATTTAAATGAAGTTCATTTTCCTGTGACTTTTACACTTTTTTTTTTGTGCGTGGCATCTCGCAGTTCAACCTAGGAGGTTATCGTCTGCTTAGCCGGAATATCGGGTGGGTGCCTTAAGTGTAAGGCCTCGAACCAGGTCATAGAACTACTTACAAACTCAGCAACTTCACGCTAAGGGCACCCCCTGTGGCCTCGGCTTAAGGGGTCGCTAGGGTAAGACAGCATGGGGACAAGCTGGATCTGAATGATATCATTATTTAGGGGCTGATTTAAAACTACTGACACAGCATCGCAGAGGGTCGGGGAGGGCAAGGACCGGGTCGACACAACGGACCTCGACAGCGAGGTCGGAAAGACGGCGGTTTGCGTCTGAACTTTTGAAGAGTGCTAATCTCTTTGCTACTCGCCTGGAGGAGGGTGATACCATCATCGGGAGTGACGAAGGTATGCCTCGAATGGCGTACGGAACTAAGACGCGAAGGTTCGTTACAGGCGGCTGCTGCTATCAGGGGATGACGGTGCTTAATGGCATTATCGAAGAATCGCTTCGAAAGGTGTCTCATAAACTGAAGGACGGTGGGCATTCTAAGGTCTACATGTAGACGGTCATTTCGGACATAATAAGGGACTCTACGTAAGAACCGGATCTGCAAGATTTGCATCCTAAGAATGTGCTTTGGCAAGGTATGTGCGTACACAACGCAAGCGTTCGTCATAATGGGACGGATAACCGCGGTATAGAGGCGCAACTTGCACTTGAGTGACAACTTGCTTTTTTCCAAAATCATGAAATGAACCCTACCCGTAGCAAAGGCAGCTCAGTTGCAAGCTGCTTTGATGTGCGCCGCGAAGGACAGGTGGTTGTCGAGTAAAGGATAGGCTTACCGTACATAGTGATCGGGCTGAGCGCGGGTGGCTTATTTTTACGCGGTTTAGTGAAAAAAACTGCCTGACTCTTGTCGGGGTTCACCTCGATTCTCTATTTCCGGAACCAAGCGCCTATGACGTTGGCTGAGGTTTGGAGGGTGTGGTAGATAGCGTCGTGACTGCGACCAGTGTAATAAATGGCCGTGTCGTCTGCAAACAAGGATAACTGAGCCTTCATGCTCTTGGGGATATCGCTAGTGAACAAAGTAAAGACAAGAGGAGAGACGATGGAGACCTGAGGGACTTCGGCTCGAATGGGGTGAGGGAAAGACAGTGCAGACATTCCCGATGCGATAGCGGAAGGTGCTATCCGACTGAAAATCCTGTAGGATGAGCACGAGACGGTCTGGCAGTCCCAGTTTGTATAGCTTAAATAATAAGCCGTTGTGCCAGACTTTGTCGAAAGCCTTTGCTATGTCGAAGAACAACACACTCGTCATCGCTCCACGCTAGAAGCCAGCGCTCAAGAGCTCTACGATACACGAGTGTCCGATCCTCCGGTCCGTATTATGGAAAGCAGAACAATTAACAAAAGCACAACGATAACAACTCGCTAAATGGCTTTGGGTCTTGGCGTTGAGCTCTTTAGTAAAGATATCTATCTATCTATGTTGTCTGTAGTTGAATATAAAATTTAAAATAGGTAAAATAAACCTTTCATCTTTTGATAAAATGTTTATATACAAAAAATATTCGCAATATAATGAAAATATTAAATGCCTAACTTAAAAAAAAAAACGACTTATGCCATTATTGTTGCAAACAAGCTATTTGTGATCGGAAGAGTAAATAAGTAACAGATAATCGAATTTGTATTTAGACCCCCTGTGCATCTAGCCGTAGTCATTCTTTATACGGAAGTATAAGATGCCTTATCGCGTCACTTCAAGTCCACCAATGCTAAACGCGAAGATAACGTAACTTCACGCCTGTAATCCCCAAAACGTCAGGCAGAGGTGTACATAATGGTACACTTAAATTTCGCCAGTTATGTTTAAGTTCCTTGTTAAAGGGGCTACCATATATATTGCCATCAACTGGGCTCTGTGACTGATGAAATTCCAGATGTATAAATGGCCCGACCTGGGAAAAGAAACCCAAGACTTCATGCTCAACAGCGGTAGGAGCTCGTGGCTAAATAATAACAGCCGCCCGGGTCGATCTTTAAGGTTAAGCCGTGCTTGCCGAGGTTGGACCGTGGATGGGTGGCCATAATTACATACCGAGTTTCCTCCGTGCCTCGGAAAGCACGTTAAGCCGTTGGTCCCGGCTGTCATTTGTAGATCTTTAACAGTCGTTACGAGTAGTCAGAAGCCAAAAGTCTGACATCCAGTCTTACCAAGGGGTATCGTATTACCCAGTTACTGGGTTGTGGAGGTCAGATAGGCAGTCGCTTCATGTAAAATACTGGTACTCAGCTGCATCCGGTTAGACTGGAAGCCGCCCGATGATGACTTCATGCTCAACAATTGCGTCTGCGACCAACGAGGCAGTCTAAACAGGAAGGTACCTTCAAATAAATAATGTGAATTGCTTACCAGTGCCTGTACAATAAACAGTTGAGTATCGCCAGGACGCCAATGTGTGAAGTCGACCGACGCAACCCTGGAACAATAAGCAACGCGTTACCGCCGTACTAGCTCCGAATTAACGTCATCATGACCATTTTATAGTTATCATAAAGTTGGGGTACTGCAATCTGCGGCATTAATTTTGCCCGCGCCCTGAAATTGTTTTTTATATTGAGCTAACGATTGCTATTTAATTACTTTTGAGGGTTTTTAGCACGTGTAATGGCTGATGATAAAGTCCTTTAAAGTTTTGATAGGTGCACCCTGAAGCTGCAGTTGAAATAATTATTGAATTCTATAAATTTTCGCGTTTTTACCATGTGGTTGGGCCGAAACTACAGGTCAGGGTGGCGTTGCAAGGAAAGAAGAATATGTAAAGATTCATACATCTGTTATTGCGAATACTATGCACAGGACCCATTTGAAGGATATCACCAATACGTAGGTATTGCTCATATTCTACAGTCAAATCAAAAATCAAAATATTTTTATTTCACATAGGCCTACATGGGCACTTAATAAAACGTCGACAAAAAGGTGCTCGGTTCTGGTTGGTCGTTTCCTATGGAGAATAACCGACAAGAAACTCCATGGTTACTCTTTTAAAATAATTTGGTTTTACAATATTTCTATGTTACAGCGTTAGTACTTAAGTATGGTAGATCATCGTAGGCCCGACAATAAGTCGTTGCTGACTACAAAACGTAGAACAAGATAAAAAGTTACCAGGGATCTAGGAATCTATAAGGCCTACAATGTCCACACATTCACAAACAATCGGTAATAATAAAAAAAGTCAATACAACAAAAAAAAATAGAAGAAAATATTACAAAAAGACTAGATTAAACAAGTGACACAAATATTGTAAAAAAGTCAGTATATGTCCTAAGTGCGGCCGCGTCCCCACCAGGCGTTTTTACTCACATATTTTGTCTTGTAAATAATATTTGCTTTCACTCATACTTTTAATATGACTAAATTACCATGAGTATGCTTAGATAGTTCTCAATTTTTGTAACTACATCTTCCGTAAAAAATACCCGGTAGTAAACCGGTAGTATCCTATTTACCATTTAATATTAAAATATTAAATTATCCTCATTGAGCCCACCTGTCAAGCCCGCCTGAGGGTTATTATGAAAACGTTATAGTAAAGGTCAGCACTTTGTAAAATAAATTTGTTTTTGATTTAACCACAAGGGGAAATGTGAACGAGACAACCTACTTATAGTACAGACAGCGTCAGTATGTTGTAACCCCTCAATTTTTAAAATGTTAGACTTCTACAACATTGAATTTGTTGTGAATAATAATCTAAAGAATACTTCAAAAAGAGTTCAAAACATCGACCTGGATTCGAACCATAGCATCACCGAACTGAAAAAAATAACCTAGGCCCTACCATACGCCAATGACCTTGAGCAAACGAGACATAATTCAACATTAGCGCCGTCTACCGACCAACGTTCGTGCGTCAAATGACGTTTCCGAAAAAAAGTAAAACATGCGCAGAACAGACACACAATTTAGTTTTTGGCCGCTCAACTCCGTGGCAGCTGATTCGATTTTCATGACCAGATTTATTACGTTGATTTTCTATCGAAAAACAAAGAATGAAACGGATGCGAAAAAATAATCTGATTTTGATGTTTAAATTATTTCATGCAAGTATCGTTTTTAAAACACTTATCTTATTACTAAAACAAAACAAGCAGTTACCAGAATGTTATTAATAATTTTTAGATCTTGGTTGGAATTAATACTGCAATGAATACTACTTTTGCGAATATGAATACGAATCAGAATAATAATTTTACCATTCGATGAATACGAATACCTCCCTAGCTAATTATTGTTGTAAATTATTAGTTTAGAAAATAAAACACAATAAAACATTATTTTATAACTACTTTACTTATAACTTCTTGTACATTTTTAAATTTAAAATCAAAAAATTTAAATTGCAAACAAACAATAAATTGTAAATAATAATACCGAACACGCCGAACATCAACAAAAAAGTATGTTCCGTAACGTAACCTACTTGAATCGGGTGATCGGGCTCTTCCGCACAGATAAATTGCTTAGTCTATGACAACGAGACAATTATAATAAACACAAAAGTCGCGATAAAATTTGAACCAAGGCGCAACATATGTAAAAAAATATATGTAATCTACAACGATCCAATATTGCACTGTTTTTAATTCAAAAGAACTAAAAAAGAAAGTAAAAAATGGTGTTTTTAATTTTAAGTTATCGCAACTCCGGCCCCCAAGATACAGGCACAGCCTAGTTTGGGGTCCACTGTTATCTAAATTTGTTAAAATAAAACTTGTTACCGATATCCTTAATGATGTTAGACTAAGAAAATTACTGTAACTATGGTTTAATTAATTTATTCTTATTCTTATTTTATTTAAATTGTCAACGCGCGCGTGGTCTGCCTGTCACGAGGTGCCGCATCAGACTAAAATTACACTGACACGTACTCGGCGCGAGCTTTTGCTTGCATTTATGTATTTAAAATAATACAAATTATTAATAAAAAGACGAACTAAAAAAGGTAGACATTTTTTTATTCAAAATGTAACTAATAAAATAAAATTCTGACAAGACAAAATAATATACCTACATTAATCCATTTATAAGTGATATTTATAAAATGGGACAAGGGCAGGAAGATGATAAGTGATATTTTTTTCATGTTGATAGACTTAGTAACTTTTTCAGAATATCGAGTTGAAAAACCAGATTTGACAACTCTTAAGCCCTTAATATTCGAACATCCAATCTCATGCACGTCAAGCAGTCTTGAAACCTACGGTCTATGTATACGTTGAGAAACTTCTCGTAAATGTTAACCCTATTTATTATTGCTTGTCGTTATACCTAATAATAAAAGTATCAACGTTTTATTGAAAAAATAACAATACTAACTTAAACTTATTAATTCATTAAAACAATAAATTACTCATGATAAAATGTTTTTGCAAAATACAAAAACCAACTAGGCCCAATACAGATTTGAACGCATAAATCTGTTAGGGGGGGGGGGGGTAAGCACTTAAAGGAGCCGTGTGTACATGGTAAGGTCCAAAAGTTTCCGGACACACACATTATATTAATCAGAGATACAATAGTAGATTATGCACCAAGGGGATAAAGTAGTGTCTTATGTAACGGGCGCCGTATTGAATCCCGAGCAAAACGAAGGATTTTAGCGTTAACTCCCGAGCGGAGCGAGGGAGTTTAGAGTTAACTCCCGAGCAAAGCGAGGGAGTTAAGACAAGAATCCTGAGTGCAGCGTGGGAATCAAGGTCGCCCAAGACGAAGGCACCTTTATCCCCGAGGTGAATACTGTACTTTTCACACCATCTACGAGAGAATAAAAGCAGTAGTACTAGAATCAAGTATTCCGGAGTCAAATCACCATCGTCACTCAACATTTTTGTGAGAATTTGCAATATTTTAAGTAATTTGTAACAAAAAATAACAATGAACAAAGCAAAGCAATTTCCAGTATTCGCGCCTCTTTTTTTTTAATTGGTGTTCTATTTTTCTTTTAATTATATTCTATCTCGTGGTGGCCAGTTCGATTTTTAAACAATTAATTTTTTTGTGCAGATAGTGATGCGTGAATATTCGTATGCGATTTATGTTCCAAATTCAAATCACATTATTGACCAGCGGGTCATAATGAAATTCAGTACAATATTATTGCCCTGCTAGACCTCAGGTCTTTAATGACTTACTTTAGGTTAGGTTTGCATGACATATAATTTGACATTATCGAGCAGGTGGTGTGAAAAACTATATAGTTTTCTCTTGTTTCCTACAATCAAACAGTAATACTTTTGTTCACTAGTGTTTCTTTATTTCAATCCATTTTTGTTTGTACATTGATTAATGTTTTCTTTAAATTTTATTGTTGGATCCGAAAACTTTTGAACCTTACTGATATGTACTGTCAGACCGTAATATACCCAAGGTTTAAATTTCACGAATTTATAAAGGCTTAATTGTTTTCTCGATAGTGTTTTGATAGATTTGTCATATACAGTGTGTCAAAAACACACAATTAATAGACCACTGAAACTGAGAGGTTTTAATTACTGGAATAATGGCCCAGATGCATTTTAACATTGTACAGGATTTTAATAACCCGTCTCTCAAACACCCATGATTGTAATCAACACACCTCCAAATAGCAGCTCAGAATTGTTTCTACTAGATGGGATACACATAAGAATTTATCGATAGTGGTTTAGTGAACTTACGAGTCGAAAAACGATCCGTTCGTAATATTCTTTGCCCGCCTATGGCTGTCACAAAGGCATCTTCAGAATCATTTGCAGAGTACACCTCTTGAGACCTTAGTATTAAGGCACCTACTGGACTGCCTGGTTAAGCAGACAACCAGCTGACCTGCAAGGCTGCTTTTTACAACAACAAAAAAACGTAATACTATAAAACTGGCGGTTGATGGTACGCACGGCGAACAATCAAGCTATATTAATCCATTGTATATTAATCTGTCTTTTAAGATACAGGATAACCTAGTTTAAGAGACAGAGTTTAATCTATTGTACCTATACAGACTTCTGAAGCATCAAAATGTTAAATGTAAGTGCATTATTTCAAAATTGTAAACTTAAAGTACAATTATCTGTATTTTTAGGAAGTAATGATATTTATTTATTATTAAGTGTTCTTGGAAACAAGAAGAGTATGTCAATACATACGATAATAACTGATACGACAAGGAGTATCCTGCTAGATAGATGATTCTAGGCACTGCCACAGTTGGTAGGTACCTTCTGGTGAACTGGGGGATAGACGATTAATTGATCAACAACAGCAATCTTGGTGTATCAAGGTCCAAGAAAAGGTCCACTATTAATATTTTGACGATTTATAGAGTAATAAACCTGGTAATACGAAATCATGGTTTTACACCTATATAAACTGGTGACGAATGAATAATGAAAGAAAGAAAAAAGTATGTTGCTGTCTCGCACAGGACAAAACAAAACGTTTCAAATTAACCATAAAACAAAACTATATAAAAGTATACGTAATAAAAATATGACAAATAAATAACGAACGAAACAACGAATAAGATAATGCGATAATAACATGACGTAAAATAAATGCAAGTAAGGACCTCAAACATGAAAATCGCCGGTCACTAAAACAAGACACGTCATAATTATATAATAGTACCATCGTCGTCATATAGTACCTAGAAGTTATAGTTTTAATAAAACCCTCAGGATTTTATTAAACTACCTTACCTTTAAACAGGACTTGGTATTATATTAAAATAATCTAAATTACAATTTTCTTTTGAACACACGCTCGTAAAGACCGAAACCCTAAAACTGGCAGGCGCGCGTGGGAAGTACAGTAGCAAAAATGTTTAGTCATTACTGAAACCTTCAGAAATGCGTGAAATTCTCCTCCAATTTCTATTTCAACGATTGTAAGAAGGCTAAGTACTTGCTTATTCATTGCAGAAATCCTTTATGGGTTCTTATAACGCATGCCATTATCCAATACACTTTCTCGCGACACATTCAATCCTGCCTGCGACTCAAGTTTGTATCGACCCTTAACATCTCGACGAAATATTACCCTATTTATAAGAAACATTGTTACTGTACGGTGACGGATATTCTGAAGAATGCCTATGAAAATGTCAGAGTAGGCAATAACCTCCTCTTTATTGCTATGC
Source organism: Cerastis leucographa (assembly GCA_963082945.1). NCBI lineage: Eukaryota > Metazoa > Arthropoda > Insecta > Lepidoptera > Noctuidae > Cerastis > Cerastis leucographa. The sequence goes on along the minus strand of OY720385.1, from coordinate 9,273,303 downwards.
TCTTGTACTTCTGGTGTCCCGATGACTGAAAAAAGTTTCTGTTTTGTTAGTGATTGTACTTCGGTGAATAGAGATGGATGATTCTTCTGATAATCGTAATGTTATAATTCTTGTACGTTCTCATTAGTTAAAATTTTACTGAGTTTAATGATTTAAATATCTTTAATTGTACAATTGAGCTCCAAAACCAACGCTTATTTTGAGTTAACGGATTTGATTTAATTTCCCCCAAAACGAACTAGTTTTTTGCTTAGCTTATATCCACAGCTGGAAAAAGACCTCGCCAGACCCCAATTCCTTCCACGAGCTCTCTTCTCGTGCCACTTTGAACCATCTTTTTGAATAATATAATTTTATTGATATTTGTATGGTACCAAAACATTTAACAACAACGTTTATATACACGATTGTACAGATAAACAAACAAAAATAAAACATAATAAGGGGACTGTTATCTATCTACCTACTTGAGTAAGTTTGGTAAGTCAACAAGGAAACGATGACCGAAAGCAATGGGTTAACGATGACCATGGCGGTAACAAAATAAACATTGGGGGAACTTCTAACTTAATTATTGTTACATTGTTTTCAAGTTTGTTTACATAACCCTGTAATAACCCGTTTTGTGTCTCAATTAAAATGGAACGTTGGTTGGTGTACCGATCCCAAATAGGTCATCTCAACAATGAATATGAATTGATACTTTACTATGTAAACATCTTTAAGTGACAACATGCCTTGCTTTTACCAAAAATATTACTTCTAATCGATAATCAAAATACCAATTTACACTTTGCTCTAAAAAGTTTGATTTGATACGCAAATCAACATTAATTATACAGATTAATAAGTCCCCAACTCACTCAGTTCCCAGACATAATCACTCTCAGACAGAAAACGCTGAAACTTAAGACTGGTTAATAAGAAGTGACAGTTCACAGCCCACCGCCCGGCGACAGTGTAACAACCTATTTGCATAACCGCAGTTTATGACCAACAAACTCAAAACTGCCATTAAATTAGCACATACGTAGGTAAGTTTTGTAAGTACCATGTATCACTTTGCATCCTCTAATCTAGACTATGATTCATAACAATAATGGAGGCTAAAGTACTGGCACATGCGATTCCTCCTCGCTGTCGTTGGTCATAGAGAATACGTGAAATGAATATTCATTGGTAGGATTTTATCGATTTATCTCTTTACCACGGATCGGTTACGTCCTCGATGCTTAAGTAGTACGTATTGATATGAATGCATATTAAAAGTCATAGTCGCATTAATATAATGCGCGTTTTTTTTTTTTTTTTGTTTTATAAAGCATTTTTAGTTTCGTTGCCTATATGTTTTTTAACAAAAGCTATTGATGTTTTTTTTCTGTTATATCTTACGGTGCGTCCAGATTAAGTAACATTTCGCAAAATTATTGTAACACGTCCACATTATACAACATTGGTAACATGTCTATTGAATTGTTTTTACAGAGTTTTTAGAACACAAAAATATTTAATAGATTAATAATTAAGGAATTTACTATAAATTAATAAAGGACATTTGTATGTAATAAAAATGCTTAATAATATTAATTTGTACTAATAATTGAAAATGCATAATTTTGTGATTTTTAATTTTTTTATATGATGATAATATTGTGATAAGAATGTAATAATATGTACTAATAATTGAAACTGCATGATTTTTGTGATATATTTTTTTTCTTAATATAATTATAATAATTGTGATAATTTAATTATGAATAATTTGCACGCTTGCTTGCAGGCAGAATACAATGACTTTAAGGCTAAAAGATCTACCCTTGTAAACCATGTATTTTCTTGCAAATAAACAATTTGATTTGATTTGATTTGATTGTCTTATATAACCATGTTTTATAAGTTACATAGTGTGGACTCATCCTTATAGAAAATGGAGGCACCTACTTGTTTCAGTGGCATATTTTTGGTTTTCATATTTTATAAAGTTTTACTTAGTTTACGGCACTTACAGCACAGTTCTGAAACCCAAGATAAGCTAAAAAAAGTAGTAGTTTCTCATAATTATCAATCTTTTTTTAGAAGGAATAGATAGCTACTATAAAAACTACGTTCAGCAGTGCTTAAGGCAATACTTACCATGTCATACTGACAAGCTGCTCATATCGTATCGTACATAATACTATGACAAGTCGATTGCTTTACTTTGCTGCGTCACCGTGACGCGACTGTAAACTTCCATAAATTGTTGGAACCATGAGAAAGCGAATACTATCGTATGTGCAGTTAAATGAATCTGAATTTCATCTCCCCGGCATGTAGACCGCATGCGAAACAATTAAATCTAACAGTGTAACGCAGCGTGCGTTTAATGTATTTTAGGGGAATTAATGTGAAACTGTATAGCAAAGTGACCGTGCGGTTCAGTACGAGAGAACTTAAAGTTCCATAATTGACTAGTATTATCCTTGGAATGTCATTTTATCTCTAGCTATCGTGTTGGCTAATCTGCTGTTTTTTTTTAATTATATTCTACAGGGGAATAATTCTAACCTTAGGCCTAAAATGGCCGTTTTAACAATCATAACAAAATAGGATAATAATATGAATTACGTTACAATTGGTAAAATGGTGACAAAGTATCAATTCATAATATTAACTGCGTCTGCGACCAAGGATGGGGCCTGGCCTTTTTAAGTCCCCAAGTTACCCAAATTAATAGCTATGGATAAAATAAAGGCCAAATAACTGCATAAGAGCTATAGCAATCGCTGGTCTGGCAATTTTGCCTGATTTCGTTTAATCTCAAGACACACAAGTTCAAAAGTTGTCGCTTTCGACGAAATTTGCCGATGGAACGTCTAAGTTTTGTCATAGTTATAGTCTGAGCAGGAAAGCTTCAAAATAATCTGTTTTCCCTAAGGGCCTTTTTGCGCCCTGATATTCTCACGTAATTCCGAAACATGCCACTGCATTGCCGCCGGCCAATTGATAAAATGCCTCGGAAGTCGTGTATTGTATCGATGTTTACGTCACAATGGAATTGCAATTTCGCCCCACGTTTGTTTTTTAAATCAATTTAATTAGTGGGACTAGGTAGATGCCTGAGCGATGGGTAGTTTTGCAATTTTGAATTGCTACTTTATTGGAACTGTCAAAAAAAAATACTCGCCAAACACATAACTTCCTCCATTTTTTATTTTGGTTAAAAAATGTGTCGCCTCTATCCAAAGCCATGCATGTTATATCAATATGGAATTGCAGCGCCAAAACTGTACATCTCTAAAAAAAAACACGTTATAGGACTACCGTCCTTTTATATGTTTGCCATCCCTGGGATAGTCCTAGTTTTGATTTCAATATATTCAATATATTTTCGTTCAGATACAGTGACTAATATCAAAACCTGATGTTCAAACAAAACTTTTGTATATAAATCCTTCTACAATAAAAAAAGGTTCTATAAGAACCTCAATACTCGTACTATGCATTAATTATATTCTAATGTGTGAAAATTGCGGGCTCCAAAACAATATTTAAGCTTCCCTTGAGAACTACAAGTCTCGGAAGGGTAGGGGTTCCTGATAAAGGCCTCGAAGTCGCAAAGGTCTGACACCCCAGTGACTCTGTCGCCCTTATCAGTATTTTTACGTGGAACTTTGAACTTTTACTCCGAACAACCTACCTACTTTATATAATCTATATCTACGATAGTTTTGCATGGCAGGTTTTTATACTTTTTGTAAACTACCTACATTCGTTTATCAATTTACACTGAATTCGTTCATTCAAAGGAAATTTGATATTAACAGATTGCCAATAACCACATTATTGTCGGGACATAAATTTGATCATTTGGAAACCTTTTCATTAAACTGAAACCGTAAACCACATTGCAAAAAGTTTTGCATCGACAAAACTGAAATAGGTAACCAAAAATATTTTTTCATTACTTATACACTGAAAGTAGATCTGAAGTTGCCTGAAGAGCGGGTTGAAAGTAGTACTTTTCAGCCCTAGGAAGAATCGCTTTCAACTGACAGATGCCAAATTATAAAAAAAAAAACTAGTTCTATTTTCACATTTTTATTGAACCGTGTTCCAACTTTCTATGCAGCCACGATGTAAAATTGAAATAACTTAAGTTAAGTATTGATTAAAGGATATATATTTTTAAAACACTTTATTATAATTTAGTTTCAACAGTTTCTTTTTTTAAACAACATTGATTTGGGCAAATTATTTTTTCAATGATGAAAATGAAAAATAAAGACTGAATACCTGGCTGGCCACAGAAAAAAAAACAAAACAGGCGGGAAAGCGGCAAACGGTTTTACTCATTTTTTCTTTAGCTGATTCATGTTTTTATTTTTACTTTCCTTGTACTATTCGTACTGAAAAGCACAGTGTTTACCTCGGGTTAAAGACTTATTAAGTCCCTCGAACTATTGGCCAAACCCCGTCTCGGTACTAAATAAGTTACTTTCACCCCTAGGGTAACAATGTGCTATTTTGATTGGGTAAATTTAATGTGGGCATACTATTAGAGACACCTCTGCCAGTCACCTGCCTTCGGGGATTACAGGCGTGATATTATTTATGTAAGATTTATTTGATAACAGTTTTTTTTTTTTTTTTATAATAATAATGACAAACGATTGCTCAATAATTACATGAACACAACATCGATCATCATTAAAGAATTAGTTGTGATCGATTATTCACATGTAAATATTATTTCAACAAACTTTAATCTGTGTTTGAATTCGAAGTACGTGATTAACGCGAAAAAAAAATGGTTTAAATTGTCAATATTAAAGTGATTGTGAGCATCACGTAATAATTCTGCTGTATATACAAAATATTAATATACCTAGAAATATAAATTATATCTGAAATCCAGTCCCTCCATTGCCTATTCTTTTCGTCAACTCGTCTCCGTAAATAACGCAATGAATATTGTTGAATTATCAAAATTAAGCGACTTGCGGTTGAGTTTCGCAATTAGTTTGCAGAATATACAAAAAACCAGAAACATAAACGCTGGTGGCCGAGTTCAAGTATCTTCATTGACTACTTTAAAAAAAATCGTTTGCTCGACTACGTCAATAACGCAAATAAATATGCTGAATAGTCAAAATTAAGAGGATTGTTATTTTGAATTTTGTTATACAATAGACTGCTGAAAATAGTATAATAAAGACAGTAACATAAAGTCATATGAAGTTTGAAAGTGGCGCTGGTAACTCAAAAGTGGTGTGGTAAATGGTTATCGTGGCATGGACATGTGATACGGAGTTATGAAGAAATGTTGTGAGGAAAGTTTTGAATATGAATGTGGATGGATAAAAGAGTACGGGAAGACCTGTGGCGACCTACAACAGCAACTTACAACAAAAAGCACTTCAGCGCCATCTATGAGAAAACAGAAAAACTAATATGATCTGAATCGCGCAAGCAAAGTTTAGATCGACTTAAGACTATATACAGAAACCCGACAACAACTGTCGGGCAGTTCCCAACCAGACATAACACCTGTCTGGTCGGAGAATACTCTCTTTGCTATAAGGTATGAAGAACTTTACACCCTGTTCCTCATACACCTAAAGACCAAAGAAACGGTGGATGGACTGTGTGAAGGATGTTATAGCTAGAAAGGAGGGCGTCTGATGATATGACGAGTAATAGAGAAGTATGGAAGAAGAAGACATGCTGCGCCGACCCCAAATAGATTTTCATAAGACAGGAGAGTGATGATGATAGACAGGCAGTTTGGATTAGGGGGTAATTGGCCTCTGGTCCTCGGCTCACATTACACGGAGTAAGAACAGAAGCGGAAAAGTTGGCCGAATGCGTGGGCCAAAATACCATGGGAAAAAGTATCGTAGTTAAATCGACCCATTGCGATTTAATTTTAAAAAGGTGCGAAATAAAAAGTAAGTATCAAAATATGTATGATTAATATATATATCTATGTTCGTACTATATGATTACTTTACTGTTTACAGGAAAATCATCATTATTTTTTTCAGATAATGATGATTTTCTTAACTCTTGAGTTGTTTTTCTTAACTTGATTTTCTTTAACTGTTAAGTTTCGCAATTTTTTAACACACATCACCATAAACTACTCACATCACTCTGTCACACCATGACAATAAAATCATGGCATGATGTCATCCGTGACATCTTACTGTTTTCTACAGGACAGAAATAAAAGCGAAAATTACACCACTACGGAATTCGTGGACTAGCTGCTGATCTTGTTCTTTCTTATTTATCGGACAGGCAGCAAAAAGTAAATGTAAATGGGGCGACGTCCTGCGGGTCTATAGTCAAGATGGGCGTGCCCCAAGGTTAAATTTTCGGCTCTTTCTTGTTTCTTGTTTATATTAATGACCTCCCTTATATGATGGCCAAATTTTCGGATATAATTCTATGTGCTGATGACACTTCGCTAATTTTTAAAATTCATAGAAAAGATACGGACGTCTTACACGTCAACGAAAGCCTAACAGTAACTATTCTCTCAAAATGGTTTGCAGCCAGCAATCTTTTAATGAATACGAATAAAACAAAATGTTTTAAGTTTTCTTTACCAAATGTACCACAACGTGACCTAAATTTAAATCTTGACGGCAAAAAACTTGTTGAACTGTATTCTTGGGGATTACTATCGATTCAAAACTGCAGTGGGGCGCTCACATTAGAACTGTTTCGGGAAGGTTAAGCTAAGCTGCCTATGCAGTTAGAAAAATAAGGCAGTTAACTGATGTAGCCACAGCTAGGTTAGTATACTACGCTCATTTCCATAGTATTATGTCCTACGGCATTCTGCTGTGGGTATCGGCAGCAGACGTTGACGCAATTTTCATACTACAAAAGAGGGCAGTCCGCGCCATCTACAAAATGGGTCCTCGCGAGTCCCTCAGAGAAAAATTTAAAGAAATCGATATATTGACTCTGCCTTTACTCTATATTTTAGAATGTATTTTATATGTCCGCAAAAACCGAGGACTTTTCAAAATTAGAAGCGACTTCCATATTTAATATAAACACGCGCAGTAAACACGAAATTGTTACACCCTGTATAGACGTGTATATCTTTTCTCCCAAATTTTCCGTCTTACTTTCCATTTACTTTTCTGATAGTCTTTAGTCGTTTTACAACTATGTATAAGTTGCTATAATGAATGCTACCTCTAAGAGTGGGTCCCAAAATACATGTAGTCTCGCCCGTCTCCTTTAGATTAACAAAAACTAGCAAGTCATTTCTTATAAACAGTATACGCTTTTATAATAAGTTGCCAAAGTCAGTTACAGAACTGACAGATGGAAAGTTTAAAAATTGCATCAAACATGTCCTTATTAAAAAAGCATACTACAAAATTAAGGACTACGTTGAAGATAAAGAAGTTTGGCTGTAGTTCCTTCTGCTCATGCGGCTTCCCTGGTAGCTCACAAACGACACTAATGTGTGGATGTCTCTAACTATTCCGAACATTACTCTTCCATTCCATTTATTCAGATGTTTTACAATAGTTTTCAAATCATTGCACCATTCGTTCATTGTTCAGAATAGTTACAGCACTGATGATAACATCTGTGTCAATTGTTTAATGTAGTGCTCTTATATTGTTTAATTTTTACTTTTGTATAGATTCTTTTTATTTATCTATTTTTTTGTGAATGAGTGGACATTGTAGGCTTTGTCTAGTTTTTTTTCTTTTCTTTTTCTACCTTCTGTAGTAAGCAACGACTTATTGTCGGGCCTACGCTGTCCTCCCATACTTAAGTACTAACGCTGTAACTTCAAATATTGTAAAACCAAATGATTTTAAAAGAGTAACCATGGAGTTTCTTGCCGGTTCTTCTCCATAGGAAACGACCAACCCGAACCGTGCACCTTTTGTTGACGTTTTATAAGTGCCCATGTAGGCCTATGTAAAATAAAATATTTTGATTTTGATTTTGAAAAGGTAAGCTTTTAATAAATAAAATAATTAACAAACATTCTACAGTTATTTTTGAAACAATAGATGTTTTCTTTTTATAAAGGGAAGATTTACCTTCGAACAGTAAGGGCGATGTTTTTAAAATAATACCGCCGCAGGGAGGCGGCTATATACTAATAAAAAATGGATACAAATGTAAATGTATGATTGAGGAGATCGAGGCTAAATAATAACAGCCGCCCGGGTCGATCTTTAAGGTTAAGCCGTGCTTGCCGAGGTTGGTCCGTGGATGGGTGACCATAATTACATACCGTGCTTATTATTTACGTGCTTTCCGAGGCACGGAGGAAACTTCCTCCGTGCCTCGGAAAGCACGTTAAGCCGTTGGTCCCGGCTGTCATTTGTAGATCTTTGACAGTCGTTACAAGTAGTCAGAAGCCAAAAAGTCTGACATCCAGTCTTACCAAGGGGTATCGTATTACCTAGGTACTGGGTTGTGGAGGTCAGATAGGCAGTCGTTTCATGTAAAATACTAGTGCTCAGCTGCGTCCGGTTAGACTGGAAGCCGACCCCAAGATAGTTTGGGAAAAGGCTAGGCAGATGATGTTGTAAACTTAAATGTATAAGGTTTGGCGTTGTCTTAATAGGAAAATCTGTAGGGCTACTCTGGTTACTAATAATGCAATAATTATCAAGGAAGAAGACCATTAATGCCCTAGGGGGCAACTTGTATAAGTTACAAGTTGGTATACTTTATACTCTAAAAATGTTACACAGCTCTTTTACAATCTTCTAATATCAGCTATTGGTAAGGTGGTCTTATACATACAAATAAGTAGAAACACAAATGTTGGTACCTGAGTTCGAGTCGCGGCTGCCCATAACAGGTGCGATCTGCGGCCGCTCCTCATCTAGGATGAGCACACCGCTATTCGACCACACCGACAGCACGTGTGCTACACACGTCACGTTCACCCGCCCCTGTGACAAACAACCCCAATTATAACAACAACCGTTGTAAATTAAACCTTATGTCTATGGTGTAGAAGTCACATGATGTGGGCTAGTGACAAACGACGGTAATTAAAAGATCTATAGTTGCAATTTTAACCTTATGTCGATGGTGTAAAAGTCACGTGATGTAGTAATTACTAACAGCGCTAATTACTAGCCGCCAGTCTCGATATGCTGTCCGGCAAACCATATTTACTAAACAAGCTTAATGCAAGAGTTTCAAAGTAGGCAGTAATATTGAATCAATTGTGCTTCTTATCTTGTTCTAAGAAAATACATTAAATGAGCCTGCAAACGTTCTGCTAAATAATTATTTTTGCAATGAAAAAAAAAAACGACTAAATTGCGTTTGATTCAATAATTGCGTAGTTTATTCATTTTAATTGAACAGTTTCACAGAAAAGTCACAACAATGACCTTTTCAATCGCTGGATTGAATTTCGTGAAACTGATTTTATCGTTCAATATTCTTTATAATAAAATATTAAACGTTTCATAACAAATTCATGTCGTAGTTTGAAATTTTGAGCAGACTGTAGTTGCGAACAACAATCTGGTTCGCAACACATACGACCCGTCCCAAAACTACTCTGTAACTTACCTACGTTTCATAACCTAACGTTGTTAGTGTTTTATGACAATTGTGAACAATGGCTTTGTCTATCAAATAACTCCATACATTGCGAAACATGACTGCAATGCGAAAGTCTAAATGTTGATAACACAGGATAGTTATACGAAATAAAAATGGGTTGCACTCCGGGAGTGCCGGCAGATGTCAAAACTTGAATTTTAATGTTGTGCATTTTTGATATTTTGGAATGGTTACGGAATCGTTTTGCTCGAATTGCTTTAATTATCAGTATAAAAGTACTATAATTTATGTGGTAAAATACAATATTCATTTATTGCGCTATCGTACACAAACATGACAATTTATATTACATTAAAAATGTAACACTTCAGAACTATTACAATCCGTCTGACGAATTTTACCTCTTTAGAGAAACCAAACGTTTTGTTTGTGCATAAGATAATTTTCCAGTTTTCGAAACCCAAACTCGATGATTTATGTTATAAAGATCAAATTCCTTAGCAACCTACGTGACCTAACGGTCACGTTTCCTGACGCGAGATCTGACGCGAGTTTAACATTTTTTACCCATCACAAAAGTGCACAAACAAAACATTCATATTAAAATGAGGATATTTATTGTAGATCCAAATGAGATTCAAATAATGTTAAACCATATTGAATCAAAATCTTATTTTACCCCAAGCAGTATTTAAAGAAGCGACAACATAAACACTAGCGTCTGTCTGTAAAGAGCGTAACTTACTTTGCGAAAGTGTACCGACTGTACTCTTATAACAAGCTGGCTGAACGACGATGATTTATTGGATTTCTCTTCTTCAATACTAATGTTCAATTTATTTGCTATTTGCTCTAGTCTGGGTGCAAGGCGGGTGGTGCTTTCCTCCTTGTTTTTCCGATTGCTATCGGCGTGGGGAATGCCCACTACGTCATCGATATTGCCGGGAATGTCTATTACATTGTCGGTCACCGGTTCCTCGTAACCCGAGATTGCGTCCCACGGACTGAATATAATTCTATTTGCATCCTCGAGCGACGTGTCGGTTATCACAGGTTGTCTTCGCGTGTATGATGTGTCGTGCAGCGGAATATCCAGCCCTTTTACCTGCGATGGAACGTGATATTAGAATTTATATGCATATTACCAGTCACAGAAAATAAAGCTTGTTATGCGCGTATGTGATATTATGCTCATAATGTTGTAGGACGGATATAAGTTAAAAATATACATTTCGGATGTTTTTTTTCATCTAGTAAACTGCTGGGATACAAATGCCTCTCAGCTTTCGAAGTTCTTTTCTATTTACAAAAAGGAGGGGTCGAGAAAAAGACATGGGAACTCGAAATTTCAATGTTGTCCAGTAAATACCGAATGAATTATTTGCCTTACAATCAACAGCCTATTAAGCACGTATAGGGTCGGGTTCACAATGTTCCAATAGGCATTGTCTATCAGATGAAATTAAAACTGGATCAGTGACAATTGAATCTGTGAGGCGCACCATAAATCAGCCAGAATGGTAAAATAGTCATTAACGTTAAACAGACCGGGATTGACACGCAAATTGTTAGCCTAATTATAAGAAAATAAATAAATCTGCTGTATCATAAATGTGCAATACTGAAGGTACCGTCAAAATGTTAACAAATATTTATTTTGGAATTTCCCTTTCAAAATTATAGGTATGCTGGATATCTACATTCTACAGCGTTTTGTACCGGCCAACAAATTTTTTCGCGATTACGACGCAGGCCCTATACAGAGAGTTGTTCGGTTTGGTAGTCAGTGACACTTAAATATGGCCACATTTTCTGATACATGCTGCATATAACATTTTGCGCTATATCTTGGCAACAGTTTTAGCTCTTAAATTTCTCTAAAGGTGCGGTCAGACCGGTCTGGACAGATGGCGGACAGGACTCCGAAGTCTGAACTTTGTCAGTACATCGTCTGTCAGAGCCTTCTGTCCCGAGTCCCATTCGCAATCTGTGCACTTTAACCATGTAATTATTATACTTCTATACCTTTCACTCATTCGAGCAGTCAGCTGGCTAGAGTTTAAGGACATTACCTCCTGGCCATTCAGAAGCCACGTAAGGTTCGCCGCTGGGTCTGCGGGGGGTGACGTGCAGTTGGCTCTCAGCATGTCCCCTATAGAGTACCAGCTCTTCTGCGCCCGCACACTGGGGCCTGTTTCTGGTAGCTCTGGAAACAATAGGCTTTTTAGCATACGGATTAACCACATCTAAACTGCGTTCAAAACAGAGGATGACACTGACAGCTGTTGAACGCGGTTTAGCGTTCAGTTTTATAGATGATATTCGACCTAAGTTCAAAAACCAAGTTGAAGGGAAGATACTTTCGTCCTATAAACATGCATGTTAAGCACCATATTTTTTTAACAAAGATGGGTAAAACCCGTGATCAAGAACGTTAAGTCTATATTGTATTTGTTTGTACAAAATGAGATTTGCTTGAGACCTTCTGACAACTGATTAAATTGAAAAGGTCTTAATAATTAAGGTGATTTTAAATTAACTGGAATTAGGAGCTCACTAGAAACTCGCTAGTACAATTTCTATTAAAATTCCTTCTTTCATTGAAAAGACGGGAATGACTGCATGAGAAAAGAATTAACAATGATAATTTATTTTGACTTAATTATTTTAATTAATGAAATGTTTATAGTGTTAATTCTAGTCAGCATTTAAAAAAAAAAACATTTAAAGTCAGACAAAAGTAAACAAACTCCTTATGAAAAATTATAATACCTACCAACAGAAAATGTAAAATCGTAATTTAAAAAATGCCAGTTTCTGAAACGGAAAGGAACCAGAATTTGATAATTTTCTTCATTAGGTTTTGTACAGTCGCTAATTTAATTCAACGAAGTCATTATAAATGCCGTTGCCGTCTTTATGCACCTCGGTACAGTGGCACACACAAATTTTGCCAGTACCGCTTGTTACTGCATATCCCGAGAGCAATGCGACTGCACAAGGTGATTTACGTAGCAGCTGACTCCACAGACTAATTAAATTGCCAGTCCAACATGAAAATTGAACAGAATTATTGTTTGTTTGTTCACTCAACCAAAATTGTACACAAAGATACTGTAGACAGTGAGGTACGGTAACTAGATGGCAATAAATCACATAGGTCACACGCGTTTCAATGCGCGTCGCAGTCGACGTTGCATATTCATCTTCCACACGCGGTTCCATTTTGCCCACGAATTTCGTAGAAAGCGGTTAAAACGCCGAACAGACAAAATGGCGGCTCAAACTAAAACTCGGCGTGCTTTTGTTTGCCAGCAGCGCCCTCTATTACGAAGGAGCGGTGGAACTCCGCGCTGAGCAAAGTTTTAAGTGTTTACATTCCTGTTCTGTCGCTTTTTGCCAATTCTACTTAATGGGAACGTAGGGAGTTTTCCAGCACCTCGTTTAATTTGGCCGCTGTGGGTATATTTTAGTGTTTATTTAATTCCTCAAGATCTCACTAAAAGCTGACTTACTTTATTGAACAAACAAATTCTGCTTTCGTTTCGTATGTTATTCAATGATCAGTTATTGCACGAGGGAATGCTGAGGTCTGTCTATAATATGTGTTAGGTACCTATACCACCACGTATTTCTATTTGCTTGCCTGAGAAATATAATATAAATAAGTATGTTCAAAAGGTAATTTGTATTAACTAAATCTACCATTTGCTACACATTTTCGATATTGAAATGTCAGTCAAGTGGACCTAACTATACTATACCTAACATTATAAGCTGGTCCGCCAAAAGCTTTTAAGAAGAATAAGAATAATTTATTGTTTATAAAAGTACATTCAATGCAGTGATTCTTGAAACTCACGCTAGGATTCCTTGTGTCGTGAGTTCCGGGCTGCATCTTTCCGTTAACATTTTTATTATTACACAAATAAAATATTCGTACAAAAAGCTAATCTAAATCTAATTGTATCTAATCGTAATCTAAAAAATAAAAGGAATACACAAAGTATACAGTAGGTTACCTATGACATATGTATGGTGTCACCTTGTTTCGCAGACAGAAATTTCACAGAATTTCGTTTCCCAGAAAATGTTTCACAGAATATTTAGTCCCCGTATTTTCATTTCTAATATTTTTATTTCGACTACTATTTACTTGATTGAAAAATATTTTACAGAAACACAATTCAAAGAATTTTAACAATCACATTTTTTTATTTGACCAACTTTCAAAGAGCAGAATTATTTTTCAACGAGTATTATTTGTTTGGCGTATGTTTCCATGGTATTTTATTTCAACGAAATTATTAACATTACATTAAAATATTGTCTTTAAAAGTCAATATGTTGTACTACATAAGTTAGTGACAGAAACGAATGGCTGCAAAACAGACTCCACGTAGTCTTGTTTGCCCTACCCCTAGAGTGTAATTTAAGCCCGTGTAGGCGCGCAGGGATGAGGTAGCTCGCGAGTTGAGGAGCAGGTGGTTTCTAAAGATCGCCGCCGCGGCTGAGGCCGGCCAGCAAGCCGAAGCTACGGTGGTAAGCGTTAATACCATCCGCGACAATATACTAGCGTGGGGCCGCCGGAGCCCCGCAGCGCGGGAGCCGTGACAGAAACCTTGCCTGTTGCATGTTACATGCTTGCATGCATGCATGCTGCAAGTTGCATGCTTGCTTGCATGTATGCTGCAAGTTGCATGCTTGCTGCATGCTGCATGCAACAGGCATGGACACCATTAGTGAGAATAAAAAGATTGTTTTCCTGCTTGACAATAATTAACCCGCATTATTTTCGTGAACCCGGTGTTGTAATTTTATAGGAGGGTATGCATTTTTCAAAGGTTTGAAATTTAGAAACTGTCAGTCGATTAAAAATTTATTCTTCGTAATAAGTTTTATGTGAAACAAACAATATGTGGATAAATAATATTTGATTTGTTATTCGATGATATGAATATTCTAACATTAAACTTAATTTCAAACAAAAATCGACGGTTTAAATTTCTTGTCAATGTCACATAGAATTAGCCAATGAGTTGCACAAAACGTGGCTTTTATCCAGAAACCTGTCAGCAGGACATCCAATAGAGCGACAGGCGGCGGCATCCGATCCTACGTGTGCACTGTGCACTAAATTCTTAAATCGTAGACTTACGAAGTCGTGCCAAGTAACCCGCGACGATGAAAACAAAACAAAAACTTGGTTTGTGTGAAATATTAAACTTTTTGTTGGTTTTTACAAGCTTTTATTTTGTATTTTTATTTACATTTTTGGCTTAAGTCTTTATTCATCAAAAGTTTCGTCTAGTCAGGTCATTGACAGTTAATTTAATAATGGAACCGTGTGTTTTTTCTATGTTAGAACGAGTATTTGTGAGTGTTGAATGGTTTCAAATTTCAACAAAAGCAAAATATTAAAATTATGTACAAGTCAAACTATAAGCCTCTGATAGCTGTGTTGAACATAAATTAATAAAACTTTGTTTGTTTAAGCACATTTTTGATGAACGACTAAGCCCTTGGGATGACGTTAGCAAGTGCAAATAACCGTTTAGAACAATCCAGCTAAAAGTTATAAAATATTGAATTCATCACAAATAAACGTTTTTAGCAATCATTGATACCGGAGCTGAGTTGCAGATGACACTTCGACAGTTACTGTAAAAATGCGTACGCCACCATTGAAACCGCAATAACTGCACTCATTCCGTTGTGAGTGCATGCTCTCGAGACACGAATTCATCGGAAATGTATCAACACACATATTACTCTCAAACTCTTGTCAGCGGAATTGCATCACATGGTTTATTTATGCAAGCCTCGAGTACGTGGCAATGTATTCCATACATTCGTTGTTCTCAGCGTGGACTAGGGAGAATAGTTAGCTGAATTGTGTTTCAATTTGCCGGTGGTGTCATGATTGTAAAACATTTTCGTGCATGTCTGTACGGTTACGGTTGGTGGAGATGATTATTGAGCACAATATGTCGACATTAGTTCCGAAATATGTTTTGGTGCTGTTTATTTAACAGAATACATTTTGGATAGGTTTTTTGCCAAATTCGAGAAGTCCAAATGCAGATGCATTTTTTACAAATTATAATTTTCGAATATCGTCTGTATGAATGATCGTCTGTAGCACACCCTTAAGTATGTATATACCTTTTCCGTTAGACGTGTATATCTTTTCTCACAAACTTTTCCGTCTTTCCATTTACTTTTCTGTTAGTCTTTAGTCGTTTTACAACTATGTATAAGTTGCCATAATGAATGCTACCTCTAAGAGTGGGTCCCAAAATACATGCAGCCTCACCAGCCTCGTTTCCGAAAAATTTAATAGTTCGATTTCTCCTAAAAAACTCAGTTTGGAACCCAAGTTATAGGGGTCGAAATCGTTGCAAATTAGGTCTAGTATCACCCATTTTAAGGAATGCACTCACGTACCAATCGAGGAAAACGAGGAAATTATCTACTAAGTAAAACGCATAATTGTAAAAGAAATTTGATCGAACTAAATGGTTTTAAAGGAATGCTCACATAAACAATAAAAAAAATCTGCGGTAATGATGCCACTGCTGGGACACGGGCCTCCTCTCTATAAGAAAGAATGTTTTCGATTTCTTGTTCTAGCACATGGCGGTTTCCTCACGTTGTTTTTCCTCACCGTTTTGAGAGCAGTGGTTTCATATACCGCAATTAAACATTATAATTTAAATAGAAAATAATTGTGTAGTCAAATGTTAAAGAAAGCAATTAAGCCTCTTTGGATTTCTCCCAAGTAACACAGCGACTAAAGAACTTTATGAAGTTTATTTTTCGTTAATATTATATAGCCCGGGAAAGCGATAAGAAAATGATTGGCCCTGAAGTTTTGATGTGTTTTAAGATGAATAATTAAAAAAAAAACATGTTGCGTATTTTAACGTGTTCTAATATTTGTATGGCCGGTCTATGGCGAAAAAACGGAGAAACAAATAAAAATTATTCCATTTTAGTTTTAGAAATAACAGATAATCAGCAAGTTCCGAATATTTAAATGTGTTGAAAAAAAAGCTCATTCACACAGGGTAAGTTTCTCGCCACGAATTGGCGATAACCGAGAATTTTAAAATTGACTCGTACAAATCTTATCCTACAAGCGAAACTCGCAAGTCAATAGGTGAGTACCAGCGAGTCCCTTGTGATATATCTAAGCTAGTTTTACTATCACGTTTAAATGTATGCAACGTCACGTTATAAAAAAACCTGTCCTATTCGAAAGGGGCATAATATAGGTATACCAATGATATTACCAAATACAATAAGAAATTTAAAATATTCATGAATAAATAAATATAAATGAATTTTAAAAACCTGATTTTTGTTCCATGACTACAATTTCTCTAAAACCTAACAAACTTTTGAAATGGGACAACAGCTATTTCGGCATTAGTATGTCCGATCGTCAGTTGTTGGTTTATGACGTCACAAGCTGAGAAATGACCGGAGTGTTGTCCTGTGTTGCCATGTCAGTTTCCTCGATTTAGTACATTTTATGTAATTTTTGTAGATGTATTTTTTTTACTTGTTATCCAATAAGGATTACAAAAATAGAATCTTATCTCGAAACTTAATAATACCCTCGCGGATCGGACATGGTTTTTAGGGTTCGGTACCAAAATGGTCAACGGGACCCTATTACTGAGACTTCGCTTTCCGTCCGTCCGACAGACGGACTGTCACCAGGCTGCATCTCATGAACCGTGATAGTTAGCCAGTTGAAATTTCTACAGATGATGTAATTATGTTGCCGCCATAACAACAAATACTAAAACAGATTAAAATAAATATTAAAAGGGGCTCCCATACAAAAAAGTGATAGAAGAGCTCGTATTTATAAATAATGGTACAGAACCCTTCGTGCGCGAATCCGAATCGCACTTGGCCGGTTTTCTTAACATATTGTATGTTACAGTCAAAATCGGACATAACACCTTTCAAAACCCTTATTATTATTTTTTTAAAACGTTGCCCCACACTAGTATTTCTCCTGTATCGTGGGTGCGTTTACAAACATTTAAACTGACATACACAAACAGCCAGACCCGGAACAACTATCTGTAGGCCATACAAATATTTGTTCCGTGCGGGAATCGAACCCGCGACACGCAGCGCAGCAGTCGATCGCTCAACCACTGCGCCAAACGTGCCGTCGAATATAAAAAAATGGTAGACAAAACCTTTATTTAGTAAAATAGCGTTCTCTCTATTAAAAATATTTCTTTTGAGAATTCCTTAGATTATCTAGAATTACTACAGCACGATGATTTTCAAAGGGTCACAAAAAGACCTAACCAACCTTATTAGTTTTTAAGTAAATGTTAGTTATTGTTAAAATAGTTTTAACCGGCCAAAATAAGTTTTGACTAATTAACAGTTTGGACTGTGACATATACACAAATGCGATAATCGCGTGCGAGATTCACATGGACCTAAGGCGGAAACACACTAACGTGTCGTGGCGTGTCGTGACGCGCCAGAAGCATTCGGTTTCATACATGGTTGCGACACAACACGCCATGCAAATTGTTGACGCCTTGCATGTGTGCGTGCACAATAGCTACACACACACACATACGGCACGGCGTGAGAGGCGACGCGCAGCGGTAGCAGAGGAGCGCGCGGGGTACCTGCGCGGTGCGGCGCGCGGGGCGCGGACGGCCGGACGCCAGTCTGTCGACGGCACCGGTAGTTGTGTGTCGAATTGTCGATTTTCTCAAAATATTTGTCATTATTTGTTATAGTCATTAAACCCAATCTTTATACTTTGGAGTCTCATTGGAAAGGCCCATTAACATTCACCGAGTCCACCCCTTCGCTGCCAGTATTCCACAAGTTCTACATTTTGGTCCAGACGAGCCGGATTACGGGTGACGCCACAAGAACAAAGAAACTGCGCACGAGGCGGCCATTACGTGGACTACGCAAGCACGACGTGTGAAGTCGTGCGAAGCATCTTCAATTTGGAAGAAAAATAGATCATGGATGGAACTCATGGATCATAGTGCCAACCTTTAGTGCAAACAGAGTGCAATTCCATTCCTCATTAATTCATTATAAATTCCTTACTTTCCCTATCATAGTGCCAACTTTAATGCAGAGTGCAAAGTCCTCGTTTTATGATAAATTCCATAACGTCCCTTCTAGAAAAATACTAATTATTAGTACGAGTGTTTCTTTAAAAATTGATTCTTTAAAAGTCGATTCATTTCTTTAAAAATTCCATTATCAGGCCTTTAGTATCTTGTAACGCCCTGCTTGGTTATTTATTGTGTTCATAAACTCATATTTATTATTTCGTGTTCACAGCTCAATATCTGAATACAAGAACGTGGTCGCTGTTGCCTTGTGCGGCTGGGCTACTTGGGCTAGCCACGTGGCATGTTAGCGTGCCGTGGGGCTCCTGCGAGCGCGTTGCACTTGCTTGCTTGGTGTTTGGCTTTGTTTCATGCGCACCCTCACTGCTTCCTTGCAGATAAAATTTAAGTATAACCTTGCACTTCTTACTTTGAAGATTTTCCTAGCTTGTCTTGAACTTTAATTTCAATAAGTGGATCTTTTATCAATAACATGGATTACAAGTCATTACTTAAAAAACGTGGAACCTGTAAGGCTAAATTAACTCAATTTAAATCATATTTAGAAATAGTAAAAAGTTGTGATTCTTTAAGTGCCCTACAAATTAGTGAATTAAAAATAAGGTTAACAAAAATAGAGGAGTTATATCCTGAATATGATAGTATACAAAGTGACTTAGAGAATGTATCTGATATTCCAGAGGACCAGTATAAAGAACGCGAACATTACGAGTCCCAGTACTATGCTGCGATTGCTGTTGCCCAGGAGCTGTTGAGTAAGCAGGAGCCCTCTGCGGGCAATGGATCGGTTACAGGTGCTAGTACTGTTTCTGGAAATAAAGGTGGGATAAAACTTAAACTTCCTACAATACATTTACCTACCTTTTCGGGTCAATATCACAACTGGCTTGAGTTCCATGACACATATCTCTCATTAATACATTTAAATGATACTATTCCCAGAATTAGTAAATTCCATTATTTGCGAGCTGCTTTAAAGGATAGCGCTGCTTTAATAATAAGTTCTCTTGACTTCTCTGATGAAAATTATGATGTTGCATGGCAGCTACTATGTGACCGCTACAATAACAGACGGCTTCTAGTTTATAATCATGTTCAAGCTATCATTAATATTGAACATGGAACACAAGAATCCTTTAAAGTTCTGCGCAACATCATTGATACAGTCAATCGTAACATAAGAGCTTTGAAAACACTTAAGTTGCCCACCGATGGTTGGGATGTACTCATTATACACATAGTCTCAAGTAAATTGGATCCAGTGACAAGTAGGGAATGGGAAACTTACCGTAATGCATTAGATGACTTAGCCACACTTGCTGATTTTAACAAATTTCTTAAGAATCGAGCAGACTTATTAGAAACTATTGCGGAAGTTCATAACAATGGTTCGAAAGGAAAACATAGTAGCAGTACACACAAACAAGGTGACACTATACATAAGCACAAGACATTTACTGTCAATTCAGAGTCTTCAATAAATAAAAGACCATATAGTTGCCCATTATGTAAGGGTGATCATGCTATTTATCAGTGCTCAAGTTTTAAGTCACTCTCTATTGAAGCTCGCATTCAGAAGGCAAGATCGCTTAACCTGTGCCTTAACTGCTTACGAAATGGTCATAAATCATTTAAGTGCAGGATGGGTGGCTGCAGCCACTGTCATAAACGACATAACACCATGTTGCATTTGAATGGACCATCCAGTACACAGGATATAAACAACGGTAGTACTGATTCTCAACCTATTTCTACACTACCCACTACTAATACTAGTAGTGTAGTACTCTGCACAGCACAACCAAACACACAGTTGTCAACAAACTTACAAGAAAATGTGGTTCTGTCAGCCACTCATAATTCTCAATGCATTATATTGCTGTCAACGGCTACCATTAATGTTACTGATCACAGTGGTCACAAACACAGAGTCCGGGCTTTATTAGACAATGGTAGCACATCAAGCTTCATTACAAAGAGCTTATGTGAAAAACTGAAATTACCAACTCGTTCAACCTCGACATTAGTTGAAGGGTTAAATCGTCAGTCTAGTTGCATATTTAAAAGATGTGATGTCATTATATCATCACTTATTAATTCATATTCTGAGAATATACATTGTTTTGTGGTTCCAAACATTACTCAAGCATTACCTTGCAAACAAGTCAACCATAAAGGGCTAGATATACCCCCAAATATTACATTAGCGGATCCTTTATTCCACACACCGTCACAAGTAGATATGCTGCTTGGAGCAGACTTATTTTGGAGTGTTTTGTGTAACAATAATATTTCATTAGGTAAAAATAAGCCCACATTAAGTGAAACAAAGTTTGGATGGTTGATATCTGGGCCCACACACTCATTACAACATAGCATTGATACAGTCCACTGCAATCATTTAAGTACACATTATGATAATGAACTTCAGGACCAATTAACTAAATTCTTTGAACTTGAAACGGTCACAGTGCACAAACCTGTATCCAAAGAGGAACAGGAATGTGAAAGTAATTTCTTACAAACTACTATTCGTGAAAAAGATGGTCGATTCAAAGTAACAATTCCATTAAAGGAATCGCCTCAAAAGCTGGGTAGTTCATATGAACAAGCCCTGTCTAGGTTCATATCGTTAGAACGTAGATTCAAGCGTGACCCTTTATTCAAAAAGCAATATGCTGAATTCATTAAGGAATATATATCATTAGGTCACATGACTGAAAATACAACTCCAGATAAGGATGAACACACATACATTATGCCACATCATGGAGTGTTACGTGAAACAAGTTTAACAACTAAGTTAAGAGTTGTTTTTGATGCATCTGCAGTAACCTCTTCCGGGTTATCGTTTAACAACATTCAAATGGTCGGCCCTACAGTACAAAGTGACCTCATTAGTATATTAATTAGATTTCGACAGTTTAAACATGTTGTTACTGCAGATGTTGAGAAGATGTACAGAATGGTAAAGGTAATTGAAAGCCAACACATGTTACAACAGATACTATGGCGTTTTGAACCTAATGAACAACTTAAACAGTACAAACTCAACACTGTAACTTATGGTACCGCATCTGCACCATATCTTGCAACACGATGTCTAGTTCAGCTGGGAAAAGAATGCACTGATAAGTCCATTTCAGATGCCATCATTAAAGGGTTTTATGTTGATGATTTTATTTATGGGGACAATGATATGTCAAAGCTGGTAGACATCTGCAGAGGCGTCATTAACCAACTTGAAAGCGGACAACTTTCTTTAAGAAAATGGAATTCAAATAACTCAAGTATTATACAACAACTCATAGGTGAAAATAGCAAAGATGAATTACTGAATATAAGTAATCATGAGTATTCAAAAACATTAGGATTACTTTGGGGTTGCAAAGAAGATGTGTTGTTATTTTCAGCAAACATTAAACAACATGAACACATCACAAAACGCACAATCTTGTCTATCATGGCTCAAATATTTGATCCACTTGGACTCATTAACCCTTGCATATTGCAAGCTAAAATTATCCTACAAAAATTATGGTCATTAAAAATAACATGGGATGAAAATATTTCAAGTGAGATTCAAGTAGCTTGGTGCAACTTTATTAAATCTTTAGGTGACATTAGGAAATTAAGAATACCAAGACATATCTCCTGTGACCATCCTGTCATTTCTGAACTGCATGCCTTTAGCGACGCATCAACACAAGCTTACAGTGCTTGTATTTATCTACGGACTGTGTCCCATAATAATGAAGTGACAGTGAAGTTGGTGACTGCAAAGAGCCGTGTAGCTCCACTGAAACCAATGACTGTGCCACGGTTGGAATTGAGTGGAGCTCTATTAGCAGCTCGCTTAGCTGATAAGGTAAAATCTGCATTAATAGGACTTCACAGTTGTACTTACTGGTGTGACTCAACTATTGTATTAGCTTGGATTAATACTTCCAAGACCAATCTCTTAAAACCATTTGTTTATAACAGAATTCATGAACTGAAGTCTCTTACACACCCAGGTACTTGGCGTTATGTACCTACAAAGTTGAACCCTGCTGATATAGGGTCACGAGGCGCAGATCCTCGCCATCTAGAATCCAATAGCCTATGGTGGTCAGGACCTGCATTTTTAACAGAACCAGAGCCTAACTGGCCTGGCCCACCTGCAAACATTAAGGAAGACGACTTGCCAGAATTCAAGGTTCAAAGTCATTTAAATGTCACAGAGCAACAATCAGTCGAGTTTGTGAACCGATTTTCTGAATTTAGTAAGCTACAGCGCATTACAGCATATATATTGAGATTTATTCATAATTGTCGTTATTCAAAAAATAAATGTATAGGATTCTTAACTTTACATGAACTTGATAGGTCTTTAGTAACATTATGTAGAATTTCACAACATGAATCATTTTATCAGGAGTGTAGATTATTAAAAAATAAACAACAATTGCCAGTAAAAAATAAATTAACTAATTTGAATCCGTTTATACATTCTGATGGTCTGATTAGAGTTGGAGGTAGACTCTCTAATTCACATTACAGGTATGACACCAAACATCCTATATTGCTACATGCTTCTAACCACATTACAGTACTTATTTTTAAATATTATCACAAATTACTCATGCATGCTGGTCCACAATTACTACTGGCAAACATTCGTCATAAATTTTGGCCATTAAATGGTAGAAATCTTTCTAGAAAAACAGTACATAACTGTGTTACATGTTGTCGTTTTTCAGGCAGAATCACTCAGCCAATAATGGGCAATCTCCCTGAGCAGCGCCTACATGCTGATTATCCATTTATAAACACAGCAGTAGATTATGCAGGACCAGTGATGATTTTGAACCGAAAGGGTAGAGGTAGTAATTTAATTAAGGCATATATTTGCATTTTTGTGTGCTTGGCTGTTAGAGCAGTACACATAGAGCTTGTGACAGATCTCAGCTCCGAAACCTTTATTTCTGCTCTAAACAGATTTATTGCCCGTAGAGGAAAACCTGTCAACATCTTCTCGGACAATGGTACATGTTTCGTAGGAGCATGTAATGAATTGGCTAGGTTTTTAAAATTAAATGCAAACTATTTAAGTGCACACGCTTCAAATTTATCAATCAACTTTAAATTTTCACCAGCCTATAGCCCACACTTTAATGGTTTAGCTGAGGGTGCCGTGAAGTCAGTTAAGCATCACTTGAAACGTATACTTGCTCTTGCAAACCTCACTTACGAGGAAATGCACACAGTACTTACCCAGATAGAGGCTATCTTGAACTCAAGGCCTCTAATTCCTTTATCTTCTGACCCTTCAGACCTAGTAGCCCTTACACCGTCACATTTCCTTCTTGGACGAACATTAACTGTTTTACCCTCTCCTCAGGCACAAGACACTACAAGGTTGAGCACTTTCTCACGATATATGAGAACTCAACAACTGAAAACCCATTTCTGGGATCGATTTTACAAAGAGTACATTACAGAGCTGCAAAAAAGACAGAAATGGTGCAGAGGGGGAAGAGACCTACGACTTGGAGAGATGGTGCTGGTCAAGGATGATCGACTGCCACCAAACAGATGGTTGCTTGGGCGAGTAACCAGCGTGTATCCAGGCTCCGACGGTGTGACCAGGGTAGCAGACGTGAAGACTACATCGGGCACTCTTCGGCGCGCTTTCAATCGACTGTGCCCGCTACCAGTTGAAGATCGGCCTGATGTGTCTACAGGCCACAGTCCCTTGCCGAGGGGGGCAACTTGTTGACGCCTTGCATGTGTGCGTGCACAATAGCTACACACACACACATACGGCACGGCGTGAGAGGCGACGCGCAGCGGTAGCAGAGGAGCGCGCGGGGTACCTGCGCGGTGCGGCGCGCGGGGCGCGGACGCCAGTCTGTCGACGGCACCGGTAGTTGTGTGTCGATTTTCTCAAAATATTTGTCATTATTTGTTATAGTCATTAAACCCAATCTTTATACTTTGGAGTCTCATTGGAAAGGCCCATTAACATTCACCGAGTCCACCCCTTCGCTGCCAGTATTCCACAAGTTCTACACAAATATGTCCCTAACCATATTAAATGTATGAAACCGATTTGCTTTTGGCGCGTCACGTCAAGCCACGACACGTAAGTGTTTTTCCGCCTTTAGTTTCAAATCTTCCCTATTCGTTAGTCAAGGACAGCGACTAATAACTGCGGGTCACAAGTATTTGTACCTACAGACAGATATTCCTCGACAACCGTAAATTAACCAAGATAAACCTTAATCAAACATCCCTTGTGTTCGATTCCTACCATTTATTGCCCAACAATAGTTCTGATTTACGATTTAGGATTGCACGGTGGCGCGCCGGGATTGTTCCTGTTATTTATACGGCTGTAAAATGAACTAAGATACACTGTGATATTTGATATCTGTCGCTACCCGGATTAACTGCCTATGTATTTTATCCGTGTAGCGATATATAGATTTAACGATTAGTATGAAAGGCACTTGCTTGATAGATAGAAAGATAGTAGATAGATAGAATATTCTTTATTATGTACACCATACAAATTTCAATTTACATACAAACAAAACATTTTACATCGGTTGACACAATGAGCGGTTTCATCGCTAAAAGCAATATTTTCAAGACAAACTTTGAGCGGATTAGAGGAAGAATGAGAAACAATACTGCAAATAGTTTGTGGTGTACTATATTTATATATAATAATATACATACATACATAAAGCATATACTCGTTCAATAAATTAACTTAAAGTCATAGCAAAACTAAGGTCGTCGGAAAAGTTTTAGTAGCTCGTAACATGATTTTAAGAGGTCATGTCTCTTGACTGCATGTTAAAAACAACTAAAATAGAGAATTATTATATAATAGGAAAGAATTTATTTGACATAAAGATTGTAAATAAAAACAGCTGTCTAAACAATAAATTAAATATTCTGCTTCATGGTTGAAAGAAATAAATAGAAGGTTCTAAAGTGCATGGAAGGGGAACCGATCACTTTTCCGAATTTTGTTTGTTCGTATTTATTCGTACTATTGATTGACTTTTTTTTGCTATATGCGTTTTTTGACATATTTTTAGATCATTGAAGTATCATTTGTCATATAATGTATTATTTTACCGAACCTAATTCGCCGATTTACAAAAAAAAAACTTTTTGCTATTGGCCGAAGACTCTTTTGAACTTTTTTCATTTGCTAAATGATTTATTTGCCATATTAATTGTATTTCACCACAATTAAACACCATTTTATGGAATATTAATAATATATAAGTTTTTAAACTGACATGGTCACTAACACTATTAATAACATTTACTACGGGATATTTACCATGTGTATGCCATGATCACGGATAAACTGATCATGGCGTTTGTAACAGCGCCGAAATATCGGGAACTCGAAACAAATAATACACATGGTAAATATCCCGTAGTAAATGTTATTAATTAATAATATATTGTATGTGTGTGTTGTTTTGCATCCTCGTCAAAATTCGGGATGTTGTCACAAAAGACATAAATAATCAATATACATTACGGTAGCTAGTTAATTATTAAGAAACACTCCTTTTTAGGTGTTTATTTTTTCAGTATTTCAGAATAACGCCCTTAACGTGGTTAAAGGAATAAGAAATTATCGAATGTGAGGTTTTTTGTATATGTAAGCGAGGTTATAAGGTGTTTTATACGCGGCCCGCAATTAAATCTCGGGTGGTTCACACTTACCGATTTCCGTAAATAAGAAAACCAAAAAAAATAACTACCTACCCTTTTTATAATTAATTCGGGTCGAGAATCATTAGCATAGTTACGTCCTTAAATTTGACGACGATGCAAAACAACACTTTCTATAACCGGTTACTTGGTAGCATTTTCAATTTTAAATTAAAATAGTGTTCTATAACATCAATATATTATGCTACAAAATTTTGTGACCTAAACGAATCGCTGCAAAACCGACTGCACACGATTCTTGTCTGCCTTACCCCTAGAGCTAGCTAGAGCTAGACCTGAGGAACAAACGGTTTGAAGGTCCGCCGCCGCGGTTGAGGCTGGCCGGCAAAGCCGAAAAAAAAAGCGTTAAAACCATCTGCGACGATAAGTTCGCGTTGGCCGCCACCAGCACCGGAGCCGTGGCAGAAACAATGCTTGCTGCATGATGCATGCCTGCTTGCATGTTGCATGCCTGCTTTAATGCTACATGCCTGCTTGAAATAGTGGTAAAATGAATGTTCGGAAACATAATACTTCGAACAAATAAAAACTTAACAAAGAAATACTTAGCACGTTTCTGAAATAAAAACTTAATAAAGAAATACTTAGCACGTTTCTGTTTGAAGTTTTAAATATAACCTAGATTAGATTTTTTATTCTGTTTCAACCAAAGTTTTAAACTAAGTATCGAGCTGAATTTTATCTACGTCAGTGATGTTACGGGGAAGTGCTTTATCAAAGTACTTGAGCTAAAACTTTTTTTAAACGAGTGCCTGCTCAATATTGGTAAATTCCTCACC
This sequence comes from Cerastis leucographa, assembly GCA_963082945.1. NCBI lineage: Eukaryota > Metazoa > Arthropoda > Insecta > Lepidoptera > Noctuidae > Cerastis > Cerastis leucographa. The sequence continues at coordinate 9,246,077 of OY720385.1, read as the reverse complement.
ATTAAAAAGGTTAAAAGTTTATAGCTAACATTAAAAATCGCCTCTAACTTGCGAAAGTTTATGAGAATTGACCGCATGAGAATATACCGCAGCTTTACCCGCGTGGAGTTCAAATCTCTGTGCTAAATTTCAACCAAATTCGTTCAGGAGTTTTTGCGTAAAAGAGCAACAAATATCAATATACAATTCTTATAAATTTTCGCATTTATAATAGTAGAAAGATGCGATTTTTACTGCGGGGGGTTTGTCTGTGTGTCTGTTTGTATGTGTTTGAGTGTGTTTTATAATGGTTTGTTTGAGATTGGTGTGTAGTAAATTAATAGAATAGAATAACACTTTATTGTACACCAAAAATGAAACATAACGGTTTTACAATACTGCTAATAATAATATTACCGCCACTGTAACCATAAGGTTACAGTGGCGGTCTTATCGCTGATAGCGAAACTTCCAGACAACCTTTATATCTTATTAATTGATGATGAGTCCCCAGAAAACAGTCTTATAATAAAACATGAATAATATGGACCACCCACGACATTAACTTATAGGCGTGCAATACAAACGTAATATGCAGTTGACTCGAATCAACCGATCAAAAAGTTTTGGAATCGTGAGACATACTCAGATAAAGATCAGTATTTTGCACAAACCTAGAGCTATCTGGCTTCTGCAATCCAATTAATGCGAAATCCTAACGTTAACGCACGAATCTGACTTTTGGGCTTCTGGGTACCCGCATACGACAGTCAAAGATATTTCTTACCTAGAGATTTCCATATCTTTCAATCGCAATCCCTGTCTTCCTATTCAAATACACACCGCTTTAATAATTCTATAAATAGCGTTGTATGCTCTAGATACTTTAAGCTAAGTGTTGCAAAATATACGCGATCGAAACTACAATAATTGGCACTTATGAAGTACCTACCAACGAGTACTCTCAATATAAATTATCGTGTCTTCGCACTAAAATATAGAGAGAGAAGTCACACGAAATAAATATATCATATAATCATCATATCAGATTATATAGTTTTATAAACTGTAATAAACTTTTTAAAAACCAAAACATAGCATCACCCCTATAATTTCCCAAGGGATAGGCAGAGCTATACAGTCACGAGCAATGGAATGTAAACGCTAAGCAAAATTCAATAGCGATTTTCGTGAAATAACGGTTTCTAGACACCTATTTGGTAAAAATATGGCTTCCAAAATTCTATGACCGTGAAAACGTAAAACGTTAATCAATACAGTAGGCAAAAATCACTTTTAACTGTTGATGACCCCCATTACATCCCGAGTTTCTTCCGTGCCTAGGAAAGCACGTTAAGCGTTGGTCCCAGCTGTCATTTGTATATTTTTGACAGACGTTACAAGTAGTCAGTGACCCAAAAGTCTGAGAACCAACCTTATCAAGAGGTATCGTATTACAACTGGGTAATACACACCCCAGTTAGTACTGACTAACTGGGTTGTGTAGGTCAGATAGGCACTCGCTCCATGTGAAATGCTGGTATTCAGCTGCATCCGGTTGGATTGGAAGACGACCCCAATATAGTTGGCAAAAGGCTAGCCCGAAATGATGATGATACGAGCATTAATGCTCGTGAGTGTACTGTAATGGACAACTTTCTATGTAAACAACAGTTTTTTTTTTCAATTACTGACATAGAACTCAATCTACGTACAAAAGGCTCCATTTTTTTGTGTAACATTTCGTGCGTATTCAGTCGCCCTGGTTTGTAGAGGAGGGACATGCTGTAGTTGTAATAAATTTAATTAAATATATAGCCACAACACCGACTCCAAACTCAATTTTAAACCTCTGTCAAAGGTTTTTGTAGAATTTATATGTAGCTACGAATAAAACTGACGAACCATATTTTATAAGTTCAGCTTCGAAAATTCAATGGTTTTGCAGGTTTAAAAATAAATAGTTATACGTGCGACTCCTATTATACTTTCTGAATTAAATGAATTATGTCAGGAAATAGAACTTAAAACTTTAACAACAGGTAGGGGTCCTTCCAATACCCTAGTAATCGCACAAAAGCCTGTTTGGTCCATGCTCTAAAACTCAACTAATTACATTTTGAGCTCATAAGTAAGTAATATTTATCGATACCCTCGTGAAATTGAAAGATTTACCTGAATTTTTTAAACATTTTTGCCCTTTTCAGAAACATATTTAATTTCGCTACCTGAGTTTACAGATTACCTACATGTTTCGTAACTGTATTTGACATTTGCACTAGTTACGAGCCAACCGAAGCGTGTTTAAGCAGACATTCGTGCTCTTTGGCTTACCAGACACATTATAACCAAAACTTCGCATTGTTAGAATAATGGGTACCGCTGTTGCTACGGCGTAGCCACGCTACACCTGCTACGCTGTCGTAGCAGATAAACGATGTGCTACGCGCCGAGTCACATCTATGGACTTTGTAGTTGGTTGCGCATAGGATATACAAGGTCCAAGAAGATTGCGGATATTTAAAGAACCAGAAATGTTGTAGAAAAAATGTGATTACACATTTGACACGTTTTACGAAGTTTCGAGTTATGAAACCAGGGCCGTCTAAAAGCGCTTTCGTTTACGATAACGTCAAAATTGCGGAATGAGGGATGCACAAAACCCAGAAGTGTAGCAGCAGAAAGGTACCCGGAATCATCTACTGCCTACATCTAATTCCGGGTATAAATAATGATGATGTTATAAGGAGTCAGCTTGTTCCTGCCCTGGTCCCATGTTACATGGGGTCTTTTTCTTCCATTCAAGATATTCTTCTTCATTCTTATAATGTTATAAGGGGTAAAGATACAAATGTGTACATACCAACGACTCTCATGTTGGCACTCTTGTAGACGGTGTGGAAGAAGGGCGCGTCGGCGGACACCTCGCAGCGGTAGCGGCCGCTGAGCCCGCGCGACACGCCCCGCAGCACCACCTGCTGCGCGCCTGACCGTGACACCTGCACAATCAACCTTATGTTAAGAGCTAAAGTGTGCGTCCACACTGAAGGCCTACCACGGTGGCGATGGCGGCCGCAAAATATCAAACATATGAAACCGCCGCTTGTGGCCACACTGAAGTGACTAAGATGTGCGCGACGCGCGACGGGCATGGGCGACTTAGCAAGCGTAATTTTCTCTCTTATCCGCGCGTAATGGCCACAATCTGCAAGGGTATCAAACCATTTCTGTCTTATTGCTCGGCTCTAAGCGTGTCCGTTTTTTTTTTTTTTGATATTTATTTATATGTGCGACTCAATCTAAACCAGCTATGGTAAAGTTAACATCCCTACCACACTGTTTGTCTCTTTTCTGGTGATTTTATGTGATATTTTGCTCCGAATATAATCAAACGTTGACACGGGCATTCGAGTGTATTCAAAGAATTTTCTAGGGTACAATCTCAATTCTTCATACAAAGTAATTCACCATTTATTTTTCTGTTTATATCTTTATTTCCCAAAAATACAGATAATTTTACTTTCAGCTTACAATTTTGATATAATGCACTGCATTTACATTAAACATTTTAATGCTTCAGAAATCTGTACACAACACAGCTTAAGAGACAGTGAAAGTGTGTCTGCGAACACACACAAAGAGTTACTAAATCACTGTAAAAAAAAAACCTAGTAGTCATGTTTATCATCGTGTTGCACACTCTCGAGCGTGAGTGCAGGCAGGAACTTTGCAACTTTGCCGCAGGTTCATGGCAATAGACTCGCCCCCACTACATAGGAATTAAACATAACTGGTGAAATGTGGGTAGTTCCCACCTCTGCCTAACCCATCGGGGATTACAGGCGTGATGTTATGTTTAACTGTGCACAAAAGTTATGTGCAAAATGTTTGTTACCAATAAACTTGTCAACCACGAAAAACATGTATTTTATTGATAAGGGCCTGTTGGTAAAATATGAAACCGATTGCTACAAGTCTATATTTCTTTAAAAAACTGATTAAAATGACAGCTGTCAGGATTGTATATAATGAAGCCGATTATTTTATTTTGACTATGTTTTTTATAGTAATTTAATTGGCACTAATTAATGGGTGTGTAATATATGCCATAATAACAGATAATATATTATCACTTGAAATAACGTTCACATGATATAATTTTCATATGCTATAAAAACAAATAACCTAATTTCATGTGATCTAATTTTACATTTCATATAAACTTCTTTGGCTCTAATAACATTTAGTATAACGTTCATCTCACATAATTTTCAATTAGTATATATTGCTCTTTTTATATAAAGTTCAGTAGACCTAATTTTTATTTGACTTAATTTTCTTATTTACTCATTTTCTGCCCAAATTCTGTAGTGAATAAGTAAATATCAGAAAACATCATACTGTTATAACCTCATCTAACCCAAATGATTCACCAACAATAGAAGGGATCTGAAAGGGAATGGTCATGGTTCTAACCTAACCTAACCCAGATGGTTCACCCACAATAGGGGGGGTCTGGCACTCGGCGAAGCTTAGAACTATGACCATTAGGTCATGGTTCTAACCTAACCTAACCCACATGATTCACCAACCATATAGGGGATCTGACGCAGAAATATAATGAGGAATAATATTTTAACCTAATACTATATTAACTGAATATTAGTTTAAATGTGCATTACGGAAAATGTTAATTAATCCATATAAAATTAGGTGAACAGAAATTTGATCAATAATTCATTATATCACTTCATCATTATACTAAACAATAATTATGTCAATTGAAAATATGTCATAATATGATCATTAGAACTTTTGTTATTGTAACAAATGGTACGCACCCTTTAGTTTGGTAGCTGTCATTTCAATAAAGGTATATTTTATAGATTCCCAGCCTTACTTACATAATAGGTATGTCTTCTTCGTAGAAAATTCAACCTTAAAGTGAATAGTTTTAACATTTATAATTGAAAACGTCATATTTTTGCTACCCAGTTTCACGAATTAATAATACATTCAATAGTAGCTATCTCAAAACAGACTGAAGGATACTAACGCCAATCATTTTACAAGGTCAGTATCCCAAAAGATAATTTATTCATCTATTATTACTCATCGAGGTATATTTCCAGTCATGAATTTGTTTCTGGTAAGGTTATTTCTGGTAATGGATATTCCGTACTTTTCCGTTCTATTCCAAAACAAGTACTTGCTCACAGAAACAAAAATGAGTTTGAATCGAAATTGAAAATCATCCTTGAACCCAAATGTTCCACCAAATCTGTTTTCACCCTTTTTGATCGAAACACTAAAATATGGTAAAATGAAGGTGAGCGCTCTCTGATACGAATATGATGTTTCCAAATAAGCTCCCGATAAGGATGCTTGTCGCCGAAAATATTTTATAAACCTGCGATACTTTACTTTCCTAACAAAGTTTCAGGAGTTCGATTTCCTTATTTCAGAAGCTTTTAAACACGCACAAACTCCTCGGTGGAATCTTATTAGTCTCTCCTGTTTACAATATACATTGTCAAACTTGTAAATAATGTAGTAAAGAGTAAACAAAGGACATGCAAGAACAAACATTAATATGTAAGCAGGTGTGCGTTTATACTGAAGCTATCTTTTATGACAAGGATTATAGAGACCGTATAATATTTTATGTGTGGAGCCAGTGGTAGCAAAATACTCTCTAACACGCTCGAAATATGGTCCTTTTGTAAACAGGATCGGTTCGTACGGTAAAGTTTGGCCGAAGCAATGTATCATTGATTTCAGGTGGTGGTCGCGGGAATGTGCTCATGCGTAATTTATACGTGAATCAGCGAGTAATCCCATTACAAGGAGCCGTGTGCACTTTACCGTACGCAGCTGCTAGCGACTCAAATAGAGCTAAAAGCTTCGATCCATCTTTCGGAAAGTCGGTCCACTTTGAGAAACCGCCGAACTAAATCATGCCCGTCCCGCGCATAAGAGACGTCTGACCCGATTCTGAAGGGCTGCGTGGCGTTTTGAGGCGCGAGTGTTGCGACGTACGCCCAATGACGCCCCGATGCTAACTTTGACTATACGTTATTCTCCGAAAGGGTTTTTAATGTATTATTTTGGCACAATGTCATAGTTCAGATATGGCGACGTGCCAGCCGCTAAAGGTTTAACGTGGCGGCCGCTCGGCGACATTCTTAAGTGATTTTTTCAACCCTCTTTACGAAGCAGTTTAACGAACTAGCAAGATGTCGCAGAGCCATTGACCCATATATAATCACTGTTATGACGTTGTTTATAGTTAAGCCGTAAGTAAGCCATTTGCGTAAGTAATGCTGTTGCTTTTTACTCTTTTATTAACTTCGTGAAGCAAGTTAAAGGTTATTTCGCAGTTTCATAGGATCTTTTGATGAGTTCCGTGGCCATTTTGGTAGTAGATTAGCATTTTACTGTATAATTTAACCAAAATAAGCTGCATTTAAATGGTAGCCGCGTATTCATCATCGCACGAAGCACTGCCTTTAATCTTGCTCTCACAATCTTCTCTTTGTTCGATTTGGTAATCCGTTTGAGCTGTAATTTGACTTGATCCAGGCGATGTGATTGATTAATTAAATTCAATTTGCGTCAATTCGATTCCGGGATATTAGGAATGAAGACGGGTTTCCTATTGGGCTATTGTGCTAAGCAGCGCGATTATGCCGCATGATTCGTTCGCGGGACTGTCGCTCTCACTATTTGCTTTTTATTTAACAGTCTTACAGCTACACAATACGGATTGAGCCATGTTATCGACTATGACAAAAATTGACTTAACAAAGCTTAATCTTAATGCCACTAACAGGAAACCAGTTAAGACTGGTTATTGACTAGTTTCTGGACTAGTCTATGTTAGAAAAGATAACAACTTCTTATTCAGATAAAAAAATAAAGTACACTTACATCAACACTGATCCCTGTTTGTGAGAAAACCCTCGTGTTGGGCAGCTCCTTGGGCACGAAGCGGAAGAACTCCTGCGCGCCATGGTACCACTTGACGGTGTAGAGCGTCTCGCCCACGTCCAGCGCCCACCGACAGCCCAGCGTCGCACTGGACCCCACGCCCACGGCCTCCGGCACGCTCAGCTGGATGTCACGGAGACCTAACACGCCTGTTTACCGAAATATCATCTTAGAAGAAAATGTTGATGAACATTCAAAACCAGAGATCGAAATAGGCAAATTATATTATAAATATCCAAAGTGGGCCAAAGTTGCCCAAAATAAATAAACATATGTATGTATATTTACCTAAACTTCAAGGAAGTGAGTAACTTGTGGAACATACCTCCGTTTGATTTAACAGCTTCATTTCGGCACTTAAAAATCATTCCGTGATTTTCGTATAAAATCACGGAATGATTTTTGGAGGTATTATCCACATGTTACTTACCTCTTTGAAGTTTAGGCAAATATACTCTGTCTTTTCCGATCTCTATTCATAACATGACATCATGTCTGCTATCCCCGAAGGGTGTACCTAATCTAATAGTACACATTTCGCCAGTTGTGGTTATCTTACATATAATAAAGAGCGAGCCTATTGTCATCAACCGGGCACAAATGCATCAATGGGCAGAGTCCCAGTCTGCTACTGAGAACTTCGTCATGAAAAAACCCAAAAACAAGCCCGAGGATCGAACCCAGAACGTCAAGCTTGCTGAGCTTGCGAACACTAGACTAAGGAAGCACATGAACACATTTCATCACATGAATTTAGTTCTGTTTACTCGAATTTGAGAATCGATGATCCAAAGAACTTGTTTTCGAACAGCAAAAGTTACGAAAACAATTTCAAGTTAAAGCATTTATGTCAATTAGACTACACAGGTACTTCTGAATTGTCAAGAAGTCGGACAGTTGAAGTTCGCTACCCGCCCCAAAGTGAAGATTCCGATGAATTCGCAAGCACACTAAAATTCCTGGAGTAAGGTAAGAGTTCCTAGAACGGAGAAGTTCTAGACCTAAATTCGATCTAATCCGACGAAATTAATTGGATGTGTCCAAATATTAGCATAGGCAATGGGTAGGTACACGAGTTGTACCTACAAATGAATTTCCGAACTGTAGGTAACAATAACGCAATTAGTACGATTAGGATTGGAACGCCGAACAATGTGATACCAAATATGCTATTGTTATTCAAATTATATTTTGTTGGGGCATTCATTAAATGATTACATACAGGAAAATTTATTAAACTTCATGTCGATGTGATGACAAAAATCTGTTTTGTTCTCTTTTGGGTATGTTAATCGATGAAAATCAAATCCTAATTTCTCGATACAGTACCCTTTAAAGCCGACAATGAAATAACAGTCACCCACGACATGCTAGCAATAACCCGTGGATTCTCAACTCTATTACACCACAGAATATTTGACTTCTAAAATTACATCGATTTAGGACAACGTCCTCCCACACGAAGCAATGTAGCTCTCCCCCCCCACACACACACACACATGTACGACACTTAAGTCTCGATAAATACTATCTAAACGAGCGTGTCATGCATAGCACCTCTATTTTTACCTCTCAAGCTTATAGAGGTCGCAGTTTAACGATCAAAGCCACCGCAGTTTGACGTCGGATAACGATCACACGTGTATTTCAAGTAGCAGTAATATAGTGCGGTATCAGCTATGAATACTACCCCGCATCGCTTCCCAGGGTTGTTGTAAGTGGCTGGTTGGTGGGTCGGGAGGGTGGTCAAAAGTATTTACTAACAAAATACTCCAAAAATAGAAATACTTCTGGAGTATTTAATGGTTCTATTGCTATTCGAGATCAGATCATACGTGTAGTACTAGTAGCTGTAATTTAGTGCGGTATCAGCTATGAATACTACCCCGCATCGCTTCCAAAAAGTATTTAATAACAAAATACTTTAAAATTTGAAATACTTTTAGAGTATTTAATGGTTCTATGGTTTTCTATTCGAGATCGGATCACATGTGTTTCAACTTCAAGAAGCCAATCCGTAAGTGGCTGGAGGGTTATTTCGGGAGGATGGTCAAAAATTACTCGTACTACCAAATTTTGCAAAACCAGATATACTTTTTGAGTATTTAGTGGTCACTGATTTCGGGTTGGGTTACACTTGCTTTTCAAGAAACTGTGGTATAGTGATAGGTCAGTTATTAATTAGGAGTTCGAGTATATTTCAGACGAATGTTAGAGTTTGTTTCGGTGTTTTTTCAGACCATTAAGCTAGGAAAGACGGACCTCATCTTGCTTAAAACAGGATTACCGAGTAAAGTGTTCTTTTAAAGCAACTGTATGCAGTTTTTGACTATTCCCACGTATTTCGTTACGTTTTTATTAGTATGGTAAAGTTTAGTTTCAGCTATGAGTGCTATTTATGAATAGGTCACCTGTGTCGTACTACTACAATATTATTTTTCGGTTACCTTTTCAAGGCTCTGTCTTTAGGGGTGATGATTTTATGGAAACATATAAAAAAAAAAAAAAAACTTGTTTCAAGTGACTTTCTATGCTAATAATCTTATATAAACGGTGATTGCCTGCATATTTCTTTGTGAACTTTGCCTCTACATTATCCATTGATGTTTTCGAAGTGCCATCTGTTTTTGGTATCTATACATTTTCATTGAACCGCAGCCTCATGGGGCCATACAATGCAATAATATATCTGTATATTCGTATTCTCTTCAAAATAACATAAAATATTACCTAGAGTTCTTGCCCGAAGATCAAAAATTGTATCTCGTTTTCTAATAAAACAACGGTCGGAAGGATTTCTGTACTAACAAAGGGTCCCGACCGACTGAAAATAACATTTTACAAACAGTACACACTCGTATTTTACAAAAGTAAACTAATTTCAAGAAGTACGTGGAGAGCACAGAGGCGCTGAGAAAAAGGCTTGAAGCTAGCCTTATTTCACCCTTCTCGACGTCATTAATTGCAGCACGAAAGGAACCATTTATTTGTGAAACGTGCACCTTAAAGCAATTTTATTTCCACGGTCCCTATTTCTTATAAGTAGGTGAGTTTGCGGTCGATCCGTTAGCGGTTGGCTGAGTAGAATTTCAGCTCGATGTAAGTAATCAAATCTTGGCCTTCAGCTGTACTAAAGGTGGTCGGAATACATAAATCAAGTGAACGCTACGTGATCGAATTCAAGATCAAGCGAATACACAATTCCCGTCGACATGAACTCATTACAATGTAACCAAATTCAATTTACGGGACCAGCCACATCATAATATTTCATCTCCGTGCGAGTTTAATATTTATTTGAAATGAATTTATTTCAACGTTGCCCTCTGTTTAAAATAAGAATAAAAATGTGTATTTAGGTGTTTGGTTCCCGTACGTTTTTGCAGTAAACAAGGGCTTAATTTTCGATTTACTGGAGTGTGTTAAACTGTACTTGTTCGTTCGCAAATCTTAAATAAGTATTTGCACGAGTGTGGAACGCTGTGAATACAAAATTATTCACAATTTTTTTTTCACAGAGTAGTTTTGAAATAAATTGGTACTCATATTTTTTAATAACTGCGCTAATGTAGTAAAACACTTGTTTTCATGTTACCCTATTAATATGAAATTGCTTTTATTTGGTTAATATAACGAGCTTTCTCTTGGTTATTTACACTGTTACGCATTACATACTGAACATACATTCGATTTTATCTATGTTGATATGTAAAGCTTTTTCCTTTTGTTTCAGTAATATTCTGAATCTCTATTTCCGCACAACTACGTGACAACTAATCGTGAATCCTTTGTTACTGTTTTAATTAAAACAGATGAATTGATTCCAACTGCACATTTTGATGAATCTATTTGCATATGATGTTTTCACTGCATTTAAAATTAACTAACCCGCATACAGCAAAACTGAAACAATACCACAGCTCCATGTTAAGGTTATCAAAACATACTGTTTATATTTTCTCTTTATTTTCATTTTATGAAAACGCTTGCCCTGTTTTCTTTACATTTGCTATGAATAAACAAATTCATTGTCATGATAATAAAGTGTTGGCGGTGAAGTTATAAACTTCTTATTTCAACCCTATCTACATAAATTTAATCCAAAAAATAGGTTTATGGGGCGGAACTTCCCGTCTCATCAACAATGCCCATGTCGTAATCTGGTTACTTAATTTCCAAATACATTTCTCTTAGTTGGCCATAAATGTCAAGGAGGTGAATAATTCAGTAAAACTTTTGCAAAGTTGGATACGTTGGTGACGCTGGGGCGCGCTGGTGTCGTGCGCCTGACCCACTCGCCTCACTATAAACATAATAAATGAATGCTGCGTGTTCCGAACCAATAATTTTACCCAACTCTATGCCGAGAGAGATTGGCACTTTCCAGAATTTTTCGAAGATAGCCCGGTCTACGGAGGATCCCGATAATCAGCTTTACTTAAGGGATTGGATTCCAAACTCGATTGTATCCGGAGTGATTTTAATAATTCATCATTCTGTACAGTAATTCCATGTTAGGAGATGAAAGATTCTGTTGAATACATATACTTAATGTGATGAATGCGGAAATCTGGATTCTATTGAATATTTTTTCATATTTTACATATCTGACGCGAATCCGTCCGTTCAGCAAAATTCAAGCGAAAAAAGCTGCTGCTTTAATTAAATAACTACGTCAACTGAGGATTAACAAAGAATAAAAGAACACAAAGAGAAAAAGTATTGGCAATAAGAGTAATATTTACGAGAAGGAAATTCATAAGTCCAAAGAATGGCTTGAGCAATAAAAACGGCGCTAAAAGAAAAGTGGGCATAGACAAGGTCAAGGAGCACCGTGAGAACGGCTTATATTTTTTGGGGGATTATGGTGACATTTGTCGTATATCAGTACTTATTTAAGCTAGTTTTGATGGTGTTTAATTTTTGAAGGTACTTAAGAATAAATTGAAGATGCAGAGTGCGCTTATATCCCAGGTTATAACTTGTACTGTTACCAATCATCAATTTTGTGTAATTGGTTGATTCCATGGCAAAATTAGAACTCAACGTCTTTTATGACCAAAATCAATATTCAAAAGACTACAGAAAACATGACAAGATTAACAATGTTATTTGAAGGTCTATGCTTCAAATAACATTCTTAATCACACACCCACATCTATGCCTAATCTTACGGGAAATAAAAGCGTGAAGTTATGTTTCAATAATAAAAACCTTTCAGGTTAAACAAACCAGCTACATTACCACCAAAAGATTTTTCATAAAGCATGTCAACCCACACAAAACTGACGTCATGAGCCGAGTATTTAATCTTATTATCCGATTCATACTACGAGTACGCTTCATATCTAGTGAAGGGACTCACTGCAATACACGCGTTTTGAATTCATTATTAAATGTTCGCTCTCCTCGTGATATTATCCCATGTACGAGAAGCTGGTGACTGACATGGATTTAAATACAAACATGTAAACACGTTCAAGTGTTTGTGAGATAATACTTGTGTAAACATCCAGTTTAGTTTTAATTATGTAAGAGATGTTTTGAGGTTAAGTTACCAATGGCAATAACCTAGATTAACAATTCTCTGGATTTATACGTAATTTACGTATCAAAGGTGCCTGCCGGTCGCGAATGAATCCTACTATGTCATTAAAGGTGGCGTGTCAATATATGGACTGGGTGATTTGTTAATCGTGAGCAATACTTAAAGGGACTGAAGTACTCTTAAATATGAGCAACTTTTAGTTTGAAACTGATATATGAGTAAAAAAAACAGCTGTTCCTTAAATTTTTGCGACCATAAATATACAGACCAGCTGATATTTTTCACGTTTTCATGTTTGATCCCACAATAAAAGTTGACCATATATCACCCAGTATTATCATGAGCATTCTCCAGCCCTTGTCCCAATTCATTTGAGATCGGCGAACCTTGTCTTCTTCTTCCATACTTCTCTATTACTTGGCATCCCATAATGTTAAAAACCCGGTACTCACTTCCTCCCAGCCACAGTATGATTGTGGTAAGCTGTGTAGCCATGTTGCTGCGAGCGACGCGCCCACACGTCATGTCACCACTGCCTCTAGACGGCTTTTGCGCGCCTTCCGTATATTCTCCCTCATTTTTAAACAGGCGGTCCAAATATTGTACTCTTCTTGACTCAGCTAAATTGAGTTACCTACTTTAGGTGGTAGCCGTTTTAAGGTAGAGTTCATCCTTTCAAGTTACCATTAAGTATTCTGGAACAAAACAAAATTCATGTGAAATTCTTGAAGCTAAAAATGTACATTAAAATTGCATTGCATATACAGTGACATAGGGAGGAGATTTGTTTGTACACAACAAGTTTAGCGGATAGGCCCATTCGTCACTCACTATGACCATATTTTCCCCTTATCGACACAATATTTTTATTAGAACTCAAACGATCTGTCGTGAGTTCTCAAACGACAACTCAAACGGCGTGTTCGTAGAAAAGTTTTGCAATTGCAACGCTACGGAATCGGCACTCGTACAGGCGTTATTATGTACGTTTATATATAAATCTACTTATATATTTCTTTGAGAAACGAACAAAGTGCCGTTCGATAGTAATAAAACAGGGCGATAGCAGAAAGATCTTTTCATTAAACGTATCGTAGACGTCGGTGATTTATCGCCTCGCGAGACACTCCATTCACGGTATGCGTTTTGTTGTCTCGAGATCGATTGGCTCCGAATAAAATACATTCGCCAATTGAATAGCGCGCCCCGGCGCAATGTTTCAGCGAAAGCGACACTTTTTCAGGCGTGTAGAGGACTAATGGCTTCACGCGCTGGCCTCCGACTTTCAATAAATGCTCGGCCCGCGTACGCCCGTCGTCGACGACACCCGCCCGCACCCGCTTGCGCCACCAAATGCCTAATCTATTCCCCTCATAATATATTTTCTTTTTCGTTTCAATTCCACATGTAATTTGATAAAAAGACCCAGCAACATACTCGGATTTTGGTCGATCAAACATTTTAGCTGGTTAAATCCTTTGACATTCTGATGATTTGAAGTGAAATGGAAATGAGATTGGTTTTTAAAAAGGATTATTTTTATATGGATTATGTATTCGTATAAGTAAATGAATTTAGAATGTCAAGTTTATTTTTAAAGTTTACATATTCCTGCATGAATAGCGTAGATGACATTGCCATATTTTATCCCCTTTGGATTAGGTACGATCCGTTGATTTCTATCGAGATAAATGAGGGTACCTACCGAATCGTTAATTTTGTGTATATGATCTCACTAAGCATACCTAAGTGTTTATAATTATAAAGGTACGTTACCTCCTATCATACTAACTACATGCTATACTATTCCAATTATGCTCTATACATTATTCACGGGTTCCAAGAATTTGTAGGAGCTACTTACACGTGTTATAAGGACTCTATCACGCTCAATAATCTATGATACTAAACATACGAAAACTGAAACCATATACATATGTAAGGCTCTTATATCGGTAGATAATATACCAAAGGTTTCAGACAAGTACCTAATAAACAAAGCCCTTCAGACTTTTAGAACTATTGGGCGTATTCATACCCAAACCTAAATATAAAGCTAAGTCATAATCAACATCTGCTTAACTATAAAATTTGCGACGATTCATCGTCTCTGAACTTTTAACTTTTTTATTAGTTTTTAAGAAAATCCTGCTGGTCGTGTAAAGCGTATGTTTAGCTTTAATCTCACCTTCGACATACTGGTATCATAACGACATGAAAAGTTTTGGAAAAGTTAAAAAAGATTATCATCTGCCTAGTCTTTTGCCAACATTAGTAAGGTTCGCCTTCCAGTTTAACCGATGCAGTTAAATACTAGGTATCTTAAATGGTGCGGCTGACTATCTGACCTTCACCTTGATTGTGGAGGTCACGGTACCTGTTGACCAGACTAGTTGTCGACTATTCCGATAGTCGTTACGGGTACAAAGATCTACGAATCACAGCTGGACCCGATATTTAACGTGCTTTCTGAGACACCGCGGCATGTAATAGATGACACAACACATCCAAAGACCGACCTTGGAAAGCGAGCCTTTTTTTTTTACGGATGGGAAATTATCAAATGACTTCTCCCGCTCTGGGCGGAGCGGGAGGGAGTGTCAGACTTGTACTGAGTAAAACCCATCCATGTTCCTTCTTCGCCCTTTGTGTTCCAGGGCCGCGGTATCTCTTTCGAACAACCCGCAGCTCTCAGACCCCTTCCAATTTGCTGACATCTCCTTGAGGCGCGCGTGGAACACAAACGTGCCGTCGGTTGGCAAGCGTGCCTTAATCTTGAAAATCGTCCTGTACTGCTTTTTTTTTGGGCCCCTCAAATAAGACTACCAATAAACCTTTCAATACGTGTGTTCCAACCATAGAAGTCTGCGCTCTTCGCAAAACCGTGTTCTTTAATGTCCCTCTCACCGCATAGACTTCATTCATCGATCATTCTTCGTCCAGTCTATGTCTCTGTGGAACGCGCTTCCCCAGGAAATCAGGATGGCAACTAATCGTCTATCTTTTAAAATTAAAGTTCGCGAGTACATTCGGAAGAAGCTAGCAGTATCGTCACAACGTTGATATTTTCCTCATTGTTTGTCATTTTAATTAAGAATTTACATATTTATAGTATTTCATATATCCTTAGTATGTCTTATTATTATGTCCTTTATTCATCTATGATCTTATCTTTTATATTTTTACATATTTCTTACAAAAAAAATAACAAAAAACATTTAAAAATATAAAAACATGTTTCCGCTGGTAACGAGAGCAGGGTCCAAGCTACCGGTGGTTAGGGCTGCAGAGACAGGAACCTCCTCACAATGCGGGCCGTAACGAGGAGTACTGCCTTCTGAATCTGGCTCTTGATCCAACTGCCAAGTGAGAGCTTCGACAGATGTTCGTCGAGGCTCTTGGCCATAAGGCCATTGGCCTTTACGACAATCGGCACAATGATAGCCGAGTCCACATTCCACATATCGACAACCTCGTGAGCCAAGTCAAGATATTTTATTTGTTTCTCTTTCTCAGCTTCCACGAGGTTTTCGTCATGCGGGATGGTAACATCAACTATCATTGCGCGGCGCGCTGATCGGTCTAACACCACTATGTCAGGCTTATTGACAACAATAGTCCTATCAGTAATGATAGACTGATCCCAGTACAGCGTGACATGGCCTTTCTCGAGAACTGGGTCGGGCACATACTTGTAGTACGGTACCACAGATTCCACAAGTTTATATTTCAAGGCAAGTTGCTGGTGAATAATCCTGGCTACTTGGTTGTGCCTGTGCAAGTACTCGCCGTTAGCCAGACGAGAACAACCAGAAATAATATGTCTGATGGACTCACCCGGACAGTGGCATGCCCGACACACGTCCACCGTCCCGTCCTTCATGATATGTTTCCGGTAGTTGTTCGTCAGCATAACTTCGTCCATAATCGCACAGACAAAACCTTCAGTTTCCCTAAAGAGGTCGCTGAATCGTAGCCAGAATACGGACGCTAGAAAATCTACATCGGGCCCATGAAGAGCCTGGTAGAAGCGACCGTGAATACGCCATACTTCCTTGCGGTCATTATTTTTACCGATAGACACCTACCACTGTTTGTCTCTGCATCACCCAAAGGTTGACTGGTAGAAAATGCCTATGGCAATAAGTCCGCCTCTTTACATTGTACTTGAAGTGTTAAATAAATAAATACAGAAACCTTTAAAAGTAAAGCGGTGCCATCTGACCTTAAACACGTCTCATTCGATTTTTAAATCGTATTAAATGGGGGTGAAGTTATAAACGGGTGCAATTCGAGTCACCTAGATTCATAGGTTGCGGGGAGCGTGTGAGATGCAGGCAAACATCCAAGCGCCAGGCTGGAAGCCCGGGCTTGTTTGGCAAGCTGTCTAACTAATTGCCACGTTACCGGCGCTACACTACGCCCCGTTGTTTATGGGATCCAGGTTGGTAACGTTTGAAACTTGTGTAAAGTAGTTAAATTTATCTTGGACGTGTGTGTGTTTTGCTGGTATGGGATACTTGTTCGTATCTTATTACATTGTTCTTGAAATATCGTCGCCTTCCTTTGTCGATTAGGAGTTTCTTTGAAAGATAAGATCCGAAATTATGTGGAATATAACTTGAGCTACCGGTATAGGATGCTAAAGGACCGAGGGCTGATGAAGTAAACGTGGCCAGGGCTGGACACCACATAGCGATAAGCGCAGCGTTCACCTAGATAGACCGAACACTTAAAAAAAGGTCGTTAACTCAAACGGGATGTGGGAAGCGGGGGACTGGGTATTATAACACAGCTTCCCGAGAGGTAATTCTTTAAGTAACCGACTGCCATAGACTGAGTTGTTCGAGCTGTCATCTCAGAAGTCGACCCCTTTCTAGTTATTGTTTATTTGTAACACACAAAAAACATTAGAGGAAAAAAACCGCTTGAAGCCGACCCTAATCATACAGAATCAAGCAGTAAAGTCGTAAGCCCGTAAGTGATTCAGATTCAGCTAGAAAGCTATTGTTGTAACCTTTTTTTCTCTCCATTTAGCTTTTATTCGTACATAAATCCACAGCGTGAGTGCACTTATGCAAGTTTTTCTTAAACATCCCGTGTGGGAAATGTGGTTGGAAGTGAAGTTAAAAACAGGGTGTATTTCTTAGTACCCTACAATAAAGGTGTTCGAATCTGGTTTCCGTTCTGCAATTCCTTTCCGTTTGTTGACGAATGAGGTTTAACTTTACAAAATTCCTATAAATGCTTTAGGGTTTTTATCTTTTCATAATCTGCTTATGAATCTGTTCATTGTTCAATATGTAGGATGTTCAATGCCACAGCTTTTTCTTTTCTTTTTCTGTTGTAAGAGTTTTAAATAAAACCCAAGCTTTTGTTCAATTTTATTATTAGGTATTCTTACTAGGTCGGAATTCCGATTAAACAGTTGGTTTCGGTTTAAAATTAACTTAGTTTTATAATTAAATTGTCCCACCGCTTTCAAAACCAGTTGAGCTTCCATTAACTTTTTGTTCGAACTTTCACTGTTTATCTTACTTCACTGTTAAAATTTATTTTACTATTTACTCACTGCTAAATGGTTTAGTAAATAGAAAATAAATGGTTAACATTTAAAGTAAACCCATCAATTGTTTGTTTTCATACGAATTACGCACGTCGGCGGAACTGGCTTTCAACGATGTAAACTTAGTAATAATATATGTAAAACGTTGTAATAGACGTGTTTGTAACATTTAGCCGAGTAAGCCCTCTCAGATCGGAGGCGGTAAATCACGAAGTGTTCGTCGGCGGTATGAGCGGCTAATATTAATGGTCTCCTTTCCCGTGGTATGTCGCAATAGTTCGATTGTCAGTGTTGGAGAAATAGCTAGGGAGTGCGACCCCTCACTCGACGCCGATACGTCAGGCACGACACCGCACCGCGCCTTTGACACTTCATTTTATTGGTCCATTCATGGCTCAGCGATAGACGATTGTCTTGAAAAATGCGAGCGC
Source organism: Cerastis leucographa (assembly GCA_963082945.1). Taxonomy (NCBI): domain Eukaryota; kingdom Metazoa; phylum Arthropoda; class Insecta; order Lepidoptera; family Noctuidae; genus Cerastis; species Cerastis leucographa. Next base: position 9,227,563 of record OY720385.1, on the reverse strand, counting down.
TCCAAGATAGTTTAGGGTTGGCAAATTTGATCTACCTAAGTTCATATATATAGGGATGTACCATGTAGCAGGTCGATACATATTTGTTTAATGACCAATACTGTTTGATATTGCTCGTGTTCGACTGTGTGCAGCTAATGATAGCATAAACTAGCTCAGTTAACTCGAGTTAGTCGATATGTTGTTTAGTTTATCTATAAAATACACGTTTAACTGAATTGATCATTTACATAAATAACTGCATAGTCATCAAATAGATCGTTTTATAAATACCCAGCCAAAATAGAAATTCGTCAATGTTTACCGAAACCATTAATTGCAAAAATCAATACCAACTAACCTAATCTCCACGCTGACTACCGGGGTCCGGATAAGAGATGAATTCGGAAACTTTTAAGGCCTTATTCGATCTCCAGCGAGCGACCGAGGAAACAAAGATAAAATAAATTGTGAAGTTAGCGTTAGTTAGGGAAAACTTTTGAAAGGATTACGCCGTAGTAAGAGTGGTAGGAACTCTTGTCAAACTGGGTTATTTACAGGTACAAGAGCGAGTCATCAGTGGGTCATGAGGTTGGGGGCAATACGGCGAGGCGCAAAACGGCTCCACCGCGCCATCGACGTCAGCGGTTAACTTTATTTTATTACAAGTTCACGCAACTCGCCCGTATCTTGACTTTCCTGCCACGTTTCTTCGAACTTCGAACATGTTGGACATGTTTCCACAAGTTAATTCGGAAGGCTGTCAATACAAAATGAAAATGTTTGAGCATAAACACGTTACGTGCAGTCTATGTACTCAGTTATTCCATACTATTAAATGAGCAATATTTGAATGTCAAATGTGTCCGGTCATGGACTATCGATATTCTATATAACATTTATTCTAATGCACAAATTTATTGATTTGCAAAAAAAAATGGTGATTTGCAGTATTTTTTATCTTAAAGTTGCGAAAATGTAACCCATTATTTTGTAATGTAGTGTCTAGTGTATTTGTGTATTAAAATAGTTATAATATAAGTACCTAGTATTTCGGTAGTCCATGACCGGATACATTCTAAATATATTTCTATTCACGTTCTCGAAAACGGCTCTGACGATTTCGGTGAAAGTTCCAATGTAGTGGCTTACGGGGGCGAAAAATCGTTCTAGGTAGGTCTCATATCTGGAAAAAATCGTTTCCTCTATTTTTCACCGAGCGGAGGTCGATCGCCCAGGTATTAACTACTATGATAGATTTATATCTTCTAACCTACGTACCTACATTTCAGACTCTGTTTACACCTTTCATGTGCCAGTAATAGTATTAGGTCCCACGGTGATGGACTGTAAACCTATCGCAACGACCCGTTCCAATATCCCGTGTTCCAATAGCTAACCTACCTATATAATTATGTTGTTACAGAATACCCCCAACTACACTGTAGATATTTGAGAATGGATCAAATCAAACCACTAATTAAAGACTTTAGATATATTGGTAGTAGTTTGCTGTGCAATACTAGACCGTAAAGAGCACATACTAACTTTAATGAACACATGTTTTCGTCAGTAAAGAAGCAATAACTTATTTAAAGCAGAAAAATACTGTTGTTAAGAAATACTTCACTGACAGTGGTAAACCACAAGAATATATTTTAGCGTCACACTGGAACTATCAATAATACGTATAAATACAACTATAAAACAGTGAAAGTAATGAAATATTTTTTAATCTACCAATTTTAAAAATGATCGTGGTAGCATTCGCCCCTTTTATTTCATGTATTCACATTATCAGCGTTTGCGTTTGTTTGAAAACAATGTCTCTTTAATTTTCTACATAACTGTATTCATCTCTCAAAATAAATTCTTAGAATTCCACAGCTTCGCCACAGTGTATACAGCACATTATTGTTATATCAGAACTCAAAATTAATAAACGCAAATGCATTCACAGTCCGATACAACAGCGAAACAAAGAACACACTACCACTCGTCACGACGAGTTGTTGCCAATGGACCAATAAACACTTTTATTTATTTAAACTGGACTATATTCCATTAGTTACTCTTGGCTATGGTCTCGTAGAAATCGATTTACGTTTTTTCTACCCGTTTCCTATATTGGTTAGTCCTAAAGGCGTGCGACGAGACACAGTAGTATGTTGTAGACTGACACTACAAAATACGAGTATTCGTTTGGTACGCGTAAATGTGTACACGCCCTAACACATTAATAATTTGCAAGTTACTGGGTGACTAGTGGAATATACACTTTCAGTGTGATTGATGTAATTTGAAGTGTATTTATATATGGTCTTATTGTTTTCTGTGATCTTAACCAAAACTAAATTTTGAAGCAGAATATTAGTTCATTGGTTAGGTTAGGTTTGGCCACTCATCTGTGTGCTTAAAACCTTGTTATATCACATAGCCTGGCCACCTCTGCGGTGAAGAAAAACATCACGAGGAAACACTAGTAAGTCTAAGAACGAACCAGAAATACAAAGAAATGTAACATCGACCCACGCGCACTGAGCCCGCGAGGTGGAATATGGCCTATTCCCTCTCATTTAGATGCTAGCTTCCCAACAGAAAGAACTTTAAAAAGAAAGATAAAAATGTTCATCACGCCGGTTATCCAGAGGTAAGGCAGAGGTGTACCTAATAGCCACATTACGCCAGTTATGTTTAAATCCCGTATAATAGGGGCGAGCCTAACCATCAACCGGGCACAAGTTTCGTGTCTACTATTGAGAAACAAACATCAAACGTCAAATAAAATAAACAGACATATTATGCTTACGTATGTTCCTTGCCTCACTAAAATTCCTTTAACAACAAGTACAACATTTTCCGGAAGCCACTAACATCGTTTCTCAGAAATAATTTGAGACTTCAAACAAGAGGAAGCGTCCTAATACCGTAGACTCGTTGAACTAAAACTGTCGTTGTTGCGAGAGATGCCTATAATGTGTGTTGAGAAGTTCTCAACACGAAGCCTAGGCATACTTGGTCACAGCTATAAATCCTATTAACTTGTTCCAAGTACTAAGTCTGAAATATATGTGTTCTATCTAGGCAGACGATACATGTTTTTGCACCTTTCTGTATAACAATACCAAATAGTAAATGTGTGTACCACACACATCCAGTATGAATTTTTTTATTGTACTTTTCAATCTTGCATTAATTGTTAGACCAACATATAAAACTAACACGAAGTCAAAGTTACATAACTACTGTCATTTTCCCTTTAAAGCCAAAAAAAGACATGACATAAACTGTTTACAAAAACTTTCGTATAGTTTTGAGGTTATTTGCTAAAAAAATTATTATGACTTGTTTTGCTGACCGTACCAAAACGTGTAACTGAAACCGTTGCTGGCTCAGGTTACGTAAGCGTATTGGTATTTAAAGATTGCAACGTCAGTGCCCTCATTTTTGTCAGTTCAGTGGTAAGTACACAAGTCATGGGACCAAACGAGCATTTTACTCGGGATCCCTTCTTTTCACATAATGTTCTTTGTCCTAATATACTTCGGCATAACGATTTTGGCACAATTTGTTTTGGCATAATAATACTTCGGCATAATTTTTTTAGGCATACATTTTATGTTGGCATAATCATCTTAAAGACTAATTTGTTTTGGTATAAATTTGATTCGCATAACGTAAGTAGGCCTAAAAATTAAACTAACTAGGTTAAAAATTTAATATGCTGTGCAACAAAAGTTGCTGCATGCTGCATGCTTGCTTGCATGCTGTACGCTTGCTTGCATGCTGTATGCTTGCTTGCATGCTGTAAGCTTGCTTATAAAAAAGTTATGCTTTAGAACTTTATGCTTAATAAATTTATGCTTTAGAGTATTATGCTTAATCATTATTATGGTTAGAGAAATTATGCTTAAAAAAGTATGCGTAAGCTGTTATGCGTAATTATATTATGCCAAAATATAATTATGCCAAACAAAATTATGCTAAGTTATATTAGGTCTTAAAATTTTATGCAAATGGATAGGGAACCATTTTACTCGTATTTCTGTTGAATTCAATAAAATAAGATTATTACTAACATGACATCACGCCTGGAATCCCTAAGGGATTAGGCAGAGGTGTACCTAATAATACACCCAGATTTTGCCAGTTATTTAAGTCCCATGTAATAGGTATTCACCTAGCAGAGGTACTCATCTGGTTGAAATATTTGTACCTCATTTTCACCCAAATATAAAGATTGTCTAAAAAGAATAAGGTCAGTTTTGGTTAGATTCCAAGTAATCAAAGAGAAGAAAGTGCCAACCTCAAATACTGCTATTTAAAAATACTAATATTTCAGCCTTGTCGTCACCAGCATTTTGTTAAAGTTTCAGAGCTGACCTCGTTTTTTCCTCGCTTCATAATAAAACTTTATAACGTTATAAAATGTTTAAAACAATTTTTAACCAATACTGTGTCTTCATCTTTTATTTTTCTCTATGATCACAGGCGTGAGTTTTAAGCGTAGGGTCCTGGGCTCAACTTCTGGTTGTAGTAAAGTGTTATTAATTAGCTGATGCATACATAAACTTCATAAGCCAAAACTCCTTCCTATATCTGCGAGAACGCTTTTATATACTCGTCCTTCTGATGCACCTTGCAAGTCGCATCTTAGGAAACTCCTTAAATCCCCTCCCCACACTACCGACTTCTACTCCTGCTCCTTCACTTTACACGCTGTGCGTTTTTAGAATTCACTTCCGCCTGACATTAGAGACTGCCAAACTGTTGCAGTTTTCTAGAGAAGAGTAGAGAGTAGAGAGTTTTTGGGGGTCGAGTCACCCACGTCCGTAGGAGTGTACCCTTTGTTTCCCTACACGTGGTCCCCGGGTGGTGCAAATCAGGTGACACTACTAACTGGTGGTAGGCTTCGGCCGAAGGCTTGTGACCACCCACCGGGCAAAGACGTACCGCCAAGCGGCCTAGCCGTGTTCCGGTATGATGCTCGGTGTAGCCAACTAGTGGAGTCGGGTCGTGACAGTTGTTCCACTGTAGGCAGACCAGCCTGACGCGCGCTGTTATGGATGTATCGGGAGACTAGTCGCGGAGGGTAGCGGGATCCGAGGCACGGTGCGCCGCTGGCCGACCGCAGGTAGTTGGGGGCCGAAGTAGTGTGCCAGCCACACACGAAAGGCTGCCCCGCCAACTGTCGAAAAATCCCGGAATGTTCCATCGTGCTGGTTGGCGACCAGTTGGGAGGGCCCGATGGTCATTCCGGGGGTGCTCGGGCGTCCCCGCAGTCTCCAGACTAGTGCCCCAATGATGGTGTCCTTTCAGTGCGTGTCTTTAGGTCAGCAGCGTGGAACCTCGTCTCACTGCCTTCTCCTCTCCTCCCTTCACTCTTTTTTACATTAATATGGCAAGGAAAAATAAATCTAGAGTCCAACAGCGGTTGCACCCCCTCCCACACAAAGTGCACTTCACCAACATTAGAGGTCTGCACTCAAATCTCTCTGCAGTCCACTACCACCTAGAGACTGAGAAACCAGCGCTGTTTTTCCTAACGGAGACGCAGATAGCGAGCCCGTCAGACGTGTCGTACTTATCTTACCCAGGGTACACCCTGGAGCACAATTTTAAACCACGCGCGGGGGTGTGTTTGTATGCCCGTGACGACGCATGCTATCGGCGTCTCCGTAACCTTGAGGACTCCAGATTCACGACGCTTTGGGCATTGGTGGACACAGGTCTGGATAAAATAATCTATGCCTGTGTCTACCGTTCGCACAGCGGAGATCAGGAGACTACCAGGCTTGCAGAGTACCTCAGTGAGGCGGCTGATGCGGCACAGCAGCGGTACCCTTCCGCCCAATTAGTGTTACTGGGAGACTTTAATGCCCACCACCAGGAGTGGCTTTTTGCATACCAGTGCACCGATCATGCTGGGCGTGAGTTGCGTAAGCTTGCGCTAGCGTTAAACCTCACTCAGCTGGTCCAGGGGGCAACGAGGGTACCGGATGTAGATTCGCACACGGCTAATTGCTTGGACCTTCTGCTGACAACAGATCCAGACCGATACTCCGTATCGATAACTTCACCTTTGGGTAGTTCCGACCACTGTCTGGTGAAGTCTGTGTCCGTCTACTCCCCGCCCGATCCCAGCCCAAGAGGCACCCGGCGGGTTTGGCGGTACAGGTCAGCAGATTGGGACGGGATGCGATCTTTCTTCGCATCCTATCCTTGGCGGCCAACTTGCTTTTCTTCGGCTGACCCTTCGTTATGCGCGGACGCCGTGACAGATGTGTTGCGTCAGGGAATGGAGTACTATATTCCGTTCTCTGACATAACAATGTCTAGTGAAGACCGGCCATGGTTTAGTGCCGATTGTTATCGCGCTGACGCGCTTAAACATGAGGCCTACCTGGCATGGGTCGACGCTCGATCGCGCAAAGCGAGTGACGTGGGTCAGAAGAAGAAGGCCTTCAACAGGGCTGCCAAGTCCTGCAAGAAGGTGTTGCGAGGGGCTCGGTTCGACCACATTGGCCGAATAGGGGCCAAGCTTGCTTCTTACCCAACAGGTAGTAAAGCGTTCTGGTCCCTGGCCAAGTCGGTCGAGTCGAACTTCTGCCGTCCCTCACTACCACCACTGCTGAAACCCGACGGGTCGCTGGCCCACTCCGCTAAAGAGAAGGCAAATTTATTTGCCTCTCTTTTTGCGGAATCTTCACGTCTGAATCCAGGTGACGCGCGGCCCCCTCCTTTTCCTGATGGATGCGAGACGAGTATGTCGGATATTCGCATCCATCAGAATGACGTTCGTAGGGTGCTCCGCAACCTCGACGTGAACAAGGCTAGTGGCCCTGACGGTATACCAGCAATTGTCCTTAGAACCTGTGCGCCTGAATTGTCTCCGATCCTGACTCGCCTGTTCCGCCTTTCCTACGAGACTGGAAAAGTGCCGAATGCTTGGAAGCAAGCCAACGTACAGCCCGTGCCCAAGAAGGGCAGTCGAGCTGACCCGGCCAACTACAGACCCATCTCTATAACGTCCATACTCTGTGAGAGTATGGAACGTGTACTCAATTGTAAGCTCCTAGCATACCTAGAAACTAACGATATCCTTAGTGACCGCCAATACGGCTTCCGACGTAATCGGTCTACTGGGGATCTTCTAGCGTATGCCGTTCACATATGGAGTGAGGCCATCGAGAGGCACGGGGAAGCGATTGCCGTCTCCCTCGACATCTCGAAGGCTTTTGATAGGGTCTGGCATGAAAGCCTTATCGGTAAGCTTCCTTCATTCGGTCTGCCCGGTGGTCTGTGTGATTGGATTGCAGACTTCCTGAGAGATCGGTCCATTCGAGTGGTTATCGATGGCTGCTCGTCGGACCAACTGCATATTAATGCTGGGGTCCCTCAGGGGTCCATGCTCTCAGCAACATTATTCTTGCTGCACATTGACGATCTGCTAAGACCCGGCACCTTTGGGTATGCAGACGACAGCACTGTTGCTGAGAGATACTTGTCTAACGCACGGGCTACCGGGCCTCAGATCCGGTCTCTCCGTGAGGCTATGGTGGAGCGTTTGAACCTGTCCTTGCAAGCAGTCTCCGAATGGGGCGATGCCAATCTGGTCAGGTTTAATGCTACCAAAACCCAGGCGTGTCTTTTTTCCGCAAAAACGAGCCAATTTTACCCTGCTCCAACTTTCCGAGATGTCACCGTGCCAATAGCAGACCATCTTGAGCATCTTGGCATAACTTTAACATCAACCCTCAATTTTGGCTCATATATTGAGGCAAAGACACAGCTGGCTGCCAAAAAGTTGGGGGTCCTTGCAAAGGTGAGAAGGTACTTCACGCCAGAACAGCTGCTCAGCTTGTATCAAGCGCAAGTTCGTTCATGCATGGAGTACTATTCTCATCTCTGGGACGGATCTGCCAAATACCAGCTTGATGCACTTGAGTCGGTTGAAAAGCGGGCCAAGAGGCTCATTGGCAATGAGGCACTGGTCAAATCTAAGCTCCAGAGCCTTGAACATCGTCGCCGAGTTGCCAGCCTATCGGTTTTTTACCGGTTACATTTCGGGGAGTGTGCGATGGAATTGCATGACCTAATTCCAGCTAGCCCGTTTCATCATCGGACTACCAGACGTTCGGCGATGCGCCATCGGTACATGGTGGACATCCCACCTATACGCACTAAGCGCTTTGGGAATACTTTTATTATGCGTACCGCTAAGGAGTGGAATTCCCTGCCGGAGTCTGTGTTTCCCGATAGCTACAATCTGGGGGCCTTCAAGTCAAGAGTGAAGAGGTTTCTTCTAGGCAAGCGTGTTTCACCGTCGACCACATCATCGCTTACCATCAGGTGAGATAGTGGTCAAACGCGAGCCTATTTATAATAAAAAAAAAAAAAAGAAATTATCTTTCCATTCCGTCATAGTGGCATAAGTATTTTATAGTTTTTAACCCCCAACTAAAAAAAGAGGGGTGTTATAAGTTTGACGTGTGTATCTGTGTGTCTGTCTGTTGCATCGTAGCTCCTAAACGGATGAACCAATTTTAATAAAATTGGCTTCGTTTGAAAGGTGTTTCAATCGAGAGTGTTTTTAGCCATGTTTCGAGAAAATCTGCTCAACCATTTGAAGCTCATCACCTAGTTTCTAGTTGGAGGGAAATAAACAACTTCCACAGGTCTGGACGATTCGAAATTTGAAATCTTGTTACTGTCACCATGGGCATCGCCGGGAGGGGGGGAACTGCACCCCCCGGCTCCCCCCTAAAAGCTCGGGTTTATTTTACATTATTGTAATATATTTTGTCTTTGTTTCTAAGTCGTAATCGTAATTTTTTTTTTTTAAAGTTATTTGCTTTATGTATTCCATTTTCTATTTTTCTTTTACCCACTATGTCTGCACTATGTTTCTTCTTTCCCAGGTATGCTGGAAGAGATTTCTTTAGAAATAAGCATCACCTTTGTACCTTTTCTGTTCCTTTCTTCTTCTCTGTATTACGTGTGTACATAATTTTTTAAATAAACTCACGTCTTATTCCCATGGGGATAGGCAGAAACAACAGAACGCCAACAGCTAAGATCCTTACACAATCCTCTTGCTTCGTCCACATTAAAACCTTTGTATTCTATCAGTACTAGCCATTTTTTTAATAGTTTGTGTAATCCATAATCATTATTACACAAGAAAGTGGTTGCAAATAGTGTGAATTCCCTGCTCCTCCTGCTCCTGCTGGTTATAGGCCTGTGTGACAAGAGCCAATACCCGCTCCCAGGAGGAGATATTGCTGAAACTTATGCAATAAGTTAAAAAGACAAATTAAAAGCCGATAAAAGAAGCCTGTATTGAGTTTGAGAGTGTTTGCTTGCGTCTGTGCGTGAGTGTGTGTGTGTGAGTGTGAATTGGATGATCGGGAAGGGTTTTCAGTAATCGCCAGTGATGTGTGAAGGTAATACACTAATTCAAACAAGCATGTAACGAATACGCTAATGCAGTATTCAGTCGTGCAAATCCAGTAGGAGCGAGAGATTCATCGAATGTACTCGCTTGTTACTCCTAAGTCCACTTAGTCTCAGCGCTGTAGTTTATGCGCTCAAGTTTCCACCACCGAAATAAGCCTGGTCTATGTTATTACATTAGATTTAGACTAAAATGAACTTTCCTATTGTAAATGCATAGCTTTTAGACTGCGTAGACTGAATCAAGCGTACTATTATTTCATGATAAATGAAGACTGATTTATTCTAGACATTTTTCTTGTTCACGGCAGACTACCGTCGCTACAGTCTGAAGAATATTTATTGTTAAAATATAGTTACTGAAAATACTATTTTGTGACTAGAAACAATAATTACTTACTTTTTTGGAGTGAATAATGTTTATATCTTTCCGTCTGTGTCTGGGATATTATTATTTAATATCGTATGTTCTGTGTTAACCCGCAAATCTGTAATGTGTCAGAATACATACCTAATACTTCAAAACACACAGCATAAAATACAAAGTTACATAGTATTTTTATGCCAAAAAAAAGGTATTCAGAGACCCATGATTTCTTTTTTATTTCCCGTGAGTGGGGTATCGTTTAAGGAATTAATAATGCACGACAAAGAGTTGGTCCCCTAAGGATCTTTGTCAACCATTTGATAACCGTTGTGGAAGATGTCAAAGTGAAAATAAATAAATAAAATAGACAACTAAAACGAATACTATGAAATTGTTTTTGAGTAAAATTAATAACAGGTTTTATAGGCTACCTACTAGCTTTTCGCCCGCGCCTTCGTCGAACTTCTTATGTGGACAATAGCGCCACCTAACAGTACGTCTACCATGAGTTTTAACAATCTATACTCGCTAGCGTCTGTAGTTAAAAAAATGTATGAAAACTTTTACAGCGCCTCTAGCGGATAGTTGGGTACTAAAATGCGCAGTATGAGTCACTATAGTTATCTATCCTACGTCACCGTGTAGTAAACTATACTACAGCGATTGCAAGTTTGGGCTTCATTTGCTTAGAATTTGGTAGTAAGCACTAGCACAGCTCATGGAACCATTGAAAAAGCTAACTATAGTATTTGCGTATTGACGGAACTATTGCAGTTACGTCAAGCGATCTATCTATGACAACTCATGGTAGACGTACAGGTCCAACTATAGTTAAATATGAAGATTGCAGCTACAAATAAGTAGGTAGTTTCAAATGTTACAACACCTACCTACCTTGCCTTACTTTACTGATAAGCTAGTCTATGCTAGCTAATCAGTCCAGCGTGTAAGTTAATCAGGTAGATAAATCCGAACTCCATTAGAGGTATCTGGGGCATACGATAAATGTCGAAACAGTTATAGACAGGAGTATTGTCGGTGGTAATAGGTAGGACGTAATAAGCTAGTGCGTGATTTTAATGACGGCACGGTTGGTGCAGTGGTTGAGCAATCGATTGCTGCGCTGCGTGTCGCAGGTTCGATCCCCGCACGGGACAAATATTTGTATGGCCTACAGATAGTTGTTACGGGTCTGGTTGTTTGTGTATGTGAGTTTAAATGTTTGTGAACGCACCAACGATACAGGAGAAATTCCTAGAGTGGAGCATGATTAAAAAAAAAGTAAATTATTTATTATTATTTCCCACCAATTATAGCAACATTACAGACAAGTACAATACGATGCTATAAGTCACAAAGTACAATTACATTAAATATAATAACAAGTACCATTACACCCAATAAAATAGTAATAATTAAATGTGTCATCGTTTATAGTTGCAAACCTCTTTCAATTATCATTTGTACTGTTTGAATAAATCTCTGCAGGTTTTGCCCAAATATATCTTCCGATACCGTTATAATATTAATAATACGTGCGGCTCGCGACATAGGGGTAAACTTGAGTAGGTTAGTCCTAGCCGCTGGCACTTCTAACAGTGCTTCTAACAATTAGTAATATCTAATTCGCCATAATGTTTCCAGGGTACAGACTTGCCAGCCAGCACTAGTTGGGTATCCCTAACACATTAAAAAACCAATTGATGCAGGCAATCATACTTATACCTAGATTAAAGATGGAGTCGAGGCTTCACACAAAAGTCAAAATTTACAATACTGATCAGAGTTTGAGATGCAAAACTGAAATCATCATCTGTTCATTAATTTTTGTCACTCATCTATGTTGGGGTCAGCTTCCAGTCTAACCGGATGCAGAATACTAGTTTTACATGGAACGACTGCCTATCTGACCTCTACAACCCAGTAAGTACTACTGGATAATACGATACCAATAATAATAAGACTGGTTTCAGACTTTCGGCACTTGTAACTTCCTACTTGTAATGATTGTCAAAGATCAAACAAAAAAACAACTTAAATTTTAAAGTTTTTTTAAACTTTATTTCCGATCTCTCCAGTGTGATTACTTCTATATCGTGATTGCGTTAACAAAAACAATTCTCAAATGCACAAATAGCGAGATGTCAAAACATACCACGTCAATTTATTTGTTTCAATCGGGACTCGAACTTGCGACCAATCACTCAGTCACTGTGCAAGCGCAGTACATTGAAGCTATGGGGACAAGCTGACACACTTTCTCGTAGATAACGGATGGCTCGCGTCAGAGGTTGATTAGAAGAGCGCAGTGGACGGATGAACACAATTTTCGAATGGACTGTGCGTTATATCATATCGTGCAATATACACTACTGACCTTATTTTCATCAGATCTGATAATTGGCATGGTTTTGATAAGCAAATTTCGAAATTAGGTTAATTTTTGCCCATCATTGTTGGTTTGGCTTGCATTGTAGCAATCGAGCTAGAATGTGCCTTTAAATCAATCACTGACTCACTTATTTACTGTCACTTCAGTTGAACTACCACAAATATGTATGTAGGTGCCAAAAACTAAGGTGAGATATCGGGGTCGAAGTCGACTGCCTATGTTGGCATTTGTGAACACAAGATCCGCCGAATTCAAGGTGTTCGCCACTGCACGAAGGAGCAATGCTAAGAACGCGTTCATCCAGTACTATTTCTCACGTACATACTTGCTTAGACGTATTTACGTAAGCATCCGCTTAAACATATTACATCAAAGAGTTCATCGTAAAGCTGAACTATTAATGCACTTCAGCGTAAACTTGTTCCCATTCAACGAATTATTGATCGGAAAGTGCTGGGCAAAAATAGATCGTATTACTTACTCAACATACCGCAAAGTACAAGATAAAATAGTAAACTAAGTAGCTAACTTATCACAATAGTGAATGGTGTGTAATCTGCTATTATTAAGGAGTGAATGTAGCTAGGTTGTATGGTCAGGTTAGGTAATCCATGATTGCACAAGACCTAAGATTGGTTCAAAGAACCTTTTATAACGTGATTTATATCTCTAGCGTGCAGTGCTTTGTCGGGTCTTCTCGCTGCAATAAGACGTCAACGGACGTATTCTGGCGTGACAGTTAAAATGAACTACTTTGAAATACAGTGACAACGTTTATGCGCTTGTTTATGAAAATTTGACGAATAACAAAAAATGTTTAAATTAAATAGTCGGACATGAAAAAAGGGAATTCTAGTTATGAATTCTAATTGTAAAAAGTGTACTAATCGATCGATGTAATCATACAATAGCATAAAGCGTATTCATTGTGACCGATCAAAAATCAAAATTGCATTGAATGTACTCGCAAACAAATTTGGCATTATTAATGAAAATCCTAAAACATAAATAGGTTAATTTTGCGGTAAATTCAACAAAAAACGAAACGCCAAGAATAAAAGATGTAAAAAAACATAAAGAAATAAGCGTTACTCACTGTCTTTACGGTATACCAGCTAATCGAGGGAGCCAGTGAACCGATTTTATTAAGGTTCCAACATGTACAGGCATTCCTTTGAGTAAGATGCATGACATTAAAACTCATTGCTCGTGCGAGCGAAAGGTGGGGAAACCTTATAAGTGCAATAATCAAATTGCTGTTACTCCATTTACTTTCAAGCCTGTCGTTGATTTATTTCCTATGGGAGTACCTCAGCTTGCTTTTACCCATGTTTTTTTTTCATACTAAAAGGAAATAGCGATTGTTTGATATGAGAATAGAAAACGTCTCACCATGATCGAACTCGACTCAATCAGTCGCTTCATAAAATACTGGGATTCAGCATTCGAATTTACTAGAACCGAACCTAATATATTTCAGAAAAGGCAGATAGATGATGGTAATGATTTAACTCGATTAAAAATGTGCAAAGTAATAAAATACCATTACCGAATACAAGTTAATTGTTATGCAAATTCTGCAACCGACACAATTCCACAATGATAATTATCGCGTTTCTTACACGGAATGCAATAAATATAAATTGCTTATTCCATTGTTAATTTGCTTATTTCGGGAACGAAGTGCAAATATTGACATAAAGGTCATTTGACTCCGCTGTTATTGATGTTGGTTAAGTGTTTAATTTTGATTTTCCTGCTTTTAATATGCATTATTATTCATTACAATGGGCATATTATTGCATTATTTATTTGTATGTACAGTAGTTAAATAATAATTCAGAAGCCACTATACATTTGCATGTGTAGAAGTTCTACTCATACCATAACGATAACTTTGATTTGACTTCACGTGCGACCGTTGCTTAGAGTACAGTGTGTTTATGTTAGTCGTTTTAATATAGAAAAAGTGGCAATTTCCTGAAGAATTCGGCAAATTTTTGTTGTGATACATACAGTGACTCTAGTGTAACATTAATTTGCATAAAGTTGCAAAAGAGAACACAGTTTAAGACCAGTATTTATCAAGAAACTGTTTAAAACTACAACGATTCTAAGTGTTCAAGGTGACCTCAGTGATTGTGAGAACAAAGGACCTCGTTAGCAGTGAATACTTGCAAGTCATTGACACCCAAAAAAATTTTAACTACTAGTCTAAAACTTCGACAATATATTTCAAGTCACCGTGGTCGATTGGTATTGCATGTGTTTTTTGTATTACTGCGGCCGCTCTACGAGTCATAGGTTCGAAACCGGCCAAACGCAATTCTTTTCAAAGCATTGGATCCTGCTAAAGGGCCTGGGCCGGACGGTCTACCAGTAATTTTTATAAAACATACTGCTGCTAACCTATGTATACCCCTGCACATTATATTCAATCAATCTATCTCTCAAGGATGCTTTCCTCAAACTTGGAAACTTGCAAACATAACACCTGTTTATAAGTCGGGACCTAAGGAGGATGTGCAGAATTACCGTCCTATATCAATACTGTCCGCGTTGTCAAAGGTTTTCGAGAGATTAGTTCACGATAAAATATACCCTCTGTTGCACAACATAATAATTCAACAACAACACGGATTCGTCAAAAGAAGGTCAACTACAACCAACTTGGTGACTTTTGTGGACTATTTGTTCAACAACATGGACTCCCGTATTCAAGTTGACACTATATATACAGATTTCCGCAAAGCTTTTGACAAGGTGGACCATCAGCTGCTAATGAGTAAAATTGCATTCAATGGTATACGTGGAGACCTTCTGAGATGGTTCTCTTCTTACGTGTCTAATAGGACTCAGAGGGTTGTGATAAATGGCTTCATTTCCAGTACTCTGAGTGTTACTTCTGGTGTGCCTCAAGGTTCCATCTTGGGACCTCTTTTATTCGTCATATTTATTAATGATATAAACAAATGCTTTCTAAATTCTAAAATATTACTATATGCAGACGATCTCAAAATTTTTAGGCCAGTTAGGAATTTGCAAGATTGTTTACTTCTACAGGAAGACCTAGACAGATTCTCTGCATATTTTTCAAATAATAAACTACAGCTTAGCATATCGAAATGTTGCTGTATAAGTTTTACTAAAAACAAAAATACTACCATGCATTCATACACCTTAAATAATGTAATTTTAACGAGAGAAGCATTAGTGCGCGATCTTGGTGTTCTATTAGACGAAAAACTACACCTTGACGTCCATATTAGCAAAATCGTGAATAACGCTTTCCGTATGTACGGTTTTGTTATGAGATCAGCCACTGAATTTGTCCGCCCATTTACATATTTGCACCTTTACAAATCGTTGATCAGGTCCCAGTTAGAGTATGCCGTTGCGGTATGGAATCCCTTCTATAAGAAGTACTCAGATGCTATCGAAAAAGTCCAAAGCAAGTTCTTAAAAGCCATGCATTTCCGTTGTTTTCGCTCTTACGCTTCTTATAGTGACCTTTTGTGTAAGTATTTAAAGCTAGATAATCTTAAAACCAGACGTATTATTTTAGAGACAATGTTTTTGTATGACTTATGTAATAACGCATGTGATTGTATGGATGTCACTAATAAAATATGTTACGTTGTACCTAGAACAACCATAAGCCGAGGAGTGCGCGCACGACCCGTATTTGCTGTATCTTCTAGTCGTACGAACGCGGGCTTGCGAGCACCCCTACGCCGCATAACTGGTCAATATAATAATCTTTTTGAAAGTATTGACATCTTTGCTGTACCAATAGGAAAATTTAAAGGCCTTGTTCGCAGAATCATTTAGGAATGAACATTGATCATTTTATTTTTTCTTTCATCTCTATTACTGAAATATTTGTATCTACTGTCCTTACTTGTGCTTTTTTTTCATTTTTAATTTGCATGCCTGTTTAGTTTAATAAATAAACACATTATGTAATTTTATAGTACGCATTGAATTGTAAGCTAACATCGCATTGTTTTTATAACTAATTGTTTTTATAATACGTGGAAAATGTCGTTGGTTATACATTTACTCAAACTACCTGTAATTCTGTGTAATACTGTAATGTGTAACCGTTTGTTTTCCCAAATAAATAAAATAAAAATAAAATAAAATAATTGTGATAGTTTTACTGTTTTTGTCTGTAAAACTTTATGAGTGGACGTTTGTTCTTCAAACAAGTTTCAACAGCAGAACGGTCTTAGATTAATTTGGCACACAGGTATACTACAGCCAGAACTTAAAACTTTACTTTTCCTCAACTGTGAAATTCAAATGCAATATAGATACTAGAACGGGGTTTAACCGAAGCACATTCTTAAGTGACGTTTCATATGATTTCGACCTGAGACATTAGGGTTACCGTTTTCACCAAAACAATTTAATGTTTTTTATTCGGATCCATGCTGTGCAAACACTTTCCTCTGATACGAGTGAACCACGGGGGCCAGAGATCCGACCAAAAAAAAGTTAACCTACTTCTAATGTAGAAGTATTTTGATGATGTCTGAATGTCGGTATAAGCCGGGTGCCCAGCGCAAGTATTAATTAAAGTTGTTATTATTTACTCTATGATGAAAGGAAAGCGAACCGGTAAACATTACAAATTGTTCCAGTTTATTATTTTAACGTTTCTGGGAATTTAACGGTCGATGTACGACTATTACTTGTATATTTTAATTACACAGTAGTGTCACTTCTTAAAATACTTTCTTAATAAATTGTACTACTGCCGACATAAGAAAATAAGTCAAATGTAACTTAAAGAAAGAAGTCACTAATACAAATATCACTTACGGGGCCAAGGAAAGAGCAATGTTGGGGATTATTCTTCGTGATCACATCAGAAATACAAAGGTCCAAAGAAGAAACAAGTTATTCGACTTAGCCCTGGTGGTAGCTCTGAAGAAATCGAAATGGGCCACATTCGTCGCAGGCTGGATGGCAGATCTTGTATGAAGTTATTAAAGTGGAGGCCCAGAACTGATCATAGGATCATGGGCAGGCCACGAGGCAGGTGGAGCGACAACCTGGTCAGAGTCGTAGGCAAGAGTTGGAAGCGGAAGGGCCACGACCGGGCTAAACGGCGAGCATTGGACCTACAGTACCTACACTCAGTATTGGGTGGATACGGATTAAACAAGAGAAGGAATATGATGTTACTTCATCTTAGGTCGTTTTTGTAATCACCAATGCGGGTTTAGAGCACAACGTAACACCTCTAAAGCCATGCTGGTAGTTCTAGCTCGAGAAAGGATCAACGAGTAGGTTTTGCTATTAAGAAAATTCCCCAAATTGGAATTGAACCCGATACATTCCAATGGGTTCGCGCTTTATTACATGGGACTGTATTTGGACGAAACGTGGGCGAACAATAATACACCTAATTTACGTATTCCTTTGGGGAAGGTGTGAGGATATTGCATTTAAATTGCATTCATTTAAACCTATGTATCGTCACCGTTATTCGTAATTCAAGTAGTACCTAATGTTTTGCGTACTCTCATTTCTAAGCGTTTGTAATTTGTACTTAATCACTTATTAAGATAAAGGCAAGCGCGATGGTAAGCGCGAACAGTCTTCCTGGGGTGGTATTAGGACCTCAAGAAACCCAAAGACATCAAAGCGAGAATCAATAATCGATTTCACGCCCAACACTCGAGTGCTTGTGTTATCTATGGTCTATGCAGCGCAAGCGCCTCTACTCGTCGTCACGAACTTTTGAAGATGGCGACGCCGCTTATTAACTAATCGGAAATAAATATACATTCTGTGTCTAAAGTGTTGTGTCCCCTATAAAAAGGGCTGCAATAGTGCGTGGAAACCTGAACTGGTGGATCTAGCTGTGGGAATCAAGGTAAGGCTGCTCAATACTGTCTTCATCTTGTCAGTGTCTAGTGCTCCTACAAACGCTTGGAAGTTAAGTTTGAATTACCATCCCTCATGTTATCCGAGAACTAATCCTTCTCGTAACAACCTACATGGATTAAAAATTCATGGTCTCGTTACTCCTTATATGATACGTTGTTTAATGTTTCAATCCATGATCTTGCAGTTCTATAAGGATCTTTTGACCCTCAAAAGATATTGACAGAGGGACGCTATTAATGTGTTATTGCTCTGTAATATAAATATTGAAATACTAAAAGACGGGTTTCTATTTTGGCAACGCGCTAAAAATAGCTACCTTGTATAGCTTGAAAAGAAAACTATTACCAAATTGTGTAGATTGCGGATATTCATTTTATTAACTAGATGTATGAACGTTGACGAGGCGAAAAGAGTATGTAATAGAGATCGTAGCAGGTGGCTTCTGTCTACCCTGATGGAGAGAACGTTTTGTAAACGTTATACACATAGCAACATCTTTTTAGTAGATAATTATATCAGTAACATCATCATCATCTGCCTAGCCTTTTCCCAAACTATCTTCGTCGGCTTCCAGTTTAACCGGAAGCAACGGCTTAACGTGCTTTCCGAGGCACGGAGGAAACTTGGTATTTAATTATGGTCACCCATCCACGGACCAACCTCAGCAAGCACGGCTTAACCTTAATGATCGACCCGTGCGGCAGTTATTATTTAGCCACAAGCTCCCCAGTAATATTTGCGTAGTAATTGCTCCCCAATAAGAACAATTTCACCTCGACGCAAAGTCTATTTTTATCTCAATTAATGGGCATTACTCTTGAGCCCTGTTCTTCCTGTAAGGGTCCTGGGAAGGCCCAGCCCGACCCAACCTGGCCCAATATGGCCCAACTTGACGTATACCCACCATTAACTTGATTACCTGTTGGGTGTGCCAATTAACCTATGCATTGGAACACAAGGGAAATTGTTGCGTGGTGATGTTTGGGGTAGAAAGTGTAATTTTTTGATGATCTTTATTGATTTTGGTTTTATGGCATTTATTTCTACCATAGCAGGTCACAACAAACATACAGTAGTAAAAGTAAAGTTTAACTCGGTTACCAGTATTAATAATCTAATAGAAAATATATAAAATCTCTAAATTAAAGCTTCATGTCTGCAACATAATATGTCTGAAAATTCCCGAATATTAACGCGCTCCATCCCGACTTTTTTCTAATTTGAATGTGTAGAAGAGTACCTACGCACAATACCACACTTCATATTCATTCGTTCATATTACTTACGATATAACAAGCCCCATTTATATTATGAATGGGTAGAACTTTCTCCCACTCTGTAATAAAGAAATATTGCGGTATAACCTTCAATCTTTGTTTAACAATACCGCTTAATTTCACGGTGTAATGGACATTCTCAGATTTAGATTTAAATACACAATAAAGGGTTGCTTATAAAAATAACTTATGCTTATTTTACACTCGTGGATAGGTCGGTTTAGATTACGTTTCCCTTGTACGATGATATCAAACGGTCCGAGTGGAAAGGTCGCTCGTTGTAATAACACTACCGCCTACGGAGAAAAAAAGTAAGTAAAGTCTTATCAAAAAAATAAATAAAAAAAATAAACAGAAAAGTTTTTTATTTAATACTTAAATGATGAATAATATTAAACTTACCTCGAGCGTAAAAAATCCAATAAAACTATACTGTACGTAAACACAATCTTGTTCAGTACTTTATTTGCACAGTGACTTTTATTCCGCACGCAACAGTCGAGGCACTTATTTGTTAAGCAAGTTCAATAAACACTTGTATGGCTCGTAGCACTCGTAGCGCTACGGCGTAGGCGGCGTAGTGCGTAGACGGGCGAACGTAGCGAGGTCCCGAGAACAACTGAGCACCGCCGCTGCACCGCTCTCGGTCAGGGCCCGGATGCAAGCGTGCTCCGATATCCTTTTTGATTCTTACTACGAGTAACTAGCACGATCGTTTATATGCGGCAACTTTATTTATTTTTTTACGATAAAAGATTTAAGTTATTATTGGTTACGCTAGGTGTTGATGTTTAAAACTGGCTCATAAAACAATTTTGTGAAAAAAAGATACTATCCAACACTGCTACTCGTTGTTTGCACATTTATCTCCCATACGACGAAATTAAAATTATAAATTGAATTTGGACGTACAGAAGATGAGTTAAGAGTTAAACAATCGCTACGCAATCAGATTAACGTACGTTAACAAATCCGATTTACGTCGGTCGTATGCAACAATTTTACGATTCGTCCGTTCACTATTTAAGTTAACAGATTTGCGTGTTCGATAAAAGCCACATGGATGACCCATAGAATTTAAGCCGCTGTCATAATGTTTGCACAAGAGCGATAGGCAATTATGAAGGGATGTAAAGGTAATAACTTCGAACAAATGGAAATATGACTATGTTCGTCTTCGTCGTGAGGTTGAACCGCAAGACAAATGAAATTCCATTACGATATTAAAGAAAATCCCCAAAGCCGTCGGTGGCTTTATGAAAGAATTTAATAATAAGGAGCAGAATATTATTCAATTTTTCCTGAAAACAAAGATGGAGCAGGAAGAAAGTCTGTTCCCACCTGGGGCTCGGGGGCTAGTCGAATTTATTAGCATTCAAATGATTTATAACTAGCGAGCGGCAGCTGAATATTTCCTGATTCGTCTTAAATTAAATTCTTTCTTTCCTTTGGCTGGATTTCATTAAGGGTAACGAAATGCCACGGAGATGAAAAAGATAATCTGTGAGTCGCGGGCTGAGTGAGGACGCCGCCGTCAGCAGCGCCCGCATCCGATAGTCACCCGCCACCAGTCACACGTCACTGCTCACAATCTGTACCGTGTCTTTTATGTAAACTTTCATGCGATTTTTCCGCCAACAACACAAATGATACGCACCGAATAAAAAAAAAGTATAATTTTTGCGGTCCTAACTTGATTTGTAAATTTGTAACTCCAGGGAATTTACATAACAGAATTAGTAATTATATATTTTATTCTTCGTGACAGTTCTCGAACGGCAGAGTCATTAACCAAAGCGTGTAATGATTGATTATTCGTCAATGCTTCTTTAACTCTGACTTTTAATCAATTTTATCTTCAGGAAAACATGAAATGATGTGACTCAAGACCCTTATGCAATCTCCTCATCACCCCTCTCGAGATCAACGAAAAGATAGTTACGGAAAGTCCACATCAGAAACTTATGCCTACGTACTGTTATAACAAAATTGTAACTCCATTGATTGCAAGATAAGATAAGAGAGATTAGGGAGGGACGAGAGCCTCTAAACCCAGCAATCAGTAACCGTGCTACAAGAGAATACAAAGCACTAACAATAATAGACTTGCAAACATCTCGGTTGGTTAAGCCGCCCTCTAAAAGGTGGAGACAGGCCATTATTTTCAGTGTATTTATAATATACATGAACTATCAGGCGGTGCATACAGTGGTTACGGGAGAAAGCTCTCGCATCCGCGTAGCGTTTTAAAGCTAAAATATTTAACGAGCACAGAGCAAAGAACAAAGCTTGCCCTGTGTTTAGCTGCACATGTCTGCCGTACCCCAAAGCCTCCGTCATTAAATTCAACGCCCCTTTATGCGTTTCCGACTTTGTTAACTATAGAAGAGCTTGCAACTGAAATGGGCCACCGTTTGGCAGCAAGCATAAATGCTGTTGTTGCATTCATATTAAATTCCTATGAAAACTTCATATGTATGTGTAGTCTTCTTGTGTTTTAACTGGTTAAAGCTGGGAACCTATCATTTTAAGGGTTCTTATAAGTCAAACGGATAACTTTTAATTCATGTCAATTTATAAGTTAAGTATGGACCCCAAAACGAACCTATAATACAGTTTTCTTCATGTATTTTTTTTATGTTTCCCTAGTTGCTACTTCCATTTGTACGAAAACATTTAAACATGTATTAACAACTAAGCCAAATTTTGCTTTAGAAACATCTACAAAATAATAAAAAAGTCTTGTAAATTGGGGCTGGGCTCCTATTTTTATAGAGAGGGCGATTTATTTTATTTCTATAAGTTTTCGTCGGCTGATATGTCTTCCATAAATCTGTAAAAACTCCATTCATTTATTTTTTAACGAAAGATCATGTTTAACGTTTTGTATAATTGATAAGTAGGTAGATTATTTGTAAGATTCGAATCAGTTTGGAATCACAATGTAATTTACATATCTATTTAAAACCTACAAGAAAAAATATAAATGCCTATGCCTTATTAGTTTACCCTCGGAGAATAAAAGCCTTACAAATCAGGCGTGGGTGGCAGTTAGAACTTCCGACAGATGTTATAAATTACTCCCCGATAGCTCCCTATAGTATACAAATCTATGCATAAGTTAAATTAACACAAAATTTATAAAGACCATTTACCTGAAACAAAATAGCTGCCTTCAACGATGTATTGCTCCGTGACTGACGCAAATAAAACTTACTAATGGATTACGGTCAAAGAAACCACATAAATTATTTTAAAACGTTCACAGTGAACCATGAAAACTAGCTAGAAACCACCATAAACCTACATATTATGACGTAAAGTGTAAAGTCTCATCAAGACCTCACGTCGTAGAGAAAAAATCGAATAGACGCTTTACGGCCGCGGCGACACGCTACTAGCCTCTATGCAGTCGTTTGCGCACTTTCAAAGTGGAACATCTGAAAAGAAGTGAGCTCTAATTACGTAGGCGTAACACGTCAAGGTATTTGAGAAGTGCGCGAAACATCAGGGGTTGATATTATGAGGCTACGGAAAACAGCTTATAATCCCCGTCTGGACCCTTCACGATGCAACCTTTTCCACCCTCGCCTTAGAAGACTTTGGATAACGTACCTTATTTTTGTTATCGAAACTTACGAAGGTTTATGTTTAAACAAACAAGCTGCTGTTATGGTAGGCGTATAGTTTACATCTAAACATGAATACAGAATTAATTAACGTAAACATATTATAAATATACATACATTCTGCTAATTGTTAAACATAAACAACAACAATACGTCGAACTAGTCATGTTGAACCACAATATTTTTTACCGCACAAATCTAAAATAACTTTCCGATGACAAGCCAATCGAATAAAATATGGTGGCGTAGTTTCTATTTGGCGCAATTACATGGTGGATTTCACAATTTGGTCTATTTATTTTTTATAAATTAAGGTCGCAATTTCACGGGTTGGTTGTTGACATTATTGTGCCGACGTCAAATGTTCTTGGATCTGGGACCGCGGTTGGTCTAATGAGCCGTGGGGGCAGAGCAGCCGGAACGAGTGTCGATGTGCACCGCTCATGGTGCCTCATGACCGCATAACGACTCCGCCTCACGCGCACCTCTGCTAAATGTATGTGACCTCAACTGAGTTTACCTGCTTAGATCCTGTTATATGTGGGAAGGAAGAAGGATTATTTTAAACCTTTGGTGGCTATAACCTGTACATTATAGGATACTACTAAGATAATTTATTGAATACCTAGTATATTTGTATTTTTATGAGCCTGTTGCGTCCCTGTGCAGGGAGAGGGCTCTCCCTTTTTCCATATTCCGCTATCTCATGAAAATTTGACGAGGCAAACTCCTCACTGACAGTTAAGTATACAATCCTAACTAATATTATAAATGCGAAAGTAAGTTTGTTTGTTTGTTACCTCATCATGCCGGTCTTTGTGCTGTAAGTTTTCCTAAAAAAATAGTAATAAATAAACCACTGAACCAATCATCTGAATCACTGATCCTTAGGAAATCAACAATAACGTTCTTATGATAATAGGTGGCGCCACGTGTCCGACACGGTTATTGTCAAATTCTAAATTTACGCGAGCGAAGCTGCGGGCAAACGCTAGTTCTTAATAATTTAGATTCGCTTGTAGGCAAATAAATAAAATCACGCTTTTAAATCTCAGTCTCAATGGAAAAAAGGAAGCACGTCCAAACATTCATCTTCCACGAGCTTAGCTTCTCCGAAAAAGAAAAAAAACGCAATCGCAGTTTTTCTTTTTCGAACGCGTCGTAAATATTTTTTAGTTTTAATTAACAATTGGCCAGTAAAAATTATATCGTCTATTCTAGCATTTTTAGGGTTTCGTATCCGAATGGCAAAAAACGGAACCCTTATAAATTTGTCATCTCTGTCTGCCCGTATGTCACAGCCACTTTATTCCGAAACTATTAAGACTACTCAATTTAAAATAAGTAGTAGGTGTATTCTGCCAATAGCTTTACGATTCTTACACAAAAAAATAAAATTCAATATTTATGGGGCTCTATACATGGTACAGATCTTAAAAAAACATTCCATACGTGCGGGGGTGTCTAAAGTTTAAAAATGACATAAAGGTTTCTAAATCGTTATTTTTTCTCAAAGTGAATCGTTTGAAAGATAGACACTTCCAAAGTGGTAAAATGTGCCCCCCCTCCCCATCTAAATCCTAAAGTAAGAGGAGGAAAATTCTGAAAATATTTAGGTCTATAGAATGTAAAAAAAACTTTCAACGAAAATTAGTTTGAATAAGATTGGATGTTTAGATTTTGACATATGGAACTCACCAAACTGCAGCAGTAACTTTGTTTTTCAGTAACATAATATGCAAAACAAATTTAGTTTTGCTGTTGAGTGTAAATTTACTTATGAATGACCGTTCAAAATATTGTTATTATATTGTTATCCTTTTTCAACCACAGCACTGCATAACAACAAAGTCAAATGTTTGCGATTTATAAACGATAATCCGTATTAATTTGATGTGCACAAATTCCTATTTTCCTTGTGTTTGGTTTGCAGCGAATTCAATAGAGAATATACACGATTTACAATTTCAATCGTAGAGCTTTTGCTCTCACGGTCGTGTTGAATATTTCAATAATGCTGTACGTGTAGCACAATTAGTGTTCACCAATTTGAGCGCGTTTGGCGTTACGAAATACACTTGACCACTGACGCATCCATTAAACAGGAGCTCATTTACTTATATTAATTTCACCCATCCGTAGAAGCTCTCTCTGAAACCAGATGAGCGTTAAAATCATAATATTCGTAAATAAAGTTTTTAATGAGCATCGAATTCAATAAAAGCAGCAACAATAGCGTGTGTGAAGTCGTATTGTGACTCTTTTGTTTTACGCCAACGACGTCATTATAACTTTTTTACCGCAACTGTCTAATGAGTAACGCTATATAAATATGAATTTATATTTATGCATGAACTAACCACACTAGTGGTACTTATTATACCTTTATTTATTTTGGTTTCGAATACGTAAGTATATTATAACTTTTGTTTGCCACTGAAAGTTCATACTTTAATTTAATTGTGTTGTTTACGCACTAATTTTTTTATTTATTAATTTGATTTTTGGTAACGAGACTGTTATATTCGTTGGTATATATTACATGAAATAAAGTATTTAATGTAGATAAAACTTGTAGCAAAGAAACAAAGAATCGTACCTTATATTTCTCTGGTCTTTTAGAATCATAGTTGTTTAGCTATCAATGTTTCAGGACTACAAAAAGATTAATGATTAATTTCCAAACATATTTTCGCCTATAAAAAATTGAAAATTGATAAAAGCAATTTCCGTCAAATCCAACGAATTACACACTCAATAGTAAGAATGTACCGCGCTTTACAAAATTATATAGAGCTCTAGAGGCTAGAGTTGGCCACTAGATTCTTTTTGAGGGCTCCTATCGCGAAGGGGTCATGTTATGATGGTTATTTTGGCGGTGAATTTCGGCAGGTCAGCGAAGCAGTGCCGAGGGCCGGCGGAGGAGGCATTGCATGGCTCCGGAAATAATGACTGCCGCTCTGTAATTGGAACGGCCCGGCGCATTTTAGCTAGTGACTCGTCACTGCCTTTGCCGGCCCTATTATTTTTTAATTTTTCCGGACAAAGTACCCACTCTAATTGTTTGAAGCATTTCAGCTGTTTTGTAAGGCAAAGTGTACTTCCATTTTAATATTATATTTTTGTCAGGTTACAGAAAGAAAACTTAGGTACCCCTTTTTGGAACACTTAGGTACTTCAAGTATCAAAAACTTTATAACCTTACAAATAATTTTGAACGACTGAAAAGAATAAGTAAGTAGCTCTCAATTTGCAATGCTTTTACGGTTTCGTATTTTAAACGTGACTAGAAAAACTTCATTATTTTCTGCTCACCAATTTTCGTTAAAATACTTCTTTAAAAAGAACACATAAACATTGACGGGTAAGCGGTTTCGCAAGAGAAAAGTTATGCCAGGCATCATAAAGGTATTTTACTTGCATAGTAAACAAACTAATCCAACTTTTTTTTTGTTCATATACTATTTATCGTCTTATTTTGTAAATTATCCGTTAAAAGCACAAGCAAAATAATTGGCATAAAAATTATGTGCTTCCTAAATTGCTTCCTTGAACTAAATCACCAACAAGTCACTATGCAGCATGGAATTTTAATAGCAAATTTTAATCCTGTGACCAAAAATTTTGGGACGACGAGGAGTCTACGTGAGTATGCAGAAAATAGCTGCATGTTTGCCAGTGGTGGCTGGCACGGGGCTCAGCATGTGCAGGAAATGATGCCGTCCGGCGGCCGCCTCCGCAATTGAAACACCGGCCGACGAGCACGCCTAAATTACTGCACGGAAAACGATTACGGACTACGGAAATTTAGTTAAATACTTATTACACGAATAATTTTCAACAACTCCCCCAGGACCAACCAACCTTCAGTTACATATCCCAATATTATTTATTGTACACTCCTAAACTTTGTCAGGTTATTCTCAAAGGAAAATTGTACTTTGTTCCTTCAATGCAATTTGTCAGTGGGAAAATAAACTGATTTTGTTGCAAACTGAAATTGAGAAAATACTCGTATACAGCGCCACTGTACAAGTTTCAGGAGCAGTGTAAGAGAAATAAAATAGTTTTTTGTAGGTACGTGAAGCTGTATAACTATTTTAAAATGTAGCAGTTTCGGATAAAGTTGTTACAAGCTTCTACTTATTACGAACAAACAGACTAGCGAGCGAACATATCGATCGGCACACAAGTCTTATGCACGCCGTGGTCAATAAAATGCACTGAAGGGACATAAAACTAGAGCCACTCTCTTCAAATTGATAGCAATCAAACTATGGAAAAGTACTTTTTAACATTCATTATTCAATTGAATTGCCCCATAGCTATCCACGCTATTGACTTATTAACTTTTCAATTTCTCTGCTTATTATGTCGTAAAAGTTCTGCAACAGACATTATTATATTAAGTTTGTTTATAGTATCAAAGACTTTTACTTTGTGATTCAATTACCTTGCAAGTTTACGAAGCGAAGTTACTAGGTAAATACTATAAGATTTATAAGGTAAAACGCTTGTTTGCTCATGCTGAAGTTTAAAACAAGACTAAATAATAATGTTGCAACAAATGAATTATTGATTTTCAATTTAGAACCTACACAAGTCAGAATCTAGACCCGAGAGGAGAAACGTCAAAAATGGAAAACAAAAGACAAAATTCCATAGGTAATTAAATTATACAGTCTGCGGGTATAGTTTTATATGCGAGGCAATAGCGAGACTAGTAATCGTGACAGCGGCCGCCTCAGGAGGATCAAGACGAAGCACCTGATCCCTACCAAGCCCGGGGCGGCACTACGTAAACTTCTACAAACGAATTAGACGGAGCGCCTAGAAAACGGGATTATCCAATAACTGTTTCACCCGTTTTACCCTACGAAAATAGGTTCGCGCTGTAATCGAGTGTTTGTACCGTTTAAGGTATGGTTACACTAATTACTTGAACGGTTATAATGACAGCTTTGTTGTAAATTTTGTGGGTTGGTGTCAGGTCAATTACACAATGAAATGCCTTTTAACTATCTGTAGGTAGTTAGTTCACGACTTAAAATAAAGTGACTTGATTTTTTTTCTGTCAAAGTTTGAATACTATCTCATTGATATAAAAAATAACGACCAAATAAAATTGTATCTATATTTTGAACGTGTAACTAACTTTAAACATGCCTAACTATTTTGATACCAATAATTAGATGATATTTCAAACAAACATGTTCACAAATGCATTTCAAATATTCAATCATTTTAGTCTCGTAACAATTATGTTAGTTGAGGACATCAGGTATTATTATTTTATGTTTATATGTCGAACAGCATGCAATAATTATGCATGCATGTATTATATTACGTTAAGAAAATATGTGTGGACACAAATATAATAAACTAGCTTTTGCCCGCGGCTTCGCTCGCATAAATTTAGAATTTGACAATAACCGTCACACACGTGGTGGCATCTAATATGATAAGAACTTTATTGATGTTTTCCTCTGGATCAGTACGTTTTCGGGATGAAAAATTAAAGGATGATCGGTTCAGTGGTTTAGGCGTGAAGAGGTAACAAACAAACAAACTTACTTTCGCATTTATTGTATTAATATTTATATAGTTAGGATTGAAACGAAACCTTTTGTTTTGTACGTACGTCCGTTTTCTCAGCTCTCTATGTTGATTTGTTGAAGTTCGTGGAATTCGGGGTTTAATTCAGATTCACCCTGTAGCTGCAGCGTTCGGTATATTTGCAGCCCCAAAGACTATACATATACAGCGTGTACCAGAAAGGTGTGGTCATATTCTGAGATGTGCTAATAAAGATCATCAAACTGAACAACTTTTTCTATGCGACCAACACAATAGTCGCAAAAAAAAATCTGCTGTACCGTACAGCTACCAAACAATAAACGTAAACCTAAATACCTACTCGATCCATATTTATGGAACTACATATTATTGTTTTTCACGATTATGTTATTCAGTATGATAGCCTATACCACATTCTAAATATGGTACACGCTGTATGTATCTATCTAACTGATTTTTATGATGAAAAGTTTCATAAAGTTCAAATTGTTCACAGTATAATATTAATAACAAACAAAAATATCCTGGTTTCATTTACCTAATCTTATATATTTGAACTCAAAACATGGCCGACTTAAATAAAACTAGAAATTTTACAGCAAATATCTTCCTTAAAAGCTGCTTCTGCTGCTTCTGCTTCCTACAGACAACTAAAGTATCGTTTGATGAATGTGTCTCAGCCCTAACACCGTGTAATTAGATTGTTTTAATTCAATTTAAGTATTTAAGTTGAAAACTTAATTGAATCTTCAACAGAGCCGTTAGGTACAACGTTTATTACATTAATTAAACGGTACCTTCAAACATCACAGAAATCTCATTTTGGATCTACAAACAAAAAGCGACGTTTTTAGGCCTTTTTAAAAGGAAAAGTGGAATGTACACTTATAAATTAAATTAAGTTAAACTTAATTTAATTCTGTATACAACATAGTCAAAGATAAAGTACCTACTTTTTCAAATATTTTGGTTATTTTTTTTTAAATAGGTCCTACGTATATGTTATTTTAATGGCTTATGTTTAACATAACACCAGATAAAGTAAATATAACCTTAAAAAACATTTATATACTGCCTAAAATAGTAAATGATCACCAGAATTAAAAACCTGAAAATCACAGCTCCGAACTAAGGCGTAGTCGACGGAGCCCCGCTACGCGGGGCTCCTATTTCTCTCTGCAGGGTTTAAAGTAACCTAACCGTCCGAGTCGGGGTGCCCAATATCCCGAGCTCGCTTTGCTCGCACTTGCTTCCTAAGTTCTTCTTGCCACAAAATTTGGTGATCATTTACTATATTTGGTCTTTGAATACAATTTTTTTGGTGTTTAGTATTTTTTTTTTGGTAACGTAGCTTAGGATCTCAAAGTATTTTTTGGTGCTCATTATATTTAATCCCTATTTTAATTGTAAAGACTAATGAAGTCCTTATTATGGGCTTGTACACAAAAATGCGATGCAAAATTGGAACGCAGAAGAAACCGTAACTGTTTGTACTTTCTGAGCTCGTAGATTTTTACGATGCGACGTCGCATCGCAGTTTTGTGTACAAGCCCTAAAGATGACATCAATCCAACCTTGATGACGTTTCATTAACATTATATTCCTATGCTGTTAACCTGCCTGTAAAGAGTCCCGATGTAGGTTATTACGATTGTACCACAGTCCTACTTTATGACGGTGCCACATACCTAACTACTCAATAAATCATCATGTCGTTAACTCCCGACGGGATAAGCAGAGATATACTGGTCATACATGAATCCTTTTAACAGAATAAAATATTGAAATTATTACACTTAATTTCCTATAGTGGATACATTTCCGTTAGATCCTTAGATAACTAACAGCTAGTTTAGTAAAAAAAACATAAGCACTTAAAACAACAGCTAAAAACTCAACTTAGTATTAATACAGGCATTTAGTTGATAACATCTTAACGTCTTCCTAACATAATCCGGTTCTGCTAAGGGCTGCGGAGGTCAGCCGGTAATACAATAGTGAGTCTTCATTATCTCGCAAAATGAAAACCGACAACTTAGCGAAGTAGCCGGAATTACAGTTTACGTGTACCTAAGCTACTTGTTCCTACTTACCTAACTATTTAAACTGAATTTCTTAGGAGTTTTTTTACAGTTTATTTCGTAATTATAGCTTTAAAGAATTAGTTACTCAATTTACGTTTAAGAGTAAGCAGGGGAGTTCATAAATCAATTTTGGAGTATTTTTATCTGGCTAGATAAGTTTTAACGATGTTTTTTTGAATGATAAAATCATCATCTTCCTGCCCCTGTCAATACATTGGATACGAGTACAATAATAATAATATACTATAATAAAATATTACAATATTTATTTTCATTGAATATCATGTAGGTAGGCATGTCCCAGCCGTGGGAATATTATTATGCAAAATGTAGGCATGAAGTTTTTCATTCATGCAATAAATCGGAATAACTTGACTTCTTTCGAAGTCAACCAGGGCCGGACTCATCAACTGCTTAACCTTTTCCAAACTATGTTGGGATCGGTTTTCAGTCTAACCGGATGCAGCTGAATATCAGTATCTTACATGGAGCGAATGCCTATCTGACATCCACAACCCAGTTACTGGGTAATACAATACCCCTTGGTTAGTCTGGTTGTCAGACTTTCGGGCAACTGACTATTTACTCAACCAGAGCCATACTAACACGTTATAATCCATCCACGTTTAAAATTGTGAACTGGCATCAAACTTGCATGCAGCGGAACGCAATTGGTGCGTTGATTGGTTAACAGTTTATTATCTAGACGATGATTACAATCAGACGCTGACACATATCTCCATTTGTTGCAGAAACACTTAATCATGTGGACTTTTTATCAACGAAAAAGTTTCGTAAAACGTAAGCCTTCTTAAAGTTAGGGTACCTTTTCACATTCTCAATAAAAACTGGATTAAGGTCTCTGTACTAGAAACTAAAACGTGTAAGTCGGTGAAACCTGTGAACAAGACTTTGTTATCCCTGAAATCCAAGCAATTTTCAATAATCCTGCTGAGAAACTTTTTCTTTTGTGGATTGTTGTTTGTTCGAATAAATGGCGTGTATTTTTTACCAAATACGTAGTTTACAGTATGAAAAGCAAAAACTGACCGGTTAACCCTATGATATCAGTCGGTATAGCTGTTCCATGGTCTTGCCATTAATGACATAACATTTTTAAATAGTCCACGAAAAAAAACTATATTATTGATTTGTTTTATAACAAGTTATCTATAACATATTGTAGGTATAACCGAACCAAAGTCTGCCTGGTTTTACTCGTTCATCGTTCAAAATAATATCATCCTAAATCAATAAATCCTTATATCCAAAAAAACAAACAAAGTTTTATTTATAACATCAAGGGCCAAATAATCACCACAACATTTAAAATAGAAAACCAACACAGGAAAGTAATGTATTTAAATTGCACTATTTTTACGAGTAATCGGTCCGCGGTTTATTTTACATAATAATATTGCATTTCCAGTCGTTTCCAGCGTTCCCCGGTCCCCCGCGTCTATAGCCATCCCAGTCCAATACTCGCCATAATTAATTTTATTTCAATCCATATCGATGACAGTCATTCGATTAAATATTATTACAAGCAGCAGTTTTATTAATTTTTAAGTTTATTATATTTGTGATGTCAACAGGAAACATGCATTTATTTATAAAGGCTTAACATAACGTTACGTTAAACTTATGAAATGCTTTTTTATGTTGGCCTAAATTTTTAAGCAGTGGGCAGTAAGTACGGATCCGTTTTACACTTTTAAACTGATTGGTAATACAGTAGTTTTTAATATGAACCGTCCTTTAAATGTTCCAAGACATCGTATTCAGGCAGAAAACTAAAAAAAAAAATAGTTCTGTGAGCCCCTTTCCCAATTAAAAAATAAAATAAAGGCCATTCTGCCAATAAATCACCGAAGTAATAACAAAGCCAACATTGCTGGCAGTGCACTGATAAACATAATTAGGACAATTATTATATTAAGTTTATTGCATTAGATGCGGCCTCACGGTGCAAGCAATCAACAATTATTCACGAATATAAACGTCATGTCACACTGGAATTAACTCTGTTAGCTCGTAAACATGTCCTGACATTGATTTATTGCATTAATTCCAGACTCCAGGCCATAATCATTTAGAAACAGTGTTTACATAAATCACTTAAGTAAATAAAATTGTTTACCGCTATATTGTATAAACAAGGTATAAACTGTAACTAACAAATGCTTATAAAATGCATAGACGTCTCATTTGCAAAAAGTATTTGAGCTCGGCATCCACTAAATTTCATATTAACTCAGAAATTATGGGATCAAATTACAATCATTTTGTTTTTTTAAGCGCGTATTATTAGTATTTTATTCCACTATGAGAATTTTTCAGGTCGTAAATTCGGCTTTAATAGACTTATTTGCTTCGTGGCTGCTCTTTCAGTGCGGTTTTTTGCTCATAAATTAACGAAGGTGCAGGATTTAAAAAAAAAAAAAATTGTAAGTTGCCAGCATTAAGTTTGTGTAACGAAATAGAACACGAACGATACATCAACGTCAGTGTGGCGCCGAAGCTAAGAAGTGATTTCCAAATGAAGCTCGTCGTTCAGGAATGCTAAGCAATTCCGGGAGAGACTTCGTGCGAGCTAACATCCAAGAGGTTCCAGCTAATTACTGCTACGAACGTAATACTGCAAAATTGCTTTTGTAATGTTTTACATTATTGGAGTACTACAAAAGGGGGAACTCCTTTGAGATTTTTCCGTAATTTATTACATCATCCGCGATAGCGCTACACTTTTTAAGTAGATATTCGGATTGTAATGCAGAACCAGAGAGATTGTTAAGTTCATTTGAAGGTGACTTGTAGTTTGGAAACTGTAAATAACATAGCATTACTAAAGATTTTCGTAAACACCTTAAATGATGAATAAATATGAAGAAAAGTTGAAAACCTCTAATAATTTTCCATCTCACCAAATAAAAGTGAAATGCAAATTAATCATAAGAATGTTGACAGCTTTCGTGAAATCGTGACGCAATTACAAAGAGGTAAGGCGTTCATAATTTTAAATCACATTGAATAAAACGTTTCTATAAACTCGAGAAAAAAGGGGATCGATAAGGCCTTTACCATACGGAACACACAAAATGAAACTTGTATATTTTCTTTTTCATTGGCGAGTCAAAAATGTCGGCTGTCTACATTAAGCTATAAGTTTATAATACACAATGTCTAATCCTAATTGTAAAGAACAAAACAATCAGTAAAACAGAAAAGATAAAAGCATTGTCGCCTTGAAACGTTCACGTTTTTGCCAAGGGTCCGCCGTAAAACTTTATTAGGCGCATTAAGGTCGCGGTTGAATCCTGTTTATGTAATCGCCGCCGGGGACCTTTAGCAGGAAAAATATTAAGTGAAAAAAGAACACACAATGTCACCCTAAGTAAGATTATATTTATGACGACCTATATCTAAGGAGAGGGTGGTCAGGGGCACTCAAAATGTCAGGCTAAGCGAAATGAGACGAGAGCTCACATCACACATGAAACATAGGAACGACCGCGGCGGGTCGGCGGAGCCACTCGTAACACAAAGATAAGAGTCTGATTGCAAGCAGATAGTATGTATTTTGTTGTAGGCGAATTTTTGATTACGTCTTCAATGTTAACAATACTTATTATTCATACACAGTAAAATCTCTAAACAAATAGGACCAGATCGACGCATAAGATGTAAATCTAAACTATCTAATAACGGTTACAATTCCAAGACATTCGAAAACTCCGCTCGGAATGTAATTCCGTGAAATGTGATTATATGCAATTAAACATATTTCCTTAATACATTTCCGACAACGGAGCACTTAACGTCTTTGTGAAATCGTTCCTACAGTAGGCACCTGACTTTATTCCGTGCCGTCTCTACTTGGTGCTCCGTGGCACGAATAATTTCCTTAATATTGCTCTGCGAAATCTTATTCAAATAATCAGAAGTTCGCGACTCCAATCCGCCTAGATGCAAATTGCATGCAGACTGCTTAATTAACAGCCTAGATACTGCACAAGCTGAACCGATAGCAGGCACCATTGCGTTGCGGTTATTGTATATCTATGAGCGCCTCATGTTAATTTTGGTTTTGTTTGCGAAAATTGGATTGATGGGAAGTGATTTTTATTCATCGAATCAGATATACGAGGATTTTCTTTCTTATAAAACGGATTCTCTTCTATCAGTGGTAATAACAATGAATAATGCAGAAAAGAATAAGAATGACTGCATAAAAGATGGGAATGTTATTGCAGCGAGTATACAGGGAGCAGGGACGGTGAGTAGTGATCTGTCAGTGGCTGCCGCGTCTTACGAGCGACGTCTAGCTTACACGGATTTGAGGGGGTAACCATCTCCGGCTCACGTGACTGATGCGCTATCCTCGGCCACATTTCTTATACCGTTTAATTAAGTCGGTGACTCGCCTATTAACGTGATGCGTCTACCGCGATATTGGATATTTTTAAACTTGAGCGGTAACGGTGACGTGCTACATCTTTTGGCAAGTCTACCTTCAGGACTTTGCTGAAACCTTGATATTGTATTACATTATTTTTTGTAGCACTCAGATAATTTAATGATCTACTTACATTGCTTTGAGAATCAAATTAGAATTAGAACTAAGTTCGAGTTTGATTCTATCTTGATAACTAAAATTTCAGTTTAAATTAAATTTAAATGGACGAATCATTATGACTTTTTGCGCATTCAGACCTGACTTGTCTAGACTTACAAAAAAACCTAGATTAGATTCTAAAAAGTAATCATCTGAAACTCAATACGAGAGAACATATATCTTTGACATCTGATATAAATATTTCATCTTAAAACCGCTGCGGTCATCCCAAGAATATAATACAGTCAAGTATCTCTTTTCAAACATTCATAACAATTTCTTACCTCAAAGGATTCAAATATTTCATATAAAGTTTTAACGAGCTCACGTATCAGCAAATAAAATATGATTTGAAAACAACGCAGCCGTAAAATCCGAGCATTTTATGCGACTCTATTATCTTCAGTGAATTCTCATGCATGAAGAAGTGTTTATTTTCACTACGCATGTCTACTGTATGTTCCGAATTCACGTATGTATAAAGCATAAAGAAGTTCATAAAACTGAAGTTCGTCTTCTAGTTCTTATAGTCGTGTTACCAACGTTTTATCACTTAGCTTTAAAAGTATCTCGTAAATCAATGACGGATTCATACCGTATCTAGGTCATATAATACACAAACTTCAAATTTCACGGAAATAATACGTATAAAAATGCTCTATGAAATGTATAAGGCAAGAATTCAAAAAAAAAAATATCAGGCACTACTAAGTACTTACCTTTACTTATTACAAAGTAATTTTCAGACATCGGATCTTGAGTTGTGTTTTTTTTGCCTGAATTGTCCCACTCCTGGGCAAAGGCCCCACTCCTTCCACTTCATTGAATTGATTTTACATATTTAATTTTCTTTTAAAAATATATATACTTATATGTAGTGTAAGGTGATAGATGGCGCTCGAGAGAAGACATGAAGTTGACTACTGTGAAGTTATCAATGCGCGGGCCGCTCGGCTAGCTCGATTATTTCACCAAGGCTCGCGGTCACTTTTCTGGCGGACACCGACGGCTTAGGACCTACCTAACATTTTATTGTACTGCATAAGTCTATTTTTAAATAAATATTTTCTACATATTTTCCATTGTTTTTCTGAGTTCTTATAGCTCAGAAGCAGGATTGAACTATTGCAGCCCACGTAAGTGTTTTAAAATAATAACTGAGTGTATTATAATCAAGTACCTACCGTATTTGACTATTGCTTGACTTTATTTTACAGTTGCATTTCACTTGACTGTGTACCCTATATATTACTTCTTGTGATTATTCTATAATAATGGGTCACCATAAAAAAAGTAAACGTAAAAATAAGGACGACAGCGACAGTGAAAAATCTTTGCGTCGCCGTTTAGTCAAAGATGTTACTACACGTAGATTACTAGAACGCGTAGTTTTATTGGAAAATCAAGTCTTGCAAGGCAGAGTTAGCGTGACAACCGCATTCGAGGGTAATTCTGACGCCGCGTCGAATGGGGCAAATAAGGACGCAGATGCCCAATCTGGTGAACGTTCCGATACGCCGCCGTTACTACCCGCGGTACCCTTCGTAAACCAATTACCACCAGCTGTACCTAACGAAATTCCGATACCGTGTTCCGGAAACGGCCCCCCGCACGCACACGCTGTAGCAAAGGAACGTAGGGAACGTTGGAGATACCTGTCGTGAAGTACATTCTGAAACTGCCATGCAATCGGCATCGGCGATAGTCCCATCGTTAGAAGCTACCACTGCAAGTTCATCACATTGTCATCATAATATTCACCCGTCGTGCTCAACTACCTTAAGATATGTCGGTCGTAGCGATCCAATACCGGAATTCGATCCTCATATTTCTTTAATTACAGTGGAACAATGGATTAGAAAAATTGAGGGTATTTCAAACATGTACGGTTGGGACGAAAAAACTGCTATATTTAATTGTTCCTCTAAACTAAAAGGCTATGCGCGGCGGTGGTATGATCAACTTAACGACGTCAACTTAAATTGGTTGGATTGGAAACAACGTCTTATGGCAGCTTTTCCGTCAAACCGAAGTAGATTAACTATGATGCGTGATCTTGTAAACGAGGTACGTCGTCCTGAACGAGATTATATTCAATTTTACTACGACAAATTGGCGCTGGGTAAGGCCTGTGGAATACCAGACTCCCTTATCACTGAGGCCATCATAGGTACAATAGGAAATGACTTAGTAGAAGTAGGGGCTATTTCCGCGGGATGTCGTGACCCAATCAGCTTATTGAATTATTTGTCATCGTTTAGAAGCCCCGCAGGCGTAAATGTTGGTCGCAATAAAAAGTACAATAGGCATTATGACGACCAATTAAAGTGTAATATTTGCAAACGGCGAGGCCATACTGCAAATAAGTGTAATAATAAATCTCGAAAGCAAGACGACAAAGCGACTTTAGTGTGTGTTTTCTGTAGCAAGCGCGGTCATGACGAAACTAATTGTTATATAAAAAATAAAAAATGTAGTTACTGTGGCAAAACAGGTCATATAAAAGAAGAATGCCTTAAACTTAAAAATCGTCGTACAAATTCTAACAAAGATAATGACAAACAATGACATACGGTGCGCATAATCACTGATGCGTCGGGTAGTTCGAAATATTACATGACCGTAAAAATTAATGATTTCTCTGTGTACGGTTTTATTGATTTTGGAAGCGCTTGTGTCACAATAACAGAATCACTAGCTAACCGATTAAAATTAGAAGCGAGTCCTTGCGAAAAAATTGTTTTGTCTGGTTTTGGTGGCTCAAAAACTAATCCGATCGGTGTGGTAGTTGTTAAAATTAAAGTTGACGAGGCTACTTGTAATTGTAAGGCTTTCATAGTACCTGACTCTGCTCAAGATATTGGCATTATAATAGGCCAGCCTTTGACAGAGCATTCCACCGTATATGTGATTAAAACACCAACATCTTTAAAGATATTTAATGCAAATCAATTTCTCGAACTACCCGCCAGTGCATGTAGTGAAGTTGAGCGCGTCAAGTTGGTTTCGGATGACGAAGTAATTTTACAACCCGGTGTAAATAAAATACTATTATCTTGTTTTGATTTTGTTTCTGGTTCGATTACACTGCGTGCCACTGAATATAATACTCCGAGAGCGGAGTGTATTATTCCCGAATGCGACATCGAGGTTATTGATGGGAAAGTTGTCTTAAACATAATTAATATCAGTAATGAGGTCATAAAACTACCGCGCAACCGATGCGTGGCGCGAGCGACGATAGCGAACACGGACGATAATAATAAATACAAATTAGGGGATTACCTAGAACCAAACGTCGTGACTGACCTAGAATCTTTACTGCACGAATATTCTGATTGTTTTTCGGGTAGTGACAATAAAATTGGAAAATGTCCAGTCCAAATGCACATTGAATTAACTGATACGAAGCCTATTTATTACCGTCCGTATCGAATGTCCCTAAGAGACCGGGAGAAAGTCCGTGATATTGTATCAGACTTATTGAGTAAAGGAATAGTGGAGGAATCAAATTCCTCATATGCTAGTCCCGTCATATTGGTTCCTAAAAAGTCGGGTGAAGTACGCATGTGCGTGGATTACCGTGCATTAAATAAAATTACTAAAAAGGAACGGTACCCTTTACCCGTAATACAAGATCAGTTAGACCGGCTATCCAAGCAACGCGTTTTCACCTGTCTTGATATTATGTCAGCCTATCATTGCATTCAAATTGCTGATGATAGTAAACAGTATACAGCGTTCATAACACCGGATGGGCATTACCAGTATACGCGTATGAGCTTTGGATTGGTGAATGCACCGTCAGTGTTTCAGCGTGCAATGGACAATATTCTCGGTTGTTTACGTTTCCAATATGCGACAGCATATTTAGATGATATTCTCGTTTACGCTGAAAATTATGATGATGCACTGCACCGCCTCAAGGCCGTATTAGATAAAATACGAGATGCTAATGTGACGCTCAGATTAGACAAGTGTTCTTTCTTAGTTTCAAGTATAGAGTATTTAGGGCATGAGGTGTGTGATGGCAAAGTCAGACCGTCCAAATATAAGCTCACTGCAGTTCAAGACTTTGCGGTGCCTGGAAACGTACATCAGGTACGTCAGTTTATGGGTTTAGCAAATTATTTTAGGAAATATGTGCCCAATTTTGCTAGCCTCGCTCGTCCTATCACTATGCTCACCAAAAAGGACCAACCATGGGCATGGGGTGACGAACAGTCTCTTACATTCCACCGCATTAAATCAATTTTAGTAAAACAACCAGTGTTGGCGTTGTTTAATCCGGATTATGAAACCCAAATTCATACAGACGCGTCCAAAATAGGGTTAGGCGGAATATTGCTTCAGAAGCAACCGGACGGTGCGTGGAAACCAGTTGCATATGCGAGTCGTCAGACTACGTCTGTCGAACAAAAGTATCACAGTTTCGAGCTAGAGACCTTGGCTGTTGTCATGAGCCTGAAAAAGTTTAAGGTATACGTGTCAGGTTTAAAATTTATTCTAGTAACTGATTGTAGCGCGTTACGCTGGACATGGACCAAACGTGATTTGTCTCCCCGTATAGCCCGGTGGTGGCTTGAAGTTCAAGGCTTTGACTTTACTGTTGAGTATCGTGCCGGCAAATCCATGGCTCACGTGGATGCGCTGAGTCGTAATCCTGTGGATTCAGTAATGCGATGTGTTGAAAAAGACCTTATTGAATGTGTGCAGCAGGATGACGACTCGCTGCGTACCCTCGTGAACCAGTTGAAGGATGAGGTTGCGAAGGGCATTACAAATGGTTTGGCTAAAGATTTCTTGTTTGCGAATGGTGTATTATTTAGAAAAGTTGGAAATGGTCAAAATGTTGTCGTTCCACGAATGTCACGTTGGTCTCTCGTTCAAAGTTTCCATGATAATAACGGTCACGTTAATTTTAATAAAACTTACAATGCCATAAAGTCAAAGTATTGGTTTCACGGTATGCGTCGGTTTATCCAAAAGTACACTCGTGGTTGTATTTCGTGTCAATATGCTAAAAAACCAACTGGTCGTCGTGTGGGCTTGTTACATCCAATTGAAAAGGTGGCCGTACCTTTTCACACGGTTCATGTAGACCATCTTGGCCCGTTCTGTAAAAGCCCATCAGGCAAAATGCACATTCTAGCAATAATAGACGCCTTCACGAGATTTATATGGATCGAAGCTGTTCGAGACGTCAGTTGTAAATATGTGTTACAGACGTTTGATCAATTCATTAAAACTTTTGGTGTTCCAAGTCGTATAATAAGCGACCGAGGCAAAGCTTTTAATTGCAAAGACTTTAAAGAATATTGCACTCAAAGGCAAATAAAGCATGTCATGACGGCGGTCGCTAGTCCAAGAGCGAATGGGCAGATAGAACGTTTTAATAGGACTATACTTGACGCCCTTGTAGCATACGTTGGTAATGACCAAAATGACTGGGAGAAATACTTGCCTAAGGTACAGTTAGGATTAAATTCTAACATAAATAATAGTACGGGTAAGGCTCCATTGGAACTTCTTTATGGGTTTCGACCTAGACTCGTTGGCGATATAGTTGTGCCCGATAGATCACCAAATTTAGACGAGTTGAGGGAGGTTGCTGTCACCCGATCAGCTAAATTGTCTCAGCAGGCAAAGGAGAAGTATGATCAAAAACGGCGTTATGAAGCTCCTTTTAAGGTAGGTGATCTAGTTCTTGCCGAAAG
Source organism: Cerastis leucographa (assembly GCA_963082945.1). NCBI lineage: Eukaryota > Metazoa > Arthropoda > Insecta > Lepidoptera > Noctuidae > Cerastis > Cerastis leucographa. Next base: position 9,186,569 of record OY720385.1, on the reverse strand, counting down.
AAAGATTATTCGTAAGGGTTTACGCAGTGGCAAACTTATGCCGCGTTTTGACGGCCCATATAAAATTGTAAAGGTTCTGCCTCATGATCGGTACGTGATTAAGAGTACACGTAACCGTGGCCGACTTTATGAAAATGTTTTGGCCAGGGATAAGTTAAAGCTTTTCCAATTTAATCATTCCGATGAGTCAGATAATTCAAATTCTGAGTAAAGAATTACGAAATTAATGTTGTTCAGGACGATTTATTTCATTTGATTAGAGCACAATAAAAAAATTATTTAAAAAAAAAATGTTAAATGGATCCATTTTAGTAATTGTTAATATTAAACAATATTTATGATCGATCTTTGTTTTAATAGCGCTAGCCTTCAGAGGCGTTGGTAAAGGGTTAACATAACCTTACAAACCAAATTCAATAATACAATATCTAGCCTTAAGAGGTTGCATTCTTGATAATTAGTCGTGTCTTCTTTAAGAAGAAGACGATGCCTTAGGAGGCTATTATGACACGACATTTATGATGTGGACCCTGAAGGGTAAGTCATCATTTTAGCCACAATCGGTTTTAAATTAGATTGGGTTGTACTGACATTAAGACGTCATCACACTAACATTAAGACGTTAGTTCAAGTTGACATTAAGACGTCATCACACTGACATTAAGACGTCAGTTCAAGTTGACATTAAGACTTCAATCACACTGACATTCAGACGTCAGTTCAAGTTGACATTAAGACGTCAATCACAATGACATTCAGACGTCAATCGCACTGACATTCAGAAGTCAGTTCAAGCCGACATGAAGATGCCAACCTCACCGCGTCGTCACCGGTTTGTGCGCGAGCTGTGCCGTCATCAGCACCAAGGGGCGAGAGCTACGCGGGGCGCGCAGCTGTATCAGGAAGGCCGACTGTAAGGTGATAGATGGCGCTCGAGAGAAGACATGAAGTTGACTACTGTGAAGTTATCAATGCGCGGGCCGCTCGGCTAGCTCGATTATTTCACCAAGGCTCGCGGTCACTTTTCTGGCGGACACCGACGGCTTAGGACCTACCTAACATTTTATTGTACTGCATAAGTCTATTTTTAAATAAATATTTTCTACATATTTTCCATTGTTTTTCTGAGTTCTTATAGTAGATTTAAAATAAATAAAAATAGAAACAAATATTAAAAACGTTATCATTTCTTTATCCAAATCACTATACTTAAAAAGATAGTTGTTTTTATTTAAGAAGCTTATAAACATTAGAACAACCTTATTTACTCGTACTTCTCACATTACGATACTGCACTAAACACTCCATATATAGCCTAGTAAGTACACAGTCGAGTCGTATGTGGCGGTACGTCAGGCAAGTTATGTTAGTGCTGGAACCATTTCGCTACTCGCTAGGTAACTGTAGTCACATTTACGCTCCTTCAGACTCTCACGGACAACTTGTCCTCGTGAAGATGTGACTGTAAAAGTTTGATCAGTAAGAAAGTTTTAATTGCTACTGAACGGCATTTCCAGTGTGCCCCGACGGAGTTCATTTTGCAAGTATTTTATTCGTACACAGGCAATAATTTGCTAGGACATATTTTATGCAAACACTGTGTACTTACTTAGGAAAGAGTGTTAATTAAGATGGACTGTCTTGTGTTTTAGGCGATAACTTTCACTACTGGAAGGAAGTTTTGTAGGTAGAACTAGTTTCAATGACTTACCACTCATTTATGCAACTTTTTTTAATAAATGGTCTTTCATATCTAGCGAGGAGAGGCTATCTAAAGAGGAGCTCCTGGCTAAATAATAACAGCCGCCCGGGTCGATCTTTAAGGTTAAGCCGTGCTTGCCGAGGTTGGTCCGTGGATGGGTGACCATAATTACATACCGAGTTTCCTCCGTGCCTCGGAAAGCACGTTAAGCCGTTGGTCTCGGCTGTCATTTGTAGATCTGACAGTCGTTACGAGTAGTCAGAAGCCAAAAAGTCTGACATCCAGTCTTACCAAGGCGTATCGTATTACCCAGTTACTGGGTTGTGGAGGTCAGATAGGCGGTCGCTTCAAGTAAAATACTGGTACTCAGCTGCATCCGGTTAGACTGGAAGCCGACCCCAAGATAGTTTGGGAAAAGGCTAGGCAGATGATGATGGTCTTTCATATCAAATCTATTTAATAAGTAGAGGTGACGAGAGGCTTCAAGAATTCTTAATTTTCGATACCTTCTCAAATATATTTCACAACACAACATCATAAGGTAGATAAAATAATAACAAAAACAAACATGTTTGTCTCTTCACATCCTAAATAAACTGTAATTATGATCTTGTCATGAAATAACCGACAACAAAGAAATAATAAAACTTACTGTTCACCGAGGTGTCATGAAGACTGAAACAAGGGTGTTTTATGTGTGCACAGCCTATTATGTAGCCGTACCCACATAAACACGCGCACCTTGACGAAAAACTGAGCTGCCTTTAATAAACAACTCTTTAAACACATACTTTGGGCACACATTTTATTATCAGAGTAATATACGCAAGTAACGTATTCCGAATATCAATAAACATTGTTGTTTATCTAGATGGAATGTATGAGGCGACGTCTTCGGAGACGGGCTCGTATGTAGGTAATACCTACTACATGTCACCTATATTCGATTTGTATTCAGAGTTCGTTAACTCTGCTCGCAATGATTACCCTGAGGCAAGCGCGTTTCTGAAGCGAACATGTATGTGCTGTAGCTACCTTATATTGTTAGTAATATGTCGTACATTATTACTCAATTATGCTAAATAGTACAAACTAATATTCAAGATTAGTTTGACGAAATTCGAGATTGTTTTCCTTTGTTTTAATTGATAGGCCGCCGGAATATATTAATCCGTGCTGCCTAATTGTGAATTCATGTATTCCGTAAACAAAATAATTTGTGGAAGAAAAATTGAAATTAATTTTCTCCTTATAATATATGATCAAACGAACTTCTTAAGCGAAGTTCGATCAATATTATATGAGTCGCTTCATTCGAAGATATAGTATAACCAGGTAGTCCTTTTAAGCCTACAAGATAACATGCACACTTTTAAGAGATTTATGAAAATCGATATAAATATCGACTTTTTACAGTTAAATCGATTCTAACACGACTAGGTACCACACCACTAGTCAGGCTGTCATTCTTTTTAGAGATCAGTAAGGCAAATGCAAAACTTTATCTGTGGGATTGGGTTGGGAGGGTAACTATATCTTCGAATGAAGCGACTCATATAATATTGATCGAACTTCGCTTATGAAGTTCGTTTGATCATATATTATATTTCTTCGCTTCATTCTTCAGATATAGTATAACCAGGTAGATGTTTAGAGAAAAGTTTTGTATTTATTCAATTAAAACAAATATTTTTGTAAGAAAAGATATGGTTTTAATTTTTAATCAATAAACATCAATCATCATTATGTAAGACCGCTTGTGCAAAGTTGTCGTCAGCTACAATTGGACGATGATAATATTGAGCAAAAACCTTAGACGCATTAGTCCATCCCGCGGCTTTCTTTATAGTGTCTACAGAGACTCCGGCAGCAGAGGCCGCAGACGTGGCGGCGTGACGTGTGCTGTGAGCGCTAAACGTCGCCACTTCCACGCCGCTCTCTGCCAATATCTGCTTTATCCATCTGCTTATTGACTGTGCTGTCGCACCCTTATAAGGGCGCTTCACAGTTATTAGGAGATTGGACATATTAGCGGGTCGGTCTTTGTCTGTGACGTTGAGGTAATCCTCGAGAGTGGTAGCGGGGCAGATGCGAAGGTTTTCTCTAAAGTACGGCAAAATTAAGGTCGGTTGCTCACGACCTACCGCGGATGTTTTTATAATGTCTTTGATGGCTATGTTTATACCACTAGACCCGATAGTAATATTCTCAAGCTTTATTAACGATAAAGTTTGAACGCGTTGGGCAGTACATAGTGCTAACAAAATTACTAATTTTTTCCCTACTGAGGGTTCTATTGGGGTACAAATTTGAAACATAATTAAGAACGATCTGTGGATCCCATGTAGTGCAGTACTTGGGGAAGCTAGGTTTTAATTTAAACGCTCCTTTTAGTAGCCGTTTAATTCGGTCATCAGATCCGATATTATTGCCTAATAAGAGGGATAATGCGGATCTATGACTGTTTAGAGTTCCGTACGAACTCCCATTATTAAACTGTTCACTTAAAAAATTTTACACTATCGGAACAGAGCAATCAAAAAAGTGATAATCATTACTTGCACAATATTGCCACCACAACTTGAACGACACGTTATATTGCTGCATCGTGCTCTTTGATAACGACGCCAGCATCAGGTCCAGGGCTGAATCGGGAACGCCGCGCAGTGAGAACGCCTGCCTGAGAGTACTGCGGCACCCAGGGTAAGGGGATTTCTGTAACATGATTCAATATGATGTTCGTTAGGGTATATCCAAATTATATCGGAAATTTTACTTTTCATTAATTGGGGATACCAGGCTTGGGTAGGCCAAAAGGGGAAGACCAAAATACCAGTGGCATTTTCTTGTATGATTTTTTGAAGACACTTAGGAATAAGTGGAAAAGGAGGAAAAGCATAAAAAAAATTATGTTCCCAATTTACTGTGAAGGCATCTATAGAAAGAGCTTCAGGATCTTTTTTCCATGATATATAATCCTGGCATTTGGCATTAGCCCTAGAAGCAAATAAGTCGATTTCGGGTTGTCCGAGATATTTGGATATTCGTTCGAAGGCTAAATCGGAAAGTTCGCATTCCGTGTCGGGATTTATCCTTCGAGATTCTTCATCTGCTTCGTAATTTGCCTTAGTATTGATGTACGAGGCAAATAACCAGATATTTCTCTGTTCGGACCATTGCCAAATTTTTCTGGAAAGGTCATTTAAATGGGAGTATTGGATGCCACCCATGCGATTTACGTAGCTGATGGCTGTTGTGTTATCAACACGTAGTAGAATAAAACAATTAGATTGTTTGCTTGCGAAATACTTTAAGGCCAAGAAAACAGCTAAGAACTCTAAATAGTTGATGTGTAAATCGAGTTTACTATTTTTCCAAGCTCCATGAGCTCGCTCTTTATTACACACAGCTCCCCAACCGGTACGCGAAGCGTCCGTATGAATCTCTAATTCGAAGGTAGCTGTTTTAATGGTATTTTTTGAGTTCAGCACATCATCGTTTTCCACCAATTTAAATCGCCTAAAATTATAGGATGCAGGTTGAACTGTCTATCAAAGCTGGGATTTTTTTGTAAGGCTAGAAATTTCTGCCTTTCTAAAATTTTGGTATACAACCAACCATATTTGACCGCAGGGCATGCGGCTACCAAAACTCCAATTAGCTGAGAAAATTGTCTAACTGAGCACTTTGGCAATTTTGAGAATTTGTCAACGAGGTTAATAATTTTTTGTTTTTTATCCGATGGTAAGGAAATTGATTCATTTACTGAATCAAACATAAATCCAAGAAATTTACACGTTTGTTTAGGTGTAAGAGAGCTTTTTTCGTAGTTCACTACGAACCCAAGACTTTCTAAAAGGTTTATAGTGGCTTCAACATTTTTGAGACATTCCTTATAATCCTCTCCCATACAAAGAATATCATCCAGATAAACAACATTTTTGAAACCTCGGTAGCGTAAATAGGAAATCACTTCCTTCATGACCTTGGTAAAGGCTCTAGGAGCTATCGAAAGGCCATATGGCATACAATTGAACTCATAGGTAATTACGTTTAAGTTCTCATTTTCAAATTGGAATCTTAAAAATTTGCGATCTGATTTACGAATTGGTATAAGGAAATATGCTTCTTTTAAATCCATTGTCGCCATAAAGCCATTAATAGGTAATAACTTAGATGCCGTTCCATAGTCTTCCATTTTCTAAGTGTAATTTAGGAACAAATTGATTTAAGTTTTTTAAATTTAAAATGAATCGTTTATCACCATTGGGCTTTAAAGCTAAAAATGTTTTTGAAATAAACTGGTCTTCAGTGGGTTCACAAGGGCTAACTGCACCTAATTGTAATAATTTTTGGATAGCTAAAGACATATCGACTTTTTCAGTCGCTGACCTAGAAATGCCTGGTACTTGAGTTTGTATTACATTAGACTCAAACGGTATAGGAAAACCTCTACGTATCCAATCTAAAATGACAGAATTAGATGTTATTTTGAGCCAACAATCATAGAAATGAAATAATCTGCCAGCGTGTTGTACCTGGTTTATTGGCGCGTCGCAAACCCCCTCGTCTTGTTCGCTCCGGCCGCGCTCGATGTTGGCTGCTGCTGAGGTGGAGGCCGGCGACTCGTGGCCGCGCTCGCCCTGGTCCAACCTCTCCGCCCCCCCCCCTGGTCTGTTGAACGCGAGGGGGGCCTGACCAGTTTCCCTGGTAGTAGCCTGGTTGTCGATACTGAGGACCTGAATTGGTTGCTACTGGTTCCGTGGTGGTGGTACCCTTTTGACCTTTGGGAAACTTTTTGATCGACATTCCTTGCTTCTCAATTGTTTTGGAAGCTTTTATTTTTTCCCCTAATTTGTTTCCATATAACGTTTCGTCTCTTTCACAATCTTGAACGACATTTAGAAAGGGTTTAGCTAACGAGTAATTGATGATGCTAATTCGCGACTGCGTTTCCTGGTAATGAAGATCCGTCAGGATATTATATCCGCTTATAATCCTAATAGCTTCAATTTTATTGTCGCTAGTAAGCATTATTGTCAAAGCTTTATTTATAGCTGAGACGCCAACACCTAGTTGTTTTGCTGCTCGGTTTCCTTGCGTTTGTCTCGATGGCGAGACGCTTCTGAAATTGCGGCCGCAACTTCGTGATTAAGCTTGGGCGCTTGAAGAAGACTACAATTTTCAGGCACAAGATAGTCTTTGAATAATTTATCTTTTGTCTCCCTTGATAATCCCTTCTTAAGGATGGCTTCCCATCGCTGAGCTAAGCTGTGATGTATTTTATCACCAAACTTTGGAATATTGTCTGCTTCCTCTCCGAGTGCTATGAGTAACTCTGGATCGAGCTCTGGGCAGGTATTATCTTCCTGACTAGGAGTTGAAGCCTCCACAGTCGGCATGAGAGTCTCGTCAGGCGTGTCGTTGGGTGCGTCTCCCATCGCCGTTAACTCATCTTCTACGTTCGCGCAAGGGGCAGAACGTAAGGATTCGATATCATCTGGAAAGCACGAGACGAAACTTTTAGTAACACATTTTCATTCTTCGTGTTAACTCACGGTTAACCGCTAGAATTATGAATAAAATCCATTTGGTTACGTTTTTTGAGGGTAAATTGATTACGACTATAATTTTGTATATAGTGGGTAATACTCGTAGCTCGTACGGCCATCGTGTTAGCGCTCGACTAACCGCCAGGCGATTCAATTACTAAATCACACTATTATGTATGGTCTAAATCATAGTTGAAAATAGACTTCGTAGTAACTCTCGGTTAACCACACTGGTAAAAGTTATTCTAACATCGCCTTCGTGTTAACTCACGGTTAACCGCCGGGCAAAATAGTATTATAATAATTCCTTCGTGTTAACTCACGGTTAACCGCCAGGCAAGAACTATATTTAAATGAATAACATAAATTAATTTTTGAGGGTAGATGTAATACATACCGGAATCAGATGAAGATTCAATTAAAATCCTTCGACGTTTTCGGTTACGTTCATCCTCCAGCTTCTTGATTTTTCGCTGATAATATTCTATATTGTCTTGAGAAGAATCCCGAGTGCGTTTTTTCGGCATTTTTATGAATAAGAAGCGCGCGTGTGCTTGGTACCGTGCACGAAAAAAGAATGACAGCCTGACTAGTGGTGTGGTACCTAGTCGTGTTAGAATCGATTTAACTGTAAAAAGTCGATATTTATATCGATTTTCATAAATCTCTTAAAAGTGTGCATGTTATCTTGTAGGCTTAAAAGGACTACCTGGTTATACTATATCTGAAGAATGAAGCGAAGAAATATAATTGAACTCTGCCTCGAAATATGTAATCCAATGCCTATTGGTGGGTATTTTAATTTATTAAAACCTGTTTTCAACGCTCGACCGTGCAAAAAATTATTGTTATTACGTTTTCAATTCGAAATTCATACGTGAAAACGGTTCGGGTTTGAATTTTCATTTTAGGACTAAATTCGAGTTACAAACCACGTCAGACACTCATAAGTGACATCGACAAGAGGTATAATGGCTCATACGGCGTGCTCGTAAAATTTTATAGGCAAATCGGAGGTACAGGATGTATCCCCGGAGGCAAGCCACTCCGACCTCACATTATGCCTCCTCCAAACACACTTATCTAACCGTGATTAATTATTGTTTTATCTTCTAAACGCTCCAAAAGATTTATTTCACTCGAACGATCATGAATGACGTAAAGAAGTCAATGAACCTAATGCCCCGGCACTTATCAATGAACTTTCATGACAGAATTTCAAAATACTTGTGCATTTTAAAGCTTATCCGCATGAAAGGGCATGAATAAACGGGTGATATTTTCAACTTTTATATTTTATTGTTCACCAGTGCATTTATAATTACCACAATTACTGATCAATCACGCATACCACGGTACATTTGTATGTACCTATAATATGTACCTACAGTATATACATATGTATTACGGTATTCATTCAGCCAAAAATTATCTCTAACGTAGGTAATACTTATACTGCTACGTAAAATACTAGCGCAAATGAGGCAAAAATTCATTATGTAAGTTTGATTTAACTTGGATGATGGGTGTTACTTTGCTTATCCCCAAATAAAGAAGATACCGGTAATCTCAATTAAAAAAATATAAGACTAGGGACCCTTCTCATAACAAAACCCTACAACAGTGGAAGCTAGAAACTGCAAATTCAAATGCAAATTAAGCTTCATTCATCATCATCATTTCGTACGAAAAACGTCCACTGCTGGACATAGGCCTCCCCCTAAGATCGCCACAACGACTGGTCCCACACTATTCTCATCTATCATTCCCGCAACCTTCACCAGATAGATCCTCAGTTTTATTCGTCAGCATTTAAACTTCAAAAAATCATAAACCTTTCAATCTGTGTAAATATAGGGTGGTCGAATTAATCCCTTTTATTAAATCCACATAAAATTAAGGGTAGCTGTTAACGGAAAGATAAGTATAAAACAAATATATGAAGTGGAGTGTCTGGCGTTAGTTCTAGTGCTTGATATTCCCGAGCAGGCCTGTCGATTGTTAGTTCACGTCTGTACTAATAACGTAAGTTAATAACACGTCGAGGAGATCCTCGTACTAATTGTTCTAACATGAATTATAGTTATACGAAAGAATACAGTGGTGATACAAAACATAGGTTGTTACAAAAAATATGATAATGGTACTAAACAAATTGCACCTACCGTGTTCTGTTTCTGCTACACATTACATAGACAGAAGAGCTAAGACAAATACATCATCATCATCTGCCTAGCCCCTTTGCAACTATGTTGGGGTCAACTTCCAGTCTAACCGAATGCACCTGAATACCAGTATTTTACAGGGGGCGACTGCCTATCTGACCTTCACAACGCAGTTAGTACTGAATAATACGATACCCCTTCGTAAAACCAAAGTTGTCAGACTTTCGGGCTACTGAGTACCTGACAAAGACCTGCAAATAAGAGCCGGTACCAACGGCTTAAAGTGCTATCCGAGGGCCAAGCCAGTGTTATTTAATAATGTATTAATTAGATCTGGCAAAATGTGGGTGTACTATTAGGTACACTTCTGCCTACAGGGGATTACAGGCTTGAAGTTAAGTAGTTAGTAGTACATACGCTACCGTCACTATTTACTGAAAAATTACCTACATGCAGAAAAAGAGCATAAAATAAAAATATTCAAACGAGAGCGTAAAAGTTTCGACGTAAAATTGTCCCTCGACAATAGTTAGGAGTTCAGAGAGAAAAAATCTTTCATTTAGCCGACCTAATGATAAAAAGAGTTTCTAAACTACGATAATATAAGTTATCTGTGAATATAAAAAATTGTACGTCCTACTTGCAGTACAGCGAATATAAACGATATATTATGCGTATGATTCATGTAAAGAGCTGTTGTTTGTCATCTATCTCAAGTTGTAAGTATCGACTGGGAAAATGGATTAATGTTGTGGTCACAGGCTGTAAGTCTAGGAAGCATAGCCTGTCCTGTATAGCCTTTGAGCTTGTCTACCTTTGTGGTTACGTAGTGCGTACGTTTAGGAACACTGTCTGGCTTTGAGTAGCGCACGCTGCATGGATTAGACATTCGAATAGCTTCGTCACATCAGATTGTTCGTGAATATTGATTGTGTTTGATAAATTGAGTTTGGAATTGAAGCTCCTTTAAGACGTGGGCGTTTTGTCACACAGCCGTATGCTTGTGAATCATGCTGTATAGAGTATAAATTGTATTACAGGCTAAACTGTTAATCGGACAAAACCATTTTAGACCGGTTTCAGTCGAAACCTTGATGAAGTTAAATGGCGTTTTCTCTATTAAAGATTTTGTTTGAGAACGGCTCAGTTATAATCATAGAATTACTACACAACGTAGTTTTAAAAAGGATCACAAAGAAAAAATCTAACAACCTAAAAAGTTTCTAAGTTAATGTTAGTTGTTGTTAAAATAAGAATAGGATAAAGGAGGAAGTTCTCTGTATTTTTTTATGTAAGTTCACCGATATTTCCGCCAATGGCGGACCGATTTTCAAAATTCTTTTTCTATTCCAAAGCCTATACTCCTTTTTTTTTACGGATGGGAAATCATCAAATGTCTTCTCCCGCTCTGGGCGGAGCGGGAAGGAGTGTCAGACTGACTGACTAAAACCCATCCATGTTCCTTCTTCGCCCTTTGTGTTCCAGGGCCACGGTATCTCTTTCGAACAGTCCCGCAACCCTGGCAGGCATCGGCCCTCTCGGACCCCTTCCGGTTTGCTGACATCTCCTTGAGGCACGCGTGGAACACGTGCGCGCCGTCGACACGGCCTGTCGTCATGAGACGGACGGACGGTGAGCTAGCCCATTACTCACCGTCCACAGGCCCGCGCCTACGGTGGCCGGGGGCTGATGACCAATGGGCGACATGGGTATACTGTTTCCTGTGTACTGTGTGACCTGATGGTCAGGATCTGAGCCATCATCCTGAAGAAACCAAGGGAACTCTCCAAATTTTATAGGCACATAGGTGTTATGCATGGTAGTCATCTCATGTTGCTGAGCTGATGATGAAAGGTATAATTGGTGGTCGTGTTTAAATATGGTGAAGATCTTTTTTTTTTTTTTTTTTTTACGTTGCCCCACACTAGGAATTTCTCTTGTATCGTGGGTGCGTTTACAAACATTTAAACTGACATACACAAACAGCCAGACCCGGAACAACTAACTTCTTTAATAAAACACGGCAAATCTGTCGTGATTGCTGCAATCGCTTAGATGTTTATTGCCTACACAGTATCATAACACAACATCGCGCCTGTATGCTCTGAGGAAGTACGCAGATGTGTACAGTACACCCACATTTCGATAGTTAGGTAAGCTAAGTTCCATTTTATTGGGTGGCCTAATACCATGACATGTATTGTAAACAGTGTAAAATAAATGAATAGCGAATATTTTTATAGGTTGTTGCAACTAAAAAACGGGAAAACAAAAAAAAAACGTTTTTACATAAAAATAAAACCGTTTTCAAAAACTCGTTAGGGGTATGAGGAATAGGGTGTAAAGTTCCTCGATACTCCATAGAAAAGAGAGGATCCTCCGACCAGACGGGTGTAACGTCTGGTGGGCAACTGCCCTACAGTTTTTGTCGGGATTTTCTATATACGCTCAAGTCGACGTAAGCTTTGCTTGCGAGATTCAGACCATATTCGTTTTTTTCTCTTTTCTCATAGATGGCGCTGTAGTACGTTTTGTTGTAAATTGCTTTTTTGTAGGTCGCTACACACTAACTTTAGCTTCAGAACTCGGCTGCAAAAAAACTGAATTAATGAAACAAAAAGTCACCGACTTCTGAAGCTAAAGTAATTTTTCACATTTTTATGTTTTATCTAATTAACAATTTTGAGTGTGACGCATTGACATTTTTTTTACCGAAATGGTCGTTACAAACTGATACATATTTTGAATATACAAGACACGATTTATATCATAAGGTTTTTTTTTATTTTAATGTTTCCGGGATTCTCCCACTGAAGTTGATATAATTGAGGTTCCTCGTAGAACTCCGTACTTACCACGTCTTGGCAAGTATTTTGGATTTCTAGGACGGCCTCATAATAAACAGTTTAGCATTTTTTATGTAGGCGATGTGATGTCTTTTGTATATTTGAGGACTAAGCTGTCTAGTCGCGTGTCGCGTCGCCTGTGCGTCCGGTCCGGCTCATTTATTTACTCCTACTAATGGTGCAGACAATAGATATTTACTGCTCTGTTTACTTCTACATTTAGATATCACGTACTTAAATAGATATTAGACCTACCAACGACTATCAAGGGTTTATCAAGGGTTGTGAAACATCGATATACTCGTAGGGAACATGCAGGTTCTGGTTCCATTCATTAGTATCAATAGTAATAATCTTCAGTTACAAATTAAGCTCAGAAAACTCACAGTCCAAAAGTAGAAGAAAAGTTTTTTTTTTTTTTTTTCAAACCGATTAACTACTAAAACAAATCTCATCCGGTGTCGGACTTCAGTGAACTGGTTTAGCTGGTCCTTAAGTTGAGTCTACATCTGCTAATTGCTTCCGAACTTGTTTTTGAGCATAATTTTGGCTAATTGCAGTCGTGCACTTGGCTCTGAGCCAGCTACTAGTCACAGGAAAAGGCACCTTAATTCAAACACTTTAAAAAATTGAAAGCACGTTCTGCTTTGATTTGTTTACCCTACTTATACTTATTGGAAGCTTCTGCTGCATATTCATTCATAGATTTCTGCCTAATCAAAAGATGATCGGGCAAGGATTTTATCCGTCTGTATCTTTTATTTTCGTTTACTTTGTAAGATTTTCGAAATGCAATCAGACAAATTGGAAAATCTTAATATTTTGTGTCTTTTATTTTGAAGGACAGATTTTTATTTCCCTATAGACAGAATTGTACTGTCAAACATTAAAATGGACGACAAATTGCAAAGGATTAATGACCTCAAAGTAGTTGAAGTAAATGACAAAGTGTTGTCTGTGAGTGCAACAGCAAGCGGGTGGCGTCTAGCGGGGAGCGGCGCGCGGTGGGCGGTCCCTGCCTCCTCTGAGGAAATTACTCCGGAATATTGTTTTGTATTGCACTTGTTACAGTCTCCCCGACACCACTCGCTCTGCCGCGCTACGCTGCCACGCAGCTGAAATTCACACGGATTTATAGAGTACACACGAGACAGTCTTATTGCTACGTGGCACCGCGACAAATGCTGCCCTCGATTGTACTTTACGTTTCAATAACGTACGTTGGAAGTACCGTTCAACTTAATTTAATATATTTTCACAGCTACAATACTTGAACGGTGAGTATTGTTTTTCTCTACGAACAACAAGAATCGTCTCGTTCAAATGAGATTTTTTCGGTAGCTAAACTTACATTTTTCTCAATCACCTTCTCAATTCTATGGGGATCCATATTTTGACAGAACGTTGCTTCAATACATTTACCTGATTTAATCCTATAGGGCCTAGGGGCCTCTTACGACCAGGGCTGCGGGTTGTTCCAGGGCTGCGGGTTGTTCCAGGGCTGCAGGTTGTTCCAGGGCTGCGGGTTGTTCGAAAGAGATACCGCGGCCCTGGAACACAAAGGGCGAAGAAGGAACATGGGTGGGTTAGTCAGTACAAGTCTGACACTCCCTCCCGCTCCGCCGAGAGCGGGAGAAGTTATTTGATGATTTCCCATCCGCAAAAAAAAAAAAACAAAAAAAAAGGGCCTCTTACGATACCCACTGGATAAGAATTGGTAACTTCAATCTTCAATCACACGAGTATTGTACATAAGTATGTAGTTTTTTTTTCTATAAATTAAAAATTCTAGTTAGGTAGTTATACAAAAAATCATTTGTCTCAAATATGGCCATAATAAACCAAACGGTGATAATAATAAATACGTATAAATGAAACGATTTATTTGGGAAGCGCGAACTTTTCCATTGTGTTAACTTTTTGCTGCGGGCCGGAATTCGCGTAGCAAAACATTGTGATCGCTTCACGGGTCATGTTTTGATAACGCCGTGACATTGTTATCTCGTTTGATGAATGGACTTTTTGTTACAAATGGACGTTGTTATTTTGCTAGTGAACTCTCTCGCTGTGAATGTTTTCCGAAGCGGGCGTGAATCGTCGAGACTTGAACACGACTTACTACGAATATTAATTACCGTGTTTTTCTTATTTTCTACGGTTGACCGTCGCCGTAAACGAGTTGGCACTAAGGAAAAACACACAAATTCAAACTAAAATCAAACTTCTTCAAATAGATTTCCTTAATGTCACAAAGTATATTTTAACAGTAGGAAGTTTAATTAAGATCAAGTGGATTCTAACAAAAGATTATCCATAACAAAATACGATGGAATTGTACTATGTGAACTCATTTGAAACAGTCTTAGAAACAGATTTCGAGTTAAAATTGGCATGCTGGGAACTTTACTTGTGCAGAGGACTTCAACGGGGAAATGAAAATTGTTGAGGAAGTCGAAGCATCAAAGGGCTCGTTTAAGACAAAGTGTCACACAGCTATCCTTGATATTGCTTACGCCTTTTATTGAAGAAAATAATATCCTATCCCGAACAATCGCTTTCTTTATAACTTCTAAACGCCGCGAATAAAGACGTCGACTAAGTTTCGGATGAGTTTTTCACGCTTTTGTTTAATTATTTATTTACTAACATAAACAAACTCCATAGGTTTATGTTTTATAGCGCTTAAAAATTAATTTCCCGAACCCCCGTTCGAGTATATTTTCCTATACACACCTTTAGGATTCAATTACACATGACAGCTGACAAATCGCACGGTTTTGGTCGCTCCAATTTCCGATGACAAGACCTACATTAACCTTAAGGGCCCTCTGTCACCAGCTCCCAACACATGGAAAGAATAAATCCAATCCAAGAATAAATTAAGGTCTTTGTGACATAGAATTGTCCGGAGTTTTCAATAAAACCACCTGGAGCCGGTATTGCCAGGTACCGCCTTTCACGTACAAATAAACATATGATTTACGGATATATTTTTCGTTTCCAACGACAACTTTTGGTAGCGTTTGGTTTTTCTATGGGATTTTTATGGTTTTATATGTTTGAAAACGTAAATGCAAGCTTACAATTGTTTAGTTATCGTATACTATAAGAAATATTGGGAATTTTTAAAACAAAACCGGATGCCTGTATTGCTTGTTTGCTTACATATGAATATGAAATTGAAATAAATTCCATTCCATTGCTGCGTAAATTCCATTTCTTTTTTCGTTCTGTTTGAATGAATGATAAAATATAAACATCGTTCAAATATAAACATCGTTCAATGCCATTACAGTTAAATTCATTCGAATAATAAATTTTAACTTTAACGAAGACAGATGTTCGTTAAAATCGCCGCATTCATCCAATCATTTCCTCTACACGGTTTATGAACGTAATAGTATCGCGATATAAAATTTTCGGCGCCGTGATTTTATGCCAATTTTTATGGTATTGTCTTCGTAAACGTTGTCCGAGTTTTATTAGACACTAAAAAAGAAAAGCTGCGGGTACTATGATTATATTGCCGATACTCGTCCCTTTTCGTTGATGCGGACCCGTGTTTTGACGTTAACAGGTGAACGCAAAATGCAAATCGTACCAACGTTTGTAGTCAATTAAATTTGCGCTTTATTAAAACAATGGCAGATTAAATCATGCAAATGTGTCCACCGTTTGATATTTTAAATTTATTATAATTGTATAATAATATTGCCGACGCGGTGCTGTTGGGAGCAAGCAAATTAATTAAGTTAAAAAGCAAACAAAACAAAGCTGGGGAACTTTTGTTTCGCTCTCCATGCAATCACCTAGTACAGCGCTGCATTATAAACAAATCTGTATTGCTGCACTTTTTGTAAATGTCCATAAAGCTTTGTATGTGATTTATACTTCCGTGTGTAATCCATTAGTACAAACGCTCGTTAAAGCTTCAAAAAGTGATTTGTTTTTTGTGTATGCATGTATTAATAGACACATTTCATATTTATTAATACAAAAATCACAATTTAATCTTGTTTTGTAATTGACAATAAAATGTATTTATTGATCCTGGCTTTAGGCTGGCTTTATCAAATAATAAGTTGTCACCGCTTAAAACCACATGTGATTTAATAGAGCTCTTCCAGTGAAATAAATTGTATCACTCACAAAATAACAAAAATACATAGAAACAGTAATTGCGATTAGAGATAGAGTACGAGAGAGAGATTGGCAATGCGCCACATCTAGTGTTGCAAACGCTTGAATACATTCATTTGGGGGTGCGTTACACCAATATACCACTAACTTTTTACGATGTATTTGATTTTAGAAGGATATGTAAAGAACAAGTGCAATCTGCTCCTAAGACGTTCACCGAGTGTAGTCCCGTACTTTCCCAACCGCTCTGAAACACGACGAACATTCGATTCCAGAATTTCACGCTTCCCTACCTACCAATGGGTACGGTTATTCGTGAACGCGAGCGCTGCGTGACAACACAACAGTCGTGTCTTTGTCAACGGACTCGACTTGGCTTAATCCCAAACGACTGAGGAAAGGTAACATATCTCTTTATTTACGTTATATTTACTATGACAGTAACAAATGTGCCAAACATACCGGCTCGTACTCGTCTTGTATCACAATGAAATTCAGAAAAGAATTGGTCGGGTTTTAGTAATGATACTGGCAGCCATAATGTGTTTGTTACAAACGAACAATAATAATTATTTTAGCATAATAATTGCATAACTTTTGGCATAATTATGGCGCTTGCCTCTGAACTTTGCATTGAATATTATTTTTGGTTTGGGCAACATTTTTCGTAATAAGGTTTATTCTGAGAGATAAATTATTACTACTCCTCGTGGTGGCAGTTTTCCTCTTAATTGGTGTCTAGATGACAGATTAAGGGCGGGAAAGCAGTGACGTAATTGACAGGCCAATCTGAGCGGCGGTTTGGTGATGGATCTCGGTATGCTGTTCATGGAGCAGAGAGAGGCGGGAACAGACACCCACCTACTACATATTATACAGCCATTATAAATACCTTCCCGGTAAACAGAGGTTTCGGATCATTTCTCAAGTCCGCCTCCGTTTTGATTACGTTTAGTGCTAAATATATCATAAGTATCTTACGAGAGGTTAAAAGGTTCTTCTTGGAACGTTTTTTCATTGGATTATTATTTAAATTTATTTACAGATCTTTCAGTGAAAAAAACAAAATTACTTTTGTGAACTAAAGTATTCTTCGCTCAAAGAAATCAAGGCCGAATCCATAACCGATTATATTTAACCTGTTATTTTTAAAGCATAAAAGAAACTAATAGTCTGAATGAAATAGAATTTCTAAAGGACTACACAAAAGTATAATGTGAAAAGAATACTTACTTTAAAGGAAAAAATCATAAAACATGTTACAACAAAAGAGAGATGAAGGAGTGGGCCGGCTTCCGCGTTCAAGCATTTGATATAGCGCGGTCTATGAGGACACGCCTCAATGGACAGTGCGCCCAACTTAAACAATAATCGCAAAGTTTAACTTTTTACGTCTTTAGGGACGGCGGGCCAAAGGACTGCCGTCATCGCCTGCCCTCGTTAAATGTTCCGTTATGAAAGTTCATAAAAAGCCCCGTCAAAACTTTTTTGGTATCGTCCACAGGTCGATTCCCTCGATCTCGTCCTTTACTTTTCGCGTGAAAACTACTCAGTGAGAGTTATTGCTGTAGGTATGGCGGAGTAAAGTGCGCAGTAAGTCTCTATTATCTACGCCGTTAGAGTCGCGTGAATGAAGGCGAACGAACGTGGTGGGAATCTACAAGCTAACTCAATTCTCACCGTACCGTTAATACATCTAGAAGGTTTTTTCTTCGTGCTCTACTTGCATTTAATTAATTTCAGGCTTTGTTTTGCCCGCGAAAATGGTGTCTAATTGCCGAGGTAGGATTTCGTTAACTATGCTCTCGTCGGCCCAAAAATAGATAATTTTCTTAGCTTGGCTTAAAAATAAGTAGGTTGTTTAAAAAACTATACACATGAAACAACACGCTTTTATCACGCCTCGCCACGCTTAAAAGCCATTTTTAGGGTTCCGTAGCCGAATGGCAAAAAACGGAACCCTTATAGATTCGCCATGTCTGTCTGTCTGTCCGCCTCTCTGTCCGTCGTATATCACAGCCACTTGATGCCGAAACTATTAGGACTATACAGTTGGAACTTGGTAAGTACATGTATTCTGTGAACCGCTTAACGATTTATATACAAAAATAAAATAAAAAATTATTAAGGGTGGGCTGCCCGCGTGGGATACATGGAACTGAAACTAAGAATCAAAAATTGCATTAAACCACAATTTTTCTCAAAGTCAATCGTTTGAAAGAAAGACAATTCCAAAGTGGTAAAATGTGGTCCCACCCCCACTAATTTCTAAAGTAACAGGAGTAAAATTCTGAAAAAAAGTTAGGATTGTAGAACGTAAAAAAAATTTCAACGTAAATTTATTTGAATATGATTTGATGTTTAGTTTTTTAGATATAGGACTTTTTCATCAAACTGCAGCAGTAACTTTGATTTTCTTTAACATATCCTGAAAAACAAATTTAGTTTTGCTGTTGAGTGTAAACTTAGATCCATTACAAGTGAGCGTATTGTT
This sequence comes from Cerastis leucographa, assembly GCA_963082945.1. Classification (NCBI taxonomy): domain Eukaryota; kingdom Metazoa; phylum Arthropoda; class Insecta; order Lepidoptera; family Noctuidae; genus Cerastis; species Cerastis leucographa. The sequence continues at coordinate 9,167,670 of OY720385.1, read as the reverse complement.
ATTTTATTGTTTGGTGCTGCAGAATCCTACTGAACCCTGTTTGCGTATGAGTATTACTTGCACTTGGCCGGTCTTTTTTTAGTTTAAAGCAGCGTTCTGTTCCTACTTTAGCTTGGGTGGGATATTTCAAGGTACACTGATCTAAAATCATTCAAACAATCCCAAACTCGAGTGGTTTACTACTACTATTTGTACTCATCAAAAATAATCATGTGAACTGAACGAGGGTTTTACTAGTAGCCACTGAAGAGTTTCATAATCCACTTCCTGATTCTCGTCACAATGCCCAATCTATTAGACTCGTCAAAATTAGTCATATAAGCTCGAGCGGCTAAGTAGTAGCTACTGAAGAGTTGCCTCTATCCACCTCCTGGCTCCATCATCAGATCTCCAGGATACCAACTTAAAGTATTGTCTTCCGAACTACATAATACATACAAAGTTTCATTACTACGACGGCTGGAAGTAGACTGAAATTGACTTCCAAGATTTGAAAACATCGATTGTTAAAAGTAAAGCCAATATAAGCGGAAAAAATGCCTTTTTAAGCCCGCCATATTAGTTAGAATAAAAACAGCTACTGTTTAAATGTATTGGATGGGTAATTCCTACAAAAAACATTTTTCGTCAAATATGTATGTATGTATTTTAATCCTAGGATCCAATTCTGTGAAAGTAGCTTATCAATGTTTGTAGAATGTACTACATTCTGTTTTTTTTTTTTAATAAAGATAGGTTGAGTTCTTTTTTAATAGACATAAAAATGTGATGTCATTTTATTCGACAAAAACTGAGTATTACTTTAATTTAAATTTCATTTAATTTTTAATGTTTATTTTGTTTAAAATTTAGTTTTGAAAGTATTGGTATGTATGTCTCTAGATCTGATTATAAGTGTAGGTTTACTAACAAAATCATGGATATTGTGTCTGATATAAATAAATGACTTGAATTGAACAATCTGACTTGGAAACCGCATGCCGATGAAGTATGTAAGAAGTTAAACAAATTGGCCTACGTATTGTATAACCTATCGCACAAAGTTAGCAATCACACAGGGCACAGGCCTCCTCTCAATGAGAGGGAGTGGGCTTTAATCCACCACGCGGGCCCAGTGCGGGTTGGTAGATGTCACATGTCTTCGAATTTTTAGTTCTAGGACATGCCGGTTTCCTCACGATGTTTTCCTTCACCGTTTTGAGAGCAGCGGTGATGAAATAAATTACACAAAGTAATGCGCCTGCCTGGGTTGAGACTACGACGTACTGCTTGTAAGTCGGGGCTGCCAACAAAATATCAAAAAAATATACTCAAGAATAAATAAAGCCTCCAGACATGAAGGGCGCACGTACATACAGACAAAAAAAATAAAAATAAAGTAAAAAATCTGTGCGTGAAGTTATATAACATATCAGTAACTTAATTTGGAGAAAGAACATAAACTTTGTCTTGAGTTCAACCCAGCGACCAACTATTCTTATATAAGAACACGCAATTGCCCCTTGAGATCCCAATACAAGAACTTGCTACATTCGGGCAATTACGGAAAAGTATTATGACAATGGGACCTGTCATTTATAATAAAATACCTCACGGTTTTAAGGATCATTCTGTAATAATCTCTCAGTGAAAGACTTTCTAAATGATAATGTTTTTTCCAGATTATGATTGTATAATTAGTTGCAAATTTGACCATTTAAGACTTATGTACCTGACTAAAATATTATTAATTGACTTCACTTTAATTTCTGTTTTGTTTTATTGACATTATTTTGTATAAATTACCTAATATTTTAATGTCATTATGTAATAATTTGCACGCCGTAAGGTAGACTGTAGTCGATTTCATTAATTTATGTACAATAGCTTATACCTGTACCTACATTCATAGCAAATAAAGTTCTGATTCTTAAAAAAAAGTTTCCTGTAATTCTATTTTTCTTATTTTTATTTATGGGTTTTGCTGTTGTCTCTAGTCTTGGTCAGAGATGACAGAGACAAAGTCGAAGATGGTACGAGGTTACCCAAAAGAAGCCTGCAAAATATAACTTTGAAGATATTAGGGTTGTAAGCGTTCGGAAACACAGACGCAGGCAGAACACTCCTTTGCTGTGCGCTTTATATGAAAGACGTTTGAAAACGGTTAGTGCAAATTGGTGGAATATCAACAAGGTAGGGATGGTAACTTGCAGCGCGTTTAGATGTCCGATGGTAGCAGTGGGCCGGTGGGATGAGGTCGTGGAGTTCTTGGGCACACTAACTGAAGTAGAACCTGTAGAAGACCGACAAGCAGGCAACCTTGCAGCGATGAGCGAAGCTGTGAAGCTTGGCATCCACCAATTTTGCGTCGTCAATCAGCCTCTTAGCTCTGCGTTCCACCGAGTCAAGCATCAATTCGAATTAACATGGAAAATTAATATGTAAATCACCACTTAATTAAAATAAACTGTTGCTAATAATATTCAAAATACAATATCATTCAACGACCTGTTATTATTTTAAAAGTTTTCCAATACAAATATTATTCACGTAAGAGGTTGTTAAACTCCACAGAAACTTATCTCATGATTTTCACTGTACAGCAATGAAAATAAATTATTCGCGGTACTGGTGAAGTTAAAAAATATTGTCTGATATACTTAGCTGAAGCCAGTAGTTGTTCATGTACACTACATGTACGACCGTATCTCACATCTTTACCTAAGGAGGCGGGCGACTGAATAGGATTTAATTTGTTCTCTAGCGGGATGCTGGTCCGCTGGTCGCTATTCAGCTGATACTACACTTTCTTGAGAACGCCACACAAGTTCTAAGATAATGTTAGTCGACTCCAACCAAAACTTAGCTAAATTAACATTGTTTGTTCCGTTTAAAGTCCAAATTAAGTTGAAACTTTCCGATAATTCGATGACTATTTGCAATTTTACATACGCAAGCACTATCATCTTTACGATTACGACAAAATACTAAGTACCGATATTATTATTCATATCTACGTACGTAATACGAGTACATCGTAGAATTACAGATATTATGGTTTTATGGTTTGTTACAGTACGTAGTAACATTCAGCTTATTTCAGCTCTATAATGCTTCTCATAAAATTTTATGGGGAATCTTCCATAAGCTTTGATTGCACGATCAGTGAGGTAGATATCTACATATGTATGTAGATTGATATTAGTTATTATAATAACTTTTCTATGTTTATAACTATATCAGTTTGAGTTCATAAATGGACTTAGTAGATTGGGGTAGGGAAGATTTCATAAATGTTTTACTTACTTTTGTTACTCAGATCTTGGAACATAATTGTTAAGGCTTTTTATAACTGACATTATCGTTCGTGGGTAAACGTTACAAGTAAAAGTTCAAGGTTAGAGGTCAGTTCATCGGAGAACAAAAAAAAAGAGTTAAACTGTATTATCATTAAATCTGTAAAGCCGATGACAATCCGCCTCCAATCGAAACTGTCACAAAATCCAATGAATCACATCACGAAGTGAATTCAAAAATGAAATATAGAAAAGAATCCGACATCGCTTATTTCCTTTCTTGCGTAAACATTCTCAATAAATTCTTCACGTTGATCCGAGGATGAACCCTTGTAACGTATGAAAATAGGGGGTTAGAGTACGTGTCGTGTGTTTGGGAAGGATCCGTGATTCGTTCTCGCCGGGTGGCCGGCGGTGTGGCCGGGCGGTCGGCCCGTGTCGTCGCGGCCGCCCGCTGTCTCCGCAGACGGGCGCAGCATCGCTCACTGCCACCGAATAAATCACCAGACATGAACTTCATTTTATTACAACCTTAAAAAATAACTCACATAAATCCCCGACTAAACAACCCTTGAAAGTATTTTTACTCTCACTTTGATGTATGAAACTAATAACTAATTCAGTATAAGTTACCGCTGTCAAAGTTCGTTGCTGGTTCGTCGATCTTGTGGCTATCATGTATGCTAAGTGTTTCAAATTGAACTAATTCGATGTCGATACAATCTTACAATCGTTCATCAATGACAAGATGATTTTATATATTTTATTCTACTCCGTTCCAATATCTCCTTTCGGGCAGGGTCCTGCCCATTAAGCTTAAAAGTTTTATTAAGTCGTTCATACCTATGAAATGATCATAAAACGATCTTTGACAGTCTAGACAACGCAGGTATTGGCTAAGTAAAATTCGATGTAGGGATCAGCTAACACGTCCTTCGGACCAGGTTCGGTGCTTAAAAATATAACTTTTTGTTCACTTTACTTTTCCAGAGCAAGTTCTTACAAGACTCAGATGGAGAGTCGGTGGATTTTATTATTTAACTTGGACAGAAAGGGGAAACAAAGACAGTTTTCGAGAAATTCATCAAAACTTTTGATTGTATTACGTACACTCCGCCCCGAATGCTTGTTAATCTTTCGGTGCCGCTTTTGATGTATCTTTTTTTATACAAACTCTTGACGTGACAGCCGCTTAACAAACTTGGAGGGACTTTTAAAAAATAATTTAAATAAATTTTATGAAATATGATGAAGTGGTCATTTTTGGCTTGACCTTTACACTGAATGTTCAGTTTTTTATTTTACAACAAAACACTTTTTTTTTTTTTTTTTGCGGATGGGAAATCATCAAATGACTTCTCCCGCTCTGGGCGGAGCGGGAGGGAGTGTCAGACTTGTACTGACTAAAACCCACCCATGTTCCTTCTTCGCCCTTTGTGTTCCAGGGCCGCGGTATCTCTTTCGAACAACCCGCAGCCCTGGCAGGACAACAAAACACCTAGTCTAAACAATTAATTCCAGTCCACTCAGTCACTCGGTCATCAAACACCTTCTTGATGGAGTGTGTTAACAAGACAGAACCGCGTAGGAAGTACATAATGAGTACAAGAATGTGACGCTGGTGCCGGGGCCTGTAGCTCGTGGCTCGTAGCTCGTGGCTCGGTACACATGTGTTACAATATGCGTGAGTGGCTTGCCGGGATCGTGGTCGGCTCCACTTTAATTAATCTGGATTTGATGAGGGATTAAGTTTGCGCGACGCGTGACGGATCGAGAGCTCTACGCGTCCTGCCCCGTCTACTGTGGTTTAAAACGGATTTACCTCTCATTTCCCCTCCGCACAATTTGTACACACGTTCAAGAAGAGTAATTTGCCTTCCAAGCTTATTAAAGTGAATTGTGAGGAAAGCTGATGTGATTTTTGTTGTCATTGTGTGTTGGGCTTGATTGTTGTTGTGTAATTATAACAACATAAATTAGCTTTGAAAGTGTTTCAGCATAGTACGAGTATGTTAACGTAATAACCACATTAACTTAAAATGCGCACTGACGCACTCTTGGACAATATTACTATGTAAAATATGCATGTAAAGGCATGCATAAGCCTTTGAGTACATGAAAACCTATACATGCATATAAGACATTAGCCAGTTTGTTCACAAGGCACCTCTTAGAAACACTCAGTTTAAGATTTTCAGGTGGTGTGTTACACAAAGCAAGAAGCATTCTGACGTCCACCTGTACACAACGTAACTTCACAATGGAATTACTGTTCAAGCACCTAAGCTATTATGTTGAGATGTTTCAGGAAACACGTGAATTTAAAGTTTTACTCAGAAGCTTTGTGTTATACAGACCTCAACCTCGACTTTTCCGGAAAAGTGTACTTCTTCAGAATAATGTTATTATTGTGGTACCGTTCTAGAAAATCTTTTATGAGAGGTAACTTCAGATTTTTACTTGGTTGGTTTGCTTTCTCTCGATAGTGAAGAAAGGAAAATAAATAAAATCGATATCTTCTGATATTTTTTTACACAATCGCCAGCAATCACTAACCTTCATCATTGCGTAGATATTCTCCATCATAATGTGTGTACTTCCAAACTATTAACATAATTCTATACACGAATTTGGCACATAACCGCCAGTGTGCTACGAATGTGCTACGGATGTACTACGGCGTAGCGCTGCTACGTCAAGTGCGACGTCGTGGCCGGTAATATTAAGCGGTTTATTGCCTCCTACACTGTGTGCGGCAACACTAAGGTACTCTATATTATAGGTGGCTGTTCGAACCAACTTAATTATTACAATGTGTTTGGATTACGCTCGTAGAGGTAAATTGAGGTACAGGGACATCTCGTAACAGCTTTGCTATGAGCGAAGTAGATTATTTCGTCACTAATATTTTAACACCTTTTCGACTCATAATCTCGACCCTTGCAAACAACCCAGTTAATACTTCTTAATTAAAATATGAATCCTCTTAAAATTAACATTCTATAATGTAACATAAAACAAAGTCGAAAGGTCAGCTGATTACCTATTCTATATGCACGACCACTTCGCGGCCCATCAAAAACAAGTAATCAAACTGAGGGATAGAACAACAAAAATTTAATGGATAAATTAAGCAGATCGTAAAATATGCGATAACTTCCGCAACATGAAACAAAATCCATTACATTAATGTTAAAGAAGAGCAACAATACGTCACTGTCAGAGTGGAGAGTGGGGCCGGGAAGTGATTTCAAAGGCGGAATGCCCGCAACGTGCCGCGACTCCAGATTACACCCACGTGAGCTACATTAATATTTCGAAGAATTAGCCGACGTGACCGCTTCATCAAGTTTAACTCCACTATCGAGTTTAAACACGAACTCGACTCGTACTTCGATTCAATTACATTCTCCTTTCTATGAATTTGATTATGAAGATCTATTCATGGATAAGTATATCAATTTGTGCGTTTAAGCTGCGATTGCTACTGTCAATTGATAGAGACGACTGGATAGTTAAATAAACAAATAAATAAAGATAAAGAAAGATTATTTATGTTAAAGAGAATAAAGAATATTTATGTTAATAGCTACTATTGACAGTATTTTGTCAGTTACTGACGACTGTTGCTGCAGATACTAGAGTTTTACAATACGTTTTACTGGAAGGCCACCCTATCACATTCAAGCATATCATGGCCAAGCTTCATGTAATCAGGGCATTTCAGAGGCTTCATATCAATCAAACGCCTTTTGCACACTGGCGACGCCGCGGTAGCGTCAATCAACGTAGCGACCGAAAAGAAAAAATAAAAACGTGATCACCGAATCTCGGTGTAACTGTAAGCAGCGTCGGCGTTTCGGTAAACTGTCGATGCGTAGAGTGTCAATTGTATTCATATTTTAAAATATTATCTATTGTCACAAAATCTCGAATACAATATAATACAACTACCATTTCAACAAAATTACACTCGCTCTACTGACCCCTTCGCTAATAACCGTCTACGGAAGCATAGAAACGACTAAACACACTGCAATGCTCTGTTGCTTTAGATTTAAACGATTTCATGTGTGATGTACTCTCATAGTAATAGTTATTTGAATACAACTTGTGTACAGTTCCTAGAATACTAGAGCATAGACTGGATATCTAATAGTTAGCATTCATGGCTGGATCTTGTGTCTATCGATAGCATTCATGGCTACATGTATGAAATTGTTCGAGATTGAATACGATCAGAGCAGGCTTGTCCTCTCTCTTTGTAAAGGGGCTCAGAGGCCCTACCATGACGTCTTAAAGCAGTATTATTTTAATGTCATTTCAGTGGCGGCTAGGTCACCAGGTCTTTTCTCAGAAGTGGGTTTGGGCAATGAGCCCAGGTCATCTCTTCTTCTTCTTAGCGTGTCGACGGCAAATTGTTTTTTAATTTTGTGTTTAGCCCAAAACTCAGCCAAGCGAACTCCGCTGGCTTATGCAGTCATAAGATCTTCAAGTGCACAGGTGACGGGGCATGCAGCTCAAGATAGAAGGTGGGCCATTGTCTGTGGAGGCACGCCACATACACACTTGAGATCTGAGCCGTCCATGAACCCCCATGTAAAGAGATTGTCTTTGCTACGGCCGACCTGGGTTCGGAGTCTATTTAGAGATTTCCAGGTCGGCCACGGCAAAGCATGCCCGGGTGGAAGGCTTTCGGAAGGCTGGATGAAGTCGTCAGGGGGCTTAAACAACTCCCGCCAAAGGTCATCTCTGATTGTGTGTATTTTAATTTTTAACCTACTGCCTAACGTCATGTCGCAAATGACTTTTTTTTACAAGCTTTATTTGAATGTATGTTTGTTTACGTCATATCTCAGATAAGCTGAGAAAAAAACAAAACCAGCGAGAACCAAAAAAAAAAATGACTCACAGGTATACATACATACTCTACGATACCAGTATTTTACATGGAGCGACTGCCTATCTGACCTCCACAGCCCAGTTACTGGGTAATACGATACACCTTGGTAAGACTGGCTGTCAGACTGGCAGGCCTCTGCCTCCCGTACAGCTGGAGTCAACAATTTAACGTTGTTTTCGAGGCACGGAGGGAATTGTCGGTATGTAATAAAAGATCACCCATTCACAGACTAACCTCGACAAGCGCTCCTTAACCTTGAAGACCGACCCGTGTGGCTGTAATTATTTAGCCACAAGAACAAGCCCCTCGATAGCTAGCTAAAGACTATTTATACAAAGGGCACCCTAGTTTATTTATTAACTAACAACTAAAAAGTTCAAGCACAACTTCAGCTAACTAATATTCGAACTGACAAAAGCAAATAAATTGGAAAACAAGCACTTTTCAGTGTGTTGTTTTCCAATACCTTGTTTTAATAGGGAATATTCATTAACCAGAAATCTTAATTGGAATGTACCATATAATAGCTTTAGTCGGTATTTTCATCTCGATCAATATCAAATATAAAAAATTTTGGTTCAGAATTGTGAGAAAATGTTTTTAAGGAAAATGCATTTGATATTTATTTACTTCTAGCTTTAGCCCTTGGATCGCGAAGACTGGAGAAGGGAAGGGAGGCCTTAGCCCTGCAGTGGGCCAATGTAGTGTAATTATATTCGGCGGCACGGTTGGCGCAGTGGTTGAGCGATCGACTGTTGCGCTGCGTTACGCGGGTTCGATCCCCGCACGGAAGAAATATTATTATAGCCTACAGATAGTTGTTCTGGGTCTGGCTGTTTGTGTATGTGAGTTTAAATGTTTGTAAACGCACCCACGATACAGAAGAAATTCCTAGTGTGGGGCAACGTTTAAAAAAAAAAAAAATGCCCTCGGCCCTCGCGTGTGGATATGAAATTATACCACGGAAACGCACTACCTGGAGAAAAAATCACATTATATCACTCCTGTAATCCCCGAAAGGGTAAGGCAGAGGTGTACCTAATAATACACCAGCATTTCGCCAGTTATATCTATGCCCCATGTAATAGGGGGCGAGCCATATACCGGCGAAAGTATATTTAGTAGTTATAAATCCATTCAGCCGTTAATGAATGACAAGATAACAGACAGGGTTATAATATAAGGGTGGAAATTATGCAACCAGTACCCTCATTAAAAAAAAAAACGACAAAGTCTTGCCCATACAAATGAAAAACTTTATAAATATCATCTCTATAAGGAACAAAAGTAAAATTAAAGACAGGCAAGCTTTTTAACATAAGCTTTTAATTTAAAAGCCTAAGTAATCAGATTGTCATTAAACATAAAAGCATCTGAATTGCTTTCAAATGAAATGCAGTATAAAGCTATAATATACACTAGATTTATTCCGTTTTATTTATAAAAAGAATGTGACAGATGCAGAGGCTCCGGCACTAACACGAGTGCGCGGTGTCAGCGTAACGTAAACAAGTCGATTTTTGAATCGAAAATACAATTTATTTTTTATCATATTAGTTAAAGAGCAGCGGTGGCCAAGTGGTGGCAGCCCCGACTTACGAGCAGTAAGCCGTGGGTTGGAACCCGGGCAGGCGCATTACTTTGTATTGAATTTCATCACTGCTGCCCTAAAAAACGTTGAAGGAAACCATCGTGAGGAAACCAGGACTAAAAATTCGAAGACTTGTGACATCTACCAACCCGCACTGTGCTCGCGTGGTGGATTATAGCCCACTCCCTCTCATAGAAAGGAGGCCTGTGTCCCAACAATGGGAACATTATAGGCTGATGATGATGATATTAGTTAAATGGTTTGCAACATGCATAATCAGTATCATCCATAGATGATTGATGAAATATTATGAACATATTACATGACGATGGGTATTTAAATTTTAAAATCGACGTATTTACGTTACGTTTTTATACACTGTGCGCTCGTACTAGGGCCTCAACTCAAAAAGATTTCTATAATCAGAACTTTTCAATTTTTCTAAAGACTTCAATTATTGTAACTTATTGATCTATTTCTGAAGATAGATAATAAATAATTACCGATTCCTCGCGAGCAAATCCATGAGTAGTCGCAAGTTCAGTAGAAAGTGGGAGTAAGTGCCAGGTTATAGACGCGATATTACAGCTATTATTAAACATTATGATCCCATAGGATCAGGTACTATAAAGATGATAACGGCGGAAGATTTGTATAACCCCCAAGTACATGCCTTGGCGCTCATGCCTCCCAGCGGGATAAGCAGAATTCTAAATGGTGGCGACGATTATGAAGATAAAGAAACTATGTAGGGTTGTAAATAACTTAGTGGCTTGGATGTTGGAAAGCAGAAAGTAGAACAAAGACCTTGATAAACTGATTTTCTTTTCTTCCTTCCTTTTAGCTCAATAGTTGTGAAGGAGGGGGTCTACAGTGAAAATCAAATGTTTTTACAAGCTTTAACACACGCTTTTTTAATTTCAGCTGTCCCACTGTCTGTAAAAAATTTCGCAAGTTTAGTTTAGACCCACTTCCTGGTTTTCGATAGACCAACCTTTGTTTATGCGAATTGTAATTCTATCTCTATTGGAATATTCCCATCCAGACAAACGACGTATATGACTATTTCATTTGAACAAAATTAAACAACCAATTTCTGAAATCTACATCCGAAATTCCTACAAACAGTTATTTGAAGAGCAAACTTTCGAATGTTCATTTCATACAGTGAAGTTTCACTATATAAAATTAACGTATCAAACTTGGGCAGTACTCGTAGCAAGTGTGGTGTCGCCTTAACGTCAATGTCGCACGAAATTCGGGTGGTATATATATAACAAACACAACTTTTAAGCCTCGGCTTACCCACAAGGGTTCAGAAATGATCGGACGTAATTAGAAGATGTGGCACATTTAAACTTTCCTCGTATAGTAAAACAAACGACGCATTCAAACAGAGTATGGCTTTGTGAAGGCGCCCACATGCACACATGTACGATTGTTCGTTTATGTTATGTATTTGACGATGTTATTTTGTTTTGTATAACATGGATATTTATGTCAATAGTATAATGTACATCTTAATTTCGATGAGATTGAGAAAGAGTAATTTAAGTTTGAAATGGCAGGAATTTCTACAGAAGCTTAAGATACCGATACGAAAAAAACACCCTCCCGAACTGTTGTCGATATCATTGAAGTGTATTTTACTGGTGCAGTATTTAATAGCACTTTTTAAGAATGGTTCCACCTGATGCCTGATGAACACAGCTAATGCAAGATAGTTTTCATGAATAAAGAAGCAGTGTCAGACAATTTGCTTGACACGTTGGGGACGTCAGTACCACTTGTGTGTCTTGTAATCGTGTCGCAAATGATACAGAGCATATTTTAGAGGGAAAAGAAAGATCGGACATTGATGTAACTTCCTGATGACACACAACGTGAGTACTCTAGTTATGAGGACTATGTTCCAGGTATATATCACCGAGTCGCCTTTGTATTTTATCCTGTTAGTATTTACCCTCGGCCCGAGAAAAGTGGAAGTGAGTTTCACTCATAGCGAGTGACGGCAAAGGTAATTGACATGTAGCTACACTGACATTTTGCTTTTTTCTCTAGGAGGTCCAAGATTTTTGGAAATCTTCCTACCTTTTCCAAGTTCCAAGGCTTCGTTTCCGAGAACACAGGGAGCTGTCTTAATTAAATTCTTTCTTATCACAATCTTAGCCTTATTATAATGGTATGTTAACATTTCCGCAAAAAACTTGTTGAAACGAGCGAATTTAAATTAAAGCAGTGTTTGCTTGACTCAGAAATTAAAGAAGAGCGAGAAAGCGAATCCACTGTGTCAACTAGCTTATAACTGCAACGAGAACAATATGTAAGTACGTGTCTACGCATACTAGTGTCCCAACTGAAATATCGAGCTCGGCCCGCTTTAGCGCCGCGCCAAAACACAAATAACGTATACTAGAAAACGCTGCAATACTTCGCGACTTCTCCTGAAATACAACTCAATATACAAGAAAATAAAATTCAATTATAATTTTGTAAAAGCACAGAATTTGACTTCACATCAGAAAGCTCAGATAAACAAACAGTGCATTGAAATACTTCAACATTATAAAAGTAACATATGTGACCCAAAAGCGAAAAACATAAAAAATCAACAAGCAACACGTTGTCGCAACCACGGCCCTCTTTTCGACAGATTTTTACTGTACTGAAAATAAAATTGTCGTGAAATAAAAGAACTTTTTAAATAAAAGTTTTCATTCGCTTCTTTTCAGTAAAAACCCAGTCAAATTTTATTCTGCACAGTATTTACTGCAAATTTAAAGCCCATTTCGTTGTAATATGACACGTAATCGAAAATCATAACCAAAACTGGGTGAAAAAATATCTTTCATCCTAAAACTCTACGGTTGAAAATAGACTAACGTGGATACCACTCGAACTCTTAAAACTTAGATTTTAAAAACGTACATTTTATTGCGCAAAGTCTATCTCTCTTGATCTATAGTATCTAAAAAAGAACCAGCATAACAAAAAAGGTCGTTTAATCAAATCAGAAAATAAAAATACAGTAACTTTAAGACTTGGCCCGTCGGAAAAACCAACCGGCAAAACTGTTCGCGACATTCGATTGTTTCTGTCATAAGTTTCGGAATAGCAGCGAGTTGTTCTGGTTTCGCAAGGACGCCTGACTTTACACAGAGTAGCGCCGAGGACACGGGCGCAACTGCTACCAGTCCCGGGCTACGTGACGGTGAATAACTCACAGCAGTAATACTGGCAACTTCGCTCGCTCACTGCTCTCGGTGGAGAATTTTATGCGCATTATTATAACGGCTTACGTACTCCTACGGGCCCCGCTCAGCCACAGTAGAACTCAATCCTAAATGTCTTTATGGCCCACGCTAAGACGATGCCATTTCCGCTAAAACAACTAATTTATTACAGGGGTAGTTCAGTGTTAGCGGTTCAACTGTGCTGTTTTGTGGTAAATACAAAGTGATGTTTATGTTAACCAACGTTTTTACTTCTTACTGTAGAAATTACGGTACTGTGCCACAAAATACTAAAATGAAAGTAGGAATCCAGTTCAACCAGAGTAAAAAAAAATGAAATTTGAATAACTCAATACACTTAAGAGATAAAATTTAAACTAGCTAAGTTGTACGAAGGACGCAGATAAAAGCGATTTAAGAAAACTTTACTATGCAGTGTTTGTGGTATCACAATAATAATACGCGAAGCGTGATTAATATCATTAATATTCAAAACATGGAGTGCCCGCCAGCTGTTTGATTATCTTCGATGGAGCGCAAAGGAAAAATTTAAATTCCTTAGACGTTGCAGCGAAGCGATGGCTGAAACTAAATTGTAGAGCAACCTTTTATTATCGACTGGCTTCCCAACCCTACAAACGACGTGGGTGGGTAGGTAGACATTTAAGAAGTCATTCACAGGAGACACGTCATTCGTTTAATTTCGTCTATCTGTTAGTTTGAATATTGAAATGCTTTAAATTATTATTATAAAGCTTGATTTGAAAATTATAGACTTGGCTGAATATGTGTTATCTGTTAAAAGCCGAAGATAGTGTAATAGAGGGTGTATGGAACTTTTGGAAATAACACAACACGTGTTGATTAGACATTGTGCTCAGTGCTCACCCACCTGCAATTAACTGTAGTCAGCTATGTTTACAGTGCAGACTTGCACGTCACTGCACAGACACCGACTATTTTTAACACTATTTTATTATGTTTGCACTGAGTTAATTAAGTCGCTTGTCACCGGCAACGCAGCCTCGTCGCTTAATACTGTAAGCTCTTAAAACGCAAACTACAACACTACACTGCATTATATCCTCTTAACGAGCTCTTTTAGAGAGCTTACTTCAAATTTAATTAATGGCGATTCAGTAAAAACCCGGGCCCAGTTATTAACAATAATTAAGTTTTAGAGACAATATTTTATGAATGAAATACAACTTTAGACGGGGCTTGAAAAGCCAGCCACCTTACACCCATTTTGATAACTTTAATACTAATGGAGCTGAAATGATAGATAGACAGCTAGTATATAGGTGTAAGTAAAATAGGTACGAGGTTCTGAAACTATGAGAACATTTCTAATTGGCTATTACTAAGACATGGGCTTGTTAACCCAAATGTGAACTAATTAGTTGTAAACATAACAGAGCAACAGCCAAATTGACTTGTATCATATTTCTGTAATAACTAACTTCTACCTACACACTGTATAGTCTGATCACATTTTAATTGACTGCCTATAAAGTTATTTTATTTATTCTGTAAGAAAATAATTCTGATTAAATGTTAGGAATATTAAAATTACTCTTTAATAAAGAAAACTTTTTTGCAAAACAGTAAAACCGGCCTCAAAAACACAAAAATGTATTATTTTCTCCTTTTTTTGTTGTGATATTACAACAAAAAAAGGTGAAAATAAAAAAAACCTTTTTTCAAAAAATTTAAACCATCTTCATACAAATATTCGCTATGCATTTATTTTATATTGTTAACTATAGATGTTGTGTTAATAGGCTTTTCCCCAATAAAATGGAACTTATCATACCTAACTATCGATAAGTGCGTGTACTGTACACATCTGCGTACCCCCTCAGAGCATACAGGCGTGATATTATGTTATGATACTGTGTAAACAATAAATATCTAAGCGATTGCAGCAATTATGACAGATTTGCCGTCTATTATTAAAGAGTTTCATTGTATATCTGAGTAGATCTTCACCAAATTTAAACGCGACCACTGTCTTTAACCTTTCATCATCAGCTCAGCAACATGAGATGATTACCAGGCATAATGCCTATATGTGTGCCTATAAAATTTAGAGAGTTCCCTCGATTTCTCCAGGATCCCATCATCGGATCCTGACCTGATGGGACCACATGGGTAGTATACTGTTTCTAACTATCCCCATAAAATTTGATGGTAGCCCTTAATTTTCCTGGGATCTCATCCTCAGATCCTGACTTATACCTTTTATCATCGGCTTAGCAACAAAAGATGATGATTACCAGGCACCAATATCTGAATTGCATTAGAAAGTATGTGAAAAACATTTCATGTGCCTATAGAATTTTGGGTTTCCCCTCGATTTCCCTAGGATCCCATCATCAGATCCTGACCTGGTGACAATGGGACTACCACAGGAGAATTGGTTTTCGAATAAAAAATTATTTTGAAAATCAGTAAACATACAAAAAAAAATACAAACATCCGAATTGATAACCTCCTCCTTTTGGAAGTCGGTTAAAAAGGCTACAATGTATAAATATATTAAATGGTTTGTGTAACCATAAGCGTCTTCCAGAAGCGGCACTCAGATTCGTCTTTATCCACCGCAAACCACCCGTAGCCCACCGCATCTACTGGCAACAATCCATCATCCTGCCTAGATCAATTAAACCCGGGCTTGGCCTGCCACGTAATGTTCCTTACCCGGGGATAACACGTCTAATGCAATCTTCATCGCATTCTACGAGCCCTCCGACTGTAATTAAGTATAATAACATATTATAGCAAATAAATCACGAGGAAATGATAATAATGCCTTTTTAAATTAAACTCTATTTACCAAGAGTTACACGAGCACGCCACTCGTATCCCACCAGAGGATTCCTTCCCTTTTGATGTGTATCCATAAATATTCAGTCGTAATCCGCATATTTTAAAGTATAATCGAGGACCCACGAAGCTAATTCGGAAAACGTTCCACTTGAATTGTTGGAACATAAAATAATGTTAACAAAAATAATACATGTAAAATGCAAATACAAGAGTGCAGTAAACGAGATCTTGGCGGTAAATATGAGCGTGGGCCTGTAGGTGGCATCACCCAACATAAATATTCGGCGTAACTTATGTGCGCTGTGTCGTTGTTCGCAGACAAAAACACCTCTGAAACGGAGCTTTGATTTTAAATTCTAATTTTATGAATCGTCTAGTTTGCATATCGCAGCATATTTTGGTTAAAACGACAAGAATGTGTAGTCCCTCCCTTATTAATGGCTGCTAATTTATAATAAACAAATCTCGCATGAGTCGGGCCGCGTGGCGCAGTAAACGTGAACGTACAATAACGTATATGACACATAAAAAGTATGCTAACGTTGGTATAATTTTGATGATTCGTGTCTTACAAAACCTAATTCGGTCGGATTACTTTCAGCAAGTTGCGTAACTAATGAAGTAACTTGTGACACGGGTCGGGCCCTGGGATCGACGTAATCAAATTAATGAGAAAACTTCACTTCAATTTAGGGTTTCCTACCTCAATCTTTAGGATATTTGGTAGCGGTCAAGTACTGGACTTGACCGCTACCAAATATCCTAATGGGCATGTTGATTGCAGTTTGAATAACTTGCTCTGACCTTCATATGTTCAAGAGCATGGTTTATACGCTACTGAAATATCATAGGAAGACTTTTTATGCACAGTAAAAGAGGATATTCACTGCTAGCTTCAAGAATTTGTTTTGCAAACTTTTGGTGCTTAAGCTTTTGTTATACGACGAACATTTATTCGTGAAACGAACAATCAGTCGCGAGCAGGATTATTAGAATTTGCGTTTGTTTTTGTGTAGTCACTATAATAATCATTTCACGAATAAATGTTTGTCGCGTTCCACAAGCTCGCACAAGGAACGCAAAATAAATAAAAAGTGCGATATTAAGAGAAAGATGATTTCCAAATACACTTCAGTAGCTTTTCAACACTCGCAGTCAGTAGCAATCCAGTCTAGTGTATACAGAACAAAAGACAGACACAAGACTGAATCGTACTTATCAGATACACGACGCGTTTGTGTCGACCTAATCTAGATAACATTGGACCTTTGATATTCGTTAATTTAATTAATAGTGAAAAGAAAAGTGATGACAATGACGATTTAATGGACACAAGCTGATAATAGTTTCTTCTAGAGGCTAGTAAACCTTATCTTGGCAGACAAGGATTACCGAACCAAAGACCAAATTCCAATTATTTTAATTTAATTTTATAAATCTTTCTTAACTTCGCTTCTGGATTAAATAATGTCAGCACCAATTTAATTAAGCAATGAAAAATAAATGCAAAAAGATTACGAAAACCTTCAGATAAAGACTCGACAGGAAGAAAGTTTTAGAACAATGTCGCTGTGAAAAAAAAAAGAGTTTTCCATAATCGTTGGTACCTAATTGAATTCTAAAGTTGGAACTGTTGGAAGCTGCACTACTCCAACTTCTAATCATAAATTCCGCTGTTATAACATTTAACAAAGTTTCCTGTCATCTACAGAAATTGGCTTTCCTCCAATTATCCGCTTTTTTCTCGCTGCCTTTAATAGCGGGTGCTAACTGTAACAACAATGTAGGCATTTAGTTTTTGTTAAAACTCCACTTTGCCCGTTATGTTTATGAGCTCTCAGTAATAATACGCCGTCTTTAACACAAAATACTAAGTTTTTTGGTTTCATGCCAAAGTGCAGAAAGATTTCTTACATGCTGGCGTAACACTTACCATATTTAGGGAAACAAAATGAATATTAATGTCGACATTAAATATCGCATTGGTGTCCTAAAATTAAACTGTTTGATGTTTATGACAAGAGACATAACCTTTCTAGATTCTTAAAAAGAGTTATGCCCGACTCGTTACTGTTCCGATTCGTCACCATTTTTTTCTTTTCATACAAGATTTCCCGACTCGTCATCAAGAAAACAAATGATTTTTATTTACAATCGATGTTCCCGACTCGTCATCAGTACAAAATTTGCACATTAAAAATAAAAAGGTTATGTAAAACAAACACACTTCGATCCCGTCTGCGTACTTACTGAAATATAAGTAGGAAAATGCTACTTATGTTTGAGTAAACATTAAAGGTATCATTACGTGTGCGTCGCTTGTTCACAAAACGTTTGATCATTCCAGCATTTGTTTCATATCTACACATTTGAACGCATTTACCTGAATAAAAGGGTTGTTTCGTTGTATTGTTAAAAATATATTCCGTGTATTTTTTATTGTGGATGATCACTCGAAAGCATGTAAACACAATCGCACCGTCCCCACGTTAAGGCGGGTATTGAAGTGTGAAATTCAAAAATCAACTAACATTTTCTAGCCCAGTGAATCACTCATCCCTCCGTAGTCTTTTGCTCGAGACGTGTTTGCTTTTCGCTGAAGAGATTTCCCTTTAGATAAATTCATCGTGTTGATTCGACATTGTTTACACTGGAATCCTTTTAGTTGCGTTTGAACTTTGTTTGTGTTTTTTCTGGGGCAACAAACTGATGATGGAAACTTAAAATATATTTCTACGAAATGCGTGTAAACAGATTACGACTTGTCTATAAATATCAAATGTTTGCTCTGAATAAAAATAAAAAGGAAGCTAGATGAAAGAAACTTTGTCATACAAGTTGAAGAAATTCGATGTAAGAACGAATCAAACATTACTACCGGAGCCGATCACTATTTGACTGTATTACACAATATTGTTGTGTACTTCAAATTAGAACATACTTCTTTGTTAGTCACAAAGTTTCGATGCCACAATCCTATAACGTAGCTAACTAGGGTACGCCGTAGCAAACCGTAACCCACTCAAATAAGGTAAAAAATATTTTTTAATTCATACTCGTAATTAATTAAAAGGTTCATTCTACTTGAAAAAAAAACAAACAGCTTTTTATGTTCCGCAATTAACGATATATTTGTGCCATATTTTTACAAAGAACGTTCGCTAATGCTCTCGCAATAAAAATTATGAAAGAACACGGAACCTCTGTTTCAAGGCTATTCCGAGCGTTTATAAATAAATGTTTGATATTTATTATTATTTGTTCTGCTCGGGCTCTCTTTAAGTTTGTTTGTTTGTAAACAGACGTTAATACCAGATACACGGAACCGCTTAATGGTACATTTACTGTTTCTTTTTATTTTGCGACAGATTTACTCGTAACTGCGGTTTTGTGAGTTCAACTTATCTATCGCTGATAAGTAATAGTTGGGTAGTTGGTACTTTCGTTATTATTGGAAGCAAAAATATAATTTAATAAACCCTCAATAAACGCACTATATGTCTGCAAAAAACGAAAATAATTGAGGTTTGTCAGAATAGTAGTTTGTAGTGTAAAAAGTTGTGCCAGTGTAGCAAAAGTATGTAATATAATATTTAATAATATGTAATCTGCAAAAGCAATCTTTTGTGAGGGTCCGTGAACCAAATCCTTTTTTTTTTTTTTTGCGGATGGGAAATCATCGTCATTTGATGATTTCCCATCCGCAAAAAAAAAAAAAAGGATTTGGTTCTCCCGCTCTGGGCGGAGCGGGAGGGAGTGTCAGACTTGACTGACTAAAACCCACCCATGTTCCTTCTTAGCCCTTTGTGTTCCAGGGCCGCGGTAACTCTTTCGAACAACCCGCAGCCCGTGAACCAAATCCTCATGCACTAACACTCATGCTTTCGACAAATACCTGTAGGCATCACCAGAGCTTTTTCCAATATGGTACCGTTTGGAGAGCAGTAAACATGTAACTATTCTATTTTTGCCTGTTCTCGCAATGCCGATTACCTACTCCTAGTACTCGTATAGTCGATTGGCTACCCGTGAATCTGTGAGTCTACTGAATGGTTTTCGAACGTGAAATACACAAACACTTTTTCAGTTTTTTTTTTATTTTTTTATCGTAGTTATGAAACAAAGAATACAGTCGTTTACTGTATCCCTAATGTAAGTTGAAAGCCATGATTGAGTACAAGAATATGAAAAGCTTATTACATAGGTAGTAAATCAAACCTTTTCTAACAGACCCTGTCTCGCAATGCTTATCTACGTCATATACATTCCAAGTACATTACACGGTACAAAGACAAGTCATAAACATAGTCGTAATGGATTTCATAAAAACACGTAGAAGAAACAAATAGTTTGTTTATGCAGAAATATTACCCTTTTAAGGTTATTGCCTGGCGATAGTTCGCGTATGACCATAATGCTCTTCGGCGAGCTGTTATTTCCATTAAACGCTTATCTTGGAGATTCATGGCAAGTCCCGGCAAAAATGATGGTCGTTAAAGAAATTGAATACCCTTTACTCATGCTTAAACTTTCTCATATCCATTTGTTCTTAAGTTTCGGTGGCCCCTTGGCTGGGTTGGGTTGCATCGATTTTACTGGGTGGAAACTTTGACATCAACTGTAAAATCGCGAGTTTTGTCTAGTATAAATAATAAGTTTATTTTCTAATCACAAACGGTAGTGGGAACAGGAATTATTTCATCTATTATTCAAGTTAAACATTTGTGAGACATTTGTGTAACTAGTACCAGAAATAGGCATAAAATACCTGTGTTACGGGTCACTAATCTTAATCTATACCAATTAATTGCTTATCTGCTTTGCCTGCCAAAGGCGAATATCAAATAGAAAAGTCAGGCAGTCTGAAATAACTTAAGGTGTATTTCACCACATCTTCATATTTAATCATTTCATATACTTAACGCCAATGAAACTCGCACAGCAGTGCACCGCAGAAAGTTTTAGAGATTGTATGAATATGCAGAGCCTTCAAATTGTAAGCGCAAACTTTGACTGGCGTATATACGAACCCACCTACTGTCTTCTAGAATAATTATTATTAACCCACATTATCTTACCTACATTATATAAAACAATGATAATGAGATAAGATAATTTATTTGCGTAAAACATAGTTTAAATAAGTGTTATTATAGAATAAATATGAAATCATACACGTTTTGCTAACTAACTTATAGGAATTTCCATATGCATGTTCAAAAAAATCCTTATTATTCTAGAAAATATTGTCAGTAGACCATTGATGCAATTTTATTTTAAATAATCGGCAATTTAATGTTTTCAATACTTTAGCTAATTTATTATAAACACGTACACACGTTATAGCCAGATGGCTTTTATAACATTTGCCTAGTTTATGGAGCTCCCTCTAGTAAAAGTCTTTATTGGTCACCGCCGACTTCGAGAACTTATTTCCTCTACTGGTTTGAACAACTGTTCATGCATGCATGTTTTGAGCATGTATGTTTGTACGTACAATATAACACTTTTGTAGGTACAGACATATTTGCTTCATACAAATAAAAACATGCTCGTGGCTAAGTAAAAACAGCCGCACAGGTGGCGTACCATGACGTCTTAAAACATTATTGTTCCATTCTTATTCCAGAGTGAAAATGAGACGGAGCTATACAGGTCGTCTAGCTCTATCTCTTTCCCACTCCGGAATAGGAATGAAACAATAATGTTTTAAGCGTTGTAGTAACCCCCTAGGTCGCTGAAGTCGGCCCATGGATAACATACCCAAAACCTTCCATGGGTTTTCAAAATGTTGTTGGGTAAAGCTACGCAGATGATGAAGGTCATTGTGATGATAACTTGAAAACCAATTTTCGAAAATAGTTCTTCTCTTTTTTTTTGCGGTTATAACCTAAACTGGTGGCAGAGTTGTTATGCCGCCCATGGCCTCTGACTTGGCTTTACATGCCGTCGAGAAATATAACGGTTTTTAGAGTAAGTTACAGTATTATTACGTTAGTAAGAATATGGCAGAGCAAATAATTAGTTGTTATGTACATACTAGGTACATAATGGAGTCTGGATTTGTGTTCAGTTTATGGCAATGGGACTTAAACATAACTGGTGAAATGGGGGATTATTAGGTACCTACACCTCTGCCAAACCCCTCGGGGATTACAACGTGATGTTATGTTATGTTTGGAAAAACATGGCTCAGCAAATATTTAGTTGCTATTTACATACTAGGTAAAGGTAGGTACAAATATGTACGTATATTTGTATTCCATAGACGCTTATCGATAAATATGGATCCCTACTAATAGTCACTTTAAAATAGAAAGGTTACCTCCGGTAAGGTAAATTCAAAATTTCTGAAGGTACAAAAGAAGCACACTCGATACACGTGGAAGCTGTTGACCACGCTAATTATGTTATTCTTTATTCTCTTCAACCCCAATTACGCATTCCTGCGGTCATAAGTGGAGTCCGACTCTTTGGTCACTAACGCCCAGTGCGAAGTGTGATACATAAAACCACCCGTGTGTTCCTGATTTAACTTTGGCAGTTGGCAAGTAATCTATTATAACCATGTTCAATTTTTTTGTCCGTATTCATGAAATGATAGCGGGAAACATTGATACCAACCTATCCAAAAGATAAGCTGTGGACATGGCGGCTTAGATGATTTGTAAGATAAGAACATACAACGGTTTTCCGCCTATATTAAGTAATATAAATGTAAAAGTTGGTGTCATGTGGATGGACGGATGGATGGAAGTTTGTTACTCTTTTAAGTCCGTTACAAAAGTGTTCTTTATGTACACGTGCTCAAAACATGCATGCATGAACAGTTGTTCAAACCAGTAGAGGAAATAAGTTTTCGAAGTCGGCAGTGTGTATCATATTACTATTTAAAACTGTTACCTAAATAAACAAAGCACGCGTTTATATGAGCCCTTACATTAGGTATCTGATCGGGGCAGCATTTCAACTCACTCATGCCAATCAACGCTTCACGCAGCGACCTATTGTCGCGTAATTATGTTGCTCCTGGCGATCAACACCCTATTGTGTATTATAATCGCTGGAATCTGTACTTAGTTGCTATGTGAATATTATATTATTCAAGTTCGGGAAGCAAGTTACCAAGTCTCTAACTAATTATAAAAAAATATAACGCCTTATATTTAGAATTTTTACAAACATCCTTGCTTGCATGCAGAACTACTTTTAAGTAGTAAAAGTTCAAGAATAACCTATACATTTAAAATTGTTTTTAACTATCTAAAACCTAATTGTGTGGGCAACTGACAAAGGTAAACTTTATGGTTACATAAAATATTAGTCTGTATCCGAACATTACTGTAAAGGAACGTACTATAGATCTAAGTATAGATCCTAGACAAAATGTTAGTTCGAGAATTTCAGTCGAAATTGCAACAACATTTTTCCAGAACTTCCTTCGCCATCTAGATAAATCTATAAGATAGCGACCCTCGAGCACATTATGTGAAAATATCGTCGGGTGATGGCGAAAATGAACTCGCGTGTTTGAGTAGGGAAACGTAATTTATAACTAGCGAGATATCAATCGTCATTCCTGAGAAAACTGAACCACCGTACCACCCGGCTAGACGTTTTATAAAACATTCATGTTCTTAATTAATACCTTGGCATTGTTCACGACGACATAATTACAGAATTAACGTTTATGACGCTTTGTGTAAAATTAGGCATTTGGGTTACAAAAGATATTAAGTTAGGACATTTAAATAAGTAGGTAACATTAAAGATGTACGTAATTGTGTTAATGGCCTGTGTCAAAAACAGGGGCTCGGTTTAAAAAATCTTATTTATGTGGCACGGCACTCACAAATACATTTTAATATATTCACTATGGCTGTTTCTTTGGTTAACCTCTGAATTATTTGTGTATATTTATAAGGCAAGATTTGGTAACCTGCCTACCTTCCTTTATTGAACAATCTTGTATTTGATTTTTGATGTGTACAGGTGTCTATTCTTATATCTGGGTGCCAATACCCAAGAGTCACTGTAAAAGTTTCAAGTACAATTACAGTAGTCTTGGTTTTATGAAACTTTTGAACTTTGAAGACGTCAGGCGATTATTATTTTGGCCGCGCTTCGCTACTATTTCTTATTTTTATGATTACTATTGTACAGTTTTTATTATAGCCACCGAAAGAGCGACGATTAAATCCAAAGTTTTGATAATATAAAGGTAGTATTCCAGTGAACTGATCCAATATTTCGAATTTATGAGCAGTAAACAAAGATCAGTTAAATCTCACTAGTTTCTTTGTTTTTTATTAAATATCAGTTGATTTAAACGATGAGAACAGCTCTGTGAACAGTTTCTATGCTTGCATAGAATACGTAATACCTACCTATAGTATATTTATGGTTAAAAGACGTATAAGAACCACTAGTTTGGAGGTAGTTATTCGGTTTTTCCATCAGAAATTTCTCAGCAGCAGCGGTGAAGTCTGGATTTGTTTCTTATAGAAAACTTTATTTTATGTTCAAGCGTGAACTGGCGTAGGATATGCCACTTAACCTCATCCTATTTTTATTAATTTTAATACTAAGCTTGACAAAAAACCTCCAATACAATTAGGTAGGTGGGTATAAATGGTAGGTACACATAGTCATGATTCTGCATATTCCTGAACTGAACATCACAAGAGTATTGAGAATGTAAGTTGTGTGCACTTTCTGAAACATCTTGAATATCTTGAAAAGTAGGAAACGGAACTTTGGAACACATTTTAACAACTCACAACGAACCTACTCATTTTTATGAGTTTCAAAAGTATATATGCGGTAAGATTAACATGCAAAAGGAAGCAAACTTCAACTAGAACTTTTAAAGAGATACTACACGGTATACAAAGGAATCAATACAGCAAGGTGATTGGTAACTGGGCTGCGGGCTGTTCGAAAGAGATACCGTGGCCCTGGAACACAATGGGCTAAGAAGGAACATGAATGGGTTTTAGTCAGTCAAGTCTGACACTCCCTTCCGCTCCGCCCAGAGCGGGAGAAGTCATTTGATGATTTACCATCCGAAAAAAAAAAAAGGGTGATTGGTAACTGGGTGCATTCCTTGAAATGGGTGATAAAAGACCTGATGTCCAACAATTTAGACCCCGAAAACTTGGGTTCCAAACTGTGTTTAGTTGGAAAAATCAAAGATTAACGTTTTTTTGGAAAAATGTCTTCCGTCTCCACCATAAACTGCTGATTGTAAGAAATCTGCGCCGTTCAGGACGTTAAACTGATACCTCAAGAACGTATGAACCCTTCGAAAACCAATTTGTTAAAAAAGTACCTCTACCTTCGGAAAATAAGCGCTGTAAAGTTCACGTTCATGTGTGATTGGTAATTACGTGCATTTCTTAATGCACCCAATAACCAATAATCCTGTATGTATTGAACACATGCGTTCAACTCAGATTATCGGAGTTCATCGGTGATTACCCTGGCTACTACTTCTTTGATCAAAATATGATCACTGCAAAATTACTTAATTAGAATCTTTACAACCAGGAAAATCATTCCCTTACTTCCGCAATATAACAGTGCAACCTGTATGTACTTAGTTTACACATGTGTGGGCATGCAAAGAGCCAAAGCTTACCGGGAAGCGATATAAAGTTGAGTAGCGTTTTAGCACGAAACTAAGCACATCGCAAGTTGCCAAGCGTGCTTGCGCACATGTGGCCGAATTTTCGCTCCGCTTGCCTAAGTGCAATGCATAGAAACTCGGCACCTAGGAGCAGTATCGTCTTACCTCCACTTTCTAGCAATCTAACACATATGCACTACTAAGGCTAAAGTTCGTGTTTTGTAAACTAGTTGTAACGCCTCGGGTGTTCAGTATTCGCCAATTGTTTTGGCACTGCGTACATTAATTTATATCCAAATAATACACAAGCCGCTCTTGATTCTAAAATTATGTACAATTCATTAGTACGAGGGACCACGTTTTGTAACACATTATTATGTATTATATTGCTGTATTTATTAAGAAATGTTCAAATAATAATGCGCAAAACAGTTCTGTATTAAGTAAAAACTAAATGGAATCAAACTAATTTCCTTTTGGGAGTACCCGCCTACTTTTAAAATTTTGTTGGTGTTAAACTATTGTCCCTTCTTTTTTCACGTCATGAATATACATTAATCTTTATCGTAGTGACTGTTTTAGGGCGTTGTAGTAAACCTATTAAACCTAGAAGGTCTGAAACTTCAGTTACCTACCTAACTTTCACCAAGATCGTTTTACGAACCTAATAAAATGGAATCTTCCATTAGACATAAATAGCGTGTTCTACACAAAAACAAATACACCTTTTCTCTTCTTCTAAAAATACAAAGGCATTTTCCATTTTCCAATCGAGCAGTTCAGGTCGGCGTGGCGCCTCATTTACATACATCGTTGAAACTTTTGTTCGATTGAAGTCCATCCCGCCAAAATGCGGTCGGTGCGAATTTTTAGAAGAACGCGCCGTTGTAATTGCGATTCGAGTTCGAGTGGTTAAAAGCTTTTCTTGGGAAAAAGCTCGACACGTCCAGAAAAGCCGAACTTTGATTTTACATTTTACATTAAAGATAACATTTCTTAAAGAGAGCACGAATCGATCAAGTGGTGGGTACTTAGATATTTTATGTTACTTTGAGCTTAAAATAAATCAGACGGTTAGCACTTCCTAACCTAAAATTCAAACAATATAGGCAATTTATTTTGAAATTAGGTAGACCTGCTGTTACTTATTTACAAGCAGGTGAATGAACGTTTAAACAGTTTTCGTAATGTAATTTTCAAACGTTGTTGGAAACACAGTATGAAATTATGCAGTTTACAACGAAACTCGAAATTTCTCCTGGGATCACCCACCTCTAGAAAAATGGGTTCTCGGAGATAAACATGATCTAAAGAAATTAATTTAAAAATTGTTCTGTTTGATTCCCTCTCCGCTGAGCTCTTTGGTATCAAGGGACTACTGTAATTTGTCTTTAGTAGGTTTCTTAGCTCGTACTTTTGATGAAATTTTACTTCTTACGGGAGTAGGTAGGTACTTTTGTTCCTAATATTTATATCCGGATAAGTTCGAAACTATTGTATTATCAATATCTGGTTAGCCTGACTCGCACGGCTTTGATGACTTGGCAAATTCCGAGATTTATGTTAAACTATTCGTAATTAATTCCCTAAATTATGTGAAAACTGCATCAATATCTGTTTTGACTGCGTTGTAAGAAAAATCTAGCAAGACGGCAAAGGCACACAAGAAAAGCGACTTTGTTTTATAGGAACTTATGTTTTAGTTATACAATTACGAAATATTATGGCAGGAAAGTGTCTACCAACACAGTAATTCCTGTTTGCGGAACCATTTTACTAGGTAATAGTTTAAAGCCTCTCCAAACAATGCGGCAGGCCCCGCTGAGTATTCAGGGACCTCCTTGTTGATAGGTACTAACACTTACAATTCAATCGGGCTGTGAGAGCTATCGACTCGTGTAGTGATTGTTCTCGACACGCCCTCACTGCCGAAACGTTTCCTTTAGAGGGCGTGAAGGGAACTTAGAACAAAATGGGTTGATGTGCCGACGATTTGTGAAAATACTGATATACTTAGAAATGTTTTGGTAAAAACCTACCCTGTACTTTCTGCTGAAATCAACCTACAACACTTTCTAGAAACACTCCTTCTTACCTAAGGTGCATGGGAAATTCTTAGGTTTTTTTGGAATTTGCAGTGTCCGGTGCATATTGATTAAACTAGTGATTCGCGATCGTAACAATTATGTCTTTTCTGAGTTATAATCATTAAAATCATAAATACTTAAAACCCTTTAAGTTTATTTAATTCAATTATACCTACTTGTTGTTGTATTGTCCTCGATGATTCAGAAAACAATTGTAGTCTCGGCTTTAGTCTGCGACGTCACACATGAAATTCGAACTCACCATCTTCGGACAATACAACAACAAGCATAATTCTTCTCAAGAATTTCACATAAAACTCCTTGCATTTCTTTAAAATGTATAGTTTTCTAACAGTCATCAGCTTATCGCTAAGAATCGCCGAAGGATAATCAAAGGAAGTAACACCGTAATCGAAACACTAAGGAAGAGCTCTGCTGACGTTTGCACGACGTTATTAGGGCCGGGACAGGTTGCCACTGATGGCCATCCTCTCGATGTAATCGATTGGCTGATACTTGCCAAGTTGCCTGCAATGAAGGTAATGGGAAGTTATTAGTAGAAAGTGGGTTGATAAATTTTCATAGATATAGGTAAATCTGATTTTTTGCGCTTCAAATCATGATGAAATGTCTTTAGAAAAAACAAAAATGTGCTTTTTCAAAAGAAAATCATGTTACAAACCACCTGACAACGAAGGGAAGGTTCCTATTATTCTTATTATTTTTTGTACCTAAACATTAATTACAGAAACAGTAATTTTAGTTAAAAACTACAGGAATTGCTTATTAGGTACAAAGGCGAGTTTAACCCAGAATTGGGTTTAATGACGCCAGAGAGTGCAGAGGGGTAGCTAGCAAACTTTGCTTTTTGTAGAAACTTTACTTATTGTAAAATCCGCCTGAAACACATATCATTTCCCTCTTAATTCCATTAACACTGGCATGTAAGTACGTAAGAGGAACGCGAATTCCGGCTTAAAGTTTGAACTGTGTAGAGATTACTTTAGTTCTTTGGTTGCGTACACAACGCAACTTTAGAAGAACGATATCCAATTTATTACATGCGAATAGGTAGGTAATCTCAATTAAACTAGTTTTGTTCCAAACTCAGATCGTTTAAATCGTGTATGTGTGATGTAGGTACGTACGTCTACACAGCAACTAAGGGACCACCATCACATAAACTGAAACTGTAAACAAGTCTTAACAAAGTTTCGTGGTTAAGTTGTACGGTCTCTTAGTGTTTCCTACAATTCTATTGTTTAGTATGAATAACTAAGCGGGAAGATAACGTGGCCACCGTTATTTATTGGCTATTAACGTTCCAACTTCATTTGCTACATTATAGGATTTTACACTGTTTCAATAAACATAGTTTAGTTTTTTATTAATGGTTTATTTAGATGCAGAAAATGGTGATAGCCGTTTAATTTTTTATCTTTAATGATCGATTTAAGTAATAAATCTGCGATTGTGATCATCATTGTCATGATCGTATCACGTCTTTTTTAAACATGTTTATTTTTTCAGTTTCCTGCACTTTTCTTCCGTATAGAAATTAAGTAAAACTAAAGTAAGTAGGTAGGTAGTGTACATTGTATTGATTAGTTACTTAATAAGGTAAAATCAGACGAGACATGACTTGTTTTCTTAACACTGAAAGCACGAAATAACTACTGCCCGACAGAAGCTTCGGCTTCGGCCACCTTCAGTCAAAACCACGACCTTCGGCTTCAAAGGAAGAAGAAGTTTTGGCAAGCGCCGAAATTGATCAAACTTATGAATGCTCGAAAGCGTGATTTGTTTTTTTTTTTTTTTCTTTTATCCAATCTTGAACTGAATTTCTTAGGGTTATTAAACCTTCGGCTTCGGCCGGCCTTTGGTTAGACACTAGAAATAACCAAAGATCCCTACGGACTACGTGATTCGCGCAACGACTATACGAGTAAGTAGACCGTAACCACGTAGTGCATTTGATGCCTCTTTGCTCAGGCTTTCAGTTATGTCTGGACACGTCGTGTTGCACAAACCAGCCTTATGCACGAAACAAACATGTAAATTACACGACTAATATATGCTCATGCTAAGAGTGATAGTTTAGGTAGATTTCGATTTGTAAAGTATTCCCACATTAAACAGCCTGCAGTTATGTTTGAATCCCGTGTTATAGGATGCGTATTGCCATCTATCGGGCACAAGCCCAGACTATGGCCTGCTATAAAAAAAAACTAAGTGGGTACGAAAGAGGTTATTATGAAGCGTTATTGCATTACCTGGCCTGTTGGTGAAAATAAAATAAGTAAAGCCATTTTCAATAATAAAAAAAGTAAATAAAAAGAAAATAGAAATGGCATCCAAAATTTTTTTAAGTACCTACAGCCGAATTGCCAGTGGCTTTTTTAACTTATCAATCTGAACGAAATAAAAGGTTGCATGATGCAAGTTAATCAGTACAAATTAAGTTTGGTAAAGTTACACTATAAAAACCGTCCAAGTGCTAGTCGTACTCGCACACACAGGGTTCTGTAGGACCTAAAAATATAATAACAATCTTTGCTCATTCATTTGAAAAGTTACACTCAACAGCAAAACTAAATTTATTTTTCATAGTATGTTAATGAAAAACAAAGTTACTGCTGCAATTTGATGAAAAAGTCCAAAAAGTATCTCAAAAAAATAAGTATCAACTCTTGTTAAAACCAATTCTTGTTCTTGTAGAACGTAATAGTATATTGTGTATTAAGGGCGGTAAGTAAGGAATTACGATCGAGGCTCTAGTAGAAGCCCGAAGTCGAAGACTGAGGGCTTTCTGAGTCGAGGTTCGTAATTCTCGTACCGCCCGTGAAACATACAATGTTTTTCATCATACTTGCGAGTTAATAATTATGAATATACACAAGTCAGCACATATTATTACGAAATACGTGAACTGATTTGCGGATGGCGGGCTGTTTGCCCACACCACAGATACAAATGTTTTGTTCAGAAACGTTAAAGGCAAATACTTACCTAGGTATACAGCCATGACGGAGTATGAAAAACAAAAAAAAACGACGTTTTGATACAAAAAACTATCGATTATTTAGATTTTAGAACATTAGTTGAGTAATTAAATAACATGTAGCGAGATTGAATGAAATTCCTGTTTAAATAACATTTTAAGACAATTTTTCAATTGCGTGTAAACTCCTTGCTTGAACTTGCATGACCTGTCTGCTGTCATGCTGTGCTGTAAATTAAAAAAAAAATACTTACCGCCCTAGGGTTTTATAAGGGGCATTACAGCCAAGTTAACCTGTATGTTATGACACTGTTTACGTGCAAGTGTGATGAAAAAAAAATTTTTTACGTTCTCTAAGCATATTTTTTTTCAAAATTTTCCTCCTCTGTCTTTGGAAATTAGAGGACTTAGGAAGCAAATATCTCATCAACCAGGTTGTGAGTTAGATTTGTAGTCTGCACACATTTTGTAAATAGCATTCCATATTCTCCACAAATTGTTACCTTATAAATATACCTCGTTACTCGTATTATCATCTGGAGTATTATTCTACACTACCTAAGCGCTACAGATAAGACTCAATTACTTATATATATTCCTATCTTTGTATTATCTGTATGAACTGTTGGTGAACCTTAAATAAATAAACCATTGACTTAAGAAAAAAAGTAGTTAAGGATCCTCGATATCATTTTTCAAGACAGTTACACAGTTAGTTACGTAGATTATTTTTTTCAACCCTCAGTTACACATGTATCCATGAAGGGCCAGCCCTATTTTTATTTTTTCATTATTTCACATCATATTTGTGTAGCGGTTCATAGAAGACACCTACTCTCCAAATTTTAAATGAGTGGTGCTAATAGTCTCGGAATAGAAATTCAGTGACATACGAACGGACAGCCAGAGAGACCGAACAGAACCCTAAAAAGAACTGAACTCCCTTTGCTTTACCAGGGACCGGATCCAGGACAACACTCAGCACGCTTGGAACTATTAGACTTACGGGAGCCAAGTCAACAACAGCTGATTTAGGTGATGCACAAGGTTTATGGGTACCTACTTTTAGAGCATAGGTACGCTAAAACTCGCAGTGGTGCAAGTACACAGAGCAAGTACCTACGAACAAAATATCCGTAGGAAACCCGTCACAAGCGCCCGCACTCCTTAGCGCTGCTCATACTGTTTTTCAATGCAGACACAGACTTTTAGTGTCCAAGGTAGGAGGAAGCGCCAGACTAACATAGAGAATTCGGATTTTCTTTGGTTTTTTACAATTTGCAGGACAGTGTCAGGCTTTACGTTGAAAAAAATATGATTTGTTCAATTTTACGTACCACGTATTTAGTTACAGAATTATAATCATTCAAATCATCAATCAAGTTGTATTGTGGTTTTTAATGATTATAACTCTGTAAAGTTATACTTGTTACGGTCGCAAATCATATTTTAATCAACATACAACTCGACAAGGACCTGCAAATTACACAAAAACGTAAGAAAATGTTATCTTGGCGCTTTCACCTTACTGTCGAAAACTGACTCTACCTGAACAATATGATGTAGAACCTGTGGTTTGAAAACTTTGCTAAAGGCTAATTCGATACTAATTATAAAATTAGAATTTTAGTAGAGCGTATGAACGTTCTGCATACATTGCATCTATTGCGCAATTCTATAAACATTGCAACAGACTGCATATTGTTTGTAGTTATTAAATCGAAAACAAAAAAAAAAACTTGTTTGTATTGTATAATTTCAGTTATCTTACTCTAAAACAACAAAATATAAAAACTGTACATACAATAAATAGATCTCTAATAACAGAACAAGATTATTCATACATTGTTTTCATTCTTATTTTTAATTTTTAGATGAATATCAATAACTACAGTTTTCTTAAATAAGTCAATTAAATCGCTTCGAATGTGCGACTTGATTTGTTGTAGCCTGCCGCCGCCGGCGCCTGCTACCAACCTTGATAGTCTTTCAGTGGGGCACTCTACTGACACGGAACAAAGAATTTTCTGTTGTTCTTCAATATCCTCGTAGTACTCAAGCTGCACATTTAGTTTGTATGGGATTTCTTGCGCCAGAAAGTCTAAGAACTTAGCCCGGACTGCTTCTTCTATCAATGACTCTGGTTTTTGGTCACTCCATTCAGTAGGGGAGTACTGGAAGCCTGAGGTTTTGGCATTGCTTATGAGATATTCCTGAAAAAAAAACACACGTAGAACATTTTGGATTACATAGCAAAACATCACAATATAATCCCTAAAGGGTTAGGCAGAGGGCCTAATGGTAAACAAACGTAAGTTATGTTTACGTCCCATGTAAAAGGGGCTTCTTATTGCCGGTAACCAAGCACATGTTAGTGGCTGCTACTAAAAAAATCTTAATTAAAAAGCCCAATAATACTTTGCCCAACTTGAAAATTAAAACAGGGACATCATATTCAGCAGAAGACTACTAGTCCAGTCAGAAATCTTTGAATTAGATCCTCAAAAATATTATCTTCCTTCTTGTAGGTACTCTAAGTATAGTTTAAAGAGTTCTTACCTTTATATCTTGCACACCGTCACCATTCAATGCTGATACAAGGAAAACATCAGAAAATTTACTGTATCCTTTCTGTAAATTCTTTTCTATTTTATTTCTACTCTTATCGGTCCCAGGTATAGGGTTACCAGCAATCATACCATTGGTTAGGTTTCTTATTATTGCCAGCAATTGATTTTTCGATTTCAATTGATCAATCTGTGGAAATAAAATATTTTGTTTATAGGCTTCGTAGAAAAATCATAATAATTCTTATTAACATGACATAAGGGCTGAAATCCCAGAAGCTTTAGGCATAGGTGTGCCTAATAGTACACCCACATTTCACCACTTATATTTCAGTCCCATGTAATAGGGAGCCTATTGCCATTGATTGGGCATAAATCCAGAGTCCACAGCTGGTACTGAAAAAATCATGATGGAAAAACCCAATAACACTTTGCCGACTTGGTAATCAAATCCAAAACCTCATGCTCATCAGGCAATATTCAGAAAAAAAATGGGAAATTATTCAGATTAGAAAAAAGATCTGAATAATTTCCTTTTTTGGGTAATAAGATATCTACTTACTTTATTAAGTATTAAAAAACTTGGTGTTTCAGCTATAAAGTTCAACATATTGATGACATCAGAATGAAGAAAGTCCTTTGTGTATCTGTTAGAGACGTCGTGGACAACACCTACTACGTCCGCACACCTCAAACTCTTGTGACATGCTCTAATCATAGAATCAGGCAAATTATATCTGGAAAAGTATGAAATTAATTGAATCACACATAACTGTTATTGCTTACATTTCTATAGACACTGGTGCAGCTATACTCAACCTGCGGCCCAACGGGCCTTTGTTATTGGCCCACCAGGAGTTACAAATCTATTTTAAACCATTTTAAATTTCGCGTCCTCCAGAAAAGCTGGAGTAATTGCTGGGAGGGAGTGTCAGACTTGATTGACTAAAACCCATCCATGTTCCTTCTTAGCCCTTTGTGTTCCAGGGCCACAGTATCTCTTTCAAACAACCCGCAGCCCAACTAGGTAACCCTACCGTGGTGCGTTGTGTTGAGTGTTGTATGAGCGAGACGGTGGGTGGTGGGAATCCCTTCCATGTTGAAAAAGAGTTCACAGTACCAAAAATCATTAAAACATAATATGATAAACATCTTTGTTGAAACTTAAAGTTTTTTAGTAGTCTTTGAAAATTTGGTCTAAGTATACTGCTTGTGGCTTTTCAACCACATTTTTTTATTAACACCAATAAATCTTGAATTTTTTTGAATTACGTTTTTTATTAACACCTAAATAATTGTTACTTGAGGCCCTCATCACCATGACTGAAACGTGTTTATGGCCCCTATTAAAAAAAAGGTTGAGTATGGCTGCACTGGTGGATACTACTGTAGGTGCCAAACTCATTTTTAAATTCTGGGCACACTCAATTTACATTGTTATGACACTAAGAATAAATAGCTGCATGCATACAAAATTGCAGTAGAGCACTGCACAGTAAGCATGTTTATTATAAAATGAAGAAGAGATAGATTTGTGATGAATTAAATACTTATTTATTTTCACTCTGCGTTTTACTTACTTCTTTTGTTCCTTTTCAGTTACAACTCCTGGAGTGTCCAAGAATATTATTTGTGTGCCATTTTGATAACACATAGCTCTAACTAACTTAGTTGTTGTGTGTACTTTATTGGACGCGGCACATATCTGCAATGATATATTATTAATTATATTATTTTGGTTTTAGCTTCTTACCTCCAAAAAGTTTTAGTTCATTCAGTTTTAGGTTATAAATTATCAAAACAAGCTTCGCCATACCTTTCTTTCTGTGACTTTATTAATGAGAGTACTCTTTCCAGAATTAGGAGCTCCAATAATAGCTACATTTACAACTTTGCCTAGATTTCTTTCGCTCGCACGTTCAGGTTGTGATGAATAAAATACAGCTTTGAAATTATGTGCTCTGTATGTTAAACGCAAGGCACACAAAACAAATGTAGTCATCTTGCAGTAGTATATTTACATTAAGTTTATTTAGAGCTAAAGCACTCGTTTCAGTGATTTTTTTACAGGCTGAGTATGTTTGTTTCCAGCAACATGCAAATATACTTGCTAAATATCTATCTCAGGTGACACTGACATTACATAAACCAAAACATTTATAAACTGACAGACATGTCAAACTCAAACTGACAGACGGTTTAGTACACATACACATCCGCTGCTAGAAGCGGCATACGAATATTTAGGAACATTAGAATATGTGACACGTAAGGTGGAAGCGACAGGGTGGCCTGCGAAATTTAAAATTTCTTACGTTTTTTGCAATTTGCCGGTCAGTGTCAGGTTTTATATCTAATAAAAAGCCATGCGCGGCCGTAAAACGAACGTATTTACAAAAATTGTAGTAATTAAAATCATCAATCCATACTTCCATACTAATATTATAAATGCGAAAGTCACTCTGTTTGTTTATTTGTTTGTTTGTTTATTACCTTTTGACGACTAAACGGCTGATCGGATCTTAAGAAATTATTGGCAAGAAGATAGATTTCAACCTGGGGAAGGACATAGACTATTATATCATCACGCTACGACCAATAGGAGCAGAGCATCAATGAAAAATGTTGCGAAAACGGGGAAAATGTGACACAGATGAAGTTGCGCGGGACAGCTAGTACTGTTATAAAATTGGTTTTATAGAATTTAATGTCTTTGGTTTACTGGCAGGTTTTGTTGTTTATGGGTTTAAGAAACTGATTGTAATTTGAAAGGTAAAATGACGTGTTTTAAAAGTTAGTCTCCTTGGTCTCAATGAAAATGTTTGAGTGAGGAGTTTCTTTTTATGAATATGTCTTTTGTGAGATGTCTAGTTTAGTTATTTTGATATGAATATAATGATTGTATGATGGAGAGAAGTAAATTAAAAGCAGTGAAGGTATAACGAGTTTTAATATGTAAAGGAGGATCCCAATACTTCACAGCGTGGGGAAAGGTAATCCAAAAGGTTCATTCTAACAAATACAACCCCTATTTCATGAAAAAGTAATTTTATGGGGATAAGTGAACTTAGAAGGGTTGCATTGATGACAACTCAGTAAAGCCATATTATTTACGGGCGCGTATTACATTTTATTCAACATAAAAACTGACACTGACCGGAAAATTGCAAAAACGTAAAAATAATTATTTTCGCGGGCCACCCTGTCGCTTATCACAGTTATCACTCATTTAGATACATACTAGCTAACTTACACTATAATAAAACAAAAACAAAAAATAGTGCGTAGAGTCCCTGCGCGGAAGAAGTGAAACTTCATTCACTCTCGTTATTGAGCTTCTAAATAATATTTTGTTGTTTTCTTGTTGTGTTATTTTTAACCCCCGACCAAAAAAGAGGGGTGTTATAAGTTTGACGTGTGGATCTGTGTGTCTGTCTGTGGCATCGTAGCTCCTAAACGGATGAACGGATTTTTATAAAATTGGTGTCGTTTTTAAAGGCGATTTAATCGAGAGTGTTCTTAGCTATGTTTCGACAAAATCTGCTCAGCCGTTTGAAGCTTATCACCTCTTTTCTAGTTGATGAAGGGATTTATATAACTTCTACGGGTCTGGTTGATTCAAAATTTGAATTCTTGTCACTTGTCACCATTGGCATAGCCAGGGGCGTAGGCTGCATACCCCCCCTCCCCCCTTAAAGCGCAGTTTTTTTTTTTAATTTATTAGTTTCCTTGTTTTCGTAAATGAGCGAGAAGAGGCGCAACACCGAGAAAAGTGGAAGGAATGGGAGGAGACTTATGCCCAGGAGTGGTCAAGGCTAAAAAAAAAATAGTTTAAAAAGCATAAAATAAAAATTATTATTTTTGGTTTTTTAGAGGTTTTTTCTGTCGGGGGTTTTTAATTTTTTTACTTTTTATTAATATTTTTTTTCAGACCAGTAAACATTTATAAGTTTTAAGATTGAAAAATCCTGTAAAGTATTACTTTTTTTATACTAACATCTTTTCAACAAATTATATTTTATGTATTTTTTTGTTTTTGGTCGACTCGATTTGCAGTTTTATAATTTGTTTTTAAGTTGGCGACTCTGTTTGTCAATTTCAACTTGAAATGACTTCAATGGCCAGTCCGTATCGTATTATTTTTAGATAAAATTAAACATTGGTTTGATTAATAAATCATTTAAAAAAATTAAAGGTTGTTTTGATTTATTAATGTAAGATGATTGAAGTAGATTAGGCCAAATAAATTAATTTTTAGAGCACGAATATTCTCTGTCAAATCATACCGATATATCGATATTTTCAAAAAATATCGATACGATATACATATATCGATACTTTTTTGCATTTCCTACATCCCTATACCTACTACACGCATGCGTTCGAGTGCCACGCATTCACTCTCGCTCTGTCTCTTTCTATTCCCCCTCCATGGTTGCGTTAAACGTTTAACGCAAACTTGTTGGAAGTCGTATAAGAAGTTTCAATTAAATTAATTGTGCACAGTCCATGGCAGGTAAAAATCATAAAAGTCGCATTTTGAGTATTTTCTTCGGCTGTAGTAGACCGTGAAACACAGTTTGCTTACTTTTTTTCCAATTTACAGATCTTACCAAGCCCCCTATCTATTCACAAACGCTCGGATTCGATGTCGATACGGTAAGTCGTATGTCTATCTTGTTTTGGCTTTACGAAAGCGAGCGAGATAGACATACGACTTTACATACGGGGGCTGGCTGAAGGCTTTTGATTTAAAAAACGTACGAAAATATTGAATTTCGCGAACAAAGTTACAAAGCTGATTTTCAGCTTGCTTTTCAATTTTGGCGATGTCACGCACGCGGCTATTATTCAGAGCCTCGGATGTGATCGGCTTTCACCGCCTCGCTTGTGTCTGGGGGTCTACTCTCTAAGCACGAAATCCGTGGTTTCGGCC
Organism: Cerastis leucographa; assembly: GCA_963082945.1. Taxonomy (NCBI): domain Eukaryota; kingdom Metazoa; phylum Arthropoda; class Insecta; order Lepidoptera; family Noctuidae; genus Cerastis; species Cerastis leucographa. The sequence continues at coordinate 9,129,617 of OY720385.1, read as the reverse complement.
GAAGTTACGGTCGTTTCCTACTCCTTGTCACTTACGGACATTAGATTCGTTAGGGGCCCGAACTAAAAATGAATGACAATACAGACAGTTGTCATTCATTTTTACAGTTGGACAGTTGTCCGTACTCCCGATGTGTTTTCAAAACTCATGAATCTGAAAATATTTGGGAGTAGGGTTTATTTCGAAGTATAAAGCTAGTTACGGATGGACCCGTATTTTCGTTGACGGACTTAGAGAGTAGGCCCCCTGAACTATTAATACTACTGAACATCGTAATCCTTCCCTTATCTAACTAAACCACTGGCAACACTGCTCAGTTAAACTGTCAAATAAATTAAAATTGGCTCGACCGACTTCGACACTAACTGTGGCCTAACATTGTGTCTATGTGTGTGAGTGGGTCAGTAATTTTTGGGACAGAACAGTGAGCGAAAAAGTATTTCATAAATATAAAAGACTTGGTCGCATTCAATCCAACGGATCTTTTAAGATCACCGACAGGCGGTGTAATCTCAATTTCTTTTTGTAAAAGGAAGCTGCATGCTTGGTTTAAAAATCGCCGGCATGATTTTGTTCAGGTAAAGTTTTCAAACACTCAGTTTACTATACTTTCCTTATTTTTATAGGTTTCGATTATATTTGGAATAAGTTTGTCATTGTAACCAGTAGTTGTATTTATTTTGTATTGTTTTTGCAATGTCTCGTTACGTATTTATTTTTTTCCTACTACTTAACTATTTTATTTTATTCATTTTCCAGAAATGTCAGAGATAAAGTATAAAAATCAGATTTTGGCCGCTATTGATCACTTGCGTTCACGTAAATCGCGCCCCGATATAAATAGGATTTGCAAGTTTATGTTAAAGTGCTACAAAGTTCTACCTAAAGAAACTAAAGCAGATCTGAAACGTTGCTTAAAGGAGAAAAGTATTTATAAAGTTGATTATAAAGATAATGTAAGCTATAGGAACGCTGCTAAGTGGCGAACAAAATCAATCCAGCGCATAAAAAACAGTGAGTTGATCATTTAAAAATCTAGTCAGCATAAAACAAGTTTCTCATAGTCTGGTATGGGAACAAAATATCTATTTGAATGCCCAGTCACTTTGTTATCGTACAAGTGAGGGTTTTTAGCTTTAATAACCCTCAAAATGAACTAACCAACATAACACCTTCGATATTTGTCATTTCAGTGCCGTTTTGTGGTAATAAATAAAAAAATAATATTATACATAATTTGCTTCTTTTGATTTTAGAAATGTCTTCTACACTTGCACTTGAACGGAGAGTAATAACTTCTGCCATTGCTACTCTTATTTATCAGGATCAAAGCTTTTTGGAGAATGGCATTGCTTTTGATGATCTAGTGTCAGCAGCAAGTGCACAGGTATCAAAGTATTCTAAGAAACAACTGGAAACAATTGTCAACAAAGAAATATCATCCGGAAGTTTAATTAAATTAAAGAATGGCAACTTGGCTTTGGGTCCTGCTGATCATGATGGTGATAGCTCTGATAGCTTCAAGTTTGAGTACAGTGCTGATTTCAGTAATACAAAGGTATGTTTATTTTATTATTTTGGTACCTCTGAAACATTTCAAATGTTTCAAGAAACAATTAAATTTATTGATAACTTATGATTCTGGAGTAATGCAGAAGTGTAAAAATAGCCCTATAATGCACTATTAGATATCATAGTTTTCTTAAATGTACATTACAAAAAGTACACTAAAATGCACTTATTTATTGCTGCACATTTCTAGTGGCATATTTTTATGTGAATTTCCAAAACTAGGTACTTTCTTAATGTACAAAATTGTAAGGGTAAGTTTGAAAATGAAACAACAAAAAATCATGAACATGGGTACAATATTTAATAGTCTATCATATATATTAACAATTATATATTATGTAAAGCTAAGTATTGAAGTAGATTTACACATTCTTGTCACACAAATATAGATCTTTGACTACAGCTTTTGTGCCCTAAAGGTGAACATAACAGAGGCCATCACTAGAATTCAGCCAGATCTATGCAGAAGAGTCATTGGACATTGGACCACTTGGATCCGTGCCACTGTAAATACCCGAGGCAGGTGTTTGAACAATGTCATATTCCAAACTTAATGGAACATATGGGCCTTTTAAAATAAAAAAAATTGTTTATACCTCACACACGGCTTGTTTTATTTCATTTCAACATCTACCTGCCCTTATTTAAAAACCCTTTATAAGTAGTTCAATATATTTTTCCAGAAAGTGGTAATAAAGGGCTTTGGGTAATTGTTTGAACCAGTGAAATGATTTTTCGATAGCAGCCGCAAAGATAATTGTTGCTAACATATTATTATAGTGAAATTAATAGTAATAATGACTCCTAAAAGAATTTGGTCTAAAATTATATTGGACCTTAAATATCTGATGTCAAAGTTGTGTAGTTTGTGGATTACACCTAATGTCTGTACATATTTTATCAAAAATGAACTCTTTTCTATCGTTTGCGGTATGTCATTACTTAATTACCTTAGCAGCGACACTATCGAATGGTGTAATAACACAGGGTGTGTGTTTTTTTTTAAATTAATTCGGGTTTGATTCCTGGCCAGGAATATTGATTTTTCAAAAAACCAATGATGCAGTGTTCGTTTTTATCAGAATCGGGCTCGATACTCTCCTTTGAGTGGTTTTCGCCAATCCTCGTAGTTTCGGATTTTGCTATCCACCCACTTGAAAAATTCATCCTGTTTATCTTGGCTCCGATGCATTTTGGAAATAATTGTTCATAGAAGAAAATTCATGTCTTATTGTGTTCTTACTAATAAAATATTTTTCATTAGTAGCTGCATACTTAAACAAATCATGTCTTTTACCCAAACCCCTTTTTGTAATTCGTACTTTCTGTTAATGCTGGCAGTATAAAGAATACATTAGTTTCAGTTTATTTTTCTGGATGACATTTAACTGCTAAAATGAATAGTACATTTTGTGCATTCTATCTGCAATTTTGATCAAGTTAAAAAAATAAAGTCTATCAAGTGATCAAGTTAAAAATAGATTATTATATTGCTTTTGATTTCAGATGACTTCATCAGCAAATTCTTCATGTAGGTCCTCACCTCAAAGAATGCGGGGAAGGCCAAAGAAACGAGGTGGTGGATCATCTAGCAATGGACTTAGCGGCAGCACCTCTCGAAATGCGGCTGTGCGTGTTGGCGAAAGACGTAAAATGGCTAAAAAGGTTTTCGACCCATCTGATAACAATGTACCAAGCAAACGGAAAAGAGGTCGCCCAGTGGGGTCACTTAATAAAAGCACCATCAAGAAACGTCTTATTTCTGCTGGACTCCAAAAGTCCGATCTTGACGGAACACCATTATCTGAGAGCCAATTATCTCTAGATGGAAGTGGTGATGAAATGGAACAGGAAGATTCTTTACCACATGAGACATCAGGAGTGTGTTCAGTTTGCCTTGTGCAGAAACCTCGCGGTTCTAATGACAGACTAGTTGAATGTCGAGATTGCAACAATAAGGCACATTTGAGCTGTCTCCAATCAGGGTCTGGTATATTAAAACCTCGACCTGACAACACTTGGCAATGTCCACATTGCAAAACATGTGTGATCTGCTGTGAAACCAATGATGCTGTAAGTTTTAAATTACAATATTTTTACTAGGCATGATAAAATTATTTGAATAAGATTATAAACTTAACATTTTTGTTTCAGGGCATTTTAACAGTGTGTAGTATTTGTTCTGATGCCTATCATGCCCTTTGCCATAGTCCACGCATACCAGAAAGACTGAAAGCTTGGGATCAATGGGAGTGTAATAATTGTTTAGAATCTCGACCATCTGTGGTTGGGTCATCTGCTATACGCCGAAGTATGGAATATAATGCACAGAATTCGCCTTCTGTGGACCCATTCCTGAAACCGCATGAGCTTGACAGAGCCCCTTCCAAACTAGAGGATTTGCCTATCGACCCAAGTATACCAGACATAAGTAATTGGACAACTGAGGATGCCTTTGAATATTTTTCAAATTACTTGCCGGAAGCTGCTCCAATTCTAAAAGAACAGGTATAACCACAATCTTTACAAATAAAACTAGGAAAAAAATTAAAAACTTTAAAATTGCTAACAAAATGCGATACACAAAATATTTATTTAATGGCTCCACAGCCTTCAATGTGCTTGTTAGATATTTTGTGCCATGATTTTACATAGTAGACTGGATAAGTAATTTAAGGAAAATGTACTTTCAGGAATTCGATGGTCAAGCATTGAGTATGGCGCGGCGTTCAGACATAGTAAGAGGTTTGGGACTGCCTCTAGGACCAGCATTGGCCCTATATCGCATCATTGTCAAATTACAAACAAGAAAAGATGATTGGACGATGTGCTGGGGTTAACCACCTATGTCACTGTTGTATGTTGTTCATTAAGTTTCTATTTATAATTAAGGAAAGTGTATTAGGTACTTTAATTTAGTATTTAATTAAGTCAAATAAATATATATTACTTGTCATATATATTAATTTTGCAACAATTTGTACTAGATTTAAAGTCAGAGATTTAGGTAAGTTCAAGTGATTCACCTCATCTACTCAATTTTTAGGATCTCGTTGACGATTTGTAGATTCGTCCTGGCCGTCTGTCCGTCCGTATGACACAGCCATTTTAGTCCGAGGTATTGGCACCACACAGCAGAAATTAGGAGACTAGGTGCCTTCTATGAACCGCTACACAATTATTGATTTGAAAACAATAAAAAAATAGGGGTGGCCCTCAAAACATGTAACTTAGGGTTGCAAAATAATACAACTGTGTGGTGTGTGTCTATCGATAACTCAAATTATATCGAGGCTCCTTATATATTTTTTGTTTAAGGTTGGTGAGATATTTTTGCTTCCCAAGTCGTAAAAATTGTGCCCCCCCTAATTACTAAACAGGAAAATTCTGAAGAAACGTAAGTTTGTAGAATGTAAAATAAATTTTATAATAACTAAGAATAGGGGATCGGACTGGGTAAAGGAAACGACATTCTATTTTGTCCGTCAGACAGGTAATACAAAAATATTAGACACGTATTTTTTGTTTTATCAAAATATCGAAAAATTACTTAGTTAAAACTCATTAAAGTTGGAGAGTGGGGGCTTACTACGTCACAAGTGGGTATAAAACTTACCTACATGTGACGTCATGCGCCATTTCAACTCAATATATCTCCGTAATTTTACGACTACGTGAAAAAAGAAAAAATACGTGTCCAATACTTTTGAATAAACTACCCGACGGACAAAGAAAAAAAAAGTTGGATTATCCCCTATTGGTTTGAATTAAATTTGATTTGAGATATGGAACTTTTTCATCAAACTGTTTCAATGATAATCGATAATCCCAATGTTTTGAGGTTATAATATGCTAAATTTTTATGTTACTATATAAAAGGGGCCGTTACAAAAAAAAATACAGCAAAAAAAAGTTTATTTCAGTCTCGTCACTAAGTCTTTATTCATTAACGGTTTCTCTGACGTCCTCAGATATGGAGATTACGTTGGCCGAACGTCCTGATGTTACAGAAACCAAAATTCATTTTACTTTTAACCGGTGGCATTACGAGTAAAAGTAAAGCATTGGTTGTTTGTCACCGAACCGTCAGTAAATTTTTATTCAGTGACAGTTACTCTAAGGTCCTCAGTTATGGAGATTCAGGTTGGCCGAACGTTATCAGTATATATTCTGATATCAGGTCGTTCGGCCATAAATAAATGCTTCTAACTTTCAAACTGTTCTGTCACAAATTCTTTGGCTGGCATCTTTATGCGTCACATAATCGTCATTAAAAAAGAGTAGCAGCCAGCTCCCTATCTCGACTGGCCGAATGTTCTGATGTACATATACAGACACACAGATACACGTTAAACTTATGTTGGCGCCACTGCTTCCGGCGACCAAACATAGCGCCAGTATCGCGAGTCAAGCGACGCACCGTGGGTCCAGTGCTGCCACCTGTCGGACCCGACGTTGAAACGTTGCTGGCGAGTCACTGGCTATCTGCTTCGGCTGACGTCACTTCGGTGGGGAGATATCAAGCCTTTTTAAACCCGGAGCTCAGTCGTTCACGGTGCTTCGTCGTAGCAACAACATTTTATATTGATTATTACTGTCGAATATTTATTGTAATTAATTAATAATTAATTGGTTGAGAATTAAAGGTGATTATAGTGTTATCTATTTATCTATTCCTGCCTAAAGTAGAGTCATCTAACACTTATAACAACCCTCTTTTTTTTTGGTCGGGGTTTAAAAAGTTCACGTCGTCCTATCGATCATATTAAGCAGTCGGACCAAGTGGTATCGTAGGGTTTTTCTACTAGTTTTAGGAAAGCTTTATTATATAGCACTCAACCTGTTTCAAATAATTAGTTAATATCACGAAATAACATGGTAAGTACATACATGTAATATAAACTCACGCCTTTTTCCCATGGGGGCAGGCAGTAACCACAGAACGCCAACTGCTACGATTCTTAAAAATACTCCTTTTTTCTCGTTTACGTTCACGTACATCTGGTCGTACATGCACACCCGTTGCGCGTACTACACACCTGACCTTTCTGAAGAACCTCACCAATAAGGTGAGTGCATGTCTTTCTAGAGCGTTCCCTCCCGGCATCTCCACTAACATCTACTTTGTAAATAACTTTAGTTAGTCGCCTTTCACTCATATTCTCCACATCACCACAACAGCTAAGAATACTCTTTTCAAATTTTGTCACTACATCTACTTAACCCTTTAACGGTTATAAGGATCTAGATGAGATAGAAAGATTTGGTTTTCGGATTTGTGTTACATATGACGCCTAAAATTAAAATTGTTTTTTTTTTTTTACTTTTTTTTTAATTGGTGGTAAGAATATTCCTTTTATCTGTTTGAGAGTTATGAAATAGCGGTATGTTTTTTCAAGAAACTAAAAAAACAACATAAATCTTACATAATAACTTTATTAAAATCACACAATTGAATACCAATAAGAAAATAGAAACAAAAATAAAAGAAAATTACATTTGTTTACGAAAATTCGAAAAGCATGGTGTTATGCATAAAGGCACTCCACATTTGCTACACTTGATCTTAGATCGCTTATCCTTCGCATTAGTGCTGCAATATCGGCATCTTTGATACGACGGTATATCATTTGGCATGTGATCACCAACATTAGAAAAGCGAATTTCCGGTGCAACAATGTGAATTGCCTTTTGGTAATTTTCAGATACAGCAGCTTTTTTTCTTACGACGTAGTTGACGCCATCAGCTGCAGGTTCATCTAAATCCCCTAAAATTCGCCGTGACATTGTACGGAAGACGTTCCGTACAATGTCACGAAATTACAGCGAATTTCCTCTTCTGATTCTTCATGTACATCAGAACGTTCGGCCAGTCGAGATAGGGACCTGGCTGCTACTCCAGTTTTTAATGACGATCATGTGACGCATAAAGATGCCAGCCAAAGAATTTGTGACCGAACAGTCCGAAAGTTAGAAGCATTTATTTATGGCCGAACGACCTGATATCAGAACGTTCGGCCAACCTGTATCTCCATAACTGAGGACCTTAGAGTAACTGTTACTGAATAAAGATTAACTGACGATTTGCTGACAAACAACCAATGCTTTACTTTTACTCGTAATGCCACCGGTTAAAAGTAAAATGAATTTTGGTTTCTGTAACATCAGGACGTTCGGCCAATGTAATCTCCATAACTGAGGACCTGAGAGAAACTGTTAATGAATAAAGATTTTGTGACGTGACTGAAACGATATTTTTTTGCTTTATTTTATTTATGACGACCCCTTTTATATAGTAAAATGAAAATTTAACATATAACCTCAAAACATTGGGATTATCGATTCCTCCACAAGAAAGAAGCCCAGAGAAACAGTTAATCAATAAAGATTTATTGACGACACTGAAATGAACTTTTATTGTTTTATTTTTCTTTGCGACTGCCTCTTTATATAGTAAATTGAAAATTTACAATATAACCTCAAAACATTGGGATTATCGATTGCTCTACAACGAAGAAGCCTAGAAGACTTTTAAAACCCTGATAAATAAGATAAAACCTTTTGAAATAACGGTTTTAATCAGCTAAATAGATGTGTCATAATGACAGATAAAATAACAACATTATTTTTAATACTATAGAAACTCCAAGGAGTTTCTATATCACTACATTCTTCCAGGCTAAAAAGAGAACAGCTTTTCAGTTTAGAACGTAATCCACGTAGCGGCTTGGAAGCCTACGATCTCTCGTCGATCTTCGCTGAGTAGCTGAATTTTCAGTGACCGGGTGTTCTGCTTCGACTATTTGATGTTCCTCAGCTGGAGCTGTTTCATCTGTCGGCTGTTCCTCTTCTACATCATTCGTACGTGTGCGTTACCCAGGCCAGATGTTGTCGAAAATGGTCATTTGAATCTTATAGATAATTAGTTTTGCGGCTTCTGTAATTGTTGCGCACATTTTTAAATTTGTTGCGCTTATAGTTTTTTAATTATTTCACAAAAACATTTCCTGCTGGGGTAACGTTACCCCAGCCAGACGTTTTTCTTCCTAATGGGAATATTTAAATAATTACTAGCTATAAAATTAGTTGTCTAGATGAAGTAAATGTTGTGCCTTATTTTGTATTTGTTCTTTCATCGGTTGCGAAGTTATTCGAGATTTTGCTGGGGTAACGTTTTTGGTTTTGCTAGATCTTTGAAATGGTTAAGCGGATTCTTATCATATTTTGTACATGGCTTCTTGGGAATTAGTTTAAATTTGTTCTGCAATAAAAAAACCAAAATAATACATAGCTTAAAGGTTATTTCATTAAATAGAAAAACACTTCAATTGGTCCCAGCACTCTCAATAAGAGCTCTAAAGACTTACTTTAAACGTTATTTTAAAGCTTGTAACTGCCTTCAAATGTTCGTGAAGTTTCATTAGTATCCTGTAAGTATTTAACAAGTTATGATGATATTGAGTTCTTCACGAGCACGGTCTTGATGCGCGCGGTGTTATTTGGCCACTGGATTGGATATATGAACTGAATGTTATGTCAATTATTAGTTTTTTAGTTCAGTTGTATATCAGTAAAATTTCAGCTCAGTACATTGGATGATTAATGAGATAATACGATTAAAGTCATTAGGAAGTGAATGACCGTGGTAACCCGACCAAGTTTAGGTGGTTACGAAAAAGCGAAAACGCGAAACATTATGGTACCTTCTAAAATATGTAGGATAGTGTTACAAATTTAGTACAGACATGTACACAAGTTTAAAAAAAAACTACGTGATTATTAAATAATTTTTATTGACAGGTAATATAATCATTTCAATAGGGGATAATCCTATTTTTTTTTCTTTGTCCGTCGGGTAGTTTATTGAAAAGTATTGGACACGTATTTTTTCTTTTTTCACGTGGTCATAAAATTACGGAGATATATTGAGTTGAAATGGCGCATGACGTCACATGTAGGTAAGTTTTATACCCACTTGTGACGTAGTAAGCCCCCACTCTCCAACTTTAATGAGTTCTAACTAGGTAATTTTTTGATATTTTGATAAAACAAAAAATACGTGTCTAAAATTTTTGTATTATCTGTGTGACGGACAAAATAGAATGTCGTTTTCTTTACCCAGTCCGATCCCCTATTGAACTTTTAAAGTATTATTAAACTTATACTTAAAAACAATCACAGATAAAAATTACAGATAGTAATTTTGCTTTTTTGAAATTTTCTATTTTTTAATTAAATTATAGATTTCAGTATACACAGTACGCAGTTACAGTTTTTATTTAAATATACACGGAGTGAGAGAGTGCCGGTGATGAAATAAATTACACAAAGTAATGCGCCTGCCTGGGTTCGAACCCCCGGCTTACTGCTCGTAAGTCGGGGCTGCCATCCACTGGGCCACCGCCGCTCTCATTATTATTTAAATATACACATATTGGACTGTGTAATGATCACAGACAATAAACAACTTTGTTTTATAGGTACTATGTAGCGAAGGATAAATATGTCGTTGTCATTGTTGAGAATTCCAGTCTAGGTAATAATTAAGTACGAAAGAAAAGAAAATAATAAGTTCCTAAATTTAAATATTTAAGCCTTAAAAAAATACAGTTTTAGATAAGTACCTAACAACATGTACATATTAATAATAATTTTGCTACTATTTCTGTAGTTACATTATACAAGCTTACCTTGTTCGTGAATTCATCAAGCAGCCTGCACCATAACTATGATCATCAATAGAAGCACTCCACATTAGCAGTAATTCGCCACACTTATTATTTTACATTAGCTCTCACGCACTAAATATTTGCAAAAACAGGAAACGGAACTGCCGAAACGCATGCGCACTCTACAAGATGAATTATGTGATTACGGAGCATGTTTAGTGCGATATGCAAACAATGCGCCCCTTCACCCCACCCCTTCCGCGTCCCACCGAACGACATGTTATATCAGCGATTTTTGATAAGTTTGTGCAACTGGAAGATAATAATAATGTTTTCATAGTACAGATATTATTATATTATTAATGTATTTAACAGTGTACGCGTCTGTACCGAAATTGTAAGGTGTATTATACTAAACTTTTCAAAAGATAGTATAATGTTCTGCGTTTTCGATTTTTCGTAACCACCTAAACTTGGTCGGGTTACCACGGTCATTCACTTCCTAATGACTTTAATCGTATTATCTCATTAATCATCCAATGTACTGAGCTGAAATTTTACTGATATACAACTGAACTAAAAAACTAATAATTGACATAACATTCAGTTCATATATCCAATCCAGTGGCCAAATAACACCGCGCGCATCAAGACCGTGCTCGTGAAGAACTCAATATCATCATAACTTGTTAAATACTTACAGGATACTAATGAAACTTCACGAACATTTGAAGGCAGTTACAAGCTTTAAAATAACGTTTAAAGTAAGTCTTTAGAGCTCTTATTGAGAGTGCTGGGACCAATTGAAGTGTTTTTCTATTTAATGAAATAACCTTTAAGCTATGTATTATTTTGGTTTTTTTATTGCAGAACAAATTTAAACTAATTCCCAAGAAGCCATGTACAAAATATGATAAGAATCCGCTTAACCATTTCAAAGATCTAGCAAAACCAAAAACGTTACCCCAGCAAAATCTCGAATAACTTCGCAACCGATGAAAGAACAAATACAAAATAAGGCACAACATTTACTTCATCTAGACAACTAATTTTATAGCTAGTAATTATTTAAATATTCCCATTAGGAAGAAAAACGTCTGGCTGGGGTAACGTTACCCCAGCAGGAAATGTTTTTGTGAAATAATTAAAAAACTATAAGCGCAACAAATTTAAAAATGTGCGCAACAATTACAGAAGCCGCAAAACTAATTATCTATAAGATTCAAATGACCATTTTCGACAACATCTGGCCTGGGTAACGCACACCATTCGTACTTCGAGAGTCGTAGAAGTCTTCTTCAATTGTTTCTACTGATTCTCTTGTCTCATTAAGTATCTCATGCGTTTCCTGAATGATCTCACTATCTTGACCCAATGGTGCTAGATGTCGGTTTGAGACAGTTGATTCTCGACCGTCTGCTAAACGAACATAAGAATAATCTGGATTTACATGGAGTAACGTCACCTCCTCAACGAGTGGTTGATATTTATTAGTGCGGTTGAATTTTCGCATTAGCACATGTTCCGATTCTGTCAACCAAGTGGGTATAGAAACTCCATTCGTAGATCGCCTGGTATGCGTAAACATTCGTTCATGAGGTGTGCAATGTGTGGCTGTGCACAGCAAGGACCGTATGGAATGTAAAGCTTGAGGAAGAACTTGTTCCCAATTTTCAATTGCCAGTTTGCGTGAACGTAGAGCCAATTGTATTGATTTCCAGAGAGTCCCGTTGAAACGTTCTACTTGACCATTCCCTCTTGGATTATATGGAGTGGTTCTACTTGAAGCAATCCCTCTTTGATTCAAGAAATTCTTTACTTCCGCAGATACGAATGAAGTTCCTCGATCTGAATGAAGGTAAGATGGCATCCCGAATAGCATAAATATCTCGTTTAGATGTTTTATAACCGTTGCAGAACTCATATCGGCACATGGGAACGCAAATGGGAAACGTGAGTATTCATCGATCACAGTTAATATGTACTTATTTCTTGTATTAGAAGGTTCTGGACCTTTAAAATCAATACTTAATCTCTCCATAGGTGAAGTAGCTTTTATTAAGATTGGATCTGGCAAGGCAGATCTGTAGAATTTTGGTTTTATTTCAGAACAAATCCGACACGAATTAGTCATATTTTTAATTTCTTCAGTAGAATAAGGCAAATTTTTCGATTTTACCCAGTGGTTCATACGCACTATTCCTGGGTGGCACAGGGCTTCATGTAATGAAATTAGTTTCTCATTCCGTAGTGGTACCGATGCACATACTCGTGAAAGTGCGTCAGCAACATTATTCTGTTTTCCTGGGCGGTACACAATGTCATACTTGAACGGTGCCAAGTCCAATCGCCACCGCTGTATTTTCTCATTCTTTATTTTACTCGTCAGTTTATTATCAAACATGAAAGATACAGATCGCTGGTCAGTAATAAGACGAAAAGGTTTTCCAATAAGAAAATGACGCCATTTCCTTAACGATTCCACTATAGCGTAAGCTTCTTTTTCTATAGCTGAGTGGTTAAGTTCACTATTATTTAGCATTCTGGAGAAAAATGCAACCGGTCGATCAGATTGAGACAAAGTTGCTGCAATGGAATGATTAGATGCATCCGTTTCTACAGTGAACGGTGCATTATTGTCGATAGCGTGAATAGTAGATTTAACAATATCACATTTCAGTGTTTCAAAACTTTGTACTAGTTCATCGTTTAGTGGAAATAATTGTGTATGAGCGAGAGCATGAATTCTTTCAGAGAAATTTGGAATCCATTTACTGTAATGCGCAAACATTCCTATTGCCCTTCTTAATGATTGCAAATCACATGGTGGTGGCAAACTCAGTAATGGCCGTAAGCGTTCCCCATCTGGCTTAATTACGTGGTTCTTGATATTGTATCCCAGAATATTAATAGAATCTTGGGAAAACTTACTCTTGTCTTTGTTGAGCGTAAGGCCATATTTTTGAGCGGCCTTCAAAAAATTCTGAAGATTTTCATCATGTTCCGCCTGGTTTTGTCCACATACTGTTACGTCATCTAGGTATGCAAACGTTCCTTTAAGCTCTTCTTTACGAATGACCCAGTCAATGGTTCTTTGAAAACTTGAAACTCCATTTGTGACACCGAATGGAATACGCCGAAATTGGTAGAGATTTCCTGAAGCTTCAAATGCAGTGAATTGGCGCTCCTTCGGCAGAATTGGTACTTGATGATATGCGCTTTGCAAATCTATAGCGCTAAATACACTATATTTTGATATCTGTGACACCAATTCCTCCATGTTAGGAAGTGGGTATGCATCTAAATGTGTATATCTATTTATTGTTCGAGAATAATCTATAACTAGACGTTTTTTATGATTAGTATTACTCGTAATAAGAACTTGCGCTCTCCAGGGTGACGTACTCTCCTCAATAATTCCCTCGGCCAAAAGTTTTCTAACTTCATCGTCAATAAACTTCTTATCATCCTCACTGTATCTTCGAGATTTTATAGCAATAGGCTTGCATTCAGGAGAAACGTTCGAAAACAAGGGTACAGCTGGTACAGAGGCTGCAGCAACACTGCATACTTTAATTGGATCTTTAGGTCCTCCAAAAGAGAACTCTAGTGAAGAATGCTTCTCTAGTATATCATGACCAATTATAAGATCAGCGCACAGGTTCTTTACAATTAGTAAATTCAGACCCTCGTAATTATGATCTGCAATTTTAGCTGATACACAGGTTTGTCCCGCTACTTGAGATGTCAATGAAGTTGAAGCCATTGAAATTGTTTGATTACAAGGTCTCTTCTTTAAACAACACAATTTAAAGAAGTCTTCGTTCATAAAACTAATAGAACTGCCTGTGTCAATTAATGCTTGAGCTCGAATTCCCTGAATGTAGGCTGTTACAGTTGCTTTCTTAAGGGAATCCGGTGACGCTGCTACAATACATGCTGAGCTGTTGGTTTTAGTATCTCGTTTATCTAAACCTGCAACAGTATGAAGTTTCTTGCTTCGGCATACATTAGCATAGTGCCCTTTCCTATCACAAATCTGGCAGTTGGCATCGACAGCAGGGCAATCCTTCCTAGGATGCACTCGCCCTCCACAGAAGAAACACTTTCGCTTAATAGAAGCTGTTATTGGGTCCTTGTTCCCTTCCAAGCCTTGAACAGCACTCAAATTTGAAACATTATAGCTCAGTGAACTCAATTCAGCCATTTCTAGCGATATTGCCTGATTGTAGGCTTGGTCGAGTGTTAACGATAGATTTTCAAGTAATCTTTGTCTAATTTTGTTTGACTTGATACCAGAAATAAATGCATCTCTTATACTATCATTTTTATTTGTTTCCGCATCAACTTTTTCAAATCCGCAGTCCTTTGCCATTAATTTTAGAGCTTGAATATAGATGTCAATGTTTTCTTCACTCTGTTGCTTTCTCGTTGCCATCATATGTCTAGCATAAATTATACTTTTTGGCTTTATAAATATATTATTCAGTGTACTCAATGCTGCTTCGTAAGTCGTACACTCACTGATAAATGAGTAAATTCTAGCGGATACATGATTAATGAGTAAATCTAAAGTAGTTTTACCATCTTTTAAATCTTTTCCGCAGAATGACAGGAAACTTTCGAATGTCCTCTTCCAGTACTCCCAATCCCTCGGCGCAGAGCTATCCGATGGATCAATGTCCAATTTTTCGGGACGTAAGAATCTGTCCATTATTATTAGAACATTTAGCTGATTAAATTGATAAATAAGATAAAACCTTTTGAAATAACGGTTTTAATCAGCTAAATAGATGTGTCATAATGACAGATAAAATAACAACATTATTTTTAATACTATAGAAACTCCAAGGAGTTTCTATATCACTACAAACCCCTGATGTGTTATAGGTTTCAGTGCAATGGTGTCAGTATTTTTGTTGATTCCAGATTAATCTTTTAAAAATGTACTATAGCGGATGGCGACTGAAATAGGGTGACCATGTATTCCAACGAAACAAGTATTTATCGAGTACCTAGGTATCTATTTATCTACTGAATGAAGCAAAGCACGTCGAAATAGTTGAAATAAGGTGACGATCAAAGAGTATAGTAATATAGATGGAAAAGAGAGCCCACTCAAGAAAATTTTTGACACCTATAGGTATTGGACGGTGTCGCCAGTGCCGTAACTAGGGCGGTGCCAGCGGTGCCCAGGCACAGGGCGCAGACCCTGGAGGGGCGCAGAAAGGCCACTAACAATACCTATTATTTATTAATTTATACGTGTGGAGCCGCATCGTCCGCGTAGTGCCGTGGATATGATTTCAAAATTCGATCCTGAACTTAGAGTGCACATCGAATCGCTTAGTAAAGGAAGCAGTTGCTATTTTACGCCATATATTCAAAATGAGTTAGTTGATATTCTTGCGTCTGAGGTCAAAAAACATATTTTAGACGACATTCGTGCCGCAAAATACTTTTCTATAATTTTTGATTGTACGTATCGGACGTATCCAATCAAGAACAGATGTCACAAATATTGAGATTCGTAAAGATATCTGAACAGAAAGTTACCATCGAAGATCGTTTCATAGATTTCATTCAATCTCATGAAAAAACGGGCGCAGGATTATCAAAAGAAATTTTAACAAAATTAGAAAATAACGGATTGGAAATTGAAGATGTTCGTGGCCAAGAGTACGACAATGGCAGTAACATGGCCGGTAAATATCATGGAGTTTAAGCCAAAATAAAACAAATTAATGTTAATGCTGATTTCGTACCCCATGCAGCGCATTCTTTGAATTTGTCTGGCATACATGCTGCTAGTGTGACAACCGACATGATCACATTTTTTGGGATAATTCAGAAAATATTTGTGTTTTTTTCGAGTTCTACGGTCAGATGGGAAAATTTAATGAAAAAATTAATAATTTCTTTAAAGAAACACGCCGACACTAGATGGGCCTCTAAAGCTAGAGCAGTCAAAGATTTAAATATGCAAATACCCCAAATCTGGTGCGTGCTAAAAATTTTAACTACCAACCAATACAATGCCGAAACAATAGCTACGGCTAAAAACATTATGGAACTGATATGTACTCTGCAAATTTGGGATCAAGTTTTAGAGTCTGTCGATAGGGTGAATGTAGCTTTACAGTCGAATATATTTCTATCGACAAAGCCTCTGAATTAATTAAAGAACTAACAAGGCAGATTCAGATTCGAAAACGCAAAAAAGTTTGTGAAGAATGTGAAATCGAAGACGATTTTCCTGAAAAGCGTAAAAAGCGAGTAAAGCGCCGGCTAAGATCTTACCCCACAACAAAACTTTAAAATTCATATAAATGAAGCGATTGATAAAATAATTTCTGAATTCACGTGGCGATTCGAAAAATTACACAACATTCACCAGTCTTTTATATTTATATTTTTTCAGTATATTTGCTGAGTATCAAATATTCTGCAGATATAAATACTACTGAATTTTTTACTGAATTTTTACGTTATTTGATAAATGTGAACGTCAGTCAAGTCTAGATCTTCTTAAAGCTATAGTAGAACTAGATTTAAAGGAAATGTGTCCCAATATTGTAGTCGCTATAAAGATTTTTTTAACAATGCCAGTGACTGTAGCTTCCTGCGAAAGATCGTTCAGTAAGCTCAAATTGATAAAGACGTACCTATGGACGGCTCGACGATGGGCCAAGAAAGATTATCGGGCCTAGCGATTTTATCGATTGAACGCGACATAGCACGGCTCCTGTCGTATGAAAATTACAGCATGCGGGAATTCATCTGCCGAGAGTTCTGGCTATGTTTTATACATTTTGTTTAAGACACTCTTACCTGCCTGATGAGTGTATGAAGACCGTAGTTGTGCCAATAATCAAAAATAAGACTGGTGACGCTTCGGATAAAAGCAATTATAGGCCCATTTCGTTAGCTACTACCGTGGCGAAAGTGCTGGACAGTCTACTTGATCGTATTTTGAACAGTCATATAAGACTGAATGATGCTCAGTTTGGTTTTAGGAACGGGCTGTCGACAGAAATGGCAGTTTTATGCCTCAAGCACACTGTCCGGTACTACACCGATAGAAAGACTCCGGTCTATGCCTGTTTTTTAGACCTTTCGAAAGCTTTTGATTTGGTGTCCTATAACGTGCTGTGGAATAAAATGAGGACAGAAACCAGCCTTCCCAAAGAAGTAAAACATAATAAACATTAGCATTTTTGATTATTGGTACAACAACCAAATAAATGTTATAAGGTGGGCAGGCGCGTTTTCCGAAACGTACAGACTGAAGTGTGGAGTAAGGCAGGGAGGTTTAACTTCGCCCCGTCTCTTCAATCTGTACGTAAAAGGACTCATCGAGGGGCTCAGCGATACCAAAGTTGGCTGTTCTATTGACGGAAAGCACATCAATAACATTAGTTACGCTGACGATATGGTGTTGCTGGGCCATATTTTTTTTTTTTATTTTTTTTTTAAATTAATTTATAATGTAGATTTTCAATTATTTATTATTAAAAATTATTACTTTATTATTTAATTAAATTTATTTTTCATTTAATTGTAGACATTTCATTTGACATAAATGTTTGTATTAATTTAATTTTCACATTTTTATTTTTTTTAGTCGTAATGTGGCGTGTTTCTGTCTCTGATTTGATTAACTATTACTAACATTATTTTTAAGTGTACTAAAACTAAGACTTAAGTGTACTAACCAAATGTTATGGATAAAAAAAAAATCTGAAATAAATGAATTGAATTGAAAATGTAATCCAGGTCTTCGCAATAAAGAAAGCGCGTAAAGTAAATCTTTAAGTATGGTTTACGGTTTACCTTGAATCATTACTATCTGTACTGATCAGTATTTGGTGTAATTTGTGTATTAATTATCTAATGTTTTTTTTTTTAAATAAAGTGAATTTTGACAAATATTTTCGAATTAACGTTTTTCACCTAATTTATAAAAAAAAAATTGAACTTCCTTAATCAAAACTTAACCAAGTACTTAAAATTAAGTTTACAAAAACTTAGTTTTGGGATGATAGATTTATTTTTATAGATAGTCCATTTTATTGCCAGAGCCGGTTATGATTAGAAAATATTTCATGGGCGTGGTTATAGCAGCTCGCACCGGGCGCATAAAAGGCTAATTACGGCACTGGGTGTCGCCACCTGATACTAAATCCGTTGAACTAATCCCAATAGCTATAGGTGCGTACATGTACTTATATCTATATCTTTGTTATTGAATAGGTTTAGTTTAGGTTTCTGTTACTGTTTTTATTTCTTTTTTTACACTCAATTAAAAAAGTAAAAAAGACAGAACCGAGAAACCACATAAATTACACAAAATGGGAGACATCTACAAGCATGCGCACACGCCGATTGTATAGTAGTGGCCATTTTGTAAACAATTTGTATGATATTGTTACCAACCCAAAACAAATATATTAGCAATTACAAAATGCTTTTCAAATAAATAAATGGTTTAATCTTGTTTAGAGTTGAAATTTATTATTTATAACTCAATTTTCATTCAAATCAAAAAGGTATTTAATCACACTGGCATAATTGGCGTAAGCACCATCTATGTCATTTTAATGTACTAAATCTCAAGTTTATGCGGATTTAGTAAGATATGGTAATAGTATCTTGGTGTAAAATTGCGACGCCTATGTCAAGTATGGCAGTGTCCCCCCTCCTGGTGACGATGTAGGTTTTGCAACAAAATAAATGGATACGCGGACGGAGGACTTTGAGAAGGAGTGCAGATAACTAATATTTTATATAATATGCATTAGAAATAAATTGTTAAAAAAACGTTACACACACCACCATGCGTTATGATGTGGCCTATTTGCTTCTACTTTTTATTATTTTTCTGTCTGTCACTGTTACATGAAAAAAAAAAATTGAAACTATCGATCGAATTTCAACCAATAGGCCACCACTAGTTTTACTTCATTCAGTTACGGCGGCTTTCTATAATACATATATGTCAATCCCAATCTTGATCCTGCTCCTTGTCTGTAAACAATCAACAGCCGAGTTTGTCACTCTGAGCCCGTTACGATAGATGGCGTGCAATGGAAGGAACGTGCTTACCATAGATGCATTCTTGATACATTACACCTACGTAAAACATTTTAATAAAAAAATTCTTGAGTGGGCTCTCTATTCCATCTATATTACTATACTCTTTGATCGTTACCTTATTTCAACTATTTCGACGTGCTTTGCTTCATTCAGTAGATAAATAGATACCTAGGTACTCGATAAATACTTGTTTCGTTGGAATACATGGTCACCCTATTTCAGTCGCCATCCGCTATAGTACATTTTTAAAAGATTAATCTGGAATCAACAAAAATACTGACACCATTGCACTGAAACCTATAACACATCAGGGGTTTTACAAGTCTTCTAGGCTTCTTCGTTGTGGAGCAATCGATAATCCCAATGTTTTGAGGTTATATTGTAAATTTTCAATTTACTATTTAAAGGGGCAGTCGCAAAGAAAAATAAAACAGTAAAAGTTCATTTCAGTGTCGTCAATAAATCTTTATTGATTAACTGTTTCTCTGGGCTTCTTTCTTGTGGAGGAATCGATAATCCCAATGTTTTGAGGTTATATGTTAAATTTTCATTTTACTATACAAAAGGGGCCGTCATAAATAAAATAAAGCAAAAAAAATATAGTTTCAGTCTCGTCACAAAATCTTTATTCATTAACGGTTTCTCTCGGGTCCTCAGTTATGGAGATTACATTGGCCGAACGTCCTGATGTTACAGAAACCAAAATTCATTTTACTTTTAACCGGTGGCATTACGAGTAAAAGTAAAGCATTGGTTGTTTGTCAGCAAATCGTCAGTTAATCTTTATTCAGTAACAGTTACTCTAAGGTCCTCAGTTATGGAGATTCAGGTTGGCCGAACGTTCTGATATCAGGTCGTTCGGCCATAAATAAATGCTTTTAACTTTCGGACTGTTCGGTCACAAATTCTTTGGCTGGCATCTTTATGCGTCACATGATCGTCATTAAAAACTGGAGTAGCAGCCAAGTCCCTATCTCGACTGGCCGAACGTTCTGATGTACATGATTCTTCGCCATCTTCAGACTCTCCCGGTTCTGACAAACCGAACATACCGTACAACTCCTTCTCAATATCGTCATCTCCGAGTATTTTCAATCAATCTACAAATAAAAAATAAAAGCCATGCAAACACCACACCAAGCCCCGAGGAAAAGCAATAATAAGACTACCAAACCTTTATTCCTTAGTCGCAAAGCAATAAAAACAGTTACCATAACCACATTAGAGGAATATTTTCTCCAACCTTATTAGTAGAAAGCGAATACTTCACGGTTAGAGGGAATATTCATCCCACCAACGAAAATCGACATAAATGAAAATTCGTGGCAGATGCATAAAAAATACGTCTTACATCTATGAAATAACATTCAAAAGCACAACGTCTAGAAGAACTTACCCTTTTTCACCACTCTATTGCAAAGATATGTACCGATTTGTCTCGCAGTACAAAAAAGTAAGCGTCAGGACCCCTGGACCAATAGAGATATTTGATGTTTAGCAAATACCAAAATTGACTACCTTTTTGCTACTATTTGATACCTAACTTCAAATATTTCGTACCTCGACTGACAGCAAAAAAACACGTAAGGAAAGTGGTCAGACATTCTGACATCAGGATGTCTGGACCATTTTTTTTTCATAGTTTGAGACAACACAACGAATTTATCTCTTTGTAAATATTTACTACCTTTTTAGTACCCCAACATATATTTTTATCAAATTGTTTTGGTGTCCAAAAAATATTAAGTATGATTTTTTTTTTTTTGATTATGGATATTTAATTTGCCACATTAGGATATAGGTATTTGCATAGTGGATTAGAAAATCATAGTCGAATATAGAAAATAATTTTAATAACTAGAATAGGGGATAATCCAATTTTTTTTTTCTTTGTCCGTCGGGTAGTTTATTGAAAAGTATTAGACACGTATTTTTTCTTTTTTCACGTGGTCATAAAATTACGGAGATATATTGAGTTAAAATGGCGCATGACGTCACATGTAGGTAAGTTTTATACCTACTTGTGACGTAGTAAGCCCCCACTCTCCAACTTTAATGAGTTTTAACTAAGTATTTTTTTGATATTTTAATAAAACAAAAAATACGTGTCAATTATTTTTGTATTACCTGTCTGACGGACAAAATAGAATGTCGTTTTCTTTACCCAGTCCGATCCTCTATTGTAGACTATACAGGGTGTAACAGAAAGGGTATATACATACTTAAGGGTGTGATGCAGACCATCAAACTGAACATGTTTCTCCATCGGACAATTATTTTCGTTTTTGTTAAAAACTTATCTAATTTGTTTGATAGTCGTCTAAACATGGCGATAAAACGGGCTTTTTTTTCGGGTTTTTGGATTGTCATAATTCTTTTAGTGTTTATGTTTTGAAAAAAAAGGAAATGATAGGGGCATGTATTATTAAGACCTAGATTTTTTGGTAAAAAACAAATATTTTATAACTATTGCTCTAGACGCATTATCCACGAAGAAAACAGCGAAATACGTTTGTGTGTAGAAAGGCCCACTAGAGTACCCTCTTAAACAATGAGCAATCATGTTCTTACAACTTATAGTAACTCTACTAGACATATCGTCGTAACATTGCCATTACGACTGTCGTCGGCAATGCGATTTGTAATGTCCTACACCTTCGGGAGTCGCAGATGGGACAAATTCAATGACAGACAATGGATTGTACTCTTGTCCTTTTAAAGATATCTTTTCTGGTAAATCCGAAAAAAATGTAACATTTTTCTGGAATACCAAAACAATTTGATAAAAATATATGTTGAGGTACTAAAAAGGTAGTAAATATTTACAAAGAGATAAATTCGTTGTGTTGTGTCAAACTATGAAAAAAAAAAATGGTCCAGACATCCTGATGTCAGAATGTCTGACCACTTTCTTTACGTGTTTTTTTGCTGTCAGTCGAGGTACGAAATATTTGAAGTTAGGTATTAAATAGTAGTAAAAATTTTAGTATTTGCTAAACATCAAATATCTCTATTGGTCCAGGGGTCCTGACGCTTTCACAAAAAAGCGCCAGTTTTGAACATTCACCTCAAGAACTTTGATAAAAAATTGAATCTGTCAGTGTCAAATAAAAACAGAAACAAACGTCATAATGTTACGTTACTGTTGTCAGGTCGAAAAATAAAATTGCAAATAGATATTTTGTTCTTTTTTTTATTGGTGGGCAAAAATATTCCCTCTAACTGCAAAAGGGTTAAAAAATAATAAGAAATTCATTTTATTCAATATAAAATACATCACAAAATATGACTAGTACCTAACCCTACTAATACTCTTTAATGCATGCCACTAAAATAATACAACAAGAAATACTTATTTTTACAGTGTGTATAACAATGGGCTGTCCTAAAAGCTATCTATGCGAATTCCTGACAACCTTGCATTATGTTTTTGTTTTTGCGACCTCAATCAATGCCAGCATTTATAAAAAGCGAGAATTCACATAGTGGTCGGAGCTTAAAAACATTTCGAGCCAACTTTTTAGAGGGTAGTTTGCTGTGAAAAAAAAACTAAAGACTGGGTTTGGGGAACCTTTGCATTTCTTAATGTTTATTTGAATACCCTTTGCTATCTAAATAATTTATATTCTTGATTGAAAAACCTTTATGAATCACATAATATGTGATTCATATATTCACCTTCAAAACCAATATCAGCATGGTTGGTAATTTGCTATTGTTCAGTAGATTTTTTACTGAGGAAATAATTTAATGATTTCTGGTTGGTTTGTCAGGGAGATCTGCATGCATGGTCAAGTCAGAGAATCTTCTTAACATTGTACAATGAAACTAATTGATTGTTTTATTGTTTTTACTTAACTAACCAAGTAAAATTGGACAAGACCGGGAAGATGATGATGTCTTCACTTAACTAAATAGCGTCGCAAGGGGAAGGTACAGATACTTATAAAAAAAAACATCTTTCATCCTATGATTTTGACAATAATGTAAGAAGTACTTCCTGAGATTATTTACATTTTGGCTGTTTATAAGTGATTTTTCAAATGAAGCCTTAATATTGGGCTCTAGGCCATTGAAAGCCCCCGTTTACAGTTGTTTTGTTAAATATGATTAAATCAGCAAAACAAAATACTAATTCAATAAAAAAAATATTACAACATAAATATTAACTATATAACATCAAGGTCCTAGCTACATTATGGTTCTTCGTGTATTTGATCATAATGTTTCACAAATGATAGGAAGATGTTAAACACCATAGTTGCTACATTTATATATACAACCCTGTACTCTGTAGGTAAAAAATAGAAATTAAAGAATTGCACTGGTGGCCAATACATACAATCGCCCTGAAACAAAAGAAATAATGGTAAGTCTTTGAGATAATTATTAGTCAAGTGGCCACGAGAAATGGTTAGAAATAATCATAGCATTTCACATGCTTCTTGCAATTATTAATTAGTAAGCTAATTTAGTTTAATCATTTAAACTGAATTACCTACTACTAAATAATCAATTCAATAATTATTAATATTAAATCCAGAAACCATGTGTAGATAGAACATAAAAAGTAATAACATCACAAGTATAGAAATGTTGAATTGGTTGACTCACCATGTATGCATATAAAAACTTCTTTTTAATTTCTGCTGTAACATCTGGACATACTTTTTGTTCTAAAGTCCCCATTGCATAGAAGAATGCTAGAATAGTTAATGGTGAGGCAAATGCTTGATCACAGATTATTTTTAAAAATACTGATTTCAAGTTCGCTTTTGGTAATACTTTGTCTAAATAAATATAGTAAAAATGATGCAGTGGGCCCATTGCCATTCCCACTGTAAACATTCGACCTGAAATAATATAATGTAATATGTAAACATCTTGCAGGCTGGAAAGTTGGTTTCTTATAATTGGTAGCACCAGTATTGAATAGGAAATACAAAAAAATGGTTACTATCATTTGTGAAACTAAGGTAATTGAGATTAGAAATTCAAATGTGAAAACAATTGCAGAGTTTATAATACATAGTGAATTTAGGTAAATCCTTTTGAATCTAATATTAAAAAGAAATGCAGTTTGAATGTAGGGTGAACGATCAAATTGAAAACTGAAAGTGTTAAAACATTTCCTTGGGACAATATCTGACCAAAACGGCAGTTTGGCAAGGCAGTTAAATACATGAATAATAAAATAAAAACCTGCTCTTTTCCAGTCATATCTGTTTGGTAAACCTTTTGTTTGGTATTCAAATTCCTGTTGTATGACATCACCAAGGAGCATGCATATTCCAGATGTTATACTGTTTGTTAAAAATAGGTTCTTTTTAAAGAAGAATCTCACACCACGATGATATAACGAAGACGGTCTCGTTTGGAATTTAAGCGGGGTTGCTTGCTTTATTCGCTTACAAACAGACACTGGAAAGCGAATAGAAAACATGCTACAACCTGTAAAAGTAAATAAATATTAGATAACCTGACAGAAGTATCTATTTTTTTTGGATTAAATAATGAACTACATTTTACCTGGTGATCATTGACATGGTGTTAATCATTGAATTAAATTACATATTTCGCCTTTGTCTTGTGCAAAGGC
Source organism: Cerastis leucographa (assembly GCA_963082945.1). Lineage (NCBI taxonomy): Eukaryota > Metazoa > Arthropoda > Insecta > Lepidoptera > Noctuidae > Cerastis > Cerastis leucographa. Next base: position 9,104,681 of record OY720385.1, on the reverse strand, counting down.
TAAAATAATAAATCTGATCCATTATCACATGATGAGATGACACTGACAACTGACAGTGACAAGTTGTGACCATCACTTTGACAAAAATAAATAATTGCCAGAGGCTAAGTATTGCCATACAACGTGGCAACGCCGCCAGTCTCTTGGGCACGTTACCAGTTGACAGCGTTGAGGAGGAGTTTTTTGACGCCCTTTTATAATTTGTTGTTATTTTAGTCATCTAGTTTTAAAAATAATATTAATTTGTAAAATATAATAAAATATAAATGATGTAATAGTGATGTCCAGTAATGGTGAAAACGAGAAGTCGAAATGTTAGTAAGTAGCCCTCTTACCGCAACCGCTAACTTCTCCTGTGTTGTATGTGCAAAGCGTAGTGTCTACGGTGCAAAGCGTGTTTTACATCTGCCGGCCGTAAAAAGCTCTAAAGTGGGTGATAGACGTGCGAGTAAGTACGCGGACTTGTGGCTCGTCGACCTTTTTCGCGTGTGTGTCACCTAAAGCACGCGTACTTAAAAATTGCCGCGCAAGTTCGCCGGCGATCCAACCGGTTTGAAATCTTAAGTGGGTGATAGACGTGCGAGTAAGTACGCGGACTTGTGGCTCGTCGACCTTTTTCGCGTGTGTGTCACCTAAAGCACGCGTACTTAAAAATTGCCGCGCAAGTTCGCCGGCGATCCAACCGGTTTGAAATCTTACTCGTAGCTCGTCTTGGCTCGTACGTGTAGCAGCACTGCGAGCCGCGAGCCGCCATTTTTCTACGTATTTTTTGTTGGTTTAGCTAATCATCTGTGTTGTAGAAATTTTAAAATGAGTGATTTCCGTACATATTCTCATGATCTACTAACAGAGTTTATTAGAAGGATAAGAAGGATTCCGTAATAATCCTTGTCTTTGGAAAATTAATAGCAACGAATACAAAGACAAAAATATAGTTTTTTATCCAAACTTTTCGTTTTTTTTTTTTTTTTTACTTGTTTTTAAAACGTTATAAGATACAATTCCTAAATAACACAAAGCTTCTTCCGTAGATGACATGGTAATACAGTGTGAGCCAGCTTCTCGTGTGTCACCGACGTCGAGCCGAGTAAGTTCGCGATCTTAAAAACCGCGTACTTCTTAAAGTTCGCACGTCTATCACCCACTTAAGTGTATTTTCGCCTTTTCGCGTTTTTAACATAGACATATAAATCATATGGACTTGGCATACCTACAAGAAAAACGTGCATACCTACACTTTAGTGAGCTGATAAAATGGCGGCTAATAGGGCAGCCCTTATCGATATTTCTATATAATAACATCGATAAAAGATTGTGAGAATGTTTTCATAATGTTACGGTACAATATCTACGGGTGAAAATACCCCAAGTTTTCTAACATATCATATGCCTTTCATTTGTTGTTGTTTGAGAAATTTCGTCCTTCTTTCACAGTTAAACCGTAGAACTTATTTTGATGTTTCCTATTAAGACAGGTTGAAACTTGGAGGATAGTTATATTATGCTGTTTTTTATCGACCTAGTATTCTGTAACTGATTTCACTCTATTGTATAATTTAAGCAACAAGTTTATCTAGTTGCCGGCCCGTTGAGAACCTCCTCCTTTTTTGAAGTCGGTTTTTTAATTTTATGCTCTTGGAATTTATTCTTTTAGCTATTACAAGAAATGAAAAGCAGTAAGTACAAGTCGTGCCATTAAAGATGAGACTTGACCAAGCCTCCCGCCGCTCTTTCGCGGGTATCCATGAGGATCACCTCAGCGGTATCTATCAAGATACCGCTAAAACCATGTGGTGCGTCAAGTCTCAACTTTAATGGCACGACTTGTACTACCCGTGCGCGATAAGTTGAGACCTGTAACAGTGGCGTGTTTGTACCACCACGGTAAAATACGGGCGCCACACAGTGGAACGAATGTATGGGAGCGGTTGGACGTAGACATGTCCGAAAAAAAAGAGTAAAATTATGCCAAACTAATGATGCCATCTTATTCGATTACTTAATGCCTTCATAACTTGTGGTGATGAATTTCTTCATAACTCCCATATTTCGGGAGTAATTTGAGAAAATGTGAAATTTTACTATGAAAATGAGTGTATCGAGCTCTCTCCCTCCTGATTCCGGGCTTGTTTCAAGTAGCGGTCTCTAATATCATAATGCTAATACTAAGAGCTATATTTAATACTAAGACACATAGTGCGCCAAATGTGCACTTTCTGGGATAAAGAGTGATGTTTATTTTATAACACAATTTTTTTATTTTTTGTTTATTTTGTTGATTAAAACCGTTTTTCTAAAGGTTTACCTTATTACAATAACATTTCTGAGCAGCCAATTAGAGAAGATATAAGCTAATTAGGATATATAATTAGGGACTTAAGGTTTACATATAAAACTGATGCACTAATGATTACTGATAAGAACATTGCTATTATTTAATTACTAAATGGCTCTTAATACACTAATTTAGCATGCATCATTTACTAATTATCACAATAACTAATTACCTTGCAATATTTAACAAAGGATACCTGGGATACCTGGATTTTATATAAATAGGTCACTATTAGTAACTTTAAAATCAGTGTTGATTTACACCTCGTTGTATCCAAGCTAATCTCGCAATGTATTTTCCAAATTTTAATACAAATCTTGATATTCACGTTGCTTTATGCGCACGCGCACATAAAGATTTACGCGACTTTAACTATTTGTTCAGTGTTTTAAAAGATAACAGTTGTGTTCAGTTATGTGAAAGTGCTGAAACAAGTTTAAAAGACTGGTGTCGTCGATTTTGCTACCGCATTTATGCAAAATGGACACAGTCTGGAAGAAGCACAGATAAGTTTCGGAAGAAACATGAGATTTGGCTACAGGCTGCAATTCAATGGCCGGAATTACAGAATGAAAATATGGAACCTTCTACAGAAAATATAAGTGACGTCATCGAGCCCATAATTTCTCCTGCTAAATCTAATGCTTCAACTTGTACACATCCTAGTCCTCGTAAATCTTTTGAGGACCTTAGTAACCGGCAAAAAAGAAGACGCACTGAAGATAGTCTTTCATGCAGCAGTAGCAGCGCTGAAATTATGTTTTCGGCCGAAAGGGCGCTTCAAAAGGCAGGACAAAGCGATACAGCTTATGTTATGAAATACTTGACGGAGAATCCAGAAGAGGCCTCAAAAATCAAAGCCTTCATTGAAGGTAAATCAATTCAGGTACGGGAAATATCCCCTTTGAAGGCATTGGCTCTTTATGTATCGATGAACTTATCGAAATGGCGCTATAACACTCTTCGGGATTTCAACACTCAAGAAGGAGCTCTTCAATACCCGAGTTACTACATGTTGGTTAAAGAAAAAATTAAGTGCTATCCGGCCAAAGAAGATCTCACAGTTACAGAGAGCTCTGCAAAAATCAAATTACAAGCCTTGATGGATTTAACCTCAAGAAGACTTATTAGGTCGTTAGAAACCCCTGTTGATCCCAATCAACAGCTCGTATTGACCAGCAAATGGGGTTTTGACGGATCATCTAGCCAAAGCATTTATCATCAAAGGACGAGTGAAGATGAGCAAATCGATCTTGCTAGTAATTTTATGATTAGTCTTGTACCACTGCGGCTCGTCTCAAAAGGTGTAACAATTTGGGAAAACGAGCGACCATCTTCCACTTCATTTTGCCGGCCAATATTGTTTAAGTTTATAAAGGAAACCAAAGAAAATGTGCAGAGAGAGATGGCTGAAATCGAAGCAGAGATTGAAGCCTTAACTCCATCCACCATCACTGATGGAATTAGTGTCAAACACCAACTGCTGTTGACAATGATTGATGGTAAAATTCATTCCATTATATCCAATACAGCAGCTTCAGTGTGTGACATATGCAAGGCTTGTCCTAAAGAAATGAATAATTTAGAGTTAATCAAAGATAAACACGCAAACGAGGACATGTATAAATATAGCTTAAGCACCCTTCACGCTTGGATTCGCTCAATGGAATGCTTATTACACATTTCCTACAAATTAGACATAAAATCATGGCAAGTAAGGGGTGATATAGCAAAAAGGCAAGTTGATGACAGGAAGAAAAGAGTTCAAGAGGCTGTAAGAAGAGAAACGGGCTTACTTCTCGATGTTGTGAAACAAGGCAGTGGATCCACCAACAATGGCAACTCGGCAAGGAGATTTTTTGAAAACTACACTAAATCTGCTGAACTGACCGGAATAGATGCTATGCTTTTAAGAAAAATCTGTGTGATCTTGCAGTGTATTTCATCAGGAGAGAAGATCAACGTAACTAAATTCCGAGAGTTCTGCTTTGATACTGCTAAGCTTTACGTGGAGTTATACCCATGGTATTATATGCCTTCTTCACTTCATAAAATTTTAATGCATGGGCCAGACATAGTTCAGAACATGTCAATTGTGCCCATTGGTTTTCTATCCGAAGAGGCATCTGAGGCTAGAAATAAAGATTTTAGAAAATATAGAGAGGGGCATTCTCGAAAGCATAGCAGTATCACATGCAATGAAGATATTATGCACAATCTTTTACTGTCTTCTGATCCACTTGTTACAAGTATCCGTCCAAAAGGAAATAAGTTTGTAAAAAAATCTTCTTTTAAGGAATTTTATGAGCTTACGGATTCTGAGAAAAGTGATATCGAATTTGTTAACATAAATGATTTAGCGGACATCGATTCTGAATTTGAATTAATTGATGATGATGATGATGACGAAGATAATTAAATGATGTTATTGTTTTAAAATGTGTAACTTAGTAAATTAGAGCTTACATCTTAATTATTTATTGTACTTTTAATGAAACTAGGTAATTTATTATCAACTTACTTAAAAGTCATACTCTCATCAGTTCTTGTGAATATTTTTGTTAATATATATTTCTGTATATATATAATATATTTATAGACCTCTTAATAAGTCTGTCTGCGGTTTAAAGTAAATACAAATGGGGAAAAAACGTTTTTTTTTTTTAAATTTTCATTTCCTTTTATCCCAGAAAGTGCACATTTGGCGCACTATGTGTCTTAGTATTAAATATAGCTCTTAGTAATAGCATTATGATATTAGAGACCGCTACTTGAAACAAGCCCGGAATCAGGAGGGAGAGAGCTCGATACACTCATTTTCATAGTAAAATTTCACATTTTCTCAAATTACTCCCGAAATATGGGAGTTATGAAGAAATTCATCACCACAATTTATGAAGGCATTAAGTAATCGAATAAGATGGCATCATTAGTTTGTCATAATTTTACTCTTATTTTTCGGACATGTCTACGTCCAACCGCTCCCATACATTCGTTCCACTGTGCGCCATCGGGAAGTGCGGGGGAAGCGGGCGGGGGGAGTCAGGTCTCAACTTATCGCGCACGGGTTAAATACCTACTTACATCGAATAATTTTTTAATCGACCTTTTTGCTTGACTTGCTGTCCCCACGGTTTCTTTATACTGTTATCGGGGGATGCGCCAAGGTAGCCCGCGAAATTCAAATTTTCTTACGTTTTTTTGCAATTTGCAGGTCAGTGTCAGGTTGTATCTTGATAAAAATATGATTGTTACTTTATTGAGTGTTCAGTTGAAAGACGATTCTTCAAAGTGAAGAGAACAAATAATTATTGTTTTTGTTGGAATTTTTATATTTTCCACACCGATTGTTTATAGCCTTAAAAGTAAAACATAAAACCAATAAAGAACCATAAAATTGCATTATCGATAAATATAAAAATGTCTGAATGCACTACTCTATCCCTTCAATAACAAGAAAATGATTTCATGTAGTAAAACTGTTGAAAATAGAGGCAAAAGGGAAAATATGAATGCTTTACTGTTGAAACTCTTCAATAAATGCAGAATACTTTGTTTATCATCTTGAATTCACAAATTTTAACCACAGCTAAAGAGCATTTGACAGTTGACGTACCCAACTTAGGTATCAAACAGCGAGCGGATAAAATGGCGACCCGGCCGCAAATAGGTATTTCAATGACTTAGAAATGTAGGGTTGCCATTATAGTAACTGTCAAAAACACTACTATCCTTTTTCACTTACGCAAAATTATGAAAGTTAAAAAGAGATAGCAGTATTTTTCTGATTTTGGCGTCGATATGCCTCGTATTTGTATAACTGTTTTTTCTACAGTCAAACATTTCAAGTCCATATAATTTATATGTCTATGGTTTTTAATAATTATGACCTTTTGACACTGACAAGTGACAGTTCTGTTAATTTAGACGACAGAGAAAAAGAAAAACATCCCAGCACAGAGTACTTTTATATATATCATCCCAGCCAGACCATTGGAATTTTATTATTTGTAGGGGTTCGAAGTAAATAAATGACAAAACATGGCCCTGCAAACTGAAAATTTGGATTTTTCCGGCCTATTTAAATTAGATGTATTAATAAATCTTGATATTACTACGTACAGTTTTTATGAAGTGGGGCATAAGAAGTTCTTTGCCTTTACGAGTGATAAAGAATTAATTTTTACATACATCGATCCTCAGTTAGAACGATTTGAGAAGAATTATGATTGGGATTTTCTAGATAATCCAATTTATTGTATGTGTTTTGAACCAAGTGGAACATGGGTGATAATTGTTAGTGAACAGAAGGTCTTGCTGGTGCCATTTCTACCGCTGTTCATCCCTCAGAATATGTTTGATTGCAAGTGGTCACTCTCAAGAGTTACTGTGTTACCACTAGGACAAATATTGAAACCAACATCTTTGGTATGTTGGCTAACTAAAGAATCTGAGAGTGTTCTAATTATTGGATCAAAGGTATTGTAATACTGTGTTATAATGACGTGATTTAAACTAACTCTCCTATATTTTGTTGTATTAGACTATATTTTTTTCTCCTTTTAAACTTTTAATAATATTATATGAAGGTTAGTCTTGTCATAAATAGGTACATACTTTACTGTACATTCAATAAAAGTTCTAACATGTTATAGTAATAACGATCTTAATGCTGTATTCTTAGCTATCTTGTAGAAAAATATAGAAATAAAAGAATTAAAAACATTACTTTGTTTGAAATAGAGGTTAAGTATCACAAGTTCTTATTATTGCAGACTGGAACCATAACATTTTATTCCCTGGATTCACAAAGTATTGTGGGAGAGTGTAAAGTACCAGGAGAAATAACAGACTTACAAATCTGTTTTGATGATTCACTGGATTTATTGACACTCTTGGTAAGTTCTTAAAACATATGTTGTTTGTGGATAAAAGAGTGTATTGAACTCTTAGTCACATGTTTTCTAGGTCAAACCATTGGGTACAAGATACCACATTTCACTTGAGTAAATGAAAAAGAACCATTGATTCAAAATACAAAAGGGGATTACTGTTATTTTTAATGTTTGCTATTATGATAAGTATGTTTTATCATATATTTTGTATTGTTTTATAACTAGAATTAGGACACAGTCATGTTGTTAGGCTTGTGTAATACAGTAGAGTCTCACTCACTTGTTTGCATCCAGCTCCAGCAATATGGCTACCCCGTCCGCAGCAGTGTGAACTAAAGCATCAACATCATCTGCCTAGCCTTTTCCTTAATTATTTTGGGGTTTGCGTCCATTCTAACTGGATGCAGCTGAGTACACTGGTACCCAGTTGCAAAAAATACTGATTTTACATGAAGCGACTGCCTATCTGACCTCCACAACCCAGTAACTGGGTAATATGAAACCCCTTGGTAAGACTGGATGTCAGACTTTTGGATTCTCACTACTTGTAACAATTGTCAAAGATCTACCAATGACAGCTGGGACCAATGGCTTAAAGTGCTTGTGCCGAGGCACAGACGAAACTTGGTATGTAATTGTGGTCACCCATCCACGGACCAACCTCGGCAAGCAAGGCTTAACCTTAAAGCTCGACCCATGAACTAAAGCTCTAATTGACTGCTGTATCCTGGAATGTACATTCCACTGCTGCAATGATAAATTAATTTATTTTTTTAAATCCAGTAATCCTAATATTCCAATTATCTGGCACCCAGTGTTTTAATGCCAGATTACTGAAACTCTTCCAATCTTGGAAGAGTTTCAAAATGCTAACCTGCGTCATCCCACTGCTGGGCAAAGGCCTCTCCCCATGACTTCCAATTATCTCTATCCAGGGCCAATGTGGACCACTGGCTGCTGGTCCTGTCCAACTCGTCCCGCCATCTTTTACGAGGTCAATCATAATATTTGATACAAATTTTTGTTTCCAGATATCTGTGAGCCAGGCACAACAGTGCAAGTTAGTGCTGGAGCACAGATCCTTTGGGTATAACTGGCTGCAACAAACACGAGCACAAAATGATAAGGATAAAAGGGACGGCTTTATGTCCTACATTAAACAACTGTCAAAGGATAAAATTACTTTCTTAATTCAGGGTGGTTCTAAAGGTAAGGAATATAATATTGTTTTGTTTTGCCTCCAGAAATCTTTGTCAATTGAAGTCAGGAAAATTTATTAATAAGCAAATTGACTACTTTCTTAAATAGTATGTAAGTATGTTCAAGTCACATAATTATGTAAAACTATATATAATATTATCATCCAAATCTATCAATCTGATGCAACTACTTCAATACATACCGATTCATTGATTTGAGAATAAGAAGTAAGATTTTGAAATTGGTTTGAATTGCTTTTGCAAAATACTTCTTTTTCAGATGACAGTAAAGCGCAAACTGTGGAGTATGTGTTGAAGCCTACAGAGTATTTGCCATTATTTCGCAAAGGCTCCAACAACTGGGCCCTGACCGCACAGTATGTGAATGGACGACATTTCCTCACAGCATTTGAATTAAATGAAGGAACACTGATTGTAAGCTGTCTTACATTGATATATTGTGGTACATTAATAAATAAGTATATATTAAATAATATAAATCTAAATGTGGATCCGCACAGCTTGGCACTGCCGGCGGCTTGACCACAAAAAAAGCCGCCAAACAGTCGCTGGCAAGTGCCACGATTTTAGTTTTCCGTATGTCATTAATTCCCAGAATTTGATCCTAAGCAGCGACACTACCGAATGGTGTAATAAAACAAGGTGTGTTTTTTTGTAAATCAATGAGTTTGATTCCTGGCTAGGAATATAGATTTTTCAAAAATCTAATGATGCAGTTTTAGTTTTCATCGAAATCAAGCTCAAGACTCCTTTGAGTGTTTTTCGCTATTCCTCATAGTTTCGGATTTGGCTATCCAAGCCAACTTGGAAAATTCACCCTATATATTATACGTACAACGAATATGAAACGATATCACTCTCTTCGAAAGCCTTGCGGTCGCCTCGCTGGCAAATTGCCGCCTGAGCATGCGGTCTTGGGTTTGATTCCCTGGTCGGGCAAAGTGTTATTGGTTTCCTAGGAGCCTCGGAGTCTGGATTTGTGTCCGGTTGATGGCAATAGGCTTGCCTCCTGTAACATGGGACTTAGACATAACTGCATAAATGTGTGTGTACTATAGGGTACACTTCTGCCTAACCCTTCGGGGATTACAACGATGATGTTATGTTAATCTAAATAAAAGCCATTTTAAAAAGAAAAATTAGACAGGGTCATTCATTGCTACTTATTAATAAACAGTTTCGTCACCTAACCTTGATTATGACCTTTTCAGTTAGAAAGCCCAGAAGAAGATACCCCATCAAGAACTCTTAGGCCTCATATAAAGAAAGATAGTCAATACATCCAAGGCTTGTGGTCCCAGAGACTGGTTTACCTTTTGCGAAAGAGGGAACTGGAAGTGCATTCTGCCAGCTTTTCTGTTATTCAGGTATTTATGATAGCAAAAATATGAACTATTCAGTTTTTATATCATAGTAGTCATGCTCAGAATATACCACATTTCTTACTTCAAAAACTAATAAACTTCCATACAAAATAACATCTTGTATTTAGGCTATGTTTCCACCAGTGATGTTCAGCGACGGATGTGTGTAAAACTAACCAGTCACATAGTTAGCTTATAGCTCAAAAAGAAGCGGTCTTATTGGTTAGTTTCACACTTTCTTCGCTATACATCCTCGCACATTTCTAGTAGAAATTCATTTAAACCCATTAAAGAACGTTGAAATATTCTAATTTAATTAATTGTAAATCCTATAGGGTGAGGCCTTACTAGGCGCTAAAAGGGAGTACTCAGAGCTATGGCGCGCGGAGCTGATTGGCGACGTAAAGAAAGCGCACCTTATGTCGGCGCGGGAACCTCCCAGCATGGCGGGCGGTTGGCGTGAACCTACCTTTATGTGTGATCTGCAACTGCCGCGGTTCAGTCTCGAGTCCTGTCTGATTGTCACCAACAAGGGGGCTTACATCCTCAATACTGTGTAAGAATAAGAAGCAATTACGAGGTCAATTCCTCAAAAAAAAAAAACTCATTTGATTTGAGCCCAGAACACCCAATTAATTTTCTATTCACTGAAAAATTAGATTTTTATTTACTTTGATATTAATAAATAGTCTAGTCATTGAGTTGGTGAAAAAGTTACATCACAGGCTATTCCCATATACAAAATCAATGGCGAACCGCGTTTTGATTGCTCGAGACGAGCTGCGACTCGTATAATAGTCTCAGCTCGTCTTTATAGTGAATTCGACCTCGCAATTACATTACTATTCATTACCATAGGTTCTATTTTTGATTTAAGACCAACGTGAATGTTACATTGTTTAAATCTTAATGTTTTTGTCAAAAGTGGTAAACGGTAAGCTCGAAATGTTTGCGTACTTGGCGATACACATCACATATTACTCAGCCATCTGCCATGCATGAAAACCCGGCAGTTTATCATAGCTTTGTCCATAATTAAGACCTACTGGCTCACGCGAGAAGTCTCGGCGAGATGGTTTGCCGGGACATAGCGCGAGAACCAAAATGTCTCTACACTCTTGCGATTTTGTGATACCGTTGCCTTTTCTCACCCGAGAAACCCTTTGAAGCGGGCAAGAACCGACACCGATCGGAGAACAAGAAGCCAATTACATTCACCGTTCTCGGTTGTTCTCGGGGATTCTCAGCGTGAGTCTGTTGGGCCCTCTAGCTTACTACTTATTTCTTCAGGAGCGAGGCATGCGAATGGCTGGTAGGCGTGATAATGCGCGGTGGCGTAGGCGCGGAACAATCATGTGCCGCACTGGGCGCACCACTACCCGCGCTACTGCGAGCTGCGGCGGACATGTTGATGTCGCGAGGCAAGATGGCGCCCGCTCATTACTTGTACTCATTGTCTCAGGTAATTTTTTGAAAGTGAATCGCGTTTTATGTGACCTGAACGAACGAAGTACCTGTATTTAAAGATAATATTCAAAAAAAATTAAGATTCTGTGTATGGACTAAAAATACACGTGATTTTGGGTGGGGGCGGGGGGTTCGTCTTAAACCTCACCACGTATCACCAAGGGGGAGGGGGGTTAAAAAATGCTAAAAAAAAAACACGTGATTAATGGACGGCCCCTTGTCAACCTTGTATAGAGATAACGTAACTAGTAGATTGTGGAGGTTAGATAGGCAGTCGCTCCATGTAAAATACTGGTATTCAGTTGCATCCGGTTAGACTGGAAGCCGACCCCAACATAGTTGGGATAAGGCTAGGCAGATGATGATGATGGACGACCAACTGTTTGCAATAATTGTTGCTTCATTCAACTGTAACATTTTTTTCCTTTATGGAAACAAGCTCGGATTTTATACAAATTAGAAGCTTTTGTTTTAAAATAGTTAATTTTTATTTTTAGTCTTATTGTTGATCTTATAAGGCGACGTGACCGCTTAGCGATAAAAAAAAACTAACATTTTACTGTTGTAGAGTCCACCAGACGGATGGGTGGCACGCCTGGGCGTCTTCGGTAAGCTGAGCGAGTTGTCATCGTACAAACAAACGGGCAACCTTGGCAGTCTTGGCGACGCCGCTATAACTGTTAAACTACTTGCTACATTACTCAACATGAGCACTGGTACCGAGGATACCTTTGAGCCGTAAGTATCGAATTTTTGAAAAGAGATTTCATAAGACAATGAAAAATATCTCTTTTCTTCCGCGTTGGTCGTTGTCCTGTCGTTCGATTCCCGGGTCGGGCTAGGTGTCAGCCACGGAGTCTGGGTTTTTGCCCTTAGATGGCAAAAAGCTCTCCATGTATGTGGGTTAACTATTAATCTGACTAACCTTAAGGAGATTACAGGCATGCTGTGATGTTATGAAAAATATACTTGATCGTTATTGCTTTAAAGTTGATTTTGTAAAAACATCGAAATGATCAAATGGAAATGAGTCCGTGCGCTCTAGCGCACGGACTCATTTCCATTTTGAGAGATTGGTCATAAGGGTTATTATTCAATGACATAGAAGAAAATCCCCTGATCTGCTCTTCTATTCAGTTTGTACTAATCCTTAGAAGTTAAGCTCATCATTTATTCCCCATTTCAGAGACGCCAAATTAACATTATTGAAACCAGCTGAATTATTAGAACTTTCGTCTTTTGCGGCAGCCGTGGGGCTCTGGGATCTAGTACCTATGTTCAGTATCCATCGAGGGCATCCCCACTTGATGCTATCTGCGTTGAAATCCCGAAGTGAGATTTGTCGAGGAGCTATCGACTGCCTGCTGGGACAAAGATGCTTAGTACCTCTTTTGCTTGAAGAAAACGGACAATGGTTGTTTGACTATATCATCGAGAAGTGTAGTAAATTCGATACTAGACTTTTGAAGGTAATGTTGTACTTAGTTTAGCTGAGCTTAATAAAATGAAAAAGTTTTAAGTAATGATTTTATGTTACAGTGCCTATGTTTGTGGTTGAACCCATTGCAAGACCAATTACGTCCAGTAATGCGTGATTTGAAGCAAGGAATTACTTCGGTTTATGTAAGTAAATACTAGCTGATTCATATCACAAGCGTCCGTCCGTCAGTCATAGTAATTTAAACCTTATGCCTGTGGATAAGAGTCACATTTCGCGCGCTCCTTATCAATAAGAACATAATGAATCTTGTTTCAGACAACCAGACTACAGCAATTAATAGCAACATTTATACACATCGCATGTGTAATAGACGCCAGGGATCCCTGCCCAGAGATACATCAAGCAGTGACTCAAAGTCCTGAGACGTGGAAGAATCATTTCACGCCGAAGAGAACAGTGAGCTGTGGGCTCGCGCACTGGGGCGTCGTGGACGAAGGAAACGCGAAGATAAAGATGACGAATACGCCTATCAATACTGAGCTGATTGGACGAGTCGTTGATATTGCGTGTGGAAGACATCATACGCTGGTGTTGACGGAGAATGGGGTATGTTTTGTTGAAAATATTTGTTTGATGATATGTCGGTTTGGTGAAGTTGATTTTATGCATTTTATGTGGTGTTTAGTCCGTCATCCGAGTCACATATCGTATTGAGCAGGTGCCTCTAAAGGTGGATACAGACTTTGCGAGGCATGCGCCACGAACGGCGCACAACGAATGCCCCGGCCATACTTTGGCACCCCTCGCAGGTGCTTAGCACATGCCTCGCCACGAATACAAAGGTAAACACCTTGCGAGGCATTCGCTGTGCGTTGTTCGCGGCGCATGCCTCGCAATGTCTATATACGGCTTTACAGAAAGCGTTACAATGTTTACAACGTTGTTGTGTTACAACTTTTGTTACAATGTTACTCCATCTATTTAGGATTTGGGTTGCGGAATATAAGAGAAATCTTCTATTTCGTGTCGCTAGAACGACATTCGCGCGCAATCCACATCAAACCCTCTGACGTTCCGCCGACATAGGCGGACTTTACGAGTTTGAACTTACATCTTCCTATATGTATATAGGATGACTGGTAATTAGTGACCGATATTTTCCCAAAGAAACATTTTTTTATAATCATTCACTTTTTTCACAATAATACAACAGCCGTATAAAAGTAGCGCGCGCGCGCCTGTGGCCTATCAGCTTGTGATAAATAAAAGTGAATGAGTATGGAAAAAAAAAATTGTGAATGTTTTTTGTTATCATGAGTATAATCACGTGTTGTAAGTTTCGGTCACTACCAGTCACCCTGTATAATATTCTTTCATATTAAGCCCGCTAAATATTGAAAAATGATTTGTTGATGTTCTTATGACGGGTGTAGATATACGCGACGGGCGACAACTCGTTCGGTCAGCTGGGCGTGGGGTCGAGGTGGGCGGGGGGAGTGGGCGAGGCCGCGGTGTCGGCGGGCGCGTTACGTCACGTGGCCGGCGCGCTGTCCGCGCCGCTGGCCGCCATCGCGGCCGGACACTACCACTCCGCCGTCGTTGATGTTGGCGGACGGCTTTATACGTGGGGGTGAGTTATAGAGAAAGAAGATAATAAATTATGAGTGCAATCTCTTTTTACCCGACTTCCCAAGGAGGTTAGAGTTTTTTTTCTCCGTAAAGGGATGCAATATTACTTAATCACGAAACCGAATACACTTGTTCTAACCGTCTTAGCAACTTTTTTTTTTCGATTGGCGTTGACTTATGGCATTATCCTAGGATCGAAGTAAAACCAATAGATATTCCTCTATTACTTTTTGTCCTATTACTATTACCTCAATCGTAGATAGCAACTTATTGTTATAGATGGGGTGTCCATGGTCAGCTGTGCCACGGCACCATAGATGACGAGTGTTCACCCAAGTTGGTCACCAAATTCCAAGGCAGAAAGGTGAGGTTTCATTCATCTGGTAACGTTTTATAATTTTTAAAAAGCCAGGACCTGGAGATTTCTCTTATACAGAGTGAATTTTCCAAGCGGGCGTAGATAGCCAATCCAAAACTATGAGGAATAGCGAAAATACTCAAAGGAGTCTCGAGCCCGATTAGGATAAAAACTAAATCTGAATCTTTAGATTAAAAAAAAAGTATTTTTCGCTAGTCCGCATAGTTTCGGATTGGGCCATCCACGCCCACTTGAAAAATCATTTGTATATTAATATGTTATCTATGGTTCTGCCGGCCATATTTGACACGGTAACCAAATAAAAAGATAAGTTTTTTTCTCAGGTGTTGAGTGTAGGCCTCGGCGCCTGTCACACGGTGGTCCTAATGAAGAACGGCGAGGTGTGGGCGAGCGGCGCGGGAGTGTTCGGTCAGCTCGCCAGCGGAGGGAGGCACAAGAGTTCAGTGCCTGTGCGCGTGCGATTACAGGACCCAGTCAAAGCTATCGCTGTCGGCTACTTCCATAATGTGAGCGCATTCATATTTCTAGGCCTTTATAAAAAAAAAACGTGATTTCGCTGAAGAGTTGGGCAGAAGTTTACAGTAAAGACCATTGAAAGGTGCGCGCACCGCGCTCGCCACCAAAAACAGAGTGCGTCCCGTGCGTCACTCGAGTACGACTCGCGCACGCTCTCTGTGGGATGTCGTCCATATACGTACATGAAATACAGATTCCGTACACACGCGCCCTTTCCCTGCTTGCGATGCGCTTTAGAGAAATTCAAAAGAAAGGAGATGTTTCATTTTTGTATAGGACTCCGGCCATGACCTGTACCTTTCAGGAAAGGTGGGAAACAATCCCCTGAATAGAATAAAGTAACATTTTTTAAATAGTAATAGATGGTTTAATGCACATAATAAAAATTAAAAATGTTTGACGTTTGTCGCGAGAATTATGACAGCTATGACAGGATGTGGAGATGACGTTTACATAACCTAGAAATTGTTATTTGATAATAATTGTTTATCAAAACTGTTTTTTTTTCGATGCTTTCGTATTTTTTTTATTCTCTGTTTTCATAAAACGTTAGACAATACGAGACGAACGAGACTGACTGACGGACACTGATGGGTTTTGTCACTTTTAAGAACAAAATGTCATTATGAATTTTTCGTTCAGAAGTACACCCCAAAAAAGTAGTACCTATTGTATAGTTTTTAACGATGAAATCACCACACTTGCTTATAATCAGTTAAAATTTAATGTCTTAGAGACCAATAATAATAATTAATTACAAAAACACATACTTTTCATAATTTAACGTCGCTGTGATATTATGTTTTTGTGTGACATGATTTCAGAACGAAAGCAAACTGCAAACTGGAAGACGCCATGTTGAATAGAATGGGGCAATAATTGAAAAACTATTACTTTTTGTGCACAGCAAATCAGGCTTAAATTCACGAAAGAATATTTTTCCTAAGTTCGTGGTATTTTTTCTGTTTTTGAATAAATGTACATCTTATGGCCGAAAATGAAACATCTCCTTTGCTTGTGAAATAACGGTTTCTACTTTGAGATAAGACCTATTTCGTACCTAATTTATTTACCTTAAGAGACTTTTGCATTATTTTTCGAGCATGCATAACCATGCTTAATGGTTGCAACAGACCTGTACACTCATCAGTCTGTGTGGCGTCGATAAGTTTGCTACATTACTGGTTTCATTCCATATGACAGTTGGCGCTAACAAGTAAGGGAGACGTGTGGGTATGGGGAGCAAGTCCGCAGCAGGTGCGAGCGGCAGCGGCTCGTCGTGCGGCCGACTCGCCGCCCGCCGCGCCCTCTGCACCCGCCGCGCCCGACCCGCACCTGCTGCCGCAACGTGTCGACACGCAGCACGTGCGCGGGGAGATCGTGCAGGTACATCACTTACACATACTGTAGGCGCGCGGCCGACTCGCCGCCCGCCGCGCCCTCTGCACCCGCCGCGCCCGACCCGCACCTGCTGCCGCAACGTGTCGACACGCAGCACGTGCGCGGGGAGATCGTGCAGGTACATCACTTACACATACTGTAGGCGCGCGGCCGACTCGCCGCCCGCCGCGCCCTCTGCACCCGCCGCGCCCGACCCGCACCTGCTGCCGCAACGTGTCGACACGCAGCACGTGCGCGGGGAGATCGTGCAGGTACATCACTTACACATACTGTAGGCGCGCGGCCGACTCGCCGCCCGCCGCGCCCTCTGCACCCGCCGCGCCCGACCCGCACCTGCTGCCGCAACGTGTCGACACGCAGCACGTGCGCGGGGAGATCGTGCAGGTACATCACTTACACATACTGTAGGCGCGCGGCCGACTCGCCGCCCGCCACGCCCTCTGTACCCGCCATAGACAATAATGATTACTTAACTTACAGTTGTCGGCGGGCTGGCATCACTCGTTTATACTCAATAATGCTGGCACCCTCTACGGTTGGGGCCTCAACTTCGATGGGCAAATAGGTCAGTTGATTTATGAAAGATATGAACTTTGAGCGAGCGCATTGCAATTGGAAATGTTAAATAAATTGTTCGAGTTTTAATCGAACACTCAGCGAAAATGCATAATTGCACAGAACGCAAGTATGCACATTCGCTCGTCCACCAAAATGTGGGCCAGTTCGCGTTTAGATCTCGTCAGAGACACCTCGTACTCAATACCATTACCATAACCATTTTCACCATATATTTTACCAATAGTTTAGTCGTAGTTTACCATAATTTACCATTTCTTGTACTTAAGTGTTTTAGTGTATCAGTATATCTATTTCCCTTAATTCAAGACTTTTACTTCTACCATTATACCATATAATTCAATCATTACGAGAAAGGTGTGTTAGGTCACCATAGCGCCAAGCACTACTTTCTACATGGTCCTTCGAGAATTTAGTTACCAGTGACTATCAAGTGAAACAGTGCCACACGAACTGAATAGCTGCAATTGGGCGAACCTCAGATAGCAGTGACGGTTGATTGGAGCAAATAAGGTCAGATCGAACCATTTATTTATAACCATAACCAAATATTTTCAAACCATCTCTAAACATGGATTCCGGTACTCTGTTTATCAACCAAACGGAGCTATATGAAATCCTAAACAAGTTTTTAACCAATATAAAGAAAGATGGATCCGAGAGGAAGACCATCGGCAATTACAAGCGCAAGGCGGATATGTTGGAAGCATACTGGCGCGACTACCAAGAAAACCATAACAAAATGTGTCAGTTTGCGGATCCTGAACACGTTTACTTTAAAAAGGGTTGTTTCGAAACAGGCCAGGAAGTTTATTTGAAAATAAAAGAGATTATTGATAACACCATGAAGCAGTTAGGCACGACGCAGCTGGAGGAGGAAAGCCCCCGTAGACCAAAAGCGGAAGAGGCACAACCATTACCAGGTATCCGGGCTAGGTCACAGCTAAGCGCTGACCACAGACGGCCGGAAGGAGAGACGGTGCAGCTGCAACCAGGTACGTCTTCTCGCTATGAGGCGTCCTCGCAGCGAGAGAATTTACTCTATATAGAGAGAGGGTCCAGCAAGCTGAATGGGTTAATTAAGAAGCAGAATATAAACTTCAAAGCGTTCATGAGAACCGTGAGTAACATTCAAGTTGATAAGTTCGAGAATCAATGGCAATTCGAGAACGCCTTAAAATCACTGGACAACCGTTGGGGTGAGATTGACAGACTTCATTGGGAAATTGAAGGTGAGGATGGAGGCGACGACATTCCATACCAAATGGAATTCTGCAAGCACGAGGAAAAGTACAGTGAGTTGACAAACAACATCAACAAAAAGATGTGGGCGGTAAAACACCGAGAAAAGTCAGCTCCGAAGATGGACATCCCCGTGTTCAATGGAACTTATAACCAGTGGGTTCCGTTCAAAGACTTGTTTAGCGAAGCAATCGATAAAAACCCGTCGATGTCTAATGCGCAAAAAATGCAGTTCCTGAAGGGTAAGGTGACTGGAGAAGCAGAGCGTCTGATTCACCATTTACAGATTAGCTCTGACAATTACCAGGTATGTTGGGAGATTTTAAACCACCGCTATGGCAACAAGAAATTGATTTTCACGTCCCATATTAATATCTTACTGGGGCTTCCTAATATACAACAGCAAGCTCCGGCTACGATTAAGAAGCTGCATGACGTAACTAAGGAGACGTTACACGCTATACGGAATCTAGGAGCGGATATAGCAACTTGGGATCCACTTTTAGTGCACCTACTAGCGCAAAAGCTGGATAATGATACTTTCACCGAATACATAGAATCGGTCAAGAATCCGAGAGAGCTACCCGATCTGCAAGAGTTCCTGGAGTTTTTGGAGAAAAAATTTACAGCGCTAGAAGCGTCTCGCCGCAAGCAAGAATCTACCATCCAGAAAACCACGCCACATCAACCATCGAAAAACCAAAACCAAAAAAAAAGCTATCACGCAAATAACCATCATTCAGGCAATAAAGACAACTCAAAATCGAATGCATTACATGTGTCGCGGTCAATAACCTGTGCATTATGCAATTCTGATCACGGATTGTGGCGTTGCCCTGATTTTTTGCAAATGACGCACGAGCAAAAATTAAATAAAATTGAGCAATTAAATTACTGCCAAAACTGCCTATGCAGTCATAACGATAAACCATGTCAATCCAACAAACGATGTCGCAAGTGCTTAGCTACACACAACACTCTACTTCACGATGCATTGGGTAAACAAAGTCCAACTGCGTCAGCAGAAAAAACCACCAACAGAGTCGCAACCAACAAGAGCACATCTAGGTCATCTCACGCGTCTTGGGATGACGTTTCTGAAATACTTTTAGCCACCGCTATCATAAAAATAAAAGGAGCTAATGGAACACAGCACGAGATGAGAGCTTTAGTTGACCAGGGTTCTCAACTGTCGCTAATCACTGAAAACGCAGCCCAGATCTTAGGATTAAAGAGGGCGAATTTCAAAGGTCAAATTTTCGGCGTCGGAGAAAAAGAAAATAACGCGAAAGGAATGTTACAGGTAACACTACAGTCTGCAAACAGTGACTTTACATGTGACACAAACGTTATTGTAATGAATAACTTGATCAAGCGATTGCCAAATAATTCGTTCACCAAACCAACCACATGGAACCATATCCAAGGGATACAATTAGCCGATCCGGAGTTTTATGTAAGCAGACCCGTAGACATTCTTCTAGGCGCAGATGTTTACAGCAAGATAATGTTAGGAGGAATCTTGAGAGGAGACAATGACAAGCAGCCAATCGCTCAACAAACACAAATAGGATGGCTACTCTGTGGATCCATAATACCACACTACCAGTGCAACGTTGTTCTCAACAACACAGAAGACCTTCTGAAATATTGGGAGAACGAAGACATAAACCAGAAAATAGAGATGTCCGACGATGACCATGAGTGTTTACAGTATTTTATTAAAACCACTAAGAGGCTTGAGGATGGGAGGTACGAAGTCCGGCTACCATTTAAGCCGGAGCACAAAGACAAGCTTGGTGCAACCAAACCACAAGCATTAGCTCAATTTAGAAACTTAGAGAAAAAGTTTAACAAGAACAGCGAGCTGAAGACAGATTACAAAAAATTCATGGACGAATATTTTGCGTTAAACCACATGATACCATGTAACATTAACCAGGCGCCCGAATGCTACTTACCACACCATGCAGTTATTCGGGCTGAATCTACCACAACCAAACTGAGAGTAGTTTTTAACGCCTCAGCCAAGTCCTCATCAGGATACAGTCTAAATGATGTCATGTACAGGGGTCCAAATATACAGAAGGATCTTCAAGAGCTTATCCTGAAATGGAGACAATTTCAATTTGTATATACTTCCGACATCGAGAAAATGTACAGAATGATCCGAGTGCACCAAGAAGATCAAGCTTACCAAAAGGTACTATGGCGAGAATCAAATGAACAACCAATACAATCATTTCAACTCGTCACGCTTACATACGGAACCAAACCAGCAGGATTCTTAGCGATGATGTGCTTGAAACAATTGGCGTCTGATGAAAGACAGAAATTTCCAGATGCAGCAAAAGAATTAGAAGACAGCTTCTATATGGATGATTTTTGTGGAGGGCGCCATTCCATGGAAGCTGCAAATGAACTCAAAGCCGATCTCATAAAATTATGCCGTTTGGGAGGATTCAATCTAAGAAAATGGACCTCGAACAAACCAGAGCTATTAACTGATTTAGAGAGAGAGCAATGTGACCAGTCAACATACGAGTTCAAGCAAAACGATTCCACCAAAACATTGGGTCTCTGTTGGAATCCACAGAAAGATAATTTTATTTTCAACTCAAAAATAGAACCCGAATCACCCGCAATTACTACCAAACGAGCTCTACTTTCGGACATATCCAAGCTTTTCGATCCATTAGGGTGGTTAACCCCCCTGAGCACTACCATGAAACTACTGTTTCAAAATGTCTGGTTGTCTAACATAAAATGGGATGACCGCCTACCAGAGGCAATGAACTCCGAATGGACAAAATTAAAACAAGAATTACCGGACATAAACAGTTTGGAAGTCAACAGATGGCTAGGAATGGGAGAAAATCAAAATATTGAATTGTACGGATTCTGCGACGCCTCAAACAAGGCATACGCGTGTGTAATCTACTGCAAGGTAGTAAAGAAAGAAGGAAAAACAATTACATTAGTTGCGGGAAAGGCGAGGTTAGCACCCATAAGCAAAGTATTATCAATACCAAGACTAGAGTTAATGGGCGCTCATCTGTTAGCTCTGCTAATGCAAAAAGTACAAAGTTGCTTATCAGATTACACTACGGATGTCTACTGTTTTACTGATTCAACTGCAGTACTAGGATGGATTACAAGGAGATCCAGCCCGATGGAAACCATTTGTAGCAAATCGGGTAAAAACAATAACCAAAACCATACCATCAAAATATTGGCAATATGTGAAGACGATAGATAATCCAGCTGACTGTGCAAGTCGCGGTTTGACTGTCAGACAACTCAAAGACCACAAGTTATGGTGGCAAGGGCCATCATGGTTGCCATCATACACAAACCAAGAAACCCACCAAACCATCTACGAGACGAATTTAGAAGTAAAGCCGTCTAAAACAAGCAAAACTAACGCGGTAGTCATTGGACAACCAAAAGAATCGCTGACTACAGAAATTATCAATCATTTGATACACAAATATAGCTCCATTACAAAAATCATACGTATTTTTGCATGGATACTGCGATTACCTACCTCGAATAAACAAGTTCGCCGACCCTACCTCGAATTACAAGAGCTTCGTCACGCTAAACAGCTGATAATTAAAAACGTTCAGCAAGCAGAATTTGCAAACGACCTAGAATCAATAAATAAACACGGAAGAGTGCACTCCAAAAGCAAGATTTTGAGTTTGAATCCAACCATAGATGAACGTGGAATTTTACGTGTAGGTGGAAGATTAGAAAACGCCCACATGAGTTTTGAAATGAAACATCCGATCATCTTACCTCACGATCATCAGTTAACCACATTATGTATCGATCAAGCTCATAAATTGACTTTCCACGGTGGAGCACGTCTAACGTTAGCAAACCTTCGGCAACAGTTTTGGATTATAGGCGGATACATGGCAACTAAAAAGTATATAAGAAAATGTGTCATATGCAGAAAACAAAATCCCGTGCGGCGGCACCAGCTCATGGGCGATTTACCAGAACCAAGAGTGAATCCAGAACATGCGTTTTATCACTGCGGCGTCGACTACACAGGCTTCGTAGAGGTCAAAGCTAATAAAGGACGGGGAATCAAAACTACAAAGGGGTACATAGCAGTTTTTATATGTATGGTCACGAAAGCGGTTCACTTAGAACTCTTGTCAGACCTGAGCAGCTCCGCTTTTTTGGCAGCTCTAACCAGAATGGCAGCCAGAAAAGGGGCACCACGACATATGTACAGTGACAACGGCACTAACTTCGTGGGAGCAAACAGGATGATACAGGAAGAATTCAACCAGCTTCGCGAAGTATTCAGTGACAGTTTTAGAACCGAGACAGCAGAGATGGGCATAGAATGGCACTTCAACGTGCCTAGCTGGCCTAATGCCGGTGGTCTATGGGAGCGAGCAGTACGTAGTCTGAAACATCATCTCAAAAGGGTCATCGGTCAACAAAGACTAACCTTCGAGGAGTACACAACATTGCTAGCTAAACTAGAAGCGTGCCTCAACTCTCGACCTCTTTGCGCGATATCAGAGGATCCCGATGATATAAACTTCCTTACACCAGCTCATTTCTTATCAGGAAGACCAGGAACCACTGTAATACAAACCGAGCAAGATGCTAGAACCAGATGGCATCTAACCAACAAACTTTTCCAAGATCTTTGGAAACGATGGAAGACTGAATACTTAGTCCAACTGTCATCTAGAAGTAAATGGATGGAACCACAGAAAAACATCGGAATTGGAGATCTAGTGGTGATTCATGATGAGAATCTGCCTCCAGGAAAATGGGCTCTGGGACGTGTGGTCCACACACATCCAGGAAATGATGGTCTAACCAGAGCGGTTTCATTAAAAACCAAAAATGGAATCATGAAACGCCCTATTGTGAAACTTTCAGTTTTGCCCGTTAACCAGAATAACGCAACTACACCAGAACCAGATATAAAACCAACAACAGAATTACCAGAAAGAAAAAGAAAATCGAGGTCAAAAATCGCAACTATAGCAACTTCTCTACTAAGCTTTTTCATGCTGATTTCTTCATCTTACGGTTTAGACGACGTGAAACCATTACCAAACAACCAGACGCTTTATTTTGACCCTATTTCAAAGGTACAATTAATCAGAGATAAATGGACATTAGTCATGTACTATGACATGGGACCCTATTGGACAGGCATAAATACTTATAACAAAATAGCGAATTATCAAGAAAAATTGTGTGCAACCATTGAAACACAAAGCCATTGCAATATGATCGTGCAGCAAGCCCGGCACGATTTCCAGGAACTCGAATACTACAATGAACTTTTGCTAACACAGCATTTTGATGTCCACGCTAGACGGCGACGCGCCACGGGGAAGACGAGTCGGCGCCGACGGGGCCTAATCAACGGTATCGGGTATCTAGCAAACGACTTATTCGGAGTGTTGGACTCACGTTTCGCAGACCAGTATGAAAAGGATATTGAAACCATTCATCGCAATGAGAAACATCTTTCTAATCTATGGAAAAACCAAACTTCCATAATTGAAGCAGAGTTCAACCTTATGAAGAGAATGGAGAGCACTGTAAACAAACAGCACAAATTAATAAACAAGAAGCTTATGGATTTGCAAGAAAACGCGAGCACTCTACAACGTGAAATACGAAACCTTTCATACGTCTATGACTTCACATTGTCAGCGATGTCGGGAAACAGCTTGCTGCAAGGATTAAGAAGACTTCAAGACACGTTGCTCGATGCATTAACAGACATCTACCATGGTCAAATTAGCATACATTTACTACCACCAACACAACTTAAACGTGAGCTCCAAACCATATATGGCCAGATGCCAAGCGAACTCACACTACCAATCACTAATTTAGACACTGATCTTCAGTATCTGTACAAACTACTGAAGGTCAAAGCCAGAGCGACGCAAAAATTTGTCATAATCGAAGTTACTTTTCCACTAGTATCCAGAGAAAGTTTCAAACTATACAAAATAATACCTGTACCGCACCAAACAAGCACCATGATGACCACAATCATACCAATCTCCGAACATGTGGCAGTCAATCTACAAAAAGATTCATACTTCAGCATGTCCACTCAGGAACTAACTGCATGTCTACACCATGGACCAACTTACATGTGTGAGCTGCTAAAACCCATAACAGACCTGCAAAACGACGAAAGTTTTTGCGACAAGAACCCGGCAACCAATGAATGTAAAGTACAAAAAACCAACTGCACCAATTTATGGGTTGAATTACATTTGACTTCTCAGCACTTTTACTTTTGTTGTGACATCTACACAATAAAAATAATATGCGGCGATCATGTGACAGTTCGTCAGCTGAGCCAAGCCGGGGTCATTGGCATAGGTCAAGAGTGTGTCATCAAAGGAAAGGACTTCTCATTGTATTCAGTACGTCA
Organism: Cerastis leucographa; assembly: GCA_963082945.1. Lineage (NCBI taxonomy): Eukaryota > Metazoa > Arthropoda > Insecta > Lepidoptera > Noctuidae > Cerastis > Cerastis leucographa. Next base: position 9,079,774 of record OY720385.1, on the reverse strand, counting down.
ACAGTCCAACCAAGTGAACATTTCACCAACCATTTACATGCCTGAATTCGATCAAATTAATCACTTGATTAACATCAAAATTCCTGACGAAAGGCAGACTGCTGACGGAAACCTAACCATACCCATGACCAGCCTGGGGGAGGCGATAGAAAAACTGAAGAAAAGTGATTCAGAAATCGACGATATATCACCCCATGATATCCACCAATACGTAATATGCTACGTGTTGATGTCGATCGCTTTATGCGTGGCAACGCCTGGATGTGGCGAACGGGAATATGTCGCCTTTGCCGAAAGCCTGCCGCTGAGCATAGTGGCGAGGGATCCCGCCGGCAGCAAACCGCGGTGACTCCGCTGCCTCCGAAACCTCGACGCCGCAGCGAGAGGCGCTGCCAACGGGAGTTAGCAGCGACTCCGCTGACACCGGAACCAACCAGAAGACACGAACCATACAGTGAAGTGCTCAGTGCCAGTGATTTAAAAGCTAAAAGTGAAATTGGTCTTTGTTTACACAATTATGCCAAACGCTGGCCTAGCGCGAACTACAGTGTGATTAACCGGGACAAGAATACGGACACAGGCAATCAAAATATTGCTTTTACTGTGGAAGACTCAATAGTGTAACTTTAAATAGTTGTTAATGTTTTTAAAAATGTTAAGTTATTTAAGTAGACCAATAAGATTTTAATTTTTGCTTCTACTACGCTTTACCAATGTTTTAGTGCTTACCAGATAAGATTACTATTTAGTACCGAATGTCTTTAAGTAATTTAACCATAGCATAGTGTAGTTTTAACTATCATCCCGCATTTCTTCTCGCTCTCGGGAATATGTTCGAGTTTTAATCGAACACTCAGCGAAAATGCATAATTGCACAGAACGCAAGTATGCACATTCGCTCGTCCACCAAAATGTGGGCCAGTTCGCGTTTAGATCTCGTCAGAGACACCTCGTACTCAATACCATTACCATAACCATTTTCACCATATATTTTACCAATAGTTTAGTCGTAGTTTACCATAATTTACCATTTCTTGTACTTAAGTGTTTTAGTGTATCAGTATATCTATTTCCCTTAATTCAAGACTTTTACTTCTACCATTATACCATATAATTCAATCATTACGAGAAAGGTGTGTTAGGTCACCATAGCGCCAAGCACTACTTTCTACATAAATGTTGGGATTTTTTTTATATTACAGGAAGTGGAGATCGCAAGCTGATTTCTATTCCAACTGAGATAAAGATACGTACCGATTCTCAGACAGATGTAGTTAAAAACAGTAACGCTAAAACGCCAGAAATTGATACAAAGGACCTAAAAACAAATGCTATGGTAGAATGTGGAGGAGACTTCACAGTCTATATTGACAACGACGGAAGAATATATGTCTCGGGCAACGTACATCTACAGGTAAATTATTGCAATCCTGAATTAAATATACAGGGTTTAACAGAATAAGCGCAATACCTTTTGGGTGGTGATTCAGATCATCAAACTGGCCTGAATCACCACCTAAACGGGATTGCACTTATTCTGATACAGTACATATTTGTTCACTCAGACTCTATAAAAGTTACTTGATCTTTCTTTTAGTACCTCACTGAAAAGGACAGAGGCGGCAGCCGCGTCATTATGATGAAGACAACAAAGCGCGTTATTAAAATACCAGCAAGTCGGAGCAACAACAAATTCCAATTTCAACAAGTCGATAGAATTGATATCATGTTCCCCTTCGACGTTGACGGTTTGCAAAGGAAACCAATCGAAGCCAGATTAAACCCACTGGCTTCTATGAATGATTTTAAAAAGAAGTCATGGGCTGACGATGTGATTCTCATACTGAAACCGTGGCTAAACGAGGGAAACTTTAAAGGAAACTGTAATTTGGCTGCTAAGTACGCCTACCATAACAAAATTTATTCCAATTGTTTAAGATTATTATTAGACAATTTAAAATATGAAGTTCAAAACGATCCAACTTACATGACTCACACTGCAATACAAGATGGAGATTTAAAAAATGAGACAAAAACTTTCCCAAAGAAAGAAGAACTCCAACTAATCATCAAAAATATTATGTCAAAGCGCATCAAAGAAGTCTCTTTGTCCATTCTCAATGAAGAACCATATCCTGAAATAGATCCTCCTATCTACAATGCTTTACCGTGTTGTTGTGATGAAATAAAATATCGCAAAAAAGGAGTATCTGCCAAAACTACCGTTACCGATTTGGAGTGTGACGTCTCTGTAAAAGCAGCTCAGATCATAGACAAATGTATGAGTATGTTTCCTGTGGATACTGAGTTATGGGAATTATGTTTCAGGCTTTCTAAGAACTTTTTCATAGAAAATCATTTGTCCATATCGAAGTTGGAAGTTGTGTTACGTAAATATATGGAGTCTGACGCAACGACAATGGCTGCAGCGATTATGTATTCGAATGACTGCGCACAATATAGTAAAATATTGTCACCGAAATTTTATTTGAATATGTGCAGTCAAGTGTTGGATACTTGGGGTTGATCCTCTCGAATATTTCGACTTGGTTGCTTTCAATTAGGTAGTTGAAACCAATAATTACAAGACACAATTTCTCTAAACAATAGTTTAATTTTGGTATAAAGGTCTTAAATTGAAAGCCCCCATATCTTTCTTCAAGTAGTAAAATAGAATTTAGTCATTCAATCTGCTTCAGCGTATCAATGATATGTTATAGATATACTTACTCGAATATTTTTATATACTTGTACTCGTATAAAGCGTCCTCGTAGGAAATTAGAGTGTACTTTTAGTATTTTTTTTGTTATTTGTAGGTTGTACAGAAAGGTTGTTGTTGCTTTGCAAAGTTTTGAATCTAAATCAATATACATTCAAGTAAGTAGGTACAAGACCTAGGCTTCAATCAAGAATCTATCGGAAATCATCGATTTAATATATTCTTCTAAGCAAGCGCGCTATGCCGGCCGCATCATAAATAGACATCAGGCGAGTTACGGCCTATTGCGATTAAAAAAAAAACTGATAGAAACTATGTCCAAATAGATCCGTAGCTCTATTTAAACTCAATTGCTTATATACCTATTCTAAAGATTATTTTTGAATCAATGTATTTGTAGTTTTTAATATTTTCTTATGATGACACAGTCATAGATAAGTCATCATCTGCCTAGCCTTTTCCCAAACTATCTTGGGGTCGGCTTCCAGTCTAACCGGATGCAGCTGAGTACCAGTATTTTACATGAAGCGACTGCCTATCTGACCTCCACAACCCAGTAACTGGGTAATACGATACCCCTTGGTAAGACTGGATGTCAGACTTTTTGGCTTCTAATTACTCGTAACGACTGTCAAAGATCTACAAATGACAGCCGGGACCAACGGCTTAACGTGCTTTCCGAGGCACGGAGGAAACTCGGTAGGTAAACAGTCATAGATAAGTATCAGAAGTAATTTTAAACTTTATGTAGGAGCATTATGGTTCACTATAAATAAACTGAAGTTGCCGATATCCAAAACCTTTTCTACATTTTACTTAATACTTGGATTTTTGTGAAAAACCTCGTTAGACTGGAAGCCGACCCCAATAAAGGTATAGGCTAAGCAGATGATGATGATTCGGGTTTTTGACAATACTTGATGTATTACCGAGTTCACTGACGGTAAACCACTTGTCAACTTTATAACTTTGGACATAAGGGTGACAAGTGGCAGACCAATGATCTCAGTAGTATATAGTGAGATGACAAGAGTTTTCGAAGAAGTTCGGCTTTGTAGAGCGTTTATGTCATTCTTACCTGTGTATCGTCTTTTTCTTAAGCTCGATGTTTCTAGCACTGTATGGGGCTGCCTTGTATTTTCTTTATTAAATCATCGCACTGTCAAAATGTTATATTCGTAAATAATGGTTGTTCCTTCTTTAGGCTCTTTACTTTGTTAACACTCATGTTTAAATACAACATGACAGTAATATTTATGTTTGTTATATTAGTTTTGTCTTTTTACTAATTATTTTAGGTGCAAATTTATTTTTCATTAGAAAAAATCAAATTGATTCTTGTTATAGTTTAATAATAATCACTCATTGATCGTTAATTTTCTCTTGAACTCGAATTTAAATACAAGACTTTTCCGTCCGCTTTCAGCGAAATGTTACAAAATCGGGAAACATGTGAGGAATTAGGTGATTTAAGATCAAAGACTTGAAGTTACTTTCTGGAATGTGGACCTTAGTACGCGGATGTTAACAGAGGGGGCGCGGGTGTACGGAATCTGTATTTCATGTACTTATATGGACGACATCTCACAGAGAGCGCGCCCTGGCTGCTCCCGCGCATCACACGACCAGCGCCCGCGCCCTGTGTGATGCGTGTAAAGGCTTTAAAAAAAACAGTTTTGTAGAGCGTCATCCATGTGCGGCGCCAGGAGGGGGGGGGGGGGGCAGCAGCCCTTCGATTTTTTTTTAAGTTATTATTTTTCCTGTCTGATTTAACATCATTTGTTCTTAAAATTTTCTCCCTTAGTCAATCAAGTTAAATCTATTTCTGAATAAAACGAGTAAAGAAAAACTAACTTTTCTGGAATGGACAGCTTACATTTTCTTTTACTTCCTAGACTCAAATAACTTGACAAAATCAGTAACTTCTACTTTTTTATGAACAACTATAATTATGTAGAAAATCTAACCGAATCCGAGGCGCTAACTGCTTTTTGAGGTGGTTTTTGCATTTTAGAATCTTAGAAGAATTTTAGCTGCCTTATAGTAAACAAACTTTAAAATCAGGGTTTATTTCTTATCTTGCTGCCCCCCGACCCCCTGGCTGAAAGCTGACGACACCCGTGGCGTCATCTATCTCTCATTAATATTGTGTTAAATTTTCTATCTATTACTCAATTCAGCCATGTACTTTACATAACAGACCTTTAATTCTATTAAGCGATCTAAGATTCTGAATTCATGTCTGGTTTTATAATCTTTTAAAACTTATTCTATTTTAATTATCAGAAAGGCTAAATTGGTTTTGTAACTTTTCGCTCTTGTAAAATGAGATAATTTATTTTGTAATTTGTTGTCTAGTCATTAGTTTATTTTTTATTAGTTAACTAAAATGTAGATATCTGTTTTTATTACATAAATTAGTTATTGAATAGTGTACCTATCCGAGATTTTTTGTTTTATTATATTAACTGTTTTATACAATACACATGTTATACGCAAGCTGCCTCGGCTACAGTCGACTGCGTGCTAGTGTGTGATTATTGGTTGCGTGCAATCTATGTTTTATATCCTTATTATTATAAAAAAATACTTTGTAAATGGCAGTCTGTTTTAGATTAAATGCCTAATAAATTAATATCATTTTACTAACGTCTTTCATTAGATTTAGACTGAGCAGCAATACGTTCGAGCATCACACACACTGTCAAAATCGCAGTGATCTTTATAGTGCCATGTTTCATTTCATGCTGGACGAGGGACGCACAGCAGCGGAAACTGTGGCAGAAGAAAGTGGAAGCCTATACCCATCAGTGAGTGATTCCGGGCTGATATGATGATGGTTATTTTATGTCCAGCACACGTAGCATGACCATTGTGAAAACGGGTTATGTCGACGGAAGAATCGACATAAAGACAGATTGTCATTGTCAATCTGTCATTTTGTAGATTCTTCCGTCGGCATCGTCTTAGGCCCATCGCATACCTGCGGAGGCTATGCTAAGCGCGGTTCTTGGATGCAGAGCACGAGACTCGACTCCTCCTGCCGCCAAGAGCCATTGAGAGTCGATCAGAGCTGTGCCGCTATTGCACTCGTAGCAGCTCGGCAGTGCTTTACGCCGTTCGCTATTATGTATCTTTGATTTCGAAACGCGAACAAACAACGGCAGCAATTGAAATCGGAATTAAGGATTTGTTTAAATTGTTTCTTGTTCAGTGTCTTCGCCGCGACTCCGCTGGAGTAAGCTGGGCATTAACCGAAACTCGTGTGTAGCGGCTTGCAGGATTCTGCGTGCCGCTATGTATTCAATACAACGTCCATACCAACAGCACCCTCTTGACCCCGACCCCGCGAACACTCTCTGTGTGATGTCGTCCATTTGAGATTTGTTGATGTTACACGAGACGGATGGAGCGACCAAAATACTTGTTGGTCACTAGGTCGCGTCGCAACTGCTGAGCATGAGATCGTAGGTTCGATTCCCCGGGTCGGTATTTTTTTAAATTGGGTTTTCCGTCAAGAATTTCTCGGTAACAGCCATGGAGTCTGAATTTGTGCCTGGTTGATGGCAATAGGCTCGCCCCCTATTAGATGAGGCACTTAACTGGCGAAATGTGGTTGTACTAATACATAACCTTTGCCTAACCCTTCGGCGATTTCAGGCGTGATGTTATGTTACTTGAAAGTAATGAATAAATATTAATTAGTAAAAATTAAAACATCGTCGGACTACTCCCTAAAAATTATTTCCTGACGAGTCAATGAATTGTCAGAAAAAATACCATCCAATGATTGAATATTTGAATGTGGTATGGGCACAGGGCCGTCTTTAACCAACTGGGTACTTTAAAATAATGGGGCCCTTGTAGAATGCAAGAAGGAGGCGAAGGGAGCTCGAATACTTGCACCCCGCCTTGAAAAGGTCTTGTGTTTTTAGACCGAGTTAAAAAATAAAGCGCGTAAAAATGTTGAAATCCATGTAATTGTTTTATCTAACTGATAATTATTGTATGTCATTAATAATTGCAAAAATGGTTATACTATTTATTTATTACTAGCCTCTGCCCACGGCTTTACCCACGTTTTTTTCGGTAATTGTCCCGCGGGATCACACTACCGGAATAAAAAGTATCCTATGTGCTATTCCAGACTATTATCTATCCCTGTGTTAAATTTCATCCTGATCCATTCAGTAGTTTTTACGTGAAAGAGTAACAAACATCCATCCATACTTACAAACTTTCGCGTTTATAATATTAGTAGGATTTTGTTTCGCTGGTTTCCTATTCTCCTATCCCTTTAACCTTTTGACCGCCACGTCAAAAAAGAAAAAGCGTGCCCTCAGCGCCAAGCTCCGAATTCATAATTTAATACCTACAAAATAATAGTGAGGGCGAAATTATATCGATAAAGCTCATAGAAACCTGACAACATTTTTTTACATGGGTTTTAATTTCAATAAAGATTATTATACCATCCTTGTGTTGAGTTTTATTTCATCGCGCTTTGTACTTTATGACATAAATGTAATAATCTGTGTCACAGTTATGGCGTTTATTCCACAAATAGAAACAACAATCGATAAAACCAAGTCAATAGTATTACAGCACTATTGTCCATCATGACGTAATTTTTTGTCACCCTAAGACGACAGTGGCGCAGTTGGCACGTATTTCTTGAAATTGCTCGCTTCTTCTCTAGAGGTGCGACACCGATACTTATTAATAATATCAAAATATTTTATTTTGTTCGTTTTGTACTTTTAACATTGTCAACTAATAAAATTTAAGTTTCTTTGGAAGAACAAGCAATATTAATGCTTTAGTATAACGCCAGTCACTGATGACATCAGTGCAGAAGTAGGTAAATACCGTTTACTGTGTTTTTTTAGTGTTGTTTACTTTCGAATGTAGACAATTTACAACACTGTAATGAATAGGAAATAATGAGGAATAATGGTACCTACCTGGACAAAGTTTCTTAAGCGTCACAAACATGAAGTTCACAAAAGATAAAATAAAACATTTTATAAAAATCAGTTTTTTAATTAAAAAGTTGGGTGGTAGAAATTAGTAGAACAATCACACCATTTTTAATACCTTCACACATTATATACCGTTCAATATATATAAGACAATCAACATAAGTTTAATTCAACAATTGTATATTGATTTATATCGATATACGTATGTATTTTTAGGTAGGATAGTATTAAAAAAAAAAACATTATAAACGTGTCAGTATCGACTCCTTGCAATATACTTTATAAGTCTTCACTACTCATATTATAGTTATCCATTATTAATCATGTATACAGTAAACAATAATAATAACAGCAAAAGAACTACTCTATTCAAAAATTTTCCTCGTTTGACGTCATGGGACTGTCAATCATAGACGACTGTGGCGTTCCCGGCACAGACAATACATTGGGTGATAGGGATGGGCATTGCAGTCATTACAATCAATCGATAATCTATTAACACTCGACTTTTAAAGAGCGCATAGTTCAGTATTATAAAATTTTCTTGATTTCTCAAACATGAAAGTTCAATATCAAATGTTTTATTTGTTTAATAATGCAGAATTCAGAGTAAATCAAATATAACGTAGGTTGCCGTCGAGGTCGATATTCTTGTTATATTGACTGCTGCCTACATCACTACGTGTCCTGTTGAGGTGACTGTGGCTTTGAGGGCACGAACTTTTTAACTGGTTTTCTTTTTTGTCATCTTATGTTACTACAGATGAAATCTAATGAAAGCAGTTCACTTCAAATAAATTAAGAAGAGTCAAGGTAAATAATTAACAAGGGAAAAACACAAAACAATGCTGTTTAATGACATTTATTTATGTGTAAAATTCTGTCAACCATTCGCGACCGTGGCGTGCTGGGCACATTTTGGTTTGTCGTCTACACACGACTGTGGCGGTCAAAAGGTTAACTGATACCCTTATCAAGGGGATGCACCAAAATAACTAGTCCGCCTTATTGAATTTAGAATTACGTGGTGACCGAGCTAAGTACGCATTGTCCAAACTAAACGTCTATGCAACATTACATCTCAATCTCAGTTGATTTGACCTAAAGAAACATTGCAACTTAAATAAAAGCTTGTAAAAAAAAGAAACACTTTTTATGTATAGAATGTATTTTTGTAAAACTATTAATATTTACAAAATAAATAAATAAGGTAGATACAATTTATTACCTTTCAAATGCAGGAGAACGTAAAGGCAAATCACCACTAAATAGAAATAAATCAAAATCGGAATGACGAACACTAAAATAAAACATAAATCTTTCAGAAATAAATAAATATTAGCAAACGTAAACGAATTATATAAATAATATACAACAGAAGCAGCTTGTTTTATAAAACATTGCACTGAGATAAGCGACGATTACAGTTCGAATCTAGATTCTTTTTATCTAAAGATAATAATTATAATCAGAACCTTATAATTGCCATCGGCACGGTAAAAACAGGACGAATTAAATACAATCAATGGTATACATAAAATCGATACACAATGTACATTCGAATCAGATTCACACACGATTGCTTATAGCGAATCTACGATAAGAGACCGGATTATATGCGTTCGTAATATGCACCACAAATGCTCGGAATCGCCAAAAAGTGCCAAAGTATACAACATCAAATCCAAATAAATACAGCGAAATAATGATTTTTTAATTTAAAAAACCAGCATTCATGCGTTACACTAAAAAGCTTACTTAACTACATTTTCTATGTGGTATTATCATTTTTGATCTTAAAAAACATAAATAATCAAGTACTGTTCCAAATGCTTTGTGGAAGTAGTGTGCCTTCTATATTAAAGATATTCCCGAAGTGCATTATGTATGTAAATTTTTGTATTCTGTTGACAATCAATTATAGAAACATGCCCAAATCTGCACTATCAATATATTTTAGGTAAAATATGCATGCATGTTTGCATACGCATTTGCATATTATGTTTATTTTTCAAGTACTGTATATAAACCGGTCTCCAACAATAACTAACTTATTCAAAGCCCTGATGTTGTGAGAGTCAACATATTTTGATAAATACATCTAAGTCTTGAATTAGAAGTTGATGGGTTTTCCAAAGTATGCCGCCAAGTTTGCTTCACGTAGAGCCTCCGAGCATGTCTAGAACAAAAGTTAGTGTTATGATATATCTACATGCAATGATTATTGGGGTTCCGTACCCAAATGGTGCCGACGGGGCCCAATTACTAAGGCTCCGCTGTCTGTCCGTCCCCCTGTCTGTCACAACACTATATTTTTTGAACGAATCTATACTAATATTATAAAGCTGAAGAGTTCGTTTTCTTGGTTGAACATGGTTCGAATGTTATCATGGTCATGTTTGATAGCCCATTTATCGAGGAAGGCTATAAGCTATATAATCACGCTACGAGCAATAGGAGCGGAGCATCAATGAAAAATATTGCAAAAACGGGAAAGTTGACCCCCCTCTCTCTCTCTCTCTTATGTGACGCAGACGAAATTGCGTTACTTATTATTTCGATTTTGAAATGTATTCAGGTGAAACTTACAGGATGGGCATGGCACACTCTGGCGACGTCCTCAGCCGCCGCTCCGTATTCTTGCGCCAACACAGCCTCGTTGATCAGCTCACCACCACCCTGTATCATATCATTACCTAAGTTGTTAATGAGGGATCACAAAGTAAGGTATAGTATTATACAGTATGTTAGGTTAAACGAGGGACATATTGTGGGAGGGTATTCAGTATTCGATTCTCGTCCCAAATATGTAAAAAACCTATAACCTTAATTTTTGACGTAATTGTCCTATGAAATACATTATTCATGAACACTGAGCGCGCAAGAAGTGAACTTGTAAACAGTAAAGTAATCACGCGGCAAAACATGTGCCGATCCTGCCGAAAAGAAAGCGCGTACGCAAACCCCGCCCCTTTCCTTTGTGTCGCCGATGCACCGACGGGACACACCCCCGCGCTGACCGCAGTCTATTCGTGTGCGCCGCTATTTCCGCATGTCCAATATTGCGCTTCCCCGTATTCCATAAACAACCCCGCTTACTTCGCGATAAGTGTGTCCTGTTAACGTGATCTTGAATAATAATCAATAAAAATAACGTCTTATCAATATTCCAATGAAGATATTGGGATATGGTTCGTGCCTACATGTTAGCAAGTGATAGTGTGCGAGGAGCCATTAATTTGTACCGAGAGATGTTTCCCAACTGTCAGATTCCGTCGTACAATCTAATGCTGGGTGTAAACCAACGAATGCGAACATTCGGTAAGTTCACCGTAGGTACCGACGTAGCCCAAGGACGAGGAAGGGAGTCATACCCAGTGTACTTACAAGAACACTGGGTATGGCTCCCTCGACGGCACGGTTGGCGCAGTGGTTGAGCGATCGACTGCTGCGCTGCATGTCGCGGGTTCGATCCCCGCACGGAACAAATATTTGTATAGCCTACAGATAGTTGTTCCGGGTCTGGCTGTATGTGTATGTGAGTTTAAATGTTTGTAAACGCACCCACGATACAGGAGAAATTCTTAGTGTGGGGCAACGTTTAAAAGAAGCCATAGGTATTTGAATACTTCGAGTATCACCCACAGGAAAGTACTCGAAATGCTGCAAGACGGTTCGGTGTATCGCATTGGACTGCTGCATGAACTGGGGGTCAACGACCACGAACCACGGGTGAATTAGTGCGAATCGCAATTCACATTTGCATTGAAGATTTTTTAATGTTTTGTTTAGTACCTAGATATTTTGGACTGTCCTAAGCCAGGTAAGTTTAAAGTATGAAGGGAAAATGGATTATACCTAAGAGTCATTGAACCGCTCACATGTTCTGCGATAGTATTAAATCGCTAGCGCAAGAGTGTATACACGTTGCGAGACATTTGCGAAATTTTTGGTATGGTTCTGTCTGTTATTTATCAGTGTTTTTTTTTGTTTATATTTTTATTAGTATCATGTTAGCTTGTACTATTGTGGGTTTGAATATGTCCCTCGTTTAAACTAACATACTGTATACAAGGTTCAACAAAAGATATCGAACTTCTTTTTTACGTGTAACACAACAAAACATAGTAAACGACACAGTCATCATCATCAGTCTATAATATTCCCACTGCTGGGACACAGGCCTCCTCTCTATGAGAGGGAGTGGGCTGTAATCCACCACGCGGGCCCAGTGCGGGTTGGTAGATGTCACATGTATTCCAATTTTTAGTTCTAGGACATGTCGGTTTCCTCACGATGTTTTCCTTCACCATTTTTGAGAGCAGCGGTGATGAACTAAATTACACAAAGTAATGCGCCTGCCTGAGTTCAAACCCACGGCTTACTGCTCGTAAGTCGGGGCTGCCACCACTGGGCCGCCGCTGCTCTAGAGCATTCTAGAGTACTACTCTAGAGTACACTAAAAATATTAAGTTTGGGGTTGATAAATGATTAAAACTAAATAGTAGATAAATTGTGAACACAAAAAAGCTTAAAAATAAAATAGATCATTGAAAAAATAAAATAATCCGTCTTAAAATAGGGTAAATTCGAGAGGCCACAAAAAATAACAAAATCTGCCCACTTAAAATTTTTTCTTGTCGTATATTCACAGAATGTTCGCTAACAAACATTCCACACAAAAGAACTAGCCACCTATGAACAGTTTAAAATTATTAATGACAAAATGAGACAGTGGCACACCACCAGTTTTGACTAGTATACCTAGTTGTAAACTAGTATTCCAAACTTGTGAAAAATGGCTGAAATAATGTCTGAATCATCATGTATTACAACTTGTATACTAATGGAATAAAATTTTAATTGAGGATGTAGTTTATCGCTAAAATACGTTTTAATGTATTAAGAATGTTTTTGTATAATGGTTAATGGTATAAATAACTCACGGGTCCAATAATGTGGGTACCGAGGATGACATCAGTCTGTTTGTCAGCTAAAACTTTGACAAAGCCGTCTGGCTCGCCATTTGTTTTCGCTCTTGAATTGGCCAGGAATGGGAACTTGCCCACTTTGTATGCTCTACCCTGTAAATGCAAATTCATTAGTCATATATTATTATTATTACTTTTGACCGCCACATTAAAAGAGCAAAAACGTGCCCTTGGCGCCAAACTACGAATTCATCCTTAAATACTGTCATGTAATCGTGACGGTGGCGTGCTGTACACATTTTGTTTTGTCATCTATACATGACTGTGTCGGTCAAAAGATTAAATGATAAAATAACACACCTCTTTCTTGAGATCCTCCTCCGATTTGCCAACCCATCCGACTTCGGGTGACGTGTAAATTACAGATGGGATCGCGTCGTAATTGAAGTGTGTGTTCATGCCCTGAAAATAGGAATATAAATAAAATATTATTTTTTTGTAGTATCGTATAAATAGTAATATTATCGTATTTTAGTATCCGTATAGTCGTGACAAAAGATTGGAGAAAAATAACACATTACTAGTGTCCGACCAAAGCTTCGGCTTGTGCCACCTTCGGCTTCGGCCAAGTTAGGCCAAAGTTTTGGCCGAAGCCGAAGGTCGCTAGTTCGTTCAATTGGCACAAGCTTTCTAGCATGCGCCAATTGAAAGAACTAGCGACCCGCGCGAGGCTGGGTCACAAATTTCGAAGTTTTATTAGTTTTGAAAAGTTGCAAGGTAGTTTTACGGCTCGTTGCACGTCTTATTCGTTTTGTGTGTCTGCCATGTAATGTTGGGTGTATTACATTTCAAAAACTGTGCTGATGAATGTAATAGTATGGGGGTCATTGAGGTATACCATTAATTCATTCACCTTCGGTTGGACACTACAGACTACTTAGCTATGTCTCCTATATTTGTGTATGTTGCAGTATTTTTGTAAAATCGCTTTATTTTTTTACCTTAATTCCTTCCACACATACGATTCCTTCATCTTCGGCCTTGTGAGCCAACATGGGTCCATGAATGACATCACCAATAGCATAAATTCTGGAAAAGATCAATTATGTTAAGCAGGCAGAAGATCATGCGGAATTTGATTACAAAACTAAAAGTTACACTATATGTTATAATAATATGCTATTGCACTTATACTAACCCGGGAACACTTGTGGCGAACTTGTGGTTAACAGGGACTCTGCCCCTATCATCCAGAGCAAGATTAACATTCTTAAGACCGAGATCCGTGGTGTATGGGCGACGGCCAACCGAAATAAGCACTACGTCACATGTTAACTATAAAAGAAATCACAATAAACTTTATAATAAAACATGAAATTAGTTAGTCTCAGTTGGGAGGGGCAGATGGTGAGAATTATGAGAACTGACAAAACTCAAAAATGCTATAGGATTCAGTTTTCGACATTTGACCATAAAACAAGGTTTTATCATTTTTATTTATTATCCTTATTTCCCCGTAGAGGTCGACCACGGCGAAGGTGGCGTGACGATCTGATCCTGTTCGCGGGGCTAACATGGCCAGAGATCGCTCAGGATAGAGAGGTATGGAAGAAGAAAGGGGAGGCCTTTGCTCAGCAGTGGGACACTATGTAGGCTACCAAAAAAATAAAAAATAAATCCTTATTTATTACTTTATGATTAAAATATGTGATAAAATAGTTACGGTTTCTTTGGCGCCGCCCTTGGCTGGTTCGACTTCAACTTTGACCATACCACCCTCCTTCTTTATTGAAGTGACTTTCGTACCAAGTTTGAAGTTCATTCCCTGTTTGGAAAGGATCTGTTGCAATGTTTTAGCAACTTCTAAATCAATGCCAATACCTGAAATGAATATAAATATGTATTCTGTGTCCCATTTTTTTATTAACATGTGCACACCGTAGACACTTAAAGTAGTAAAAAAAAAAATACTAAGTACGTGTAATTTTGTGTTAAAAAAAAAAAGTGGGTGTAAAATAACTGCATCTTTTACCTCCAATAGTTTCCAGGAACTCAATGGCAATGACTTCAGATCCAAGCCTTTGGTACACAGATCCAAGTTCCAAGCCAATGACTCCTGCTCCAATGACTAATAACTTTTTAGGAACAGAGGAAAGTGAAAGAGCTCCAGTTGATGTTATGATTTGTTTCTCGTCAATCTGTTAACAAGATATGCACTGTATTGTTATTGCAACAGCTTTTAAAATTAGATTTTTCTTTGTTTAAATTTTTTTTACTAACCGTAACTCCTGGGAAGGGTGTCACCTCAGAACCAGTAGCAATTAAAATGTTCTTAGTGTTAATTGTTTCTACACCTTTTTCTCCTTTAACATCCACCCTCTGCGGGTTTATTATTGTGCCCACTCCATTAACTAGTTGTACCTAAAAAATGTATCCTTTTTAGACCTTTTAATACCGATTGCTCAATCACAATTCAAAGTTGCATGTGATTTTGTTGAGGCTAATTGTTAGTTGTCAAAGTGAAACATTGGCGAAAAGTTGGTTTGCAAGTGATAATCTGCCAAACAATTTTCGGCGAAAAGGCAGGATACCCTCTATAGCTATCTTTCAAAAGAATCAACTGCAGGAAGAATAATGATACTATATAACATTCATTATTATCACTACCTCTATACACAGTTCACATTACAATGATTCAATGACAATAATATACACTAAATCAGGTTAATTTATTCAATTGGTAAAATTTAATCAGTAGCTTATAAGTAGAATTGAATGTATCAATTCTAAGCATATAAAATACAATTACAAATCAGTAAACACTTTTATTCTCATCAATACAAGTGTTTTTATTCAAATTCATACCTTATTCTTCTTGAAAAGCATAGCTATTCCACCAGTCAGTGCCTTGACAGCATTGACTTTGTATTCCATCAATTTGGGGAAGTTCATAGTTACTGGGCCAGTTTCAATGCCCCTCCTTTTGAAGTCATGTTGAGCTAGATGGAATAAGTGTGTGTTGTGGAGCAGCGCCTTGGAAGGAATACACCCAACATTTAGGCAAGTTCCTCCAAGAGTTGGATCCTTTTCTACACACGCTGTCTAGAAAAATAATAAAAAAAGGTATATTCCAGTCATAGTTATTATCTTCAAAGACAGTTTAATTTTATCAGTGTGAATAATATATAATTTTTTATTTTTTTTGTTTACATTACCTTAAGACCTAACTGTGCAGCTTTGATGGCAGCCACGTAGCCACCAGGGCCCGATCCAATCACTACTAAGTCTGCATTATGTGTGGTTGCATAGTTTCTTGTTGCATTTCTTACAGGGCCGCCTTTCTATAATTGAGAAATTATTGTTAACAAAAAGTGCAATTAATTCTGACAAAACTAGGATGCAAAAAGTGCTGCAAAAGTGAATGCATGACTGAATGAATGACTTGCAAAATAACTGTATGGAAGGCATTACCATGGCTGCAAACTAAAATGGTAAACATTACTTAAAATTGTCATAATATTGCAATTTTATTGAATGAATTTCACTGACTGAAATTCATTAAATGATTGCAACATGACTGTTGTTATCTGACTGTTGCGAAACCTACAAAAAGTTTTATGTTTTTGTATAGACATTTAAAAGGCCTATATAAGAGTCCCAAGTTCTCAACAAAATTGAAATATTTTGTTGACAGCTCTTTGCTGTCTTGATAGAACATCGTCGTAAATTATAGAAAATAAATCAACACATTGTTTACACGGAACATGCCCCATAATAGCAGATATTTCGGTATAGCTAAGACTGTTTCGGTCTATGGCAAGACAGCAAATATGATAAGAAATCAATATAGAAAGCCTACATGCTATAATCTTAATATTCACCCAGTTAGATAACATTACAAATCAAAGTCATGCAAATCGAAGATTTCTTGTTTTTATAATTGATAAGAACATTACTACTTACTAGAGTGACAATCGGTCACATGTTGAAGGTCAGTGTGGGTTATTTACGGCCAAAAAAAAACTCTAAGTATTGTATGTAATCTTGTTTTCTACCGAGTGTAGCATAAGCAAAATGTTGGCGTCGGTATCCAAATAATATGCAACCCCTGTCTAAATCGTGCTATGAACCATTGCATAACATTTGACAGCTTTTTGAAAATCTCAATTCTTAATGCTACAATTAAAAGAAAATATAATAAAAGCTTACCTTGTAGGCTGATGAGGCAATTCTGAGAAATGTGTATCCCATTTTAATAAGTGGAATATACCCTAATTTAAATGATCGCTTGTTTTATAAAAAATTTGGAACCCTGGCAGCCGACAGAACGAACAAACAAACGTCATAAAATGAAGTTGCGTTTCAGAGATTTTTAGGTCTTCTCTATTCCATCGTATTCTAGCGCAAGTTACGTGGTCTATCTTACTCGCGCTACAGTGTCCTGCTCGAGAAAAAGAGACGGCGTTCTCTGAGGATGCTAAACATCACGGTATATCTAATTGAAACGCCACTTTTCCAATAGTGTTGTCACTGCATGCTTCTGAATTCTAAATTCAATAGTGAAAGGGGTAATTACATAGCTAAAAAATAACTTTTTAATCACTAAAAAAAGGTTATTTTTTCATTATTTTCAGCTCTGAATCGAGCATAAGACGAAAACGAAGGGCAAAGCTGCAGATTTCAACCAGTTGTCAGGCCCTAGCTAATGAGCATATTGTCTCTAAAGATGGAATAAAATTGCTCTCTAGAGTTTGACTATATATGCTAACACAAATGTGAAGGGCAGCAAAAACATGTTCGAATTTTGTTCAACAGAAAGTTATTCTATAAGGCGGAAGTGACAAGGTGGCCTTTACTTGAGGAATTTACTTGCCTTTCTCTTGCATTTGTCTCTTTTGTACGTTGCATGTTCCATTGTTCCATTGTTGGTGCAGTCCAAAAAATACCATAGATTAACGGTTTTCGAAACTAGCAACACCGAAATGCGCGCGCTGCTGGAATGCGAAGTTTGTTTATCAATCAAATCAAGCGGAGAACTGTGTCTGGTGGTGCCTCTAAGCGTGCGAGCGTTTCTTACGTAAATCGATTTCAGTATACGTTTGATTATACTACTTATTAAAACCAATAAATCCGTGTCGAAATAAAATATAAAAAGTATCAGTGTTGTGGGTTTTTTTTAGCCAAGGTAAGATTTTTTTCATTTTTGATTTTGCTCGACGCCAATAATTTACTGTATGTAAAATGTTTTCCATTGGTACTAAAACAATAATATTTATCTCATACATAAAATTTCTTGCCACTAAATAATAAATAATATTTGAGTTGAACAAAGTTGGTACCAACATATGATGAACCTGTATTAATTACAAAACAAGATGTTGATGAAATTAAAATTTAATATTTGTGTAGGGTAAGAATTTAATAAAATAAAATTTATTATAGGTTACGACCATATCTTGGATTACCTAGTTACTGAACCCCCAGGCTTGCATAAATACTTTGGATGTCTACATTATTTGATCTTAACTAATAATAAAAATGCGAAAGTAAGTTTGTTTGTTACCTTTTCACGACTAAACGGCTGATGGGATCTTAATGAAATTTGGCAAGAAGATAGACTTCAACCTGAGGAAGGACATAGGCTATATATATATATCATCACGCTACGACCAATAGGAGCGGAGCAGCAATGAAAAATGTTGCGAAAACGGAGAAAATGTGACGCAGACGAAATTGCGCGGGACAGCTAGTTTGCAATAAAAACCTCGATAACTACAATATTATTCTACAGAACAGCCGGCAATTATCTTATCGTAATATGATTTTTATTCATAAATAGAATTAGATTAAAGTATCTTGCGTGGGCCTCATTATTATTCCAGTAAAATATATTATTTAACTGCTGAATAACAAAATTTCTCAGCTATCCTGGCACTATCATGGTATTTATGGTTTCTACACTGTCAGGTAAGTCGTTTTCTGGGGCTTTATATAATGTCCTGCAATAATGAAAGACGAAGAATGACGACACTTTATGCGTCAATATAATATTCAGTTTAAGCGCGAAAACGAATAGGAGAGGAGACCGAACTAGTCCAGTCTGTAGTTTCATAATTTTAGGTTAAAGGTGATTTCTTTTCTGCGTATAGGTAACTGCGTAGAATTGCTAAAATACAAGGTGTTGTTTTGTTGTTTTGCATCCTCGTCAAAATTCAGGAGGTTGTGACAGAAGCAATAAATAATCAATTAAAATTACGTACCTACTTAGTTAATTATAAATAAACGTTGACTTTTTGGTTGTTTAAGTTGCCAGTATTTCAGAATAACCCTTTTAACGTAGTTTAGGCTTTAAGAAATTACCGAAAAAACGTTTCGAGATTGTTTATTTGTGCGGAAGCGCGGTTATAGGGCGAGAATTAGACGGGCCGCGTTTAAATCACGGGTGGCTCAAAATTTCCGATTTCCGTACCTAAATAAGAAAAAAAATAAAAATTACCAATCCATTTTATTGTTGATTCGGGATGATAATCATTAGCATAGTCACCTCCTTTAATTTGACGAGGTTGCAAAACAACACCTTGTATAAATACTATCCTAACTTGAAACATTGCTTGTGTGGTGGTAGGTACCTATCTATGTAGGTTCCATCCAGCTTTGGTAAATCCGAGAGTTTCTGAAACCAAAATTACACTCATTTATGTGACGTGGTCTGATTGGCTCTTGATAATTTACATAGTCCATCAATCCCAATAACGATTACATGCATTTGACAATTTGTTACAATAAATAGTTAATTCTTGCTGATTTTCATTTCAAAAACCAGTTGATAGGCTTATCAATGTTAGACCATTTTAAAATCCATTAAGTTGCGACAAGTAATGTTACTTCATCATAGATCCATCAACCAATAATTACGAAAATCGTTAGTTAATTATATTTAGCACCTCAGGGTAAGCTTGTCTTTGTCTGAAAAGTGGTAACATTTTCGGTCCTAGATCGCCCCTATAGTTGAAACGATCTGATGCCGCCCAGAAGCCGTCTTTGGGCCTGATTCATCTAGTATTAGACTTGTACTATGTACCTACCTAGTCACCAAGGCTCCATTCTCACATTTCTTACCCACGTTATTCAGTGAGAATAAAGGCTCAGGTTACCTAACTATAACGAATGGTAAACCTGTAGCACGAAAGTAGATCATTGAAATGTATCACAAGACTCGATAAGTCCAGGTACACCTACCTTAGATACCTGCCCATGTAAACAGAACAGGTGATTACGAAACGTCAGGCGTAAACATTACGAGGTGAAACAAGGCAAATATTCGCCTCAGAGACGACGTAGAATGTAGGTGTTACAAAAGTCGAAGTTCAAGTACAGATTACTAGTTCAAGCTAGGTATTACGTTTTACGAAATACGACTAGGTGTAGGCTAAATACTCATTTATGTAATCCTTTTAGTGAATGAACCTAATAGTGACCTGCTAGTGAATGAACTGCTATGACTGATGGAGACGAATCAGGTGCAATATCAAATAGTTACCTACAATAGAAATAATTAGCTGTAAATTTCTATGATAACTTTTTGCATTTCACACAAATAAACCATGAATAAATACTGCGGTTACGTGTGAAACAACAACGAACTCCACTGTTACAACTTAATCTTGTTTAAAATGTAAACGATGCTCAGCCCTGTTCCAAATCAAACCAATAGTCATAAGCCGGTTAAGTTATAAGATAAAGATATTGTGGACTTGTGGTCAGTACCTACGAGTAGCTCAGTTCGTTTTACCTGCGTCGTAGTAGGGCAGGTAAGTTAATCCTGTTAGGTGGCCGTGACACGTTGCCCGGCTTCTGTATTGAGGCATTTAGTCGTCGGTGCTCGGCCCGCATCCGTCCTCGCAATGTGCGACACCAGACCACGTAAAACTGCACCTGCCATACAAGAGAAACTCGCCATTTATGAAAACGGTATTCATATCATAATCCATATCTCATCGTAGACTCCCGATTAGGGTTGGCTTACAATTTACGATCGAAAGTATCATACACATAACCCTGTCCTGTTACTACTACGTCGCATTTACATTTGGACAAGGTAGTGTTTCACCACGGCTAGTTGGTATTTGGTACACGTACTAAATGCGCCGACTAAACAAAAGCACATGTCCATCGCTTTCACGCCACTTGGTTATGATATCTGACCACGATGACATAAATAGCACCAGTGCGCAGTCATCTAATACCTTTTGTTCTAGCCATCTTTTCATATAGTTAATGTTACCTACATCTAACGCGATCATACTAGGCACTTAATGTACGCAGTTAGCATTTTTTTCCGTAGAATAAACTCATTATTTTTCATTACTATCAATTCGTCACATTTTTTACTGTGATAAAAGTTTAATCTCGTGCAGTTATAAGAGAGTTTGTGCTGTGTTTTACTGATTAAAACGGGAAATAAAATAGTGTGTCTTTGTGGTTCTTATCTCTTCCAAAACGCTGCGACCATACGACACTGCGTCATGAATTCATGATCCTAGCTTCATATGCTGTCAGTCATGCAGAGTACAATAACACTTTGTTAACACATCCTCACATGAATATGAACCAGAGATTAGCTTCGCTTTGATAAAGTAGCTTCAGAGGTGACCGACTGTTTTATCTTGTATGTAACCGTTTATCATTCAAAGAACGCACGTGTTCGAGATACTTCACTATTATGATGCACCATACATTTCCATAAGTAGTAACAACTTCCAAAACACAATATACGTTTTGTTTTGGGTGGAATGATCATAAAGCGACTACTTAACGTGTAGCGATTAGTGCCAAATTTGAAAAGCCGTAGAGGACGTTGGGATGTTTGGATAGGGAATTAAATTCGGTAACGATTTAATAAATGTCACGGAAGCAGCATAACTGCCTACTTAAATATCATAACACTTTGATAAAACTTGCATAATGTTCGACGAACGATAATAAAGGCACCCATGAAATTCGTACGTGGTGATATGGAATGCGGATAGTATGAACACAGTTAGATTTTTGTGCATTGCATGTTCAAGTAGGTGTGTATTGTGGGCGGTGCATTAACATTATGTATGCAGCAAGCGTAGGACATTTGGCACGGGAGCAGGATAAGAGGGACTGGGAATTCTGGATAAGGATCCAACGCAATGGGTGGCTTCTGTATTGTCTTCCTTATTGAAGTAGATTAGAAAATGCCAGGCCTTTTATTGTGTAAGCCTGTAATAAATAAAGTGCGACCTTTTTCTTGTAAAACTACTATTAGTACGTTTCTATAGTATTGTGAATTATTTAAATACTGCGGTGAAATGTAAAATTATAATAGAAACGGCTAGGTTATAAAAATACACACGCCATTCTAAAAATGCGAATGAACAAATCATTGACATTTATTAATAAAATATTTTATGAATCTAAGGTTAAACATATTCATATCGACATCAAGAAGCATCTGAGCGATATAACTGCAATACATATAAATGACATATGCGCATAACTTCACGAGTTGTCATGGCGTTTTACAAGTGTGGGTCATCTTCATTATCATCAACATATCCGTCGATAAGGACACGGTTTATAGACATATTATACATTTACAAACCTCCTCCAAAGCGTCGACTTATCGGTCAATTGTGTTTCGCCACCTCTAGTAGATTCACCAGGTCATTGGACCACCTTGTTGGAGCCTTTCCAAAGCAGTGCCTTCCAGTACATGGCGACCATTTCAGAACCTTTCGGCCTCATCCACCACCCGTTTTGCCAAGTGTCTTGCCCACTGACACTTAAACTTGCTTACAATAATAGGTATCTAATATGTACGGTTGTGCGTTGTTTCCTCGCTAATTGTTTAATCGAATTTTGTTTCACATAATTTTTTTCTCATATTATCATTTCATAGAATAATCAATACCCAGAATACTTACTTTGAAGAAATTTAAATCATCGATTTTTGTTTCAAATACAGTTTAATGTTAGAATATTCATATCGTGGAATAACAAAAATAATTCTGCTGTTTGATAAGTTTGTCAAATAAAAAAATGTGATTGTAAAATTCTTTGAATTGTGTTTCTGTAAAATATGTTTCATTCAAGTAAATGGTAGTCGAAACAAAAATATTCGAAATAAAAATACAGGGACTAAATAGTATGTGAAACATTTTCTGGGAAACGAAATTCTGTGAAATTTCTGTCTGCGAAACAAGGTGACACCAATATGTACACAAGCCCAAAGTAATTCAAAATTAGGACCATTATACCTAGCCCTTCGAGAGCAAGCGTATGCACTGAATCAATCAACTGTGATGATCAGTGTGATTTCATCCCAATTAAAACAAAAACTACTTTATGTTCGTAGACACATTTGTTTACATTTCGTACCCCCAAATATTACTGAACGTTCACGTAGATGTTCATACGAAAATAATCTCCATGTGTATATGCAATTGTCCGTATGCCTTAGGAATCGTATTAATAAACAAACATATTCGAACAATGAAGGAGTCGAACGTAATAAACAAACAATCGCGTGGTAAGGTAACAATGTTTCTTCAGTGACAAAAATAGGCGTACCGTATAAGGAATTAGCAAGAATTGTATATGCTAATTAATTTTATTATTTTCTCCGGGACCAACAGTGGCAGCGCACAGTGGGAGTTCTCTTAAACATTCAACACTGTTTGCTTACCCCAGTAATCAGCAATTTTTATACATAACAAACATGCTGATAGCCATAATAAGCTGTTTCCTCCCGGAAAATATGTCGTCCAAATTTATTGATACATTTTAGGTTTATTTTTACTTCCTTCATTTAGAGGAACATGAAAAAGTATGTTTTTTTTATTTATATTGGGGATAAAGAAGGAACCCTGATCATTGAAAATTATTTCACCTGTTTGATTAATATAAGTGAGAAAACTTAAATAATAAGTCTCTACACAATCCGTTTCCATCCATCAATAAAGCCATCACCCAAGAGCTAGATGACATATTTGAAAGCTAACTGCATTATATTTGTCATAGGAGACAAGACAATATCCGCAAATAGCATCTTCGTCTTCATAAGAAAGTGGCGGAATTGTCTACCTACTTGCGACACGGCCATTACGCATTTGTCGTAATTTCTTACGAGAGCGGAGCGAACCCGCTATTCGAGGTAAACGCATTTTTTCACTTTAAGTTTTATGTTGCTTATGACGATAAGTCGTTAACTTATGCAAGTAATTACATTTCATGTAGGAAATAGGTGTTCCACTTTGAGAAATATTTGATTGCGTACAAGTGGAAATTCATAATCTGAAAACTGTAACTGTTGATACCTAAACCTAATACTTATCCTCATTAAGTCCTTACACATTATACGTTAGTACGTGAGTCAGCGGTTTGACTTAACTTTCATTAACAAATTGGACATCCATTCGTTTAACGAAAGTCAATGGTATTAAACATCCCTTACTGTCGGTTACAAGGTGTAGTAAAATATATCGGTAGTGTAGAACTAGAAACATTGACAGCAAACAGCTTGTCGCTGCCTGGTCGATGCATTGAAAGCGAAAGTGCAATCAAGTGCGGCGCTTGGCGTGCCGGCGAATCCAACTAGTGCATCACACTGCCTACGCTTATAAGGACAAAAGGAAGTCCGACGCTGCCTCTGTTTTACAGTTACAATGGAATCGCAGCCTCACAATGGCTCTGTCATTGTATTGCAAGGTCGTTTCCGATAGGATTTTTGATATAAAGACGACTTAATTACGTTTTATAAACAAGACGTAATTAATTTATACAAAAGTCCTTTATTCTCGGATGATGTTACTTTTAAGAGTCATCTATAGGCGTGCCTCATTGTTACTTTTTGTCTGCACTTCAAAATATTCTCATAAGCATTTTTTGTCATTTACAAGTGGGTGTAACAACACTCAAATTCAAGTGTGTATTCTGTCGCAAAGTCCTTGAGCACGATTTTTGGCGGTTACACCAAATAAAACCTAGAAATATTTTTATTTTAGACTAAAAGTTTCAATTTCTGTAGGAATATCATTTCAATGGCATAATTGCGGAATTTTCTTGAAAAAAACTCGCGCGTACGTGTATGGGATTGTGTTGGGCGGGCGGACAAGTAGGGCGAGACGCGAAAAGCTCCGTCTGCTTCTAGGGGTCAACGCCCCTCCGAGCCCTGCCCATGAACGCAAAAGCGAGGGATGCCCTGCACTATTGTTATCGATACTATTTGCCGAATATAAGTTAATCTTATGGATAATGACTTCGAATTTCAGTTCGTAGGTCATTGATCTATCTATTGAAATGCGACCTTGCAATTTAAGAGTTAAGGGATAGACCCTTAACTCTTAAATTGCAAGGTCAACAGTTATATTTTATTGGTTTAGGTTGAAATTTACAAAAAAGTTTTGGATGTGCTCATTTAAATAAATTGGTCTGGAAAGAGATCAACTAAATAAAAATGAACCACTGAATTATCGACTGAGAGCTCCTATTTCAATTTCTTAGCGTTTTCCTATTTAAGAATAAAAGCTTTTAATAAAAGACCGGCTTCAAACGAAACATCAGTGTGTGCAAAATTGCAAATGCAAAGTAGCAGCGAATGAATGGATGCAGTCACAGTTAGTTTCACAACAACTGAAGCTTGTAGGTTATGCAGCCTGAAAAGTAGAAGAAAAATAATATCCCCCCATAAAGTAGCGTCTTTTTACTTTGTGCCGTCACTTGCTATTTCAGTTTCATTTGCAAAGTGCCTTGACGGCTAGCAGTTATAGTCATTTTACTTATATTCGGTAATAACTCAATGGTTCCTATAAAATCTCAAGTGTTTTCGTGTTGGAACGAAGGTCTTGATAAATAATGGTAAGGGAGCGGTCAAGGTAACTGCTGGGTGTGATAAATGTTGGAAATGGTGCTATTTGTGTATTGATAACGAGCTTATCATGCATGGTCGACATAGATTTACAAGGCAAGTACTTCACTTCTCATGAATAGTAGCTCTATTATAGGTTTATGTGTTTACTTTGCACTCTTGATATTTGAACTCTTAAATAAACCTGCTGATATGTTGTTTATTATTTTTAATGTTTATAAATATTTCAAGAGTTGAAATATTTGCTTCACTCGTCAACATTGCAGTCGAATATGAGATCAAGAACAACAATGTTTGTATATTGATTTATCATCATAGTAGCAATAATAGTAAGAAACATAAAACAGATTTTAAATAATTACAAAATTTCAAGAAAGCATTTGAGTAGTTAATAAAACTGTAAGCAAAACCAATTTCAGGACATTATTTTTAAATGAGCGCAGTGAGGTCGTCAAGACAAAGGCAAGATGTTTTATCACCTAAGTACATAATAATGTTATATCTTTCTGCTTCACTTGGTGTAACATGAATAAATCTTATAAAGGAGAATTTATGTTCAAGGCTATAAATACAAGGATCTTGATGATCTAGTTTATGTATGTGAACTGCGTCATCGAGGTTATCAGTTTATAAATCCTTACATTTTTCAAACATGTGAATATTTTAAAACTCGGACATGTATTTCAAATTTTAGCGGCGTCATGTGCGGTATATCGTTATTATTTAGTAATGACTAAATAGTGTCCTTGCGATCAAACAAGGGGTCGTCCCCTAAATCGTCGTAACCCTTTACTAGTCACACCCTTATTTAAAACGAACGTTAATCTGTAATGACAGGCCATCATTGTACCCCGACAAATGGTCAGTCGTGTTATTTGCATCATGGAAAGGATTTACGCTCCTTAAATGTAAAACCGAAACAATTAGGCAACTTTCTATTCTTTCTAAAGTCTCCTAAATTAGTTTACAGTGGTCACCTATTAAAACAACGATGTTATATTAGTTTTATTGGACTTATTAAGAGAATGGGCACATGTGTGCTGCTGCTGCATCTTCTTTGGTCGAATCAGTTAACCTCTCCCATTGAGGCACACGGGAAAATTGTGTATCGTAGTTATAACTGTCATCAACTGTAATAACCGATTCGTGTGCGCCCGCATGAGGAAGTGGCTTATTGATCGTGGCACGGAGGGATCATTCATTCGTTGTTGATTGGTCTACGTCATCGCGACAGTTAAGACTTTTAAATACTCCACGTCAGCCATAGATATGGACCGCGTTGGTCTACATCATATTTGTGTTTGATCTATGTAAATCGACGCGGTGAATTGTTTATTTTTACTCACCTTTATTACTTCGACGTGATGCGGATGTCTGCGGCTGTTTTATAGATATTTATTTATTTAGGGAGCTTGTACATTCGATGGATGAAAAATATTTATTTATTTTATGTATTTCACCTTGATCGGTGTGGTGTTCAATATAAATAGTTTAAATTGATTTTTTTTATGTTCCCCTAAAATGTGCCAGCACTTTCATTAAAATTTATGGGTTGTAAACACGCCGCCCGCGCCCCAATAGTGCACGTGTCTTGGGAATCATATATCTAAAGCAATAACATCTTCCGTACGATTACCGATGGCGAAAATAACCCTACTGCTTTGTCTAATGGTCACGCCTGTTTCATAATGATTGCCCAAATCATAAACTAGACACAAGAATTCCCATTTAAAATGGCGCAATAAAACGTGCACTATGCGATTGAAGTTTGACCCCTTTTTGGATTCATTTGAATTTTTGCCAGATTCGATGTAGTAACTGGTAGTAATGGTGAATGCAATAAGAAAAATAGCTTGCATATTTATTCATTGATGTTTGATGAGTAATTCTTTGGAACAAATACCTTGTTTTGTTCTACATCAATTTTATAATTTAGTATTGCTTTTGGAAATAGATTACTTTAGTATAATTGCCTTTTTGGTTATTTTCAGACATATATGTCTAGTAGTAGGGTTGATTTCCATAATATGATTTCCAAAAACTAAAATGATAAAATCATATTTTATGACATCAACAAACGTATACCTAGTTAGTTTAGATTGTTGAAGGGGCGTAATCTACCTGCAATTAACTGCGTTTTAGTTACACCCATTCTATTGACACAGTTAGAATGTATGCTGTGCCTATATGGGTAACATAACATTCTTTGGATGGTCAGTCCGTCACAAATGCGTCATGCTCATTATTGGAAATCTATTAACATTCATTACGATATAGATTGCTATGGACCTATTTAACACAATGAGAGGAAATTAAAAAATATAGAATAAATATTATTTATACATTAAAAATATTGAACGTAGCAGCTTGGCCATTTGCAACGAGGTTAAAATTTTGCAACGTCAGTTTTGCTATTTTACTGGTTACTGTAATTGCCATTAGTTAACAGTCATTTAACTTCGCTCGACTCGTAAACGAGCTCCAGCAAGATTGCAATTTAATTAATTAGCTCTGAAATTGTATCGAAATTGGAATGGAGTAATGAAATATTCTGTTCCAAAAGTCCCTAAGCTAAAATATAGCCAGTAATTTCAATTATGCATAACTGTACCTTATTGCTGATGTATGTATGACAAAGTGCAACTTGACCTAAAATGATGACCATAATAATTACGACTGTAAGACATCTTGATTGATTTTGATGAATCATTAATATCGCCGCAATAGTACCTACATACATGCGTTTGGTTTGACATCAATTCTTTTTCTATTGCGAAGTTTTATTGTTACTAACGACACTTTATTCTTGCATCAAGTTTTCTCAATTTGATTGATTGGGTATTATTCCCTTGTCAGTGTGTGAAATGTTTTGTCAGATGTAGCTCAGTAAAACAATATTTAGCATAATGATTATAATGAATGGCATGACACACGAACTTAAGTCTATTGCCTACTGTCGTCGTTATCTCAACTATGACTGCACTCAAATGTCCTCGGGAAGATTTCATGCACAAATTATGTAACAAGCAGTCGATGTTGTGAAAATTCTCTCTTATTTCCTTTAAGAATTTCAGGAATTAACTTGTAATTGACAGTGATTTAGCTTTTTTGGAGTGTTTAATTGTACTTGTATCTTATTTAGAACAATATTACTTGTAGAGAAAGGTCTTATTAATTTATACAAAAGTACTGAACCAGGTAATAACTATCATTCCGGGTCTCATGACCTGAATTGATTATGATTAATAAGTCTGGTCCGAAGAGTTATTTTGAATTCCAACAACACTACAGACACTCACAATGTAATAAATATTGACATAGCCCAAGATTGAGGAATAGACCTGTGTGAGCTAAGAAGCCCGTAGCAACCGAAATAAAGACTGCAAAAAGTAAGAAAGAACGCAGTCAGAGGCATTTTTCATATGATGAAGAACGCCGAGCATTCTAATGAAAACGTTTTCAACAACATTGCACATACAATAGCCTTCAGCTAGTCTATCTACACATTTTTAGTAATTAATTAGTCTCAAACGGCGCAGTTTCCGCGAGTGTCGTATTATTATCTGTTTAACGAAGTAGAATGAACAATGTGGTAGCCTTCAGACGTAGTGATGACGTCAATTGTTTCAGCAAATAAGTTCTGAAACAGCCTTGTAGCCGCGTATGGCTAGATGGAACTGATGGCAGGCTAAAAATAACCATAGGTCAGGGGTCAGTTAATGGTGTGCGAGTGACCTTTACGGTGAACGATATTGCTAACAAAATATTGATTTATGCGGATACATTCAGATTATCAGATCACACCTTGATCTTGCGAAACACAGCTCTGAATTATAATGTTTTATTGTGATGTTAATAAAAGAAGCTATTACTATTCATGGACGCAGCATAATATGGCATAACCTACGTTTTAATTTGTAAAAAACACATTAATATAGAGAACTCTATTTCTATGTAATCATTACCCCTGAGCCTCTCTTATCGTCTATGATATTTGGCGGGTTAATCCAATTTCAAAACACTTAATCTAATTATCTTTCAAATGTTTAAGATAAGGGATCACGCGCTTCACTAGAAAGAGTCTCAAAGGAGATTTTGTTCAGTTTCACGAATAACCTTGAAACATTCCCTGCGTGTAGCTTCGGCCTTCATAGACGGCTGGTTCGATACACGGGCACCGACTTTAGTCAGTAGATATCCTTTTCAAGGGCATTCCTTGCGGGCGATTTGTTTGTACCTAGTATGAACTTAATTTTAACGTCTATAAGATCTTGAATTTTACCATCCCCGGCAACTCTTACTTTATGGTGGTAATTATTGACTGCCTACAAATAGCCAATATCCAATCTAAAGCCAGTTTGTTTACGTTTAGTTTGTGCTGCACAGCTTGTGGTAGCTAAGATGTATATAGCGTATAAAGTGAAAATACTTTTATTGCTGTAAATATTTAGCTTCATTGCGCTCTATGGAAGTTTTTAGTGTAATTATTTAGTTATTATTTGGTATATCCGCTGACGTCCGGATCCGCGTTAGTGTGACATTTCCCGGATTATTGCGTCGCGCTGCGTGTTAACGACTTCTACTTAGTTTATAATGGTAATGCAACACACAAGCTAATGAGGTGTTAAATTATAACAAAGTGAAAGTATATTATTGCGTGCATTACTTTTTGAATAACTATCGTCACTTAACCCCATTACAAGTGCTTGGTAGAGCTCCGTTAGTGCCGATACGGCGTATTCTGTTAATACTTATTGCCAAGCAAATTCTTAAGCCGGTTTATCACAGAATGCAAGCCATGATGACACCTGCTGTGACAAAGGCACATACACCTCGGTTGCGTACTCGAAGGTACATAACTACCAACGAGTGACCTATGTAATAAATTGGTAGGTACCCAGATAGCAAACTGTAACGATCTTAACCAGTCTCGCTCGACCTTTCAAATGGTGTAAGATTGATTTATTGCTATAAATTGTATAAAATATGTAGCTAAATGTTTACATTGCGTGAGTCATTGTTTATAAACGCCGGGAGCTGAATAGTGACTACCTTACGGCTGGTCTACATTTATTCATCGCTCTTGTCGCAGGCAAATCAAGGTGTCCGGGGGCAACCCGTGGTAACGACGCGAGATAATTAATTACATTATCATTTTCAGCCTATACCGATTCTCTGCTGGGTTTCTGGGTATAGGCCTACTCCTTTGTGCGACGGCTGATTTGCTCCGCTCTTATAGCTAATGAATTTATCTAAGTATACTCGTACACTTAAAATGCAATAGCAAATTAATTTTATACACTTTACACTGTATGATAAATAAAAGTTAACTACTTACATGTGAATACAAAATTGCTAATGATTAGAAACTAAAACTGGAAAATTTATTGCTTAAATTCATGGTCTTAACTATCTTGACTTATGTCACGGCTTTCTTTTATGTCTAGAAGCCACTGGCGCACCTTCTGGTCTGGCTAGATATTTAGACATACATTCTATCTACATGTATGTATGTTTTTCTGCCTAGAACTAGTTTCACATACACAGTATTTGTTCCGTCGCAATAAGGAAGGAGGTAAAGTAATGAAAGCAAAATTACCGCACATGTCATTAAGTTATCAAATTAAATTGAAATTATTATTACATGAGGATTTAATTTTTTTTTTTTTTTTTTTGCTTGATTTGTATTTACTACGTACGAGTATACAATGCACAATTTAAAATGAATAATCACGATATGATGAAAATAAAAAATGTACAATCACGATAATGCAAAACATCTTGTTGGTAGTTGCAAAAATGTAAATACTTTGTTATAACCTTGGTCATATTTTTTGTATTCTGATATTCTCTTCAGTTTGATATTAAACGTGCAGCTGATTCGATAACGGTTATCTATAAGTGGCTAACGTTCTTCGTTATTTCTTCACAGTTTCCTGTCAGTATTTCGACAGAAAATAATAAAAATTATGACTAGTATTTTGCAACTTTTTTGCACTATTCATTGTGAGTTTACAGTTGTTTTGTGCGATGACTCAAACGTTTATTTTATATTTACTCTACCTACTAATTAGCGTTCATAATGTATTAATGGATATTTAATAGATCGTCCTTAAGTTAATAGGATTAGTAGCCTGGGATTAATGTTTGAAGGCGAAACAGAGAAAACAGTATTACAGTTTACCTACTTAGTTCCAAGCTAAGACATGCCATCATTATGTTTCTTCTCTCTTAATTTTTTTATATATAGAACTCTATTTATTTAATTAAAATATTAAATTCATTAACTGACAGACAACACCCTAAACCGATAGATCTCGGAGCATGAAATGTTGCTCATGAGCTTCTGATGCAACGAAACCTAGTACAGACAGCATGAGTATATGCTAACCCCTCTTCAGTCCCGCCGAGTATGCCAGGAGGGTAACTACTTAATAACGTTGTCTGTACTATGGAAGGATTTTGTGGAGTTTGTAATTTTTGACAATGGGAATTCCCATCGGGCAAACGGCTTAAAATATAGCAACTTTTAAATGCTTTAATAGATAGTATATTTATCTACTAATTGAATTACACCACGTTCAATGCGCCATTATCGGCAATCGGCACCTATTGCACTGATAATCTTACGCGGCAGGTTTCTTCAATGTCACGTGAGTTTACTATCATCATTGATATAGCTTCTGCTCACGATTTCATCCACGTCGAAGAAACGTATCAATGGCACTTGGTAGTGTAGTTTAGAAAGATGTTTTTGAACCAGTAATTTCGTAGATTACATCTTCCTACATGCGAGCCAGTATTATAAAGAAGTAAACGCTTTAAAATATTAGTATACATTTAAATCGTCAGTCTGTTCATTGTTTATGTTATCATATTTTGGAATTTGTTATTTTTTTGTCTCACCTTGCAATGTCAACTTCCTACTAAATAGGTGTTTGGCCTAGTCTGTGTAATCCTTGATAAATATAATCAGTCAAATGAATACTATTGCAGACTTGATTGGTAAATATGTGTTTGTGAAATATCTACGCGTTTGTAATAATAAACTCAAGTCATAAATGTTGTACGTTGAGTTAATTGTTTTGAAACCGGAAATTAGTTTTGAAAACATTTTTATTATGAGTAATTTTATTGTTTACTGCGTATTGCGCTGTTGATGTTTTTACTCGCGGTATTTTGTAATAACATAAGTATTCGTTGTATACAAATGTTGGTTACCATACGTATTCTGAGACCCAACCAACATCAATATTTTTCATGAGTTGGCATTGGTTGGCATCTATGCTATATAGGGCAATTCTCTTTTCATATAAGCTAGTACCAAAGAATCAATACGAGAGCAACTTACTTATGATTATAAAATACTACTGATTCGTACAAATATCAGGTCTTATGTTTTAGAAACAATTCAGCTGATAGTGCGTATCGCCTTGGTCATCATTCTTTACTATAAACATATATCACACATGTTATACAAACACATAATATCTCCGTCTAGCTAAAATAAAAACACAAAAAGTCTCATTGCTAAAGGCATTTGTTATCTTCAGCGGGGTAATAAACTTTGAGCTGTGTATAATCTTTATTTTTTACTACAGTTTTATTTAAAGTGCGCATAAATGACGATGATACTTAATTCATAAAACGTAGGTTAGCTGAGTTGATTGGATTGGAAATTTAACGATTTTTGATTTTGCATAAAAAAATATGAAATATGTATATAAATAAAACTAAGGTTTTATTTATATACATATTTCATAATTTTTTAGGGATATTTCAAATTCTGTACATATGGAATTTGAACTTCTGCACCGCAAAGCATTATGGAACAAAATTGCGCTCATAAATCTATTCTGACTAGCAATTATCTGTTAGGCGTGTAATTTCAGTTATGTTCCATAATTCCATTCCATGTTACTTGAGTGAAAACCAGCTTAGATAAATATAACCAGGTCTTTGGAACACAAACATGCTCCCAATAACTCTACAAGTGTTCTATTTTGAACCACGTCGTTAGAGAATGAAGGTATTTGCTGCAACACAATGTAGTGCCGGTAACAAGGCGTGCCTTTCAGCTTTTAATCTGAATAGAATTGAAAACCTTGCAGAATTATAAAGCAGACGAATGTATAAACTCATAAAGATAACTATACAGTTTCCGTTTGTCTAAAGTGCCTGAAATGAGGCCGTGGCGTGAGATAACGAGCAGGAACGAGAGTTGAAACGTTTTAAAAAGTCGAGTCGGGATTGCGTTCCCGCAGAAAAATTCATCATGTAGTGCTCTGTTATTTCCTAGGGAAGGAAGTGACGCCTCGGCACTCGGAGCTCTTATTAACCTGAGTTCAGGGATCGCAATCATACCTCAGACGGATTTACGACGTACTAAAACCAGGTCACAACCATGAAACAATACTACTTCTGACTTCGAATACTCTACTTCTGACTGATTACTACGATCTGCCTAAAAGTTTTTACAGGACACATTTGTTTTGGTACGAAAAATCTACTAATGTTTCTGTTGTCATAGATAAGCAAGTTGTAGTAGCAAACTCTGACATAGATTCATGTCAATTTAAAATGCTTGGTGATGAAAATGTCTCTACTTCTTTTTATTTCGGTTTAACCTAGGTTAAACAGATGGATCCGTTATAATAAAATAAGTTCTTTATAAATAACTTAATTTGCAATACCGCAGGAAACTTGAATTTTAATTAATTGTTTTACAACACGAATCTTGTCAAAAGTTAATTAACGACTTTTTGGAATATGCATAATGGATTATCTCGAAATGTGTGATGGAATGTTTGCCAATCACAAAGTTTAACTCCTTTGTGAGTGCGACCGGTTTCCTAATAGAAATACTTGTAAAAAAGTGTTATTCTCACTGACTACACAACGCTTAAATTATAAAAGAACGACCTTTAAACTTTGTTAATGTCTATAGAGATGTCCGTAAACACAAAGCGAAGTGCGCCCGTCTAATATTATTTGGCAATGTAGCAGTTTCATGTGGATGCCGTATGCTAATATTTTTTAACAAATTGCGCTTATGGTAACATTCTTGTATTTAGTATGCTTAGTGTGTAATACTTGAATATGATGATATCATCCGTGATTCATCAGATTTGTATAGTGTACCCGAGACCGACACCCGTGTATGTGTTCTTGACTCTTGGCTAATTATCTCGTCGAACAACACGTTTGATAATCTTAAGAACCTTAAATACTTTTTGCAACTTTTGTATGGCAAGGAGTACTGCCTGATTAATTCATGAAAATATGCAAATAGTACGCATGTGCTGTTAGGTAGTTTCAACCTTGATAATGATGGGAGCATTACACGTGGTGAGGCCTATTAAGGATAATGATAACGTTAGTTATTGTAAACAGTGAATTTCCTTGTTTGTCTGGTGATCAGGTGGTCCCAAACACAGCTTCTTAACGTTTAGGTTCTGGTTTAGATTCCAGATCAGGGAAGTTATTGTGTTCTGTGTGTCTATGCTCGGCTTTTAGGTATACTAAATGTAAACAAGAACAGCTCTTCGAAACCTCTACGCACAATGACAGGAAAAGATTGAATGCTACCACCGAAGCTACCACACAATGACTACGACGATTGTTGTAGTTAAAATTGGCTTTAATTTAATATTCACAGATGTTATGATGATGACATATAAGTAAACAGTGTTTTGTCTTCCACAGTGTTATCGGTGAGCGCGTTGAGCGCGGGTGGCGGCGTGGGCTTGGTCCCCACGCTGGTATCGCAGTCTTCGGGAGCAGAGGTGGACATGGTGCAGGAAGGCGACGGTGCGGTCGGCGAAGGGCATGGCCTCATCACGCCGCGCCGTTTGCCAAACCCCTGTCTGGAGAGCCCCGTACGAATGGATCTGCATAGGGAGCTGCTCTTCAATCAGAGGATGTAAGTTTGTTTTTCCTTGATAGTTTTTTACTAGGGTTTCAAATTTTCAGTGATATTGTGATACCTACTCTTGACTGTTGTTTTCGATATCACTAATAGAAAGCATGGCAAAGGCGATGGATCCTAATTCCTTATACACACTACCAAAGAGACGTCTAAGACGTGTCTAAGCCTAATCGTTGACTTTCCGTTGTAGTAGCGTAGCGGTGGTGTAGCAGAGGTGTAGCGGGTCCGTAGCGATAGCGTAGCAGATACGCTGCGTAGCATATTCGTAGCGGAGCCGCGGCGTAGCATTTTCGAAGCTTGGGCGCTGTGTGACCCTGCGTTTACCTTGTTAGTTAGATGACTCTATATACATAGTTACACCTAATGAGCTTTATATCATTCAGATATTATTAAAAATTAAGTGAATTCCAGCGAGGAAATATTATTGTTAGCGTTAAAAGTCAATTTACAACGAACACGAAAAAGAAATAAAAGAGATATGGCTGTTCATCAACGACGCTGCGCTTACGTTCAACGAACGCCTATAACAGCCGTCTATAATAGCCCTGTTTATTATGCCTGTATTTATTTACGTCAGCGATCAGATTCATTGATCACTTCCAAAAAATGTCTTCATCGGATCTGACTCACATGTTTTTAGTAATTTCAAAGGAAGTGTGACGCGCGAACATCGTTTAAATAAAATATTAACCGAAGTATTTCATTATTTTAAGTGAGGCAAGAAACACCTTTCGTGGAGTACTCTTTACTTTAAGTCCAGAGCTTGCTATCATCGGCTTTCTCCAGCCTTTGTCCGTTGTTATAATAGAGTATGCTTTCAAAAGCACTTTGTGGAAGCGACAAGTGTCCCTTCCGATAAGGACGCCACAGGCAAATGTTGGCCACGACCTTTTTCTGTGTTTTACTAACTCTGGTTTTA
This sequence comes from Cerastis leucographa, assembly GCA_963082945.1. Taxonomy (NCBI): domain Eukaryota; kingdom Metazoa; phylum Arthropoda; class Insecta; order Lepidoptera; family Noctuidae; genus Cerastis; species Cerastis leucographa. Next base: position 9,043,399 of record OY720385.1, on the reverse strand, counting down.
AAATATTCCTTCTTTAAAGGAACAACACTAAACATTTTTTTTGTTAGCATTTTTCCAAGTTATTTAAGCTTATCTTATCCTTGACCATTGAAAGCATGTTAATTTATAATCTACAACGTTAGACAAGGTAATTCGATTACCTCTATAGATAAGCTATCTTGGCTAGAATAGGAAAGACATTCCGATGGGTACTTATGTATAGAGACGTTATTTTCTTATTAAGAGAAGATAGAACATTGATATTCTCGAGACTCATTTCAAGTTTTAATTGATGACAATGCACAGGAACTACGTTAGCCACAAGCTTTAAAGTCGTAAAATGACGGGTGGTGCGCGGAACGCAGAGTTTAGTTTTTGCCAAGTCTAAGTTTGGTTCGTCTCCAGCGCACAGGTGCACCGCATCCTGTCCCGAGTGCGCACCCGCTATAATTATTGAACATCTGTCGCCCGAACTGCGCAGATCGCATTGTATACAGACGAGCCGCTCAAACCATCTTTGTGAAATCAACAAATGCGGAACGTCGAAGGCATTATATTGAACAGAATAGCTTCACAGTTGTTAAGACCTGTTGATTCAGTCCATTTCCCCGTCAATGCGATTGTCGGAGTCTCGTCCTGTTATTTCCGCGCACGGCTGCGAGTGCCGCTCGACGGAAGGAAGCAATTCCCAGCTCGCTAACGGGAATTCTATGCGCTCGTATCTATAAAGTACAACACTATAAACACTTACTTTCCAGGTTATCAGAAAATCACGTTGAAAAATTAAAATAAATAGTGTAAAATCAAGTACATGAAACTGTGATTGTTATCAAAGCGGTAATTTGTTTCGCATAATACTAGTACCTATTGAAGAAATTCCACGGCGATATCACTTAGGTACACAAACACTTCTGAATCTGAATCAAGATGCAATTCTGAACGCCAAACCACTCCATTGCATTCCATTTAACCATTGGAGCATTTTGTTCACAATAGAGTTCAAGATAAGAATGTACCTATTTACCGATTTGATTTAAAATTGGTTTAGTTGGTCTACATTTCAGAGTACTTAAATAGACTAGATACCTCGCTACTTTATGTTGCCAGCGAGAGTCAGATTGCGCAGCAATATCCTACGAAGACGGCGGCAGTAATTAGTAGTTAGGAAGGATTAAATCATGCTGACGATCTCCTTGGTAACGCCTCGGCAAATTGATGTAAACTCCTCGCAGCTCGCAGCAATCCAAAATATTAAATGCTCTAAATAACTCGATGATTGAAAATGTGTTTACATTTTGAGCGTAGATTTAAGTAATGTATGTTGAAATGTATTTCAAAATGTTATCTGCATTAGCAATCTTAGATCAATTACTGCGATAGATTTCTAGAAAAGAATGAATTCACAAAATTGCATTGATTAAATTAAACATGATCAAGATAGGAAAATTAAACCAGAATCTAAGAGCAGACAGAAACAGTACAGCCAATGTGTTTCGACACAGATGTGCAGTAAAACAAATAAAACAATGCAGTAACTTGTGACGTCATACGGACAAAATAGTCCACACATGCAGGTATTGTGCGTGGGAAAGCCGCAAGGGAACTGTCTTATTAAAGAACAGTAGCCATTCAGTATACATTGTCTATTATTTTACTATGTAACGCGTAGTTGTAGAATTTGTGTTGAAATTGCATTCAAGGATATTTCAACATTTTCAACGTTGTTAATGTGCAACAGAAATTGCATTAATTTTCGACATTTATATATTTAGTTTTTGAATTTGATTTGATTAATATATTATTAATTTATTACACCATAATGCATCTTGTTGGAATTAACATTGCATTTTGCAATAGAGATCCTCACAGAATAGTTTGACAACTACCTAGGTACGAGTTGAGGAATATCTGTCATGTATTTTATTTATACTTATTTTATTTAAAAAATACAATCAATAATACGAGGAAAACCGATGTTGAATAATCGGTACAACATAAAGGTAGGTATTATGTTGTAGATTGTGATACGTTAAACCCAACTTTGTGTATAGTGGAATTCTTATCAATTTTATACGTAACATGCATATCGATTAATGATATTTCGCTACACATGACCATATTTGGTCATGAATGCTTCAATTCTGTCATTCATGATAAGATTAGTATTATCTTATGCTTACGTTACATTTATCTTATCAACTTGGCTACGCTGAATTCTTTGTTAGATAGACAAAAGTATTAATGGTGCAAATACATAATTATTATGTAATATCTGAATCAAACATGTGCCTTATCGATTAGAAATAAAACCTTTTGCACTAGTTTATTTTGGCTAATGTATTCTTTTTTTTTTCTGTTTCAGAGGTAAAAATGTCCTGAACCAAAAAAGTGAACTAGAAAAGGCGCTTTCGAAACACAAAGAGAAGCAAATAATGAACCAAGTAAAGGAACATAAGGAGACACCAGGTAAATGGATTACAGATGTGCAGTTCATCCTTTGATCAAACCCATGCCTTTTCTAAAAAAAGATCAATGAGCGACCTTGTCGCAAGTCTGCCGAAGTTACATGTATTTTGGGTTTTATGACGAATACGGTTATTATACCACAATCAGCCACGATACTGGTAGAAGATAATGTTATTGATTAACAGGTGTAGGTAATAGTAATCCCCGAAGTACAAGTATCGTTGAAGAAAAACAAGTTGTATGCCTTTTCGCGACTATATAGTTAGCCCAGTTAATAACAATAGTTCAAAGCTACTGGACCTTTGTGATAACAGCGCTTATCAGAAACATCCGGCGAATGTTTGCTAAATTAATAACCAATATTTGAATATGTATAGTTTGCGCACACTACGCGGATTAGTGATAGCAGGTTGAGAAATTAACATTCAAGGAGGCTTATAAAAGTTTGAGGTACTATGTAGGCAACGGTGTCAGTTGGTCAGGATACAAAAGCGCGTAGTTTACTTATTACATCAGAGTCGTATTATCACGTATTTGATATAACATTAGGTAACTCAGTCATTTAAATGATCGGCAAGCACGAGCCGCATCCGGTGCGGTGGCTTATGGTTACGTAGCTCAATCGTTTTAATCAAATCTTACTACCTGCCTTACGATAGATGGACATTGCCTATTACGAGCCATTAGGTATGTGGTGTAGATAATTGAAGATAAAATAAAATATAATGTGCATTACTTGCTGGGCTTGCTTTTACTCTCAAAAATATTCGTCGACGATTAAATCGGGATTCCACAAAACCCGTATGGCGTTTTTTTGCTCACATATTTGGACGCGGGCTGTTTATCCGGTGAAGTTCGATATGAGGCGCAGGTGCACTCAGCGGCCGTTCACCTCGAAGGCCAATAATTGTGGACACATTCCTTGTAAGCACACAATGTAAATGAAGTCAAACTCAATAGCATCGGTTTGTGCATATACTTGTGTGCATTTGTAGCAATTTTCTCTAAATGTTTTTGTATGGATGTCGATGACCACCAAGGTTGGATGAAAGTGAAACTGCATCTGGTTATTTCCCGTCTGTCCGAACTCCGATTGGTCGAACGAGGGAGAAATTATAGCAATAGATAAAAGCTTACAACTTTTGCGGTGGTTTCCTTATAGACTCATTAAGTATCGCTTGTGCTGCATTTAATTAATTGTGTCATTAAGTGTGTGTGTCCAGCAAACTCGGAAATTGCTGTAACGTTAGCGTAATAACCACACGCGCGCGATACGATGATCCAGTTATTAAAAAAAAATAGAATCAGTTTCACTGATTTGGGGTACCTAAGCCATAATTTACAACTCACAGTTGATAAAACTCTAGATTTTCTGAATCTGTTATGATTCTAGAGATCAGTTTGAGTTAGAGAGCATCAAAATAAATTTTCTTGCGAACTAGTGCTAGCTGCCTTTACCTATTAGAACTGTATTTGCAAAGACCGGTCCACCTTCACTTGCGCTTTCAATAAAGTTGATGACAACATTTTTTCCATATAACTATTTACATACTTAATCAGGCTAGAGGTATGTCGGAGTTTTATCAATTAAAACCGCACGGTGGCCTTGGTCGTCATATATACATAGAATGGGTCCGGGATATCTAGTGTCTCTACTTATTCAAATGGTGGTATGTCCACGGTTAAAAATCAAGCTGATTATTTGCCGATTCTTTTAAATCGCAAAGAAACTAATAGACTTGTCAGACAAGTAAAAAAAAGTTTCCAAAACGTAGGTTTCTATGGAGAAGAAATAGACGTGAAATTCCATGGCTACTTTTTATGGTTAGATAGGTACTCTTCTACTGTTTGTTTCCGGAGCATACACCTATAACCTCACGCATTTTTGCTTTAGAAGTAGGAAGCTCTAGAATAAACAGCCCCTGCTGATCCTTACATTTTTATGCTTCGACCACGTTTATACACACACGGCTGTTGCAAGTAATACGCGCCAGACTTTTCTGAAGAACATTAACAATTAGGTATGTCCATCTAGGACAGGTTTTTAAGAGCAGTAGTGGCAGCCCCGAGCCGTAAGCCGTGGGTTCGAACCCAAGCATCGCCATCGCTGCTATTTAAACGGTGAAGGAAAACATCTTTAGGCAACCGACGACCGACCGATGTGACATCCTAACCCACACGGGCCTACGTGGAGGATTACGGCTCATTTCCTCTCATAGAAGGGACGCCTGTGTCCCAGCGGGAACATTACAGGCTGATTATGCTATGTACTTCTAGATGACGTACTAACAGATCCGTATTCTCGTTTCAGAGCTCGAGCGTGCGATACAAGAGCGAGCTCGTCGCCGGGAGCAAGCCGAGCAGCCGGTGGAGGAGCCGGAGCCGGGCGCCAGCCCCGCGCTGCAGCAGCTGCGCGCGCGCCTGCGCCACGCCGCGCCGCCCGCCACGTCCGCGCACTGAGCGACCTCGCGCCTACCATCCTACCAAACGTACCTTTACTGCGGTCGCTATGAGAACAGGGGGTCTACTCTCTAAGCATGAAGTCCGTAGTTTCGGCCGAAGTTACGGTCGTTTCCTACTCCATATCACTTACGGACATAAGATTCGTTAGTGGCCCGAACTAAAAATGAATGACAATACGATTGGACAGTTGTTCTTACTCCTGTGTTTATGTGTTTTCAAAAACTCATAAATTTGAAAATATGTGAGAGTAGGGTTAATTTCGAAGTTTAAAGCTAGTTACGGACGGACCCGTACTTTCGTTGACGGACTTAGAGAGTGGGCCCCCAGGGTCGCCGCTATATTTTAACGTTTCATCTGTCATACTAACGTCACTTGCGTCACATGTACAGTGATGGAAAAATAGATACTGTTTTTTAGATTGACACGCTCACATAATTTTTCCATATTGTGGCCATTTCTGACGATTGATAAAAAGTTACAGTTGTGATTTATACGGACAATTATAGTTGATAGCCAATTTTCCAAACAATCCTTTAACCTGACTGTACATTTGAAGTTAGTACGTTCTCGTTTGAGACCAGTCCTGTTCTTATTTTGATCGCAAAGTTCACCCCGCAACACCTCACCTGCCAACTACAATCATGAATATCCTGAAACCTTTTTTGTTGATCCGCTCCTCCGCAAACTTCATAGTTCTGCTGATGGGATATCGGCACACAACCCAACCTTTAAGATTGGCTAGTTTTGTGCAAGCGCTGTTACTGTATTGATATTCAATAATCCTCATTGGTACAGAAACAGCAAAAAGATAAAAAAAAAAAAACTAAATTATTTTTAGATCAAGTAGTCTCGCACATCATGAATGTTGTCTGTGATTAGCGCCATCTTTGTGTAATAGTACGTAATTCCTACTAACATAGTCACACGTCTTGTTCAGGGTGATAGTAACATTGAGGAACTTGGTCTGGGGCCTAGGTGGAACTATATTGAAGTTAAACATTTCAAGGGTTAAAAATAATGATTTAAAAAAAACGGGATTGAGGAATCGGAAGTGCACTGTAATTATAAGCATTGAGCGAGTGTTGCTGAAGGTGTGAGTCTTACGCTTTGATTGCCAAAGCTTGATTGATTATAATAATCGGTTATTTTATTAAGTAAGTCGAACAGCTATGCTTTAATCTTTTTTTTCAACGAAAAAGGTCACTAAAAGTGTCACAAAATTATAAACGGTAACGCTTTATTTGTTATTTACTATTATTAACAAACGAGTGTTAGTTAAATGTTACTAACCACTCATGGTATTGATTCGAACATTATTATTTATATTTAAGCACACAATTATTTAATTTGACTATACGTAATATATCGAACAACTATATGACTGAGGAATCGACTGCGTGTGTTGTAATAATAAATAGGGGTAACGTCGACTTCAAGCAAGAGATTACAAATATTTTTCTAAACTTTTTGACGTCACAAATCTTAACAATTCGTAGCGTTCATTCGTAAGCATTTACAGTTCTTGTTGTACTCTGTAACTTATCCTTCGCTGTATTGTTTAGAGATAACTGTCAAAGTAATTATTGTAATAACTATTTTATGACATTAAATATTATAGAGAGTAGATAGATGTTTGCAATTTACAGATGTATGGATTTAGAAATATTAAAATATAATACATATTTTATTGTCAGAGTAGAAATCTTATGGAAAGTATAGTGGATCCTGAATAGAGTACCCGAACCTACATATTAAAGTTAAAAAATATATTCATACATTACAAGCCTAATCAATAATAATTGTGAATTTAACAAATAGCTATATAGGCACATAATATAATATAAAATATCTAATTTTCTACAGATCCTTGCACCTCATCGGCCTTTCTTAATATTTACTCCAATGAATAGTTGACCAGTGTATTAGAATTTGAAGTGTTCATGAAAGTGATAGAAAAGTATTTTTATATATTTGAGATGCCTGGAGGTGACTGCAGGTTTTCAAAGTTTAATCGGTATTCGTAGTAACCCCGAAGATACATTTAAATATTCACTACACCTAGTAGATGTTAAACAATTAATAACAATAATATTTAATAACATTTACTTTAAGGAGTTATTTAAAATGCCTAGAAGTTATAGTGATTCAGTCGCCATCTGCCGAATGATTTGAAGCTTGCTATTTATACATTTTGATGAATCTCTTGAGTAATAATGTTCGACATTCTAGTGTTTGCATTGCAATTACTTTATATATTCATGTTCATCAAACATTCTATATTTCTCGCTATGTAATCTTCATTTAACATAATATACTTACTTATTATGTTCTCTAGTGTGCCTATTTATATAAACTTGTTATTTACTTTCAGAGTATTAATTATTTATCGTTAAGTTAGATTGTAGTAGGATGAAGATTCTCATAAAGATACCAAAATTACAACAAAAAAAAAATGTAGATAACTATCATTCCACTTGTTATTCTTTCACTTGCTTGATGATTTTCTTTGTCAAAGTGTTTTCCTTTTCTGTTAAGATTATTGTTAAGTTATTGTAACTTAGTACAAAGTGGCTCCTTCATGAATGAAGGCTAGTTATAGGCTTCGGAAGCTGCATCGTGGCCATCTTAAGTGGGAAATTATTAACGAAAGTAGTGTTTAAGTAAACTTACTCTTTGTATTGATAGTTTGACATGGAACCTGTATGAAAATGATTTGCATAGTCAAATAAAACCTGTTTTAGAATAATCCTTTGTTTTTAATTTTACCTACGTTCCAAAAACTAATTTAGGCACGATCTAAATGGTTAAAGTTGATCGGCTTGCGAAACTTCAAACGCCATGCTCAATAGGGCATCGATATACGCACACGATAAAACAATAGCTATTTATGCAACTGTTACGTTATGGACGGTCTTTTAATACGAGTGCCATTTTTCGGTACAAGCGTAGCGCGTACCGAAATAGGTGGGCACGAGTTATTAAAATAGCAATAACGTACAGTTGCATACAAGATTTTATCTACGAAGGAAGGAATGAAACACAGATATAGACAAAAAAGTATTTTTAATAGAAACTTAACTACACACTGACTATTATTGTCTTCATAACATTTCTCATATACATGTCTTGATTTCTGGTAGTAAATTATTTGAAGCCCCAACTGCTCTATTTGTTATATCTGGTGTAGTATTTTCCATATCACTTGATGTTGAAGACATTTTTAATAAAATTTCACTCAGATTTTTTTTTCCCGCGTCCACTTCTTTTTTATTTAGTCTTTAATAAGTATAAGGCAAAGATCTTGTAGCCACAACAGCCAAATAGTATACGATACTTTTGTTCTAAACTTGTTCCATTTTTAAAAACATCATTTACATTGTCTCGATTTCGAAGTAATATTATAGGTGAGGCTGTATGTTCGGAATGTCTTTGCTTGTGTTTTAGAATAATTTATGACGATTCGCATAATGCAACTTGTGTCGTTATGGGTATCATAATGAAACCGCTGTCAATTTCGTAATTCGAATATAACGAAACCGAAGTAGATAAAACATATTTGAATATAATGGGTATCAAAAGACCCTTACCGAAGCCGGCGCTTGTTCTCCTCGCCACTGTGATATTTTTTTTATTCTGGACCATACCTTCTAGTCACAAGCCAGGCTGGTACCGAGCGGTCCACATTGCAGGACACCGCATGGGTTGGAGACGTATCATAATATTTGGTCGCTATCCTCAGCAATGAGGGAATGACGAAGATTGAGCCCTGTGCTATTCAATGCATCCATCAAAACAATGTGTTGAGTGCGTTACATTGAGAAGGTACTACTGTAAACCGTGATTTTTTCACCCCAAAAGAAGTAGATTCCCAGCGATGTTTTTCGTAGAGTTACTAAGTTTGATTTACAGAATGCGTCGTTAACGGCTTTGCGAACGGTCCGTTTACACCTTGTATTCGCTTAGTTCAAAACCATCGAAAGAGAATTATCTGACTAAGGCCTCGTACAGACGAGCAGCACTTTGCTGTCGACAGAGCCAACTTCAGCTGTCGACAGAAGCAACTGTAATGCTCGTCTGTTTGACGCCTAAGGTACCTACAAATTTTCACCTAATAATTCTTCTATACAGTCCCACTTCACTACAAATACTTCTACACCAGTGAAAACACTTTGAATGTGACAGCTCCTCCAGTAACAGTAGGAGTGGTTATCGGAGTGCAAGTATTGCCACTAATGTTGAGTGACTGTATTTAGCAATACACTCTTAGGTGATATTGCCATATTTATCTGCTAGGCAAGTTTTGAGCATGCATGTATATAGCTATAAGAGTAGAGAAAGAAGGACGAAGACGGATGGACTGTGTGAAGTATGATATGAAATATAATAAATAAAATATTTTTTATTTTCACAAATACTTCATATACAATGAATGGTGTTTGGAGCCTCTTTTTAGCCAAAAAATGCCTGTGTTAGGAGACTCCGCTCTTCCAAATCTTAGATACCTAGTACCTAGTGATACAATTAAATATCTTGTTATTTTTATCCTCAATATTCTAACATCGTGAGTATCATGTGGTAAGAAGCGTGGTGTACTTTAGTTTGGTGTGGTGAGTGTGTAAGATGTATTGTGGTTACATGTGATCTAATGTGATGTGGTGCGGTGTGTGGTGTGGTGTGGTGTAGCGAGTTGTGGTGTACAGTAGTGTAGTGTGTGGAGTACAGTGAGGTGTGTATCGTTATGGTGTGTGAATATATTACTCATGATATACCAGAAGAGCTTCCGTATCCTCATAAGTAAGAGACTTAATCCAGTTTGTTATCATTTTTTTACAGTCGTGATAGTTTCAGTTGTGTATATGGATAGAAAGGCGGTGACTGCTGACTCCTGCTGAGATGACTAGCAGGTATGAGAATTATGGCAGAATAAGACGTGCTGCGCTAACCCCAAATAAATTGGAATTCAACCTACACGTACACTAATCCAAATTGGTAAACGCAGATCGGGGTTAGGCAGGGCATAACGCTGCTCCGCACACTCTAGCATATTATATCCTGTTCGTCCACCGCAACCCTATTTGAAGCCTATTTTTGCTTGGAATAAAGCAACTAAACGGAAAATAAATCTCATATAACGCGATGCTAATGTGGCAAGTCTAAATCGATTAGTTATCAATTAGGTAACACTTCCTGTTGCAATAAAATGAGGCGCCAGTAGCGTGTGCAGTTGTTTAGACATTAGTTAATTTTGCCGCCGACAAAGCTTAACAAAATTTACGTCATTATGTAGTAAATGCTGTTAAGCAGTAGTTATATGGGCAAACAATTTGTGGAATTGGATCTTTGAACTTAACAGACTGATGTGTTGCTGGGGAAATAAACTCCGCCACTTCTTCTTTCCAGCTAAAATACTAAGTTAGTAGTGATAAAGGGCGGACATTTTGGGGGACTGCGTGTTGTAACATTTGGCGTTCAAGTGCGGACTATCAGCCTGATTTGAGTTAATGACTTTTGATTTTGATACGCTAGCGTAGTAGAGACGCTAAAGTAGAGTCCATAGGACTACTTTCAGAAAGATTCGTCCACTTTTTATTTGGTTTTCGATCGAAGCGCCGTTTTCAGAGTAGGTATAATATTTATAGCAGATATTGCCGTCAGCATCAAAGCAAACAATTACAAGATTTTGAGAAATTAGCAGCTCTACTTCTCTTTCTTACGTTTTGCCCCTAGAGTCTAGAGGATCCATGTAGAGTCATTTTAAAAGCACAAGCTTCTAGTAAGTAAGTAAGTAACTGCTATTGATAATGGAATTGTCATTATTTACCCAAATATATCTACTATTATCATTTGTTACCGCGATAATAGATAAGCTTGGCAATAATAAAAATCGTTAACCTATCGTTATACGTATAGAAGTAGTCGCAAGCGTTATTGCTGAACATGAGGGTTCGAATCCAAAGTTTTTCCATCATGAATTTCTAGTAGCTGCCCGGAGTCTGGGTTCATGTCCAGTTAATAGCCCTCTTTAATTAAATAATCTGGTGAAATGGGGTGTGATACCAATAGGCACACCGCACACCTCTACCTACCCCGCCCGGGATTACAGGTGCGTTGTTTTTCCCAATGATTTTTCAAAATTCGGTAAATTAAGTGTAGGTATCTATTTAGATGTTATTTACTTAACAGTAGGTATCGGGAGCAAAATACAACTAGCGTCTGTTTGCCTCTGGGCTTATGCCAATTTCATTTGTTTGACGAATATACGCTTTGTTTGTAACCAGTTAACAGGTTGGAAAACTTGGAGAAAATGCAACTAGTCCATAGAAATCTATGGCATGTGACACATTGAGAATATTAATACCGTACCGGCTGTATATTAACTATTGAAATGGTTTTGGTATCAAGTGTTCAATATGTAGATACACACAGTGGATGTAGATTTGTATATTTTAGTACATTTCACAGTTGACGCCTATATGCCAGCCTCAGCAATCACCATGCTGTGCTTTGTCCACGGAAACAGACTTACTGAAGTGGTTTTCATCGTGGAAACCTTGGGATTGTATTGCGATAGTCAATGTGTATGCAGCTTTAAAAAATACTGTTGCATGCTATGACGGAAGACGACTTTTCAAATGACACGAGCAGCCAATTACCTGCGTTGCATTAATATCATCAGTTATTGAATGCATCGAACGTTTTATTAGCGAATAATTAGTTGGGGAAATTCGTCGAGTTGTTGAAGCGTAAAACGCTTTCGTTTTCTTAGGACACGGGAGACACGTCCACCGGCGCGGCGGTCAGCGAGTGGAGACTCCACCCCGGCGCTCGCGGCTTCATGAGCGTGCCATAACGCGCCCTCGTTCAGTCCACAATCGAACTCCTTTCGTGCCTCACGTTCACGTACAATGTAAATAGTGCGTAGCACGTTGTTACCCGTGACAGTGATTAAACCAATATGTATAACAAGAAACTTTATTTTACGTTAATAGCATTATTAGTTATTAGTAATGTCGTTTGCGGGAAGAAAACTAAAAAGATCAAACGGCCCAAGGATCAAGAAGTCACGTCAACCACCATACAACCCAATGTGGTCGCATATTCAACTTTTGGATTTAACGATGTTGGTTCCTACGATGGATTTGTACCGACCTCACCGGATTATGCCACCTTCCTGAGTGGCGGCAATCAGAATCAAGAATCATCTACAAGATTATACGCTCCAGCATTTCCCAGTTCCTTGGACTCATCAGGGTTTGGTGGGAATTTTGGTTCTCAGACTTTTGACGGTCACTCCTTCAGCGGTAACGAAGACAACATGGGGCAACCCGGTATGTTACAGTATTCATCTAGTTCAATGAACTTTTTTAACAATCCCAATTTGGGCGCAACTGGCGATCAAAATAAAAACATTGACTCAGAAGATACTAATGGGCAAAACGCAGAAGATTCTGAAGCACCAGTGTACGGCACTAAAATAAATTCTCGACATAAGTACAGGGCCGTCAATCAGTTTAATAATACTGAGTTCAATGTGTTTAATAATGGTTATACAAATTTAGCAGACGAAAAATATTTAAATTTTCCTAATGTAGAGTCAAATCATGAAAATAAACCTGCATTTAGCGAATCAAATGGTAATTATCAAAATACTAATTACAATGTTCAACATTATGATCAATCAGAAAATGAGGATTTCGGAAATCCAGCATCCTCCAGTGTACATACTAACATACTAAAGTTTCCAAGAGTTGTGGATTTTACTAATTTAAAACCATACCAGACTGAATTAGATACAAGTAAGTTTTTCTCTGGGAACAATCAACCACTGAGTTCACAAAATGCCATAAAAAACACTCAAATGGATAATGCTTTTTCCAACACCTTTGATTATAATAATAACAACAATAACAAGTTTTTGGATTCCTCATCGAAATCAGTAGATCATTACAATATGAAAAATAATAATGAAGAATCCAGTGATAAGTCTGTCGTAAAATCAAATTCATATTTTGATCAAGATGCTACTTATAACCATGTTAACACACGCCATAAAAATAATGCACAGACTAATAAACCTGAACAAAAAAAGAAAATCAAGCAAAAGCCAGCCTGGTCTTCTGGAAACTATAGCAATGACTTTACAAATTGGAAGGATTCCTCTATAAAAGGCTACGGATATTCCACAAATTTTAGTAATATGAATTTCAAATATGATGTCAGCGAACCAAAAAAACCTTTTAATCATGATGAAATAGTACCAGCAAGTAGCAATGTAGTAGATTTGACAAATTATCAATATCCGGAAACGGACTATTCGAATTTTAAGAAATTGCCAGAATTGAATGAAGATGATGATTACAGTAGCGTTTCTTTCAAAGATAAAACTAGGGCAAGTGATTATTTAAATCAATTCAAGAATTCCTTCAGTACTGTCCCGACCACGACATCATATTGGGGGACTGGTTTCAAATCTGCAGATTATTCATCCTTTAGAGACCATCCAAAAAAAACCCATTACAGTGAAATTAGCAGCGACACCGTGGTTAATATACCGAAAAGACCACATAAATTAAGCTACCCAAAAACAGAAACCAAATTGTCTGATTGGCCGCATTCGCATCACAGCAGACCTCTCAAACTGAACAAACCAACGAATGATTGGCAAAAAGACTTGTTCGACACAAGATACAAATATGAAGAGGATTTGCTGGGTCTGAGAACACACGACACGTCGCACCCAACATATTTGCCAACATTCAAGCCCAGTAATAATGTTTTTGACAACGATAATGAGTTCAAAAACCTAGTTGAAAAATGGAGACAGTCATACTTGAAGACGAAATATAAAGATGTGCCAGTTCGAGATTATGAAAGTTACGGATCCGAAAATAAACCAATGCATGTGCCCATACCGAAACCATACCCGGTAAGTGATACAAGTTTTAATGTTTAACAATGTCTGTTTAGCTATTTATGTCTATAATTGAGCAAAAAACCTATGATATGATGGAATGCGGATCGGAAAAGCAGACAACTCACGTCGCGCACTAATTTTCTCGGTGTTGGCCAGTAAAATGATGCGCGCTTGTGCGCCCAGGAGAAATCATGTAATATAACACTTCATCGGGATTATAAATTACGAATGTCATGGAACTAGGGCTTTGTGCACATGTTCAAATATAATAAATGCACTTGGAAAGTCTTATGACGCAAAAAGAAATCAAAATTGTGTAAGTGCACCTAGATCGATGGTTTAACGAGTAGTTGGGCGTCGATTATGAGCTCGACGACCCCCCTGGAGTCACGCTACATTAGCTGCTATTGTAAGTAGTGAAAGCAATAACTGGTCTGGTTATCTTCTGTTGAATACAATAAAGGTCTAGATACTAACAGTTTTTATCAAATCTGAAATAGCTAAGAGCTAAACTGGCAGATGTTTACAATAAAACGAACTGAGATCCTGCATTTGCGTTTTAAAGTTGAACTTATTGGCAACATTTAACGAAAAAGACGAGAAAGCTTCATCTCGTATTGGTTATGAATTATCACACAAAATTATCATGCAATGTTGTTTATTCAAATGTGCTAACGTATATAAGTGATCGTAACGAAGATCACATGAAAGTCAAAACATTAGCTGCTAATCGGCGTATACGCTGCGCTGAACGTTTTAATGAAAAGGCAAGCAAGCGCGCATCACACTGCTACCGAGGGTTTCGTAGGTAGGTACTACATACTAGGGAAACTAACAAGAAAATACTAGGTGCTTAGGAAGAGAATATTATGTATAGGCAAAATCGGTTTTAGCTTGGAAGTATGTGAGATATTGTTGAGGACTGATTAAATTTAGCTCTAGGTATGTATTTGTGGAATTTCACCTACCGTCCCCAACTTATATAACCCTAATGAAACTGTATACACCATAGCATGCGGTCGTTCACCATACCAACGTACTTTACCTTGTAGCTGTTGCATGGCATGCATTATTCGTAGTACTCACAATTTCACTTTTTACCATTCCTTCGATTTCGGTGCAAGTAGAGCAGTAACAGATAGTTTGTATGCATTGTCAGAAGGACAGAAGAAAGTGTTTAGCGTTCGTGATAAATAAAATATGCTCTTACTTTTACTAGGCAATAAGTACCTGCTGGCATAATAAATCCTAGGAATCACTTGTTAGATCGGTGAAACGATAAAATTGTATAGTAGACAGGGACTTGGAAAATATTTTTAATTGGAACTGATTTAAGTGTTTGCGTGTTGTGATTGTGATACTTTCTTGAGTTCCTACCAAATGTTTAATAGACATTTATTTATTGACTTTGAACGTGTAGAATTAGCCCCGATAGAAATCTTCATGAATTAAAAATGTTACCTCATGCGTCAGTGAAAGAACTTACTGTCTCGTTTAGATTAAATACAGACTGGGTTTGTTAAACAAAGCCATCAAACCAATAGACAATAATGATTAAATTAACAGTACTTATATAGTAATAAGCGGGTTGTGTAGAGCAAACATAAACTTGCAGATAGAAGTCCCTCACCCGGTAATAGTTCCGGTGCCGCGTCCGTTCCCGGTGCGGGTGCCGGTGTCTAGGCCGGTCGCGGTGCCGGTCCTGCGTGAGATCACCGTGCCTATCATCAAGCCGGTGCCCTACCCCGTCTACAAAAAGGTTCCCTACCCGGTAGAGAAGCTAGTCCCTGTGCCTGTTGAAAAAGAGGTTAGTGTCCTCGATGTTGTACAGGGCAGATGTGCGAAAGTGTACGTGTCAATGAGACAAAGCGCTTCAGTTTACGCAACGGTACCGCAACGACTTCGCGGTCGACGATGTTTACTTAGCATTTAGATGCAGAACTGACTACGTGGAACTGTGGTACATACCGCAGTTGTTCATTAGGCAGGACCTCAAAGTACTTGTGCTAACTTTGCATGTTTTGCATCTATCAATCTAAAGATCTTTCACGGAAATCTATGAAAATTATTCCTTTACACGGTTAATGATTTGAATTTTCCCCACATTCAGCTTGTTGCATGAAGACTATATAATTATTTCCTTCATAATAGTAGCTTAGAGCATGCAAATTACATGGCATTAGAGAAGCAAATTGAAATTTTTAGCACCTTGAACTAGAGTGCGTGTGACTGAACAACAATTGTTTTTGTATCTGAAATGATATTGTACTTGTAATGTATGGTTCAGGTGACAGTGCCGGTGGAGAAGCCCTATCCAGTACATATTCCCTACGTGAGGCCAGTGTTCCATCACACGAAGCCAGTGCATGAGGACCCAGAGAACATAGAAGAGGATGACTATCGACGCCCCGAGATGAAGAAACCTTCACAGTATAAGAAGAGACCTTATGGGTAACTTTACTGTCTTCTATAACAACCTTCCATCTTTTTAAGAGCGTTTATACCTTGCGACATTTCATACGGACTTTAAAGTCCTTATTTTTCGAAATACCTGAACCGATTTCAATGAAACTTCGCACGCATAAGCAGGATACACAGGTCAAAAAGTTACGAAATAATATTTTCGAAAAAAAGTGTTACAGCTAAATTAGACAGATTATAAATTATCTATAGAAATAGAAATTTCCAATTATCTTTTTTTTTTTTTACATTTTGAAAATATTTTTTAGTAACTTTTTAGACCTATGTATATCCTGCTTATATATGCCTGCGTATTGATTGAGTTTCATTTAAATCGGTTTAGTTATTTCGGAAAAAAAGGACTTGAAAGTTTGTATGAAAAGCGGTAAGGTATATATATAAACGATGTTAAATAACAATTTTAAACAAGGAGTTACTGATAGCCTCTATGTACAGAGGGAGCATCGAAATCATCATCCGGCCACTGTGAAGTTGCTTTCTTGCTACATGCTTTTCGTATCCATCTATGGACACATAAAGGTTAGATATTGATTGTTTGCTGCATGCGATGTCTCCTAAACCTGGTGAAATCCTGGCAAAGAAAAAAACAGAAATGGTAACGAGACAGGGAGGTCTTTGCCCTGCAGTAGGCCGAAATAGTCTGAACATATACTTATACTACTAGGTAAAGCACACACATTTAACACTCCGAATTAAGTTATATTGGAAAATTTATTAGTTTATGTTAACCGATTGGGGCCGTGTTTTTTTACAATACTTACATACCTTTTGCGGTAATTTACAATCGTTTGTCAAATAATGTCGTATAAATTAACACGATTAAATCATATTTTACATAATTATGCTAACTTGTGAGCAGTTACGCGTATCGGTAACGCACGATAGGTGGTGATAGGTGCGCCTGAAGTTCATAGACTTCAACTCGCAATTTTCGAAGCGACACGCATATGATTCTATCTTTCCTACGTAACGTAGATATTTCTTGCAAATTTAGTTAGTATAATAGATAGATTGATGACTAACCAAAGATAGTTTAAAAATGAAAGATCCGGAAAAAGTTATTAAATCGAATTTTGGTTAAAAAGATTTGCGCCACGTCTTAGGCCATTTCCAAAAACACAATATAGTGTTATATCAATTTAAAAATCTTTGATGGTTTTACCACGTCATGATAGACCGAACCATTAGAAAGAACCATGCAAAAAATCGTCCCCACCCACCAACAGATTTCAAACATGTTTCGGTTAATACATCTTGACTGCCTGATGATTTTCTACTATGACGACATACGCCGTAGGAATTGGGTTTTCATGCAGAACATCGTATTTGAATATTTTATTATTGTACTATTACTGTTATATTTTTATACTACATTATTTTTATATAGGTATGGTTGGTGAGATAATCGTAAATATGATTTGTCTAGATACAACATGACACAGGATTATGCCTGGTTGATCAGAGCACGATACAATCTAGACACGATAGGTCACGCGTTTAATAAAGTTATCTTTTAAAAAACCGTGCTTAAACTGATAGACATGCCATTACTCACTGGTACTGCAGATGTTTAACAGGGGTCCGTGTAATTGCAAATTGTGCACATTTCATCTCTATTGTTTGGTATATGAGCAAAAAGGGCGTCTGCCAGCAGAATTTTTATCTAGTAGAGACGAACAATTATTCAATTATTACACTACATAACAGTTATGTTGTCATGAATTTGTACCTAGAGTGACAAAATAAAGGAGAATGGACCTTGAAGTACAGGAATCTGCCCCAAGGTAAAATAGCCATTACATATATGGATATTAGATCCAAAATTGAAAAGAACTTTTCAAGGAGATCACAATTGAGCACCAAAGTTAAGATCTTCTGGGTAACCAATAGCAGTAAGCTATACACCATTAGAAAGAGCTTTTCAATGACAAGCTACTAAGGCAACTTTTGCTCATTCGTAGTTTGTTCGGTTGTATTGACCTAACTAGGTGTTGATTGGGCATCGAACTGTAGCTCCTCTCTGACTCTAAATCAAGAAAAGTTGTCAAAGCAAGAAATATTCTTCTTGAAGAGATCAATCATTTATCTTAACGCTATTGGGCGCTGGGGCAGAATTGACGATCGGTCCAAACTACTGTAACCTTAGGATTTGTGCCAAAAAACCACTTTTAAGAAGTCAATGTTTTGAAAACGACGTTTATAGACTCATAATAATGTTGTTTGAAATTTACACTATCGATGAAAGTTGACAAATTTAAGAGATAACAGTATTTAATTTTTATTCTCATATTTAGAGCTCTGTAGATCCTCTCTGACAAAAATAATAATATCTTTCCGTTGAACATCATAATAATATTGAAACTAGCACTATGTCTGTTGGTGAATCGGGACAGCACCCATACAATTTTTTGCATGGTCCTTTAATAGCAAATTGTGTGTGTTGCAGTACCCGAAACAGAACACGAAGGCCGTCTCGGGCAAGTTACCAGGACCGTAACAGGAGGCGGTGGCCCGACCGCCGTCGTCCTTCGCCCCACAACCCTGAGTACAGACATCACTCCAGACCAGCGGAATTCCACTACCCTTCATACAAACATCGCGACTACGAACGCGAAGAAGAAGAAGAACACAGTGATTATGCCCTGTATTGTAGGAGAACAGGGAACTGCTGATCATTCAAAAACCTTCCCTAATACAGTGATGAAAGACTGATTTATAAAAATCCCACTTTATTTAAATTAAGTTTTAACCAATGCATTTGTAGATCGTTTTTCATATGTGTTTTTCGTTTTATGTTCCATCGTTTAGGGAACTTATAAAATGTCAAAGTATTTATTTTGAGCATGTGGATACTTCTTGATTAGTTAACTCTGTGTTAGATATTGTTGGAGTTAGTTTTTCGATTGGTGTTGAAAGCCACTGTGCCAAATAATCTTGTGTGTTATGTACCCTTTTGTATTTTTTTATGTTTGTACTTAGTTTTTAAGTTCATTGTTAACTCGTCTTCTTGTATAAGCAGTAGTTGTAATTATTTATGGATTAGCTAGTAAATTATTTCGAAAGAACTCTTGTTTTTATAGATGTGTTGAAATTCACGCAATACCATCTTCACTGAGAAAACTATGGCTTCTGATACTATAATGATAGTTTCAAGAGGCAGTTATTGGTAATTATTTCAATGTATTTATGTGGAATACGTGTTTAGTTGAGGAGATCAGTCAGTTTCGCATGGGCGCCCGCTTTTACCAACGCTTCGATAAGCAGAATGCGCCTTACGCGCTAACAGAGAGAAGTAATGCGACGCCAGACGTTCCCGACAACAGTTTATTGTCCGCGCATGTCAGATATTTACAACTATTATCACAAGTCGTTAACGTAGTATGATGAATAATCTGTTCATGTATATTTAATGAAGACTTTCTCGCTGTATGACATCAATCATCGTCATATTCTTCAGCAGGTAGCTTCAATTAAGTTGTTTGGGTGCGTAGGTGCTAAAATAGATCGATTTCAAAATGTGATGAAATGTCAACTGGGGCTTTAAATACCTACACACGTACTGAAAAACTGGGGAAAGAAATTTATTTACAATATAGTGAAATAAGATGTTGATGTTTCGACAAGGAAAACCGAATTCTACGCGGGGGAAGTCACATGCAAGCGGTATTCCATAGTTCTTATGCGTATGAGTAATTGATGTTTGAGCACTGTAATAATTTTTAAGGAGTGGATTTTCCTTTTATTTTATGTAGATAAAGCTGTAGGACTTCAGACGTTGTGTAAGTATCACTTGAAAAGTTGAAACCGTGAACTGAGGTTGGAATTACCGTCGATTCATTTGGATGGTTATTTCCACAAATATTTATCATGAAGAGAAGAATAATCATGTAAAGAGGTACAATTTGGGAGAGGGCATGTCCAACTGTGAGCTGTGGAAGGCAGATTTGATAACGCCTAGCATTTCTCAATTCATCAGATCATGTATTGCTAAAATATAAACGAAACGTGATGACTATAAACATTGATTCGTGATATCACTGTGTGGAGAAAGCCATCGCCAAGTTTTCTTTCTTGCTCTAAGTTACGTCAGTAAAATTAATAAATAGTTTAGAAATTCAGTTCAGGTAAAACGGTACAATATTAAAAAAGCTTGTTACAAAATACAATTAAGCGCTACATTATTACATATTCGCTGGACTCCACCCCCCCATCGATAGGATACCTAGGATACCTAGTGTCGTGGGGTCCAGTCTCTTCCCGAATAAGACTTAATCAATAGCTTTTAACTGGGTAAATTAAAAAAATACAGCAGAAAAATAATGTAATAAAAATTATAAAAACCGGACAAGAGTGAGTCGGATTCGCCCACCGATCTCGAGGGTTCCGTACAAAGTAGGTAGTTTAGGAATCGAGTCTATTTTTTTAAGATTTAATTATAAATGTACCTATAGCTTTAAGACTTTTCCCTATACTTGAAGAATAAGACTATATTACTTGCCAAATTTCATAGTTTTTAGGTCATCCGGAAGTACCCTATTACTTTTGTTTACCATGAGACTCGAAAATTCCGTTTTTTCTTTTGAGGTACGGAACCCTAAAAAAAGAAAAAGGTTTGATATCAGGACGTTTTTGCTTTTGTATCTGCATGTGTATGTGTGAAGTATGGGGTGTGTAAGAGTTTTGGATGGCGTATATAAGTAGGTGAGTACGTGCATGGTTGTATTTTATGTTATTTCAATACAATACACAATATTATGGTACCTACACGCAAAAGATGTTCGGGACGGTCATAATTTTTGCAACGCAGCCGTTTAATGATTACAAGAGCTGTACGTTAAGGGGAGCATAGTTTTGTGAGTTTTGTTTTATACCTTGCCCCATGCTAGGACCTTTTCCTATATCGTAGGTGAGTTTACAAACATTAAAACTCACATCCACAAACAGCCAGACCTGTAACAACTACCTGTGGGCCAAACAAATATTTGTTCCGTGCCGGTAACCGCGACACGCAGCGCTGCAGCCAACCACTAAGCCACTGCGTCAACCGTGCCGTTAAGTTTAATTTCGCTACCCATGGTGAGATGACTCCTAATTTTAAATTATTGCAATTTACTCTGCATCGTGTCCTCGTGTGGTATTTCTTCATCCTTCGTTATTAAAATGTTTCTAAAAAATGTAGAAGGACCCTACAAAACAAAGAAAACGAAACTTAATCGGATTTGTGATCGTGTCTTAATGAACTTATTTACATGGAACATATAGGTAGGTAGTTAGACAGAAGATAATAATCTAAATACTATTAAACCTAAATACTAAAGTTTGAATGGATGGAAGTTCGTAACTCAATCACGACGGAGCGGCTTTGAATGAAATTTGACACAGAGATAGATTGTGGTCTGGAACAGCGCTTTTATCCCGAAAGTACGATCCCCTCGGGAATTCCCGAACTCCACGCGGGCGAAGCCGCGGGCATAAGATGGTATCCATCTGTATGAACCGGGTAAATCTGTGTAGACTCTCGAAGATTCATCTTCCCATGGTTCTCACATTTCCACGGATCATTTCACAACAGATAAACATACTTATTGCGAACCGGAGTTTGCAATAAGTACTTACATATTTACATTTGATCTCGGCTGCTCCGAGCCCTACTGACTTCGAAAAATCGTACTGCAATTCGTGATCAGCCCCCTTTTTCACAAACGCTCGGATTCGATTTCGATTCGATAAGTCGTATGTCTATCTTATCTTGTTTTGGCATTACGAAAGCGACCGAGATAGACATACGACGGGCGAGAAATAATCAAAAAGCGGTCGTCTCTTCACTTATCCAATAACTCTAAATCTATGGATGTTGATACAAACATGAAAAATAAGCCTCTTCATCATAAATCAAAATCGGGATTCGGCGTAAATATGTGGCATTGATTTCATGCTGAATACTTTGCCGCTTTTTTTATCGTTAGTGGTGAAACAATTTTAATGAAACAAATATCCTGAAAGTTTTAGGAATACTATAAAATTCAGTTGCAAGATTTGACCCATACACAGTAAACTAACAAGGCAAGTAAATAAAACCTTGTAAAAAAGATTAGCCTATCGTTCAGATTCTTTTAAAAAGTAGAGCCTGCAGCTTGTGAGATCTAACTATGTAGCCACTAGACTTATTACCTACATTTTGTTCACATGACATTGCTACTGTGTCACGATAGAAGATAGCCAAGATAGATAGTGGCATTGTTTACGTCCTTTTCCACTATATACTAAACATAGGACCATTATCTACCTACGTATATGAAGACTATGACATGCTAACTTTTTGCATGAGAATGTTGCGGCAAATAGTGATCAACATGTTAAAGTTTCGGAAAATGTAATGCCGTGCCAAACCATAAATTAATTATATTTGAAGATTGGATTCTTAGTCGCAAGATTCCTAAGAGGAGTGCTATGTGTGGGAAATTAGTTTACGCTGCCTTTTCTGCTAATGGTTACAGCGAGCAAGTGTAATTGCTCTCATAATTTTGGCAGAGGGTGACGTAAAGTGCACTTAATTTGGACAAAGCGAGTAATTTAATAACACTCAACACCGCACTATTCAGGGACAGCGGTTGGTGGTCACGACTAGGCGAAAATGGCCGACGATGCACTGTTCTGAGAAGCTTCGTCATAGCAATAGGTAACAATGGTAGCTACACAATTAAATTTAATTATGTTGGAACTCTGACTTCGGTTACACTTACACAACAACTTATTGTTTACTACTCAAAATAATAAATCATTACCTCAACAAAGGGATCGCTGAAATCAGAATCCATACCATCCGATTCCAGAAGAATAGAAAGGTGTGATGAAGAGAGCCGCTACGGTATGCGGTATGTATGACAGAGAACAGGATTAAGAAGGGTACGGTTGGAACGCCCTGTGAACGATTCCTGCTTTGTCCTGTTTTCAGAGGGCTACACTGTGGTAAACTGAGTAGACCAACAAAAAAGCTTCTACCTACAACTTTAAAGCACATTTTATTGCTAAAGTGATATGACCCTGATTTTAAATGAATATTTATATCAAATTGCAACATTTACAGTTACAAAATTAAATACAAAAGCTGCATACCACTCGATACAGGTAAGAAAATCAACATGACACTTAGTTTGTATCCTGTAGCTGAATGCGTTTTTGCGAAAACTACTTTGTCTGCTTGCCGACTCATCACTTTGGATGAAAGGCATATACCTATAGAACATCTTATAGAATAGACCATCTAGAACGCTTTTTATCTCGTTATAGTTCCTACTGGCCCGTAATCCTGTCGGATAGTTTCACATATTCTTTTTTTTTTTATACGGGCGAAGCTGCGGTCAAAAGCTAGTAAAAATATCTAATATTAATTAATATTTACGTTACTAAAAATATAATTGGCAATATATCAGTTAGCCAATAATTATTAAAATCGCGAGTAGCGAGAATAATTTGAATATTTCATGTAATTAATTCTCATGTATCATGAAAATTAAATAATATAATGCATTCTTAGTTGTTTTATTATGTTTATTGAGCAAGTTGGAATCAATGGTCGAGGTCGATAAGCATGCTTTTTATTAATTATATAATTAATTCCTGAGCTGTAATTGTAAATGAAGAAGGTTAGGGGAAAAGGTAGACTACTAGCATTGCTTCATCTATCGACTAGGTACTTATCAAGATTAATAGTAGCTTCGTGATCGATCTGGTTACAGAGCGTTCTAAGACAGAGTTTTTCTTGCGAATTCTAGAGATCAAAAGGGGCCATTTGATGTCACAACTATTAGCCTGTATTGGTTTTTTTTATATATTTTTTTACTAAATTAATAAACCAATTATTATGATTGTGAAGGATACCTAAATGCCATCATTATGTCGACAGGCCGTGTCATATCATAAACGTAATACAATTCTGAATAGTATTCAATTCAGTGTGACAGTTTCGTCTTTTTGCAAATTAGCACAGCAGTGTCAGTCATTCGTTGGTAAAAATGTAGGTAATTGGTCTGTCTGAATGGTCAGCGGATGTGCTGGTCACGGGGATGGGCCTTGAATTACCTATCCGAGTCGAATTCACAACATTGCGCTCGCGCAATCGTTGAGTGTTTAAGCATGACATAGTAATGGGTGCTGTATAGCAATCGGTAAAGCGTAAACACGCGTTTAAATCTTTTTTTTTGGTTGATTGTTAACCGTGATTTACCCAAATTATTTCAATCGATAGCTTCAAAGCTAATAGTCACATCTATCTCCGCGGTAGTATGAAAACCCAAAATGGTTAATGTATGAAAAGAAGCCATTGTATCGAGAAGTTGTTATGAATATATAAAGGCTTGCAAGACCTCGAACTGTTTAGTCTGTCTACGCGGTCCCGTTGAACCGGTCGTGGCCTGATTGACCCCCACTACCTTTGGCCGCTTTACTTCACAACTTCTTACCTTTATCACACGTAAGTTTATTATCATTATAATCTATTTAGTGCATACTCCAGATTCATAATACCCAAGTTTTTGTGAACTTAATTGCCCGATTATGAAAGCTTTGAATGCAGATTCTCACACATTTTAGAGATCGGTTTCTTTCATTCTCGTTTTTCGTTATTGCCATTGTAATTAAATATGCAAGGAATATTTTTTGTAAATAAGCAAAATATATAAAAAGGATCCTGTGCAGTATTTTTCCAAAAAATATCAGCCGTGACATGTCCGAAAGGGTAACTTCTACCTGTCATGAGTGGAATGTTTATCCACCTGTATGCAAAAATGCGGTGCATCATCATAAAAGGAAAAAGAAATGTTTGTGTTTATGTCTGTTTATCATAAATATACAGATTTCTCAAGGCGACCGCCTCTTGTAGTCCAAAAAAAAGGAGTAATTTGACTTCATGCGACTTAAATTTCCACTCTACCATAATAAGGTTGTTAAAAATATAAACAAACATAGGTAGCCTAGTTTCTTTGCAGACGATAGTTTTTGGATGTTTACTTGTTTATTTATATACAGACATTCACACGTTTATTTGCAAGACTTTTCCTAGGCTGGGCCTTAGAAAGCAGCATATTTATACCTAAACAGAATTAACGAAAGTAGGTTCGTGTCATTTTTGGACATGTTTATCGATTGGTTAAACCAAGGTTTGACATTTTTATACAGTTAGACTTGCTTCATGACGTGGATAGTTCATAACAAGCTATTATTTAGTTACCCTTCATCTTCATAAAATGTCGTGACGCTTAGTCTTGCGGCTTACGGGTTTTTCGCGGAATTTAAGCGAATGTAAAAATATGAGCTATGTAAAAACTCTGAGGAAAGGAACATATAATTTAATAGGTTTTCCCGTTCACTAAATTAGTAGTAAATGGCGATTATTGTCACGTTAAAGTTAAGTAAGTACATCAAATAATAGATTTTGCTTACGATTGAATTCAACACTTGGTATAATCTTTTAATTTGAACCGAAGCTTTTTCGTCCAAGGTCTACATATATGTGTCGTACTGGATACGAATACCTACACCTTTTCCGATAACGTTCAATACAGGAAAAACAAATTAAAGCTCTACGTTTACTTTTTAACCGTCCCCGAAAAAGGAGGAGGTTGTACTTAGACACCTGGACCACTGTCACTACCGTGTCTAACTGCAGTTTAAAATAAAAATTCAGTAATTCTCAATTCAAAATTAACTCCATTGTGGAAGTGTCTCACAATGGAAGTATTATGCAAAATAAAGTAAACCAAGTTACCATTCATTTAGCTTCAATCTAGGTGCCAAGATTTATTACAATTTGCGCAATTATACCTACCTACAGTTATGTATCATTAAAGCTTGTTTACATTTGATGAACTTTTTAATGTTTTTCTTATGATTGTGAATCGTTGTTTTAATCCATTAAAGCTACTGGAGAGCCTTGAGCGAGCAGTCGCAAAAACTGGTGACTCGCACATTCTCTTACCTTACGTCTTGTTCCTGTATGAGTAGGTAGGTAAGTCTCACTGTATCGGAAGTGAACATACATGTACATGCATATTACACACATATTACATAGCTAGGTATATTAGGTATATGTACGTGCGTGATTCACACATACGATAAAACCACCGGCACAAGTTTGTATCGCTTTATTAACAACGAGATGTTCCTTTTATTATTTAGTTTTACGTAACACGTCACAATTCCCATGCTATCAGAATACATAACAAGCTCGATCTACTCGATAAGGAAGAATACAGCTAACTTGTCGTTTCTCAATAATAAGATCAAGTCATCTGCAAAAACGTGAGCCAACAGTTATGATGGAGTTTGAGAGATGCTCCGCTTCACAATACTGTCATTACCAAGTTACAACATCTTGCAATTGTCACCATTCAAAAATACCAGACGCGAGATTTAATTACGAAAAGTTCACTCTATGACATTAATTATGTCATTTCGCAAATAGTTTAGTTATAATTGGCTCTTTTATGAACGCCACAGGGAAGCTTTTGGCATTTATTACAACTTTCACAAGTGCTTAATCATTAATGCTTCAATCAAAACCCTTAGCTTAACTGCTGCAGTTAAAACTGTCATAAATAGTCTTGCAAGAGCTAAATAATAAATCACAATTATTTTAATTGTCCGTCATGAATTTAAATGAGCAATGTGCAACCGGAAATCCTCGTCTACCTATTACATAGAAGTTGCATTCAATTCTGCATGTAAATAAAATGCTGTATGTTTTTTCAGATCAAATAATATGAGGGCAGTCGGGTTCGTCGTAGCCCTTGCGGTTGTGACGGTGTGCCAAGCCGCCACACCACAACTGCGGTTTGCATGGAAACAGATGGATTATGTTTGGGAGACACCCGAAAGTAGAGCAAACGCTATCAAAGAAAAAAGGTTTATACCTGAGAACAACCTGCCATTAGGTTTAGCACGGTGGAAAAACAAAATGTTCGTTACCATTCCAAGATGGAAGGCGGGTGTGGCTTCTACATTAAACTACGTTGACCTGGATGGGCCACAAGATCAACTACTAAAACCTTACCCATCTTTCAAAGACAACTTTGTCCCTGATGACGCGAAGGAGCTCCCTTCAAACAGCTCATTGATCTCGGTGTTCCGAGTGTATGTTGACGATTGCGACCGGCTCTGGGTCATTGATTCGGGAATGGCTGACATTTTTGGTAAGTTCTATAAATAAAAGACACAAGCCTGAAAAGGACCGGTATTGTTAAGTTTAACGCACCTTATGACGTACCTGTGGAGTTGTTTAATTTGCAGGCAGTTCTTTAGATTTTTACACAATGCATATTTAGATAAAACAGTGCTAGTGTGTTCGCATTCGAATTCACACAGCACTATCTGTTCATAATTAATATAAGTATATTTTTTTCTTGAGCATGTGGTGATATGCATCCATCAAGTCTTTTTTGCATGGACACTTGTCTTATTACTTCGCTTCGCCAGTAGTTGACATACATTTAAGCGCGTTCGAATGCTTTAACATTACTTTTACCTTGGATAATCCTACAGGAAATAATTTTAAATAAAAAAGGGTAATTTTATCAAAAAAGTTTTAGAAAGGAATATTTACTTATATATAGGTGTTTTAGTCTGATAAATCCACATAATTTTATGGCTTATGTGTAACATAGCACCAGATAAAGTAAATATAACCTTAAAAAACATTTTTATACTGCCTAAAATAGTAAATGATCACCAGAAATAGTAAATGATCACCAGAATTAAAAACCTGAAAATCACAGCTCCGAAGTAAGGCGTAGTCGACGGAGCCCCGCTACGCGGGGCTCCTATTTCTCTCTGCAGGGATTAAAGTAACCTAACACGAAGGGGATTTCGGGGTCTTAGTTCGCTTCGAACCTAACCTGTCCGAGTCGCGGTGCCCAATATCCCGAGCTCGCTTTGCTCGCACTTGCTTCCTAAGTTCTTCTTGCCACAAAATTTGGTGATCATTTACTATGTTTGGTGATCATTTACTATATTTGGTCTTTGAATACAATTTTTTTGGTGTTTAGTGTTTTTTTTTGTGTAACGTAGCTTAGGATCTCAAAGTATTTTTTGGTGCTCATTATATTTAATCCCTAATTTTATTCTCGTTTTATGTATTCCATAAATAGATGTGATGAATGAATTCAAATAGCACTCAAAAACTTTAGATTTTTTACAACAACATTTCTTCAAACATCTGTAGTTCCGTAGGATGTTATGTTAACAAATACCCAGTTTGGCAACATCGGTAATGTACTAGTAGTTCTTCTTCCTGCCTATTCAGCAGTGAGTTGAGTTAAGAGTTATATTGAAGTACTAAGGTGTCGTTGGGGTTCTGCACGTATCTAAGCAGGGTACCTACTAACACAAGGCGTATTAAGTGTCGAGAGCGCCTCATCAGCGCCCCTCTAGCGTCCATACTATATTCTTCGCTTGTGGGCATACCCATCGTGTCCACAACGGTGGATCCGCACCTGCGCTCTATATTTTGGGAAAAAGGCTAGGCAGATGAGCATAGACTTAATTAAATAATTATTCTTTTCCAGACATGTTATAAAATCGAACGTTGAACCAACGTAACTGTCACTCATGTTCTCTACCTAACTATTCTGACAGTATATACAGCAAGCTATACTAATTTTTTTATTTTTTTTTGTTGCAGGAGCTGGCAATCAAATCAATGGACCCTCGATTGTGATCTTCGACTTGAAGACTGATCAGCTGATCCATCGCTACCAGTGTAAGGCTGACGATATGAAAGAGGACTCTTTCTTTGCTAACATTGTAAGTTAATCTATCTAGCTATCTTGTTATATACCAAAAGTTTTATAGCACGACGAACACACATGGCCGCAGTTTACGGATGCAAGTAACTTCAAAACCTTATGCAAAGTATATTAACCGTAAAAATACCAGATAAACTAGTTTCCAACGAGGATATAGGTAACTTAATTGTTTTGCGGTTTCAATTTTCAAATGAACTTTTTGTCCCCATTTCAGATCGTAGACGTAAACAAAGACACTTGTGATGATGCATACGCGTACATCCCTGACTTGGGAGCGTACGGAGTGGTGGTGTACAGCCTGAAGCAAGACGACTCTTGGAGGATTTCCCATCACTATTTCCACTTTGAACCTCTCGCTGGTTCTTATAATGTGAGCGGTATTGAGTTCCAATGGACGGATGGCGTGTTTGGATTGGCTCTTTCGGAACCTAGAGATGATGGGTAAGTTTTCTTATACAAGTATTGGGCTATAGATATAACACTATGCGAGTTAACTAGAGAAACTAAGATATTTTCAATTTTCGTAGCAGTCTACGTGGCTATCTAAGAAAAATTAGGAGAGGTCACTCAATTGGTCTGCAAGTTAAGATAATGAATTACTTGTTAGCAATTTTAATATAAACAAGTTACCCTTAATTAATGGCACAATGTATAAACCAAACTGGATTCACCAATCTAATTGCAGATTCGAAACAACGATTTACATTATGCTAGGATAGGTCCAAAACTAAGTTTGTCTACAATTATCTTTAGTTGTAATTATTCGTCAAAATTAGTGCCAATAAATATTAGTAACCACACAATATAATAACGTACGACATTGACCCCAAAACATAAAAGCTTTTGCATCCAAGGTCGAGACTCGGATTTTAGCATTGTCTATCGAAATCACGAAATATTTAGTTCACAATATTGTTTTAATTTCAGGTATAGGACAATGTTCTTCCACGCATTCTCGAGCACCAAGGAGTTCTGTGTGTCCACGGAGTTACTACGTAATTACAAGAGTATCGACAAGATCGAAGCGTTCCACGACTTCAAGGTTTGAATACTAACTTATCGTCCCACGCTTACGTTGAATTATTTATTAGTAACAATGAAACAATTCAATCACGTTCGATCTACTGTTTTTATAGCAGGTACCTATACCAACATAGAAAGTTTATTCGCATCTTGAATTATTTGGAAATCATTTGTGAGACTTGTCTTCAACTTATTACACTAGTTTTTCCTGTTACCAGCACACATAGTAGGTAATATTTAACGAATCTCGTTGTTCTATTTTTACAGCTTCTGGGTGACAGAGGTGAACGCACACAATCGGCTGCCAACTACTACGATCCCAAGACACATGTGCTATTCTATACACAGGTACATTAACATTTTTTTTACTATAGGATCTATGGGTAAGCCCCTTTTACGCATGGAGCATTTGTAAAAGGGGCTTACCCATTCCGGCTTTTTTAGGAGGTATTTTTTTTCTGACGACCGTCCTTGTAAGACAGTGAATGGCGATCTAAAATTATTTTTTTATAACATTTGCACATACGAAGATTACACAGCGCTTACTACCGGAATAAATGAATTCAATAATAACCTTCGTTGTAACAAATATACCGAATGGCAAACCTTCACGACGGTTGACATTCTTTCTATATTTACTTACTTTAACTTGCTATACAATAAGGCACGCAGCCACAACCTTCGCCCAACGTACACACTGACAATGGAATCTACTGGTAAAAAAAGTTTGTATAAAAACGAATAACGAAATGAGCAAACTTTGCTATGCTTATTAAACATGCCTATTCAATGATATCATATACATATAATATATGGTCTAAACGCCTATCGATGTGTTTAAAAGACAACAATACTATTAAAAATATGTACGTATTGCCTTTAGACAAGTTTCGAGATACTTGGATGGGCACTCAGTTCAATTTATTTCGTTCTGATACCAACAACTAATCTCATTGGTATTTGTTTCAACCATATTTATTATCTATTCCAAACGGAAACCATTGTTTAAACGAATACCAAAACAAGTTCAAAGATATAAAGTACAGTCTGTAAAAATGCTTTGTATGTAATTAAAGGTTTAGTCCCATCTCATCCCCAGGGCCGGATTAACCATGTTGGGGCCTCCAGGCAACGAATTTTCGGGGCCCCTTTTCACCTGTCATCACCCGCGACCACGGCGCTTGTAACAGCGTCGAAATATCGAAAGCTTACAATAATTGAAAATCACAGAAGATATCACGTAGTTTAAACCGTGAAACCGTGAAGTAGAAGGGTGCGAGTAAATCCGTTTTTACTCGCACCTACTAGTTCTGGACTCAGCTAAAGTTCTTGTGCTATTGTATTTTAGATTCTTAAATTTAAAATGATTTTTGATTCTTAAATCTAAAATGCTATAGCCATTGGTTAGATTTTCCGTACTTGTTTATATAGAAATTCCTAATTTTAAAGAGTTATTTTAGAAGTCTAAGAACTAAAAGAAAAGTCTCTCCTCGTGACAAGCATAGTTAGCTTTTCTTTAGTTCTTTAATTCAGAAAAACAGTTACCTACAAAAACAATAACGTCATGGAGATAATTTTGAAAACAAAAGGATTCAAGAGTGAGCGAAGCGAGCTCGAACATTTTTTTCACCTTGCCTTGGACTAGTTGAAATTTTTTCGATCGATTGTTACTTGGTCGACTTTTAGACAAAGACAAGGTTCACGAGAAAGGTCGAAAATTCTTACACCCTACCTACATTGAATAGGTTAGAATTGTTTCAACCAACTGGAGTTACTTGGGCGACTTAAAGACATAAGTTAGATTCAAAAGAGAGTAGGCTGCACGAGCAAGCGATCTCGAAAATTTTATGATCTTGCCTCGAATAAATTCACATAATCATGTAATTTGAGATCAAAATGTCCATGTGCTCCATTTTTTTGCAACCTTCTTATGTGGGTTTATTCCCGTCTGTTCCCATTTGTCTGTCCCCAGTGGTGACAGTTGCAACTATTTTTTGCATCTACCACCACTGATGGTGGTTGCATCTGGCTCAGTCACATTTGCTGCTACCTCTGCCACCACTGGTGGCAGACTCGACGATCAATTAGCCGTCTGACACCACCAAGTGTTTCAACTAATAAATAGAAAGAAGGATGGCTTTTCTGGGCCCAGCTATTACCTAGTTGAAATATGTCCAAAAACCCGTCATTTC
The DNA here is from genome assembly GCA_963082945.1 of Cerastis leucographa. Lineage (NCBI taxonomy): Eukaryota > Metazoa > Arthropoda > Insecta > Lepidoptera > Noctuidae > Cerastis > Cerastis leucographa. The sequence continues at coordinate 9,011,081 of OY720385.1, read as the reverse complement.
TTTTTCAAGGAAATTACATTATTATATCAGAAAAAAAAAGTGAGAAAATACTGTATAAACCAAATAATAGATTAAATACTTAGTTATCGAGAATAAATAGATGTCACAATTACCTATGTTAGGGTTGCCTACCGGGAAAGTAATGAAAGGCTCGAGAGTCACATGCCAACTGGTTTATATTTCTCAATAACTTATTTATATAGGTATGGTGTGGTGTGCGCGTATGCGTGTATGCGTGTGTCTATGTGACCCCGCTATAAAGCCTTCGGGGCATGGGACACTTCGGCTTCTGTCTATCCTGACCGAGCATGTGAAAATCCAATAGGAGTGCCAATCTAGAGACAGAAAAAAGGACCCTTTGTGATAACAGTTTTTTCACTGATTTCAAAATACGAACCTCGGGCGTTTGTTTAAAGAAAATGTATAAGTTTGAAGCGGTAGTAGGACTACTCAGGCTCATTTTTAGCCTTAAATATATTTGGGTTTGAGAGTGATTCTACAGTACGCTACAGTTTACTACACTTTTATTCACTAATTCTGCTACTACTAATTTGATAACACATATTGTCATTGAGGGTACAAATTTACCATCTGAAACTTTTTTTTGCAAAAACTTCAAATTAGAACTTTGTAAAAATATTGGAATGAAGTGAATTTGTATCATTATATTTCGACCACGTAAAATATTAGAAAACCAATTTAATTTGATTAAGTTTGATTGAGCTGACTGCACCAAGTTCAAGTTGTTGGTATTCGTTCGCACATTCAATTTAATTATTTAAAGCGTGGTCCGTTCGGAATAGAAAATAAATATGAGTTGAAACAAATACCAGTGGTTCTTTTACCACGGCATTAATAAAAAGAGGGAAGATAATGACTATTTGTAGTTCCCAAAATTGATGAAATTTGGAGTGCACCTTATAAAGCTTTGAGAATTTTTCAACAGGTGAACCGCGACGGAGTGGCGTGCTGGAACGCAAACAAGCCTTACACCCCTGATAACAACCCGCTGATCATCAGCGACCCCAAACTGTTCGAGTTCCCCAACGATTTGAAGGTGAGCTGATTACAATTTATTGTTAAAAGTACCCAAGTTACGGTCCTTTTTTACAACTTTTCGAAGGCTTTAGGACGATTTTTAAAGAAGTTTTCTGTGGTTGTATTTCAGGTGGACGATGAAGGCACCATGTGGGTACTTACTGACAAACTAGCCCGCTTCTTGTATAGAACGATTGACACCAATGATGTTAACTACAGGATATTCAGCATCGACACTACCAAAGCTATTGAAGGAACTACTTGTCAATAACTTTAACTAGACGACCTAATGCAATGTGTTTTTTTTTTGTTCAGTATTTAGGTAACTGCGCATCCTAGGCATTTGACGATATACATTTGGAAACAGCATATTATAGTGCTTATTTATTTTCTTACGTAGGTACTACGACAATATCGAATGCTTTGTATTGTTTTATACTACAATAATTATAAGTTTAATGTTTACATTAGATAATCTTTATTATTGTAAAATGCTGGAGAAAGAGAGTTTACAAGTGACATTATTTTTGTTATGTCTTCCTTAAATTAGATTGTGTATAATTGTTTTTGCAATGTGCTAGTAAGTACTTTATTTTATATATATCTACCACTATGTACTCATATTATGTTACTAACTGCATCGTTTTTTGTAATGTTAGGTACTGATCATTTAGATTTTATTGTAAACATTCAAGCTCTCCTTTGCTATTAAATGGACAGTTTATGAAATCGATAAATACTTCATGGTAATAATTATGATGATGCACGTGAATCAATACTTATTTTTATTTACATCATGATCTCTAGATCAATGTTTCAAAAAAAAAAAACAAAATGTGTAATATATGCATTTTTTTGGAACAAAATATTGGTGTCAACCACATGTCCTGTTGATCTCAAAAAAATATAAAAATAACTAACTATGCATTTTGGATACTGTCTTTATTCTTAAACTTTATTGATGTTACTTTACGTCACATAATGTTAAATTGAGAGGCCACTGATACAGGCTGTTTATTTAATTCATGGATTGGTTTTATCAGCAGAGTCCATCCATTCTAAAATATCTACCAAAAAGTTTTATTTTTTTCACAATAAATATATTTTTATTAAATAAACACACTGTGTATCTGACATGTATTATCGAATGTTGGATATTGTTTTTGTTAGTTTTACGATAAGAGTACAAATTATGTAACTCCTAAGGTCATTAGCAATAAAGTAATAAAATCTATAAACTATGAATAACTCTTATTACTACAAACTCTTATTTAATACCTGATGAGTGTTGATTAGCGGTTTCAGGTTTACCCAAGAAACATAATTTGTTGTGTGGATGTAATTAATCATAATTATTACCTACATACCAACATCCACATGATTAGAGTGATCACATAAGCAATTTAGCACGGATTCAGGTCTAATTCTCAAATTGATCGCACTATCTACCCTCAAGGTGGCGTGTGCATCACTTTAGATCAGAAGACGGACATATCTATTTTAATGTCAGAAACTAGAACAATAACCGAATCGTTTTGCGGAATTTGATTGTATCATATCAAATCCCAAACTCGTAAGATCAATCTTATATTTACATAACAAATACACCAGATTTAGCATTTAAACCAATCATTAGGTTACTGGGTAATCCTTTGGACATATTTGATTTTTATTTCACACCGATCACAAAACAAGAAATCTTTTTTTTTTTTTTAAACTTTGCCCCACACTGGGAATTTCTCCTGTATCGTGGGTGCGTTTACAAACATTTAAACTCACATACACAAACAGCCAGACCCGGAACAACTATCTGTAGGCCATACAAATATTATTACCGTGCTGGGATCGAACCCGCGACACGCAGCGCAGCAGTCGATCGCTCAACCACTTAGCCAAACAAAAAGATAAAATAAAAACAAATAGATATCTTGTGAAAAACGATAGTACGAGCCCCATTTACTGCAAATATATGTATACAATATATACGGTATGTATGATAAAATATGCAGATGGTTGTGTATCATCGAACTGAGTTCAGTGGCCATTAAGGACATTCAATTTGCCTCGATTTTACTCATCAATGCAAATGACATTAAACATGAATACCTACAGCAGTAGGTGTAAGAACATAATAGGTTAGATAATGGTTTTATGTATTTGAATAAAAAATTATAAAAAACATTTTACAAAAAAAACTGAATTTATGTTGGTACGTCGCCGTCGTCTGATTACGTTAGAGTCTAGAATGATCCAGTATGTCTAGAAGATTCGAGAATAATCTGAGAATGTTCCACGATGGCAATGTCTAGAAAGTTCGAGAAAGCTCTGGAACTTTTAAAAGGATTGGTTCCACTGTGGACACTATTTAGAAGATTCAGGAAGGTTGTGGAACTTTTTCGTAACAATATTATCTTACTGTTTTCCTCATAGGTAGAAGAAAATATTCCTGAAGGTAGGTATGTAGGTACATAACCGCACAAGTGGTTTGGTATGTTTCCGAAACTGGTTTTTGATTGTCTTGTTTGTCTGAATTGTATTTGTTTATCAATAATTTGAGGTTTTCGTTTAATATCTGATAAATTAAAGCGAACTCGAAGTCACTTCGCACAGCCCCATGTGCGAAGTGACTTCAGAGAGTTGTATTTAATTGCCAATTATATTGTAAAAAAAGAAGATTATTTCAAAGTTTTCCTGCTCGTGGGTGCAATTCCTCTATCTATGACCTTCCTGAGAGTAATTAGGATGTTGTCTTACATGTTGTTTCTATGCTTAAAAATATTATTCTATAAGATTAATATTAACCTTATAGACAGAGCCGAGCGTGAGCACCTGCGGACATCATACGCCTCATAGTTACGTCAGTGATAAAGAAGTGGCGTAAATATTTGCAGGTGATCCTACCAGTTATCCTGCCACTACAACAGCATATGGTATTAAAATTACATAACTGTAATGAGCTCATTAATATTAACTCCATGCCCGATAGCGTTCTTTAGGCATCCTCTTGTGACGCAAAAAATTGAGAGTCAACCTTGTTTATAGTAGCGAGCGGCGATAACTAGTGTATTTAGCTGTGGTGGTTTTAAGCCCCGCGCGTCGCCTGGCAGTGTCATTCTCGACAGTCGCGTATCGGGCGTGTTGCAACAAACTCCTCAACATGGCCTCCGCTAAAACTGAAAAAGTCGGCATTGTTGGCAGGTAATGAATCAATCAGTTTGCATTATTTACGATATTTTGAAACATTTACATTAATTTTTACGTTGTGTTTGTAATCATAATTAAGTTTTAATGTTGTAAACTTGTAGGTATAATAATTTTAAAACTCAATTATTCAATCAAAGTCAATTTAATCGCAGGCCTCATTTTTAATTTTTGTTATTAGTATTGAAACTTTAATACTTCTTCCTCTTACTTTCATTTTAAGTAGGTATACATTCTATTGACATCAATACCTGGGTATACGTATTTAATGCAGGCTAGACTTGGACACATAACGAAATACATTTCATTTGTAAAGATAGAAATTAAATGTAAATAGTTATGTGCAATTTCAGTAAAGAAACTTACAAATGGTAAATTACAAACATTAAATCAATCTAGATCGATCACATGACAATGTTCTTGCGCAACAACACCAAGCCACTATTATGTTTATTACCTCTATTACTATACTAATAACAAAGCTGAAGAGTTTGTTTGTTTGCTTGAAGTCTTGAACGCGCTAGTCTCAGGAACTACGGGTCCGATTTTAAAAAAAATCTTTCAGCGTTAGATAGCTTATTATCGAGGAAGGCTATAGGCTATATATGATTACGCTACGACCAATAGGAGCGGAGCAGCAATGAAAAAATGGTGCGAAAACGGGGAAAATGTGACGCAGACGAAGTTGCGCGGGACAGCTATAGTCTATCATATTATGCATAACGGTATTCGTTTAGTAGTGTTATTTTTGCTATGAAGCCGTATTAGATTTTTGGATCCAAGTGGCGCATATTGACTTTGTTTTCTACTAGTTAAAATTACGTTTTTTTAAATTAAAATTATAAGTAGGTACTTAAAGATAAAATTTGTGGTATAATTCATATACTTCAAATCATACGATCTCAAAAAGATTTAATTGTTTGAATCAGAAAGGGCAGTGTCAATTATTCTTTTGTTATGATAAACACAGAAGGTACCTAGCTATTGATTTACAATAAATTGTACATACATCCAAACGTACTACCATCACTTTACAAGCGTCAAACTTTGGTTGTCCATCACGATAGGTTTATTACTTTAAAAGATAAGAAACGTTATCATAAAGTTCACGAGGGTTAATTATTGCTTCAGATAAATTCATGTTATTTTCATAAACAAAACCTTGATTTCATTGTTGACTGTTTTTGACAGAAGAAAGAAATTCTTGATACCTACAAATTACAGTATGATCTAGTGAAAGAATGTTTATCATTTATCTTTAGCGCATCACCAATTTCATTAAAAAAATCAGGAGTTAATACATAAGTAACGGGTAAGGTACCGACAACAAATCTTTTCAACTAAGTGATATACGAGATAAGTGAAGATACGTTTAAGTAAATGTATCGTACCTACCTACTTGTTCACATCGGTTTGATATCGATTAACTATTGAGAAATACCTGCTTGTACCTTACACTACACTCGACATTGAAAGCTTTGATTGCAAAACTATTCACAGCTACAAGTTGTAGCGAGTGCTGTTGTAGCCTACAACAGCACTCGTTCATTTTAATCTACTTTAGATCATATGTATTGATCTACTTGTTTACAAGAAGGAAATAAAGTTACACAACCATATTTTTTTATCTTTATTATGCATCTGTTACAGTCAAAAATGGTAATCGGACTAAACCACATTTGACCGGTGTCAGTCAAAACCCTTGTTAAGTTAAATGGCGTTTTCTTTATTCAAAACAATAATGCAAAACCAAGCTATTGGAGTTTCTACTCACATACGATTACCAAACTACTGAGAATATTCTTAGAACTTAAAGATAGAAAAAAAATATATATTTATCGAGCAAAAGTCAACACCCGTCCATACAAAACACTACACCGACACACAACACACCGACCCCCAACACACACACCCTCTGCACCCACACCCACAATACAGCACACACCAACACAACACACATCAAATCACATACATAACTTTTTTAATATATATTTTATTGAATTGACTGATGGATTTTAATTGGTTGTGCGTTGTTTCGTCGCTAATTGTTTCAACGAATTTCGTTTCACATAAATTGTTTCTCATATTATCATTTCATAGAATAATCAATACGCAGAATACTTACTTTGAAGAAATTTTAATCATCGATTTTTGTTTCAAATAAAGTTTAATGTTAGAATATTCATATCATAGAATAACAAATCAAATATTCTTTATCCACATATTGTTTGTTTCACATAAAACTTATTACGAAGAATTACATTTTATCGAGCGACAGTTTCTAAAACTCATACCTTTGAAAAATGGTTGTGCGTTGTTTCATCGCTAATTGTTTAACCGAATTTCGTTTCACATACTTTTTTTCTCATAGTATCATTTCATAGAATAATCAATACCCAGAATACTTACTTTGAAGAAATTTAAATCATCGATTTCTGTTTCAAATAAAGTTTAATGTTAGAATATTCATATCATAGAATAACAAATCAAATATTCTTTATCCACATATTGTTTGTTTCACATAAAACTTATTTCGAAGAATAACATTTTAATCGACTGACAGTTTCTAAAATTCAAACCTCCTATAAAATTACAACACCGGGTTCACAAATATAATGCGGGTAAATTCTTGTCAAGCAGGAAAACAATCTTGTTACTCAATTCTCCCTAATGGTGTCCATGCCTGTTGCATGCAGCATGCAAGCAAGCATACAACTTGCAGCATGCATCCAAGCAAGCAAGCATGCAACAGGCATGGTTTCTGTCACGGCTCCGGCGCTGCGGGGCTCCGGCGGCCCCACGCGAGTTTATCGTCGCAGATGGTATTAACGCTCACCACCGCAGCTTCGGCTTGCTGGCCGGCGAGCCGGCCAGCCTCAGCCGCGGCGGCGAGCTTAGAAACCACCTGCTCCTCAACTCGCGGGCCGCCTCATCCCTCCGCGCCTACGCGGGCTTAAATTACACTCTAGGGGTAGGGCAAACAAGACTACGTAAGGTCTGTTTTGCAGCCATTCGTTTCTGTCACTAACTTTTGTAGTAAAACATATTGGCTTTTAAAGACAATATTTTAATTTTTAGTTAATAATTTCGTTAAAATAAAATACCATGGAAACATACATCGAACAAACAATATTCGCTGAAAAATAATTCTGCTGTTTGATAAGTTTGTCAAATAAAAAAATGTGATTGTAAAATTCTTTGAATTGTGTTTCTGTATAATATGTTTCATTCAAGTAAATGGTAGTCGAAACAAAAATATTCGAAATAAAAATACAGGGACTAAATAGTATGTGAAACATTTTCTGGGAAACGAAATTCTGTGAAATTTCTGTCTGCGAAACAAGGTGACACCTTGAAAAATACATACCCTCCTACAAAATTACAGCACAGCATTCACAAAAATAATGCTGTTAAATTCTTGTCAAGCAGGAAAACAGTCTTTTTATTCTCACTAATGGTGTTCATGCCTGTTACTCGCAGCATGCAAACAAGCATGTAGCATGCAAGCAAGCATGCAACATGCAGCGTGCAAGCAAGCATGCAACATGCAGCGTGCAAGCAAGCATGCAGCATGCAACATGGTTTCTGTCACGGCTCCGGCGCTGCGGGGCTCCGGCGGCCCCACGCGAGTTCATCGTCGCAGATGGTATTAACGCTCACCACCACAGCTTCGGCTTGCTGGCCGGCAAGCCGGCCAGCCTCAGCCGCGGCGGCAAGCGATAGATACCACCTGCTCCTCAGCTCGCGGGCCGCCTCATCCCTCCGCGCCTACGCGGGCTTAAATTACACTCTAGGGGTAGGACAGACTCGGGGGGCAACCAGTGGCCCCCGGCCACCGTAGGCGCGAGCCTGTGGACGTTGAGTAATGGGCTAGCTCACCGTCCGTCCGTCTCATGACGACAGGCCGTGTCGACGGCGCGTACGTGTTCCACGCGCGCCTCAAGGAGATGTCAGTAAACCAGAAGGGGTCCGAAAGGGGCGATGCCTGCCAGGGCTGCGGGTTGTTCGAAAGAGATACCGCGGCCCTGGAACACAAAGGGCGAAGAAGGAACATGGGTGGGTTTTAGTCAGTACAAGTCTGACACTCCCTCCCGCTCCGCCCAGAGCGGGAGAAGTCATTTGATGATTTCCCATCCGCAAAAAAAAAAAAAGGGGTAGGACAGACAAGACTATACGTGGAATCTGGTTTGCAGCCATTCGTTTTTGTCACTAAATTTTGTAGTACAACATATTGACTACAGGACAATATTTTAATTTAAGGTTAATAATTTCGTTGAAATGAAATACCATGGAAACATACATCGAACAAACAATATTCGTTAAAAAGCAATTCTACTGTTTGATAAATTTGTTAAATAAAATAATGTGATTATAAAATTCATTGAAATGTGTTTCTGTAAAATATGTTTCATTCAAGTAAATAGTAATTGAAACAAAAATATTCGAAATAAAAATACGAGGACCAAATATTATGTGAAACATTTTCTGGGAAACGAAATTCTGTGAAACTTCTGTCTGCGAAACAAGGTGACACCATTTTAATTATTTCTGTATTAAAAACAAAAAAAAGCTATTAACTGAAATGTTCAACCATTGTTATTACCGCTCATAACTCTAGGAAGAGAACTATGACTTGAAATACAGGCTCAGCCTAGCTCGGGCGCTGTTGCTCATATTTATCATTTGTGCTTAATTCTAACTGCATTAAAAAAAAAAAACTTGTTCGAGAACGCCTCATTAGCTAGAATTACTAGAACACGATGTTTTTGTTCAAAGGGTCACAAAAAAACCTAACAACCAATGAGTTTCCTAATAAATGTTAGTTGCTGTTAAAATAGTTCAAATCGGTCAGAAGAAGTTTTGATTAATTAACAGTTTTGACTGTAATATATCGATGCCGAATCTATCGAGTTTCCCTTTTTTGTCGTAACGTAACTATATTTTACAATTCCAGCGGCCTAATTGGGAGATCATGGGCCATGCTTTTCGCGTCTGTGGGCTACCAAGTGAAGATCTTCGATATCGTCCCACAGCAGGTCACGGATGCCCTTGCTGACATCAAAGTGCAGTTGACGACCCTCGAGAAGGATGGTCTGCTGCGTGGCAAACTTAATGCTGATCAGCAGTTCAAGTGCATCTCAGGTAGATTTGCCTATGCCTATTCCTAATGCGGTAGATGCAGTAAAAAACTATGCGGAATTTCAACTATGCCAAATAAAATTCTGCCATCATAAAAGTACGCCATTGAAAATTCAGACATATTAACATTCAACAATATTTCTGATATTCAACAATATTTTTAAAAAATATGCCTTGTTAATATTCGTTTAAAGAAGATTATACCAAGTTTGTTATGCCAAATGAATTTCAGAGCATCAATATTCTGCCAGATAGATAGAACCCGATTTTAACATGACGTGTTATGCAAACGACATACACTCGCAGAGCCTTTTGAAAGTTTCTATAAAAATGCAGAAAGAAAAGCTTTATTTATTAGGTACCTACTTGCCTACAACATGAAGGTACGCTGTCAAAAGCCAAGCCAACGGGCTTGGCTTTTGCCAGCATACTTCTTTTGGATTTCATCAGCGTACGTCTTTTGGATTTCAAGACATAAAAAAACTTTAGCAAAAATTATTGGCTAACAATCCATCGAATATAACGAATAACTGGGTGTACTCGTATATAAAAACAAAAACATTTAACTTCAAGATTTCGCCCTTAAGACGACTATCTACTTACCGTTGACGAAATAAGCTAATATGCGGAAATTAGGCACTTAACTTTCACTAGAACCTGACCTACTCAATACCTAACTAAAACCTAACCATACCTAATAGAAAAACTAAAAATATTGTGTTCGTAGTAAAGCCATTTAATTGGTGACGTTAACGAGTATCATTTAATTATCTTCCGCAAATTTAACACCTAAAACATTTAATATTGCAGTATAACATATTTACAACGTTTGCTAACGATTAATTTAAAAAGATGTGAATTTAATAGATAAAATAATGTTTTGTTTAAGTTACGAGTGTCATGACTTATTATATAATGTTTATTTATATTAACGCATTCAGTAGGTAATTCTTATCAGTGATATGTGTGTTTATTTGTTCGTTATGTAGGTAAGGTAGCCTACCATTACTCTTTACAAGCGTTATCATGTTTTCCTTTAACCTAACCTAACTGTGTATTGCGTTACGCCTATGGCAGAGTCTTCTACGTTACGCCTAAGCAGCATCTGCTACGCGGCACCTACGCGGCTTATGCTACGCAGCGTCTACTACTAGCGCCTACGCGACTTTTGCTACGCCTACGTAGCGTTTGATGCGTAGCGTCTGCTACGCAGAAGCCGCGTGGCGTTGGCGAAGTTATACAAAGGTCCGGATCAGTTCTATGGCAGACAAATTCGCAGTGTAACAAACAGGCAATGAATTAAATACTTGGTTTATCTATGCCTTGTTAGTTCAGCAAACAACACATATTGCAGTCTTTGAAGATACGCAATCAAATTATGTATTCAACTCATGATAGCATTTGTTTGAGAGCTTTGTTATATGAAACTATGGAACTCTCTGTTAGGTTAGAACCAGGAAATAATCATATTTACCTAATTAAGACAATCGATAGCAATGAGTAGGTACTGTACTATTTGAACGACTATCTTTTTCCTGTTGCATGCTGAAGTAGGTACCTGATAACGAAATAAAGGATCGATTTATACGTTCCAAAACACTATCAGTTATATTTTGATTTGGATTGGTTATTCGAATGATAGGCAAGGCACGTTATTCTAGTTGTAGTCACTTGAAGATTGAAGATTTCGAGAGGCTGTATTGTTAAGATAGGATTTTTGGTGGATTTGACAACATTTACAGAATTTTATTAATCGGTTAGACATGACAAATGAAATTGTCATAAGAATTTAAACTACATGACCAAATTCCAAGATAAAACATATTTGTTAATTGAATTCAACATTTTATTGTTTCTTTTCAGGAACTTCGGATTTGGCAACTGTGGTCAAGGACGCCATTTTCGTACAGGAATGTGTTCCGGAAAGCCTCGAATTGAAGAAGAAGGTTTACTCAGACCTCGACAAAGTGGTCGATGACAAAACTATTCTGTCCAGTTCTACGAGTACAACTCTGCCGTCATTGTTCTCCGAACAGATGAAGCACAAGGCACAGGTAATATCAAAACTCTCATACATAATCTTATTGGTTCTAGAACATGACTGTGAACTAATTCCTACAACTTAGGTTAGGAAAGGAACCGAGGCAGAACCAACAGAATGTAGATAGTTATGTACAGACATGTTTTCGAACCTGAACATAGAGCAGATTAGATTATGGGGTTCACTTAACAATAATATAAACGAACAACGTGCTTTAGAAATAAGTACAATTTACACTTTTCAAATTAGGTAAGTGCTAACATTGTTGTTGGTCAATGTTACGATTTACTTTACAATGACAAAGAATTTAGACAGATCGGTATGCCATGCACATGCAGAATTTCATCTTTCATTTCTAGAATTTCATCACTTTGAGGAAAATACCTAGCGTAGCATAGAACTACTTGCCTACGTAAAACGGTTTTATTTTCCTTATGCATGGAAACCACTTTTTCTTAAAGGTAGTTTTTACTTTAGGTGCTACTAGACCACTTTTTTGTATGCTTTGATATTCCACTTAAGCAACTTGCAGTCAGATATAAAAAATTAGACGAATTGATAGCCAACCTGAAATTTTAACACCATGTGATAGGTACATATTAATACACAAATAAGTGCCTCCCAACGTTATGTACCCGTAGCTTTTATAGGTAGATTCTTTATCTGATGGATCAGTTCTTATTTACAGGTCATAGTGTCCCACCCAGTCAACCCCCCGTATTACGTGCCTCTTGTGGAAATCGTCCCTGCTCCCTGGACCAGGAAGGACGTGTCTGAGAAGACGAGGGAGATCATGTTGGAGATTGGACAGGAGCCTGTGTCACTGAGTCGCGAGATCGATGGATTTGTGCTCAATCGTATTCAGTGAGTACTTTTATAAGCTTACAAAACCTGAATTTTCTCTGAAGAATTACGATATCAATCAATATAAGTGAGGTAGGCTACCTAATTCAAGATGTTGACTGTTAAAGATTTTTAACTACAAAGAGAAGAAACGCGTAATGTTATCTTTTAAAATTTTATAAAACGTAGGGAAGTAATAGCTAAACCTCTTTACAGGTACGCTATCCTGGATGAAGTATGGCGCCTAGTCGACAACAAAATCGTCAATGTGGAAGACATTGACAAAGTCATCTCCGAAGGCCTTGGCATGAGATACGCCTTTTTAGGATCTTTGGAGACTGCGCACTTGAATGCTGAAGGCATGAAGTCTTATATCGAAAGGTTAGTAAAAAGTTAATGAGACATTTTAAACAGTAGCTGTTGCTAAGCATGTTCGTCATATTTTTTAATAGGTAGATATTATCACACCAGTATTTTAGAAGAAGTCTTCCAGTTATGTTGAAGCTTCATGGTACTGAGAATTTTCTGACCCAATATCGCTTTGTATCTAGATACCTGATAAATCAACTTTTTTTTGTACTTCAGGTACGGAGAGACCATCTACAACGTCAGTAACACAATGGGAGATATTCCAAGAATGACGACAAGCAAGAGCATCGACACGATCTGCGACCAACTGAACAAGATGGTGCCTTTGGACAAACTGCAGGAGAGGCGCGCCTGGCGCGATGCCTGCCTCACTCGCCTCGCTCTTCTAAAGAAAGAGATGAATGAACAAAAAGTTAAATACTAGAATTGAAATATGATAATCTCTACCTACTTTATTGATGATGCATCCAATGATACAAAATATCATGCATGTACCTAAAATACCCAAGCGTTTGAAACGCGTCTGATCATGTTATGCGTAAGAAATAAGACTTTAAAACGGTACTCCCTTTCTTCTCCTAAAATTGTTTGTCCGAAAATCATTATCCATAACACGTTTGCTATAAACATCAGTAACCATAATGTTCAAAATCCCGAAATTTTGTTTAACATAATTATCTTTAGTTCTAAAAGTATTCTGTCATAATATCGAGTACTATAATTATTGAATCTCCTAATTTTACAAGACCTAAAGTCATATGTCCTAAGTATTGTGTTAAATAATGTGTATTATTCCGAATGTTCATTTATAATAATTTTTTTAGTCCTCAAACATATGCTAATAAAAAAAATTGGTTTTAGTGACAGTAACGAATCGCTGTAAATCCGACTCCACGCAGTCTTGTCTGCCCTACCCCTAGAGTGTAATTTAAAATCGCGTAGGCGCGGAGGGGCGAGGCGGCCCGCGAGTTGAGGAGCAGGTGGTTGTAACACTCGCCGCCGCGGCTGAGGCTGGCCGGCTGAGCCGGCCAGCAAGCCGAAGCTGCGGTGGTGAGCGTTAAACCCATCTGCGACGAGAAACTCGCGAGGGACCGCCCGCCGGAGCGCCGCAGCGCCGGAGCCGTGACAGAAACCATGCCTGCTGCATGCTGCATGATTGCTTGCATGCTACATGCTGCGTGCTTGCTTGCATGCTGCATGCTGCGTGCCTGCTTGCATGCTTGCTTGCATGCTGCATACTTGCTTGCATGCTGCATGCTGCATGCTTGCTTGCATGCTGCATGCTTGCTTGCTTTACAAAAACCACATGTTCACAATCAACTGCTTTATTGAGTACAATGTATAATATATTTATTTATGTAAAATAAAAAAATAAAAATAAATGTTCTAAGAATACTATTATTTTAAATTAAACATTATATAATTTGAATTTAGGACTTATAACTTTTATAGAAAACATTTTTATGTCTTTTGTATTTTATTGATTGTTATACATAGGACAAACGGATTTAGGACATATTATATATAGGGATTTCAATTTTATGGCATGTGATATTATGTGATGTTAAGTTCGGATGAATTATCATTCGGACAAATGATGATTAGGACAAAAAAAGTTATGGCACTTTAAATTATGGATAAAAAAGTTAGGTGACACAATAGAGAACCCTTTAAAACATTGTTATTATGTAGAGGTACCAAATAATAATTATATTATGCTTTGATGTGGTTACAATATTTACATAACCAAAATGTGTTTTCTTTTATTATCGGATGCATTCCTTCCTGTTCGAAAGAAAATAATATAACAGCAACTGCTGAATAACAATTTAAATTTTAAACTTAAATAATAGCCGCCAAGGCCCAATAACAATAAAAAAACATACCTGGTACTAATCACATCCTTGTTTTAGGTAAAAATTTGAATGATTGAGAACAATCTGCAATAAACATTATGTATTACACGTTATCAAAACTACACTTACTGAACACAGAAACAAACGATTTGAAATTACCGCCATTTTACCGCGAAAAGTTTTTTTTTTCGGAAGTGGACAGTAAATCATCGTGGGCTTGAACGCCCAGGCTTTTTAGGGTTCCGTAGCCAAATGGCAAAAAACGGAACCCTTATAGATTCGTCATGTCTGTCTGTCTGTCCTTCCGTATGTCACAGCCACTTTATACCGAAATTATTAGGACTACACTGGTGAAACTTGGTAGGAAGATGTATTCTGTGAACCGCTTTATGATTATTGTACAAATATAAAAATAAAATATTGATAAGGACATGAAACTGAAACTAAAAAAAAAAAATATCAAACCTATACGTGTGGTTCCTAAAACCATTTTTTTTCAAAGTCAATCTTTTGAAAGATAGACACTTCCAAAGTGGTAAAACGTGTGCCCCCTCTTATTTCTAAAGTAGGAGGAGAAAAATTCTGAAAATAATATGGGGATGTAGAACGTAAAAAAAACTTTCAACGAAAATTGGTTTGAATAAGATTTGATATTTAGTTTATGAGATACAGGACTTTTTCACCAAACTGCAGCAGTAACTTTGTTTTTCATAAATTTACTATCAAAAACAAATTTAGTTTTGCAGCTGAGTGGAAGTTTACTAATGAATGACCGTTCAAAATATTGTTATTATATTGTTTGGGGCTATGGAACCCTAAGACTCGCACTTGGCCCGTTTTTTTTATGTTTCAAGACATTTTTTTTACAAATAATGTACACTAAATCTAAGAGCAGTAATGTAGTAGTCAGAGGTTGCTACATATTTTGTTTAGTTGAAAAAAATTGTGATTTACCGTGAAACAAAAAGTCAAGAAAGAAAGTAGAAGTCAATAACATATTTATGAATTTCAGAAGAAAAGTTTGGTCATATCGTTATCAGACCGTAATCGTTCATAAAAACTAAAAATGCGATAATTTTCGCACACATTCTATCATTCATTTTATCATTCAAAAGTTTAGTCGATTTTTAAAATGGCCAGTGGCAACACCTTCACGTACATCAAATTTCATAGAGAATTTAGTTCAAGTATTTTTGTTATCTGTGGTTCTTGTCTAATGGAGCATTTGCGCGATCGTTCATAATTTTATTTACCATCAAATTGGAATACAATACAATACAAACATTAAGAGAATAATTTTTATATGGTTATTTGTCCATTTCTATGGTGTAAATTTTGAGACATGTGTAATTTAAATAAGTAAATTTATTTTGATATAGCCTTCATGATCTCATGACAAAAGGCCTTGCAGTACGCATAGATTTACAAATGTGTTGTTTTGATAGATAATGGATCCAAGAATGTGTAGAAAAATCAGTAGTAGTGAAAGTCTTCCAGATGCGGACGATGTGGAATATGAGGTATCAAACATCATTGCACCGCAGGAGAGCGACGATAATTTTATGTTGGACGGTAGTCCCGAGCCGCATTCCGTAACATGGTTAGACAACGATCAAATAGATGATTTAGATCTTAATTTAGACCAAACTAATCTATGTTTTCATAGAGTCGATAGCGCAGATATAATTTATAGAAGCAAGAAGAAAAAATGCAAAATGGTAGGAAAGTATGTAATGGGAGATGTTTTGGGGGAGGGCTCTTATGGTAAAGTGAAAGAGATGCTTGACTCCGAGTCGCTGTGCAGGAGAGCTGTGAAAATATTGAAAAAGAGAAAACTAAGAAGAATACCAAATGGAGAGCAGAATGTACAGAGAGAGATACAGTTACTGCGAATTCTTAGACACAAAAATGTGATTGAACTAGTCGATGTTATGTATAATGATGAGAAGCAGAAGATGTACCTTGTGATGGAGTTCTGTGTTGGTGTGCTGCAGGTATGTGTTAAATCTACTAAAACATTAATTTGAGTTGCTATAGTTGGTTCCATATGTTTAACATTATTTGTCGCTATGGTTTCTTGGCCCTTTGGCAGTAATTTTGTTCCACATTTTATGTTAAGTATGGTTCCTTTGACCCACTATTCAACCTAAAAAAACATTGTTAGTGACATTAAACAAAACATTTGTAAAACATTAAGGTTAATGATGTACAATAATTATTGTAAAATGTCTCTAGAGTACTCTACAGAGATAAGAGCATTCAGAAAACATAGTTGCATTGCACCATTTATGTTAATTTTATTTGACAGTGGTCTCTAACAGACTAGATAATTGAGAGAGATTACTGCGTGACCTCTCAAGGTCTAGACTGTCTAGCTTTTAAACATGTATTGTGGTACATAATGTTGTTTACTACAGCTTAAAAAGATGACAGTTTAAATTAAATAGAAAAAGTAAATTTTTTTCAAATTATAACACATTGAGAAACAATATGGTAGCAAATAATATGAAATCACTCTGCCCTTGTAACTATAATCATCATGTTTTTTTTTTTGCTAGCATGTACTGTCCCACTATTGGGCAAAGGCCTCCCCCGGTCTTCCACTTCTCTTGGTAATGGGCATCATCAATTAATAATAGGAATTAAATTTTAAACAATATTAATATTGTTCAGGATATGTTGGAAGGGAGTCCCGGTAAGAAGTTCCCTCAGAGGCAAGCACATGACTACTTCACCCAACTCCTGGATGGGCTGGAGTACTTGCACGGTCAGGGTGTGGTACACAAGGATATCAAGCCGGGGAATCTGTTGCTGACACTTGATCAGACACTTAAAATTACTGACTTTGGTGTTGCTGAGGTAATTTATCTTGTTTACTTTAGAAAAAAAAAAATAGTATGAGGGGCATTTTATGTTGGCATCAATATCACTACAACAGCCTATTAGTTAAAATATGCATTCACTCTTGATTATGTAATTAGCTCAGCCTACTGTTAATCTAGCTAGCACTAACTAGCTAGATTGACTACTGTTAATCTAGCTAGCACTAGCTAGCTAAGACACTACTTCAATTAACTATAATTGAATTAATGTGACAGTAATTCATGCTTAGTAAAGAATAGGGGTGCGGACTGGGTAAAGAACAACATTCTATTTTGTCCGTCAGACAGGTAATACAAAAATATTAGACACGTATTTTTTTTTTATCAAAATATCAATAAATTACTTAGTTAAAACTCATTAAAGTTGGAGAGTGGGGGCTTACTACGTAACAAGTAGGTATAAAACTTACCTACATGTGACGTCATGCGCCATTTCAACTCAATATATCTCCGTAATTTTATGACCATGTGAAAAAAGAAAAAATACGTGTCCAATACTTTTCAATAAACTACCCGACGGACAAAGAAAAAAAAATTGGATCATCCCCTATTGGAAAAGTTCTAGCTTGCCAAAGAATGAATGAATCAGCCTACTACAGTTAACACAAATTAATTTTAAAATACTTTTATTTCTGTTTTAAACCAAAACTATTTCAAAACAGGATTTCGATAACAATCAATCATAAACTAGCCTTGAAGAGTCTGCTATTTAAAAAGGCGTTAATTTTGACTGACTAATAATAATGACTAGTAATATTGTTACAAAAAAAAAAAAAATAACCTTGGTTAATTTGGCATCATGAATTTTGTACTCTCAGAAGGAGTAGGTAGAAGTCTGACCACATTTGCGATTAACTGTCAATAGTAATTAAGCGTGACGGTTGACAGAGGAGAATGGAAGAAAAAAAACGTGTTGCGCCGACCCCAAGCAACATAGGACGAGGGCAGGAAGATGAGTAAGATACCAAATTCTGTAATTTAAACATTTTCTTATTCCAGGCTTTAGACATGTTTTCGCCGGAAGACACATGTTACACAGGGCAGGGCTCCCCAGCGTTTCAGCCGCCAGAGATCGCGAACGGTGCTGAACAGTTCTCGGGCGTCAAAGTCGACATCTGGAGCAGCGGAGTCACATTGTAAGCGAACGAAAATAGAACATTACCCACTAACACAGACCTTTTGTTATAGCATTGTTTCCTTCACAAAGGGCACATTTATCTTTGTGAATATAGTCAGGATTGTTTGATTGTCATTTTGTCATATGTTTGAAAGTCAATTGTCAGTTTTTCACACACTTTTTTTTTGGTTGAGAATATTTTGTAATGTCTATTGAGATGCTATAATAGTTCCCGTCTCTAAAATAGACGACTAGTAACAATAACAGCTGTAAGAATATTTTCTGAGTTTTAAAATAATGGCTAGCTATGATGATGTTGTAGAAAAAATCCCTTATCACTGTTAGTTCAATTACACACCTATTGCAAATTACTTTGTTTGTAAATATAATGATTCATGATTAATTTAAAACTATTAATCATCATCGTCCCACTATCCATGACTTACTTGTTTGTCACTTTGCATACATACATAAATGAGCATAAATATATGTATAATTCTCAAACAATGTAGGATTTCCTTCCATTTTATTAACATTGCTATAATTATGTGGTCACAATAAATTATACAGCCTACCTGTTTTACCAGTATAGTAAATGCTGATATTATTAAAATAATGATTTACTTATTTATTAATAGCACTTCATTGCGTGGAAGTGTGTTTAGGTGTGTCTGTTAGGTTTATTCTAGGTTATTGAACTGTATATTAACATAATGTGATTCAGCATGAAAAAAAGACGACAAAATAAAATCTAGTATCAAAACTGTTAAGTGTTCTCGCGACAGTCACTGAGTTGGCATGTTCATCATCATTCCCTTACCCTTTTCCCAATTCATTTGGAGTCGGCGCAGCATGTCTTCTTCTTCCATACTTCATTACTCGTGATCTCATCAGACACCTCCTTTCTTGCCATATCATGCTTCGCACAGTCTACACTTCCTCTACTCTTATATCTTATACTAGCGTGTACATGGTATGATTGACTTATAACATCTTAAAACATTCGATAATAAACGATTTCTGAACAGATAAAATAAGCTTATGAATTTATGGTTGTATCTTTCTTGGCTACTGGAGGCGTATACGAGGTTTAAGGGACACCGACGCGAAAACGCTTACCACATACTCAGTACTTCATTCTGAACCATTTGCCTCCTGTTTCCTACAAAAGTGCAATACACGGTCAAAATGTATGGAACAGCTGTTTTTTTTCTACGAGCATTGGTGTCCGTTATACCCCTATATAGTTACCCAACCTTCTTTCCCTACGATTGAGGCTTATTACTGAAATTGTTCTCAGATTCAACATGACAACGGGTCGGTATCCGTTCGAGGGCGACAACGTGTATCGGCTGCTGGAGTCTATCGGCCGCGACGAGCCCGCGCCGCCGCCGCCCTCACTCGGGCCTACACTCGGCTTGTTACTCACCAACATGCTGAAGAGAGATCCCGACCTCAGGCCCACCGTGCACGAGATTAGAAGGCACTCGTATGTATAACTAATTTATCTGAACTAGTATTATTTATAGAAGATATTTGTGTGTTTGTAGAGGGTAATCTCTGGAACTAATGATCCGATTACTAAACTTTCGTTTTTTCTTAACGTTCTTTCATTTTTATAATGGTAAACTATTACTAAGTGACATAGGAGACTTTTTACGCCAGAAAAATGGATGTTTCTCGTGGGAATCTCCATGAAAATGAATTTTGACACGGTTGGCGCAAAGGCTGAGTTGTTGGTTGCTGCGCTGCGTGTAGCGGGTTCGAATCCCGCACGGGACAAATATTTGTATGGCCTACAAGTAGTTGTTCCGGATCTGGCTGTTTGTGTATGTTAGTTTAAATGTTTGTAACGGACCCACGATAAAGGAGAAATTCCTAGTGTGGGGGAAAGGTTTAAAAAAAAATGTGTGGCTACCATAAAACGCTAAGCGAAATCGCGACAGGGCTTGGATAGTGGGAACAGCTTGGCTCATATTAGGACAAGTGTAAGAAAAAGGAAAAGGGATTCCTTTCCACTGACGTGAGATACTAAATGTTTTTGATCGATAGAATTATATCGTTGAAAACTAACCTTCTAAAAGGTCAAATGTGTTATCGGAATTTGAAAACCTTGACCACACTTAGAACTGTGTCCTACACAATGCAAATGTTATCGTCAAAAATGACACATCGGCGACGTTGCACAACAATTAAAAACGGTTACAACAATCGTCCAGTAGAATGTGACAAAGTCCAAAAGCGACCAACGTTTTCTTAAGGACTCAAAACCAGCGCGCATGTTAGCGAGATTTAGGTATGACAGTGAATGAAGTAAAGGTAAAAGCGTTAAAGGATTGTCGCACATTCTATATTTTGTGACGCCTATCCCAATTAGAAAAGCCGTTATCATCATTCCTGCCCTTATCCCGTTTTTGTGGTCGCCGCAGCCTGTCGTCTTCTCTATAACTCGCCATCTCATCTCCTTTCTATCCATTACATCATCCTTCACCCAGTCCATCCAACGTTTGTTTTATGTTCCTCTAGTCTTATACTCAAAACTTTGCTAACGACATTTTCCTCATTCGCACACATTTCTCCGCATCGCTTGCCCACACCATGACAACCGATTACCGCACACAACTTTACAGACTTCCTCTTATTACTATTAGAAAAGCCGTCGATGGCAATAGGCTCGCCCCCTATTAAATGGGTCTTAAAACATAATGGCGAAATACACCCACGTGTACTATCACGTACAGTCACGTACAATCATATGTATACACGCAGCAACTTTTAAAAATAATTTTCTCCTACTGTATTGATAAGGGTTTGACGTTTTCACGAACATGGAATTTTGGAAGCCATACTATTACGAAATAGGTCTTATCTCAACGTAGTAACCTTAATTTCACGCGCAAATCACTTTTCTGTTTTGCTAAGTGTATACATATTATTGTCCGTGACTGTATACCTCTGTCTGACCCTTCGGGGAGTACAGGCGTGATGTTGATGTTATTTCACAAGTTCCCTTCGTGATGACTCGTAAAATGCCCTTATAGGACACACTGTCTATTTGTGCCAAAGGCTCGTGAAGATTGTATCTTATAATCCGGTTTCCATTCACTACCGTTCGTCCTACGTAAGAGTCCTACGTGACAGGAAGCATGAATACAAACTCAAGCTAAAAATAATTGGGAACGTTCTAGAGAAAGTCCACCTTATCTTACCTGACCTTATGATGGAAAAAAACGGTACACAAAAAAAGAACGTCACTGTTGCAGTGGGTTGACTTTATTGCATCATTTCGGTGTTGCAAAAAAGTATTGGCACAGAATACAACAATTAAACAAATGAATTGCCATAAATAACTGCAGTAAGGAGTTTCCAATCAATAAGCAATTAAATACATATTTTTTATAGCAATGACTTCGTGGTGTTCTCCAAATAATAAAGTTAGATTTCGATGTCTTCGTACCTATAATGTTTACAAAATAACATGTAAAACGGCTTTAACGGAGGTTATATCAGAGGTGAACATTTTAATAGTACCCACTTAGTGATTGTCGAGATTATGTTGTTTACGCATAAATAGCCATTCTATTTATTCGACTTTGCACTTAGGTGAAGAAAATGTTCGCATCAAGGATAACGTGCGAAACTTCAAATAATATTTATTTCAACCAAGTGTACTTGTGGTACTTGTGAAATGTTTTAATGGGTCATTGAAGTTTGTACCTACCTACTTAAGAGAAAAGATTGATATTTTTAGATGTGCCCTCAGTCTTTTCACAGTAATTTATTTGGCAAAATTACAGTGATGTTAATGTCATTGCTATAAGATGGAGTGACAAGTGACCACGAGTCTCGTAAAATCATCATCATCATATCAGCCGTAGGACGTCCACTGCTGGACATAGGCCTAAAATCATAGAGATATTTATTCTCGCGTGGCGTAAAATCATAGAGATATTTATTCTCGTTTTACTAGGTATGGTTGCGGAAGGGTTGCCGCTGTCTGAGGCAAAATAACTGAAAGGCAATTATGAGTGTGCGAGACAATACGATCTTATTGTCAACGCGTGACGCGGTAGGGCGAATCCAACGATTTAAATATTTGCCTGAGATATTTAGTCTTCATTATAAAAATTGAAGCTGTCCGGCCGTCATATGTAGATCTTTGACAGTAGTTACAGCAGCTAATCAGTGGCTCGTAAGTCTGACAACAGTCTGAAAGATACATAGTTCATATCATGAGATATTGAACTCTGCAACTTGTAGTTTTCAACTTTCGCCTTTATCTGGGTAGATAGCCTTTAGCAATGAAATCGTAAGCCCTTGTGCTAACTCGTATTACAACTCGATTACTTCCCCTGTCCTCATATCACTCCGTCATTTATTATGACTATCCCTGTGTCTTATTGAAATTAAATCCAGACAGTTACCAACAAAGGAAAGAATGAAGTACTTTGTTTATTCAATAATATAAGAAGTCGCTGATAGCCCTCTTATCATTTGAATGTTTATTTATAACTGACATATATACTACTCACGTCTGTATTTCTGAAGGGCGTTTCTGAGTTGTAGGTATACAGGTTTCAGGTCGCTGCTGTAAATTGTCTTGGTTACTCTGTTTCAAAATTCACTAGGCCTCTAGATGGGGCAATACTTGCTGACCCAATGTTCCAGTTTGAAAGCTATGGAAACTGGTGTTTCAATAGGTACACAGTGCAAATCCGAACTTTGTGTATGCAATAAAAAGCATTAGCGATGCCTCGCTTAGTGACCTATGGGCGGCGGTGACCACCTGTCAATAAGTTGGCCGTCCGCTTGTTTGCCACTCAAAGTATGATACCGTAAGTTATAGTGCATTAAGCGTGCATATACGTTTGCCCTGCGCCGAAAGTTGAAAATTCAATGCACGATCAATGTCCTTTACAGCGTTTTAAATTTCGCCCATCATCGAGAACTTAAAAGTAACCATATTTTCGATTAACACACAATTGAAAATTTGTGTGGTAATCTGTTGGCGTGGTATTGGCATGTGATGCGGAGGAATGAGGAAAATGTCGTGAGGAAAGTTTGAGTATAAATGCGGATGGGTATATGAGTAGAGGAAGACCAAAGAAACCATGCATGGACTGTGTGAAGGATTATATAGCAAGAAAGGAGGTGTCTGATGAGATGTCGAGTAATAGAGAATTATGGAAGAAGAACACATGCTGCGCCGACCCCAAATTAATTGGGATAAGGGCAGGAAATTGATGACTACTGACTTTCGATAATTATAATCTTCAAAACCACCTTTTCGTCTTACAGTTGGGTCCAAGCCCGGCCGCCGCTCGATGCCGGCGAGCGCATGGTGACGCCTCGCTCGCGCCGCTCCGACGAGCTCCACACCTCTACCGTCATCCCGTACTTAGTGGAGCGACACTACCCTTCGGCGCAGGAGTACTTCACCGAGAGAGACTACAGACATGGTCAGTCTGATGATGATACTGATGATGAACTGTTTTATGAGGTTACTGATCTGCAGTATAGGCTGTGAGGAATAGTTTTAGTGTATAGTCGCAGTCGTCGTATTTGTCAACATTATGTTTTTAAATGACAGTTTGAGAAGGTGATACGTGCCTGCTGTACGAAAATTGCAAATCATTTTCGAGCCGCTAATCGTCATACACGCTCAACGGATAGCCTTAACGAAGCCTGCCAAACCCAAGCACTGCAACTCTTATAAGGACTTGCTCGCAACCAACAAAACTTTGTAGAACTTGGAGCAAGACAGTCTGGTCATTTAAATCCATAACTTTTTCAAGGTGCCCGACTGCTATTTTGCTTGATATTTTTAAATACTCAGATTTGTACGTGACAGTATGACATGCACATTCATTAAGTCATTCACGTCATATCTCTGAATTGCCGTCTTAGTGATATCAGTACTTACATAATTATATTATAATTCTAATAATCATACTACATTCTAATCTTTATATTATTTTTGTAACTATTCTGATTTTAACGGAATTTGTTGGCAACTTTTCCTTAGGATTTGCGCTTGTAGCGACTTAATGACTCAGGTTTTAATCTGGACTTAGTTCACTAACAGAATCTGAACCTTATTTCTATGAAAATAGAATCGCACAATTTTCAGACCCTGAAGAAGTACGTCTAGCTGGATTCGTGCGCGCTCGCGTTTGTTCCTTGAGTTAGGTTCGTTGCATGCGTGTGACGAAAACCCCGATCTAGCTTCCAGCCTTATCTATATGAACAGCCATATACCTACATTTACCCGCTATAACAATATCAGGCTTATAATAATTTATAAACACTAATTTATGTCCAAAAATAAAACGTATTTATGGTGCGAAGATAACGCGATAAATAAGTGCAGTAAAATATATTTTTAAATATACAAACTGTATGTTTGCGTGTAGCAAGTACTTCACTATTAACATAATTTTCTATTGACTGATATTGCACTAAGACTTAGAGAATGACCACTTTGTAGCAAGACGCAGATTACAAACTATTCAGATACCTACTTTTTTCATTGGTCAATATTTTTCCTGCATTCTGGTATCCGAATGACGTTATACAAGTAAGGCACGACACGTTTTCACGTTTCATTACATTTACTGTGGTCACGAAAAATTTGGATGTCTATGAAATTGGACGATGAAACTGAAAAACAGAAATACTACTGGATTAGTACTTGATATCGCTCTTTTATATATGTATGTCATAGCTAGTCCAAATTCTATAGGCAGTCGCATGCGGGTGAATGACTAACTGCAATAGGGGAATAACACTTTTTTTTCTTTGTCCGTCGCGTAGTTTTTTGAAAAGTATTGGACCCGTATTTTTTCTTTTTTCATGTCGTCATAAAATTACGAAGATATATTGAGTTGAAATGGCGCATGACGTCACATGTAGGTAAGTTTTATACCTACTTGTGACGTAGTAAGCCCCCACTCTCCAACTTTAATGAGTTGATATTTTGATAAAACAAAAAATACGTGTCTAATATGTATTACCTGTCTGACGGACAAAATAGACTGTCATTTTCTTTACGCAGTCCGCACCCCTATTACGTGGAATTGTTCACACGGGTCTTAAGCGAAAATTCAAAGACGGAAAACTTAATTGATAAGCAAATTGACTGTCAACTTAAATAATTCCTAAACTCAAATCACTCGCTCCCTCACTATGCATTCGTCAAATAACCTTTGAGAAGTAGAGTATCTGAATAGTATGTAATGGTGTGTGTGTAAGACGTGACGGTAACAGTGTGTGGTGTGTTGCAGAGCTGGGCGACGGCGGGTCGCGCACGCTGTCGACGGCCGAGCTGTCGGACGCGGACTCTGCGCGGCGCAAGCGGCGCTGGCACTCGTCGTGCGGCCGCCTGCCGTCGTGCCGCCTCACGTGATGCCCATCGACAATCACATACATGTTCCGATCTATTCCCCCTTACCCTACTTATTGTTCCACTCGGTAGTTAACTTTGCCACCACCGTTGTTCCCCTATATGCCTCCGATTTGTCGCTAAATTAAATATCACCTAGACGTCTTTTTCGTTCGTCGTTTCACAAACATCCTCTCTGAACAAAATTGGCTTTGGCATACTTAATGTTGCTATTTATTTGTTTGTGTATGGTTGTTACATGTAGTTTTCTATATACTCCACTAACTAGTAAAGCAATTTATAGCTTCAATAGAAATATGTGATTGAGTAAGCATATTGAGAGACCAATTATTTAGCAAATTATCTGATATGACATTCAATCACACACTTCTGTTAAAGCTAATATTACCATAGACGTGTATGTATGTTTAATTAGATATCAAGGAGTTTATGCAATGACAAAAAATATCATGAATGTAAAATAGTACCTGTTTTGTTTGTCTTTCAAGACGTATGATGTAAAGTGAACATGTATTTAGTGTAATTATTAGTAGATCTCAAATTTTAACGTGGCAATAAAAAGATAATATTTTTATAAAGAAATATCGCTATAAAACCAAATTATAATAGAGTTCTTGCCAAGAGGGAAGCACCGACTATATTATCAATTGTATTTAACTTTATTTTTATTTTGGTTTATGCATTATCGTGTATGTTAATGGATGTCGATCAGCAGAAATTGTAATTCTCATCTGGATGATTGAATCCCACGCTTTCTCACTCGTTGATTGACGGGCAAATGTGTTGCTGATTGTGACTACTACTTACTGATAGCATGAAATGTTCGTTTGAATGGTTTTGGGTATGTTCGATTTTTTCTTATTTTAGTTCTTAGATGTAAAGTACAAGTTATTATGGCGATTATTATACATGAAAATATATGTGTAATATCGTTAATTGTCATCGATTGGAATTTATTAAAAAGAAGAATGTTATATGATGCGAACAAATTATTGCATGATTTGGATATACTAAAAGGAAACGGCTTGTACACACTTCAGCATTCTGTGTACCTATTTCCTAAATAATCTCTTTTCCCATCTCAACACCTCTGACGGACCTCACTTTTTATAACTTATTTATATTGAAATAAAATTACTTTAGTACTTAGATATAGTTAGGTAAACCACACATGATTTTCTGTATTTTCTATTTTGATTGTTGTTGCTGTGTAATTTGTATTACTGGACTGACAGTCAATGTTATGTTGGGTCCAGATCTAATACAAACTTCTTTCACTTTAATTCTGCGCTAAATTGTTTGTTCACATAATTATAATGTTACTTAGTTGTGCAATAACTGTTATAACTTGATGGAATGCTGTCCTAGTACGTAGTTTAGGTTAACGCTTACTTAAGCCATATTGTAATGAGATTATTGCGCAGGTGATCTCTTCACGCCAAAGGCGGTTTTTTGCTAAAAGTATTTTATTTAACTGTAATAGTTTGTGTCCACTTATTTTGCACATGTATTTGAAAAGTGAGGTCTTACATATAACTGTTAAAACGTGTGTTTACGCTTAAATAAAATGAAAGGATGTATGTTTAGTGCCTGAAATGAAAAATAACGCAAAAACTGAAAAAAATTAAAGAGAATATTAATATATTGTAAATAAAAAGTCAAAGTAATGTGCTTTATGTATTTTTATTTGCTAAGAACACCAACAAGCCCACAATGAATACCCCTTTAAGTATATTCATTACAGAATAGTTTGTAGTACTATTTGACACCTGATTGCTAAAAGCGACGAACTGTTATTATAATCCTCAACCAAGGCGCTTGATTAAATGAAACTAACACGTTTCCTCGCATGGATGTCGCCAATTATTGCTGATCAGGGGCTAAACTGCATGATTCAATCACCGGGTAGCTATTCAACTGTATACAACATAGGCTGGATTGGGGTATGTATTAAGTTATTATCTATCATCATCATCATCATCATTAGCCTATAATGTTCCCACTGCTGGGACACAGGCCTGCTCTCTATGAGAGGGAGTGGGCTGTAATCCACCACGCGGGCCCTGTCACATGTCTTCGAATCTTTAGTTCTAGGACATGCCGGTTTCCTCACGATGTTTTTCTTCACCGTTTTTGAGGGCAGCGGTGATGAAATAAAATACACAAAGTAATGCGCCTGCCTGGGTTCGAACCCACGGCTTACTGCTCGTAAGTCGGGACGCGAGACGCGACAGAAGCATATCGATTTCATACATTTAAAATGGTTAGGGACATATTTGCATGGCGTGTCGTTGCGACACGACACGCCAAAATGTATGAAACCGATATGCTTCTGGCGCGTCACGACACACCACGACACGTAAGTGTGTTTCCGCCTTTACAGATTTTGATTATAATAAGGACCTAAACAAAACGTGAACTAATTAGTTTTACAATCTAATCACCGAAGCGAATGTGGGCGTCTAAATTACCAACATGTCTGTTACACCTTAATTCTGTTCACATGGGAACCTATCAGGCTAATCCGTTATTAATCATATCGTGTAAATTATCATTCTCATTTATTCTGCCTGATGATAGTCACTAATGAACCATTTTTTGCCAGAAATTTGTTGCGTAGTACTCGTATCATATTATTTGAGGACAAGCGAAGCCAATCAGTTTGACACCTTTACACCTATAGATTTGAGAAACTTAAATATAACGAGTACCTAGGTAATTATTCAGAAGTAAATAAGTAGGTACCATACTCAAACTGTCTCGATGGTCTAGTGATCGCGAGCGCGGCTGCTGAGCGTGAGGGGTTCGATTCCCGGTCGGGCAGACGGAATTTTTTGGTTTTTCCGTAGGTAGGGTAGATAGAAAAGTACATGCACTTTTTTTCTGCCGGATACAGCTAGTCTTGAAAAAAAATTATCTTCCTTGTCTAAAATGTCAGTTGTCAGACTCATGTGACTAGTGATGCGAAAGTACATCAGGAAAGCAGTAGCAGCCAAGGGTTTAGATTTGTGCGCCCGGTTGATGGCAATAGGCTCGCCGTCTATTACATGGGACTTAAACATAACTATCTTGGCAAAATATGGTTGTACATACTATTAGGTAGGTACAACTCTGCAGTACTACCTGTTGGAGATTACAGGCATGATGTTATGTTACTTATGAAAAAACTAACTAAAGTGGCGCGTGGTAGTTTACTGTGCAACTACGGTAATGTGTAGATTAACCATAGTGGGCTTGTCGCTTTATGGCCTAATGCTGCTGCGGTAGTGACCGCAGAGCCAGCCTAAACAGAGAGGCAGGTTTGTACACCTAGACGTCGATTACCAGTAGGTATCACACCAATTGAGCTTACGACTGCTACTGAAATCGTAGGTTTTTTTTTATCTTGTTCTACCTTTTGTAGTGAGCACCTAGTTGTCGGGCCTACGCTGTCCTCCCATACTTAAGTACTAACGCTTAACTTCAAATATTGTAAAACCAAATGATTTTAAAAGAGTAACCATGGAGTTTCTAGCCGGTTCTTCTCCATAGGAAACGACCGAGCCGAACCGTGCACCGTTTGTTGACGTTTTATAAGTGCCCATGTAGGCCTATGTAAAATAAAATATTTTGATTTTGACTGATTGATGAGAAATTCAAATTATGCAGCCAGAGAGTGCGGTTTGGTCACCGATTCTTAATGATTCCCTGATATCTGATCACCTTCTGTCCTATTGTTTCTGGTTGCAACATTAGCGACCTCTGTAGGCTGCTCTGTAGACCACTGCCACTGAAAACAATGGTAATTTGTAGCTTGTTAATTTTAACCTACAGCCGGATTTAAATGAGTCAAACTATTCAGATCGCTCGACACGAAGAGAATATCGAACACGAAAGAGAAATCAAACAATACGGTTTAACTCTAACCGCTTCTTAGGTAGATATAAAATATCTAAGTAAATTTTACTTAGTAAATACTCTAGAACGAACCGTACCATCTACGTAACATAATCGGGCATCTACCAAGTAATTACCGCACCAAGACCTGCTCACTCATGCGTAGTACGTTACCTGTATGGTGTGAATTGCTGTGTCGTAAGCATGGGCCCCATGCGCCTGCACCGGTTTGCGACCCGATTCTTAGCCACAATGCGCGGAAGTGCCCGGTGCGTTGCTGCAACGCCGCGTCGCCTTCCGCCATATCAGGTCCTGATATAATTAGATCACTGGGCTACGCTAAGTAACCGTCGAACAGGTAGGTTATGGTTATATAATGGTTATCGGTTGACCGTAACATTAGTGTTAATGAACATTTACGGGTTGCCAATTCTTGTTATATCAGTTTAGCATTTCTATGACAGTAATTTTAATTAGTTTCGAGCGTAGGGTTTCCTAACGATGCCTCCGAAGTGTGTTTCTTAATTTACTAAAGGAATGTTTGGCATCACTATTTGCGGCAGTTTAATTGGGTTTCCAGAAAGGGCTTGCAAATAGTTAGGTAATCGATGAGTCCAGCCTAGGTAGATAAATCGTTGTCTAGTTATTTCCCAAGTCTTGTTAAAGCTCGCTAAAAGAACCTATAACATAACATTACGTCACGATTCACCTGCAATGCCTGAACGGTAAGGCAGAGGTTAAACTTTACACCAGTAACATATTTCGCCAGTAACGTTTAAGTCAGTAAGTAACAGGAAAGTGGTGGGGCTATTGCCCTCAACCCGGCACAAATCGGAACTTACGACTGCCGAACACTACCGAAAATTCTTCATGGAGAACCTTACTAATATCATTTTTATTTAATCTAATGATCAGCAAGTAGCGTTTTCTTGTTTACAAAATAAAACATCACCCCCAAAAACATAGAAATTTCCCCTAAGGAACATTCTCCCGGATAAGTAAATCCAAAAGACAGCGTGTAAAAATCCCATTAGTATCAGCCTGGCAGCTACAGGCAGACTCACATTCCTTGTATGCTATTTTCCAGGCTTTCACCCATTTATGTGCCACCCTGCGGCTATCGTCAAACCAACACGCTTTCAGACTTCAGATTTCTTTGACGTGACCTTGCACGAAATATCGTTGGGCAGAATTACATTGTCGCTATTGCAGCATTACATAATGAGTAATGACCAGCGGAAATAAAAATTTGGTCGGTTATTTTTTGAAAGAAAATAAAATTCTAGGTAGGGCAGTATGTTCAACGGGTCACAACCACACAACAAAGTCGTAGGTAATGGTTGCGTACAGAGGAATGGTGTCATCAGCACTTCATTACACGCGAAGTGAAGGGTTGCCGAAGATGGTCATTATCGTTTTTCTCATTGTCAGTGCATAAAGTTCAAGGTGCATTTTTTGTAGGTTAATCGAATCAAACTTCCTAACAACATAGTCTTAACGTGTTTCACAGTGGGTTGCTGATAGATCGATGAGTTGCTATTTTGCACTTCGGTGCAAAATACAAAATTAGGTTCCTAGGTGCCTGCTTTGAATTCTTGAGGTAATTACGTTATGAAAAATGTATTTATTGCTTGCCTATTTGTATTCCTTACTATTTCAAGGGTGTTGGTAAGTTACTTCTTATAACATCAGCTATCTGCCAGTAAAAGTCTCATCAAAATCAGTCCCGCCGTTTCGGAGTTTAGCCGGAACAAAGAGACAGACAAAAATTAAAACGAGTGTCTTTGACATAAGTTCTGTACATACTTTCATATGCATACAGTAAAAGCTTTTATTTTGAAATCGCAAACAGACACGTATTTTTTTTTTATTAGCTTAGATTTAAATACTTTTGGTTTAACTGAGACAAACCAGAAGTACTTAATGTTATAATGTGCTCAAAACACCTTGTTACCAATGCCATAAAATGTGTAATGTACGTGTCTATGACCTAAATATATTCTTCCACTTCCGTCTTGTCATTCAACCGAGCAAGTTTGTTTAATTTAAAAACCTAATAAAGTTATTAGATAAATAATTACACTTAAAGTCTTTAGGAAAAGTTTTATTAGAAGAAACGAAGCTCTAGATACGATAATATAATCTTAGATAGTTTTCAAGTTCTACCCATACTTAGCTAATGATAGATGGGCGCATGAATTCTCGATTCAGATGTATCTATATATCTATGTAGTCATCTGCCCTATAAACAATGAGATACAGTAGTCGAATACCTCATTATAAGCCGACGATGTTGAATGCAATCGAACAATAAAGTAGCAAGAATCATTCGTATTTAATAAAATAGCTGTGAGGTGAGTAGGCAATCGCTTGTTTAAGCGCCCATTCATAAATGCCTTATTGTAGGTCGTGAAAGGATGTGCCGAGGATGCCAGTTCGCTTTAGTCCTTGGAATAGTCTGTGTACAGTATTGTCATGGGACTGTTACTAAAGTGAGTAAATATTAAAATACAAATGTTTCTTGCACTTGGGTCTGAAGGTGGTTAAATGATGTTATGTTTTGCAGCTCGATCTAAGACTGTCAAGATTGTCGCAATTTATGACGGAGCTAGAATCTAGTTCGAATAGGTAGTGCGGGTATACCTATAAGTTTGTGCTGTGTCGACTAACAGCAGTGTGAGCGACTTTTAGGATACATTTAACATTGACATTATTTTCACATCACATTTTAAGACGATAATCATTTGCGTCTCTGACCTTCTGTGCAATAAACACGGGAAAATGCGAGTACATTCAGAAACAATTTAAAAGAATAACAGAGCAGTCTCATAGTCTTATTTCGGACCTTGTCCCTAATAGAGTAATTGTTTTTTTATTTAGATTCGTTTTAGCAAACATTTTGAATAAATAAAAATAGCCATTTGGTAGGTATGGCTATGTTATCAAGATGTATTGGTGCGGATATCATCTGCATAGGTTTTACATACCACCTGCCTAGCGTTTTCCCTATTATGGTGAGGTGGACTTCCAGTCTAACCAGATGCAGCATACACATAGAGCGATATACGCTACATAGAGCGACTGCCTATGTGACCTCCACAAACACTAGGTATTACCCAGTACTAACTGGGTGGTATCCCTTGGTAAGACTGGTTGTCAGTCACTGGTTGTCACTTTCGGGCCACTGACTAACTGTGACCGTGTGACGACTGTCAAAGATCCACAAATGACAGCCGGGAATGCTTTCCGAAGCACATAGAAAACTCGGTATGTCATGGGAGTGCATAGGTTCTACCCACCACCTTTAAAAGCAAAAATCAGAATGGAATTTTATTACTCACATGTGTTTAACAAATACCTAAATATGAATCATTACAGAAATTATCCATGTCAAAAGTAGCGAATGACCTTTTACATAACAGAAATCGTGTGGTAAAGTTTAAAGTGGCAAGTAACGTCTTACCATTGAATATTTTTCTATAAGTAGATAATACAACCTGTTGCCTGTGGCAGGTACCCAAAGAATTGTGTCATCTCTCAAATGGTACTTATTTCCCAGCCGTTTTGACTGTGGAGGTCAGATAAATGCCAGCGGCAAAGCATGCGGAACTTGCTATGATACAATAATGGGAAAATTGAAATCATGACAGTTTCTATAAGGGCAATAAATTGGAAAGCATAATCGGATGGTGTCTTATTACCAATACATTTTATAAGTTTTATACCCTCAAGTTGTTCGGTTTAATTTATCATAGTCATGCACATTGCACATCACAGGAAACAATTAATGGAGGTATTGTGTAGTGCCTGATATTAAGTTTAATTTTAGCACTGAGTTCATGAAAACTAGCCAACACGATAGATTGGAATGGTACCCACGCCACGGTCCCCCTGAGTCAGCAAAGGTGACGTATTCATGTGATGTCATTGCATTTGATCATTATAGATATTTACTATAAGGACTGACTGACAGTTCAAAAGGCTATGAGAAAATCAGTTCATCCGCTTTATTCTGATAAAATAGATTCGATATAACGCTCGGCACTAAGGTTCATCAACAATACTGGTCTCGCACGCTTAAATGGATGAGGTCAAAATCACAGACAAATGACGATCAAAAGGTGAGGAGGCGCGGGCGCAGTGAAAGTGCTCGCGCAATTCTATTGTGACTCTGATTGATTTGCGAGATAGACGATAAGTTGCGCTATCATAGATGCGCTATTGTTCTTCCGACCTTAGCAATTAAATACCATAAAATAACGCTTGTAGATAGCAATCAAAGTCGAACCTGTTACTTTAAAGCTCCGGTGATTATGGTTCTGAAGCTTTGATAAATTTGATGTTAGGTAGGTACACTGGGATTTTCGTTTTGTAATTTCCAAATAATTAAAAAAAAAACCCGAAATACTTTTTAATTATACCATTTTGAATTATCAAGGACCCGGTCCATGAGAAAGTTAAAATTACAAGACCACCGTTCAACCCTGACGGCTCATGGAACTCTGTCTCAGTTTCAAAAATTAATTATTAATTTGAAGAACACTTGGGTGAGCTAGAAAGTGAAGATGACGCAATACTGACGGAAAACTCGACCTATCCTACGCAACGCCATATTTGTTAATTAGCGCCTATTGTGGGTGGAGACTGAGTACCTAAGCCAATCAACTTCGATGACCCGTGCATGCCATCATGAGAGCGTTTACACATTTTCTTTGGGTCAGCATAAGTCAAATCTAAACTTTATGGTAGGTAAATATTACCTCCACCTGGTGGGAATTCGTGATGTTTTCTTAGTAACATGTTCCAACTCCTATTCTGCCCACTGATCACCAAAACATGCAGTCAGAACTACTTTTTTTTTTTTTACTTCTATATTTCTTATGGTTCGCTGTTGGTTCACCAAAACATGCAGTCAGAACTACTTTTTTTTTTTTACTTCTATATTTCTTATGGTTCGCTGTTGGTTTACCATCACGTACATTTTGAAACTCCAAATTAATGGATTTCTTCTACCGCCATGCTAAGACCGTCGCCGCATCACTTTTCATGCACGACTTCATGAGTAACGAACCACGGTGCCTACCTATGACGGTATATCTACATTATTAAATTAAAGTATCCGTTCACATTCGATGCTTATTACGTAAGCACCATATAAAAGCCAACAGAGTCATCAAAAGTCTGTGAGAATGTAGTCTTCGTACAATCGGTATCGAACGTTACACTAACTCATTGATTTAAGTATTTTACTTTGCGATCGGTTTAACTTTTGTGTAATGATGACGGATAGGCACAGTTAAGTGCAGGTCCATGAATCAAGAATCATTTATTCACTAAAAATAAAGGGTGTAATAGACCCTTAACGGAGCCAAAAGGTACTCGTTTTCCCCGTCATTGCAATCTTTTTTTTTGTTCTAGAGCATACCTGGGAACCTTCTAGTTACGGAGATATTGGAGGTCAAAGTTCCAACTTTTTCACAGGTTTTTTTAATACTCGGTTTTAAGGTTATAACTTAATTTTAAATACCTCCATTACCTGTTTCAATGCAACCATCAACACTATTTTTTGAGTGCCTTAATTGAGTTTTACCGTAAAACGTGATTTTTCACCCCAAAAAAGAAGTCGTTTCCCAGCAATATATTTTGCGTAGGGTTACTTAGTTTGATGTGTACAGAATGCTTGGTTGACGGCTTCGTGAATGGTTCATTTACACCTTGTAGGTACAGGTGTTACCAGATGTACAAAGTTGGCGGTATACCTACCTAATAGTAAAGATCAAAATCTGCCTTTTAGGGACGTGCGAATTAATTTACCATGATTTAATAATGCTGATATGTACCGATAGAATGTTTTTTTAATGATGTTATTGATAAATGGTAACGTGGCCACAATTTAACATTACCCCTGCCTTTTTAAAGTAGTATATAAATAAGGGTGTTTACCGTTGTTCAGATGTTACCAATGTCTGCTTGACTGTACACCCGATTCCGAAATATCATGGTTCGAATTCCGTCGCCACTCGCAAATTGATGCAGTTCATGCAAATATGGATGTAACGGAAACGCCGAGTTATGTTCGGATCGCCGTATATAATTAGAAGTTTAGGTTATTGGCGTTACCCAATCCATGGATGTTGCCAAATGGTGCAGCTTCAATTTCATACCCTAAATTGTAAATGGGCGTCATAAAAGTTAATAGTGGGCAGTTGAGTCATGGTGATGTTAAAATGAAGATTCAACAACTAAAAAACTTAAAATTTGACTCAAGATTAAGGAAGATCCGCTTATGACATGAGTATGTATAAGGAATGATAAAACTAATAGGTAGATACCTTCATTTATATTTGGTACCTTCATTTACTCTTAAGCCATGACGAAATATTCGAGAAAGCGCATTTTTCGCCAAAATGCGTGGAACGTCTCGAGTAATGAGATACCTTAATAGCGGCACAACCCCTTTTAAGGTATTCCTAATTAGCATATAGGTATTTACGTGTGTGCGACACGACGTAAATTAATTCAAATTTCCATTACCCCATGTAAGTAGGAGTTAAACGATTGGATATTGATATCAATTGACCAGATTTTAAAATAGTAACTTAGATATTTATATTAAAGAAACGTTCCAAGAAATTTTAACATCTAAAAGTAAATAATCTTTAAACATAACAGGGAAGTCGTCTTTAGTCGGTAATGTAATGCATACCAATCTTGCGTGCACAATAGCACGCAGTCCCCGACGCAACTACCGAAGAAATCGTTATCTTTTTATCATCTCAGGAAATTGAACACACGTCACTGACGTCACATCAGACTGATAAATACTCTGAGTGACTGGAATGTGCTTTTGTTTCACCTGGATATTTTCTGTAGTGTAGTGTATGCAGAGTTCTTTAGTAGGTATGAGTATGTACTGAAGGCTAGTGCCATTCAATTCTGATAGTTCGTTTTAGATGGCATCCCATTGCTACCTAGCTAAGGTTGTCATTGAATTCACAAATTCTAAGAACGCGTAGTTAAGCTGGTTTCCAGACTTATTTCTTTATT
Organism: Cerastis leucographa; assembly: GCA_963082945.1. NCBI lineage: Eukaryota > Metazoa > Arthropoda > Insecta > Lepidoptera > Noctuidae > Cerastis > Cerastis leucographa. The sequence continues at coordinate 8,974,270 of OY720385.1, read as the reverse complement.
TTCATACTTGCCCGCCACTACGTGAGCAATCGACTTTGTTCTTCGCCAGGACCCAGGCAAACTTCTGCAATATAATGATTGGTTCAGTTTGGGAGTGAAAACATAACAGACCGACAGATACTTCCGCACTTATAATATAAAGTATGAACGAGTCGAATTGACCAGGGTGTTTGTTGGAACAGCCGCTCCGCTCGTGTGAATTTCAAAACAGCCAATTAGAGAGTGCCGCTCGGCGCTCTGTCACTTACACTTATAATTTGCAGCTTAGCTCCGTAACCTTAATTAACGACAGCTGGGGTGTCTCGATAGTGTGACAGACTAATGTTTCACACGCCACGTTTTGCAGGCGAAGCCTCATAACACTTCATTGCGTTGCACCAATAAAAATGTCGACCTCAATTGGAGGCACATAAACGAGCAAAGATCATTACAACATGGTTCAAATTGAACGTATTTTCGACATTATTTGCGTGTCGAGTACTTTGACGTTACTTTTGACATTTGAGAGATACCATCTTCAACCTATTGACCTCTAATATCGAAATTACTTTTACGATGATCGGATCGATGGTGAATTTTTTTATTCTTGATGGGTGTCCTACACGTTTCAGTGGTTCCTTGATTCATCTCTTTTCCTTTGAACCTTTACTGAACTATTTGAACATTTACCTCGGATTATTGGAGTCTGTTGCGCCACTATTGTAGGTTACTAGTCTATTCCATTGTTAGTTCAAACAGTTCATAGATAGAGACCTCGAAGCCCCAGATGTCTCTAAATGGAAATGTCGGGTATACTGCTCTCAATTCTGTTTGCCCTTCTTGTCATCGTGTAATCGACATAGCAGTAAGCGTTAGAAACCTTTTTTGTGATAAATCTTCATTAGAAAATTGAAATCCTATTTTTACAATCCACGGCTTCAAGTACCCTTTTGAGTAAACTATATAAATAGTACGCTAACTTGGAAAGTCCCTGAAGCAGTCATTTTTGGAGCTAATAGTGTAGGTACTGAAGAAACCTTTGTACGATTCGAGCAGACATTTTTGAACATTAAAAGTTGTGACATTACAAACATTAATGCAAACCGATTTGTAAATAATATGCCGCTTTAGCTTTCTACATGATCTTGCGTTTAAAATGTTAATTTTTATCTTGATCAAAATTGCAAAATGCTGCGTTAGTGTTTTTATTTAAAATAATCCGCTTGAATTTATCGAAGATGAAATGGAACTTAAGGAAATTGAATTAGGTAACATTGGCTTCGCCTGGCGCCCCGGCAGCATGATATACCTACCTAGATTAGGCAGGCAGGGTTGAAACATTTTTACAGGCACTATTGTAACTTGTCTTAAAGCTTACGGCTAAGTCATCCAAGACACCTTCTAACAGCTGTGTCAGAATTCTAATCACCTATTATTCAAAACGTGATAGGGCAATGTGTGAAGCGCGTTAAATGAGGTAACATTGTTTTAAGTGACTGTGATGTAATATTTTCAAAAATGTGAACTACTGAAGCTAGCAAGAATTCGGGTGCCTACGCTTTCTTGAAAAAAAAAGAAAGACCGACGTGTCAAAATTTAAACAGAAATGTAATGCTCCGATTGGCTTTTGTTAATTCAGCCATTAACAGCGTTTATACCTTACCGCTTTTCATACAAACTTTCAAGTCGTTATTTTTCGAAATGACTGAACCGATTTAAATGAAACTTTATACGCTTACTTACTCTTACTTTTTAGATCTGTGTATCCTGCTTATGTTTACGAAGTTTCATTTAAATCGGAAAATAACGACTTGAAAGTTTGTATGAAAAGCGGTAAGGTATGAACGCTCTTAAATCACAACACTTAGCATTTTTACAATTTTTATGATGATTTTCTGTTCACAAAGGTTAGATTATCTTACGGTCAGTGAATACTGGAGTAGAGCTTTTCTATTCTTGGCAACCCTAGCCGGAGGTCAGGTGTGGGTCGCGATGCGCCCTCCTAGTTCGAGGTCTGAGGCTCACGGAAGCGGGTGACACGGTGGTGGGGGCGGGGGGGGGGGAGGTCGCCAGGTCGTGATATACCGTAGGTATTAGAAAGCACAGAACAAGCGCTCGGTTATCTAACTTGTCCTTAAGGGTCCACTTGGGTTTCTAGTACTTAGTAGGTACATATATTTTGAGATTAGGCTGACCTTTAGGTTAATGTTGTCCTTATGTGCACTCCAGTACATGGTAATACCCAACTCTATATTAATAAAGATGTATCGTCGCTTTCTATCACATTGCGTAGGGGGTACCCTGCTTTGACTCTATTATATTTTTGTCAAATTCATATGAGATTTATCTTATCGACAGTAAGAATAGTAGATAGAGTATCTACATTCTGTGGACCACCGCTAAAACAATGCAATTAGAAAGCAATACTAAATAACAAAGCTCAATTAGAAATCCTCACATCATCAGTAGCTAATTCCGTATCAATCAATCCATTAAACTCTAATTATCTTTCACAGATGATCACAATATTGACAACATTGAATGGAGCCAATCAACGGCAGTAATTAATACTAATCGACATTAGTTGTTCACATCAAGTGGCTTGTTGCAATATGTGCTATGAGGATGTTAGATAAGTAGGCAATTAAGGCCTCTGACATAGTGCTAATATAAATATGGGTTATATAACTGATGAGTAAAATTAGATTAGTTTATTGGAACATGTATGAAAATTTAAAATTTATGTGGAAGAAATGTAGGTAATTTTGTTTTTCAACGACTTTTAAAGCAGTCGTCCATACGTAGAATTCCCAAAAAAAGAGGAGATAGAGAGGTCAATATAATGTAAGTAGTGTTTAAATAATTAATATTTTAAGCAAATGTTCTGCAACAAATCTTTTCTATCAAATATGTGTTTAGTGAAAATTTCATGTTAATGAAAATTCAGTTATTTTTTTCAACTGTCCGGAATTTTCTCGGGAAAACTTTATTATGAATCTGAGAACACTGGTATCGGATGCGATTTATTTGCTTCATGTCGCTGGCACATCAATTCTTCAAATTTTATTGAGCCAATCAGTCAGCCCCCCTAGCATGACCGTTTCATCTCTATTCTACCAAGAAACGACAAGAAATCTTTTCTATTCAACCTGATATTTCTTCTGCGCGCCCGTCGACTCGCGTTTCTACGAAGACAAAGACAGAAATTCTTTCCATAGCAACGGGGACGTATCTAGTGATGTTTATATTCCCTGAATATTATTAGGTTTAGTTAAAAAAAAAAAGTTGCCAATTGGACCAGTTTTTCATTTTTTGTGGGTGGGATGGTGTTGCTTCATCCTGTATCCAGGCCTGGATCTTTGTTGCGAAATGAAACCTAAATATTTTACATAACATTTCAACCTTTGAACGTAACTCAACGCAACCACGAAACGTATTTCTCGTATTTAGTTTTTAATCTGTGGCGGACTCAGGTGACATGTTGGATTGTTTACAAACAAATTAAACTATTTTTGATGTATGATTAAAATAATAGTGAAAAATTCGCGACGGTAGGACCCGACATACTTTTTAAAAAATCACGAAAGCTCAAAAAACACAAATACTAGCTACAAAACAAATCTTGTCTAGGTCCGATGGGATGAAGACTAGTTTGACATTTGTCAGAAGAAAAGTTTCTACCCCCAAATGTCATAAGAAGAGAAAATATGGTCGTCATGCTCGACGTTGTAGACTTATGTCGACTGAAGAATATAAACATTTCTTTTCTACATTCTTAATATCGCCATGCTTGGGACGATAGAAATATCTGTCATGTTGTCGATTCTTCCGTAGACATAGCCCGTTTCTACGGCGGTCATGCTAGGCCGGGAACGAGTCCCAATCGTCACACTAGTGTTTCTTGGGTAAGTCTCAGTGACGACGGCCGTCTTCATCGTGTGACGATTCTGGCCCATCTGTCCTGACCCATCCTAGAAATGTGAAAATGTGACCCGCCCAGTCTTATTTTAACTTCGACGACAAGTATCTATTTCATCGAAAGGTTTAAAAAATTAAAAACGATAGATCCAACTTATTGGAAAATTTCAAAAGCGCCTACTTCGATGTCTGTGTAAAGTTTTTTTGTACGACACATCTTTAACTGTTGCAATGTGGACATTTGACTATTGGAGCGTAATTGCGAGGCTCATTTCATCGCATTTAAAAGTACTTATGTAGTTTGATACGTATGTAGGACCGCCTACACCGTAATAAGTTAGTTAACTGCTACAATTACGGACACGACACAAAACCATTTTTCAAACGAGCTGTTAGTTTTAAATGTTAACTTTGCAATGTATGCGTTTGAGACTTCCTTGATGTTTGCAGAATTTTGTTAAAATAAATGATCATCGCTAATACGAAACCCATGGAAAAAGAAATGATTATTGTTGAGTCAGGGAAAACGTACATCTAATACGAAGAATCTGCTGTTGTGGATCAGCTTGGGATAGGCTGCTGGCCAGTAGTGGACTCCGATAGACGGTGTTCATTGATTGACACCTAAATGATGGCGGATGGCCAAGAATAGGAACCAAATTATTCCGTTTATTCATTCATAATAATAAACGGAGTAATTTGGCCCCTATTCTTGGCCATTATTATTATTTCAAGAATCGGGACCAAATTATTATTAAGAAAAAAAGAAAATACGTTTATTTAGCACATGCCACAAGAACACACAGCTTTAAAAAATAAAATAAAACTTAAACCTAAACACAGTAAACACAATAAATATATTTTATGTGTGTCTCACGACTGTGACAAATAGGCCCAGTTCAGCAAAATGCCGGGCAACTAGTGTCGGACGCTGGTTTTCAACAGTCTGTCAGTCAGTCAGTCGTATTAATATTTATCTCCATTATATCTACTGAAAGGATCGTAGCAGGTTGTGTTCTATGGTTTCTGTCTACCGCCATCAGACAAAGGCGTGAGATTATGCAAGTATGTAGGTATGTATCAACTGAACTACTTAACTCGCAGATGTATTGGAAACCACGCAGTACTAAGGTGATCTAAGAGGAAGTGATTATTAGTTAAGACATCTAGGAGGACATGCCTCGCAATTTACTACATGCCATAACATGTTAACACGTATGAGTTTACGGTAGAATTTCAGCAATTATTCATCTACTGGGTGCACAGCCTACGAACAAGTTTGCAAAAGTTACGAAAGGGTATTAATGTGCGGTACATGACTAATCGATTCGCCATGAGTTTACACTTTACATTCTGGGTAAATGTAACGAATTGGTCATACCTAGAATGTTTACACTGTGGCCTATCGTTTAGGGGCACACATCGGAGCGCCAAAAATTATGAAATCAAATAATTTAAAGCGTGTTGTAAGAACGGAGTTATCCGCGACCTTCGGCAGCCGTGAGAAGCATCGGCGCGGTGCGCGTGCGACTCAGCATTGTTTCTAGTTAAATAATCGACAACAACCGCGCGCGTGTTGCAACTGACACTAACAACAATCATAGTTTTTGATAGCTGCGTGCATCAATACGTCGTAAATATAACAAAAACATTTGTGTCTACTGCCAAAAAAGGTAAAACCAGTGGCCAGTTAAAGTTAAGTAACATAGTAACTGCAGCAGGAAAACATGTTGCCGACTTCACGCACTCTGTATGACTGTACAAGATGATATTCCAAATCACACATTGAATATAATATTCAATGTGTGTGAGCCGCTAAAACAGAAACAGTTATTTATCTCGGCGATCGAATGGAGCAAATTGTGAGAAAACTCTAAGAATAGACGAGCGGAACGAAAGTAAGATGGCTGTCTGCCCTCACCTCCGGGTGCAATAACGGACACGTAATACTGTGCGACGACTTATTTGCATTCAATTAGCGATTGTTCAACCAATTATCAGCTTGATTAGTTGCGAATTTGCGATTCACGAGAAAGATTCCGCTGATTCGATTTCTTTTCTTGCATTTATGTTAATCATGAGGCATGTCTCACGAGCGGTAGCTTTTTATTACCTCCCGGAAAACTTTGGTAAAGTAGTTCAGCTTTGCACAATAATACACTTAAAAACAGTATTTTAATTTTATAAACCAAAAGTTCAGTTAATTCATACTGTTATTTCACCTTCAAATAATTGGATGAGAATTGTCGAAAATGCGGAACACTTTAGACCCAATTTGAACAGTGGAATACAATAACGAGATCCTGTACGATTAAGATCTCGGCGCAACTCTAGTTCCGTGTAAAGGTCGTCAGTACAATAAGGATGCTTCTTCAACAATAACTTCCTGACCATTACCACTAAATTGTCCGTTTATTTATAAATTGTTGCTGAGTCATAACAATTTGGAGCAAAACAATACAAAAGATGCACTTCAAGGATATGATGTCACGGTTAAAACAAATACATGATAGATCGTTTATTGGTAATTTGAGTAAAGGTTGCAATTAAGCTTCTCGGCTATATTTAAAAACGTTCACGTTTTATTTGTTCGTCAGTCATAAATCTTCACATTCATGTAATAAAACTATTTTTTATGTAGCTAGTGGCAATGTTCTAGATTACAGGCTTGGTTAATTAATGGCGATCATGAATGATATATGAGTGATCTCCGGTCGTGGTTCTCACGCTTGTTATCAGCCGCGCATCAGTCGCGGGCGCAGGATCCGGCGAGCACCCCGCCGCGTTTCCAAGGTGACTCGCAACGAAACGCTTCAAACATCAAAGCACATCTTTTGACAATACAATTCTATCATTATCTGATGAAGTTGTCTGAATTCTGACTGTCATTGACCATTTTTGTAATTGAAAATAATGTTCACGGCTTTATATTTCAGTGGAACATTAAAACAGGCTTGTCTACTTTTAAAAGTTAATGAAAAATTTAAATATTATTTCGAAATATTCAAATGCTGATCTTGATGGTAATGAAGGCAATTTATAGTAATACGAAATAATAAATCTTGTAATAAGGTGCTTCCTACCGCGGAATTGACATAGATTTTTATCCATCCACTTCCGAATGCGTTTACGGCTGTAGTTAGGCACCATTATGCCGCATGTTTATTGTGTGATGATCATTATCCAGCCTACTCGCAATGCTCGCAACATCTGCTTATGTAAGCAAAGTGCAATAGACTCAGAAGGCGGTAGACGGAGGAATCCTTAATTGTAGAGTAAGTATGGTCATTTCCTACAGTCTAGACGTGCAATACTCGATTAGAGACAGTTATACTTGTGAGTGTAAAGCCAACGGAGCTGTTACTTGTCGCTGCTCTCCAACTTGTTGCAAAACAAATGAGGTTTTTACACAAGTGCAGTGCATATTCATTTTAAAACAATGCGTGTTATGGGAACCTTTAGAAGACAACAAATATTTTGTCGCAGTTGTTAATCTAAATTGTAATTTTGCAACCATGTGTGTTTAGATATAATCTTTGTAACACTTTATATGTGCTAAACACTGGTAGCTTTGAAGATAATTAGTAAAGTTTTATTCTACACGTATCGCAATATGTTTCGTGAACTTTACAACTCAAAAACAAAAGTCGATACGTGTGTCGTAACTAATGAAAAAATAACAATAGATCATCAAAGATTCCTCAACAGGTTGCTTCAGTTCGCCATGGTCTGTTCGGCAGTGGTCGCGATCCCGGGTCACACAGCGTGAAGAACATTTGGTTCACGGCCACTAACAAGCGGTGCCGCGGTGGCGCTGGGGGCCGGGCGGTGATGCCTCCCTGTTCGTAACACTTGTACGTGAGTGAGGGGCGATCGCTTCCACAACGCTACGACTTTGTTACAAAATAATGAGTTTTGCAAATCCTATAATACCTGTACTTATGTAGATTAAATGAAAGTATCGGTGTTGTAATACGAAGAAATATGTTTTGAATATATTTGAGCTTGTCTTACGTACCGATTATCGCCCAGCGCTCTGCAATTAAGTAGATATATGATTGGCTACACTCTTATCCACGGGGATAATATTTAATTGGGCGTACGTTTTATTGATGCTGAGACGTTCCATGTTAAGACCTCCATTATTGTAAACCTCAGAAGCTAGTGTAGATTAATTTATTCATGTAATTACGAAGTCACTTCACAGAATCGAATATATCGAAACGAAAATCCAGCCTGTACCAAACAAACAAAATGTTGCAATACGAATGCAGCACGCGACTTCGCGTTTTCATAATATCCATTACCTGCAATGCATTGTTTCACAAGCCTTCAACTTTTGGCCAAAATTCCACACGACCTTTGACATGAGCTGAGCAGACCGACCTTCTATGACCAAGTATAGGGGAGGATCTTCTAAACATGGTCACTAATCAACCAAGGTTAGATATGTGTCGCTAAAGATGCCATTTTTGGCTAAATTATTGTTATTAAGATCTGTGATAAGATACCGTTTTGTTTAGAAGGACAAGCAATAAGCATTCGAATGTTGCTGTTGTCGGGTGAACCGTTTAATTAGAGGGGCACATAGTACGTAATCGGTAAAGTTCGAAAAAACTTTAAGCCGTAGGGTTTTCTTATAATTAAACCTTTGTACCTAATGCTTTTTCTTACCCTTATTATCAAAGGGATCGTATTACCCAGTCGCTCGTTTAGTTCTAGTTCGCTCCATGTCAAATGCTGGTAGTCATCTGTATCCGATTACACAGGAACTGACATAATTGGGAAAAGGATATGCAGATGATGATGACATAAGCTTAATCGGTTAGTTACAATAATCAGATTTCATAATGGTGATCAGAGTCTGTACTAATGTGCAAAATTATTTAATTGAAAGTGATTGTCTCTGAGTACTATTCCAGCAATCTGTAAATCTCTTCAACATCTTAATATAAATAATGTTATTTAAGTACGTTGTCACTGATCTACAATCTAGATAATCGCAATTATCTTGTTTATGTCAAACCTTATCATTCAATCTTAGACATGTAACTTACAAAGTAATACTACGAGCGCTGATAGGAAGTATACATGAACGGAAGGAAGCCCGCGGTTCTGCTAGAGTAAATTATTAGAACTATTGAACACACAGTATCTGGAGTGGAACATTATTGGTTGTATAATAAAACTGAGCCGCCTTTAACTGTTCGTGTGCGTAATTGAAGTTAAATTATTTGGATTGTAATGGTTCTGCTACACGATCAAGTTATGGGAACTGTAATTTGAAACGAAATAAAAGTAAATCAGCAATCGTTAGTGTAAAAGGTTAATGTCTTAAATTAGCACCTTGGTTTGTACTTCATTGTAAAAAAATATACACAAATAAGTACATATTATACATACATAATTTTCTCGTTAAGCATAACTGGGAGCGTAAACAAAATAGGCTGGGCAGGCTGTTTTGTATTTCCTGTTCTGTTCTGTTTTGTTTTGATTTCACATCGTGTTGTCCCACAAAATCACAAAACTTATCTTGATCTTGGTTTAGGAGGCAGAGGACTTTCAAGTAAAATCAGCATTCTGAAAAAAGATACTGAATTTGAAAAGATCACACAAAAATGGTATGTTTAATTGACTGACATTAAAATTAATGCTGTTGCTCAGCATGAAACTGTATCACGACTGAACCACTATAGGTAACTTTAGTGGTTCAGTAAGATGTTTAAAAAGACATAGACAGCTTGCTGACGTATCTGCTAGGTCAATTTGTAAGGCGTAAGGTCATTTCTATACGCATCGTCCTATTTATGTCTGAGATCACATTGTATGATTGCCTACCTGACACAACGAGGTCACCGGTAATGTTTTTGATGCTTTGCCTTTTTGCTCATCGCTAAGTAGGTAGATAGAAGTAGGTAATAAGTAGGTAATAGAACAATTGGATTATCCTTGAATGTATGTACACCCTTTGATGAACAACTAATTTACTATGGGGCTGTAGCTCACATAAATTTGACGTACCTTTCTCGACTTATTTTTTTTATATTTTCGCCTGTTCTGTCCTACTGCTGGACAAAGGCCTCCACATTACTTTTCCGATCTTCCTTATGTTATGCCTTTTCCAACCACTTAGGAACGAATCCAAATCGTCACGCCAGCGTTTCTTCGGCCTGCCTTGGCTAAGACGCTCGTCTTCAGGCACCCACTGCGTATTATCAAAACAATTAAGATCAGAAAATAAGTTAAGAACTCATATGACCTACGATGATTTATTAAATCTTAAAATCAAGGAACAAACTACAAATTCTGCAGTAATATTAAAAGCCTTCACTCAAAAATAATTTAGTCATTTAAAAATAATGGAGAATAGTATTTCTACAGATAATATTACAATTCGGAAACGACAGCGCTCACGTTCATTGAGCAACAGCAATACAACTCTATTTAATTCAATGTTTGAGACAACAATTCGCAGTTTACCCGATGCTTCAATTGAGAATCAAAGTACATGCGAAAATGAATGTAAATTGAATCAGTTACATGAAGAATTACAAACCGCTAATCAAGAAATAGAAAACTTGAGTTTTGAGAACACAGCTTTAAGAAAAGAGATAGAAAAATTTAAGAAGTTAATAGATGTTTACAAAAAAGTTGGAATATCAGACAGTTTAATATTACGAACACCGGACTCAGGAAAGAAAATAACACATTCAAAAAAACTTAGTACATTTGACAGGAGCACCCCTAAAGCACCGTCTAAAAATACCTCTGATCTACAGACTCACCAAATAATAACTCCTCCTGAACAACCAAAAACAGAGAGCTGTGTGAATGAAACTGACATTCATAAAAACCTATCAAAACATAATATCAACATTGAACCACCCAGAAGTACAATATTGAACGCTAAAGGGGCATCACAAAAAAGGCGAAGGAACATTATAATTATAGCTGATCACCAAGGGAAAATGGTCCAGAGTCTGTTACAACGTTTGGTTGGAGATGATTATTATGTAACGTGTATGTGGAAACAAGGAGCAAGACTATGTGATGTGTTGGGCAGCTTTAAAAGTGAAATACAAATGTTATCTAAGGACGATTACGTAGTGATAGCTGGCGGAACAAATGATGTAAATCCGCGTGAATTTCAATTTAACACTATGAATTGGCTTGAATCTGTACCAAACACAAACGTAATTTTCACGGAAATCCCATATAATAGGTTCCTAAATATTAAGAAGCTTAACTATGAACTGAAGTTTTTGTGTAGCAAATTTGACAATGTACAGTACCTAGACTTAAATTTTGAAAACCATGTACTGAAAGGCAAACAATTCAGTCTCAATTTATGCAGGTCCTGGTTGAGAGAGATATTGCGTATAGATTATAGATTAAAATTAATAGCACACAATAACACAAAAATGTCCGCCACTCATAAAAATATGGTTAGTACTTCCACACAAACAGACCACAAAGATTGTAATATTAACCACAATACCCCTAGTAGCAAACACGAACAAAATGAAAACCTAAATATAGAGATAAAGAACACAGTTTCAGAATGTTGTACTCCATCGATGCAGCCAAAAGATAAACATTTTTTTCGTATATAATAACTTATACATATTACATCAGAACATCAATGGTCTTATAAGTAAATCAGATGAACTTTCGTTGCATTTAGAAGAGATGAAGCGTAACAATAAACATGTTGATGTTCTATGTATCACGGAACATAATATGAAAAATGAAGATACTTATTCACTAAATATTCCCAATTACTCATTGATTTCATCCTACTCTAGGCACAATAGAAATGGCGGGTCGTGCATATTGGTGCATAATAATCAAAAAGCTAAAATCTATGACATTAAGGAACATACTATGAGAAATGTTTTAGAGTGTAGTGCCATTGAACTCCTAGAGCATAATGTTATTATAATCAACATCTACAGACCCCCTTCTAACAAACTAGAGAAGGTAAACATATTTTTTTCAAAATTCAATGAAATTCTCAATAAAACTTGTTTGAAAAATAAGAAAATTGTTATATGCGGCGATTTTAACATCAATGTACTAAAAAGAGATAAAATGGTAATAGAACTGGTACAACTGCTAGCTAGCTATAACCTTAAACTAATGATTAATGAACCCACACGATTATGTAGTAAAACATGTATTGACAACTTTATTTGTAATAAAAGGGACAGCACGTATGAAATACTAGAATTAGCACTTTCGGATCATACTGCTCAACTGCTACGATTTCCAGTCAAAGAAAGTTTTAACATAACACATTGGTACACATATAAACGAGACTATAGTGCCTCTAATACGGATAAGTTCGTTGAATGTATCCGAAATCTCGCCTTTGATGAGGTATACAGTGCTGAAACAGCGGATGATGCCTTTAACACATTCCTCGACTTATTTAAGTTAATCTATGATCTCTGTTTTCCTTTAATTAAAGTCAAAGTCCCAATACACAAAAGACCACAATGGGTATCAAAAGGTATAAGAGTTTGCTCCAAGCGTAAACGTCAGTTACTTTGGAAATACAGAAAATCACCGAGCCAACAATTGAAAGATTCATACAAAACGTATAATAAAAGATTAAAAACTATAATTAAATTAACGCAAAAATCTCAAAACGATTACTTTATTAAAACATCAGTAAATAAAGCTAAAGCTACTTGGAAGGTCATAAATAATTATAAAACAAATGTCCACCAGCAGTTTAAAAAAATTGACAAAATTAATGTAAATAATAGAACAATCACAGATCCAATTACTATAGCTAATGAATTTAATACTTTCTTTACAACTCAGGTACCAGATAAACACCCTATTAACAGAAATTCCCACTACAGTATTACATACAATAATTCTAACTCATTCTTTATGAGCCCGTGTACCCCTGAGAGTATTGTTCAAATAATAAAATCGCTAAAAAATACAAACAGTGCGGGTAATGATGGAATATGTACTAGAATAATTAAGGCAGTGGCGGAAATAATAGCGCCAGCACTGTGCTATATATTTAATAAATGCATTGAAGATGGGGTCTTCCCATCAAAATTAAAATTATCAATTGTCATCCCGATATTCAAAAAAGAAGATAGAGAAAATATGAATAGTTATAGACCAATTTCTTTAATACCTATCTTATCAAAAGTTTTTGAAAAAGTCATCTATAACAACTTATACAAATATATGGAAAAATATAATATACTTGCGGAAGAACAAATGGGTTTTAGGAAAAATAAATCTATTAACGACGCATTCCACACTTTCCTCAGTACGGTGTTAAAAAGCATCGATAGTAAAAAACATGTCTCAGCACTATATATGGATATGACAAAGGCCTTCGACTGCGTCAATCATAAAATATTATTAAAAAAGCTAGAGGCGTATGGAATACGGGGAAAGGCTAGAGATCTCATAGAATCATATTTAAGTAACAGAGAACAACAAACTGAAATATCTAGCATTTCACATGTCACAAAAGTCGAAAAAAAACATTTGTCAACACCAATAAAAGTCTGCAAAGGTGTACCACAAGGGAGTATTTTAGGACCTCTGCTCTTTATTATTTATATTAACGACCTCCCCAAATCCATCAAATCCTCCATGGTTCTGTATGCTGACGATAGCACTGCGATAGTGGTTTCTGAAGACCTCGCGACTCATGAACATGAGATAAACCATACGCTGTCATCTATTGTTAACTGGTTAAAATTGAATGAACTTAAAATAAACTTAACGAAAACATTTATAATGACTTTTAAAACTAAAAATTCAAAATCAAATACTTTTAATATACATTATGAACAATTACAAATAGAAAAAATTAATTCGACAAAATTCCTTGGACTACACATAGACTCAGACATGAGATGGAGTACACATATTGAACAAGTATCTAATAAACTAAGTCGGTATTCATATGCCCTATACATGCTTCGTAAAGTAGTAAATCAAAGTGCACTTCTATCTGCTTACCACGCTTACGTTGGTTCGACTCTAAGGTATGGTATAATGTTCTGGGGAAATGCCACTGATCGAGAAACTATCTTTATAGCCCAAAAGAAATGTATCCGGGCAATATGCGCTTTAAAACCAACAGATACATGTAAACCACATTTTATAAATCTAAAAATTTTGACATTCCCGTCGCTGTATATTTATGAACTAGCATTAGACATTAGAAATAATATTAACAAATATGAAACATTAAAAAGTACCAGGCTGGCCAGTATACTTCGTGCAATACGCCATAAAACGGTTATGTTTGACAAAAGTGCATTTTGTATGGGCCCTAGAATTTATAATAAATTGCCTAGTTACATAAAGGAGACCGAGAATTTTATATCGTTTAAAAATAAATTAAAGACTTATTTAATTAATAAAGCATATTATAATGTTAATGATTATTTAAATGAAACAATGTAATGTAGATGTACTAATTATAAAAATTTTAAATTATTATTATTAAACTATTATTATTAAAATATTTGACATTGCATGTAAACACAAACATATTTGCACACCTGTTAAGGTAGAATATGGCATTAAGAACTTTTTGTTGTTTTGTAACACCTCATGTATGTACCCATGTTCCAGCAAATAAATGATTTGATTTGATTTGATTTGATTTGACCGTGTGTTATGTATGTAGATACTTATTTTCACTGACATTTGACTTTTAAATGATGATGCCCATATGCCCATTCTCACCGCTTTAAACATTAGTGGTTTTTCTGCTTTACTTCCGGTACCATAAATACTTTAGTCGTGCCAACGGTAATCAGTGATTCTGCCAGATGTGCAAAGAGGTCAAAGTGGTTTTTTTTTATTATTACTGCCTGCTAAGAGCATTAATTGTGATTGCGATGAATATCAAAGAAAAAAAGTGGATGTATTGTGCGAGGTATGATATAAAAGAAAAAGAAAGAGTAGTAAATGATAACCTGAAGGTTGACAAGAGATAATGGAAGGAAAAAATACGTGTTACGCCGACACCAAGTAACATGGGAGACGGGCTGGAAGATGATAAAAAGAATATGTAGCTGTATTCTATTTTTGCGGAAGTATTTATTGAAAATGTGCTTCTATAGACTGCATACCACATCAAGTTTTCATAGTTTTTACCGAGCATTCTCAGGCTTGGAATCGGACAAAGTGCGTAAGATGCACTTTATATACCTACTACGTAGACAAGTTAAATAAGTTTCCCAATACACCTAGCCATGGCTTTAATATGCAGTTATTTGCAGTACGGGTATTACCTACATACAGGTACTATTTTAAGACTACCTTGGAAAATATGCCTTCGAGTATTAGGCATTACTTTGATGGAAATATGTTACGTTAAGTGTTTATTTGTAATTTGAATACCTTCGACCTATGTCGTGGAAACAGTGATGTGTAAATATGTGTAAAAATAGGACTCTCAATTAAAGTTTAATTTTGAATACTGCCTCGTTGGTCGTGTCGAGTTCGTTGGTCCCTAACGCCGCTGCTGGGCAGTTCTGGATTTGTTTCCCGGGTCGGGCAATCGGGGTAGGGGTTTACTCAGGAAATTTTCAGTAGCAGCCATTGAGTCTGGATTTGTGCTCGGTTGATCGCAATAGGCAAAACAGAACTGACGAAATGTCGTTGTACTACTAATAGTAAAACCACATTTAGTTTGTTATGTTTGTCAGTTATGTTATGTACCTAAGTAAACCTCAGACTTACCCTTCGAGAATTGCAGGCGTGATGCTATGTTTTGAAGATACTATAATTACGTAATTGGTTCAGGAAGTGCAATTGAATGAACACTTTTGTTTTGTTCAAGGTCGATCTCGGAAACTCAATTTAAAAAAAAAAATCCTTAAATACGTCGGCGAATTAATCGATTCTTTGTTTGGCATAAAAAATATTTGAAGTAAACGTAACGAAATTCCGTATGTTGCACAAAACTTCCAAAATATTCGTCAATCAACGAGCGTAGAAGAATCAGGACGAACTTCACGAACAGAGCAAATTTTAATGATGAAACTGAACGCGTTTAACACTTTTGAACTGCGCTCAAGAGCTGTCAGTGTCATCGTTACCGCGGAATGCGTTTAATTTCATTTGCTCTAAGACACCGTAATAAAGTATGAACTACGGTTGCCTTTATAGTCAATGAACAACCATCTAAAATGAATCCAGTAAATATCAGTAGATACCTATGTCGAATCACTGTTGAACATCGGCGGCTAGAAGACACGCCTGTTTGAATTAGTCAATTCTATAGGCGGGATGTTGCACGCTTTACATTTGCATACAATCTGTTCTTCTATCTAATACTGTTTTGCAAAAAATCTTCGAAGCACAATAGCATATTTCCTAAGATCTTTAAAAGCTGCGGAAACCTCAAAGTTTAGTATTATTTGGAGTAAGATCGCTTAAATCCTCAAAATAGGGGTTTTATTAATTTCAACCATTTTCATAGCTATTAGCGCCCTTTTTACTTCGTATTTTTTTTAGAAACTTCTCACGTAAACCATCAATCAACAGGTATATTCACTATTATCCCAACTTTGTCTACAACACCTCTTGTGTACATAGTAACAAAGCGCATTGTTGTAACAATTAAAGAATAGCAGATAGATAATATTAAACACTTTTTGTTAGTCCTAATGAGAGGTACAATGAATGTGTTTAATTGCGAATGGCGGCGACTACAGTAACAACGAGTAAACACTCAATAAACAGTCCCTTCCAATCACCAATGGCCTTAAACATTTAATTATTTTTGGTAGCGATGCGATGCAACAGCTAAATTGCTATTGGTAACTTTGTAATAATTGATTTTTTTTGTCATTAGGTACGTTTTTTTAGCCATAAAATAAAATAACATAAATGACACAAAAAAACTATGATTATTTTGAATTATTTTGAATATGATGATCATGATTATTTTGAAGAGATTATTCGAACGCGGAGGAATTCGACCTTTTAGTAGGTAGGTATGAGACTTAGGACACGAAAGTCACGAACTTTAATATTATCACACTAATTTACACTAATTTGATAATCATAATTTTGCACTTATTCACTCTCATTAAGATTCTTCTATGAATGGCAAATGGACTAAGTAGGTGCGCTAACAAAACCGTACAAAATTAACGGTATACAATAAATTCGGCAAAGTACTTCCCTCGACATTACAATAGAGAACGGAGGCTGGAGCCGAGAGCCTTGCGTGGACTCATCACGACGCGACGCCGCGAACGTCCGGATGCTGCGATTAATTTTCAAACAGCGTGATTAATGATGGCCGCTAATTATGTGCTCGTCTGTGGGGGCGTGAGAATCTTGCACCACATACGTGGCAAACCTTTTTCATGTGGAACTGTAATTACTTCATTATCTTGTTTAGCCTTTAAGGTGATTTACGAATGCTTGTTTGTTCTTCACGTTTGAATTGGATGTTTTGAAATAAATTAACTCAGGTCTACATAGTAATTAGATGTTTGTTGAATTGAATAGTAAAAATCAAATCAAAGGTTGACGACCTTGAACTTACTTTCTTGCCTTGTTGTAATCGCAATAGATCTTACGTAAGCATGTTATTTTATTCAGGTAATTTCTGTTTTTCCGTAGGGCTTCTTGTATTTACCTACATTGCCCACAGTAATACAAGAAGAGTTATTTATACACGTTTAATAACATAGTAATTATTGCTATCTTAATGAACATTTAGTCATGTGACTAATTCAATTAATTTTGCGGTCGAGCTCACCGCATGTTTAACATCAAAGCTATCTATCTATCCTAGTTTATAAGCAAGTTTCTTGTTTCCTCATAGGAAACAATAAACTTGCTTAACATTTGACACCCAGTAATACCAATACAATTTTTCTAAATAAAAAAATAAAATTTACATGCAAATCGATAATAACTACTTTACGACTTCACGTATAGTTTTTTTTTTTTTAATAATAGTTTTTAAATAACGACCGAAACAATGGCTAAGTTTCCACATAAATATACCCTTTGAAACATTGGTTGGGTCGGAATGTGAGCATCCTCTAAGCTAAAGGTCATCGCGAGGTCACCTCACGTAATGACGATACTGGAACGTACTTTAAACTGAACACAATAGGAACGTTACAATTTACTAGAAGGTGAACCACGGAATTTAACTTAATTATTTTAATTTGATCCAATTTAACAATAATTTGTAAACAGGTAATGATGTGTATTGTACAATTATTACACACGTAAAATAATATGTCTTAACGTTCTCATTACCGGGACTCGGGACTCCACTGTATAGCAATCACAATATATTTTCGTATCACCATCATCATCATCTGCCTAGACTTTTCACAACTATGAGGAAGCCGGCCCTGCTTCCAGTCTAACCAGATTTTACCGGATGCAGCTGAGTACCTGTATTTTTAACCGACTTCCTAAAAAGTCGGTGGATATGTCATGAAAACAAAAAGACTAAAGTTCTTTTTGTTTTCATGTATGTACACCTATTTCTCCTTGATAACTAGTCTGATTTAGATGATTCTTTTTCATTTGCTAGAGGTAGCTCGCGCGGTAGTCCCATGCAAATTTTATTACCTAACTTTGCTTTAGTACTTTTTGAGTTATCCTCTTTATTATGCATTTTTTCTGTTTCGTATGTATGGACGATGTGCTGGTGTCTGGTTACAATGTAGAATTTATACTTGATTAAGATTTATGTGAGATATCACAACTACAAAGGGTAAAATAAAGTTGTTTTTGGAAGTCCGTTATTTATTTTATAAAAGTTTTTTACAAGGAGCGAATTAATAAATCAAATAAATGTTAAACGTTAAGAATACAAAAAAAAAACTGAGGATCATGTATCAGCTAGAGAAATGTCACCCAGCTAGGAAGCGACATTAAAAAAGGGGCTGACCGCTTAGCTATTAGTCGGATAGGTTTAGTTTATTGATGTACTAAAAAATACTCATCTGCTTCAATATCATCGAATAAGATTCCGGCATGACTGCGAGAACTTCTATGTTAGATGACAATTTAATGCGATCAGTATCGTCACTGCCCAAAGAACCGACAAACATAATTGAGCCAAACCATTTTAAACAAATCACGTTTTCATCTCAATAATCTGCTAATAATCCAGACATAAATATTCTAAATGCATTTCTTAATGCCGAAATATTTCGAAATATAACGGCGACCAATTTAAGTAATCTGCATGTACTAAGTTCTGCCTCTTACTTGATAATTTACAAAACGAGTCGGCCTCGAAAATAGACTAAATAAAGGATATTTGCAAACATTTGATGTTGTCGAAGATTCCAAGGAATCTCGTTATGTTGGCAAGAGGCCACGTGCCTAAGCTCACGTATGACAAATTTCCTATGTGAAAACGATTAGGATCAACATATATAATGTTACATGGGTGGAGCAAGAGATCACTACAGCATTACTCCGTACGGTGTCACCATAGATATAGATCATCGTTACTCATTTATACCACGTATTTAGAGGGTTGCTTGGAGTTTGAAACGTCAATTTTTACATAACGTCCTTACAAACATAAAAAAAATATTGTTTATGATTAAAATGATAGTTTCCTAAAAATATTTTATCAAAGTCAGTAAGCCCATCATCCCCGGGACTCACCCTATTTTGAAAACAACTATCAGTTTCATAAATATAGATTCCAAATTACTTACAACTACTTTACTATGAATATGAGTATATTTGAAATAAAACACAACCGGAGCTCACAGATACAACCTAAACTTCTAAGCACCTGAAAAGGTCACCACTACACCATTTATCTTCGTAGTCTATAAATACAGCATCATTTAATTAAAACCACACATCTATGTCAAGTAAATATTACTTGACACAACTACCTAATAAAATCAAATAAATGTTTAAATGTTAAGCGTTAAGATGTTGTCACAAAACATTCAATTACTAAAGTACTTACTGTTTGGCATTCCTCACTAATGGCTTCTACAATAAAAGCTTGCGACTGTAAGGTTATCGTGATAAAGCGTGTGTCGCATTACGCTATCATCGCGAACTCAGGTTGATGGTGCGTCGCGGCGGTGGATCGCGGACGCTCGTGAGATGACCCCAGGCGCTGCCCACAGCGATCTGATGCAACTGTGTCGTAAGGCCTATCTTTGTTAGAAGAACTCGCGGAAAGGCAAGACAGTTGACTACACATTCTCTCTATGTAGAATGCAGTGGTTTTAAAAACCTTTTCGGTTTGATGACATCGACCATTTATGTCGGCTATTGACATTGGTGGTGAGTTCAGGATTATAGACCATCAATTGAGTCTTGTGTCATGTGGCATTCAATATCGACTATTCGACTTCGAACTATCGCAATCAAATTGCACTTTATGTCGGTGTGAACCATATTCGTGATTGAACAAACATAATACATTTTGTTTACGTTTACAAATATTTGTTTATGTAAGTAAGTATTCACAATAATTACTAAAGGCACAACATGAGTCTCGAAACTGGCGTGTTTGCGTGAAAAAGTATATGGAAGAGGAAGCGTGGAGATTGCAGCCATTGGCACTCGGGTTTTTAACGATTCAACGGATAATTACAAATCCACCCATCATACTCGGACATAATTGTTATTCTAGTGAAAGTATTTATAACTTGTTTCAGCTTTCTTCATTGCATCTTTGACTACACGTGCACTATTTGGGTATGCCGAAGCATGATACTCGATAAAGCAACCTTTAAGCCGTTGGTTCTACGGTCGTGTTAAATTGGCGTCCAATCGGACTATGAGAGTGGGGAAAGATAGAGTGCACCTGTCATCTCACACACTATTGCACTGTAATAACTCCTGCGCCGATGACTAATCTCCGCTGACATTGACCGCCGTGGCCAAAATGATCAGAAATACTTAATATGCTGAGAAATCCGAGATATCAAACCCAGTGTGGACTCTTTATGTAACTGATCCGTTTGTTTTCGCTGGGAAAGCAGATGTATTAAACCTAATGTCACTAGGTGAAGTGAATGTTTAACATTGTCCTATTCTCTTATTGCAGCGACGACTTTCAGGTTCTATGTGACATTTAGTTGCGTATTGCTGTTCTCAGAGCATTACACTTACACACGTTAGAATTTTTTGCAAATGGTAAATGAAAATTATTCTCACTGGTTGTAACTCATAAATATAGTTTAACTATGAGTCCCACACGCGACAACGACAAGTGATTGTTTTTACTCTGACTTTTATGAGATTCAAAATAAAAATCAAAGCTTTTATTTCAAGAAGGCCGAAAGGCACACATTTTCAATTGCTGGAACAACGAAAAGAATAAAATGAAGCTACATCCCAGTCACAAGGAACTAAATCAACTACTGTGAAAGTACTGTAGTTACCCATTCCAAAGCATGTAGATTTCTATGGAGAAGAATGAGCAAGAAACTCCATGGAATATTTAGGGTATCCCATTCGAATTGCTTACGATACTAAAATACAGAGTCACTACGAAAATATAGGAAAGATTTAAGAAATATTGTTTACAAGAAAAGTTTAAGAAGTTTCACAGAATGTTTAGTATCAAATTCTTCGTCATAACCGCGAGCGTTCACGGATCTCAACAGGCGCGGTCATCTCTCGCGAATTAATTGGCCGGTCTTATCCCGCGCCAGCCCGCATTCTACGCATGTTTCACAACCACGCGTTTAGCGTAATAGCCCCCTTTACGAACGTGTGGCTTGTTTTATTACTCCCATATTGTACAATTATTCATGAATCTCCGTTGCTTCAAAAGAAGCAACAGCAATTATTCCGGTGTATGACACAGATTTTTGAATTCAATTTTATTGAAATGTGTGAAGTCTTAAAGGGCTTGCTGATTATAATTTTACTGACTTATTAACATGATCTTTAATATTCATGTTGGTATTTTGGTTAGAAGACTGTATGCCAACATTGGCTATTAAATTCGTGGAACCATGAATGAAAATCCTCATTGCAGTGGTTAAATCCGATTTTGTAATTTTATAGGAAATACATTGTAATTATCATGTCATCTACGTAGATTAAAAGTTCGGAAGGGCGATAAAAACAGCACTTTACGGACGTGGGAAACATAATTAAAGATGAGTGAGTGGGTAATAAAGCAACGACCTTCGATTGTTTGACAAATCTTAATTGCAATAAAAATAAAATAACCCTTGTTTCTTCTAATAAAAAGAAATACTTCGCTTTTAGGTGACGGTGACCACTTATTATTATTAATTTATTATGACTTTTAAGTATCGACTTTTTGTAAGAAATTGTATTAAGTATATTGTTTCCCAGTAACCTATTATTATTAAGCAAACTAACATAATATTGAACGAAAATTGAACTAATACAGTTTTTGGCTACGACAAATCCGTAGCCCTCGTAGCTCTAGGAAAAGACATCAACGCGTGTAACCGGCGTTACACATGAATAAACATCACAGCTTACGATTTTGATGTTTATCCATCAATCATGTCGAAGTCATGGCGAATGATATTCAATTGATTGATAGAAATAATTAATAAAATAGGTACCTATAAATTAGTATATTGGCCTTCACGTAGTATTAGAAGGTACTGTTAGTACTACACGGTGTGTACTGTGTATCTCGCAAAAAAGGTAATATTGATGGGTGCACGTTTACTTAAGAAAACGAAAGTTGGCAGCTGATCCTGTAGCAAACACGTATACGTACCTACAGCCTCTTCGTATGCAGGTCGTCTAACAGAGCGATGGAAATGTAATACGGGTCAGATGCTCAGTTTGCGACATTAGGCGGCACACGATTGCGTCCTTAAACGATGCCGCTAAACCCGTTTGATGCATGCCTATCCGCCGCATAGACATAAAATTCTTTGATCTTACTAGAATCCGATTATTTATTACGTTAATTATGCAACTAGGTCAGTAGCGTTTCCATGTTGTTATTTTTTTAATTAGTCCCTTTTAAAAGGTTAATTATGTTATCGTTATGTATGTGCATATATTTAGAGATGAACTGTTCCTGATGTTAGCACATATAACGCGTGATTATGACATTATTGTAAGTTCGTAACTGTAGTAATATTTCACGTCTGCATGTTAAATTAGTTGATGAAAGTGATAGTCAGAAATGTAACCACGTGTAAGTATAACAGGAACATTTCTCTTCAGAGATTTCTCTCGCGAATTGTTATGAATATGCAAAAATAAACATTAATGGGTTGGCTCGTGTTCTCTTTTTCGTTTATCTCTTTTTGTTTAACACGAAGTTAAAGATAAGTTGACGAGCGAACCGAGATAGGTATCACTAACTTTTTTTAATTTCCTTGTGCAAGATTTATGACTTGGATACGTGTCTTTTCATAACCACTACATTTCATATTAACATAATCTTAGTGTTGGCCACCCACAAGGATTCTTAAGTACTTATTTTATTTACCGACTTATGTACGCAAAGCTATAAATATCACACTTTGGCACACATTTTCAGTGTTTTAGACATTTTTAGTCAATAATTAATATTATATTATTTGTTAATAATTATTATTATATTATTTATTTAGATATAGGTGGTATTCTTTGAGTCCGTGTGGTGCCGGACTCAAAGAATACCACCACCCCATTTCATCCATCGGGTGTCGTAAAAGGCGACTAATGGAATACTTAGCATATGTAAAATTAAAAAGATATGCACAATAGCATTCCCGAGGAGGGTTGACGTCAGGCAGGCGGCCGGTTATAAAATCTTTGCCAAAACCCATGCAGCATGAATCATATTATAAATGGAAGTAATGTTAGGGCTAGGGCGTACCCCACAGGCGACGCGCAGAGGCAGCACCCGGCCACTGCGGAAAGTGGACACGGGTTGTCGCACCAGAACGGGCGGGTGCGACATAAGACGCCAGCTCGGAGTGTTAAAGAAATAAGAATGAGGTGTGCGAGCTGGAATATAGGTACGATGACTGGACGAGGAAGAGAGTTAGCAGATGTTTTAAAAAGGCGACGGATAAAAATAGCGTGTCTGCAAGAGACTAGGTGGAAGGGTGAGAGGGCAAGAGAGATAGGAGAAGGATATAAGTTTTACTACTGTAGCAGTGATGGAAAGCGGAATGGAGTGGGAATAGTTTTGGATAATGAGTTAAAAGAATGTGTGGTGGATGTTAAAAGGGTGAGCGATAGAGTGATAGCTGTAAAAGTGATTGTAGATAGTTTGGTGTTAAATGTAATTAGTGTGTATGCACCCCAGTCAGGAAGTGAGGATAGCGTAAAAGAGAAGTTCTGGGAAGACTTTGATCGAGTGATGTTGGATGTGCAAGAGAGTGAAGACGTGTATGTAGGGGGTGATTTCAACGGGCATGTAGGAAGAGTGAAGGATGGGTATGAGAGAGTGCATGGCGGCTGGGGGTATGGAGACCGTAACACTGACGGCGAGGCACTGCTACAAGCTGCTTCTGCTTTTGACCTGGCAATCACGAATACGTGGTTTAAAAAAAGAGCCGAACACCTGATTACTTATAAAAGTGGCCACCACTCGACGCAAATTGACTATTTTTTGGTCAAACGGAACAACCTCAAATGGGTCACAAACTGTAAGGTGCTGCCAGGCGAAGACTTAGTCTCCCAACACAGACTTGTTGTAATGGAGGTAAAAGTTAGTGCCCCGTCTAGTGGAAGCAAAGAACGGCCCCCACCTAAAACCAGATGGCGTATGATAGAAAAAGAAGAATTTGCAAGTATGTTTAAAAGCAAGGTGGTAGATAAGATGATTGAAATGAAGGATATGGAAGGAGAATCTGTGAATGAATGTTGGAAAGAGATGGCGGACTGTATAAGAAGAGTAGCAAAAGATGTGTTTGGAGAATCGAAAGGGAAAGGTATAATTGATAAGGATACATGGTGGTGGAATGAAGAGGTACAAAAGAGTCTGAAAGAAAAGAAGGTTGCGTTTAAAGAATGGCAGGGTGTAGCAATCGGGAACGACAGCTTGAAGGAAGAAAAAAAGATGATTTATAGAGAATGGAAGAGAAAGGCAAAAAAGGCGGTAGCAGTTTCCAGGACTAAGGCGCAGGAGAAGCCTGATGAAATACCAGTAGAAGTATGGAAGTGTTTAAAAGAAGATGGATACATGTGGTTGACTTTATTTTTCAATAAGTTGTTGACCGAAGAAGCGATCCCACAAGAATGGTGCAATAGTTCGCTAGTGCCTATTTTTAAAAATAAAGGTGATGTGCAGGATTGCAACAACTATCGAGGGATAAAGCTCATGTCACATAGTATGAAAGTTTGGGAGAAAGTAATAGAGAAAAGATTGCGAGAGGAGAGTGAGGTTAGCCCAAACCAGTTTGGGTTTATGCCAGGTCGAGGAACAATGGACGCCACTTTTGCACTTCGCCAATTAGGTGAGAAGTACAGACGTGCGCACAAGAACTTGCACATGGTGTTCATTGATCTAGAGAAAGCGTATGATAGGGTACCTCGGGAAGTGTTGTGGTGGGCCTTGAAAGAGAAAGGTATGCCAGGGAAGTATGTAGAGTTAATTCGTGCTATGTACAGCCAATCTTGTACCTACGTACGGTCAGCTGCTGGTAACACCGACGAGTTCAGTGTGGCTGTAGGCTTGCACCAAGGGTCGGCTTTGAGTCCGTATCTCTTCCTGTTGATTATGGACGCATTGACGTCGGATATACAGGAAGACGCACCCTGGTGCATGCTCTTCGCCGACGACATCGTTCTTGTTGGTGAAGATGGACCGGAGATCCAGAGCAAATTGGAGGAATGGCAACAGAAGCTGGAGAATGTTGGCCTGAAAATCAGCAGAACTAAAACTGAATACATGTTCTGCGATTTCGGCGGTCTCTCCAGCCCTGGTGTCATATCGCTAGATGGCGCGCTTCTTCCTGTCTGCTCCGACTTTCGGTATCTCGGTTCACTTGTCCAAAGCGATGGAGAAATAGATCGTAGTGTAAAGCACAGAATTAACATTTGATGGATGAAATGGCGGCAGGTCACGGGAACTATCTGCGACTCCCGCATTCCTCTTAAACTCAAGGGGAAGATTTATAAAACAATGGTTAGACCTGCTGTCTTGTATGGATCAGAATGTTGGGCCACAAAAGGGATGAATGAAAGGGATTTGCATGTAGCTGAGATGAGAATGCTAAGGGGGATGTGTGGTGTTACGCGAAAGGATAAAATAAGAAATGAGTACATAAGGGGCAGTTTGAAAGTGGCGCCAGTGACTGAAAAGATGTGTGGTAATCGGTTGTCGTGGTATGGGCATGTGATGAGGAGGAATGAGGAAAACGTCGTGAGAAAAGTTTTGAGTATGAATGTGGATGTTTTTAGGAGTAGAGGAAGACCAAAGAAACGATGGATGGACTGTGTGAAAAATGATATGGCAAGAAAGGAGGTGTCTCATGAGATGACAAGTAATAGAGAAGTATGGAAGAAGAAGACCCCAAATAAATTGGGATAAGGGCAAGAGAATGATGATGATTATTTATTTAGATACACGATAATTATCCCTTTTTTTGCTTAGATTTAAGTTTTTTTTGTTTACTTTTAATGAAAATTAAATGTTGTGTGCACTTGTGGTATGTGTCAAATAAACTTATTTTCTATCTTTCTTTCTTCTTGTAAACCTGCTAATGCAACAATCACTTCAGAAGGCAAATAAAATCTTACGGCACAAAACAAACGAACACTAAACGAGGCAGCTAAACGTTCCGCATATGTACTTACCTACACGTACGTACACACAAGAAGTTATTTCTGTTGCCTCATCTCTTCACCCCATTGTCTTGATTGTAATAACCCAGACGGCCGGCCAATGCAAGACAATACACGCTCATGAAGCAATCAGGTGACAAATCCAAGCACTTATTACAACGGCATAAAGTTCGTTATGTATTAATGATTTTCCTGTCATCAGCAGTCGGCGAACAAAAGACGGTGTGGTGATAAATGAGCAGTGTTTGTGACCGACGGTGTGTTGTGGTTTGAAAGTTGACCTCTGAGCTTTAAGTGTCATTATTATTATAAGCTGAACAGAGTTTCAAATGTGACTTGATAAGGAAAATAAAAAGCGGTATAAAAGTTTATGGTGCAATAAAGCTTTTCTTGATTCTAAATGAAAAAATAATCTTCGGATCAACTTTGGGAATGCAAATTAAATCAAATTGCAGCATTTGCTAGCCTATAATTTCTTGAGATGATGGCTAATTCTTTGATTCGAATATCTTCAGTAAAGATTTTCATCACTAGCATAGTAACAAATATTGCGTAAACTTCAGAAAATGTCACAACAGTTCTAAAATAATCAGGAAATACAAAACAGACAAAAGAGTGAATTTTCTCGTAAATATTTTGCGTGAATATATAAACGACGTCCATTGCATCGTCTAAACAAAGAGGTATTAAAAGTATTATTTATGTCATCGTTAAAGTGACGAAGCTGAATAGAATAGAAACATAAAGTTTTATATTTCCGTACTTAAAATTACTTACTAAGATACGTTGTTAGAGTTCCGCAGTAAAATTTTTCAAGAGAAAACCCTTGTGATCAAATCATGAAACTAAAAGTAAATTGCCAATATTACTACAAGGTAGATGCGTGAGTGATATACGAGTAGGGACTCCAGGCAATTCAGTGCCTCTTTATTCTTGAGATTGCATTCGCGAGTGTTGAGCACGATGTCCGGTATTTGATTTCTAGTTCGGTCAGAGTGTAATAGATTTTTTTGATAAGCATGTTTTCAATAGCAGCCTGGAGTCCGGCCCTTGTTAATGATAATTTTGCACCATAATAAAAACTGTCAAAAAGTGGCTATACCCAACACCTAAGTGTAAAGATTCGAGAAAACAAGAGTCATATCACACAGATTATGATACCCATGAGATAAATCACAGCTGTATACACCATGTAGTAGTAGTAATCCTTTACCGTAATCTGAGTTCAATATAGTGTAAGCGAGGATAAGTAAGTTAATTAGAATTTAGAAACGACTTGCGACAGTTTATCAGAAGCAGGGCGTTGCGTCTCGTCGTGGCGTTTTGTCGTGTTGTGCTAGGTGCCTCGTTACCATGGGAACCGCCCTCAATCGCGAATTTATACATCAGTCTTCTGTTAACCTTTTATGTAATAAACCGGGTTTACTCAGGGTACATGTTACTGCAAAAATATGTGCTTACTGAAAGAAAATTGTTTTTAAAATTAGGATGGCCAACAAAAGAGAAGGCTGCCATTACATGGCAGTATTATTTGGGCTTTGTTGACTTACGTTGTTTTAATGCTGCTGTTCCACTGAAAAATATTTGATATCAAACTATTAATTTTGTGTAATGATCAAAAGTCAAATATCCGTTCTAACATAATAAGGCAGCTCAGTAACCCGACCACTTCGTCAAGTCACGTCAGTTCACTAACATATAATAACCACTCAATTTAAATAGAAACGACTACATTACCGTCTAACTGTGATGAGTAAGTGCACGATGGTAGGTGCCTCGCGTGAACACGAACGAGGCGCATGTGAGGCAATACGGGACACGTTATGGGAATGTTTCACGACTTAACGCCACGCCACCGGCGCCCCCGGCGCCGCCGGCTCGTGCTACTATCAAGTGTTCACTCTACTTTATGCGTGCACTGAGTTTTGAAAATCAAATCTGTTGTCATTTACATACTTTAAATATATTTCAATATTAAAAAGCATTACAAATAAGTATGAAAAATAGTAGCCCACCAGCATCGGCAAAATAGTCCAAAGTACAGGTGGTCAGGGATCTAAAGAGAGAAACCTCCTGAGTTCCAACAATACGTACAGTCTCCACTGCTTTCTGACTCAACTCCTAGCCAGTTGCCTAGCCAGAACCTCCATCGTCCTGGGCTCTTGAAACCCTGGTCGAAGCTTTCGGCTATTAAACCATTGGCCGACACAACTATCGGCACAATAAATGCTGTTTTTTCAACGAATTATGTGCTCACGTCCAACATGTCGACCACCTCGCGAGCCCGATCAAGATACTTGCAAGTCTATTTATTATTATATATTTTTCGACACCGGAACGAATGTAAACGAGACACAATAGTGTTTTGTTATGTCTATTGACATGAAAGAAGTTCAAGAATAACAATTCAATTGTGGCCGAATGTTTTCCAAACAATTAAATGTCAAAGGAAAACAAACATAAGGAAAAGATTACAAAGGTAACGTAACACCTATTTATAAACATTTCATTTTGTTATTCCTTTACATTCGAGATTTTTATGACAATAACATAACATAACAACACGCCTGTAAACCCCGAAGGGTTAGGTACAGGCAGAGGTGAACCAAATGTCTAATGCAGGAGAATACTGATGCCGTCAGCCTTTAGATAACTTCAACTGTGAACAAAGTACCTACGTAAAGTTAAATAAGAAGGTATAATTACGTAGATATAATGTAAAGATGTTACAAGATAATCAACATCCTTGTGACTATCTAAATACTTATTGTGTTCCTAAAACTTACGCCTTCTTAGATAAATCACTGACGATGTTTGTTTCTCTCAATGGCAACTTCTAGCCGTGAATCATCGAAACAATATGCGTTTGTTTAATTACATCTGTTTCGATCTAAACAGTGGGATGTGAGGAATTGAGTGTAGGCACAATTGGTATGGTGTCCCACGCCTCTGATAACATCGCTAGTCTTTGTATGCATGAGGGAAGGAATAAAAAATAAAATACTGTATTACATATCACACATTGTTTAGTAACTTTGCTTACTTAACTGGTGACAAAAATGTTGTACTTTGGTGTATCAAAATTAGGAAATTGTTACTCTGGGTACACGGCAAAAAGGGAGAGGAAAGGCTATTATAGTGACGTCTCCATCGTGTTCTCTGCTGCCTGTGTGGACTATTATGAAAGGCTATGCCGTAGTGAAAAGATTTGCTATTCAGCAAGGTTTGTTACATAACTGGGCTCCGCAAGCATACTGGAGCATCCCCATCCCTCCTTATCCTTTGAATGGCCTACAATAAGGTATTACAATTTCACAGTCAGCATAAGGTAAGATAACTTTACACGAAAGGTATTTCTCTCGCTACAACAGGTTCCGCTTAGTATTTCCACGACTCGCGTTTAACTACATTGCTTAATCAATCGTCCGCCTCTTCGCAAATTGCTTCACTCACATGCTTCTGAGCTAACAGGAAGCAACAGCATGACCTGAATGACCCATTAAAAGCAGATTCTGCGCTGTAAGTGGTGCTCATGCCTACTGCTAGTATTTAAGTCAGTCGTAACTGATTTGTGGCAATGTACAAGCTGCTTATCACCAATGATATATGTTTTCAATGTTTTTCATTCAACATACACATAACATAACATCACGCCTGTAATCTTTGAAGAGTTAGGCAGAGGTATATCTAATAATAATAATAGTACACCGACATTTCGCTAGTTATGTTTGATTTTGGTGTGTATTTTCATTCAAATACGGAAGAAAATCAAGCTGTTATACGTACCAAACTGCAACGTCATCACACTACAAAGTCACTGCATTTCTGTTAGCTAACATGAAACCATTCAACAACTTTAAATTCAATAAAGTCCCGATTGACCCGTTCATACAAATAGGCACTTCCTTCTTGCAATTTTGTATGGAGCTGATGAACTGTACAGTAAACACACTGTTGTGCAGCTATTATACTTATTTACATAATGTCAAGTTATAAACGCGTGAATGCGTCCATAACATAATCGTTCCTTTATTATACGCGTGTGGCAGATGAAGGTTTTTTTTTCATAACTTATGTGCCTATCCGAAAGTAAAAGTTACATTATGGATAGATGAATTCCTGGTGGGGACAACACACTCTATTGCCGTATTACATTCCTCTTTCGATATGCACAAGTTACATCAATCATTATTGCATTTTTCAACTGCGCTTTCATCGTTGTAATGGAGACATTCAACATTTTAAGTTGTCATAAAGCAATTTATTGTTACGTTCACTTCATTGATAGTATTAAGACACAAAACAAATGACTATAGCAAATCGTTCCAGAAATAAAAAGTCAAGTATCTCACGCCTATTATGTGCAACATGGGCGTTATTTAATCAGACTCACGCAAGTGTATATTATCTTGTATAATATTAAATTATATGTAATTAGGGGCGACTCTCAATGGAGTCACATGGCATATAATTGATGATTTTCTCAATAGATTGGTATGCTCGTATAATGGATTCGGCAGTGTGGTGCTCAATCGTGACGTAACGCAATAAAACGTATGACTAATGAGCTCACAAAACAATAGTTCGTCGAGATAGACATCGCTTATGTCTAATAAATCACGCGTCCGTTTCACTGGCTAGCGCCACAGTGCAAACAGTGAAGTGCTATAACTTATGAACATTTATTAGATGAACGCCCATATGATGTTTTCTCATAATAAATCTTGAGCATTGTGTAATACATTGTATATTTAATTTAAGTTTAATTAAATTAGCCTGACCTTTCGATGATAACATACATGAAGTTAGCCACAAACGACTCATTAACTTGATAGGCACTATATTCTCCAATCATTTGTTTTATTTAGATCCTAGATAAAGCTATTCGAAACTAGAAACATTATGCAAAAACAACTAATAAAACATGCACTTAGTGAAAAACATGTTTTCCTTTCTCCAAGAAAACTGGCTGATATCCATATCTACAAACATGAAACACGGAAAATATCCTGTTTTCAGTGTTAATGATAGCCACTAACCTCATGACTCTGAAGCAGACCAGGGTGTAAAAACGACATCCGCCAGCGACCACTGCTAAGTACCGATAAACGTTATCAAAACATTAAATAGTAAAACATCAACAAACATTGTATTGATAAACTGCTATTGTATTACACTGTGACTGGTTACGGGGCGGGCGGGCGAGCTTTCAGATCTCCCCTCCTTTATCCGGGCGGGCGGCGCACGCGCATGCATCGGCAGTCCCTTCGCGACGCACCTCGCGACAACATGTCCCCTCTGTGGATCTTGCTAACATTGCTCCCCGTCCTGGGTAAGTCGACCACACCGCGTGTGTACCTGCTGCCAAACACTGTGACATATCGGAAGTGACCGGAATATTTTCTTGTGTAAATTTTCTTTTGAGGTGCCTCGAGATGGTAATGTTGATATTGCGTGATTTTCTTTTAGAAAATTGTGTGCTTTTCTTAATTTTGATGTGTTTTAATGCTGCGTTTGAGCTGTTAATGGTGTTCTGAGCCCTGTGCTCGTGCGCATCTCTGTGAAAGTATTTGTTATTCGTGTGCTCCTAATGTGCAGGACGTCCGGGCGCGTGGGAATCTAACATTACTAGTTTCTTGTTGTGAAATGTCATTTCGTAGTATTTATTATTATTGTAATGAAACTAACGCTTTGTGCTGAAAATGATTAAGTTGTTAACGTAAACAAACTAAAATTAAATAGTATTGTGTGGATCAATATAATCATTGGAAAACCACATTTTCTATTTTATTACATATTGTTTGAATGTTCTTCATTTAATAAAAATAATCATATACCCAGATTAAAATATACCCGTACAGCAACGTTAACCTAAATTGAAAACATTCGCACTTAATCTTTGTCGAAGCAGTATACTCGATATTTTGTAACACCTGACGGGCTGTACAAACATCAACCTGCACATTTGAGATGTTTCCCGTTTGACGCGACTGCGGTGAAGTATGAGCGCATGCACGTCATTGCGCAACCGATGCACTTTCCATTTGCGCAGCGCCCGCGCCGATCGCGCATCGCCATAATAATCGATTCCCCGGATTTGTATAAGTGATTTTCCCACGCTCCGCTCTCCGTAAGAACTAGGGCGGCGTGACGGCCAGCGAACGGATGGGTAGCCTCAAGGCTCATGTGTTTGGGCATTTACCTGCCTACCTATACCTACCTATCTGCCTGTACGCTACCTCTACCTATGTGGATTGCGGTTGAAGGGTCGCTCGCACTCCTACAAACGCAGTTAGGCAATTGGTGGCCCGGTTTGTGGTTAGACATTTGTGTTTGACATATAATCCCTTCCTTTCTAGAACGTAAAACCAAGCTTATTAGTAACAAGGAGACATTTGGCGCACAGTGCGTTCTTAAGAAAATTCCACATTGATTATTGTTCTGGGTCTAACTGTCTTTGTACGTAAGTTTAACAGTTTGTAAACGCACCAAAGACAGTTCGCACGACGCCAGAGCTGCATTTACGAAAACTCATAATTAAACCGAAATTCATTACATATTTAAGTTTTGGTAACTGCACATTTCAATAGTAGATTCCATGGTTATTAACGCATTTAATACTAACGTTGCTAGAATATTTTGCAACAATGTGAACCAATAACGTTTTTGCTTCATAAAACTATTATTGTGTGGAAAACCTAATGTATTGAACCGCAACAATCAAAGCGTGAGAAAAATAACGTTTACCTTTTGTTCGTATGAATGAAAGCGAAAGTGGATCCATGTATCGGCGTTATTTGTGTGTTTAGTGCATATTTCATTGATAGGCAATGAATGGGCGATCACCTGTCGATATTTCACTGACTCATCACAACAATGTGCTCTGTCATCGCATACATTAGCGAAAATAGGTAGATATATCTTAACTACTCTTAGTATTGCAACTGTATGAAAATAAAACAAATGAATTTCCGGTGTTGCAATGTTTTTGCATATTATTGTGACATTGATAGCATCTGCTACAGCAATAAAAGTTGATACGTAATTACGCCACTTAATTTCACGGTACATCAACTTACAGCCTATGATATGTTTGTTTGGTAAGGTAGAAAGGTTAGTGATTTAAACGCTGTCAGTTTGTATTTCATATCATATGTAGTTTACGGTAACTAACTGGGATCCTCTGTTATAAATATAATCTGCCCTGTTTATACTTAGATTAACAGGACACAAGTCAGATTTACTTCAATATCGAGAGCCGAGTTTTCTCGAATTTAAACAATAAGCTCATCTCATTACCAGAGTCTTCTTAGATTCTTCCAGTTTCTTTCAACAGGGTCCTCAAGCTGCTCTTAACTCAAATACCTGAAAAGAAAGTAGCGCATAACTAATGACACATTTCAGTGGGTATCTGACTCATCTTCATATTTTCGAAAGAGGAAGTAACCCGCATATATTTCACGTACACGACAGTGTAATGACATCCCATATGACCTTTTGATTGTTTAAAAGAAGAAAAAAAGATCAAAAATGAGATAGTGAGCGTAGCTGAGGTACAGTTAGACGTTATTACACTTACATAAGGTACGCGGTGACCTTTCGCGGAGGATGCTGTGGCACCTTACTTACAGCGCGCGCGGTTGCGCAAGCGCAAGCGATCTTATCGTTCACCCCGCTGCCCTACCGCGGTTTGCACATTCAACACGCATGGGAATCTAGCGTTGTTGTTTGATCTTTACCGGACTAGAACAGTTTAACACTAATTTTAATTGCGTATTTCAGGATTTAGGTTTTCGTAGATGAAAAGTCTAGATTTCCCTCTGCTCCTTATAAGCATATAGGTACCTTGTATTCCCTCTTAGCATACCTATCCAAACGTCCTTCATGTGATAGTTGTTTGACCCTTCTTTATTAAGTGAATATCCACATATCTAGGCTCTTCTGACTAGGGCATTCCATTGTTTAATCTAGCAAACTACAAAGCATGGTTCAAATCTGGCCATAGGACTATATACATATTATTTGGTCATCTTGTTCTCCATTAAAAATCGGTTGTAACGGATTTTACCCAAATTGAGTATTGAAACCATACGCTAACCCTACTGTGCCCAATTCGTAGAACAAAGCAGGTGCCCTAACTAAAGCGTGTACGTATAAAGAGATCTAAGACGCCGCCGTAGACAAAGATGAAACTAAACTCCTATTACGTAAAACGCCTACGCCTGTAAAATATTATTTTTTGAAAGGCTCGAAATACTCTGTCAATAGGGGACCGGTCTGGGTAAAGAAAACGACATTCTATTTTGTCCGTCAGACAGGTAATACAAAAATATTAGACACGTATTTTTTGTTTTATCAAAATATCAAAAAATTACTTAGTTAAAACTCATTAAACTTACTACGTCACAAGTGGGTATAAAACTTACCCACATGTGACGTCATGCGCCATTTCAACTCAATATATCTCCGTAATTTTATGACCACGTGAAAAAAGAAAAAATACGTGTCCAATACTTTTCAATAAACTACCAGACGGACAAAGAAAAAAAAAGTTGGATTATCCCCTATTCTAAGAATGTACCGTGTTTCCCCAAATTTATATACATAGTATTAAACAAAGTCGCTTTCCGCCGTCTGTACGCTTACATATTTTAAATACCGTAACAGATTTTGATTCTATTTTAGTTTTCATTAATAGATCGAATTATTCACGAGGAAGGTTAATATGTCAAATTAATTCCTGAAAAACACATCAAAATTCCCACGCGAACGAAGTCGCGGGCATCAGCTAGTATTTAATCAAATTACAACTTTACCAATTTAACATAGAGGAAGTTGTACAGTCGCGCTTCCTAGATTAGCTATACCATTTAATGAGATAGACGATTTTTTCACCTTAATTAACCAGCTCATCGAATATTGTCCGTAACACATTAAATTTTCTATAGCGTCTTTCGCAACTAAATAATAACGGATTCGATTCATTGACACATAAAGAGACGCTGTTGTAATCGACAGATATTAATATAATTTAATTACTACGAATAACATTTTATTGGAGGTTTAATGGTGCAACTCAATGCAGTTTGGCTCACCCCTCTTTCGCAGATCTAAAGTGACCACATTCAACATTCGCCGGGATTAGCGTGCTTCAAATTGCCATGTCATGTCGCAATATACTCGTCTCATTAGATGTGTTTACCTCTCCACCTAGTTATTGCACGTTTTACTGCAAGTGTCGCTTTGTACAATAGTCGCCTTGGACAGTGAGAAATCTCTATCATTGCCATCAAACTTCGCCCAAAGTCAAATTGACACGGCAACACATTGTTATCAAAAATCTGGCTGATGAATAAAGACTGTATTTTTCAGGTTTTTAAAACTTGTCTACCTACATCATTCAGATGAAATCTAATGCATTTGTAACTAACTACCGACTGGTTCGGTGTTCATGTTTCAGAAACCGCATTTTACGACCGTTGGGTAATAATTAGAGACAAAACGGTGAAATAATGGCCATTTATAGTATAATTCATACATACACGTAAGATTTAAACTCAAAAACCATGATTTATAACTCTTTATGTAACGATTACCAACAGTGAAACTTATTAAACATATCAAACTTTTTCTCGATGACGTAAATCATAGGTAATTAGAAATCAGTATTGTTTTGGAGGAGCTAGTTATTATGTTAAAACCGTGTCAGTTATATTACACTTGCATAGTTGAATAAATAATGTGATTCGAAGCAATCAAGTCAATTAAATATAAAAAAATTATAACCCATAGGCCATGAGTCGTTAATTAATTTCTATGTAAAAAAGTAACAAACGTGCAAGTGATTTACGATATATTTTTCAATACAAACGCCCCTATATTTAATCCCTATAAAGGTTTACACGATGATTCCGAGAAGGATAAGTCTGTAGCATGTGACAACGTTTCAATGTAATTAGCCATAATTAATGTCTTTACGTGAAAATGGGTTGAAATCTGTTGAGCCTACTGACGATACTCGTCAATTAAATCAACTCGTCTTAGTACATGAATAACGAATCAAGCAGATAAGACATTAAATTAAACAAGCTTTCAGTATACGTGGGGGAACTGTTTCATACTAAGACCATCTAATTTCATTCTCACAGGGAGCGCCGAAAGGTTCAACTGCAAAAGTCGAATCTTGGGCGCATACTACGCAGACGCCAAGTCAGGATGCAAGGCCTTCCACGTGTGTGTGAGGGTCGCAGGCGGAGGCATCCGGGACTTCAGGTTCTTCTGTCCCCCGGGCACGTTGTTCCACCAGGAGGCGCAGACCTGCACAGACTGGGGTGACGACGACCCCCTTGCCTGCCCTGCTGATATCTACGACGGTCAGTTCGATCTCTACAGGATCGGATCCGGTGAGCCTGCTTTGCAACTAACAAAACGCTCACAAATATCTCTTTATAATTTACTTAAGACTTGAAGTTTGATTTATGGGAGTTTTAGGAAGGATAGTTTGAAGAAGCATTGAAAATGTTGTAGCCACGACGGTAACGGCAGGTCCGCAACCGTCGTGGCTTCAACAAGTCTCGGCTCGGCTCGGCAAGTCTTGGCTATTTTATAGTTTCATATACTATTACATACGCGGCGGTAACCCGCCTGAGCTTTTATAATTCCAGAGCCAATATAATTAATTTGGTACTAAAAAGCATATTGTTCTATGCAGTTCCTAATACAAAGAAAGACAGAACAAATCACAGTTTTATCCTGACTTGAGACATGAATGAATAATCGATATCGTGGAAATCGATTAGAGATGTACGATATTTGTGAGTGCTGCTAGACAATTAATTAGAGCTATTACTTACATGTAATTAAAATACGCTTAGAGCATCAATCTTTAATTGAAGGTGCCTCTCAACTGCCTAGTTGTTAATGTATGGATGTAATTTGAAAGGCGATTTCATCTCATCAAATAGTTTGTATAGATAAACAATTATGTGTACCAGGTCGTAGGCGGTAATCAGTTATAATAACTCATCTTATTAATATTTGCGCAACTTCTTTGGAAATTACAGTAGAAGTAATACGCTATACAAGGTCAACATGCAGTGATGACTAATTATATCTAATTAGAATTATTGGTAAAGTCAAGTACCAGTGAAAAACCGACAGGTACATGATTGTGACTCCTGCAGTAGGAGTTTTATTGGTAATGAATTGCAATACTATTAAGCTTCAGCCGAACGCTTGCATTTAAAAGCTTGTAGAAACATTAATCTTGTTTTACAAGGCAATGTAAATTTAATAACGCCTGTTTCAGAAAATATTGTGCAAGCTGGAGCTTCATTATCCTCTGTACGCGTATTTTTTCTACCGAGAACATAATAAATAAAATGTTAAAATATTTTTGCCCTTTCCCAATAGGATTTGACACCAAGAAGTTGTCGTCTAACGGTAATCGCGATGATGAAGCTGAATACGGTCTCCAACGCGCTGAGACCGGTGACCGTCGGCTATCGCAGAGCAACGTCAAGCCCAATCGACCTGATTCCGACCTTCGTGCAGCGCACTCGTCTGACTTCTTCAGCGGACAGCGAGACCGTGGCCGAGACGAGCAGTCCTCTCCCGCCTCCTCTCCATCCCCTGTCTCCTCTCAGCAGCCTTATCAACGACAATCATTCCGTAGAGTTCCTTCTACCCAACGCCCGTATCCTACTACCCAACGCACTTTCCCCAGCACCCAACCCCAACGTACTTTCCCTACCACCCAACGCACATTCCCCACAACACAGTACACTTCAGCCGCCCCTCCCCCGAACACTCAAGCTTCCACTCAACAACAGTATGACGCACCCTCTAAACGCAAACTTGTTAGAAAACGCCCCATATATGTCTCCACAAAAGCACCTCCCACCACTTTCCAACCCAACACTCAGTCCCAGCAACAATATTCTGAGCCCCACCAGCAAAATTTAAACCGTCGCTTTAACGCTCAAAATGAACAATCATTCTCTCCATCTCCTAACGTACCTCCTCAATACACACAATATAAGGATGAATACGTTGAAGTTCCCCGAGTTACTCCCAAACAGAACAATAGGTTCTACCCCAGCAGCGCACCTTCCACATTCTCCCAGTCCCAGTCGACTGCTGCCCCACGGTTCAACAAAAAGGATGGTCTTGTGGAGTTGTACAACTACGATGCACAGTCAACTCCAGGACTAAATGTACAGAACGAGAACCGACCCTTCAAAGTTAGAAATAGTTTCAATGTAGAAGATGTTCCTAGAGACCCCGAATTCGCGCGTGCCAAGAACTTCAATAATTACAACTATAGAGTGGAGAATAACAACAGAGATAATTTCAGAGAGACAACTGTTGATTATAGCGTTTCCGCAAGAACTTTCCCCACTACTACGCCGGCATATAAAAATTTCAATAGTGTGTCATACGAACCAGAAAAGAACAACTTTGTACCTTACTCGAAACAAGCCTATTTCAACAATCCTACGACCACTATCGCTCCGACCACGACCAGCTACTCGACCTCGCGCCCCGAGCCCCCGCTCAACTTAAACACGGTAGCGTATAACACTAACCTCGCCTTTAATACTCAATCTGAAAACTTTGCTGAAGACAATGACGAAGATGACGGCCAATATCATCCTCCCCAGGGCGAAGACGATGGGCAGTACCGCCCCGAGTTATACGGAGACCGCGAACTGCTGGCCGGCGCACATTCCATCAATATAGCTGCTAGCGGCAACCGGCTGCCAGAAGACCGCAAGAAATACGCCAAAACACAGCCTCCTCCCAAACCTTCAGCTATAACATCAGCTCCGAGACCATTCAGACCTGCTCCCTCATCGACTGCACCTCCGACTACGAGAGCACCGGAAACAACTTACACGACGACGCCTCCGCCACAAACAGTGAACACGCAGCGCACTTTTGATTATTTCCAAACCTATACCACAACATCGAGGCCTGTGGACTTCCAAGCAATAAATCAGAACTTCCAATCCTCTAATAACGCACCCGCTGGCCCGACGACGACCGT
Organism: Cerastis leucographa; assembly: GCA_963082945.1. Taxonomy (NCBI): domain Eukaryota; kingdom Metazoa; phylum Arthropoda; class Insecta; order Lepidoptera; family Noctuidae; genus Cerastis; species Cerastis leucographa. Next base: position 8,934,573 of record OY720385.1, on the reverse strand, counting down.
TGCTCCCCGAGCGCCAGAGACCCGGCCGCCACCGCCGCGCCCGCCGAGCCGCGTGCCGGTTCCGCCGAGCCCGCCGACGCCGCCGCCCACCCCTGCGGCGCGACCCACTACTCGTGCATCGCATAATTTTGCGAACCCACCTCAAAACAAAGAAGACAACAGTTACGACTATGCGTACTACGACTCCGACCCAGGGTTCTCAGAATATGACCATATAGAAGAATTTGGTAGAACTAAAACAAGAGCGTAATTATTGTACTGTGTAAATGTTAAATCACTGCCATTAAATTAGTCGCCTCTTTAGAACAAGTAACTAATTGAACAGTCGCCTTGTGATGTTGGATTTGTTTTACTACCTGATTGGCACTAAGAAGTACCTATTTTCATCTAGTTTGTACGCATGGATGTATTTTTAAGATTGCTTATTCGTAAATACTTCAAAATAACAATGGGAACATTGTTAAAAAACAGCAAAAATATCTACTCAATTACCATCAAAGTACAACTTTTGTAAATAAAACTTGAAGATATTTATGAGAAGAGTCCCATATTAGTCGGATTGAATGTAAGACCTACCAGTTATCTTTATATCTAAAGAGGCTTATCCGTAGTTACCCTAAATTATTTGTGATATTATTATTGACGTTTCTATTGGAATGAGTCGTATGTTACTGAGTAAGAATTTACAAACAATCGATTACGAATTTATGCAAGTAGAAGTTGTACTCTCTCTTGCCGACATTGGTGGTTACCGATATAGATGTATGTATTATCTATGTACAATAGAAAGTAAGTTATGAGGATAGATTGTAAAATATTTCATTGTAAATAAAGTTTTCTTGATAAACAATGGCTTGTGCAATTTGTGTCACTTCTCAAAGCACGTGAGAACCGCTGAACAATTTAGACGTTTAGCCGAGCACTGCACATATGCAGGCAAACAAAAGAACGCTTTCAACACTATGCTGTGACGCAGATAACTATCTGCATACCGGTGTTAAGTCGCAGTGCTATATAACAACTATTTAAAGAGTTGCTAAAGGAGAAATGTGCGAAATAGCGCGTTTATATTGCCTAGCATTTAAATACATATTTAAAGACTTTCAATACATATTGCCTTGTCTTTCATCATGATTAGTTTGAGCCAATAACTTATTTCTTTTTTATTTGAGAAACAACCGGATACTGCTTCAACCGAATGCGTAGGTAGTTACTAATTCTTAAAAGCGGTTCTATTAGACATAATAAGATTGAGCGCATTCTGGTTCCGCAGTTGTTGTATCACACAAATACACTGATTTGCTGAAATAGATTTACCATGTCCAAGGGTATAGATTTCAAATAGGGAATTACTATAAAATAAAGGTAACTATAGCATCTGAAAACTAAACTCTATGCAGAAGGAACCAGCCGAAATGGGTGCCAAATGATTTGGGCAAATTTTCCTTAAAATGATTGTACTAAGTAAGTAAGTACTCAAAATCACATCATTGGGCTTGATGATTATCACCCTTTTTTTTTGCAGATGGGAAATCATCAAATGAATTCTACCGCTCTGGGCGGAGCGGGAGGGAGTGTCAGACTTAACTGACTAAAACCCACCCATGTTCCTTCTTAGCCCTTTGTGTTCCAGGGCCGCGGTATCTCTTTCGAACAACCCGCAGCCCTAGCAGGCATCGGCCCTTTCGGACCCCTTCCGGTTTGCTGACATCTCCTTGAGGCGCGCGTGGAACACGTACGCGCCGTCGACACGGCCTGATGATTATCACCCTTGCCCTTCACTTATAGATTGCTCCCATAAGCCTCTCCTAGGTGCTGTCACCACTTCAACACCTAGTTCTCTGTCTTCCACATCCACATTACCTTACATCTTTTCTTCAAGGTCGCCGGGTGAACATATCAACATCCGTCTATTTTTTGATCTGTGTTGGGGTCGGCTTCCAGTCTAACCGAATTCAGCTAAATAGGAGTAAGGGTATTTTAACGATAAAAAAATATAGGAGTAGGTATTGAATGGTTGGCATTGGAATCTTGTGATAGGTATATTAAATACATACATACGTAATATCACGCTTGTAATCCACGAAGGGTTAGGCAGATATGTAAATAATTGTAGAACATTTCAACTGTTATCTAAACTCTATACTTAAATTATTATAAAGAGGTAAAATTTATTTGAATGTAGGGGGTAATCTTCGAAACTACCAATCCGATTCCGAAAACTCTTTTACTATATAACGGGATGCTACATTATTCCTGAGTGCTATAGGCTACATTTGAAATGTTCCCGTGTGTTAATTTCAGTACATTGCAGGAGTGAACCCGCAAGCAAAAGCTGCTGTTTAATATCCACGTAATAAAGGGAAAAAAATATAACTATCAGAAGGATATATGACAAACACCTGTTTGCTAATAATTTCCCTATAACCACCCTTAATAACCACTTTTAAGGCTTTAATTAGCGGATTCATTTAGGGGTTAAAAACCATGCTGAGTTTGACGCATGTACAATGGTTTTGAAAGCACCCAAGTATAAACAAGATATGCTTTGGTCTTAACAAGTTTAAAGCAAACAAACACACAAAGATCTTAAAATAAATACTAGAGTCTAGTATTTGTTTTAAGATCTTTGTTTGCTAACTGCTAGTTACTACACTAACTGATGGGAATAAGATAGATGCCAAGAAAGTATGCTCAAGATACAGCAACGCCATCTAACATGTAAAGCATAAACTATTGGGCAAAGCCTCTAAGCATGCGTAATGATCACGAGGACTGAATGTTCACTTCTAAAATACCTAGTTCTCTGTATGCATTTTACGACCTAGTTTTAAAAGCCTGCTCAAAGACAAAAGACTATCCAGCGTCTTTTTGCCAAGTATTTAGTTATTTGCAAACACTGCCATCTGTTGCCGAGTAGCTGAAGTATTATCCTTCACCGCTGAATTAAAAAAAAGATGTAGAAACTAACAATTGTGTTTAATTCAAGCACACATTCGATTAAATACAAGTAACTAGTACATACTTTCACTTAAGATAAGCGTTTACTGAGGTTTAATAATTGCAAAATGTTTTTAAGTTTAAATCACAGATGCCGTTAGTTGTCTTTCGTTTCACTTGAACTAAATTGAAATCATAGGAATCATAAATTATAGTAATTAATAGTCCGAACAAACAATTATTCCTCCTAATGATTCTAGAATCACAATCAATTGCACTTCATAGAACATCCATACTAATATTATAAATGCGAAAATCACTCTGTTTGTATGTTTGTTTGTTACCTTTTCACGACTAAACGGCTGATCGGATCTTAATGAAATTTGGCAAGAAGATAGATTTCAACCTGGGGAAGGACATAGACAATATATCATCACGCTACGACCAATAGGAGCGGAGCAGCAATTAAAAATGTTGCGAAAACGGGGAAAATGTGACGCAGACGAAGTTGCGCGGGACAGCTAGTTCACTATAATTATTCCCCTGACTGCCTCGTTGGTTGAGTGGTCGCAAGCGCGACTGCTGAGGATGTGCTCCTGAGTTCGATTCCTGGCTCGGGCAAAGTGTTATTGGATTTTGTCACCAGGAACTTCTCAGTAGCAACCACGTAGTCTGGATTCGTGCCCAGTTGTTGGCAATAGACTCGCCCCCTTTTACATGGAACTTAAAACATAACTGGCGAAATGTGGGTGTAATATTTAGTACATCTTTACCTAACCCAACGGGGATTACAGTACAGGCGTAATGTTATGTTATAATTGATCAATTACAATGCAAATCGGTGCAAAGACTAACAACTCTTAAATAAAAAATTGTGCTAAATAAATCCGAGCAGAACCAGTACGGCTAATATCCTCGAGTCTCTCAGTTACATATGGAGTATACCAAGGGCCCACCTTAGGACCCTTACTTTTAAAATCTATTTACTTAATTGAATTCGATACATGTATGTGTGTGTGTGTGTGTTTTTATTATTATTTTTGTTAGCCACGGATACCCCACTGCTGGGCAAACTTATCTTCCATATCTTTAATGTATTCTTATTCTTATGTATAATGAAAACATAAATGTTACCTACTGTAATTTATGTGAATACAATGGTTAAAAATCGTCCAATAGAAAGATAACGCGATTTCAGAAAGGTATTAAGGTAAAGCTACGTTCCTAACTGTAGGTACCTACCTATTTACACTTTGACTCAGGACGTATCCAATTCAAGTTTTTTGAACTCTAGTATTATTAATTTATTAGGTATACGTTCACAATAAGACGAAGTTTTTTTGAACAAACATTGCAAGTTCATACTTAATAGATGTACCTACGATCCTATTGATTGAAAATGATTTGCGTTTTTGAAAAGGGCAAGTCATTTGGGGAAAATCCGTCGTACTTAATAATATGATCTAACTTACGTACATAAGAAATAAAATCGTTAATAATCAGAACTCCATTTGTAAGTAACTATTCGTCAGTTCAGTTCAGTTCGTAGTTCATCATCATTCCCCTGCCCTTATCCAAATTTATTTAGGGTCGGTGCAGTATTGTCTACTTCCATACTTCCTTATTACTTACCAACTCATCAGACACCTCCTTTGTTGGTATGTCATCCTTAACACAGTCCATTAATTGTATCTTTGGTCTTACTCTACTCTTATACCCATCCACATTCATACTCTTAAACTTTTCTCACAACATTTTCCGCATTCCTCCGACATTTTTCTCATAACATGCCCATACTACGATAAACTATTACCACACAACTTTTCAGGCACCGGCGCCATTTTCCGAGTGCTCATTCCTTATTTTAACCATTTGCGTAAAACCACACATACCCTTAGCATTCTCATCTTATGCGTTTTATTCATCACATTTGTGGCTCTACGCTGCACAAGCCCTTCCGTTGATTATATTGATATACCTGTATGTGCACACTTAAGTCTCATGTCAAGTACCTAAAGCAGAAAAGATTATGACAAAGGTAAAATATGATATGGGAGAGAGTAAAAAAAACAGGTGCAAATATTAAATATTTTTTTATTAACATAAGTATCACAAAGTATAAATGTGGGTAATCGTACATTCATACTTTCAGCATGCCTTTGTTAGGTACCTTTATAAAACATATGCCTTGATTCCTGAAAACTTCACAAAAACTGAAGCTTGAAAATCATCGAACATTTCGGTCAAACTAATTGAACGATTCAAATATGTATTAGTCGAACAATCAAGTAATTTTTGAGAAAAGAAAGAAAGTGTAAGTAAACTTAAAACTAACACTTTTTTTGTAAAATCAAGAAAACAAAAAAAAAACCGTTTGACTAAGAAGTTTGATAATTTGCAAGGCGCTTTGCAAGACAACACAAATAGATAAAACAGACTTCGTCAAATCCACACGTTCCCAAACGTTTCATGGCGATCTTTGACAAGAACTAAGTACATTATCCCATCATGTGGTTTCACAATATGTAGTCCGACTACTTCGCAAACAATGACAATCTTAATAGTATATAAACTTCCTTATAGCATCCATTAGCATAACAATAATTTCTTTCTAACTATACCGACATTGATATCTGATATAATTACGATTGCCTCAGTGTAGTCGAATAAAACTCAACTCTAGACCTGAAACTATTGCATTGTTGTATGCATTGCCTTATATTTGCTTACCATCATCATCATCATCATTATAACAAAGATTTTCTTTTGTCTTTACAGGGCTATGAAAATAGAGCCTCTATAAAATCCCACTTGGATATTAAGCAAACAAATAAAGCCATAGAATTGCTATCTAAGTTTATAGAGAGAACATCAATTTTACAACAACTTCCATCATTGTCATAGATTTCACATGATCATTTACACTCTTAGCATTATCCTTGTTTGTAATCTCTTTGTATGTGTACATTTACTCATGAACACCATTTTATGGCAGATCGTTCGAATACATCCCAGTTCGTATACCTGTATGGTGTTAGCGTAACGTGGCAAAAATTGCAATCAGCGTATTTATTTATTTGTTAGTCCGCTGTGTAGTTAAACTGACGATGCACTCAATCGATTTGCACGAACTACTTGCTCAGGTACCATGGCCTTACCTATTACAATGGCAACGAGCGATATCTGAATATAAAATTCTAGTTTACGGATGAAAATACTGGCTCTATCTTAGTCCTACCATATCCACGCCCGAATAAATAGTCTAGAATCATTATAATTAAGAATCCTACGGACTTATAATATTCGGTTTGAATAAATTAAAACTACTATCACTACTGAGCTACGTATAAAATTAAGTTAAATCTAATTGAGCTTAGAGTCTCGTCGAGTACCGCAGCTGCGTGCGGGCAATTTTGAGCATCCCGTTTTGTACTTGAACCAATTTATTGACACTCCTAATACTCTAGGATGAAACTAGCAATTATTATGAATGACACGACAGTGCATAACAACTGACTCATGGATAGTAAGTATCAATAATGAGTAAAGTCCGATCAATATAATGCACTATCCGTGCCAACTGCAATTTGTAAGGGCTTTGTGGCAAAACTGACGCGTCACTCGTAACAAGGTTAGTCTGTACTCTGTAATTAAAGGAATTTAGGTGAGTACACATAGTGTATTCACTCGGTGCGATGAGATTCTTTATTCTAAAGGTAAGGAGTAGGCGATCACTGCGAGGCGACGGCGCCCGCCATTCGTTGCCGAACATCGCCGAGCGCCGATCCGTTCCCGAAGCCGTTCAGCAGCGGCAGCATTCTGTCTTTCGTCTCCGAGTCTGTCGCCCCGGTGTCTTTCGTCTCCTTCAAGGCCTCCGCCTCCACCTTCACTTTGGCTTTTTCTCTCTGCAAGTAAATAATTCGTTACAGTCAATGCATTAGAGTTGATGGGAGGATTATGTAAATTGATTTTATAGGCTGCCGTTAAGAATTTATTAATCATTGTGAAACATGACTTGGTACTTGATTGAGAAAATGTAATGTGTAGTTGTTTTACTAGTTTAGATGAACAAAGTACTCTTTGTAAATTTCTAAGGTCTAGTAGGATTTGGTAAAGCGTTGGAGCTGAGCCAGTTCAGAGTAAGACCATATTCTGATTTGAACGTCGAACGTCACTTGAACGGTCAAATCAGATTAAAGTATGAGTAAACTTACCCTGGCGGCCTTCTTGCGGTATGCCTGTTTGTAGAAGTCTGAGAACAGATGGTAGAAGAGCACGGCATGCATGCCGATCCACCAGACGAAGGCGCGCGGGTAGTCACAATCGATGAACAACAGCTGGAACGCGTGTAGGAACACCAGCACGAACTGAACCTGCGAATGTAATATTAAATTAGTTTACTTACTAATTAGTAGAGCTTTTGAAAAGGCACGCACCATAGGATCTCATCTGCTTGTAGAAGTCTATGTACTGCTGATTGCTGAACAAAATCAAATCTCTCTAAACGTTGAAATTTGTCTATCTGCGCTGTGGCCTGTTTAATCTATTTAATCTCTTATGGATTTTGACTATGAACAGTCTTGCGGTTTTACTGGTAAGAAAAAATTAAAGAGACAGTCAATAGTCTCAAAAAAAAAAGTTGCTGTGTCATTTTCTAAGCACAGTCCGTTATCTGTTATCCTACGTCATCGACAGGAAGAGGAGGGTGACGTTTATGTTCTATTCATTGGACCCGCTTGGACCGCGTGACGTCACGTAATGGGCTATCCGTGCCGACGGCGACGTTCAAGGATAAACGATCGCCCAGTTAACTGATTGCAAAACATTGACATTGAAGCGCAACGTAATATCATACCTAAGGCTATTCGACCATCACCGACTTGTCAAAACTGTATTATAATGTACAAATCAACATTTATTATGTATTATATAATTTATGTAAGGCGGTTATAAACTTATAATTATAATGTCAAGGAGGATGTCTCTTGCTTAATTTTCGAATTCAGATTAAGATAAGCTTATGCAGCTTTTACAAATTCCAATGTTTTTGCCATAACAAAGATAGATTCACGTGAATTATTCATACAGAATTTTTTGTTTACTTAGTTAATTTAAATCTTAATTGAAATAAAGTAGATCAAGAAAAATACCTTAGATAGCAAATTGACATGGCTACCACACATTCAAAAAATTAAATCAAAACTACAATCAATCACGGGTACCCTTCGAGGCATCGTTTGATGCTTTCCACGCCAGATTTGATATTTAATCTATTTTTCACTCGTTAAGCCACACATTGACGACCTAGCTGAAGTTCGGGGTTCCACCGCAAAAACAAATATAAACCTACTACAAACTGAACAAAACAAATTACTTAAAACGTTATTTAATTATGATTATCTCACTCCAACACTAACACTTTACAAAGAAACGAAATTAATGAACATTACACAAACATACATACATGCATACTGATACGAAAAATACTAAATAAAATTATACACCCAAACATCACTATCACGAAAAGAATAAAAAAATACAAAATGAAATTGAGAAGTGAACAAGACCTACTTACTACCTACTACAGCTACGGTACTCCGCACAAACCACAGGATCCAAACTATATAATAAATTACCGAAAAACCTCACAGAATCGAAATCCATAACCTCTTTTAAAAAACTACTCAAACAGCACATCATAAAAAAATTACATTCTCTACAAATATTACAAGCCACATCCAGCTATTGCTTATCAGTGTTGAACGGAGACTGGTTTACTTTTGTGTTGATGTTTTGAGCCCGTGTATCAAGCGAACATAGAGTTATTTGTATTTTCATTATCTACCCTCAAAGTACAAATGTCTAGTTTTTGTTAATCTCTCAACAAGAGTTTTAATATTCTTCTGATGTAACTGAATTTTTGAATAGTCTTATGAGAATAGAACTATCTCAAACCTTAATTTAGGCTATCTATTGTCGATTTCGGTTTGTACTTCCATAACTAGTCAGTAACATGACCCACATCTCCTACATTAACTTAAACCAGGTTTGTAATAATTCCCTGACATGTTGAAACATTTACATTTTTGAGTGGCATGCACGGCAACCAATCAAGCTATACAATACCAGCTTAAGCGGATCTCCCATTGTAAGATAAATCTTTACAAACCTAAGTCATGTTATACTGGAAATGCACAGCTTGATGCCGTGTGTACCAAAGAGTTTTATCAAAACAAAACTTACCATCTGTAGTGCTGTGAGGTATTTCTTCCACCAAAGGTACCGCTGGACCTTAGGGCCAAGGGCAGCCAGCAAGTAGTACGAGTACATCACTATGTGTACGAAGGTATTCAACATTCCGAAGAAAGTTGAGTGGCCACCTGTGGGGTAATAACACGAAAAGTATCACTATACTGAGACAGGTAATATTATTATAATGTTTTATTTTCTCTTCACAAAGATGACTTAAAGTTAACACGTACAAAAAATGTCTCAGCAGTATTCCACATTTTTGAGAGACTAGTGTTTGATGAAGTTTTTGGGAAAAACCTGTATTACAGGTCTTGAGGCCCCCTTCCACGGCTAGATAATTTATTATCATGTAGGTATGCACTACTTGACCAATTTAAGACACGACTCAGATTAGTCTGTTTTAGACTGAAAGTTGAGTTTATGTCATGACCAACTGGGATAAAATCTTGACAAGACAGACACAGGAATAATCGAAAAATATTTTCATATAACAAGAGGTTAATCCGAAATAGGTATCCTGGACCAATAGCAACGATAAGTCAAAGTTTTCTATCAACTAATCCTTAGTAACTAATATACTTATAAAGTTAGTAATTAATATAGGTATTCTATATGTAGGTAAGCAGTTTGACAGCTACTAATTTATTAACACTGTCGGGTCATAAGCCAAATAACTGTTAAAAAAATAAGAATACCAGTTTATTTTATATTCCAAATTTAAAAGACAAATAGTGACCGGTTAGTAGCGGTACACTCTGGTAGAGTGACTTAAAATAAATTTGCTCATAGTACGCTCGACGAACTATCAAGATATACAAAACCAGCATTTACGGAAAATTAGTATAGCAAAGCGAGGCCATAGTATACTGGAAATGGCTTGATCTTTAGTCGTGCGTACACAACTATCGTCAAAAGAACTTTTCATACTTCTAGAAAAATCCTAATTACGGATTTGACAGAAGAACAAACACTCCTTGAGCATACTTGTCGTTTTATTGCTGTTCAAATATTATTGTAATATCATGGAACGCGTTTTTATAGACATTTTGTTCGAGAAGTTGATACTATAGCTCTGTATTAATGTACCTGTGTGGAATTATAAGCATACGAAGAAATAAAAGATGTGATTATAAGTGTATCTTGTTAAGTTATTACGTCAATCACGGTAAACAAATTAAAAACTATTTTCTTTTTAATATGTAAACTCAACTGAACAATTTATGAAGAGAATGCTAAAATGATTAGCAAATACTGCGCCACGGTGTTTATGTTAAGTCATCTTGTGTTAATATTAAAACAATTACTAGATAAAGATTGCGTTAACTGATTTTTTCAGCATAGTTAGCGAGGAAAATGTAAACTTACAAGATAAGCATTATAACGATGATTTATGAAAATAGTAGCTTATGCCCACGGCATCGCTCGCGCTTTGTTCGGTTATTGTCCCACGGAATCGTACTACAAAAAAAAATTGTGCGTGGAGTCCCTCCGCGCGGAAGAAGTGAAACTTCGTAATACTACACACATGCGTTCGAGTGCTACGCATTCACTCTCGCCCTGTCTCTTTCTATTCCCCCTCCATGGTAGCGTGAAACGTTTAACGCAATCTTGTTGGAAGTCGCGTTAGAAGTTTCACTTCAAAAAGTATTCTATGTGCTCATCTTCTGCCTAGCCTTTTCCCAAACTATCTTGGGGTCGGCTTCCAGTCTAACCGAATGCAGCTGAGTACTAGTATTTCACATGAAGTGACTGTCTATCTGACCTCCGCAACCCAGTAACTGGGCACTACGATACCCCTTGGTAAAGACTGGATGTCAGACTTTTGGCTTCCGACTCGTAAAGACTGTCAAAGATATACAAATGACAGCCGGGACGGACTAATTATGGTCACCCATCCCCGTGGATGGGTCCGTACCAACCTCGTCAAGCAAGGCTTAACCTCAAAGATAGACCCGTCTGGCTGTTATTATTGTATGCTGCTGCCAGATAATTATCTCCCTGAGTTAAATTTTATCCAACAGTAGTTTTTGCAGTTTTTTGTTTTAACAAACATCCATCGTCATGCATCGTCACAAACTTTCGCATTTATAATATTTGTAGGTCATCCATACATAGGTACTAAGTCAGTAAGAATTGGCATTTCCTCTACCTTAGAGGTGATAGGTAAGTTACATACGTACCAAATTCTGAGGAAAACAATCAATATGTTCTAATCACGTCATGCGTTTCCGTTCAGCTTTGTGTTCGGTATAATTTAGACTTAACTAGCCGAATTTTATAGGAATTCGTGTCGCGAAACCTATTTTTTTGAGGAAGCTTTTTGAGGAAATTAAAATGTTATGTTATTAAAATGTGTGTGGGAAACCCGAAAGCGAAATTAAATTAGATTTCAATTTCCTACGTGTTCGTCTTTCTATGACCTAAATTATGTAAATGAACTTCTGAAAAATAACAGTACTTAGGTTGCGGAAAATATACACGCATTGGTTATTTCCCACATTAGTCTACTGCGATAAAAAACTCATACATTTTTACCTACAGTTTTTTTCCGACGGATCATGTGAACATTTGTAACAAATAACCAACTATTATTGAAGTAAAAAAATAATCACTACTTATACAGGACTGGGCAGTCATTACCGCTTGCCTTACTGGTATTCCCAACAATTTCCTTTGCGAACTTCGCAAGATCAGAAGATCTGCTTACGTCATTTTTCTACGCTGTGTAATTATCGAGCGAAATAGCACAAAAGAAATAGCGTGACAGCAGATAGTAATAATTTCAAAGGGACTTTTTATCTAACAGTCATAGTCTTTACAACGTTTCAATACTTTTTTTCGTGTTCATTGTACACCAAATCAAAATGAAAAAAGCTCTTATTTTTACGGTGTTAGGTTACACAATATCGTGTAGGTGTTCCATCTAAAGGTATAATCTAAGATTATAGGAACGGATGCCTTCTACGACTTAGAACTGATTTAGAAACGAAAACATTAATATAAACGTAACAGAAAAGCTGTTTTAAAAACGTTAAGAGTTTTAAAGATCAACCGTACTTGAAATAAAGAGTATAAATATAGAGACAATAAAACAAAAAAAAACAATGTCCTTTTAAAAGCTTGAACTACTTAAATGGCTAGCTTCTGCATTTTATGTAGCGACCTAACTAAGTATATTATTTACAATGAATAGTGGATCGCCTTGACATTTTTGTAACAGCTGATATAAAAATGCAAATCTTAATTGTTTTTTATTACTCCAACATTGTAATGTTGAGGCGTTAAATATAAAATGCGAAAGTTTGTGGGGATGGATGAATGAAAAAATCTGAACGGATTTATATGAAATTTGGTTATTTGAACAAATATTACGTTAATAATTTGAATGTGCTTACCTGGTGTGAACTTGACTCCGAACCAGACGGACATGGGCATGATGCCGTGGTGGATGACGTGCAGCTTCGACACATGGTCAAACTTCTTGCGCATCACGAAGAAGATCTGGAAATAAAGTATAGGTACTTCTGTTATTTACAAGAAGGTTTTGAGACTGCCGACAGATTATTGAGAAAAAAATTCTCTCAATCTGATTAAAATGGACCGATTCTTGAAAGAAATCTGTAGGTAAACTAATTTCGCAAAAGGAATATTCAGTCTAAACTGTAGTCAAAATCACTTTTAAATTCAGTAATAAAACATTCATGACAAAACCATCTATATTCTATAAAAAAAAACCGGCGAAGTGCGAGTCGGGGTTCCCTATCCATTTGCATAAAATTTGAAGACCTAATATAACTTAGCATAATTTTGTTTGGCATAATTATATTTTCACATAATATAATTACGCTCGCTCGCAGCCGCCTGCTCCTCAGCCCGCGGGCAATCTCGCCCCTACGCGCCTACGCGATTTTAAATTACACTCTAGGGGTAGGACAAACAAGACTACGTGGAGTCGGTTTTGCAGCAATTCGGTTCTGTCACTAACTTTTGTTGCACAGCATATTACATTTTTAACCTAGTCAGTTTAATTTTTAGGCCTACTAACGTTATGCGAATCAAATTTATGCCAAAACAAGTTAGTCTTTAAGATGATTATGCCAACATAAAATGTATGCCGAAATATTATTATGCCAAAACAAATTGTGCCAAAATCGTTATGCCGAAGTATATTAGGACAAAGAACATTATGCGAAAAGAAGGGATCCCGCGAGTCGGACTCGCGCACCGAGGGTTCCATACTTTTAAAACCGTATTTATTACCATAATTTTTTTTTTTTTTTATGATGTAACTAAAAATTTACGGTTTTCACAATTTTTCCTTTATCTGTGCTATAAGACGTTGCTTCGTACCAAATTTCAAGATTCTGAGTTTACGGGTACCCTTGTTTTGATTCCCTTTAGAGTGTCGAAAATTTGCGGCATAAACGGCTGTATCTTTTGATTGCTTTGGCTTAGAAGTTTGATTTTTTTTTACAGCTCCAAGGGACACTAGACCTGAGTATTTGATATGAATTCCAGCTTGATACCTTGACGCATTCCTGAGAAAAAGGGTCTTGACAGACAGACAGACGGACGGACAACAAAGTGATCCTTTAAGGGTTCCGTTTTTTCCTATTGAGGGACGGAACCCTAAAAACAATGGGGTCGAAACATTTTGTCATCGCATCCTCGTCAAATTCAAAGAGGTAACTATGCTAATGGTTCTCGACCCAATAATAAAATGAGTAGGTATTTTTTTTCTTATTTACGGAAATCGGTAAGTGTGAACCACCTGTGTTTTAAACGCGCTTTCACACATACAAACAATCTCAAACGTATAAACGATAATTTGTTATTCCTTAAACCACATTATGGGGGTTATTCTGAAATACTGCCAAAATTCAGCATCGAAAAAATCAGGGTTTATTAATAACTAGCTGTACCCAGCATGCGTTGCAATGCACTTTTTACTACCCACCTACCCTATCCGACCTACCTACCCTATCCTACCTACCCTACCCGACGCTACCTACCTACCTACTCTACCCTTCCCTACCTACCTACTCTACCCTACCCTACCCTACCCTTACTACTACCTACCTACCCTACCTACCTACCCTACCCTACCTACCTACCCTACCCTACCCTACCTACCTACCCTACCTACCTACCCTACCCTACCTACCTACCCTACCCTACCTACCTACCTACCCTACCCTACCTACCTACCCTACCTACCTACCTACCCTACCTACCTACCCTACCCTACCTACCTACCCTACCCTACCTAACCTACCCTACCCTACCTACCTACCCTACCCTACCTACCTACCCTACCCTACCTACCTACCCTACCCTACCTACCTACCCTATCCTACCTACCTACCCTACCCTACCGTATCCTATGTCCTTCTCCTGGCTCTAAACTACCTCCCTGCCAATTTTCAGCTAAATCGGTTCAGCCGTTCTTGAGTTATAAGTGAAGTAACTAACACGACTTTCTTTTATATATATAGATTAACTAGGTATCGTAATTTCAATTGATTATTTATGTCTTTTGTGACAACTTCCTGAATTTTGACGAGGATGCAAAATAACCTTGTAAAACTATCATCACAGTCATGACTATCATCATGGCAGGCATCTCTTTGTTTGTGCCAATCACCACAATCCTGTGCTAGCCTCATCCAGGTTATACCTGCGATGGCAACAAATATGACAATAATACCCTATCAATATTTTTACGCGGGTGATGTATATTTATGTAGATCGTTGTAATGTACCAATATCTAGTAGTTATCTTAGTTTATCCATTCATCATTTATATTGAAATCTGAACTATTTGTAACTTTAGATTGATAGACGTAACTATTAATTTTATAAAATTGACTTGTAAAACTATTAAGATACAATATAATCTATTTGACTAAAACCACATGTCATTTAACAAAATAGGTAACTAGTTGAATAAAACTAATCGTTAGCTAGATTTTCTCGAAACCACTTATATAAGAGTATCTCAGTTACTCACATTAGACCATAGGAGTGGTTTTAGAGATATTTGTTTAATACCTACTGCACAGGTGTTCAAACTCAATGAGACAGCTAATTTATAACATGCGATTAGTCATCATTAAAAATAACTGATGAATGATGACAAATCCATTTTTTTATTAATGAAACGTAATGTTAATATAATTCAGAATTGAGAAAAAAATACGAAAGATGTGCTTTTGGAATAATAATTAAAAAAAAAAAGGTCTTTGTAGCTCATATAGTTTCCAGACTATGTATATATTTGGAAGGTTATTTACCCTTACCTATAACCGTCAAATTATAAATTCCGAGTCGACAAATAAATAGGAAGGCAAGATTTAATTGATCATTTACCAGCTCTCGTATCTTTTTGATGCGAATTCTCTACATAATTTCAACCGGCAATAAAAATCCGAAACCTGATTTATATAGACAAAAAGCAATATCATCTGATCTTGATCCGGTTGGGAACTTTAATGATTCGTTAAGCATCTTCACCTGGTGTGAATTGCTAAAAGAACTGGAATATAGATTTACGATATTGATTTTCAAAAGGCTTCGTCCATGTAAATATTCTGTGAGACTAGCCATTATGAATATTAAGTGCCTTAGTAGGCCTATTAGGCATAATTTCCAATAAAAAATATTATCCAATCTAATCACGGTCAAAGCCAACTTCAAAAACCAGTCCAAGGTTCAACGTATGCCAAGATCGAGAAGCTTCCCAAAATAGACATCAAGCAATGGTACTGTTTTAAGCACGTCTTATAAATAAACAAATAAATCTAATATTAGAGCAAATTATATGAACGTAGACGTTACGTAAACAAGTTGACCAGTTCGTACCGTTCCGGAAGTAAACAACAGTCTGTGTGGCCTTGACAGTGAGAAATTATTAACTTTACGAAATTATACTAGTTAGTTATTCAAGTGTTTAAGTTGGCGAAGGCAGACCTCTATTAGAGCTAAGGCTTCGGGCGTACAGACCCATTACTTTTAGAACGGGTTTAAATGTTCAAATCATAACCTAGGGAGCCGGTTTGCCCTCAAAAGAATTTTCTGTATTTTTGTTTTACTAGCTGTACCCCGCATGCGTTGCAATGCAGTTTTTACTCTACGTACGCTACGTACCCTACGCTACCTACCTAGCTACCATACCCTACCCTACCTACCCAAAAATTTTCTTACCTATATACAAACCTTGTCCCGACAAATAACGAATACAACAAAAAAATAATTATGTGGAGTCGTTCGTAATTTATTTATTCGCGTACATAAATTTCAGCAATTCATTTTTATACTTAATTATTTTTTATAGATTATTTTGAATACTCAATAGCGTCCAGTTTGGATAAGTTGTATTTTTTTCAGTGTACAACTTTATTCAAAATCCATTAAATATAACCCTTTCGACTTTAAAAATAAGTAAAAAGATAATGGAACAAAAAAATCTAGTTTTCCTTTATTCGTTATTTGATTTATGTAACATCCCATAACATTATGTCAAGTTTTAGTGATACCAAGAAATAAATGACTTTAGAAGACAAGAAGTAAGTAGGTGTTTTTAGTTTAAAAAAAAGTTTTTATCCATTAATTTTTTTACAGTAAAATACGATAAATTAATGAATGAAAATGACACACCTGTGTGATCATCATTTAAAAATGTTGTTTGGTATATTTAGTTCCTTCGATTTTTTTTCTTTACGTGGAAAATGTTTTAAGTAAATCAAATAAACTTACCGTATCAAAGAATTCTGTGAACTTTGAAAAA
This sequence comes from Cerastis leucographa, assembly GCA_963082945.1. Taxonomy (NCBI): domain Eukaryota; kingdom Metazoa; phylum Arthropoda; class Insecta; order Lepidoptera; family Noctuidae; genus Cerastis; species Cerastis leucographa. The sequence continues at coordinate 8,917,595 of OY720385.1, read as the reverse complement.
TAGTACCACCAGCAGCCATGTACTGTCTGTAAAGAATAAAAAAAAAAAACAAATTAAAATATACTCTCAGTGAAATGAAAAGGGATTTGTGTTTATTGTCATCTGACCTACGGAATTACGCTGAATTGAAAATATGATCCAATTCCGTAGGATAATGTTTTTCTTATTTTCATAAAACATACATAAAAGTGCAGCAAATTTCTACGATATATAACACCTGCCTATTAAATAATACACTAGCTTAGACTTAACATGGGCGAGCTCGTGTGTATATGTTATTATGTTGTTATTTGTTGACTCATTCGATATAATAAAACAAAGGAATCCGAATAACGTAGATATAATATATCACGTACTAAGGAATACTTACTACGATTTCATTAGCAATCAGTTAGCTTAATTTATAAGTTTCGTATTGTGAATTTATTATATTGAACTTAATAAAATGTCAACTTATAGACGTACACAATCAAACTGTTGTTTTGATTTTATAAATATTTCTTACATGAAATTCCAGGAAGTATTTTCTTGTTTTTTTTTATTAACAAATGTGACGTTTTTTTGCGTGTCTGTGTGTTTTGATTTAAAGAAAACGTAAATGTAACAATGTTCAATCCAATAACACCATGCAAGAAAAAAATAACAATTACTGTATCAGATATCGATTATATATACTTCTTCTAAAAACATTATTAAAACCGTGATGATGAACATAAAGCTCTCATTATTTTATTATAATAATATGTGATTACACATACAAATTGCTAGGGTACCAAATCAAAACGGCAATTACATGTCAATGCGAATGAACTTGAAGGCAAACAACCTCGACGCACTAGCACATGTTAGACCTATGATCAACTTGCCTTAATTGAATGCAAGTACTGCCGACAAAATAGTTAAGTGTAGGCAATAGTTAAAAGAAAAAAAAAACCGCCTGCATATTCTCTACAGACCCTGCAAATTATTACTTTAGCGGTCTGTACATAGACAATCAAAGTAATTCTTCTGTTCCACGTCATTATAAGGTTCATAATTATTGCAAATGAGTTGCAAGAAAAAATATTCCATACCTAATACTTAATCAATGGTATGAGGTAAACGAGCCTAACGAACTAGCTAAACCCTTAACAAAGTAAAGCTAATGTCATCACATGACTATTCAAATCTACTGATTAAAACAAAGAATTAATGATTCATACGATGTAATGACAGTTTAAATTGCATATAATCACCATGTGATTGCATATTGCTATATATTTTTTCAAAGCGTTAACAGGTTAATTCCATCTTTGCAGCGTCTGGTTAGGACTCAAATACAATCATCAAACAGGTCATTGATAAACGTTTAGTAACAAAAAAGATATAAACTTTAATAGAGATGATTGGTGGATGAGGTTTCTACAGTTAGATAAATCTAGTTTAGTTATAAACAAAGCAATCTTTAATTATTATCTGTTATCCTAAAGAATTACCGTAGCTTTTGCACTTCAATAAACGCGCTTGCATAAAAAGTTTTTTTTTTTTGTGAAGATGCATAGAGCACCCATGGACGTAAACTTAGGAGAGTGTGAAGATTCTCTTACCCGTATCGCGTCAGGAGAATTCGAGTAGTCAACGGGTTGACACCGAAAACTGTACGTGGTGAACCAGCCGCTCTTCAAACTCTAGAAAAAAAAGTAAGCTCACATTAGTACACAAAACGAAAATTTACATTATTTTTTAAAGAATTTACAAAATATTGTTTCCAAGTTTTACCTCATAGAACAGCCAGATACTGAATAGAACTTGGAACAAGTTGTAAAAAATCAATATTCTTTTCAGCTCGAATGGTTTTCTGTTTTCCATGAACTTCGGTCCCAGCACCTGAGAGAAAAACAACGATTAATTGCAATGAAACAATAAAAAAAAAACACAAAATGTCAACACAAGTGACTGTCGGGTACATTCAAATATCATGTTCTTTAATTGGACGATAATTATTACGCAACTGTGTTCTAATAACGGCGGCAAGTTCCAGTGGAAAACATTCGTAATGATTTTTAATTTGTTTGTCGTGGTATCAATTGTTAATCGCTTCAGATGACGTTAAATCATTATAGTGACATAACTCTGGATAATGAAGTACTTACTTTGACTGTGAAGACGTATGTGAGACATATGGCCAGTGTGGGGAAGGGTGACGACATCAGGAACCAGTCTTTCACCCTCTGGTCACTTTTGTTGTCCATCAGGTCATGGTACCCCTCGACAAGCCGACTCAACGCCTCCATTTTCACTGCAACAATCACAACAATTTCATATTAAAACATGCACTAAATAAACACGATCACTTTCTATATTTGTTTATATTACATTAAATTTAAAGGTGTGAGCACACCGTATCACGATTGCAGAATGAGCGGTTTTGGGTATAATAGTAACTTGAGCCGCTTACTGTCGAGCTTCAAGTTCGATCGAATGTCAGGGTGGACCAGTGGAGCAGTGCGGAGCCGATTCGCCAATCGTCTCAGCCACGCATATCGGGCCCAAATTTTATTGAAATACTTGCTAGCTAACCCGCGCAACTTCGTCTGCGTCACATTTTTTGGTCGTAGCGTAAAGTTATAAAGCCTATAACCTTACTCGATAAATGGGTTATCGAACTAACTGCATAAGAGTATTAATCAATAACGACAATTGAATGACCCTCAATTTGTAACTAATAATTAATGATTTATTTGATTATTAGCATACTGCCTGACAGGTTTTCGTAATATTTTAACTATTTCCGATTTGTGATCTACGGAAATAATGCTGGATAAGGTGGGCGCTTTCCGGATATTTGGCTACTTGTTGGATTTGATTAATGGCATGGCAATCATGCCTGGGAGCTCGGGACGTTCTATACTGTCCCTGGCATAGATTTCGACAAATAGGAACAGTTTTGAAGTCTACCTACACAGATTTAGTCCGGTGACTACAATTGAAGAAGTTTAATTTCCAAAGGTTTTCTCTTGTCATGGTTTATACAATCATTAATTAATGGATACGTATACGTCTGTGGTTTGCTCTTTAAGACACTAATTGTAGTTGTTTAAAATTCAAGATTGGTAAATAAATTAAATGTTTTAAAAACCGTGACCATTTTTCAAAAACCTTAACGTATCTAAATATCAAGGCTTAAGGATTTTGAAAGGCAGTACACTCGTACAGACGTAGTTAAATGAAATATTTTTACGATGACGACGTATAAAGTTCGTCTGATTCATTTCTGACGGTTCCCACCCAAATTCTACTACGACTTATACTATATCCGTTTTGCAATATCTTAATTTAATCTTGTCAAACCGCTTTGCCCTACCATAGAGTAGGTATCCTTCAAAATGCCGGAGAAAAGTTGACAGTATTTGTTGTGAAATTATTATAAGTACGGCATTTTATTTACTTCTTATACTTAATTGATCTGATAGTAATGGTATGTACAGTAGACAACTTACGTGTGTAGCTGTGTACTTGACAAGGTCGATCGTGAAATTAACAACATAATTGCACTTCAAATGAAAGAAGAATAACTACAATTACGTTGAAATATACTAAACTAGCTGTCTCGCGCAACTTCGTCTGCGTCACATTTTACCCGTTTTCGCAACGTTTTTCATTGCTGCTCCGCTCCTATTGGTCGTAGCGTGATGATATATAGCATATGTCTTTCCCCAGGTTGAAATCTATCTTTTTGCCAAATTTCATTAAGATCCAATCAGCCTTTTAGTCGTGAAAAGGTAACAAACAAACAAACATACAAACAAACAGAGTGACTTTCGCATTTATAATATTAGTATGGATGTTAATTCAAATGGAATCGTGATTTAGGCCGAAACACTTTTCAAAACCAGTGAGATTTTGTAATAGTAATCTAATGTAAATACTATCATAATGAGCACTGTTGGGCAAGAACATAACTTGTCATTAATTATACAAATACGTCAAGGGTATTTAGATTGATATTTCTATTAAATATTAAAATTTTGCGTTAGTAGGCAAATTGTTTTAAACGATGGCATGTTTTAGAAATACAGCCTAACTGATATTATAATGTGCGATGACCTTTTCTCTTACTTATAAAGTACTAGCTGTCCCGCGCAACTTCGTTTGCGTCACATTTTCCCCGTTTTCACAACATTTTTCATTGCTGCTCCGCTCCTATTGTTCGTAGCGTAATGATATATAGCCTATGTCCTTCCCCAGGTTGAAATCTATCTTCTTACCAAATTTCATTAAGATCCGATCAGCCGTTTAGTCGTGAAAAGGTAACAAACAAACAAACAAACATACAAACGAACAGAGTGACATTCGCATTTATAATATTAGTATGGATTATCGGTCATTAATTCTAAAATGTGAGATTCAAGGTAATGTTGCTATTGTGAATTACTCAATACAACCATAAGCCTCGCGGGAATACGTACTAAATTGATTTGGTTGTGGTGGAATTAAATTAAAGACCCTTATATCTTTTAGGGTTAAAGATATTTGTTTTTGAAAGATTGTGTTATTTAAATATTTATTTTTATTATTGATACGCTGAGCCCTTTTTTTTTTGCGGATGGGAAATCATCAAATGACTTCTCCCGGCGAATGAATCCTCTGGGCGGAGCGGGAGGGAGTGTCAGACTTGACTGACTAAAACCCACCCATGTTCCTTCTTAGCCCTTTGTGTTCCAGGGCCGCGGTATCTCTTTCGAACAACCCGTAGCCCTGGCAACAAACCGCAGCCCTGGCATACGCTGAGCCCTTTCGTTTAAATCTGGGAAGGCCTTCAAACATTTTGAAATAAAAACAATCGCGGTCGTAGTGGCGTTTATACATACAATGATCTCCGGCAAGGTGTCTAAATATTGATTACTACAAATAAATATAACTTATTTATTTATTGGAACAACCTATATCACACCTACAGATTGTTTGACTAAAATATTACGGGTGTACTCACTATTTGTGATTCTGATGTCACTGAGGTAACTGGAGCCTGACAACTTTAATTTATGATTAAGGTAAAATTACCAAGTTATAAATAAATCATAAAGTTGTCTTACCAAAGTTCCTTAATAGTCGTAGACATAAACAATTGAGGTTGATGTCAAAAAGTGTGCTTATTAAAATAAGTATTTATCGACAAGGAATCGAAACATCTCATCTCGATTGTTTGTCGATTTATAAACATCTGAAAACCCATTCACACGAGCAAACCCAAGGCTAATCGCTTGTACGTGGATTTACTTACAAAAATACCGTATTTATGTATTCGTCGTCGCCTTGATAACAGTACAATACTTGACATTTTTAGGGCACAAATAAATAAATATTTTCACCTTAACCATTGCACTATGACCTACTTGTTGAACCCGTTGATAAATCAGTAAGGACAATGTATCGAAATCGCAAGGTTCAAAACTTCACTGTGCCTTGAAAATGAATGAATGCTAAGGAGAGTTATTATAATTAAGTAGCGGGTGACACTGACGTCACGCGTCACCATGATGCAAGAAGGATAGTATAAAGTGCAAACGGAAGAATAAAAAGCCAACACAAATTCATGAATCACAAAAAAAATGTTGGAATAACCTGTTTCAGTTAAACTTTTTTACTCTTTGTGTTCTGGGAATTACATAAAACTGGTATCTTAGAGACCCATAAAAGAACAAACCTATATATGTATACAAGTTGTTGTTTTGCATCCTCGTCAAAATTCAAGAGGATGTCACAAAATACTCAAATACAATTCAAATTACGGTACCTAGTCAATTATTAATAAACGGTGATTTTTTGGTTGTTTAAGTTTGTCACTATTTCAGAATAACACCCTTATCGGGGGATATTATATATTTGAGATTGTTGGTATGTATAAAAGCGCGGTCATAGGGCGAGGATTAGATAGGCCGCGTTTAAGACACGGGTGGTTCACATTTACCGATTTTCGTAAATATGAAAAAAATTAAAAAGTACCTACCCGTTTTATTATTGATTCGGGACGAGAATCATTACCATAGTAACCTCCTTGAATTTGACGAGGATGCAAAACAACACCTTGTATATGAAACAGGTTACAAAACTTTTTATTTTATTTATCTATCTTTTTGATTTTGTGAAATCTTATAGACTAATATGCAACTAAATTGCTAATTACAAGCCATCCACAGATATATACAAAATTGTTACTTAATACTAGGATCAGCTAGGATCAGTTACTTCCTCAAAGTTGGTTCATTCTATTTTGATTTTAAGCTGACTTAGACAATTATCAGTTCAAGTGCAGGTATGTGTCTCATCATCATCTGCTATCTTGGGGTCGGCTTCCAGTCTAACCGGATGCCGCTGAGTACCAGTATTTTACATGGAATGACTGCCTATCTGACCTGCACAACCAAGTTACTGAGTAATACGATACACGTACGTTTAAAAAATGACTTTTCCAACAACTTCCTCACTGTGCTCGCGTTGGTGCAGAATAGGTCAATGCCAGGTTCACAAGAAATTTTGTTAAAACTGCGACTGGCACTTGAAAAGTATGCATTACGTCTATAATTAGTTTTCCCATAAGGTGCATGTAGAAGTGATCGCTGTCGCAGTACCATCTGATTAGTGCGTAACGTTAATTTTGAAACAAGTTCAGGGCAGTCGATGGAACCATTTGCGATATTAAACAAGTAGCATACATCATTAACATGACGTCTACGGTCAAGTGGTAGAAAATGGTACCATCTGCATCGATGAGTGTTATCTACAGATACTTGCTTTGCTCTGTATTCAAGGTACTTAAAAAAATTCTCTGTATGCCCTCAATACGAGACTTGTAGATCCCATTTTGATGATTCCAGACTTGTGATGCATGCTCAAGATGGCTATATGGTCTACTACTCCCTTTCTTCTCCTAAAATTGTTTGTCCGAAAATCATTATCCATAACACGTTTGCTATAAACTTCAGTAACCATAATGTTCAAAATCCCGAAATTTTGTTAAACATAATTATCTTTAGTTCTAAAAGTATTCTGTCATAATATTGAGTACTATAATTATTGAATCTCCTAATTTTGCAAGACCTAAAGTCACATGTCCTAAGTATTGTGTTAAATAATGTGTATTATTCCGAATGTTCATTTATAATATATTTTTTTAGTCCTAAAACATAATTATGCTAAAAATTAGGTTTTAGTGATAGTAACGAATCGGTGTAAATCCGAATCCACGCAGTCATGTCTGCCCTACCCCTAGAGTGTAATTTAAAATCGCGTAGGCGCGGAGGTGCGAGGCGGCCCGCGAGTTGAGGAGCAGGTGGTTGTAACACCCGCCGCCGCGGCTGAGGCTGGCCGGCTGAGCCGGCCAGCAAGCCGAAGCTGCGGTGGTGAGCGTTAAACCCATCTGCGACGATAAACTCGCGAGGGACCGCCGGAGCGCCGCAGCGCCGGAGCCGTGACAGAAACCAAGCCTGCTGCATGTTGCATGCTTGCATGATTGCTTGCATGCTGCATGCTTGCTTGCATGCTGCATGCTTGCTTGCATGCTGCATGCTTGCTTGCATGCTGTTTGCTGCGTGATGCGTGCTTGCTTGCATGCGTCATGTTGCGTGCCTGCTTGCATGCTGCATGCTTGCTTGAATGCTGCATGCTTGCTTGCTTTACAAAAACCACATGTTCACAATCAGCTGCTTTATTGAGTACATGTAGATATATTTATTTATGTATAATAAAAAAAATCAAATTTGTTCTAAGAACATTATTATTATAAATAAACATTATGTAATTTGAATTTAGGAATTATAACTTTTATAGAAAACATTTTTATGTCTTTTGTATATTATTGATTGTAATATTTATGACAAACGGACTTAGGACATATTACATTTAGGGATTTCAATTTCATGGCATGTGATATTATGTGATGTTAAGTTCGGTTGAATTATCATTCGGACAAATGATGATTAGGACAAAAAAAGTTATGGCACTTTAAATTATGGATAAAAAAGTTAGGTGACACAATAGAGAACCGATCTTGGTATTATACATGACAGCAAGCTACTCTTCGATCAGCATATTGACAGTTTAGTAAATAAGGCGATGAAACCAAGTGCTTTTGACGCCTTATTTACTAAACTGTCAATATGCTGATCGAAGAGTAGCTTGCTGTCTTGTATAATACCAAGATCCTTTATATTATTGACTCTGCCTATATTGATATTGTTAAGCTTGTATGTGGAATCAATTATGGATTTCCGACGAGTAAAAGTTTGACACATTTAATTCAAGCTGTTAAGTCTATAGTATTCTTCAAATCTATTCAAATTCATTTGTAACGGGTATTGATCTCATATGTTTTTGACCCTTCATATCCTCACCATAAAGTAAAATATAACTTAATTTTCAAAACAAAGTTTCACGTCAGCATAAAAAGAGTAAATAAAACGGATCCCAAAATCGAACCCTGAGGAATACAAGAGGGGACAGAACCTCATCCAGACGTGTACCTCAGAAGAACGTTATCAATTTAAGAGGAGAACCAACGATATAAATCTCCGTGTATTCCGGCATTTAAAAGCTTTTCCAAGAGCAGTCTATGGTCAATAGTTCAATACGATCAAAGCATTTACTGTAATCAGTATACAAGGTGTAAATCACCTCATCACGAAGCCGTCAACCAAGCATTCTGTACATGAAACTATGTAACTTTACGCAAAAATTATTGCTGGGAAACGACTTTTTTTTGGGGGGTGTAAAATCATGTTTTGTGGTAGAACTCAATGTAACGCACTCAAAATATTGTGCTGATGGACGAATTGAATAGTACGGAGGTCGTGGAGGTGTTTAAAGTAAAAATCTTACATTAAAAACTTGTATTTAAAAAAACACTTGTCAAAAATTTGGAACTTTGACCCCTAATATCTCCGTAACTAGAAGGTCCCCAGGTATGGTGTAGAACAAAAAAATGATCGCTATGACGGGGAGAACCAGTGCCTTTCGGCTTCGTTAAGAGGTGTTTTACACCCTTTATATCATGTCAATTTGTGCACGCTGTTCCATACCTTCGGATATAAATTCATGGGACAAGATTAAGATAGATTTAGTGGAATACTTCCTAAGAAAACCATTTTCATCACCAAAGTTGAACTTCATAGCAGCGAGCGTTCGAGGATTTTGAAAAACAGACATATCTTGGATATTGGTCGATAATTAGAGATATCCGACTTAATGCCTTTTTTTGAAAACTAAAGTAACGAATGCCGAATTTTAATAATCTTTACCTTTCATGGATCAAGCATCAAAACTATTTTTTGCTCTAAAATGATAGATTAGGAAAAACCCTGATAAGCTCAATGAATAAAAAAAGCGAACAAAAACGCAATTAAAGCAGATTACTAAATGATTCAAATGAATTCCTTATGATTTTAGTTCAATTTCGTAATTATATATTAATGTTACATGCCACTGCAGCAAAGCTTTAAAGCTTATTCTTAAGTAGTTGTGATACTTATCATTATCACATTCCGACAGTAGGCTAAGTAGATGACTTAGGTTGATATATGATTAAAGTTATAAACATAGTAACTCAAGGTAAGTAGCATAAGGTAACTTAATATAAGCAGAACTAGGAAAGTTCTGTATAATGATATGGAAAATCAAAACGCGTGTTAAGAATTTAATTACAGACAATTATAGCATTGCATTTCATAAGTAAATTAGGTTATGATGTAACAGTATCCATGTATTTCATTAACACCCAGCAGTAAAATATAAAGTGCACTGTAAAAATGTAATGGGTAAATTCGCCCATTGAAAACTTAACGAACTGGAAATTCAGCACACGACTTCAACAAGTAAGTATTTTATTTTATTGTATTTTTCATCTTTGGTATTCAAGTGAAAAAAGCTACTAAATAACAAAGAAAAGTTACCAATAAAAATAGGAACTTTGAGTACTTAACTAAGTTTATGGGAATTCAGGGAAAAGTCAGGTTTTCTAGAGTATCGCCATCTTCCTCGCTGTCCGTGTTAGTTGTGTCTACAGCTCAATATGTCATGTTTAGCTACACCTATAGGGTACCTTTTTTTCATCTTAACTGTTTTATCGTCTCTCGGCGAGACCGGAGTTACAAGATTTTTGCCGACCAATCAATTTTTTACTAGATTGACTAGAATTAGGACCGGTTCGCAAAACAGTGACCTCGATTTTTTTCTCTATGAAATATTTTGATAATGTAAGTGCAATGAACCGTTAGTCAATAAATAAATAATTAGGAAATCAAATAATTGTATCAGGTGAGTTAGCATACTATGTAGTATTCATTGTTACCGTAACTGCAGTCGCAGACGGATCCATTAAAGCGATTAAAATGTTTACCGACTTAACTTAAAGTAACTCAAAGGTAAGTATTGTAGCGATGTCCTCCCTAGACCCTCTAACTGGCAAAAAGTTAGCATCAATGATATTTTATGATAACTTTTGTTTAAATAAAATTGAGAGAAAGATATATGGGAAACTCTTATTTTTTCCAGGAAATGACAATTAAATGCGGAAAGTTCCGTAGCTCGTATAGCTCGTTGACAAAGACTTTAAATTGACGCGTAAATTTCGTTGTTTATATACTTAATTTATATTAAGTTCAACCTCGTATTGGTGGAAAAATACGAACGCCACGAATAGTCTAGTACGAAAACAATATAATAATAACTTCCAAGCTAGAATATAAATGTATTATTTTATATACATGCGAGACAGACGCGCAATAGTCGTTGGATAGAAGTCGAAAAAATTCCGTGTTAAAAGTTCAAGGAGCCCAGAGAAATAAATCACCACGCGTTATGCTTATGACATAGATCCTAAAAAACAGCAATACATCGTGGTAATTTTTATAGATAATCTAATTTTATAATACTTTATTTAAGATTGTTGAGACCAAGACTAACGTATGTTCTGTTCGACTACGTAGTAGCAATACTAAATAAGTAATTCTAGTTTATAATATTCTAGTTATGCGTTAAATATTTAAAGCTACTCGAATCATTAAAGATTCCATTAGTTTTTGTGAACGAGCCCATCAATCATAGATTAACTAAATATAGTGTAATGTTTCAGACCAAAAAAGAGCCAAGAGTCTAAGTCAACCTAAGTTTGATATAAACAACTTTTTACTGCATATATTCAGTTATACATTTCGAATTATGTGAACGTTGAACAAATCGGGTCAATAACAGACTGCACTTACCAGATTGTTAAAAAAATTGAAGATAACTTGTAATTTATCTTCCACATTCAAAACAACTTAAAAAAAAAAGTTGGAAAGTTTCCATTGCGATTCGTTTGAAATGTCCCGAACAAAAAAGTATGTGATCATCAAATTATAAAAACGAAAAATGTTTCCATCTTCCTTTCAGTATTTATTAAATCACTGTTGAATTATAAAACAATTGCATTACAATCACATTAAAATTATATTTCCGTAAACACACTTGTGAAGTATATAATTCCTACTGGCATAAAAACGGGGAATTACTGAGTCAGTGTGCTCAGTCCGAAAATTGCAATTGCGGGTCGTTAAGCTTTCTTATTCTTTGAAGAGAAATATTACGAATGTATGATTGTTTTGTATATTTATGAAATTAACTCTTTTTACTACGAATTCAGTCGCTGACCTTAAATCTCCTCTCAAATCAAAATGTAAACGTACTTATCTTCTTTATTTTATGTAGTCACGTTTGCATGCTAATTGATGTCTTAAATGTCACCAACATTATTAAAAATAGACCAGTATCAGGATACGATATGCTCAAAGAATAAGTTTAGTATAACTATAGACTTGAGAATTAATAAAATGGAACCCATCACGAGCAACAACACGTGAGATGTAAAAAAAAAAAGTACATGTAATAATACTGATTAGTGATACCAAACGAATTAAATATTTATCAAATAATCTATAGATACCTACTTATATATACTTAAAGTTACTAGCGACCTGCCCTAGGGCAGGCCTGCTATCGGGTTCAATAGATACAATACTATCTTTTAAGCTGGAACCCTGAACATATTCACAAAATTTCACTGAATTTTATCGATTGGGTCGTTTGGAAATTAGCGTTTACAAACATAGTGTCATGGATGGTCAATGGATTAAGAATATATCCAAACTTGTTGTGATGAGTTCACAACAAGTAAGATTAGCAATTATTTACGTTCATACTCTGAAACATAAGTAACGTTACGCGTAAGTGTAATCTGTTCACTATACGAGGTGCTAGTAGAGCTAGTACGGCGCATGCCACGGCCGCCAGTACGCAGTCGCACGATTTTATTACGCATTGACAAAAGCGTCGGCGCGGGCGCAGCATACACACGACGTCGTTGACGCGCCGCCACCAACAATCCGCATAGGGCTGCTAGCATTATTTACAAACCTTGACGTGATGGTATTTCCAATGCAATGATGACAGTTATATAAAAATATGTCGTGTAAATATTGCTGCGAAATTCTCATTAATTGTTTGGTGTATCTACATTTCTTAGAATAAGACTTGAATTTGTGTAGTGTAGTAGAACTTTTAAGAGCAACAGTTACAGCATTAGATAAGTTCGCAAACTAAATAAGAACCTATTAGCGAACGTATACTGAAAATAAGCTGCAAAGGAACATTTTTTTTTAATATTCGGCAACCCTGTTTCAGCTGGTTCTCTGTCGGGCCCCGCCCAAACGCTCTAATTATTGTTTTGACCGTGACATTATCCATAGCAAGCCTTTCGGCGTAAAAATATTTGCGCAATTCCCACGTAACTAACAAAGAACTACGGTCACGGTTACCATCTTGTTTCTATCGCAGATGACTAACATCATTGATGCTACATCAATAATTAATTGCTTCAATGAAAAAACAAAAGGCTGCGAAACAATAACGGCAACTGGATTTACAATTACCGTTGAACAATTACTATGGATGTACTAACATAGTACTAAGTAATTGCTCTTACTCAGTACTTGAAGTACCTGTCCCTGCTGTGTCAAATGGTTTATTTCCTTGCAGTATTTCCACTTGCTCTTAGATCTTAATATATTCTATTTATTGAATACGACCTAAACGGTAATAATTGCATCGTTAACTCCAGTACTAGCGCTAGTTAAATGGCATTGCATAATAAAATGCGTGTAAGTAATCTGTCGATCGTTACTTACATTGTATCAAGCAAGTGTTACGATACTCCATGTGTTCGCATTTCATTATGTGCGTGATTTATCTAAACAATGTATATTTCTTTGCTTCATTCATATTTATCATTTATACAACTAACTACTGGATCATTTATTTAGCATAATTTTAATAGCTATCATTCCACGCGACCTTATTCTAATTAGGGTGAACGTGAATAGAGGATTTAAACGCAGTCATCTTGTGATTTATCCTAAATGGAATAACAAGAGTGAAGTAAGGTCTATTTGTGCATTAAAGTATTTACCGTTGGCAAGTTCAAAAACCAGATCACATGAAAAATAATAACTTGAATGGGATTGTTATAATAACTTTGAGATCGTCCTGTGCTATAAGACGACCCCTTGCACTCACGACTGGAAAATTTTGATTAATGATTGCCCGATAACTCCACCTTCATCGTTTTCCAAAATGGATCACGGAAATAAGTATAAGCGGCTTCATGTACTTACCACATTGTAACAAAACTTGTTGATTTACTAACATCCTTGTTAAAACTTCTTTATTGCGGTTTCAGCACATCGGTCACCATCGTTATGTGAGGGCCGTAGGGAGATCTAATGTTGCTATAACTATTTAGCACCTTTAACACATGTTCGAAATCATTCAATAGTAATTGAGGAATCGCGACTAGTTCCTAAAGACCAACAGCTGGTTTTTAGGAACCAGTCGTGATTCCTCAATTTTAGGGTTCCGTACCTCAAAAGGAAAAAACGGAACCCCAAACGGATCACTTTGTTGTCCGTTTGTCTGTCTGTCTGTCAAGACCCTTTATCTCGGGATCGCGTGGAGGTATCGAGTTGAAATTAAAACCATTTATGTAGATCTACTGTCCCTTCAAGCTGAGAAAAAATCAAACGTCTGTTAACATAAAAAAAGATAAGGCGGTTTATGCAGCAAAAAAGTATATTTCGACAATATCAAGGGAATCAAAATGTATGGGGTTACTACCCGATGACCTAGAACTATGAAATTTGGCAAGTAATATCATCTTATACTACAAGTACAGAGAAAAATCTAAGATCTATAAATTTGTAATTAAATCATTAAAAAAAAACATATAATATACAAGGTGTTGTTTTGCATCCTCGTCAAAGGATGAAGAAAGGTAACTAAGCTAATCATTCTCGTCCCGAATCAATAATAAAATGAGTAGGTCTTTTTTTTTCCTATTTGTGGAAATCGGTTAGTGTGAACCACCCGTGTTTTAAACGCGGCCCGTCTGGTTCTCGCCCTATAACCTCGCTTACACACATACAAACAATCTCAAACGTGTATTCGATAATTTCTTATTCCCTAAACCACGTTAAGGGGGTTATTCTGAAATACTGACCAACTTAAACAACCAAAATAATCAGCGTTTATTTATAATTTACTAGGTATCGTAATTTTCGTTGATTATTTATGTCTTTTGTGACAACCGAGGAATTAAATTAAAAAAAAAAACATAAAAGTGAATTTGTAAGGAACCCTTGGTGGGCGTGTCCCACTCGCACTTACCCGGTTTTTTGAATATGAATGCGACATTTGGGAGTTGAATGAATTAATATTATTTTAGCGAATGGACTGAATCAACCGTTTAAAAATAGTCAAAGCATAGCAACAATATAAAATCATAAGATTTTGGATCCGTGTTCAAGAATGTCGTTCTTATTATTAACTTATTCATCATTCTTTGTTTCTGTGAAGAATAAATTAATTAAATAGTCTTCATGTAATTAAAATTAATCATTTAAATTAATATTATAACCACGTCCTCGTGGTATGCGTAAGTCGTAGTCTATCAATGATCTATTGTGCATCTGGTCTTTAAGTTAGAAACCAATAAAAAATATGTCTTCTTCAATTTTCTTAAATTGTATGACTATTCCAATCACAAGGCGAAATAAAGTAATGCTTGAGCTGAAATTGTAGGTTATCAACCTCAGCCACTAAGCAACGAACTGGCTTGCAAAATTAAAAAAAAAAGTAAATATCCTCAGAATTAGTTTCATATTATAATCAATAGAAAATAAAAACACAAACGTTCAGACGTAGGAATATTAACATATGAAAATACAAAGGACTTATCAAGAAAAATCGTTTAAAATATGAGCAGAAATATTAAAATGGTTGATTGACCTGACCGAATCTGATTTTGTTGAACAACGAATCCTTCTTTGAAAATAAACCAATAAGGAAAAAGAAGCAAAAATTCAGAACATACTCGTACCTATAAGAATCGGTGCTAAAATATATCTAAATTAAGAAAGCAAAAGGGTAAGGTGGGTTATTAGCACCTTGTCCGGTATTTCGTGCAAAGATTTGAGTAGTTCTAAAAAGTACAAAATAGTGAGATTGGAATAATGCTGCCTTTACTTCAACGAGCTAGAAATTCGTCCCGGTATAGAAATAATTAAAAATTGTATGGTGTACCCCAAGGGCGTATGGCAGGCCCGTTGTTAACCACCTCAACTTGAACCACCGATGTGGCTATACCGATATTGAAAAATAAAAAACTAATTTCTGCGCTGAATTTGCTTCTTAATGCATAAAGATACACTGAGCTACGCAATTACTGAATTTAAAAGAACCGACCAATGGGTGACTGGGCAATGCAAAACGTAATCCCGTGTTTGTTGGAACTCAGAGGTATGAAGAGCGAAACTGCTAAATTATGACTGACTGACGAAAGAATCACGCTCGTTCCGCGGCGCAGATTAAACAAATACACATGTACCAGCTGTCAAAATATGAATGATACAATTTTCTTACTTATGTTTGCATAAAATAACGACTGGTCAAACCATCGCGTAATGTCTTTGAGTCATTGTCCCTATATTTTTAGAACCATGGACACATAGAATATAAAGCACTCTTAATGCGCCGCCCGGTCTTTGTTGTTTACTGTGAATATATTATAACTTCATGGTTGGTTATACTTTTTTATTAATCTGTACTAAGCATTATTATAATCTACGAAAATTAAGTTCCGTCGTACTAAGCGCTAAAATATACTACAAAGGTTGCTGAAAACATTTAAAATATATACGAGTCAGTATTTCGGACGATAAAACCACATAAAATTACGCATTAAAAATGTTACCGATGTCAGTGTCATAGTGGTAGTTAAAAAGGTGAGTCCTAGTAACCCCAACCTTGGTAATTGTGATTTATTTAAAACTAGCGAGGTGTTTCCCGCGGCTTCGCTCATTTTTAGGTCAGAAACTATCGCATAGGAAGTTTCTACCGGAATACAAGTGACGGTCTCGTATTTGTGATAGCTGACCGTTAAACAACGACAAAAGTGGAAGATGCTATCAAAGTTGCAGCAGGTGAACGGACGCAGTCATGCAAAATAATGAATTAATTAATTAACATTCCAATTGCACTTTTAGTGAGCCAACAATCGACACAGTCTGCAATTTCACTTATCCGTGAGAAATAAAAATGTATCTCCGGATCACGGCGCGAGGGGTGCGCGGGCGGCTTCCAGTTGCAACAGCGGTAATAGCTGCGCCTGCGCGGTTGCGTTGCGCGACGCGAGGACTTGCCGCCCGGCGCTTGCGACACTTCCACGGCACTTGACTCAGACAGACACGCATTCAACCTGCTCCTGTCACCCGCTACAAGTTCAATATCGTGCCAATTCTCATTAGCCCTTCATCGTAAAGACTATTGCGTACTACGTTTATATATTTTAAACAGGATTGGCAAACAAGAGTCATTACATCTTTAAAAAAACTAGATGATGTTTTTCTCGTTTTATAGCCGGTTGTGCATGAGCACGATCATTTTTAATTCTAAATGGTCATTAGCTTGAAGCTTGAACAGCTATTTAAATTTGATTAATGCAAAAAACATTGCAATATTGTCAAAAATCATCTAGAAACTACCGGTAAACAGGCATAAAATATTGCAACCACATACGAACATACAGAAGCAGCCATGTGTAAATCAGGAGATACGAGCAGATGGCTCACGTTCCAAACCTTCACGTTTTATCTATCAATCAGCTGCGCTTAAGTAACTCTTAGCCCAACTGCCCAACACCACGGATTACTATCCGCTATATTTACATCTGCCAGGATGTTCTGAACTAATTTACTATTTTCATGTTGATTTTTAAACTGTTCTAAAAGCATCTATTTTGCCAAAGAATCGCAAACACTAACGTGTTAGTATAATAGATTATCCAACAACATAAGCACGCTAAGTTCAATGTAATCATAATGTATGTGTCTATGTCAATATAACCTTCGGTCTTGAAAAATGTTTTCCTCAAGTTTCCGTCCGTTCGTCATAAATCGCCATAAGAATTTCCATTAGTAATTATATATCTTTTACAATGTAGTGACTGTAAGTTTTAATGGAGCCATTCCATTAAACCTTTGCAAGGTCTAAATTATTCATTCAATCTTGTTAGTAATTCAAGTTCTCCCATTAGGTTACAATTAAGTTCAATCAAATCAAGACGTTTTAAAACTACAAAGTAACAATAATTTATCGATTAAATATCAGTAATTTATTGCTCTATAATTTGATTTTAAATAGCTCAAGTAATATCGATGATAGACTGTCACTGGAGCTTTTCTTATTATTTTTTGGTGTTGATTACTTTCCATCACCGAATGGCATTAATAAAAGGATTGAGTTATCGATGATTCTGTTGTAAACATTTTCTACATTTCAACATAAACTTGTGCAATGCCACTTTATGTAGATACTAGCTTCTGCCCGCGGCTTCGCCCGCGTGGAGTTCGGCAATTGCCCACGTATGCGTTAACCCCCCAAAACAATGTCGAAAATAGTCATTTAAATGTTAAAGATAATAGTTGTTGCCTTGTGGCTTCGCAGTTCTCACTTAAATTAATGCCAGACATAGCCTAGGGGAGGATATTCAGACAATGCGTATTTTAAATTTTATTATTTGCACTTAGAAAATGAGGTCATCATTTTCGTTATCGACGAGCCTGAAGTCCACAAAAACGACACCCATGAAAGAAAAACCGAATGTTTTCCTCGGCGTCAATTTGGTCAGCGACCCCGAAAACCACGAAAACGACACCAATGAACGAAAAACAGGAAATTTTCCTCGGCGCCATCTCGGATTTTCATTATCATTGCCAGCGACCCGCTAAAACCACGAAAATGACACCCATGAAGCCATTGAGTCGCGCAAGTGTCTTTCGCTCAAGTATCCATGCGCAATATATTTTCGTCCCGCAAGTGTCCTTCGCACAAATGACCCCGATTCCCTAGAAGTGTGCGAATTCGAATGCGAGTTCCCTAGAATATAATAGATGGATAATAAGTAGCTGTCCAGCGCAACTTCGTCTGCATCACATTTTCCCCGTTTTCGTAACATTTTTCATTGCTACTCCGCTCCTTTAGGTTGTAGCGTGAAGATATATAACCTATAGCCTTCCTCGATAAATGGGCTATCTAACACTGAAAGAATTTTTCAAATCGGATCAGTAGTTCCTGAGATTAGCGCGTTCAAGCAAACCAACAAACAAACTCTTCAGCTTTATAATATTAAAGTATAGATTTATTTAATTAATCTTATATATATTTTATAATAATGTGTATTGGATGGATAAAGTGTATTATATTGTGTGTATTAAATAGCAAAGCACAGTAAATAAAGACCTTGTTAAACAAATAAGTATGGGAGAACAAAACATTTCAAGCTTGGCACTTTCCGCCTGATTTGATCAATTTAAGTGCGTCTTTTTATAATAATATAACTCGATTCATTCTTTGTTTGCGTGTTTAGTTCCTTATACATAAGGTTGAAAATGATGACTTCCTTAGTTACCTACGTCAGCAGAAACACTAGTAAACGCACGCTTTCCGCGATGTCATGGAACCACCTGTCTGCTTAATTTGATCCACATTTGCATACTATTCAAGATGTTGTGCAAAGGTAGACCAAACTAGGAACTGACAAAACTAGATATAAAAAAAAAAAAAAAATATTTTACCATTATATCTAATTGAAGTTTTTTGCATTCTCATTTTGTGACCAAGCTAAAAAACTATACACATAATTATATTTGTACATGACTCGAGTATCATTATGGGGGCAAAGTTATACAAATGTTATTTAATTATGTGTGAATTCAATGGCAAAAGTACATTAGCTAACTTACACTAACCTAGAGTAACCTTCAACTAAGACGTCAGGTTAATTTTTTTTTCGTAAAATTTGAAATAAACCTCATAATTATACATTTGCGATCTTTTTTTTTCTGCATTGAGTCTGAATTAGCTAATTAGCCTTGTTGACAAAGGAACTCAATTTTTAAAGATACATTGGACTGATTATGTTACGCCAACTGAAAAAAACAGTATTCCGTTCGCGTTTTTTATTTGATCCCGGTCTAAATTAATGTTTGTAACATTTAATTATAACTTTGATGAACAAATCAACGAAAGCTTACGATGTGCGACAAAGTGTTCTATTTCCTGCTGTTCGTTTTTATACTCACTGTTTGGTATTTAACTGTTCCGGTAATGGGCAATTTTGTCCAATTAAATACAATACAATTAATAAAAAAGAAGACCTTCATAGATTAAATTGAGAATGTGCTTACCTATAATAATATAATAAGGCTGAACCCGAACAAGGAATAAATTAACATGGTGGAAAAATATACTTAAAAGTAAAACAACAAAACCATAAACCGCGACGTACTTAATTAGTATCATAACGAGTTAAGGCTCCTTCAAACCTATAGGAATGTTCGAACTGCGTACGTAATTAAAAAAGGTTTTAAATTGGCAAAGTAAACTGATATACTGTTATGATTACGATAATATGCTAAATGCGTTAATGGGATCTCATTGGTAAACGTAAGGTCTAACTGTGAATATATCCGAGAAAAAAGGTTTTAAATTGGCAAAGGAAACTGCTATACTGTTATCATTACGATAATATGCTAAATGCGTTACTGGGATCTCATCATTGAAAAACGTAAGGTCTAACTGTGAATATATGCGAGATTAATTTATTAATTTATAGATAGAGAGAGAGCCCCAACTGTTGACGGTTGATCGTTTGATAGATTGCATGTTATTGTGTCGTTCGTTAAAAAATATGTGAAAAACTTAAAAGGTTTTCCCAATGACAACACATTAAAGGTATCTTTCCATGGGGAAATCCTTGTTCAATCCAAAATTGGCTAATTATCTACTACTCTATAATTGTGCTAAGCTTTTAAGGCAGGTTACCTTCAATTTCTAACGTTTTTAATGAAAAAACAAGCTACCAAATTACTCTATCACGGCCAATTTTTTAAAACACCACATTTTTTTTTAACGCCGTAGATTCACAATTCATCGCCTTACTTGATTTTTTCTTTTAACATGTACTTGATAACATTTTTAAGAAAAGGTTGGGATCGATGATCAAATTGTGCAAATAAATATACTTTGAAACGTCATAAGTGTTAATTCTTTAGTTAGTATTGAGTCGTTAGATGCAGACACTCCTCCTGCGTATGTAGCTATGTAACATAACATCAAACTTGATTCCCCGAAGGGTTAGGCAGAGTACCCACGTTTCACCAGTGATGTTTAAGTCCCATATAAAAGGGGGCGAGTCCATTGCCATCAACCGAGCGCAAATTTAGATTTCGCGGCTGCTACTAAGCAATTCCTGATTCCTCAGTATTTGCGCTTGCATTCACTAGACCAACGAAGCAGGGCAGGTATGCATCTACATAATTATTATAAAAACGAAGGCAGATGGCTCGTAACCATCTACATATAAACCGGTTATTATGATGATAAAGATTTCGATATTTTGATTAAAACCGTCACATCAAACTTTTGATGATACGAGATAAAACAAATTCAAAGGTCAAGAACAAAAGGTGAAGGTCTCACTAACCTTTGAGAAATTTTGTAATCGTCGCACCAATCAATAAAAGAATAGAAACATATTTATATAAAAAAAACTACCTATTGATTCGTGTGGGTAGCACTTGCTTTAACTTAAGTTGTTATTTAATATTTGTTTTATTTGCTTGGATATTTCCACACTTGTTTCCTTTGTACACAATAAATGCGAAGTCATCGGTAAATAACACAGACACACAGTTCGAAAGGTAGCTCAAGATCATCACGTAAATACATGAAGAGGGCTGTGACTGAAGAAGCGTGACAAATGATAATGATGCTAGTACTAAGAAAAGCATCAGTATGCGTAACTTTCACATAGAGAACCTAAGATTGTATGCGGTCTTATTGACCTAGAAGATCCCTAAAGACCGGGAAAGCGATGTTCCACTGTTACATTTCAACAATAACGTAAATATAGAAAGTGTTAACTAAAGCTATTTCATATTCTGAAGGACAACTATGATTTTTTTTCCAGCTTTGTGGTGAAAACTTGAATGAAAGATTGAAATGAATGAGAATCTATACTATACATATAATCTTATAAAGCTGAAAAGATTGTTTGTTTGTTTGGTTACACACGCTATCTCAGAAATTACTGGTCCGAATTGAAAAACTGTTTTAGTTTTGGATAGCCCATTTATCGAAAAAGGCTTTAGGCTATATAACATCACGCTACTACTAATGCGCGGGTCAGCTAATCACAAATAAATTGAAGGCCAACCAACAACGAACAGGCCAAATAGTGTGCCAACGTTATGGTAAAAGATACATTGATCCAGATAAGTTCTTGAAAACAATTTTAATTATTTTTTTACCTACCTTTCAGCAAGGTCTTGCGGAGTAAATTATTGTAGACACAGCCATAAGACGATTATTTGGAAAACTATACATATATATACATACAAATATAAATCAGAATTGAAAAGCTCGTTAAAATAAATGTAGCACAAGTAATGTAATGTGGTAATGCAAAAAAAAAATACCCGTTAAAACCGAAGTAAGTAAACATAACCTCACCCCTGTGATACCAGAAGAGTTAGGCAGAGGTGTACCTAATAGGACACCCATATGTTGCCAGTTATCTTTAAGTCCTACGTAATAGGCAGGCAAGCCTGTTGCCATCAACTCCAGACTCCGTGGATTTAACTGAGAAGTTCCTGACGAAAAAACTCTAACCCTTTTCCCAACCTGAAAATCGAATCCAGGACCTCATGCCCAGCAGTCAAAGTCAAAGTCAAAAAGTCAAAGTCAAAGTCAAAGCATTAATTTTCAATTAGACCATTACAGGCACTTTTGAAAGTAAAAAAAAAAAAACAAAACAAAACGTGAAGCTACAGTCCCAGTCGCGCTTGTGATCACTAGAACAACGCAGTCAAGTACAAAAGTAAGTAAAGTATTCGCAATGAGCAAGACAACTATTATTCTGTAACGAACGACGCAAATCTTTGTTCCATTGCTTCCTACACCCATAAGTAGTTGTTAATATCAAACAAAGCTGTGAGTAAACACGTCCTGTAATGCAATTACCATGAAACAATACGATCTTGATTACCTTTGGAAATTTTCCTTATTATATCTGGAAAAATAATTTCCTTGTGGTTTTTTCGCGAAAAATTGTTGAATGGAAGAGTGTAATGGAACTAGAGCCTCGGCACGCTACCTTGGTCGCTCTTGACCAGGACTGCAACGGCTTTATGACGACAGCAATAAATTATAATGTCTATCATAAAGCAAAACGTGTGTCAAACATTTTCTAGAATTATTATTGTTTATCCTGTTACTTACATTTTTGTGGTAACGACCGTTTTTTATCAAGCGACATTTTTTTTTAATTTATTTATTTATGTATCAAAACTTTATGCGCAATTAAAACTGTACAAAGGCTAGCAATATTAAATGTATTATGTATATTATGTTTATGTATCAAAGCCATTAAAAACCAAATATTAAACTAAGTTATTTAGGTACTTTAATGATAATTACAAGAGAAGCCTTCGTTTAAATTAAGTTGAATCAAATCTAAATGTAGTTAGCATATGAATGCCATAAAACTTTATATATTTTTCGCACCAAGAACTTAAAGAGCGCATAAATTTTCCAATTTTTAAGGTGATCTTGTTATCACGTTTTTTTAGTTTATTTAACGGCGACCGGATTGCTTGATTCAAAGCAAGAATTGCTTGGTCATTTTTTTTTTTAAATTAATATTTATATTTTCAAGGACTTTGAAGGCTAAAAATTAATCAGGTTATCATAGCCGCATTTAATATTTAAAAAAGAAAGAGCTATTAGGTCCTCAGAAAACCCTCGATCTCTTGTTGTGAGTCCCAAGACTAACAGAAATACTAACCATTTGAAATCAGATACAATGGTTAAGTGAACAAAACAAAACGCAAGTGATTTAGACCTTCGTTTTGTTTACAAAATTATTTCTACCAATACATTGGCGATGGCACTGAACTTGAAAATAGTTAATGTCAAGAAAGATGACGCTTTGCACACACAACTTACACAACTATACATATGTAGTTGGATCGCAGGTATCTTTATGCAGACGAAGAAAAGGAAAAGAAACTTTTCGACTTTGTTTTCACATAGATATGTAGTTTCATGATTTGAACAAAAACAAATACAATAATTTCCCTGCGCAAATATTGTTTTTTTTTTTTTTAAATTCCTGTAAAATTTTACGAAAATCTCGATTCATATGAAAATATCAAGCAAAACTTACCGGCTTAGCAAACGCTCCAACACAAGTATGCACTAAAGACACTAGTTCGAAGCAATGCTGTATCGCTAGATTAAAGTAGCGAGCGTAAGTGGAATCGGGCGGCGCGACCAGCGCGTGGGCAACACCGGGCACTTTTACACTAGTAATGTTCGCGCGCGCTCATTCCGCCCGTATATATCACTGCGCTATTCTACGTCACAACTGACACCAAGATAAGGGCTTCAAACCATCACTGTCTGCACAATGCGTACTAGCCATAATCGACAATTACCATATAAGTTTATAAAGTGACATGGTCACTAACACTATCAATAACACTAAAACGGGATATTTACCATGTTTTCTATTTGTTGTAAACAATTGAAACGGGATATTTACCCCGTTTCAATTGTTATTGATAGAGTTACTATGGTTTTCATCATCATTTTTCATTTTCAGGCCACGAAGGCCCATAGATATACAATGCACAAAATAATCTTGTAAGTACAATAATAAACTAAATACATTATTAAAAACATGACATGTACTGCGATTTCGGTTCACTCTTGAGGAGAGCCTTTTATGGAAGAGTTACCATAACAATGTTATATTTTGTTGCTAGCGAAGTCTGTCTTTGCGTTTTTGGTGGCATTGCAGCTCAAACCGCAAGAGACCGAGAGTGCAACGACAAATCTGTTGTTAAATCTAAAGCTAAGCTATTTTTTTTTATATATTTATAGCTGTCTGCCCTCACAGGGTCCATATGGTTGTTCATAGCTTATGAATCACCTTCTAAAGCTACACTGTGTAAAGTAAAATAAATCAAAATAAAATGACATAATTATGCTCACGTGTATCAAACGACGAATTTCTACACTCTTACATATAAACAATAATTAACAGTTTGTAAAGACTTATTAGAAACCTACTGTTATGCCTTCTGTAAACATAATCACAGACAGATAATATTTGTGACAGACAATGTCATAATATGGCTAGAAAGGAGGTGTCTGATGAGATGACGAGTAATAGAGAAGTATGGAAAGAGGAGACATGCTGCCTCGACCCTAAATCCATAAAAATTATGTTTTATTTTCGCACAAACTCGAATCCGCCAAACAAACCAACTAAACACAAAACTGGTTCATGCGTTGAGCGTACAGTGCCCCGCTTTACCCGACCCATCTTCCTCTTTTCGGCTTTATAAGATAGGGAACGCAGGGCACTGACCGTACTAGCTGCCTGAATTTGTATTGTGACAAGTTCAAATTCGACCGAATAGACCTCATCCGTCCATAGACAATGTCTTCATGGTTTTGATACCGAAGATGTTCTCTTATAGATGACAAAGCCCCAGCAAGCATCTAGTTACCTGTAGTTGTGGCATATTTGCAGATACACGCTGCAATGTGAGACCTACTTTTCAGAGGAAATGGTGTTAAAATGTGTGAAACTATCATCATTTGTACGAAGATCATACAAGGGCCTACTGTCCACATACACCACAAGTGATACGCGCGTAAATAACCGAAACTGTCCAAGGAGAGGCAAAGACAATTTTGGCGTATTGTCATCATTCGTCATACACCTCGCGCGGCAGCATGCCACTACTCCAGCGTATTGCGAGACACAAACGAGTGTTTGTTGATAACATCCTTGAAAGGTAAAACACCTTTCAAGGATGTTATCAACAAACACTCGTTTCTTCTGGATTGCAAGTGCAAATACTGTATAGTTTTTAATTTTTGTATGTTTGTGTATGGAATGGTCAAAAAAATACAATTAGTGTCTCGAATCTTTCGAAGTATGGATGAAACCAATCGGATCTAAGGCTAGTAATTGTTGTATGTTATAATCACGACTTCATCATTAACGTGACATTTTCCCAATGAAAAGACGTATTTTCCCGATGCTACGTAAAATAAACTGAACCATTTTTTATCTTGCAAGAATGCAAAATACGATTGACATAATTTGTAGTATGCACATATGGCCGGCACACCTGCATTATGCTTTTTTTTTCATAGGACTACATGATTTTTTGACACTTGAGTGACATTGTCAAGATGGCGCTGTTGATAAAAAAAAATAGAAATTGTTTATGGAGACATCTGGAAATCGTCATACTTTATTTTGTCCTTTGAAAAATTATAAATAAAACTTTTTGGTACTTTTTTACTTATATGTTTAAAAAAAAAAGAACAAATAAACATAAAATAAAATAAAAAACATGGTTTCCAGCAAATTACAGGGGTGTAAAAAGCTTTCTCGACGCAAAGTATTGTAAGGCACTTCTTAAATTGCGAGTGCAGTCTTGAATGGCTAATTACACACTGCAGCTTTAACGTGAGCTTCAGGTATTCAATTTTAGCGGGATAGTGTGATTTCATTATTTGAAATCTGAACAAAAAAAGCGTATTAGTCCTATATGTTGTCACTTACTCAAGCGAGTACAGCCAAGTTCAAATGTGTGTGGTTTCATTGTATTTATAACTATTTGATTGTATTGTTGTTTATAACTTATTTTGACATGTATTTTATGAAAAATGAAACGTTAAAACCAGCAATTACTCGGTGATTATTTAATTAATTACAAAATAATTCACTTACCTGCACAGTATTTCCGAGAAGTGACTTTAACTGATATTTTTATTTAAAAAAATCGTACTACCCGCATATTCTTTATCTATAGCGTTGAGCAGTATTATGATGAAGTAATAAAATAACCAGACAACAACCGTTACTTGTTTGAAAGTACTATGACTATTTATTAATTTTATTGTATTTGATGTTTCTTTATTTAATGACATAATGTAATGACACCTACTGGGTCACTTATAAATTTGTATGTCTTAATTATGACAAAACATAGCGCACCCCTATTTATGTAAACACCTATGTAAACACCTATGTTTCACAAATAAACTGATTGATTGATTGAAATCTTTAATTTACACTTAGCGATATGGCTGTACTCAAATGAGTACGGTGTCTTCGACGGGTATATCTACAAACACTTATATTTTTAATAAGGTGCATTGTTTCATCTTTCGATATGTCAATAGTTCAGGATTGTTATATTACTATATGTATTATTATTTCCCTAATTTTTAAGAGTTATTAGGAAGCAAGTGTGAGATAACCGGATAAACACGTAAACTAATGTGCAAATAGGGTTTTTTGCAAAAAGAGTATATACTCCCGAGAAAAGAGTATATACCCTATTTAACTTTAAATAAGGTGTCTGCCTATCCACATGGAGAAACATGAGTCATTTTGTGTATGTATTTATGTATTTAACAATTTATGTACACACTTAATACAGAGAAGAAGAAAGGAACAGAAAATAGGTACAAAGGTAATTCTTATTTCTAAAGAAATCTCTTCCAGCATACCTGCGAAAGGAGATATTAAAAAAAGAGATGCAGACATAGTGTGTAAAAGAAAAAGAGAGAATTGAATACATAAAGCAAATCAAAATAATAATTTAAAATATAAAATACAATACAAAAGTATACTAACTTATGTATAAATACAAAATGAAATATATACCAATAAAATAAATACCTATGCAACTATGACTATGACTATGTATGTAAATAGAACGATTTGGAATTTCTTCGAGCAATATGAAATGCATTCAAGTTGACTGATGATAGCCAACCAGTCAATGACTTCGATGGCAAAATGGCACCCAATTCCAAGTTTACAATTTTACTGTAGGAATTAAGGTTTTGCTACTCTTTTTATAGATATTTATATAGTTGTCCAAAAATAGTGTTGACGCTCGAGTGACATTGACAGAGGAGCGCTGTGAAATAGTTTTGTAAAATGTAGACCATTGATGAAGACGTACAAAAACTAAGATGGCGGCCATAGTATATAATATATAATATAAAACACTGGCTGTACAAATTATACGAGAACCTCTTTTATTAAAATTCAAAATCAAGCCTAATATCACGTGTTGTAGCATGCTTACTTAAAACTCGCTCTATTGGTATGTTTAATGATATGTTTTTAACAACTTGTAAGTCAAATATTTTTAAACAACTGGTTTTATGATCCCTGCTTATACACGCTAGATATAACAGGTTAAGTGAATAAAATAGTCTCGACCGCGCGCCATCCCCGAAAGCTCCCATTGGTCGGCTGGATAAAAGCATACAAACATTGCTTGGTTCAGGTGGCCTACCATGAGTGCATGCCTACCGTCTTAAAGGAGTATTGTTTTAAACTTATTCCAGAGTGGGAAAGAGATTGCGCTAGACGTCTTCTATAGCTCCGTCTCTTTCCCACACTGGATCTACAATTAGTAATAATGATGCTCTCGTTGGAGTTCAAGACACTAACAAAGAAGAAAATGAAAAAGGGCACTAGTAATAAATTAACTAAGATGCTAGTGGATTCCTATATTAAATATTTAAACACAAACAATGAAAACCAACAAATAAACATCAAATTAAACAAGATAACATTTAGGTACCTGATTATTTATCGTGCCACACCTTAAAAGAATAACATTAAATAATTATATTTAACACTTTGCTAATGGAACGCGACCCTATATTGAATGTTACCAATTCGTAGCTTCTAATATCTATATACTAAACCAGTCCTAAATTAATTTACCAATAATATCACCTCATAAACTACTTCTGACCACCGGCCTCCTAATGACAGACACAATGAACGGTCATGGTATGTAATTGCCATAATAACCACGCTTTGCGAACATGTTGCAGCATGTCGTTAGTAGCATTGAGAAGGTTGCTGATAATCTGCATATCACATGCATTTCTAAGGTCACTTTTCCAGTTGCCAACTTCTGCGAAAAATTCGCAAAAGGCAGTGAGGTAGAGAACTGCAGAGTATAAACATACTAAGCAGTTTTTGCAATGTAGGCACTGGCTCTCTGATATTTCTCGAGATAGTTTTGTCGCATACGTAATCTACATTTTACTGAGGAAAACCTGGCTGCTTGATAAATAATTGCAGCACTATTTAATGTTATGGTTTCGAGTATTTTAATCATGTTCCATTTTTTTTTAATCATTATTAATGAATAATTTATCAGGAGACTGCCATAAGAATTTAACTGAGATCAGATACATATTCTTGAATAACAATAACAATAAGGAGGTTCCAATCACTAATGTATTTTTTTTTAATTATGGTTAAATAATAAATATTATAAAAATAAATAAAAAATAAACTAAACGGTGTTGGGCTATTTTTATTGAATACATTTTTGGTACAACGAATAATACCGAGCTCCACATAATTTGAATACAATTAGTGTTTTCAATATGAACACACACAGCTAGGGTGTATTCGCTACCCGTGCAATCAGCCTGTAGATAATGAATTTGTACGAAATCTACAATGAGCGAGTCCTTTCACGCTTAGCCTTTAGAAAGAATATTTCAAAACGATATTTCTTAAAATTTATAGCGTCACAGTTTCATCTTGAACACTAAGAACAAGAAGGTTACCTGTGAGCACACTTTCAATTTAAATTCCACTGACGTAGGTAAATGTAAATTCAATAATAGAATATTTTTTGTCATGCCTTTCTCGATCGATTGATCGAAAGGGGGCTATTAACCAAAGTCATGATTAAATCCTTGCGTTAAATAAGTCATCGTATCAGTTTACACGCTTTTAGTACTTATTATAATAGTACCATAGTGTTTAGCGTTATTGTACCTGGGTATTATAATACCAACATAATGTAGACACAATAACTGCGCTGAATAACATCACCAATTTAGTAAAGTTCATAAAAAGTAAAATAAAAGATTATACAACAAGTGAAAGAAAAGGGAATTTAGTTCGAGGGACTAAATTGGGTCCCGAGAGCAGCTCTAGAGTAGAATCCTGAGCGGAGCGAGGGATCCAAAGACCGCGATGTTTTTTGGAACGAAGTTCCTTATCGCGCGTTGTGAAAAGGGGCTAGACGGAAAAAATTCTTACGAAAAGTTACCACGACACTTTTTGCTATAGTAAGCTATTGTAAGCTTTATTTCTTTAAAATAAAGTTGAAATTTCCTTGAATTACGTACAATTGGGGTGTGTATGTGAGTAAGGATAGATATGATTATTATTTTGAGTGACCGAACTACAAAGTACAAATTCGGTTGTGCAGTTAAGTAAGACGTATTGCTACGAATTAAGGATTAGTCTTCCTTAAATTAAATATTTTATTTTTCGCACACTAACTTAAATCTAAAATGTATTGATATTATGTACGTGAAAGGAACTTCGTTCCATCCGGGTGTCCCTTGACAACTCTCAAGTTTTTTTTAAAGTTTTCTATTTTGACTGCGAGAAAATTAATAATAGTATACTAGAACTCATCAACCATTGCACATTGCATTGCATTGCACAGACAGACAGACAGACATTTTACGAAATTCAGTGTTACATTCTTGTCAGCACGTTTTTATTTGTTTTTTGTTTACATACTTCGTACTTAGGCCATACTGAAAGTTTCTGGATTCTGATAATAAGTCTCTGGCAACTCTCTTGTTGACTGCCACAGCGAAAATCATAAAAAAATCATTGAAATGTTTACGACTTAAATTCATTTTGATTTTTGAAAGGACGCCACGCTGAAACAAATTCCCCTTTTCGAGCGGCAATGGTATAAATATCCCTTATTGTACTTGAAGAATTGAGTAGTACAGTGCCCCGCAGAACCTACTACCTGCCCCATCTCAAAAAGCAAAAAAGAGGCAAATGGGTCAGGCAATGCTGCTCACTGACTGTACATTTGGCATCTTTATTGTCCATCCATAAATAGGGATAATAGAATGAAAAGTCAGAAGAACACTCATCGATGTTATACCAACAACAATCTAATAAACAAAGTCGAGCTGTTTACTCATTAAATCAACACGGACAACGCTAAAAGTATTTCAAAATATATTGCGAAAATTGACGACAACCTATTAAATGATTAATTTTGAAATTGATACAATGTCTTATAGTTACAAATGTCAGCAATGTTTTGCAATACTCGTTCTCATGAACAGAGCAAGCAACCCAAATTATGTCCTAATTGCAGTCAATTTGCCAGGAGTATCAAGTGTAAGCAAAACAGGGTGCCTAAAATTGCCGCTTTAGCAGAATCATAATAGGATAATTATAATATGAACCACGTTAAAATTCTTAAAATGTTTACAGACACAGTTAATATTATGAATTGTCACTATGTGACCATTTTACGAATTATCTCCAGATTCTCAATAACGTGATCACGAAAGCTTTCATCGCAAATAGAGATTCTGTAATACTTCAAGGATACATCTGCATTTATATAGATATTTTACAATTAACTTTAAAATGTTGGCATTACAAAAACGAGCAATAAAGAAATTAGTAGTCCACAAAAATGGAATTTGATTTAGTTCCATGAGTAACTATTCTAAATGGCATGCTTACTCAACTTAATACTGATTGATCATTTTACAAAGATACTCTTAAGATCATTCTACTGAAGACGAATAAATAGAATATATGATGATGAAACTAAATGGACGAATTTGCAAATTAAAAGTTCCAATAGGAGATACCGTTCCATATTTTCAAAATAAGATGTATTATATCAATATAATCCATCTATAAAATATGTAAGCGTGCCACCCAAGTCCGTCCGTGTGGAACTTCACTTTAGTCATTCGTAATGTCAGATAGAACCGCCAACCGGTAAAGTCAAGGTCATAAATTAACAGTGACCTTTATAATATAAATACAAGGTGTTGTTTTGCATCCTCGTCAAAATTCAAGAAGATGTCACAAAAAACCTAAATAATCTATTAAAATTCCGGTACCCAGTTAATTATTAATAAACGCTTATTTTTTTTGGGTTTTTAAGTTTGTCAGTATTTCAGCATAACCCCCTTAACGTGGTTTAGGGAATAAGAAATGATCGAATAAACATTTGAGATTGTTTGTATGTATGAAAGCACGGTTATAGGGCGAGAATCAGACGGGCCGCGCTTAAAACACGGGTGGTTCACACTTACCGATTTTCGTAAATAAGAAAAAAAAAAACAAAAATTATCTACCCATTTTATTATTGATTCGGGACGAGAGTCAGTAGCATAGTCACCTCCTTGAATTTGACGAGAATGCAAAACAACACCTTGTATTATCTCAGGCATATTACTTTCACGATGACAAGTTGCAGAGTGATGCTTACAAACAAAGATCTTTTATTTATGATATATTCAGATTTATGTGTCCCTGGGTTCGTGGACCTTCGGAAGCCGTACTAATACGTACGCCCACAACCATAGAACTCACAGAGGTCCGATATTCTCTTTAAACAAAATGAGGCAGAATCCGTTTTGCTCATCACCATCTTTTTGGAGATACTCGTACATACTCTTGAGACAAATACAGACTTTTTAATTATATGTAATAATTATGATGTTTATACCTTTCGGCCTCGAACTTAAAGAATCTAGAATAGACATTATGAGCCAACTTTTCGTGGTCAAATAAGTAATGGTTTATTTAAATCAATTCATGATAAATTAAAAATACAATATATTTGCAAATTCAGTCTACACTTATGTGATCTTGACCAAAATTCTAGCTTTTTTGGGTCTTGACTCGTAATTCGCCGAGTCGTATTCATTGGCTTATCACGCAAAAATGAACTTTCATCTTCGTATAAATCCTACCTACCCTAACCGTAGAAATCTGGTTAAATCTAAGAAGTTCTAACTGAAGGTTTGCCAAAAAACGATATTGTAGTGCGTTACGTAACCGATGGTGTCACCAATCCGCATCGGTGACTCCGAAATAGAGCTGTCTAGTTAGGAGTCACTTTTGTTCAATTGGTATTGGCTCAAATAAAAAAAAACAACTACGGAAAACGGTTTATGTAATACAGCACAAATGTTGTTCCGGAAATATTTAATTCCACAAGGTAAAACAGAAGTACTTGTTATCTGCCTTTATTCAAGAAAAATCTTTAAAAACAACGTTCCATTTGTAGGCTACTTTTTTTAAATAACTTCTCTGTCTTTCGACTACGATCAAAGTAGCGATAGCCGTATAACGTTTTTCCCTAATGTCGAGTTGAATGACCGGACTGGATCACAGTGTTTTCATGAATGGCTTTTAAGATTATTTGAAATTAAAAATTCTCTCAAACGCTCTATGACACAGTATATTTTATGTAGCTCGCTGTACGAAGCTTGCTACGCTCTACGATACACACGAAGCTACGTAGCATGCTACGCAAATTGCTACGCAAATTGCTACGCAACATGCTGCACTCCACGTTTTGCACTATTTTTGACGCTATGATATACTGTGTTACGTAGAATGCTATGAATATTAGCCATTATATTGTCCATGATTGACAACGGATATTATTTAAATTCTCCATTTGCTGTAGTGATGGAAAAAATTAAGGTAATAATTTAGAAGGTGAACTCTACAAATGAAGGTGGTTTTAATTAAATTAACAAACTGGACTTATGAAAAACACTCGAATCCTCACAAACTCGGGTGTCACCTTGTTTCGTTTCCGAGAAAATGTTTTACATAAAATTTGGTCCCTGTATTTTTATTTCTAATATTTTAGTTTCAACTACTATTTACTTAGAATGAAACATATTTTACAGGAACAATTCATTTTAATTTTCACTGAACAAACTTATCAAACAGTAGCATTATTGTTTAATAAATATTGTTTGTTCGATGTATATTTGTATGGTATTTTATTGCAACTAAATTATGAACCTAAAATTAAAACTTTGTCTTTAAAAGTCAATTTGATATGTTTTGCTACAAAATTTAGTGACAAAAACGAATCGCTGCAAAACCGACTCCACGTAGTCTTGTCTGCTCAACCCCTAGAGTGTAATTTAAGCCCGCGTAGGCGCGGAAAGGCGAGGCGGCCCGCAAGCTGAGGAGTAGGTTTCTGCCATTACATCTGCGACGATAATTTCGCGTAGAACCGCCGAAGCCGTGATAGAAACCATGCGTGTTGCATGTTGTATGCTGCATGTTTGCTTACATGCAACATGCAACAGCCATGGACACTATTAGTGAGAATAACAAGATTGTTTTCTTTTTAATTTACCCGCATTGTTTTTGTAAACACGGTGTTGTAATTTTATAGAAGGGCATTTTTACAAGGTTTAAATTTTAGAAACTGTCACTCTATAGAATGTTATTTTTGGAAATAATTTTTATATGAAACAAACAATATGCGGATAAAGAATATTTGATTTGTTATTCTATGATATGAATATTCTAACATTAAACTTTATTTGTAACAAAAATCGATTATATAAATTTCTTAAAAGTAAGTATTCTGCGTATTGATGATACGAGAAACAATTTATGTGAAACGAAATTCGATGAAACATTTAGCTATGAAACAACTCACAACCGTTTGGTATGTTTTTATGGTTAGCTGAAAGCTGGGCTTTGGCTTCCCCCAAATATCGCCACAATGGTCATGTGATTTGTGCATGAGTGGATGCCCAATATTAGAAACAATAACTTTAAAAAAAGTACGCCACTGTCATAATTACCAACAAAACTAAATATAAAACAAATTTGAGACTTTCAAGGTTCGAAAATTGTGGTTTACGTCCAGTAAACAACCATTTTTAATGGCGTAGTCTAATGCTTGAGAAGTTCTAGAAAAAAAATATCGTTACAAACAAATAAATGGAGGTGGTCTTAGAAACAGATTTAAATTCATACTGTGTCGCGTAATGCCGCTATCTAAATTGATGTAATTTTGTAGGTTCCGTATGTAGATAAGTCTATAACTATTGCCTTGGAGAAGCTGCAAAATCTATTTGCTAAACAAATATTGTATTATTCTTAAAAGTTGCGTGCGCATTACGTCTGGAAGTGTCCAGACAACTGTCTTTTCTAGGGTTAGGCGCAGGTTCGCCTAACCGGTTAAACTTCAGACTTTATTCTTTTACATTTATTTTGCAACTTGGTTGTATTCTCAGTTAACGATCATTCTAGTTTATTTGTATGAAGATGTCGACGAACTGTTCACACACACATCAATACCTTCAAGGGTTTAAACATTTGATCTTTGTTCCTTAAAATGCCGCAATTTTAGCTACAGGAGGTAACAAATTGACTCACATACATACTCGTACATCCATAATTGGTTAAGTTCAATTACTCTTCTTTTCTGTTGTAGTCGTAAAAGGAAATAAAACCTTCATGTACCTACGGACTATGGCATTTATAAAATTATAAGAATGCCATTAAGTGGTACCAGTAAACCAGTATAGTCTAAAAATATCGAAATAATAAATTCTTTCCTTACTTGTTTTTTAATGGTAATTTTCCGATTTTATTAAAACTTGCTTATTCTACGTAGGTACCCGTACTACGTAACCAGTAAAAACTAGGATTTTCTGCTAAAATGATAATATTGATGATAATAGTTTCAATTTCTAAAATTCTAAAACGATACATCTTAACGGACCTAAAGCAAAAAAAGGGGTCTATTGACGTCCCATATAAACATAACACATTCACTTTATTTGATTTTTAACATACTCATGAGACTCACGTCATTGTGAACTAATACACCTACATTTTTCCTGTAAACAGAACTTGCCAACTAAGTCCTTATGCTTTCGTAGTTAGTAGAATGTTTACGCATCAGAATATCATATTATTCCTTAATAAATAGACATTTTACAAGAAATGTGGTATGTACTTACAATCATATTTTAAAAAACTACATCAGAGTATGCGTATTTGGAAAGGGACATCGTAGCTATGGTTTCATTAACCTCCTTTTTCAACGGTGTCTTAATAAGTATGAAAAGCCCAATTAATACTATCTGACTATGGACATAATGATATAATTGGTATCGAGATGTAACGAGTGAATCAGCCTAACAATTAAGTCATAATCACGACCCAAAAGATTCGTGTATATCAGCAAGGTTACATTAAAGTAGTTTTGGTGAATTGTGATTTAATATGATACGAATTTCTTTGTTTTCTGTTAGATCAACTATCTTCATAATTATCCACATTATATTGGTGTATGGCCTAGGAATAAACTGACGTACTTAAAGGACGAGAAGAACTGCATATTCATAGCAGTAGGAACTTGAGTTTCTAGTAGTCATCTAAAACATTACTCTGCGGTTACACTCTCTACCTCTGCGAAAATCTTAAAAAGTATCTAAATGGACTTTTACCTCGGTCTACGGCACTGAAAAATTAATCATTTTGATGTGCCGTGCTTCTCCGAGGCTATCGATGATGGAAACTCGCTTGCCGGAATACTGAAAAACCCGACAATCCATTTTCCCAGAGACGATGGGACGAGCCGCTCTGCAGAATAGTTCAGGACAATTTACTCAACATATCTGCTACAACTGCTGAGCGTGCGCGACTGCTGGCTGTGAGTGAGTAGAAGTCGTGTCTTTGGCTTCACGCACTGCTGTCGTCAAGCATAGGGCACTTTGTTTAAAGACACTACCTTATGCCTTGCTGCTTCTTTACGTCTTGGTGCCGCCTGCTGACTCCTCATCGCTGTCACTGTGGTGAAGCTGTCAACAGCCTCGGACACCACGGCCTTACATGCAAAGATGGGTAGGCCTTTAGTGTGGGACGCAATTTGCGTCGATACTCTTGCGCCATCACATCTTCCAAGCTCATTTTGCTGTACAGGCGCTGCTGCTGTGGCTGCGGAGAACCTCAAGCGGCCTAAATATACCTTTGTTTTATAGTACCTTTGTGGTAACTATATTTTCGAGCCGTTTGGGGTTAAAACTGGGGTCCGAGTGCTCACAGTCTTTTAAAGTAATTTCCAAACGCCTAGTTGACGCTTCCCGTGACCCAAGGGCTGGGTTTTACCTTGACCAGAGGCTAAGTATTGCCATACAACGTGGCAACGCCGCCAGTCTCTTGGGCACGTTACCAGCTGACATCGTTGAGGAGGAGTTTTTTGTCGCCCTTTTATAAGTTGTTCTTATTTTAGTTTGAATTATCTAGATTTAATTGTTTTATAAATAGTAATTAATTTGGTTTTTATAATAAAGTATATGGTGAATGGACTTTTACAGCTAATGAACTAAAAATACAACACAATCATTACCTTTAATCTAGCTATAATTTGAAGACTAAGATTCATTATTTATAATTGTTCTGACACCGAAGCACGCACAAACTCAAGACTGTTCACCTTTCTTTATTTTCATTTTTACACTCTGTAAATACTTACTTACGAGTTTGGTATCTGATATTTTTTTTTACGTTCTTGTTTGTACATTGCGTCAAAAGAATTTCCGCTTCTTTTTGCTTCAGACACTTGTAACCTAATCCAGGGTTACGGACAGACAGAAAGGTTTAGTGTGTTTTGAAATTAATTTGATTATCATAATTAAATAATATATTTGGTTCAGCTTAGGTATGATTGAAATGTTCATTTATTTGATTTTCATTCTTGGGGTGATATGGCTAGAAAACGACTAACAAGATGGCGAGTAACAATGTATAAAAGTATGGAAAAAGAAGTCATGATGCGCTAACCCCCAATAAATTGGGATAAGGGCAAGAGAATAGGCGTGTCCACACAGAGCGAGCAGCCTCGCGAGGCATTTGCCGCGCGAAGCAGCTCGGTTAGTCTCGGCCGAGGCACGTCCACAGTCACACTAACCGAGCTGCTTCGCGCGGCAAATGCCTCGCGAGGCTGCTCGCTCTATGACATAGAGCGAGCACATAGAGTCTATGTGGACACGCCTATTGATGATTGAACTTTCATTACCGTCCGTACCTTCTCAATTTCATGGCATGGTTGTCACTAGCCTCTTCTTTGTCTCTTTGATAGTAAAATATTTTCTTTTGTCACGATATCTAAGTCAGAAATTCAGAGGTATGGTTCAAACCAGACCTCCGGGCTTCTGGTTCGATCTAATTACATATCGAAGCTTTAATTTACAGTTTTATAATAAGTTTAAAGCATTTCAATTGTGAAATGCTTAGGATTGTCCTATGTCTTTTTATCCATGATTTTCGCAGTAAGGCATGTAGTGAGTAGGTCAAAGCATTGATGATTGTCGGACCTGTCAATCCTTACCATGTTTACCAAACTTACGAAAATGTCGTTACTCTGGAAAAGCTTTTAACTATCAACGTCCTGGCGTCACGGTTGAATAACGAGTGACTGCATTACCTATGCACTGATTCATTGGTTCTCATTAAGAAACTGTTTGCATTGCTTTATCCCCTTAGTCAAGATATTTTTATCTTAAACGTAATCAGATCACCTTTATCTTTATTATTGATAGGCCATTTATTTTAATAGGTATCAACTACCTACTTGGAATCGGGTCGCTTCACGTCCATAACAAGAGATGTGCTGAATCATTCAAGGTGATAAAGCAATAATTACCCAATAGCATAGAAGTGTAAACAATAAGGAACAAAGTTTAATAAATTTTCGAAGATTTGGGCAAATATTTAATTGACATCATGACGGTGATGTATTGTTTGGTAGTTCAAAGATCAAAATCGTAACAGTAGGGTGGTTGCACTCTAGACTGTTTTAGAATGTTCTTAACTGAGGAGCTCGTGGCTAAAAAATGAAAGCCGCTCGGATCAATCTTCATCTCATCGGTCACCCATCCACAGACCAAAGTTGGTCTGTGGATGGGTGACCATCATTAAATACCAAGTTTCCTCCGTGTCTCGGAAAGCACATTAAGCCGTTGGTCTCGGCTGTCATTTGCAGATCTTTGACAGTCGTTACGGGTAGTCAGCGGCCCAAAAGCTTGACAACCAGTCTTACTAATGGGTATCGTATTACCCAGTACTAACTGGGTTGTGGAGGTCAGATAGGCATCGCTTCATGTAAAATACTGGTATTCAGCTGCATCCGGTAAGACTGGAAACCGACCCAAATGAAGTTGGGAAAAGGCTAGGCAGATGATGATTAGAATGTTCTTAACTAAATAAATATTAAAATAAGAAATAGTTTTTAGAAATAGTTAAATCTGATGCCAATCTATAGTAGGAAATGGGGTACCTTATTTTAATGTTTGTTCTAATTATGAATATTTTCTGGCGTCATCATCACTTCCAGTCAAACCGGATATAGCTGAAAAATTTTGTTTTATAGGTACCTACTACGCCAACACTCTGAAACAGACACACAACGCTTCAGTTTTTTTTTTGTTTCTGACTGCTTTTGCTTAATATGTTAATCAAACACAATGATGTAATCATAGCTTATCATTATTATTTTCCTTATACCTAAGATCTGTTTGTCCAACATCTACCAGTTATTATGCAGACACCTACCTATTATTATCACAACTTGTACAACCGGAAACGGGATGGCTAGGTAGAATTAGCAGCTAACATAGTAATCTGCTATCCTTCAAGATTAATATAAACTACCTTGTGTAACTGGAACAGTAGTTAGGTGTAGGCACATACACCTTGTTATGCTATTTTTAGTTCTACTTTACCCTACCATATAAAATAATTTATCAAGGGAAATGAAAGCTTTTGGTTTTTATACGCATTTGTCATTTATTGATGAGCCGTTTTGTGCGGTCAATCAAGAAACTATCACCGGTGTTGTGTTGTATTTAATCTGTACCAGCGTGAACGTGGGCTGTCACTTTTCGAATTTCATAGCGTTGTGTACTTTCGCTGCGTTCGGACCTACAGCGCCAAAACGTTGGGAAACTCGTTTACGCCTGGCTTTTCAAATGACAAAAAAGACAATCCCGTATTAGGAAAAATTTTAGCCTTCTAAACTAACAGAGCCATCTATTGGGCAATAGCAAAACTAAGTCACATTTTCTTTTTTTTTAAAAAACGCCATCTTACGTACGGCATGTAACATACTTGGCTTTCATGCAGAGACATCTATTGTGCATTAGTATAACTATGTAAACTTTTTAAAAGCACCATCTTGCGTATGGAATGCACATAAAAATAAATATCTACTCAACAATAGATGGCGGCAAGCGTTTGATTTTAGATAAAAAAAATGTTGATTGCCTTTTTTATTTGAAAGTCTGTAGTTACGTCTTTTTAGGGTTCCGTACCCAATTGGTGCCTACGGGGAACCTATTAAGGCTCCGCTGTCTGCCCATCCGTACGAGGGCTACCAACTTTTTTAGAAATACACGTAGATTATAATTGTTTGACATCAGAGAGAGTACTCGTATATAAATGAGTAGGTATATAACGTGTGTACACGGACAGATGATTCTGTGTTTCTTTGTAGGAAATAATTGTTGAACCTAATAATGATCGACGTATTAAAATTACTATACGA
This sequence comes from Cerastis leucographa, assembly GCA_963082945.1. Taxonomy (NCBI): domain Eukaryota; kingdom Metazoa; phylum Arthropoda; class Insecta; order Lepidoptera; family Noctuidae; genus Cerastis; species Cerastis leucographa. The sequence goes on along the minus strand of OY720385.1, from coordinate 8,877,453 downwards.
CTCTAGACTCTTTAACACTTGGTTCAAATATAATTATAAAAAGCTCATAGTTTTCAATTGTTCCCGCCAATACGCATTCGTGACCGAGACAAGTTTTTAACTGATATATTGCCATAAATACCCTATGATAATGGGGCCCATGTAGAAGACAAGAGCGAACCAATTTTTTTTACATCCCGCCTCGGATACGTGAAGTTTTCTTTCATTCATACACATCCATACTTCTATACCGAAAGTAACTCAGTTTGTTTGTTACCTTTTCACGACTAAACGGCTGCTTGGATCGTTATGAAATTTGGCAAGGAGATAGAATATATCGTGGGGAAGGACATAGGCTACTTTTTATCCCTGAAAAACACATTCAAAATTCACGCGAACAAAGTCGCGGGCAGCAGCTACTAGTACACATATTATAAAGGGGACTTTTGACAAGCAGATAATACAATGTTTAACTTAAAAAAATCTATTGTCTGCATGGATTGTTATTTGTTTGACATGATAATGTGTCTGAATGCGCGTTTTCCGATGACAACTGTCTTGTGATATAAAATCGACTAATCTCTGCTCTTGGCAAAAACCTTCCTACTCTAGACTAATACAAATAGTACACCACATCACTACGAGGGTGGTGCCGAGTGGGTTGGATTGTACATAATTATGTATTATTTTTAATTTGTTTAATTTTCTAATTAAGTTTGCCTTCTATTATTTTTATTAATAAGGATGAAGTTAATAACTTGATACTCTATCATAAAATAACTTATTGAATACCAATTTTGGCGTCAGCTATTTTTATAACCTATTACTGAAGTAGATTGAAGCTGTATGAGTAACCGACAGTGCCTACAAATTACTGTTGCCTCTTGTTCGAGATCTTCTGTTACCCAATTGTTGTTTCAACATTTCGTCGCTCTCTTTGGAAATAGTGTAAATAATGGTAAGTGTTAATAATTTTTAACGTTATTAGTCATTGTACACGCCCACTGTTTGCTATCATAACTATAACACACTAGCAATTGTTTTTATCGTTCGTATCGCAAAGTTTCGAACTAGTATAAAATGCCCGCTGCATTTAATTAATCATTAACTTTCCACAGTGTGTTGAAGTAGTTCATGAATAGCCACTTACAGTTTGATGACCCTATTTATTTCTAATTCTAAATGTGACATGAAAACTACTCTTGTTTTACTTTAACAACTGTATAAATAAGAAAGAAAAAATAGCATGATTAAAAACACTTGATTTCCTATTTGAATAGGTCATTACACTGTTTAGTCAAATCAATGCACATTATTTTTCTGTACATAAGCCATTTACACGAGACAGATTAACTGTTCTTACTCAACTATTTCTATTTTGAGCTAATACTAGCAAAGAAACCAAAACAATATTCAGATTAGGTCTCGAGGAGTTACTGAGTACCTATGCATATTTTTTATTTAAATTTAGACTCCAAACTTGTTTATACAGAGAGAAAATTGATAAAGCATTAATACTAGTGACAATGTTTAATAACACAGTTACAAATATTATTAGACCTCATAATCATGAATGCATTTCCATGGAAAGTCAGCGAGTGCACACAAAACCAAACTTATTAATTTCTTTGTTATTTACTATACAATGAACATTATGCATACTGTCTCTATTGATTTGTTATCATTAAATAAAAACCATATTACTTTACCTTGGCAAAATTATTCTTCTTCACCAACCAACTTGCTCTGGGGCTGCAAAGCGGATAATGGCTCACTCCCTCTTACAAAGAAAAAGCCAATGTCCTAGCAAAGAAACATTATAGACTAACTATGCTCGATCCATAATGATATGAATTTTTCACAATTTATTAATTCCTGGCTGAACCCAAAAGTATTATTGCATGAATATTTTTACAGGCTACTAAAACAATTAAAATTACAATTATTCCACATTGTAATACACATTGCAGATTGCAGTCCTGTTTAAAAAAATAATTACAACAGAAATTGTTTCATACTTTATTTAATTTTACAAAAACATTTTATAAAAATCTATAATATCTATATAGAGTAACATTTTACTTGAAATCTAAATACAAAACTTGATTAAGTAATTGTTTAATTAGATTTTGTTTGAATCCATATAAACATTTTAAAACATTATTCTTGTTATGTGTTTGATAAAACCAACTTACAAAAATTAATGTAAATTATTTATTTATCAATAAACATACAGGGTTGAAGGGACATACTGTACACAAACAGTTACTATTTATGCAGAACATGATTCCGAAAAAACTTTTAGAATTAGCTATTAGTTCCATAAATTATGGCAGTGTTGGAATTTGGTTGGGCTGCAGATTTTTTTTCAAATTACCGAGTTATTTTTTTTAAGTTGGGGCCTATTTACTGAACCCTTAGGAACCATTTGTGTGTCGATGACCCATTCCATCCCACTTATTTTTTGACAAATAAAAATCAATATCTTCATAGCTCAAGAATAATAACAATAACATTTATTTACTTACATACTAGTTACATTTTTAAATATTTTTACAAAATTAAATAAAAAACTTTTAAAAATATAAAAAATAGTAGCCCACCGGCATTGAGAACAGGGTCCGAGCTACCGGTGGCCAGGGCTCTCGAGAGAGGAACCTCTTAACAATACGCGCCGTGTCCAGAAGTACTGCTTTCTGAATCAAGCCCTTGATGCAGTTGCCAAGTGTAAGACTCCTCAGATGTTAGTCGAGGCTTTTGGCTTTTAAGCCATTGCCCGACACGACTATCGGCTTACTGACTGCTGTACTCACGTCCCACATGTCGACAACCTTACGAGCCAGATCTAGATATTAACAGCTAGCTGTCCCGCGCGTCTGCGTCACATTTTCCCAATATTTTTCATTGCTGCTCCGCTCCTATTAGTCGTAGCGTGATGATATATAGCCTATGTCCTTCCCCAGGTTGCAATCTATCTTCTTGCCAAATTTCATTAAGATCCGATCAGACGTTTAGTCGTGAAAACGTAAACAAACAAACAAACAGAGTGACTTTCGCATTTATAATATTAGTATGGAATAAAGTGCCAATTCCTTTGTGGAGGATCCTTCAACTTGCATCAAACCCCAAAAATATATTTCTTGAATTTTACTTTGCAAACTGTGGGGCTGTTTTATGTGGATTATTGATCAAAGTAGTAACTCATGTGTCAATTTATGGTAAAACTAGCTGTCCCGCGCAACTTCGTCTGCGTCGCATTTTCCCCGTTTTCGCAACATTTTTCATTGCTGCTCCGCTCCTATTAGTCGTAGCGTGATGATATATAGCCTATGTACTTCCCCAGGTTGAAATCTATCTTCTTGCCAATTTTCATTAATATCCGATCAGCCGTTTAGTCGTGAAAAGGTAACAAACAAGCAAACAGAGTGACTTTCGCATTTATAATATTAGTATGGATAATTTACTAAAGAATATTGAAATAGCCAGTTTCAATACCCTACTTTGTTAAATTTCAGTTCTGCTGATTAACTTTGTATTTACTTTAAAATAAGATAATTATCAAATAGTTATACAAAGCTACAAAATATTTTTTGGGAACACCCAAATACTCCGAAATATTTTATTCCGAATTTCAATTATCCGAGTGCCAAAAGTCCGAATTTCATAATACCTAAGATTTTTTTTTCGGATTTGTTTTAATTTCGGATTTGTATTAATCGGTATTTTAATAAGACGAATTCGTATTTTTGATGTTTCGAATTATCATTAAGTCGGACTTTTTGTTATTCGATCTATTAAAACTCGGTATTTTGAGAATAGTAATTATAAACGTAAGGAATATTGAAATTTAGAAATCATAAAAATAGGAGTAATGATAAGTCGGAGTTGTTATATTAGGAATTTTGAACCATTCGGAATTATGACTATCGGCATTTTGAAATTCGAACTTGTGACTATCGGAATATAGTTTTTCGTATTATGTAGTGTACCCATATTTTTTGTCCTTTACAAACATTTTATAACAGGTGGTAGTGAAATAGTTTTTTTCCGAAAATAAAATATTCATAGATAAACAAAAATCTTACAATTTAAGCCTAACCAAGTAATACCTACAGCTTGTCCTACGGGTAAGGTACCTTTTATCTTAGTCTTGGTCGAAGCTACCATAACCTTGAATGGGTTTTAATTTATTTGGCTTGCCTAACTTCCGCCAATTTGTTTTATTTTCAAAATAGCGGCCACGCATTAAACCTGTAATAATTAATAGCATCAATACGTAAACAAACAAAATCTTCTAAAGCGTCACGTTTCCGTGATATGGCGATCAAAGGTTCAACTTTGATTGCCATATCACGGAACATAATCGGAACTTTGTAGTAGTTTTTTTTTTGTAGGTAAGTATTTACTTAATTACAAGTATAAAGTACCTACACCTCAAAATCTATTTGAAACAGGGTGTCTTAAAGCCTTCCACCTGAGCATGCTTTGCCGTGGTCGACATGGAATCCCTCAATAAACTCTCAAGTCGGCCGTAGTAAAGACAATCTCTGCAGTTGGGGGTTCATGGATGTCTCAGATCTCAAATTTGTATGCGGCGGGACTCCACTGACAATGGCCGACCTTCCATCTTCTGCTGCATGCCCTGACTCCTGCGTACCTACTTGACGATCTTATGACTGAATCTGCGAGTGGAGTCCGCATAGCTGAATCTTTGACTAAATATATTTAACGAAAATTTGCTATCGACACGCTAAGAAGTAGGGTGGTCAGACTTAAAGTCATACTTAGGGTAAAACCCAGTTTAAAATAGATTTCAAAATGTAAACAATATTAGCAAGTTATTATACATATGAAACTTTTGAATAAAACATTATCATTGGAGTATAATCTTATGAAAAATTGTTTATTATTTGTGTACTAACTCATTATGCCATTTAAAAGTAGCCTATAAACAACTGACCGACCGCTTTTATTATAATTTTTATCCCTTTTTGTCAAGGCTACCTCTTTATTTTAACACACGACTAAAAACAAAGAGGTAAGTGTAATATGTTTTGTAGTATTACGTGGAATAAACCAAATAACGAAAAAATATGTAAATGTATGGCCATTGCGTACCGTGAAGTACCTGTTTATTTTATAATTACTTGGTGAACTACATTTTGCGTCAAAGAATTCTTCTAGAACAGTTTACGTCCATAGAGTTGTTCCGCGATCGAGATAAAACCTGTTTTTCTTATTATTGACTTTACCGGGCAAAGAACGCAAATAAATCAACTACACATTAAAAAAATATTAAAGCACAATTAAACTGTAATCTTTTAATCGTAACATCAACAAATCGTCACGACCTACAGCTTTTAACGTGCTCTACTTCGATCATCGATCATTGTAATACATTATTTTATTGTTTTCGGATGACGGTAATAATGGGTCAATATCGTAATGTTAAAAACATAAATCATAAGGTGAGACTGACTACTACTAAGGTGTGACTGTCTCACCTGTAGTCCTGCATGACACATGACATAGTACCTTAATAACCTATATCAATGTAATGATAAGTATCTGATTAACGCAGAATGATTAAATGTAGTACATTATGTAATACAAAGTGGTAGTGTCAGGATAGCTCGCCAAATTCAATTTTGCGAGCTATCCTGAATATGAATTTTGCGGGCCACCCTGGCGCTTCCACCTTATGGGTGATGTGATAGGGTAGCCCGCGTAATCCAAATTTTCTTATTGGAAACTAGCCTATGCCCGCGGCTTCGCACGCGTGGTGTTCGGTAATTTTCCAACGGGATCATACTACCCGGATAAATAGTATCCTATATGTTATGTTAATCCAGGTTACCAACTACTTTGAGCAGGGCCAGTTCCCCCACACCAGGTGGAAGACCCGACGTCCGTTTATCGGCCCATAGTGCTGCTGGACGAGGCGGGTAAGATGCTCGAGTGAATAAAGACCGCCTCGTTAGCCACTTGTGTGAGAGGAGCCGAAGGGCCAGAGGGGTCGAACCTGGACGACAGCCAGTTCGAGTTCCGTCGTGGGCGCTCTACATTGACGCCATAATGAGGGTGAGAGTCCTGGGGGAGGAAGCAGTGTCTCGGGGCGGGGTGGTGCTGGGGGCGTTCTCCAACGCCTTCAACACCCTGCCCTGGGGTTTCATAAGGGAGGCCCTGCACTACCACTGGCGCCTCTCAACCTCCACAACATCGTGAGGGTTTATCTAGCGGGCAGGTGTGTCACCTACGTGAGACGCGACGGCAGTGGCCGTCACGTGATGTCGTGCAATGTTCCGCAGGGGTCGGTTTTGGGCCCTCCCCTGTGGAACATCGGTTAACGACTGGGTTTTGCGGTGCGAGCTTCCTTCGAGAGTGAACCTGACGTGTTATGCGGATGAAACGCGGGTCTTTGCTCGAGGGAGCTCGTACAAGGAGGCAGCGTTGCTGGCTACGGCTGCGGTCTCACAGGTGGTGAGCCACATACGACGTTTAGGCCTGGAGGTGGCCCTCAACAAGTCGTAGGCCATTGCTTTTCATGACCCCCGACTGGCGCCGCCGCTGGAATTACACATAGTGGTCAAGGGGGCCCGAATCGCTGTCGAGTCAACCATGAAGTACCTTGGATTGGTGCATGACAGCCGTTGGGACTGCGGCCCCCACTTTGAGCGGCTGGTGCCCAAGTTGATGGACGCGCTGTCAGCGCAGCTTTCCAATTTGGGGAGCCCGAGCACCGCCTCACAGTGGAACGAATGTATGGGAGCGGTTGGACGTAGACATGTCCGAAAAAAAAGAGTAAAATTATGCCAAACTAATGATGCCATCTTATTCGATTACTTAATGCCTTCATAAATTGTGGTGATGAATTTCTTCATAACTCCCATATTTCGGGAGTAATTTGAGAAAATGTGAAATTTTACTATGAAAATGAGTGTATCGAGCTCTCTCCCTCCTGATTCCGGGCTTGTTTCAAGTAGCGGTCTCTAATATCATAATGCTATTACTAAGAGCTATATTTAATACTAAGACACATAGTGCGCCAAATGTGCACTTTCTGGGATAAAAGGAAATGAAAATTTAAAAAAAAAAAACGTTTTTTCCCCATTTGTATTTACTTTAAACCGCAGACAGACTTATTAAGAGGTCTATAAATATATTATATATATACAGAAATATATATTAACAAAAATATTCACAAGAACTGATGAGAGTATGACTTTTAAGTAAGTTGATAATAAATTACCTAGTTTCATTAAAAGTACAATAAATAATTAAGATGTAAGCTCTAATTTACTAAGTTACACATTTTAAAACAATAACATCATTTAATTATCTTCGTCATCATCATCATCATCAATTAATTCAAATTCAGAATCGATGTCCGCTAAATCATTTATGTTAACAAATTCGATATCACTTTTCTCAGAATCCGTAAGCTCATAAAATTCCTTAAAAGAAGATTTTTTTACAAACTTATTTCCTTTTGGACGGATACTTGTAACAAGTGGATCAGAAGACAGTAAAAGATTGTGCATAATATCTTCATTGCATGAGATACTGCTATGCTTTCGAGAATGCCCCTCTCTATATTTTCTAAAATCTTTATTTCTAGCCTCAGATGCCTCTTCGGATAGAAAACCAATGGGCACAATTGACATGTTCTGAACTATGTCTGGCCCATGCATTAAAATTTTATGAAGTGAAGAAGGCATATAATACCATGGGTATAACTCCACGTAAAGCTTAGCAGTATCAAAGCAGAACTCTCGGAATTTAGTTACGTTGATCTTCTCTCCTGATGAAATACACTGCAAGATCACACAGATTTTTCTTAAAAGCATAGCATCTATTCCGGTCAGTTCAGCAGATTTAGTGTAGTTTTCAAAAAATCTCCTTGCCGAGTTGCCATTGTTGGTGGATCCACTGCCTTGTTTCACAACATCGAGAAGTAAGCCCGTTTCTCTTCTTACAGCCTCTTGAACTCTTTTCTTCCTGTCATCAACTTGCCTTTTTGCTATATCACCCCTTACTTGCCATGATTTTATGTCTAATTTGTAGGAAATGTGTAATAAGCATTCCATTGAGCGAATCCAAGCGTGAAGGGTGCTTAAGCTATATTTATACATGTCCTCGTTTGCGTGTTTATCTTTGATTAACTCTAAATTATTCATTTCTTTAGGACAAGCCTTGCATATGTCACACACTGAAGCTGCTGTATTGGATATAATGGAATGAATTTTACCATCAATCATTGTCAACAGCAGTTGGTGTTTGACACTAATTCCATCAGTGATGGTGGATGGAGTTAAGGCTTCAATCTCTGCTTCGATTTCAGCCATCTCTCTCTGCACATTTTCTTTGGTTTCCTTTATAAACTTAAACAATATTGGCCGGCAAAATGAAGTGGAAGATGGTCGCTCGTTTTCCCAAATTGTTACACCTTTTGAGACGAGCCGCAGTGGTACAAGACTAATCATAAAATTACTAGCAAGATCGATTTGCTCATCTTCACTCGTCCTTTGATGATAAATGCTTTGGCTAGATGATCCGTCAAAACCCCATTTGCTGGTCAATACGAGCTGTTGATTGGGATCAACAGGGGTTTCTAACGACCTAATAAGTCTTCTTGAGGTTAAATCCATCAAGGCTTGTAATTTGATTTTTGCAGAGCTCTCTGTAACTGTGAGATCTTCTTTGGCCGGATAGCACTTAATTTTTTCTTTAACCAACATGTAGTAACTCGGGTATTGAAGAGCTCCTTCTTGAGTGTTGAAATCCCGAAGAGTGTTATAGCGCCATTTCGATAAGTTCATCGATACATAAAGAGCCAATGCCTTCAAAGGGGATATTTCCCGTACCTGAATTGATTTACCTTCAATGAAGGCTTTGATTTTTGAGGCCTCTTCTGGATTCTCCGTCAAGTATTTCATAACATAAGCTGTATCGCTTTGTCCTGCCTTTTGAAGCGCCCTTTCGGCCGAAAACATAATTTCAGCGCTGCTACTGCTGCATGAAAGACTATCTTCAGTGCGTCTTCTTTTTTGCCGGTTACTAAGGTCCTCAAAAGATTTACGAGGACTAGGATGTGTACAAGTTGAAGCATTAGATTTAGCAGGAGAAATTATGGGCTCGATGACGTCACTTATATTTTCTGTAGAAGGTTCCATATTTTCATTCTGTAATTCCGGCCATTGAATTGCAGCCTGTAGCCAAATCTCATGTTTCTTCCGAAACTTATCTGTGCTTCTTCCAGACTGTGTCCATTTTGCATAAATGCGGTAGCAAAATCGACGACACCAGTCTTTTAAACTTGTTTCAGCACTTTCACATAACTGAACACAACTGTTATCTTTTAAAACACTGAACAAATAGTTAAAGTCGCGTAAATCTTTATGTGCGCGTGCGCATAAAGCAACGTGAATATCAAGATTTGTATTAAAATTTGGAAAATACATTGCGAGATTAGCTTGGATACAACGAGGTGTAAATCAACACTGATTTTAAAGTTACTAATAGTGACCTATTTATATAAAATCCAGGTATCCCAGGTATCCTTTGTTAAATATTGCAAGGTAATTAGTTATTGTGATAATTAGTAAATGATGCATGCTAAATTAGTGTATTAAGAGCCATTTAGTAATTAAATAATAGCAATGTTCTTATCAGTAATCATTAGTGCATCAGTTTTATATGTAAACCTTAAGTCCCTAATTATATATCCTAATTAGCTTATATCTTCTCTAATTGGCTGCTCAGAAATGTTATTGTAATAAGGTAAACCTTTAGAAAAACGGTTTTAATCAACAAAATAAACAAAAAATAAAAAAATTGTGTTATAAAATAAACATCACTCTTTATCCCAGAAAGTGCACATTTGGCGCACTATGTGTCTTAGTATTAAATATAGCTCTTAGTATTAGCATTATGATATTAGAGACCGCTACTTGAAACAAGCCCGGAATCAGGAGGGAGAGAGCTCGATACACTCATTTTCATAGTAAAATTTCACATTTTCTCAAATTACTCCCGAAATATGGGAGTTATGAAGAAATTCATCACCACAAGTTATGAAGGCATTAAGTAATCGAATAAGATGGCATCATTAGTTTGGCATAATTTTACTCTTTTTTTTCGGACATGTCTACGTCCAACCGCTCCCATACATTCGTTCCACTGTGCGCCTGTAGGCGGTTGTACATGGGAATCGACCTCTTTACGGGGCCCCAGTATGCTGGGGCGACTGTCCGTCGCCCATACCGCAGTCGTAAGTCCGGCGTAAACCGCAGAAAGTGATGTCTGTAAGGGTCATACGGAGATATCGCACGATCTCCTACGAGACGGCTTGGTTAGTGGACGGATCCCCACCGTGGGACCTGGAGGCGAAAACCCTTGCTATACTAAATCAGTGGCGCGAGGAGGCCAAGGATCGGGGCGAAAGGCTGGTGCAGCGCCAGATAACGCTAGCGACAGGTCATGGTGGCGGAATGGCGGAGGAGGCTTGACCTTCCCCACGACACAATCGAGGCGATCCGGCCAGTACTCGACGATAGGCTTGGGAGGAAACACGACTCCCTGACGTTTCGGGCGACGCAGGTGCTCTCGGGGCATGGCTGCTTCGGGAAGTACTTGTGTCGCATAAGCAGGGAGCCGGACGCCCGGTGCCATCACTGCGTCCACTGTATGGAGGAAACGGCGCGGCATACGCTGGCCGAATGAGCCGCGTCGGACGAGCCGCGCCGTTCTCTTGTTACAGAGATAGGAGGAGACTTGTCGCTGCCGACTGTTGTTCGCGCAATGGTCGGTAGCAGAGTGTCCTGGGGTGCTGTGGTGTCCTTCTGCGAAACCGTCATGTCGAAGCTGCGGAAAGGGAGATCCCGCTGCCCCTCGACGCAAGTTTGCGAGGAAACACCGGTGTGGTTTTAGTCAGTACGAGTCTGACATCCACCGAGGGATTTCCAAATTGACAAAAAAAGTTTACCAAATACCCATGTGCCAAATTTCATCTAATTCCGTTCAGTAGCTTTCGCGTGAAAGAGTAACAAACGTCCATCCATCCATCCATCCATCCTCACAAGTTTTTGCATTTAAAGTATTAGTAGGATTTGTGTTGGACGTGCCCGTAAAATGTGTTTATTATTATTTATATTAATAAAATTCTAAAGCTGAATAACACAATTTTAACCCTTAATTTTTCTTGTAATTTTGTTTCATTCAAAGCTTAAAAATAAATAAACATTAGGTAGTTATTATTTCCCTTTAAGGCCCTATAAGCAAACGAGACTATACTATCTGCCTCGATGAGAAGAGCTGCACACATTGCACATTGGAAGACTGGTCAGTGCAGTCCGCCCATGATTTCGTCGAGTGGGTCGGGGTGCTGTGGTCGAGATGGTCAGGAGAGAGAATAGGACGCCGTCGGCGTCGCCTGCTTTTGCGAGTGCTTTTGAGAAGTGATAGACGCAAAAGAGGCAGACGAAAGGGAGCGGGAGGACTTAACTTTCCTCCCTGTCCGCAGCAAACGTACCGGGCACTGTAGGGCGCGAAATGATCTCCGGCTAAAGCCTCCTCTACGCGTCTGCAGATGCGTCCGCGGACGCGCAGATGGATCACCACGAGCTGTCTGCGGGTCGATCAGTCTATGTGCATTCTAGACAGACGCAACACGCACGTTTACAGTATCCATTTACCCTCAATAGAATGAATTAATTGAAATAAGTAAACAATTGAATTAGGTATAAGTATTAAAATAGTAGGTGGTACACCAACAACATTTTTATTTTTGGGGTTCCATAAACAGTTTTCAGCTTGATATAGCTCAATAAATCTAAAAGTTTCCTCGGTGCTCATATTGTTAGCCATTTCAACAAGAATTAATAATAATAATAAATCTTTATTCAGAACCAAAAATGGGTCAGATACAAAAAAATATGTTGATTAAACAATGTAGGATAATTAAACCGCAAGAAGCACGCGTGCACTCTCAATGGCAACTCCGATTAAACTGATGCGTCGCCAGACGTGTGGACCTGGACAGACGCTGTGCCACAAAAACCGACAACAATCGGATTCGTGCGTCTGCGGACTTTGAATACCTACAGCAAATTACCCCCTCTATATGTCTGCGGCCGCATCCGCAGATGACGTCCGCGGACGCATCTGCAGACGTGTAGAGGAGGCTTAACAAAGAGTGAAACCTGCGGGTGACAGACTTGAGGAGTCTGACGCTGGGTGATGGAATTTGCAAGGAATTCATCAACCTGGACGTTTGTGACGAACTCCTTTAGCCGCGATTGGTCCAATTCGCTGTTATGTTAGTCCAATTCGCAGCTTGTCTAATTCGCAGTTTGTCCAAATCTCGCGAGGGACCTATTCGAAGGGGATGGTGGGGTCGAGTGAGCGACCGAACTAAGACCTTGGCAAATTGCACCAACCGCGAATTAGACTAACTGCAAATTGGACCAATAGCGCCTACAGGGACAAACTGCGCAGGTATTTTAGCGCCACGATCTGTAGGAGTCTGACCGACACAGGGCGGACTCCAGATTTCATGTAAAAACGTTGGTGATTATGTCTACTGTTTTAGTTAGATAGCCACCTGCTTACTGTACCCACGGGTATAATAACCTGTGGTCACTATCATAATATTCGTTATGTACATGTTTACATAGTCTGGCAAACCAATCTGCATAGTCCTCACTTGACTTGACAAGTTGTAGGTGTTAAGTTTACCTAGAATTTGTGGTACGGTACTTCCACAGCGAGTGGATGTAGAATCTTTGAACAGTTATTGTCATTACCTATCACAAACGGTGGCTTTACGATAGTTTTTATATCTTTATTATGTATACCTGCAAAACGATTCTGCCATAATACAGATAACTTATGAATTGTACCAGGTAAAGATAAGTTTCGTGTATGTATTAAGTCTATGATTTCATATAATTAGAAGTGGGATACCGGTTTTGAACTGTAACTCCTTTGAGCTTGACACGAGTTTATATAACCTGTAATAACAGTTGCACAATGCGATGGAAAACTTCCACAATTATTATTCGTGTAGTTTATGGGAAATCTGTCGTTGGTACCAATATGCTTTCATGTTTAATTACACCTGAAAGTATTAATAAATCAAACAAGAGAAAAGTAATATTATATGGCACGATAAAGAAAGAAAGAAGACATTTGGGTGTTTTGTAGACCAGCTTTTGTCCGCGACTATACGCAAGATTAGCTAGCCCGCATCATTGCTTCACAACAGGCTAGTTGCGGCTGAACGCAAGACTATTTAGTATTAAAACAATAAATAAGCTAGGGAAGATTTCTTAAAAAATATACCAGATACTTCTTTAAGCACCACAAAGTCGAACAGTCACCCATGACTGTTCGACTTCCTCAAACGATAACCTCAGCAACACGCGATGCAGACTACTGCAAATGCAAGGCTTTTGACACAAGTAGTAATTTAACGCAGTTGGGAATAAATGACGTCTGATAGACCTTGGGGCAGCTTATGAAACTTGCTAGTCTCGGTATCACATGCCGTTGACCGAGCATCTGTGAGGAAGGTCTTCAAGTTCTGAAGAGGCCCTGGGAAATACACACTTCAATCTCGTACCCTGAAGATATTAAGATTGGGGCTTTATTCTTTCTTGACTTTAAACCTTTTGCTCTTGAAATGTTTGGTCAAAATGTTGAGGTGCTCTGTTATTACTTCGAAATGTACCGAAAATGCTCCCAATTTAATTGCATGTATTGTACCATACCCTACCACAATTACAAAAATAACTGGAATACCAAGCGAGTTAGACCTTAGTTACCTAATCATACCAATGTCGAATGTTTAAATCGGGCCAAGTCCACAAATTAATCATCAATGCGGAGTGTGCCGCACGTAAAGAATGCTTCCCATATTTGTAAAAACGCTCACATTGGTAAACTTTTTGCGTGGTTGAATATTCTCTGTAATTGTACATGCAAAAAGTATTGTGTAAGTGAAATAAACTGCAATAATATCATGCACATACAGTATTTTGAAAGCGACCTCTACTACTACTGTTTATATTCTATAATCTATTATACATTTATCGATTTCGAACAACCGTGTAACTCTAACTATGTCATTGATTTTTTTTATATAATCGAAGCTTTATTATGAAATCCTAAAATATGCTCATCGGTGAGTGGGTAGCATAAATGTTGGTCCAATTTCGCTAACACGAATTTATGCAGTTCTAAAAGCGGTTGTTAGGACTTTGGACTTTGAATTGATTTTTATGAGAACTAAGTGTTGCAAAAAAAAGATACAATAGTATTGTATTTTTATTTTTAAGTGTGTTTTGACATTATACTGGTTTCTTTTGTTACAAGTTCGTGAGCATTAAGGGTCAGCTCACACCGAGACGCGACGCTGCGCGCACATTTTAAAGAGCGATTAAAACGTAACTTTATTTTCTACACGAAAAGATACACATTTCGTTGTGAGAATACGTTGCGCCACGCAACGCTGCGCCGCGTGACGCCTGTAAAGAAATGTGTATCCTTTCTGTAGAAAATAAAGTTATATTTTGAATCGCTCTTTAAAAGTGTGCGCGCAGCGTCACGTCGCGTCGCGTCTCGGTGTGAACTGACCCTAACTAGTCATAAATAAAATCGATGCTATGATGTACAGTGACCTGTGCTTGCTTCTCAAAGGTGTGATCTACTTCATCTACTGATATAGCGACTTGGCCAAAACCGAGATTTCAGTGCTATTCGTATATGTATGGATGGACTGTGTGAAGGATAATATGACTAGAAACGAGGTGTCGTATGAGATGACAAGTAATAGATAACTATGGAAGACGAAGACATGCTGCTTCAAATAAATTGGGATAAAAGCAGGACTATGATGATTTAAGTTAAATATCAATGTAACTATTAATCACATAAGCCTTCCGAAGATATATTCTCTAAACGATGGTCAAACAAGCATCAAAATCAATTGTATAGTTTAAAGGAACTAAGCAGATACAAAAAGCGACTCAGTTTTATATTTACTATGGATCGAATTAACTTTTTTTATGGCTTGACTGCCTGGCTGGTCTAGTGGTCGGAAATGCGACTGCTGCGCTTGAGGTCCTGGGTTTGATTCCCAGGTCGGGCAAAACGTAATTGGGCTTTCCATCTGGAATTTTTCAGCAGCACCCACGGAGCCTGGATTTGTGCCCGGTTGATGGCAATAGACTCGGCCCCTATTACATGGGACTTAGGAACGGAACTGGCGGAATGGGGGTGTATAATTAGGTTACCCTTCTGGGATTACAGGGGTTTTGATATAAGTAAATAACTTGAAGGCAAAGCAAACTTTTGATTTCGATTGGGATCGGAAGTAATTAAAAAAAAAATAAGAAGCCTTTCAGGATGCGTGTAAATATTTAATATCTTATAAATTGCAAAGTCAAGTTATAAGATTTACCAACCATTCCTTTCTAATGTAACATAAAAAAAACTACTAAGTAACTAATTTCATAACCACAAATTAGGTTAGGTACTTGTGGAAACGAGTTAGTTAAGTAGGAACTACTGAGATTAATTGACATTTATCCGTAATCTGGTCAGGACATTAAACCTAAATGACGTGCGACCAATGAGAAAATCACTTAAATATACATAAATACAGTTTTGATTACTATAAATACTAATTAAAACAACATTATAGCCCATTGACGTTTTTTCTTAAAATTTCCGACGTACCTTTCCATTTGGTTTATTTTCAAATATTATTTTGTTGTTGTTTTTCAGATATCACCTTATTAACGGAAATTCGGCTGAGTCCAGAACACCGTCTCTGTTATAAAACCAGTTTATGTGGTAAGTAGATTTAGTCAACATCTTTGACGTTTCTGGTATTCCCAATATCCATAAAAGCAAGAAAGATATTATGTGACTTAGTCGCGGGGTATAAAACACCAGCCATGTCAGACTGGCGGGTGAGGGTTCCGTACCTATCAAAACAAAGTCTATATGGGTAGGCAGGAACAACAACGCCATCTGTTACGATCCTTATATACAAACTACGTTCGTCTCGTCAACAGACGTGTCTCAGGAATTTTCGAAAACATGGACATGAAAATTATAAAGGTTACATTTATACCATTTGGCTGCGAAACCTTAACTGAGATACTGGTCTGGTCAAGCTTGTTAATCAGTCAAGGCTAAGAGGCTTTCTATTTCCGGGAGTTGTTTATGTATGCTGTTGATTTTTTTACGTGGTCATCTAGGTTATAATAAATCAATGATATGTTTGTTAGAGACCCCCAAAATATAAGGTAAATCAGGGATTACATTCATAATGTTAAATTCATGTTAGCGCCTCTCCTCGTTTTATTTGACATGCGTTTATGATTGTATTGTGTATGTCTAATTTTGTTATTGATTGTTTTTTATGTGTAATACTTGAATTTTATTTATATATTTAATTTAATTGTGACATTATGTAATTCTAATGTGTATGAAAAAACGGTTTTCCTAGAGTAAAATATATGGTTCATATTAAGAAGTTCGTAATCAGTCAGCGTAATAGAAAAATGGGCATTACTGTAAAAAAACTCTCGTAGTTGTTATGTTTGAAGAGATTCTCTTGGCTGCTTCCTCACCGCGAGCATTCACCTGTAATGTAACAATCCAAGATTAGATTTTGTACTGAAAAAGTTAATCTGAACTGTTACATTACACGCGAATGCCCCCGGCGGGTGGGGTAGTGCCTTATGGGAAAAAGGTGGGACTTTATGTTACATCTTAACTCCCTCCCCATTTTTGCCTTCAATAAAAAACGGCACCTACCTGGGTACTGTTATTGTGCAAATATTCATGCCAACTACGGAACTCTTCACTTATTTTAGGTTTTTTTTTTTAATTCTGATTACACCTGTAAAAGCTGTAGATAAAAAAATTATAATCTACGTAAACCATATGGTGAAAAAAAAATCGGCCAAGTGCGAGTCTTTCGCACACACGGGTTCCTTCGGTAGCACCAAATAATATAATAACAATATTTTGAACGTTCATTCATACCTACGTAAATTTACGCTTAACAGCAAAACTAAATTTGTTTTTCATAGTATGTTAATAAAAAACAAAGTTGCTGCTGCAGTTTGGTGAAAACTCCCATATCTCAAAAACTCATTATCAAATCTTATTCAAACCAATTTTCCTTGAAAGTTTTTTTGACGTTCTACAAACCTACATTTTTTCAGAATTTTCCTTCACTCTTACCACACTTTGGAAGTGTATTTTTTTTTTCAAACTATTGACTTTGAGAAGGTGTTAGGAAACTTAATGTAATTTTAAAGACCTATAGACCTATAGGTAGGTATAGGTGGGTTTAAAGATATATAGGCACGTATAGGTTCAAACCTATACGTGCGGGTGAATGTTCTTTTAGTCCAAATAGTTTCGGAATAAAGTCGCTGTGACATACAGATGGGCAGACAGACATGACGAATCTATAAGGTTCCGTTTTTTGCCATTCAGATATCAGAATTTCAAAATGCGGAGGAGTTTAAAACTTTAACAAAATTTAGGTATTTTCGGAAGTCGTGTTTTTTTTTCACCATATCGGTGAAGGAGGGCAATTTTGTGTTGCTCTCCTTCACCGAGTTAATTTAAATTCACATTAAAAAAACGTTCAAAATATTGTAGGTACAGCGATATTTACGTAGTGCTAGCCCGCGCTCCATACATTTCTGGAACATCTACTTTCAAGAGCAAACGCATCGCAAATAAAAAAAAAATCGTTTCATTGTGTTTTTTCATCACGAATGGGCTTTGACATATTGAACCCTAAAGACATATTGAAAATAAAGTATAATAATATATGATGTTAGTATCAATGACGCACATTAACTGGTTGAAAAACGTAAGCTCGTAGAATCCAGTTTATCAAGGGCCAAGGTAAGACAGGCCGATTTCTTAAAATTAAATTAAAGCAATAAATCAATAAATATTATATGTTCTGAGGTTTTTTTTGTATCGTAAGATAGACGAAGATCTTACAATATTCTTCGACTTACAAAGACAGGCGAAGGCTTTTCCACAACTTGAGAATAGCAATATGAATATACGCGACTTCCAAGAACGTAGCTATAACTATCCTCGGTAGTTACAGAAAAATAATTAGTGTAGTGCAGACCGTAAAACGTATACGTAACTCAAATAGTATAAAACTTATATTGAACTTTTATCAAAATGGTTGTATTATGGTGTACCTAAGCATAAATAAAGAACAATAACAAAATGATAAATTAACACATTACACATCTTTGTACTAAGGTACAGCACAGGTACCAATTGTTACGTCCGGAACTGAATTAGTTTAGTCGGCAAATCCTAATGCCAAGAGGTCGAGGGTCAGATATAATTGCTGGTACTACTACTACACAATGACGTTAGTGTGACGCGACATTGTGACGCAGAGAGTTTGTAAAGACGATGGCGCGATGGCCGCCGCGGCGGCGCGAGCGCATGTCAGTCAGTGTCCGCCGCGCCGGTGGACGCCAACACCTGCGCGCGCATATACATCAACAACGCGAAAGTCGACCTGCTTGCTTTTTATTATTTGTATTCAAAAGGTGTACATAACAGACACGCTCCTATAGAAAGGACAGTATCGTCCTATCGTTGTTCCACGCCCGTTTTACTGAACATCCGTACACGTAAGTGCTATCAATATTTTTTTATTTATGAATTAGTTCAATCTTTACAATAAACATACAAAATATTATTCATACGACAGCAACTTTGTCTCTGCTAAGGAAGACAATAAGAATCTTTTTCTATGTAGGTACGCGATGATTTCCTTCAAAGAGCACTCTTGACAGATGATTTAATTTAAATGATTTCCAAACAGAACAATGCAGTAGATATTGCTGAAATTCAATCGTGAAAACATTTGGTTTGCAATTTCTTTGTAAATTTTTAACTTTGTACCAAACTCCAATAAAAATTTCGAATTAACTGTAATGATAGTGACATTTTTAATGTTACCGGCAAATTAATATCTCATTGCTACCTGAGCACCCAGTTTCGCGTAACAATCATTTGTTTCAGGTAGAATCTCAGACTTGATCCAAGCAACATGATGCAATTAATATTAGCTTCCTTGTTTGATGCAAGTGGAGTGATGCATATATTTGTGTTACACATCTTAATGCTAGCCATATTGTTGTAACTTTAACTGCAGCAATATCTGCATAGTAGTGCTCAAGTAATCAGTCTTTTGAATTAACGTGGTTTGTGCTAAAAGGAGAATTAAGTGTGTTACTCGGCCATACCGGTACATTACAACATTTGATGTAGTGACCTTTCTTATAATCAGAAAGCAAATCAGTTCGGAATTCTACAAAACATGCTGTATAAAACGCTTTTTTTTCCAAATTCTATTTGTTTAATTAACTTAATTGCATGGCAAAGTGTTAAACGCGGCTGTTATTGTTCCATCATAAGTTACATAAACGACTGACAAAGATTTCACGAGGTTCCTATCTAATTGATCATCGCTGCATATCGATGAATTTACGCAACGCTGCGTTCGCGTCGCGTCGTTGTCGTCTGCGAGGTTCCACATCGCTTCATGGACAAGAATTGCGATACTAACACTGTTCCAATGTCATTATCTTTTGTAACGATTATGACTCATTCCAGAATCATTTGATTTTCCCTAGTTAAAATATAATTATTGATTTCTGTTATCTATCACACCACCTTATTTTGATGTTACAGATAGATTATAATATTTCATTTCTCTGTCACTATAATAAATTCTTACCTCGATTTCATGTTTCTAGAAATAACAAAAACACATTATGGATTCGAATTTGCATTTGACATTACACACGAGGAAATCTGTATTATCTCAATGTAAACTAATTAACATCGAATGTTCTAGTTCTTTGCAAAGCTGCCAGTCTTCTAGGGTCCGATTTAAATAAATTTAAATTTGAATTTGATGCAACCAATTTGGATGTAGTGCGTTTGGTTTACAGTTCTAACCTTATCTGACCCATTTGGTCGATTTGCTCTAGCAATAACATAGATACACCTAAGTTGAACCGGCCGCAGCTAGGTATAGCTGGCTAGAAATATGTGTACCCGTACTTTGGCTTTTAGCCGTAACTTGTTACTTTTCGAACTTTATCCAAAAATATTGGGTAATAATATGTTTACCCGAGTAAACCTACGTTTATTTATTCTTCTATAATTATGTAAATACTTATTTCAAAAATAAACTTTGCTGATCTTAAGGAGTTAAGAAAGAGGTTCCTTGAACTCTTTCTGAACTCTTAAAGATCAGCAAAGTTGCTTCCATAAATAACTTAATGAAGCACTGACATATATTTTCAGTTAAAACAATGTTGAATAAAAAAGAACATTAATAACCGCACTCTATGTTAGAAACCCTACTATTTCTGTTCTTGTTTTAAATTATTTTGTTCTTCGGATTTTCCCACCGTTTGCCGTTTTAAAACTAATTAATTACAAATTAATGTGAGGCGCCTACTTAAATATTTTCACGATCTCGGCACAATGATTAAATTTAATAGTAGGTTTAGTAAGTATCGGCCGTATAGATAGGCTACGTTTAATGTGGCATTTTTTAAGGTTTACTTACAAAAAGATTGTCAAGTTCATGGCTTACTTGTTTTCGAAACGGGTAATTATTACAATGAAAAATTGTGACACTTTGTCATCGCATTAAAGTTGTGTGAAGTTCATGTGCCTGCATAATAATAAAGTGTCAACAGTGGTCTATATTTCTAAATAAACGGTGAATATACGACAACAGTATTATTTTACATTGGGTAAGGATGATCGGTGTTTGTTAAAGGTGTAAGAACTATTTAATTTAACATTTAATCATTCTATGCGATCAAAGAAACTTGAAGGGTTATAAATGCTGTAAAGCCGTATTTGTTGCGATCGCAAATCAATATTTAATCTACATACAACCTGACTCTGACTGCAAATAACGTGAGAAAATTTTAATATCGCTGGCTTAAATTTTAATAGCGCATCCTCCAGATACAGTAGTACAGTAGTTTTTTTTGTCTGCACAGAGCATCTAGGATCCTGTCTTTTTGTTTAGGCGAGAATAAATTTAGTTACATCCAAGCTAGTTGTTATTATTGTCTATTTTGCCTTCAATAAGGCAAAACAGACTTTAATAAGTGTCTTCAAAGAATTTTAGGATTTATTGTATACGTTTGTATTTACGTTTACCAATCGTATTCGTTTCTCTTCATCTTATGCATTTATAATATTATATTAATAACTATTTAATAACCTTTATTTTACGAAAATAAAGTCATATTTCCAGACGTAGATCTCAAGATCTAATTTTAAAATAATGTATTTCACACAGACTGGTTTTTCAACATAAGCCACCGAGGTGGAACTTGTATTTTTAAATATGGTCCGTAAAAATGCAAACTTTGCATTAACATTTCTCAATGCAACTAAAAATATTTTTCACAATTGCAATATTTTAAAGTGAGACTTAGTATGTACGATATGTCCATAAATAAATATAACGCAACGTTCAAAGCCTGACGGGATGGTTGTCGAATAGTGGTGTGGTGTGGTGCGTATGAGTCTGTGGCAGTGGGTCAGTGGTACCGCAGGGCGCGGGCGCGGGCGTCTGGCGCAACACCCTTACGTAAAACCTGCGGACTACGGACCGCGGCCCGGTGAAAGTTGTGACTGCTTCATAGAACACTCGAGACGAAAATGTTTACGGTCCCCGTACTGTGTGTAAACGGTTTTTCCTTGGATAAGGATAAATCATTAATTTGGTATTTCTTCTTATCAATTAGTCATAGGCTTGAACTCTATCAACAATAACATTTTTGCATAATTCAGAACTAATAACATACAAATTAGATACTTACTAAGTTATACCAGTATAATATACTTATATTCAATATGTTTTTACGAGGTAGGGAAATAGATGGAAGGATTAAGATTAAGATTCAATAAAATGTAGGTACGGTAGGCAGTAAAAAACCGGTTGCAAACACGTTATAATACGTCATAACAAAAATTAAAATTATTCGAGTGAATGTAGAAAGAAACAACAATTAAGCAAATTAGACATGAAATGCTTACAATATTTTATGAAAACTTGTATAAAATAAACTTATGTAATCGTTATACTTGCAAATGGGCAAATTGGGCTCAAGTGTAGGAGAGTGTAAGTGAATTTTGCCGTGAAGAGCAGGTCAAGGTCAGCGACAATAGGCGGTTGTGCAAAAGTTGGCTGCACGCCGCTTGCCCGGCTGCCCGCGCCGAGCCGCGGTTGGTAGGGTGTCATCTCGATCGCTTCAGCCGCTGCCGGCTCGCACAAGCCTAGCCGCCACTCGCGACAAACTACGCAAAGCGATTTATTTATTTCACGGTCATGATTTATAATGATCATCAACTAACCTTGCCACCTGTTCCACCGATTATTAAGTATACAACCACATGATTATGTTATTGTCGTCTTTTGCATTTAATTATTGTTTCCTTTAATTATTGTTTCCTTTAATTGGAAACCATGTTGACAAAACTGGAGCTTTGATTCATAGCGTTGGCGATTTAGTATCAACATGATCAGGAATTTCGATGCTATAACAAAGGGTAACAATATACAGAACGTGACGATAGTCCAGAAACATATGAAGACGTGAGGTTTAGAAACAAGCCTACGTGCCATTATAACTTCCTACCGGCCCTGAGCTACTACTTGGCTTGTTAATTATAATCATATTTAAAGGATTAAAGATGACGAGTAATTAAATGATGTTTATGAATTTAGGTATGTTATCTAAGACGAGATTGATATTATTGAACAAAATGTAAGATCAGGTGTGAGGTGCGACTTGACCGACAACGACGTAAACAGGTCTTGTGATCGGTCCAATCGCCCCCCTTCTGCTTGGCTTAGTAGCGAATAGCAATGTATAATGTGATGCAACTGCGGAATAATCAGTCATTCCATATGTGAAATCTCCAGTTTGAATGGCTAGATTGTAAGGATTATGCCGCAATGTGTTTGTTACCTGACTTTCGCCGTTCCGCTTCCATTACCATATTTTAGGTAATATATTAACTAATTTCATTAAAATAAGGATGTTTTGGATAAAAAAAAAACATTGATATAAAACGTTTGTCAGGTCTGATAATTTATCAAGTTACGTTTGTAAGCTTCTGCATACGGTGTTTAAACAATTAATGTCTTAACTTGATTGTTCCTGCCTGTCAAGTTAAAACTCCTATAAATACAGGTTTTTCCAGTTCAATATATAGCACTACAAATAGTATAAGTCACTGCCACGTGTTACGCTCTGAAAAGCTTAAACGGTCAGCAATAGGTTACGGTCCATTAAGCATACACTAATACATCAAGGTCCCTCGTTAATATCGTCTTGTAAACAAAGGCATTATTATATACTTACATCTCATAATATTGCCACTCAGTCATAATCATTTTTACGGAGGAATTGTTTTAGCTGGTTTAAGTTTTGATACATTTACTTAAAAATTATAAAAAATGCAGAATAGTGTCCTTTTTGCTATATTTCTTTTTTTGACTTAGTAATGTGTAGTTGTATTCCCAAACAATGGTGAGTTATCGCATCTGGCTCTAACCCCAACAATATTTGGACTTCATGAATATAAGATTATACTTTTTAGATTTTCAATGCACAATCTTCTCAATCATATTCGGACATTCATTGAGATGCTGCTTAGTAGTACTGAAAACGAGCATAAGCATCTCAAAAAAATATCTCATAAAAAAGACTATCTGACCCGCGCAACTTCGTCTGCTCCGCTCCTTTTTGCCGTAGCGTGATATTATATAGCCTATAGCCTTCCTCGATAAATGGGCTATCCAACACTAAAATAATTTTTCAATTCGGACCAGTACTTCCTGAGATAGCGTGTTCAACCAAACAAACTCTTTAGCTTTATAATATTAGTAGAGACTATAATTTTAATTTCAGCAAAATTACCAATGTAGGTACTTGAATAATTAAAAAACTAGAAAATAATGCTAATGATATACTATTTAGAAAATTTAAATATTCATAAGTAATGTATTTAATTATTCGAAATAATGTATGACTTGTTTAGCTAGAAATATCACGTAGGTACTTGCACTATTGCCGAACATGGGCAACGTCACACGGACATGATTTTTTGAGTTGGCATTGGCATCATTATATAAAATAATAATACCTACTGCTTAAAGATTTAGAATATTTAACTCATTCGAAAAAAAAAAAATAGAAAATGCAACTGCATTACTGCAACCACTTTACGCACGGTGTTGCAAATTTTAAAGAATTACTTTTAGTTCGCTGGTTCACGAATGCCAAAAAGTTGATTTAAATTCCTACATAAAGTAGGTAGGTAAATGAGTCCCCTCAACCGTCTCCACCAAGCCAAGTTACCGCAAACCAGATAGCTTATCAACTGCTTGCAAATGGAAAACCAATACGCCGTCCCAGTAAAGTCCCGAAGTCAGAAAACCAAGATGGCGCTTGCGACGATATTAGTAAACCGTTCAACCTTACTGATATCGTCGTAGCGATTAGGGGTCTTAAGTACGGTAAAGCCTCCGGAGTGGACGACATCTCAGTTGAACAGATAAAACAACTTGGCCCAGTTGCTGTGTCGTGGTTGCTGCAACTTTTAACAATTGCCTAGAATCAGCTGCAGTTCCCCGTCTCTGGAGAAAGTCTAAGGTCATAGCTATACCTAAGCCAAATAATGCAGCAGATGACCCTAAAAACTTCCGTCCAATCTCTCTACTGTGTCACACATACAAGCTTTTCGAGAGACTGCTGCTGAACCGTCTTACGAGCGTCATTGATCCGAAACTGATCCCAGAGCAAGCTGGTTTCAGACCCGTGAAGTCTTGCAGCAACCAGACCCTTAAACTCGTTCAACACCTTGAAGATGGTTTCGAGGCAGGAATGGTCACAGGCGCTGTGTTCGTAGATCTTGCAGCTGCTTACGATACGGTTAACCTCAAACGGCTGTTGTGGAAGGTGGAGACTTTGATCAACGATCAGAGGTTTATTCGTATACACCGAGAACTCCTCCACAACCGCCGTTTCCAGGTCCACCTCCTTTCGGATAAAAGTCGATGGAGAGCACAAAAGAACGGCCTGTCCCAAGGAAGTGTCTTGGCACCGCTTCTATTTATTATATATACTAACGACCAACCTTCAAGCCCGAACACGTCCCGCTTCCCCTATGCAGACGACCTTGCCCTCACCTCCCAAGCCACCACCTTTGAGGAGGTTGAGGTCCGATTGTCAGATGCTCTCGGTGAATTATCCACGTACTACCTCGCTAATTCACTCAAACCCAATCCGAGCAAAACACAGTCATGCATTTTCCACCTTCGAAACAGTGAGGTTGGGCACACACTTAACATCGTCTGGGGTGGAGTGCCTATCGAGCACAGCAACTTTCCGAAGTATCTTGGGGTTACTCTGGACAGATCACTGACATTCAGCAAAAACTGCAATACTATCAAGCAGAAGGTCCACACTCGCAACGGTCTCTTACGGCGACTAATTTCTTCGAAGTGGGGTGCTTCGCCTCATGTCTTGCGGACTACTGCGCTGGCGCTTTCTTTTTCAGCTGGCGAATTTGCATGCCCCGTATGGAGCCGTTCAGCTCATGCAACGTTAGTGGATACAGCTCTGAATGAAACGTGCCGGATCATCACTGGTTGCCTTAAACCGACACCGGTACAGATGCTGTACCCACTGGCAGGGATAGCGCCATCAGAGGTTCGCCGAACAGTGGCAAACTCTATTGAAAGAGCCAAAATGGCTTCAGACACACGACACCCTATGCACCTAAATACCCTCGTGTTGCAAAGGCTGAAAAGCCGAAACAGTTTTTTGATGTGTGTCACCCCACTTACTGGCGAGCGGTCTTCGGAGCGACTAGCGCTGTGGCGTGGTGGTGCATCTTTACCTAACCCATTCGTTCCACCTGCTGAGAGTCTCCCACCTGGACATGAGTGGCCATGGCTGACCGGGAAGTCTTTAAATAGCTTCGGACCCAGGTTGGTTGCAGCAAGGAAAACCTGTTCAGGTGGAGATTCATTAGTGATTCTGCCCTGGAGTGTAAATGTGGTGCTGCCCCGCAAACGATGCGGCACTTAATATCGTGTCCTGCTGTTTGTTCATTACAGGAACTGATGGACGCTGCAGAGAGCGCCAAACTAGTGGCTCAGTTCTGGGCCGATACAATTTAGATTGCCATCGACACGCTTAGAAGAATTTAAATTCCTTATGAACTGCGTACCTACCTAGCCTTTGTGTGCCAGAAATTTATTATAAAAGGCGTCATTAATATTTATATTGTGCTTAGGCAAACGTTCCTAGCTATGGAAACAATTCAGTTACCTAGTATTATACCACCAAAAAAAAAATAGGTACATGAAAAAAAATATGTTAAGTAACACTTTTTTCTTTTGTTCCAGATTTAATTAGTCGTTAGAGAAACCTTTCCAAAGATGGCAACCATATATAATTGGTACAGAGACCTAATGGACAATAGAAGTGGTGAGTTTACTTTTCAATTAATTTAACAAATTAATTATTTATAACCAAAAAAATTAACACATTTAAAACCGATCTATTTTTAATTCATTGTAGCTTCAGGTAAGTGCAACATATTGTTTTTAATTAACACTTTGTTTATATAATTAACTATTTGGTATACGATTAATATTCATAAATCATTTGTATGTAATTTAAAGACAATTTTTTTATTTTAGTATCGTTGTAATGATGTTGAAACTCTTAATGTGAAATAATTTAATGTTTATTGGAGTGTTTTAACAAATTCCGTCGTAAGTGTGAAGGTAACGCGGGCCGATAGTGTTTAGTCGAGTCTATGAGTTTGCTCAATACATTACATAAGAACTGCGGAACGATTCACACTCAGGCTAAACCCCACTCTGTGTGTATCGTTGCGCTTGCGCCTTCTCCGGGAGAAGTTATGTCAACTGCGCCAGCGGCCTCGAAACCTATCAGTATCGGTTGCTGAGTTACGAGTATATGCATAAATCTGGGAAATACACATAAATGATTGTATGAGTTGTTAATCTTCTTGCTCCCATTGTACGATGGTTTTGACGCAGAACGTCCGATTCGCAAATAAGTTAACGTTAAAAAAGTGCTCGATTCGCAAAACGTCCGATAAGCAGATTAACGAACGGACCAGTTTTCCGATAGTATATTGTAAATTTTAAATACTTAGGGCCCCAGCACGACCGCGCAGGGTAAACGCAACGTAAATACTACGGTCTTAAAATAAAAAGTACTCGTTTATAAATATCATTTTCATAATTTTAAAAATATATTTATATCTATGGATCTGATTGTGCTTGTTGGAAACAATTAAGGTGGAAGCGTCAGAGTTGATGGAAAAATTATTTGCGACTGTAACAAATATGGCTTTACAGAGTTATAATCCTTAAAATCATCAATACAACCCTCTAAGTTCTTCTAAGCCCATTGAATGACTTTTCATGAAATATTCAGTGAATGGGATTAAATGAACTTAGAGGGTTGTATTAAAGATTAAACGAACCCTTCACAAAGCCGTCAACCAAGCATTTTATACACACGTAAGGCTCAATGTAACGCACTTAAACATGGTGCTGGTGGATGCATTGAATAGTATTATAGGGGTCGTGAAGGTATTTAAACTATTAGAAGAAGAATTTAAAGTATTAGAGGTATTTATTTTATTTATTACACTAAAAATTTTTATTTTTTCAATGTTGTAATTTTGACCTCCAATATCTCCGTAACTAGAAGATTCCCAGGTATAGTTAAGAACAAACAAAATATTGCAATGACGGGAAGAGCAAATGCCTTTCAGCTTCGTTGTTGGTATTTTCAATACTTACTGGAATACAACTACTCGTCGATACCTTAAGATTTTTGGGGTTCAAAATCACGTCTTACGGTAAAACTCAAACTAACGCACTCAAAACATTGTGCTAATGGATGCATTGAATAGTAAACGGGTCATAAAGGCATTTAAAGTAAAGATTTAACCTTAAAAATTTGTTTTAAAAAAAACACTGACCTCCTCTCAGTAACTAGACGCGGCGGTTCCCAGGTATGGTCCAGAACAAAAAAAAATATCGCAATGATGGGGAGAACATGTGTGAGGAGGAGCTCGTGGCTAAATAATAACAGCCGCACAGGTCGATCTTCAAGCTTAAGCCGTGCTTGCCGAGGTGAGAGTCAAAATGGCGGGTGTACCATAGCGAATTAAATTATACCAAATACCAAACAAATGTACCTAAAAAATACTATTTTGTACCTAGTTCTAAAAAATCTGTACCTCCATCATAACGAAATTATTTCGAAATTAAGGTACACCCGCCATATTGACATCAAGATGGCGGGTGTTCTATAATATTTTATTATTTAACCATTACTCATAAAATGTAAATACACCAAAAAATTGTACCTAAAAAGTACCGCAAGTAAATAGAAACACACACTTGATCAGTTGGATAGTTTCTGGAAAAAAAACCATGTCTCAGGTCCTTATGTTTATTCTTATTATGAATTATTGATATAAGTACATATTTATTTATTTGCGATCTTATAGAATTAATCACTATGAAACGTGCAAAAAAAATGTTGTTGATTTAAACGAACAAAGTGTTTTGTAAGTGTTGTGATTCCTGAGCCGACCACGACATGGAACGGAGATTTTACTATTGCACAAAATGGTTATTTTAATTGTGTTCTATTGTGCCACTTATCCCAGGAATTTGTGCCTTGTACTTTTTGAGTAATAAGAGTACGATTGTGGTCGGGCAGGGGATCACGGTTCCTGACCCGACCACAACCAGATCTAATAAAATATCAATAGTGGGAAGTTACTGATTATGCCAAAAATATGTGTCAAATTGTGCCTATGGCACGCGAAATCCTTTTACTATTCATTTCACAGAATATATCTTGATTCGGATAAAATTGAATAATCAAGAAATAAAGTGTGACAATCACACGCTATGCAATTTTACTACGACTTTGCAAGCAGTTTTTTTTTTTGTGAATTTGTGCTATATATAAAGCACTTTATTTTACTGGATGCGTTCACGACTTCGTACGCGCATATATGTATTTATAAAAAAATTACAACCACTATGTTTTGTAGCATTATATTAGTGTGTTAAACTTGTATAAGAAACTGGTAAAATGCGAGTCGGGTTTCTATCCCGAGGGTTCCGTCACCCACATCATAACGATAATTAGAAATTTAAACATAAATTAACTCGTTTAAACAGTACCAGTACAAGCTGAACCCTTGCTGCATACTTTTACTATTTAATACAGGGGTCAAGAAGTTAATAGTCAAGAATTGACCTTTTAAAATATAGGTTTTTTTTTTTGTTAGCCTCTCATGTGTCCCACTGCTGGGCAAAAAAAAAATATAAAATATAAAAACTTGCTGATTTCTTTGTAAACATGATTTGAATTTGGCGGCAAATTATTCTTACTGGTAAAAAGTTCTTTTTCTTAAAAATTCAATTTTTTGTTCTTCTAACGACACTGACAACCTTTTTCCGCTCGTAATTTTTACTAAATAACTGATATAAGTAGGTACTCAAATAAGGCACTTAGAACTTAGCACAAATAGCCAGACCCGGAACAACTATCTGCAGGCCATACAAATATTTGTTCCGTGCGGGGATCGAACCCGCGACATGCAGCGCAGCAGTCGATCGCTCAACCACTGCGCCAACCGTGCCGTCAACTAAAAACTAAACGCTTTAAAACTAAAAGCAAAAAGGGTCGGTACCTCGTTACGTAAATAACAATAGTTGTACATAATATGATAAGTGCATTTCCGTTAATTTCAATTTTATCCGAATCAAGATATATTCTGTGATATGAATAGTAAAAGGATTTCGCGTGCCATAGGCACAATTTGACACATATTTTTGGCATAATCAGTAACTTCCCACTATTGATATTTTATTAGATCTGGTTGTGGTCGGGTCAGGAACCGTGATCCCCTGCCCGACCACAATCGTACTCTTATTACTCAAAAAGTACAAGGCACAAATTCCTGGGATAAGTGGCACAATAGAACACAATTAAAATAACCATTTTGTGCAATAGTAAAATCTCCGTTCCATGTCGTGGTCGGGTCAGGAATCACAACACTTTTGTAAATACAAACAATATTTCCCATCAATTAATGATTTAAGTTCACCGTGTAGTGAAATATTTTCAAAAATGTCAAGTGAATTTCAACGACGAATTAACATTCATGATTTATAGTTTAATTATTATCCCTTAAAATATATAAATATGTACCTAAATCAATAATTCATAATAAGAATAAACATAAGGACCCGAGACGCAGTTTTTTTTTTCTCAGAAACT
The DNA here is from genome assembly GCA_963082945.1 of Cerastis leucographa. Lineage (NCBI taxonomy): Eukaryota > Metazoa > Arthropoda > Insecta > Lepidoptera > Noctuidae > Cerastis > Cerastis leucographa. Next base: position 8,847,001 of record OY720385.1, on the reverse strand, counting down.
ATCCAACTGATCAAGTGTGTGTTTCTATTTACTTGCGGTACTTTTAAGGTACATTTTTTTGGTGTATTTACATTTTATGAGTAATGGTTAAATAATAAAATATTATCGTACACCCGCCATCTTGATGTCAATATGGCGGGTGTACCTTAATTTCGAAATAATTTCGTTCTGATGGAGGTACAGATTTTTTAGAACTAGGTACAAAATAGTATTTTTTAGGTACATTTGTTTGGTAATTGGTAATATTTAATTCACTATGGTACACCCGCCATTTTGACTCTCACCTTGCCGAGGTTGGTCCGTCTTTTATCTTTACATACCGAGTTTCCTCCGTGCCTCGGAAAGCACGTTAAGCCGTTGCTCCCGACTGTCATTTGTAGATCTTTGACAGTCGTTACGAGTAGTCAGAAGCTGAAAGTCTGACATCCAGTCTTACCAAGGGGTATCGTATTACTCAGTTATTGGGTTGTGGACGTCAGATAGGCAGTCGCTTCATGTAAAATACAGTTACTCAGCTGCATCCGGTTAGACTAGAAGCCGACCCCAACAAAATTTGGGAAAAAGGCTAGGTAGATGATGATGGGGAGAATATGTGCCCTTCGGCTTCGTTAGGGTCTATTTACTCCCTTTAATTCTGTAACTACCTAGATGTTATGTTCGCAAATCACATTTTTTTTTAACCTACACCCTGACACTACTGCAAATAAAAAAAAGCCAAACAAAATTAGAATTTCGCAGGCTACCTGGCGCTTCCCGTTAACTAAAATGCAATAGGATTAATACCAACCCGCACTGGGCCCGCGTGGTGGATTACAGCCCATTCCCTCTCATAAAGAGGAGGCCAGCAGTGGGAACAATATAGGCTGATGATGATGATGATGAATAGGATTAATTGAATTTTCGATTAAATAATCGACGTATTTACGTTACGTATACACCTATGTATTTAAAAAATAACATAGCCTCAGTTTTATTTTGCTTAGTACTGCATTAGTTCTGTAATGATGTCTTACGTCTACTTGTGGACTGTAAATTCATTCGTGTAACAGAATTTGTAAATACATAATCTTGTTTGACCTTTTACAAGATAAAGCACAAAAGAAAACACATTAGTGTAATTAATGAGGCTGGCTGTGCTTTGACAGAAAACTGTAAAAAAAAGTTAAACCTGTCTTCTTTAATTTATAATCGTTGTAACACGGAAGCGATTGTGTCTATAACACTAACATTTATCAGGTTTAATGGTAACAGGCGTTTATTTTTAGGGGTATGAGGAACTGGGTGTTAAGTTTTTCGATACTCCATAGAAAAGGGCTGCTCCGAACAGACGGGTGTTATGTCTGGTAGGCAACTACCCGACAGTTGTTGTCAGGTTTTGCTATATAGTCTTAAGTCGAGGTAAAGTTTGCTTGCGACTTGTAGGAAATTGATGTTAGTTCTTACGTTGTGTTATAGATGGCGCTGTGGTACATTTGGTTATATGTTGCTTTTTGTAGGTCGCTACATCTTATTATCCTGCAATTTATATTTATATCTAGCTTCTGACTTAAAGCCAAATATTATGGCAAAATTATTACTATAATTTATCGACTGAAATAATGGTCTGCCCTCATTAAAACTAATCTAATCTACCTAAAAGTTATTGACACTGCAATACTGTCAAAATATGTAACTAGTTACCATCACAAAAACCTGCACTATTTTGCATTTTTTCAGTGCAATAAACTTTCGAACATTCATTTTGGAATACTAACTTACAAAATGAGTGCAATAATTAAAATCACAGGTTTAAACAAACAAGGAAAATTTTACTGTTGTCTTTTAATATTTATATGGCTTATAAGCAAAGCACACATTATCTTGAGTCAATGTCAATGTGTGTTATATTACTTTATTAACACTCTATTTTGCATGCATAATTGATTGGCACTACTCAGAATAAAAATGCTCTTCCATTTTCTCACTGGTGGTATTTTCCCAAGGAGCACTCAGCGTCTACAAAATTACTTATTCAATCAAACATGTCGCGATACTCTTTGTCACTAGTCTTTTTCATACTAAATGTATGAACTAGGTAGGTAATTGACTTATATCAAGCAATAATAAGATTAAGATTTCTTTCGAAGCAATTACCTCTCGTGCATTGTGCACAATCGCGTGCTCCAATTGCTAGGCAAAGAAACAACTAGATGTTGCATTTATTATCCGTATAGAATTTATGTCGTAGTTACCTATGACTCCGATGTTTTGATCAAGATGAAAATCTACTGCCTTACTTTTATCTTTTTAATCAGTTTGTTAAATTTTATCAATTTCTAGATCCCCGTGTAAAGGATTGGTCGATGATGTCATCGCCATGGCCCACGCTGGCCGCGTGTGTATGCTACGCGTACTGCTCGAGGGTGCTGGGCCCGCGGTTCATGGCGAATCGCAAGCCCTTCGAGCTTCGCAGCGTGCTAGTCATCTATAACCTTGCACAAACACTATTTAGCGCCTGGATATTCTATGAGGTAAGGGTCTTTGCCGCTATGAGGGGTAAATAGCCTCGAGCTGGGGTAGAAGTTAGAACACGCACGACAGGCCACTGAACTTAGAAACAACTTGATGTTAGTAACAAGAAATAAAGTGGTCACGCGAACCATGAATTTATATTTATGAAATTATTGAGATCTTCATCAACACTTGATACATCAAAAAACCGGCCAAGTGCGAGTTAGACTCGCGGACAAAGGGTTCCGTACCATTATTAATCACTTTTTTGTATGGGAGTCCCCTTAAATATTTACTTTATTCTGTTTTTAGTATTTGTTGTTATAGCATCAACAGAAATACATAATCTGTAGAAATTTCAACTGGCTAACTATCACGGTTCATGAGATACAGCCTGGTGACAGACGGACGGACGGACGGACGGACAGCGAAGTCTCAGTGATAGGGTCCCGTTTGACCCTTTGGGTACGGAACCCTAAAAATGACGATCAATTCAAGTGAACCGAACCGAGATATTTATAGATGTTTAAAAAGTCTTAAATCGAGTTCATTACTCATTGGAATTAAATTAGTTGGACGACCTGTGAACTTTTTACTGTTCTATTTTGGTTACAAAAACAATTTAAACGACATGGCCAAATTCTGTCTAGTTACTCGGTGGAATGTACATTAACAAGAAATAAAAAATATATTTAAAAATACAATTACAATTTAAATTTATATACAATTTCTTGGTGTAATCATAATTTTAAAGAGTTTTTTTATTTGTTTCCTGATATTGAAGTCGTACGACATTTTCGTTGAGCGTTCTGCACCTTTACAAGTTCTTGTACTATTATTCTGTGACACAAGCAAATGTGCAAAAAAAATACCTGTTTCGAGAAATACGAAAAGATTTAACAGTATTGCAATAATGATTCATCGTCAGAGTTTTATTGATGATAAAATTAATGAAAACAAAAATTAAATTCAGTAGGTAAAAATAATAATTACTCATAAAACTTTTTTCTTTTTTGTTCATATTTTTTATTTTGTTCTTAGCAATAGCGAAACGATATACCTAATTTGTCAGGTGATTTGTAATTGATAAATGACATAAGCTGTGTTGACGTTTATTTTTTTAATTTTAAGGGCTGCGTTTACAATTGATGTTTTTGTTGTGTAAACAACGCTCTTATCGATGTACAAATTAACTATTATTATAACGACCAATACTGTTGTATAGGGACTGATAACATTGTTAAAACGTAAGAAACCAAAACCGACATCCAAACTTATTATTGATAAGTTCAAAAAGAAAAAAAAAAGAAAAAAAGTTTAAAAAGAATTAGAACCTGACACGTTTATTAATTTAAAAAACAAATGTAAAGTTTGTTGCCTTTGCTACTCATATACATAATGATTTTAGGGAAACCTATATCCAAAAAAGCAAAAATTCTTATCTGAACATGAACTTTCAGAAGCTAGGCCATGTCCTTTGTTTCTGAAATAGAATGGCCGTGGAAAAATCCTTGGGATCTTTCATTAATAAAATATGTTTCTTTTATTTTCGCAGTACTTGGCGAGCGGCTGGTGGGGTCAATATAACTTTACGTGTCAGCTCGTCGACTATTCACGGAGTCCAATAGCAATGAGGGTAAGTTGCATTCTAAGTTCGTTATTTTAAAAATATCAGAATACTAACAAGGTATTGAGGATGCAGTACGTAATGCATGGTCGACAGATGCTCCTTTTTCTTCTCCCTCTTTCTCATGAGAGTGTAAAAGAGGAAACATCTTATTTCCATAAATCTACAAAGTGTCTGTTTGCGTTACACCGTGGCCCTGACCGATGACATTTCGAACCGGCAAAACTAAATACATAGTAAAACAACCATAGGAATGTCTAACGGCTTGCCGTTTGCTTGATCTTTGGAACTAAGTATATTTTAAATATTTGTTTTAAATTAAATTCAGTAGGTATTGGTTGAAGTAATACTCCTTACAAGTTACTTTGTTCTCCGGGTGCGAATTAGCTGTTCATTTAATATAACAGAATGAATGTAAAACCAACTAGTAGATATATATATCTACAGTTAGTTTTATATATATTATCATACTTAGTTAGTTTTATATTTATTATCTACATACAAAAAAACTTATAAGAGGACTTCGTTAAAATTAATTAGTTTTTTTTTTTATAAAAGGATTTTTAGTCGTTTTTTTAAATTAAATATGTCATAACAAGCGAATTACATACATGTTCTCGAAACAAAAAATAAGTTCCCACAGTATATTTTTATTTCTTGGTTTAATAACCTTAAAGTTGTTTTAAGAATAATATCGGGCAGAGAGTGGTTATTTCTGCCAAAATAAAATTTCAATTCTGTAATGGTCCAAAGAACAGTCAAGGTTAAAATTAAAACACTTCCTTCTTTGACCTATTAATTAATAAGAAACATAATAATATAATGTCAACACGAACGCAAAAATAATAATATAATGTCAACAATAAATTGTTTTACGATCTTGTCGCTAATGCTGTAAGAAGGACAGCTTCATTAGCGATTCCCTAGGCCTTTGCTTATTTAACCATTAAAAACGCGTAAAAAAACTATATTATAGATGTTTAAACAGGTACTTAGGTAAACATAGTAGGTATTGGTGACTGTGTGATTAACCTTACCTAAGCATGCGTAGGTACTAACATGAAATAATTTAGTAAAGACATTGTTGCGAGGTGTGCTTACGTATATGCATACATAATCTCTCTAATTAAAGATGTTTCGTAGATTAGGACAGGATAGGAATGATAAACCGTTTTATTAATTGTTGATGAACATTGAATGCGGTTTGTTGTCTTGTAATACTACCATATTAAGCCGTATCCTAATTTATGCGAACGTCACTGGTTCAAAAAGTTCGGCTCCACACAAACGAAGCTTATATACCTTACCTTGTTTTTATTCACTCTCAAAATGTTTGCACAGTTCACACGAGTTTACGAAATGGTAGTCCGAATCAGACCTTGCATAAATACAATGTCACTGCCATAAATATTGCACTATTTTGGATAAGCTTAAACGCTATTTTCAATGTCAGAAAAAAAACCAAAAATATCACAAACCTTTGTCGTACTCTTAAATAAATATCAAAAAGAAAAATGAAAAAAATAATAACTTTTATGGCACTGTTTCTGACAGTCTAATCGACATTTACTAAACTTGTTATCATTAATTAACAACTGACTTCATCATCATCATCAGCCTATATTGTTCCCACTGCTGGGATGCAGGCCTCCTCTCTATGAGAAGGAATGGGCTGTAATCCACCACGCGGGCCCAGTGCGGGTTGGTAGATGTCACATGTCTTCGAATTTTTAGTTCTAGGACATGCCGGTTTCCTCACGATGTTTTCCTTCACCGTTATGAGAGCAGCGGTGATGAAATAAATTACACAAAGAATGCGCCTGCCTGGGTTCGAACCTACGACTTACTGCTCGTAAGTCGGGGCTGCTACCACTGGGCCACCGCTGCTCTCACGTGCGCGACACGTCTTCTTCCATTCTCCATTCTTAGACGTCACGGCACGCTAGGCACTCTTTACCAGTACCTTATTTTAAAGTACAAAAGGTAGAAAGGGACAAAGGTGGGGAGGGAATAGAGTGGCGGCCTTGTCACAAAAAAAAATGAAACACCCAAAGTATGCTTAAACTCATAAACGCACGGGTGGATTCTCAACGCTCGGATCAGCGCCGAAGTGTGACAACTGACTTGACGAAGATTAAACGATTAATTTATCGCTTAATGGGAGAACTAAATAAATTTTGTCACGCTTACATTTGACACGTATTGAAAAGCTGTCGTCATCAAGAACGAAAACGCTTCGTCATTATAAGAGGAACTTAGGACAAGCACTTTTCAAAAGCATTTAAATAGTTTGATGTAAAATTTATTAATTTCTAACAAAATAATTTCTGTCTCAGATGGCGAACACATGCTGGTGGTACTACTTCAGCAAATTCACGGAGTTCATGGACACACTTTTCTTCGTGCTGCGCAAGAAAAATGAGCATGTGTCCACTTTGCATGTCATACACCACGGTATTATGCCCATGTCGGTGTGGTTCGGACTCAAGTTTGCTCCAGGTCAGTCGCTTCCATTGGACGTAGATCTGCCATAATGAACCAACCCACCATATCTTTATTGATTCAGTTAAATACGTCAAATCCAACATACCAAATATGCTATATTACTGTTCAGTAAAATCAATCTCGTATACAATACTTGTACAAACAAAACATATGCTAAGAACAGATTTTAAATAAATCAATGTTGAATATCCAATATCATTACAATTACTTCGGCAAAAGGGAGAAATTTTGATGTGGGTTGCTACGTTTGGGCAGAACTACGCGCAAATTGGAACAATATTCCTGCAACATCGTCGTTAAGTTAATGCCAACTTTAAATATTACAAAATGTAGCAGATCATCAAAAAAAAAAGGTCTCCTTATCCGTTTATGGAAAGCAGGAAGTTATAGATAAGACTTGATGAGAGGTAATCGGATTGTCAGAGTTTTCTGGAATCGTAATTATCGAATGAAATTACAATGTAGTAGTGCGTAGGCAGGGGCACGGCGAGGTCGTATTGTAAAGAACGATGACCTGTCCGCACCCTAATTTTGTCCAGAAATTGATGAATTGCATGTTAGTTTTTATTTTTCATCACACTTGCAAGTAAACAGTATCTAAACATACAGGTTAACTTGGCCGTAATGCCCCATATTAAACCCTCGGGCTTTCTTTTTGTCATAAAACCCAAGGTCAGTAAGTATTTTTTTTAATTTATAGCACAGCACGCAGGTCATGTAAGTTCAAGCAAGGAGTTTACTTATTACTTGTTGAAAAATATTCTTTAATTGTTATATTAACAGGATTTTTATTGCAATCTCGCTACATCTTACTTAAATACCTACTCAACTAATGTTCTTAATAATCGATAGTTTTTTGTATCAAAACGTAGAAATTATTTTATTTTTACACTCCCTCATGGCTGTCGTACGCCCGTACGTAAGTGTTTGCCCTTAACGTTTCTGAACGAAACATGTGTATAATCTGTGGTGGGCAAAGAGCCCGCCATCCGCTTAAAAAAAAGTTCACGTATTTCGTAATAATAGTTGTGCTGACGTTACTCGCAAATGTGATGTAAAAATTGTATGTTTCACGGACGGTACGGAAATTACGAATCTCGACTCAGAAAGCCCTCAGTCTTCGACTTCGGGCTTCTACTAGAGCCTCGGTCGTAATTCCTTACTTACCGCCCTTAATACACAATGTACTATTATTACATACATCGTGTCGTTTTTCATGAGGAACACTAGCCAAGTTTTGGTCAATAACGCAAGGCCGGATATTGTCTCATTCATTTTAAACACTGCAGCAAAATAACACGTTTTAAAAATATCCCAAAACGTAATAACTTATGGAAAAGTATCAACATAATCCCCAAAGACTGATGTTCTAATTTTGTACGCACCTAGATACCCTGACCAAAAAGTTAATAAATATAATTGCCATGGGGTCGAAAGACAAAATTAATTAATGATACCTGTTAACTATGCGTTGCCACAGTGAATGACACAAAGGCCTTTTAATAATTGTCTCTACACTACTGTCCAATCTAAAAACTTTATAATACTGTAACCTTAAGTGGTTTACGGAATAGTTCTGAATTTCAAAAGATTTTATTTAGTTTTTGAAACATCAAAAACATCCTATTAATAATTTTGATATTACTAACCCATTGTAGCTATACTTATTAAAAAGATACGAAAATAGAATTGGGTCAGTGCGTGGTGAACACACATTATTGTTTACAACATGCATTCCGGACACGCACTTCGCGGCTATTCAGCTAAAAGATATAACAACATTGTAGTCAAATGCATGGCGAGGGTTTACTATCTACTACTGTTTTTAATTTAATAAAGTAATGGGCAATGGAGGTGACCAATGCTTTGCTTTGATTCTAATCATATTCATGAGGGCGAAATTAAATGATTAATTAGACCGTGAATTTTTACCTTTCGTATTAAGTCTGATAAGTTATAATACCATTCCTCACGATTTTATACTTTTAGCGTTCAAGTATTACGTAACGCAATTTTTGGAGCTTTTGACCCGCCCTCCCCTCATGTAACGCGCCGTAACGTTTTTCTGTAGCCCCCCTATTAAAACGTTACCAACTGACCATTTTTACCTGAAACGTAAAGTACCGGAAAGCCGCATGCTTTACATTTGCTGTTTAAAAAAAAAAAAATTTCACTATCCTGTAAAGCAAGCAAGAAATTTTGTATAGGTAAAAAAAAAGTGGTCAATCCATTTGAAATTTTGAGAAAAAAAAAACGTTTTAAAAAATGCGTGAGAAAAAAATCTCTTCACGACCGTTCTGAAGGGTTAAAACAATGTTACGTAACGCGTAGGTCAACCCTCCCCTGTAACACATCGTAACGTTTCAGAAGATCTCTCTCCCCACAAATTTGTTACGTAATACTTGAACGCTCCCTATATAGATCTCGTCAAAATCGTTGCTTTCGTTCCCACACTGCTAGTATAGTAAGTAAATAAGTCTATCGATAAACATAATGAAAACCGTAATATAGCGTAATCCTAAATCTTATCTTATCTGTTTAGAGAGTTTCATTCAATGAAAATTAAAGAATTATCATAAATTAAATAGAATATTGTCAAAACAAAATATTCGAAGGTTTGTAAACTAACGCATAATATAAATAGGAAATATTTGCATATAAAGACCTCGTTAGCACCTATAAACTAATAGTATGCGTTTAACTTCCTACTTTATCTACCTTACCTTGGCGTATTGCCAAGGTCCAATTTCTGATTTTTTTCGATACTTACCATGCATCCCACACCTACACTCTGGATACAGATTCAAGCATACTTTATGCATACTTAATTAAAAAGCAATCATTTTATTTCGTTCCTTATGTTATGCCAAAGTAAGGTAAACAATTAAATAAAGCTCGAAAATGAGTTTGCACAAAGCAGCGCTAATCGTTAAGTATCTTTTAATGATGTAACAGCCTCAGATCGCAACTAGTTAACCTCGACATTACCTAATTAAATAGTTATTTTTGGAGTGCTCCGCCAAATTTAGCGAAAATGGCAATAGTTAATTATGCAATCACTTCCGAATCCAACAATCTTATGTTTTTATTTGGATGCTGTTTGAGGACAGATGTGGAAATCATAACACTAAAGTATTTAATGGCTGGTAGTAGGGCCACATAAACATTCACAATCCCAAGGTACGCAATAGCTCCAAAATAGTAGATTTTGCGTAAGATGGGATTTTGGTAGTTCAAGGATGACATCCGAAATTGTAGATTTAAAGAAAACCTTGAAAGTAGGTGTAGCTAGAAACTATAATCATGTGAGCCCACTGAACGCTGTTGGCCAGTTATCACCTTTTTTGACAGAATAACTACTTATATTGGGTTTTACTAGTTTAAACATCACCATCCGCAGTCCCTTTTAATGTAAAGCTATATTTGTTATTTTCATCAATTATAAGGTAACATCATCTATCGAATTTACGTAGTTAACAATAGTACATATTTTATTTCCATTCAATGATTTCATTGAAAAATATACAATGAACTCAAGCTATGATAATAAGTTAGTGGTATTGTGATAAGCTGAAAACATCCGTAAAAGTTATGGTGTTGAAGAGGCGATAATTGATTCGCCAAATAATAGTGCTTTATACTCTACTCACATAGCTTTCATTCTGACGTTATTTAGATCCGTGTTTCGTTTATTTAACTAATTGTCTATACTTACTCTATTGGATCATGTACGAATGTGCAGATGACGTATCGGTGCTAAGTGAGCATGTCAATTTTTCATGTTTATACAGTGATGTCGTCTTGTGAATTGCGTCTTTCATTTATTTGAAGTGTTACGTAGACACTAGGCGCGTAGAAACCGCCGCATCAATGATTCGGGGCTCCCAAGAGCAACAGGGGCCAACGACGTGTGGTGATAAAAATTTAAATTATCAGGATACTCAATAATCCATCTCACTTCGATGGCTCTTACATTTTACTAGTAAAATCAATGACAGCTTCAGCGGTACCAGTTAAGATGCTATTTTATCATTTATTCTTCGTTCGTCCAGAAGTTTTGTCCCACATTCTTATTTTTTTTTTGCAAAAATCACTATTTCCGCGCTCGTGTTCAAAGGGAAACATTTTAATACAGAGCCCCTTTACATCTAGCTGGATTCAAGTGACGTAGCTGGTCAGCTATGTCACTTGAATCAAGCTAGATGATAGAGATAGGTAAAGGATAAAGATGGGTTGCGCTTACCGCAAATAAATCCAATTCTCTTTAGCGATGACTTTTGTAGAAGATACACCACAATGCTCATGCCACTTATGTACTACGATTGACTGATTGTAATTTTTCTTGGTCGTTGTCAACAAATAAGTCTAAGTAAAGACCATAGAACCCGGCGTCCGACTTTGTATTTTTTTATTCATAGAGCAGGTTAGAATTAACGTACTTTATTATACACCTAAATGATGGTAAAATTTGTGTTTTTCACAGCTCATACACATTTGAACTAAGGACAATTAATTACGCTAAACTTGTAAATATGTACATCATATTTTTGTAGATAGTAATTAAGTTATTAGTTTTTATTATTTAATTTTGACAGTTTTTTTGTGTGGCGAGCCACAAACCGAAACCGATTAGGGGATAAACCGTTTTCCTTTCATTATTATCGTCCTCTCTATCCTCATATTCCTGCATGCAATATTCGGCAATGCACAGTATCGTAAGATACAGGATATAAAATAATATTATTCGTAACGGGTTGTTGTCAGTGAACCTAACGTCTGACGACCAGTCTTACCATTACTTACCCAATGGTATCGTATTTCCTAGTACTAACTGGGTTATGGAGGACAGCTAGGCAGTCGCTCTATGTAAAATACTCGAATTCAGCTGCATCTGGTTAGACTGGATGCCGACCCTAACATACTTGGAAAAAGGCTAGGCAGATGATGGATGACAGGATATAAATAATCCGTAATGTTTGTTAACAGGTGGTCACAGTACATTCTTCGCCCTGCTCAATACCTTCGTCCACATCGTGATGTACTTCTACTACATGGTGGCAGCTATGGGCCCCAAGTACCAGAAGTACATCTGGTGGAAGAAGTACCTCACCGCCTTCCAGATGGTAAGTGCCTATTATGCTGATACACCATATAAACACCGTGAAACTTTCACGGTTTATAACTTAACTTACACTGTCATTTACGGGATATCTTCCGTGATTATAAATTATTGTGAGATCCCGATATTTCGACTCTGTTGCAAGTGCCATGACTGGAGAATGCTGATGGTTACATGATGGATAGCACCTTTTTGTCGAAATTTTACAAGTGCATGGGCACTTGTAAAATTTCGACAAAAACGCCGGCCTAGGACTATGTGAAATAAAAATGTTTTGATTTTGATGGTTAATAAATAATCACGGAAGATATCCCGTAAGTGACAGTGTAAGTTCACCATATAAAAGTAAATTACTTTAAACATAAATCCATGCCAAAGGAGATCTTAAGGAATGTTGGTTTCTTCAGAATTATGTACTGAATACGTGGTAACCGTTTTCGTAGTGTCCCGTCCGCGTATTGCCAAACTGTATACTGACAGACAGACACCCGAAGTCTGTACTGAACTACATCGTGCTCATTAGAATCACAAATAAATTGGATCAAAGTGCATACGAGCTCAGAGCAATCTGAGAAGGTAAGCATTTTTCTCGCAACAAATTGGAGCAAAGTAGATACGAGCTCAGAGCAATCTGATAATGTATGCACTTTGCTCGCTTGTATGTAATTCGCTTATAAAGCATAGTTGACGTAGCCCCGCTACGCGGGGCTCCTATTTCTGTCTGCAGGGTTTACAGTAACCTAACACGAAGGGGATGGCGATACTAAGACCCCGACTTCCCTTCGAACCTAACCTGACCGAAATGGGGTGCCCCAAGTCCAGAGCTCGCTTCGCTCGCTCTTGCATCCAAATTCTACTGGATGTGTATAATACAGTACTAGTATTTGTCCGTGCACTTTCTTTGAAAATATCCAGGCAAAAAGCTAGTCCATTTGAGTCAATTTTTTTACTGAGATAGATGTTTTGGCGAGTAATATGCATAAACAAAAGCTCATCTGTTAGAGTCTGGCTCGTGACTCAAATAGTATAGCCTTTGTAAATTTGCCGTCTGGACTCGTTTGTATTTTGCTCTAGTATTTTAAAGCAAAATATATATTGATTCAGACACTCTCTGAATAGGTATACAGTTTGTTCTTCAATTACAAAGGCAAACTGCGATCCAACTCAGAGCAACCCCGGTCTGGGTCAGTATACAGTTTGGCAATACGCGTCCCGTCCTGCATGTATTCGCAAACACGTGTAAGGAAAAAACATACATGACATAATAACCATGTCGAATACGATAATTGTGTTGATAATAAGTTTTCTTAGTTATTAACATATAATTGAATTAAATCTCAGTGTTTTTTTGCAGTGAATTAATATTGTTTAAAAAAGTCGTATTAGTAAAAAAGCAATAAACACAACTATTAAATTTAATGCTTTTAATTAAAATAAAATACTAGTTTTTGGTAAAGCTGAAATAATGGCTCAGCTAATATTAGACTTCAAGAAAAAAGTGCCAATCAACAGATTACGTACAATCGCAATAGCAGTTCTAAAAAGCAAACAAAAACAGTACTGTTGTTACGATTTGATTCGTTGTATATGTTTGTTATGACATCATCGTCGTAATTTGTTGCTATAAATGCAATAACATCACTATGAGCAGTAGCTCATAGTGATGTTATTGCATTTCACGAAAGATGTATACTATTTGCAATGTAAACCTTATGTCAATGACTTACAAGTCACAAAATGCGGCCCCATGATTTACTAGGACTGCACCTCTATTAAATAAAACTAGGGTACCTACATTTTTATCTTATATTATATTTTTCATTGATGCTCCGCTTTTGTGGTCGTAGCGTGATGTTATATAGTCTACAGCCTTCCTCGATAAATGGGCTATCCAAGACTAAAATATTTATAATTCGTACCAGTAGTTCCTGAGGTTAACGCGTTCAACCATACAAACGAAAAAAACTCTACAGCTTTATGATATTAAGTAGAGATGCGACAAAATAATCATTTTCATTTGTCGATCTGACTAAAAATAATGTATTCCCACAGGTCCAGTTCGTGATGATCTTCACCCATCAGCTACAAGTGCTGTTCCGGCCGTCGTGCCAGTACCCGCGCGTGTTCGTCTACTGGATCGCCATGCACGGCTTCCTGTTCTTGTTCCTGTTCAGCGACTTCTATAAAGCACGCTACTCCAAGTCCGAAAGGAAAGCGAGGACCAATGGACTCTGCATGGTACTTAACACCTTTTGTGATTCACTAGCTATGCTCCGCGGTTATACTCGCCGCTCGGATCCTCAGGATCGCAGGTTGATGGCAAATAGCCTATATAACCTTCCCCAAGAATAGGGCACTCAAATGCAAAATAATTTTTAAAATCTGACTAGTAGTTCCAGAGATCAGTGCGTTCCAACGAACAAACAAAGTGAATAACAATATTTTGTTATGAAAGTCCGAGAACCAGTCTTACCAAGGGGTATCTTATTACCTAGTTTTACTGGGTTATGTAGATCAGATAGGCAGTCGCTCCATGTAAAATACTGGTATTCAGTTGCATCCGGTTAGACTGGAAGCCGACCCCAACATGGGAATAGGCTAGGCAGAAGATGAGATATCAAGTTAGACACTAGAGTAGTATTATCACTGCCTAACGGATTCAACTTTTTGGATTGGTTCAGTTTAGCATAACTACGCCCAAATGTTGTTATTATCACAATCTGATGTTACCAGGAAAGACAAATAGCACATTACGCTGTAACGGCCCGCACGCTTCCGTATCTAGCAGGAAAAGTACGTGCTTACTTATGAAATTTAACTTTTCAAGATTGTGTTAACCTTGAGTATTGTTCCAAAACGTGGTAAACAACAGTCAATATGTGATTTCCTGGTTTCGATTTGGATTACGAATCATTAATGATAAGCTACTTGGCCGTGAATAAAAACCATTTTTTAAAAGCAGGAGTGGCCCAAAAATGTTAACAGTGATAGATTTATTTGATAGATTGATTAGTCTAAACAAATAAGCCATCATAAGTGTAAACAAAAACTTGGTGCTAGTTTTGAGTGCTGTGACTTTTCGAGTAATATTCAGCGTCACAAACGCACTTAAAAAACAGTTTAAGCGTTAGTTCGATTGGTTCAATGATCAATTGCAAACAATATTTTTTGTGGTTAGGTAATGTCAACAAGGTTTTGTTCACAAGTATGACAGTCACACATAAGAAGGTGCAATTACCGCACCAGGATTATTTGCTGAACACTTCAGGGCACCGCGTGATCTCGGCAACCTTGTTCAGGCACGTGCGTCACACGAGCGCATATTGACATGGACTATCAGTAGTGTGTATTGACATATGTAAATGTTCGCAGACCGTCATGGACGACAGCAGCAGTTCGCTGAACGGGAAGAACGGGTACAAGCAGGAGGCGGAGGCGCAGGTGCCGAGCTCGTACGCGGCGTCGGGCGCCGACGCCTTCGTGCGGCGCCGGCCCGTGTCCTAGTGAATGTGTGCTAGTGTACCTTCCACGTTTGTGTCCGCCAGACTGATGTCCGCGCACGAGACTGTGCCACGAGTGCGTAGTGCGCCGACCGGCCGACCGCGGACCCGCCCCTCGAATAATGTTTCAGACTATATTTCTACAATGAATTTAGATATAAACATTATTACTTCTATAAAGTTTGTTGATGCACAAAGTCACTATTTTGGATCTTGCTTGGATTGTCTAACTGCCTTGTAATTTTTTTAAGTACAAAGTATGGTTATTGAAAGTTTCTATAAACTGTTGAAAATCAAATTCTCGATTGATGTGAAATCTTGTCGCGTTTTTGCGATATATTGTTTTCCTATAGTTACTGAAAGCAAGGATCTGTTATTGCAATCAATAAATTATGACAACAATTAAACATTTTTTTTGTCACAATAAATATTGGTATTTTCTCGATAGGCGAAAGTGAGATGGGCATTTTGTATTATGTATATATTTTTATTATTTTAAAATAAAACTTAGTTATAGATGGTATCATGTGTAACGAGGTGTATTAAAGGTTAACGGATTTTTGTAAATATATTTTTATTACTAGATGCTAAATAAATACAATGCATAATTATGTTACCATACATTTGTTAGATATCCAGTGTAGTCTTACTAACTGCAGATCATTTCTCCCTTCTATGCCCTGTGCTCAAGTACACTCATACTTCCGCATGAAACTTATATTTACTGAATTGTTTTATATGTTTTTGATGAATGATAACAATGTTAACAAATTTATCATTTTTGTGGTTATGCACAAAGCGTTTTTTGATTGTTTTTGTTGTTACAAAAAGTTTTCCTGTAACGGTTGCGAGGCTGTGCATACTGCAATGGAATTGCAAGGAAATAAGCAGTTTAATAATTAAAATACTCCGTGTGTAAATGTTCAAGGTTTTGAGAAGTACAGGGACAGTGTAGCTAACGCAAGTAAATAGCGAATGTGCACAGTCTCCGACCGCGCCGAGTCATCACTATAATGTTTAAGTATTATTTTATATCATGTTCTGGTATTACGATGCTTTAAGTGTTGTGCAATATGGAGTGCCGGTTGCTTAGATCGCAGGCGGGCGAGTCCGACACAACAGTCCTGCTCAAGTAATTGCTGCGAGTACACTCTTTTGCAAGTTTATTTATTACTTTAATAAAGGATTTTACAATTGATACACGTTTTTATTCCTTTACCTTACGAGTACGATAAGAACGATTCACATTAAACGATATAAATGGTCAGCAGGGTAGATATCAGCACAACTTCGTGTAATGTTTAGACGCCATTTTGCACCGTGCTTTACTCATTTACGTTAAACAAGTCACCTTGACACTTTTAACTACCTTTAAAATGTACCTACCAAACTATTGTGCATTTCATGTTATAAAAGTTGTTGCCAAACTGGATAAAATATATTGTAATAATGTGCACAGAAGTCTTGACCTCATGAAGTTATGACTTATAGAAATGCATAAATATTCATTTTGTAATAAGCACTGGTTCGCTTTATGCCGTGAAGGGAAGTGCAGTTAAATCGTAGTTTAATTAATAGGCAGAAACTAGTTTTAACAACTTACTGAGTTATCCCGTATTTTCAATGACTAGACATACCTAGTCAATCAAAGTATTGCACAATTGGCCAAATAAAATACCTGCAAGTTGCAAGCTAAACGCACTCCTACACACAACGGGAGCATTCGCTTAATGTGATAGTTTATAACATCAGTGAGTGAGGACTACCTAACTAGCCATTACAGTGCGCAACCAGGTAATGACAGAGTTTGTAACAACAACTTGTTTGTATGGAAAATCCAATCTTGGATTGTTATACTACAGGCGAATGCTCCGGTGAGGAAGCTCCTTATTATATGGCATTAAATCCTTGAGCGAAAGATGGAGATAAACCTACAGTCGGCCTGTCCTGCTCACTGTTCTGGCGTCACGCGACCGACGATGCGCGGCGTATCTTCCGTCAGATATGTAACGACCATTAGTCATGACAGTAGTTTTTATAAGGAGAGAGATCTATCGTATGCAGAAAAGAGCTACAAAGACTAATGCGAACATTACACCACCCCATACTTATCAGTTTCTTATCTGACTAGAGTCTACTAGACAAGTTTAAGTACGAGTATACATATACTGAACAACCTGTATAATTTACTTCAATTAACTATCCTGCACATAGAAGTTTTTTTTTTGACATGGCCACTCGCAGATCAACCTGCTAAGGTTTTTACTGCTTAGGGTCAGTTCACACCGAGACGCGACGCGACGTGACGCTGCGCGCACTTTTAAAGAGCGATTCAAAATATAACTTTATTTTCTACACGAAAAGAAACACATTTCGTTGTGAGAATTCAGAATACGTTGCGCCATGCAGCGCTGCGCCGCGCGGCCGTAGAGCGACGCAGCGCGGCGTCGAGCTGCGTCGAGCGGCCTTGTGAGGTAGATTTCAGTAGAAATCAGAATACGTTGCGCCATGCAGTGCTGCGCCGCGCGGCGCCGCGCTGCGCCTCGCGGCGTAGAGCGACGCAGCGCGAAATCACTGGCCTCTTCAAGTATCGTCGCGTCGCGTCGCGTCTTGGTGTGAACTGACCCGGACTCACATAGAAGTGTACCTACCTGCATCTTCCTAAGCAACCGACAAGATCCCTCTCCCGTAAAGTAATATCAAACTGATCCCTAACGAAGGAAACAGGTTGTCATTAGTTGAAAACTAAAAACTCGTTTGGTATGAAGGTGGTCGTACCTGTTCCGATATTCCTAAACAGGCTCCGTCAGATACCTGGCCGATGACTCCGAAGGGCTAACAACCATATAACTAAGTAGGTGCTATATATGTACCTACCTTGTTGCAAATGCAACGGACAAGATTTTTTTATCTGATTGCTTGCTACTAATAATCAAGTAAATAGGAACCTGGGCTCCTCACCACTTGATGGTTAGTGGTAAGCGCAACTTTTAACTCGATAACAATTAATGAAATTGCATTGCATTGCAGGAACACTCGGATATTATGTCTCCTATACACCATTCTTTATAATCCTGCATATCCCAGCTACCTACGCGACCGTTTTTCTTTTACCCGTACTCTTGATGCTCTGTGTAGATCCCACCTCAGGCATCACCTTAGTTTCCCATCTCATAAAACTGAATTCTATTCCTACTCCTCCGTACACGCAGTACGTCTATGGAACTCACTTCCGCCTAACATTCGAGAATCTAAATCTTTATCTCTCTTCAACAAGCAAGTCAAAGAACATTACCTTTCCTCTATACTGTAATATTCTGATATATATTATAGGTATATATTTTTTCAATACACTTCCTCGAAAACTAGCTCTTATTGCACTACGATTAGGTTCGACATGCAACATATTTCGCACGCGTGCGGTAATAAGATTACAGCACGCGTGCGGTAATTCGATTAAAACATAAGAAATTAAAAAAAAAAAACACCACTGACTATTACAGAGCAGGCGTGTTTTTTTTTTAATCTCGTCATTTTGATTTGCGGCTTTACAGCGTAAATATTTTTTGAATATTTAAATTGTGTTTGTATAAAGAATACTACTAATAAACATGATTATTTTAAACAAATATTACTTTTATGAACTAGTTAACATTTTATTTGTGTTCTTAATTAAAATATATATGAATTTTATAATTTTTCTGTGAGGCTGTTTAACGGGTTCATACCTTTGCTTCTCCGTTAGCCTGCGAACATAAAGCGCGGGAAAAAAAGCAAAGTTAGTCTTAATAATTTGAGTTATATGTGAAAAAATGTCGAATTTAAGTTTTGAAGAGAATTCTTTAGATGGTACTCCGCCGGATATTGTGATTGAGGCATAAAATGCTTGCGATAGCCTGTTGCCATATAAATCTAAGGTGAAATATAATAATATGGCAGCTTTGCAAAGTTTTCTTCAGTGGAAAGTTACTAAAAAGGTAAAAATACGTATCGTTTTATTATTTTATTTCTTCGAAAGTGTATTGAAAAACGTCGTTTGATACACGTGGGAATTTGTTATTGCGTTTCTCGGCCCCATAACACCCTCGCCTTACGGCTCGGGTGTTTATTCAGCCTCGTCCGCAATAACAAACTTTCCGCACTTGTATCAAAATGTACTATTACGTCTATTTTATTTTTATATGTGTATTTATTTGTATGTAGGTATGTTTATTTAATATAAGTATTAAGTTTGTTTTAAGCTCTAATTTAATTTTTTCCTGTTCTATCTTTTCTACACACTGTGTCTACATTTCTAATCCATTTTTCCACTCGCAGGGATGCTGGAAGAAATTTCTTTTGAAATAAGCAACGTACTGCTTACTGCGTGCTCTTGTATCTTGATGTATTGCCCTGTTAAGTGTTATGTGTGTACATAAATAAATAAATAAAATTGATCCTAGAGACGAAGCTGAAACTCATAATACGCATTAATTTCACCAGCATCATAACTCTTAAACTTGGTATAGGGTTTAGTAACGCCACTTGGTGGCAAAAAACGATAACTATGAATTTTTATTTAGGGGAAAATTCCTCTCCTTCCTTCTTGTGATCACATGCGACTGATCCTAAATTACCAAGGTAAATCTGCAAAATCTCGGCAAGTTCCTGTAGATTTTGCTAGCGTAGTCGCGGGCAAAACTGCTCCCGCTGGGAAGCCCGTGCCTGAAAAGGCACCGATTGGGGCTGATGATGGTTTTGTGACGGTGTTGAGGAGGAAACGCCGTCAACGGACCAACAAAAACCGCTGCGGCAAGGCTCCTGCGGAGCCCAACGTGCCTATTCGTGCCGCGAAGCCGAACACTCCGGTGTACATCTCCCGCCTACACTACACCACTACGGCGGAGGACATCGTGGAGTAAGTGCGCCAGATGACCAACTACGTGGCGAGAGTGCAGCTGCTTGAGTCGCGCCGCAACGTCAACTTTAAGGCGTTCGTGGTGCGAATACCAACTTGCTATCTGCACCTCGTCTTGCAAGAGGACTTTTGGCCGCAGGGAGTGGTGTTCCGTCGCTTCCGCGGACAAGTGCCACATGAACGCACAGTGACGTATTGTGCAAGTGAAGTGCTACTAACACATGTAGTTTTACGGTTTTATTTAAAATTGTATTTTATCATATGTATGTTAGGCTGTAAGGTATATATCTATGGGCCAAAGTTGCCTGAAAATAAATAAATATTATTATTATTAAATTATCCAGGTTTTTACTTGAATTATATTGGCCTTTAGGCCCCACCACGCAGTCTATTGCTGACTAATCCACAGCAAATTGGGTGACTAGATTATGGCAGTCATTAGTTTTATTGATTGATTCATTGAATCTATAAACTCAAACCTACCTACCTACAACTGAACGTTTTCAGTACAAATTCCAACACCTGTTTATCGCTAAGCACCCATAATGATGGTGTCCAAGGACATCTCTAGGTAAGTGGCTATGTTTGTGTACCAGTGTTGCCCAATGGAGCAATCATTTACAAATAATATTATTATGCTGATTTTAGTGGACCCTAGTATTTTGCAAATAGTAACATTACGCCATAGCAAAATTAGTTACTATTACTTGGCCAGTGTCCTTTGCAGGTACCATTATTTCAGTGTACCTAAAGGTTGGTTACCCAATCACGTTCCGCTCTGAGTAAGCTCTATTATAGGCACTATAATGTGACTCTGACTAGGCATTCATGGGATACCTACCTAGGTGACCTATAAGATACTTAATAACATTCCCCACAATCATTTAATAGTCACACACGCAGCGCGGAAATATTAATGCTTATTGTTGAATCCTTAGGTAGGTGTAACATCCTTATGATAGCTATCTAAAAGTGGAGGTTACTTATAGTCTCACCTTGGCTGAAAGTTCCCTTAAGAATGATACCTAAGTACTTGATTTCCTATATGTTACTAGCTGTCCCCGGCATGAGTTGCAATGCACTTTTTACCTACCCTATCTACCTACCATACCCTACCTACCTACCTACCCTATCCTACCAACCTACCCTACCCTACCATACCTAACTACCTACCCTACCCTACCTACCTACCCTACCCTACCTACCTACCCTACCTTACCCTACCCTACCATACCTACCTACCCTACCCTACCCTACCTACCTACCCTACCCTATCCTGCCCTGCCCTACACTAAACCTTCCCTGGACTACGACAAACATTAAACCAAAATCAGCTAAATCGGCCCAGCCGTTCTTGAGTTATAAAATTACAACGAAAAGTGGTATTGATTTTTATATAATATAGATAGATGTGAAACGTTTTTACTTTTAACACAGCGCCGTATTGAATACTTACTCAATCCACTCAACAGATACCACCATCTGTTAGAATCGTTTGGAGCAAACAGATAATTGTGACCGTCAAATAATAAACAAATAATTTACAATAAAATAATATTGCGACTATAAATTGAGAGCTATCCTATCTTTTAAGTTGGATCAAACTGCACACGGTGTACAAATTTGATTAAAATCGGTTAAGTAGTATAAGAGTCCATCGCGGACAAACAACGTGACAAGTAATTTATATACGTGTAACGTTAAATGCGCAAAACCTGAAAATAGTTTGATCAGAATAACGAGCAGAATCAATTGAACTACTTTTTAATATAGGTCACATTTTTTCAAAAAATCTTGATTAAAAATGTTGCCCTGTCTATTTGTTAATAGGTCAAGCCATAACGTGCGCAAACCCGCCAAAATAGGTAAACAAACACAAATGTTTGTCGTCCAATTTAAATTTTCTCATACGCGGGAAAAAAAGAAAGAAAGAAAGAAACAATCAGAATTTCCAGTAAAACTAAAACAGCACATAAAACCTTTACGTTTTTTTTTAATGATTTTTTTTCTCTCAGAATTAGGTTAATTGAATTATAAATCATTTGGGGTGTCTGAGGTTTTGCGCATTTAACGTTACACGTTGTATATTAGGATTAGAATAAAACATTCACATTATCACAGATTACAGTTACCATAATCTAAGAAGGAATTTGAAATAAAGAGTAAGTACCATAAGCAAATCGAATAAAAGCATCGTGGGAGTTTTGAAATCGATACCTAAGATATATAAGATAAGTAGCTATATAGCCTTATTGATTGTTGATAATACTCGTAATAGTGACATATACCAATACATTGTACCTAAGCTGCCAGAAAAAAAAAAATGCAATCTGCACGAAAATTCCGATACCTATTGGTACCGTACTATACCGAAAAGATGCAAGATGTTAGAAAAATGATGATCATACACACAACGACACATCAAGCTCATTTCCAGTATAATATGGCCTCGCTTTGTATAGATTTTCTCTACAATGAGAGATCCGCATAAATTGGTTATTTAGGCATAGCTTGATCGGTCGTCGTGCGTACCTGTTGGCATTACCTTGAACATCAAGTCTTAGCCATGTTAGTAACGGACTAGGTACCTACAAAAAAAAACAACATCACCATCTCTAAATCAACTCTTAAAATTAGAGTTCTATCTTATCTATGCTTTAATTAGACAAATTGCCAAGCATCGTAATCGTAAGTAGGTAGCTGAGTTAATCGGGTTTGATCGTTTGGTGAAATATCGAGAAAATAACTAAGCGAAACTCACTGCTAAAGGCAAGTTATTCACAGTCAGTACCTACAGTATTATACCTATATACGTATACAATATATACCTATATGTATAGATATACCTAAATATTAAATACCTACTAAACATCAAATTATTTCTAATTGAGTAACTATACCTACCTACTTGATTAGCCGAATTTAAAGGTACAGGGGTATTGATAGGGGTTTAACAATACTCTTTTTAATAGTTACCAGAAGGGTTGATTGAGATCATGATAGAATTCATGTCTATCCATCAAATATAAACTCGTATGCTAAGTTTCGTGCTCACGCTATTAACCGTTGAGGAGTTCCCTCGTGAGAAGACGATCCTGGCAGCAGGATGATATCAAAATGGAAGTCATGTTTATCCATCAAATATGAACGTGTATACAAATTTTCGTGTCTGGCTGCAGGGTTAAGTAATGTCTGTTATAAGGATGTAGGGTAAAACCGGGATAGATGCCCCACTTTTCGAAACTGTTTCATTATTTGAATACCAAACATATTTGCTTAGATTGACCCTGTAATATAGTTAGTTTAATCATTCATAAAGCTTTAGAAACTGTATTTATTTACCTAACCATTACTGGTTTTGCAAAAATGTAATTCTTGCGAAACACATTTTTTGGGGATAGGTGCCTACCTATATGGATAGATGCCCCACTATGAAATCACTTAGGAGGATAGATGCCTGTGATGCGGGATAGATGCCTTTTTAAATAATCAACAAGAATACGTAATCACAATGTAATATTTATTTATTATCTTCATGTGTAGGTAATATATAATGCTTAACCATAATTATATTTATGCATGTCTTTAACAAAAAATACAAAAAAACTGTTTAAGCGATAACATATTAAAACTATCATATAGAATCATCTCAAACGAAACATTCCCGTTTTAACGTAGAAATAATTATTTAACATTTAAAAAAAATCAACATTCATATGAATCTCTAACAAAATAAAAATTAATAATTTCGTTTAACATTAGTAATTATTTAAACATTAAAAAAAATAGTTTTCCACATCTTGAGCAATAGTTCTTAAAAAGTGTGCATGTTTCGTGCAGCCACTTCTGACACATAATACACTGGATCCAATCAGATTTAGACTTCGTGTTATTATAGGTATCGAAGCATTCTACGCAAACATTTTCATCTATAGCATTAGTCTCTTCTAATTTTTTTTTTTTAGTTTTTTTCACGGGTAGTCCTATGGTTTTTTTACCTTTTTCGGCATTAGGTGAGAGGTGATCTTCATTTTCACTGTTTGAGCTATAAATAGCTAGTCTTTTACGTAATCCACGATCCTTGTTTACTTTTAAATAATAATCATTTTCTTTATGACTGCAATCAGTCACGTCACCATCTGTTTCTTCACTTGAGTCATAGTTTTTCTTTGGTTTTCCTTTCTTATTTTTATTTTTTTGTATTTGTTCTTTGGCTTTTTTATTTGCTTTTTTTATTGTTCGTCTTTTTTTGGTAGCTTCAGTCTTGTTTATCTTAGATTCTATTTGTTTCTTTTTCCTGTCAGCAATATCCCTTTTTTCTTTTATTTTTTCTCTAGAATTGAGAATATCTGCCGATTGTTTAGCTCTCCTTGCTAAAGTCAGAGGAATTTGTGGTATTGGTGATGCTTCGACTAAAAATTTAGAAGGTGTTTCTTTTTCTTCGTTATTTAGAATCCGTATTAGTGAATCATCACCTATATCAACAATATCAATAATCGTATCTTCTAAAATCTGAGGGTCGATCAAAAGGCTAGGTGAGTTTCGGTTG
The DNA here is from genome assembly GCA_963082945.1 of Cerastis leucographa. Classification (NCBI taxonomy): domain Eukaryota; kingdom Metazoa; phylum Arthropoda; class Insecta; order Lepidoptera; family Noctuidae; genus Cerastis; species Cerastis leucographa. Next base: position 8,822,314 of record OY720385.1, on the reverse strand, counting down.
AATGAAGTTGATGGCATATTGGGTGGTGTTATGTTCAGGTCTGCGACATACAAATATTCGTTTTCAAATGTAGTTGGACAATCAATTGAAGAAATCGGAGGTATAGTTGTTTGTGTTCTGTGTTCAACTTCAACATGCTCACAAGGTTCTGCATTTTCGTTTAAAGAAGATGTTTGAAGAAGCGCTGTTGTAGTTTGATGTAGCACACAGAGTTGATCAGGATCATTGTCACTGCGATGTGCAATATCAGATATAGTGAAAACAGAATCGGGCAAAGCATTAGGATTTAGTGGATAAATCCCACTTCTTCGAAAGCCAGCAAGAGCATTTGCAGGTGTAGTAGCGCGTATCCATGCGTTGCGTATAAGGGTTCCAGCATTATAACGGCTTATCTTTTTATTTGGATTTGCGCGCATAAACTGATTAGTCTCATGATTAAAGTATGTTTTAAATGGCCCAAACACCGCTACGTCTAATGGTTGTAAAGCTGAGGTAGTGTGGCTGGGTAAACATAACAAAATAATATCATTATCAGAAGCAACTTGCAGCATGTCTGGTGCGGATGAATGAGATGAGTGCCCGTCTAAAATAAGCAGAACCTTACCTTGCGGTTTCAAAGCTATGAAGTGTTCCGTAAGCCACTTATAGAAAAGATCGGTATTTATGTATGCCGACTTTTTGTTCATGTACACTTTTGAGCCCAGTGGTAGACCGTTCTCGAATTCTGGTTTCTTATTTACACCTTTAATTATTACTACTGGTGGGAGAAAATTACCAATGGCATTGCAACAGGCTACGATAGTCATTGTTTCACCTTTCTCCGCAGATGTAACTGAATTTACTACTTTTGCACCTTTCTTTGCAACAACTTTGCCAGGCTTATTGTTAAGCTGAACTCCTGATTCGTCCATATTATAAATCCTTTCAGGCTTATCCAAGAGATCATTATCGGCCAGGACTTTTGTCAGAAGTTCATGAAAATTATTCACTTCTTCTCTGCTAAGACCTTTAGCCCTAGCGACAGATAAACCTTCTGCTTGCCTAATAGACAACTCTGGATTTCGCTCAATAAAACTTTTGAACCATTCATTCCCAGCTATCTGGTTTTCATTATCAAAATTGTGTTGAATCTGTAGCTTTTCGGCAAATTGGTATGCTAACGTACGTATAGATCGTCTATCTGGGGGAAATCCCGCGTCGCTAAGCTTCAAAATGTGCGCTACCAACCTTTTTTCGTGTTCAAAACCCAGGACAGGATGTTTTCCCAAAGTCAACTTAGTTTGGTTTTTAATAGTGTAACGCCTTCGCAATGTTCTGGATGGAATCCCAAATTGTCTGGATATTTCATTGATCCCCAATTCTTTTTTATCCAATTCATGAAAAGCTGACTGTAACTGCTCTGTTGTCCAAGAAACTACTCGAGCTCGTACGCCCTCCTTTCTTTTGTATTTCCTTGGCATGGCTCACCTACAATAAGCAAAGTAAGTATAAATAAAACACAGTATCTACACTCATTTCTTTACATTCGAATTATGAAATTAAAGTTGGATACATTTTTTTTGGTGTTTTTTTAATATTCTACTATTAGGAAATACCAAAATATTCACGACTATGACTTTTAAATACTTTGATAAGGCTCTTGCAGTATAGAGGGATAGATGCCCCTAAAGTCAACTATCCCTTGTAAACTCGGGCCAACTATCCTTTTCACTAGGGATAGATGCCTCTCATTATTTTTTATATAAAATAAATGCAAACATCAGTGATTGACTCTTAAATGTATTCTTAAAGAACCAATGTATTAAAACCATTCAAATAAAATGTAATCATTTAACTGTTTATAAAGATATGGAATAGTGAATACTTACGTTTGAAATTTTGAAGCGTTCGTCGCGTCCGCTGCGAATGTAATTCGACACACAAGCGAGAAACGTCCGTCTAGCACAACAACTCGGGCGTCACTGAGGTGGGGGGTGCATGTGGCGCGTATGTAAACAACGAATTTGCTGTTTCGTTCTCTGGTAGTTGAGTTTTTAGAAACGAGGCATCTATCCCAGCGCGGCATCTATCCCGGTTTTACCCTATTTTTCTTAGAACCAAAGGTGTGTGCTAAATTTCAGCTCAATCGGACATCGGGAAGTGGTTCTAATTTAGCTTTCTTTACATATAAACATTGTACCTAAGTAAACATTTGGTGGCTTTGTTTGTTAACATGAAAAATGTTGGCATTTTTGTAATGTTTTCAATCCTATGATGTATTCAATGTCTGTACCGTGATACTTACAGATGTGTATATAATTTACTATTTGACTACACTAGACACTACGTATAGTGCATTGCTCCCGAAGGAAAGTCGGCAGGAATCGGCTTCCTACAATGTAAATCAAACTTAGGAACTAAATGAAAATGCACAATTAAGTATTATAATGCCTATTTGGTTATGCCTAGCAAATGTATTAATAACATTACATTAACATAGGTACATTTCAATTTAAGTATGTAATAAAATTCTAAGAAACTTATTACGGTTATAAATTACTTAGCATTGTTATTGATGTACAAATAATGATCGGAAAATCCTAATAATTCATACGATTAACGATTAATATTGAATTACTTAGTTATTAAACTTTTTGCTGGTATGATGTGATGTGTTATGGACTCAGTCTCTATCGTAACCAAAATTCAATGGCTTTGCAAATACTAATCTATGTTTTAAAGTATCTTTTATGTGCAAGTTTTGTGACCACATATAATCTACATAGACCATTACTAGATACATACCTATATAAAGGTAAATATGTAGACACATCCTACTTACCTAAGAACTTGAACACTGTTAACTTGAGTTGTGTTTATCAAATCATGAATGATTCGATTTAAAATGAGGAAATTAGTCTGCAAAATGAAAACAAGGAAATCTGAATCATACACACCGACATTCTTCGATCTCATTCTGAGAAATCCTGAAATGTACCCAAAGTGGCTCAATACGGCATGGAATAAGTTACCAACGCCAATCTAAAACCTCAGAAAAGTTTCCCTAAGCTGAAGCTAACGGGTACCTAAAAGGGGAGTACCTGTAAGGGGTACAAAGGGATATTGGTCAAACGTGATCAATATTTTAAGCAAGGGAAGTAGGTACCTATTAATAACTATGAGCAACATTTTTGTTTTTGGGATTCACTCTGAAATGTTATAAAACAGCTGATCCCTACATTTTTTACCGATATGAAACCACAAATGTTTGGAGAACTGATATTTTTTTCGCGATTTCATGGTTGATCCTACAGTAAAAGTTGTTCATTTTGATGACTAATACCCGTTCCTGAAGTTCAACAAATATAGGTAGTAATAGCCCAGTATAAATCGGCCTGAAAAGACTTAAGTAGAAGTTCCAGTTAAGCAGAAGCCAGCCTCATAGGCTGAACTGAGAGATGCCATTACCTAAAAAAAAAATGTTGTAGAAGCTGACTTATAAACTAAAACCATTAGCAATTATCGTTTCACTAATAAATAAAGGAGAAAATTCACATCAGAACGCAATCCATTTACAAGTTGTTGAAAATAATTTGAACAAAATGATGTGAAGGGGCAAAGCACATTTAGGTAGGAACTAATTGACACATAGGTACGAAAAATCGATGCAGGCAATGAATGTTATATGAGGAACTTTAAAACATTATACCTAACGTATGCTGTTATAATTAACAAATATTGAAAAGGTACCTGCTTATTGACGATAAGGAAGATGATTATTTCATGAAAGGCATTTGCTGTCGTATGTCCGCTGCAAGAATGGACCTGGAGGTGTAGACACCAAATGACTTGACCATACCTACCTACTACGAATTAATCTTTGTACTGAGGAACCTTCCACCATTTTATTCAGTTTTGCACATCTAAGCTCAAAGGCATCAATCAATCATTGCTTCAACCATTAATTATTATTTAATAAGAAATCTTTTTCGTAAATGATTTAACAGTACTTAAATCAAAAATTACATTTAGTAAGCAATTGATGTCAGTAAACAAATACTTGTGTATCTACGACCACCGTCAGCCAACCACTTAGCTATGCTAAAGTATGCAAACAGTAGGTATTAAGTATATTGACAAAAATATATCCTACGTAGGCACTACTAATACGACGTAAAAAATATCAAAACGAAGATGTTTTTTAGATTCTTACCTAGAATATCAGAGAATACGTAACTTACACAACATGTTTTGTCTATATTGTGTTCTCAGTTCTACATAAAATAAATGAGCTAATCAATCAAAAACTATATAGGTATACATATAAATACTTATCTTGCAAGATATAATTATTTTCTTGGCCTAAAGTTGTTAGTATCTTAATCTAAAATATATAAACAAGTGTAGGTATTACGAACAGTGGATTTTTTCCTATTCTGATGATCGCCATCTCTGTACCTTGTAACCAACTTGCTTATTCCTATAGATAGAAAATAAGCAGACTTGTAAACATTAAAAAGGTTATAAGGGGAAAATGAATTTAATAGATGAGGATATGAAAAATACAATAAATTATTAAAAAAAAGTGAAGGGCAGGTTAACCGAGAACGTTTTGAATGTCTCCGCAAATCTCTGAACGTGATAGTAACTGAAGACTAACATCCAGATGTAGAAAGCTGGCTTGATAAAGATGAGCTTGACCACGACGATTTTGATGCAGGGCGGCTTGGCAGGACTCACCAGCAGACACGTACCGCCCCAGTGCCAGGCTCGTCAGCTCGCAGAGCAGCTTCCTCACAGCAGTTAGCAGCAGTTCCCAGCTAAAACACTAGGAAGTGGCGAAGGGCGGGCGTTTTGGGGGACTGTCTCTTGTAATTTTGACGTTCAAAAAGTGCTGATTATCAGCCTAGTTTGAATATATGACTTTTGATTTTGATTTTGATTTTGATTTTGAGTAACGGCAGCACCAAACGAAGACCGCTCCTTGACTCCACCAGGCTGTGCTCAAAACTCCAGATATGACCGAGATCTAGACTCCAAACTCTAGACTAAGTTGATTTCTTGACTTCAGACTAAACTGATTTCTTGTCTCCAGACTGAACCAGGGCATCCGTCAGAAACCCTTTTATACCCTGATCCTCCGTTTCTTTCTTCCAATTTCTTTCTCAGATTCAAAACTGCTGCGCTCTAGTAAGACCCAACCTGCCAGTATTCAAAGCAGCCAGTAACAATTGGTCAAAAACCTTGCGCATAATATTTTTATAAATATAACTCAGAATTTCATTACACAGCAAATCTTAAAAATACAACAATAGGGGATCGGACTGGGTCAAGAAAACGACATTCTATTTTGTCCGTCAGACAGGTAATACAAAAATATTAGTTTTATCAAAATATAAAAAAAATACTTAGTTAGAACTCATTAAAGTTGGAGAGTGGGGGCTTACTACGTCACAAGTGGGTATAAAACTTACCTACATGTGACGTCATGCGCCATTTCAACTCAATATATCTCCGTAATTTTATGACCTCGTGAAAAAAGAAAAAATACGTGTCCAATACTTTTCAATAAACTACCCGACGGACAAAGAAAAAAAAAATAGGATTATCCCCTATTGAACTGACGAATTGATGATAATAATTTTTAGTAATATATAATCTAAATGAAACCTTCATAGAGAGTTTGGCTGGTAACAATCAAAAATAAAAGTAAATGACATCTGACAAATTTGAAGTAAACATGTCAAAACAAAGGATATAAAGAAAATATTTGAAGAAAAAGCGCGGGAAACGTTCAACTTGGCGGACGCGTCCTTTTTGAATTCAAGAAAAATATTTTGAAAATACAGTAAAATAGGATCAGTAGTTTAGTTTTAGTGCTCTCTTCTTTGATTTAAGTATAGTTTTGTAGTATTTTTTCCTCGTTAGTGGTAAGTTTTTACTATATATTGTTGAAGCCGTATAATGAACGACCCGCCAGACCCGGGGGACTTTGTTCCCCCGGCAGGCAATTTTGTTACTATGGTGAGCAATGAGTCAGGCATGGATACTGATGGGTCCTCCTCGGCTCGTAAACTTAAAAGAAGTCGCGTACATGTGTGCAAACATTGTAACAAACGCCGTCGCACCCGAAAAAACCACGGTTCCGAGTCGTCGGGTTGTGGTTGTACGGATCCTACAAGTCCTACAACATTTTTATCAGAACCTATTTGCTCTGTAATACCAACTATTGCTGCTGATACTCAAGCTCCATCCGTAGCTGTTCCCACGCAAATCGGTCGTAAAGCATACGACAAAACCGACAGTGCACCTTACATAGTACACTTACAGAAAAAAACTATTTCCCCTGATGGTGATACTACACTGCACCCAATCACATTTGGCAAATATCTTAAACATAACGCCTTTCAAAATATTATAAATGGTAGCGTCAAAAAAATTGGGCGTAATAAAATTTCTCTTTCATTTTCCAATTATCTGGATGCAAACTCTTTTATTTCACACAGCAGTCTGGAAACATATAATTACAAAGCTTTTATACCCACATTTAATGTTACAAGAATGGGTCTAGTACGTGGTGTTCCTGCAGAATGGTCTCCAGAGGAAGTATTTGATAATATTACAGTTCCAATGGGTTGTGGTCCAATTTAAAAAGTCAGACGCCTTAATTTTAAATCTGTTGTTGATGGTACAACCACTTGGAAGCCATCCTAATCCATAGTAGTTACTTTTGATGGACAGGTTCTACCTAAAACAATCTTTATGTGTTATAATGCATTACCTGTTGATTTATATATTTTCCCTACTGTACAATGCTTTAATTGCTGTCGTTTTGGGCAAACTAAAATTCAGTGCAGGTCTAAACCTCGCTGTTATAAGTGTGGTCAAGGCCATACTGGAGATAGCTGTGAAAGGGAAGTAGAAAATGCATCTTGCTGTCTGTGCTCTGGCTATCACTATGCCATTAATAAATCTTGTCCTGAATTCTCTAGACAAAAACAGATTAAATCATACATGGCACATAGCTCAGTTTCCTATGCTGAAGCAACTAAAGTTTATCCCCCAGTAACTAAATCATATGCAGACACACTTTTATCTTCTCCTTCTAAAAACTTTGCAGGTACTCCATCAATCTCTTCACCTAATAGAATGCAGGCTTCAAGTAGTTATAAAAAGACTGTCTTCCTGAAACCACGCTCCCCACCCAAATCTATACAAGGCTATAATAAAGAGGCCCACAATGCTATTATTAATGATTTTAAAATTCCCCAGCCATCTAATGGTTGTGCCTTTACTAATAATCAAAATAATGATAAAAATGATGTAAACTTTTCTATAAATGATTTTCTCTCTGCATTACACAATCTTCTTTCTCAGTTCAACATCTCACCGTCCAACGTTGCCTCAACTTTCAATGTACCTCAATCCATTCATAATGGACAACACATCCAATATAATCCAGTGGAACTGCCGCAGTCTAGTAAACAAAAAGAGTGATGTTATATACCTTTTAAACAAATATGAGCCATTTGTCTTTGCTTTAGCAGAGACCTGGCTCAAACCAAATCATATTTTTAAAATTAACGGTTATTTAACCATTAGGGAGGATAGATCTGATGGGTATGGTGGTGTAGCTATACTTATCAAGAACTCTTTTCCTTTCTCTATTGTTTCATTACCTCCTCATAGTGAGGAAATTTCTATTGTAGCTATTAAGGTGCACCAAACTTGTTTTGTTTCTATTTACATTCCTCACCCTTCTTCTTCTATTCTTCAAGAGATGAATAATCTCTTTTCTTTTCTTCCAAAGCCTTTCTTAATATTGGGGGACTTTAATTGTCATCATCAATCATGGGGTTGTTCTGTTTCTAATTGTCATGGTGATGATTTACTAGATATAATAGACTCTCATAACTTATGCATTTTGAACTCAGGAGCTGCTACTCGCCGTTCAGATCCCAACCAAAACCAAAGTGCAATTGACTTTTCTATCTGTTCTCCAAGCTTAGCTTCTTCATTAACTTGGCATACTCTAACCTCTACTTATGGTAGTGACCATTTCCCAATAGTTATTTCTTACCCTCTTTCCAAATCAAAGGCATCATCAAGGAGATCTAACTTAAAACACAAATTACCAAGCAGAAATAGTAGTGACTGGGACAAATTTAGAAGCCTTGTTGACAGTAAGCTTTGCTCCTTGCCTGTAATTTCTGATGGCAATGAAAACAGCTGTGCTGAAGCTTTAGCACTTTTGTTAATTTAAACTGCAGATGTAGTTTTTCCTGTAAAAAATAACAATAATAGTACAATTCCCTCACCTCCATGGTGGGACTCTGAATGTACAGAATTAGTTAACAAACGTAAAGAGGCGGAATACAATTATAACCTTGACATGTCTAATAGTAATTTTGAAACTGTTACTAACATAATTAACGAAACTTATAAACTTTTTAAGAAGAAAAAATTTGAATCTTGGCGTAACTTTTGCTTATCAATTTCACCGAACACCCACCCAACGATTGTCTGGCGTAATATCCGTAGATTTAGATCAATTTATAAGAACCCTTCCCCTATACCTGTTTCTTTAGCCAGCGAATTTTTAGATAATTTAGCGCCGCCTTGGGTCCCTGAGGCTGTTAACCCTAACCTGTCCTTACCAATATTGTCAATAACCAACGGATCACATAACCAAGGCATCCATACGACTCTAGATGGCCCATTCACTCTTACTGAATTAAAGGATAATTCATAAAACTAAGGATTCTGCACCAGGCAGTGATGGCATCCCATATTCCTTTTTTGCTAATTTAAATGAAGACGTCCTCTGCTATTATTTACATCTTATCAATTCTATTATGATCACTGACAACATCCCTGTTGAATGGAAACGTCAAATGGTGTTGCCATTCCTTAAACCAAATAGAATCCCATCTGACGCTTCTTCATACCGTCCCATAGTTTTGTCTTCAGTTCTGATGAAATTAGCTGAACACTTAATTAAAAATCGTCTAGAATGGTTTGTTGAAAGTAAGGGCCTTTTGGCAGCATCACAATATGGCTTTAGAAAAGGTAGGAGTACCAGTGACTGTTTAGGCATTTTAACATCGGATATTCGGATTTCTTTTTCTAATAATCAATCTACTGTCGCGGTTTTCCTTGACATTAATTCAGCTTATGATAATGTTGTATTATCAGTTTTACAAAATAAATTAAGAGCCCTAGGAGTTCCATTGAATTTGTCAAATTTTATTATTAATATCCTGACTGAACGCTCTATTAGTATGCTAATTGGTGATCAAGAGGTATCTTACCTTGTGTGGAAAGGCCTACCCCAGGGTTCTGTGCTCAGTCCCCTTTTATACAATATTTACACTTTTGATTTAGACTCGTCCTTATCTGATCATATTACGGTTCTTCAATATGCCGACGATTTGTTGTTATATTCTTCAAGCCAATCCATCGAACAGGCTAGCCAGGCTATCAATTCCGCTTTATCTAATTTAGAGTTATGGTTACATCTTAACGGCTTGGATATATCCACGTCTAAAAGCGCGGCAGTTTTATTCACCCGAAAGAGAAATATTCCCACAATAAATCTCTTTTATAAGGAAACTCCTATCCCGATTAAAGATAATTTCAGATATCTAGGTGTAATACTTGACAGTAAATTAAGTAGTGTTCCTCATTGTGATTATATTGTTAACAAATGTGAAAACCACATAAACATGCTTAGATGCCTATCAGGTGTGTGGTGGGGTGCACATCCTTTTTCTTTAAAATTAATCTACAATGCTATAATCAGAAGCACTTTAGATTACGGATTATTTATTCTTGAACCGGGTAGTGTTATGGCATTTAAAAAATTGGACCGTATCCAATCTAAAGCATTACGAATTATTGCGGGTGCTATGAAGTCGAGTCCCATAAATGCCTTACAGGTTGAATGCGGGGAAGCTCCTTTATATCTTAGAAGACAGTTCCTTTCTGATAAGTATTTGTTCCGCATTATTCAGTTCTCAACTCATCCTCTCATTTCTAAACTGGACATTTTAGTGACGCTGATTGATTCTTCAGATTACTGGTCCCATAAACGTGCTCCTTGTTTAGTAATAAGCTATAAAAAATACCTTTCTCTATCTTCTCCAGTACACCGTTCCAACAAACTTCCCATATTTAGCAGTAGTTATGATAGTTTACATTTCAAACCCATCATAAAATTTCACTGTACTAGAAAATCTGACCCCGTTTGTCATTTAAGTTTCAACAATTTTCTGTCCGAGCACTCGGAATATCATCACATTTTTACGGATGCTTCCAAGCGTTCTCCGACAGGTTGTTTGGGGATTGGCACTTTTCATTCGCAATATAACATTGTTCAAAAAATAAAACTTCCTCCGGAGACTTCTGTTTTTACAGGAGAATGTTTTGGCATTTTGAAAGCCATTGAATATAGTCGGGTTTTTAAGTTAAAAAAAGTTATCATTTTTTCGGATTGTCAAAGTGCGCTTCTAGCCATCAACCAATCTCCACTGACACATAAATTACAGTTGCCCATAATTTATTTAATAAGAGAATTTGCGTACAGAACCTTATCTGAGGGTAATACCTTGGAATTCGCGTGGGTTCCAGCCCATGCTGGAATCGAGGGCAATGAAGTGGCAAATTCTCTTGCCGATGAAGCGGTGCAGTGTGGGGACATCGTCCCATACATACATTTTAACTCAGATATTGTAAATTTACCTAAAACTTTTCTTTTGGACACCTGGAAGGTGGAAGTAGACAAAAGGGTCGTTATTTTTCTTTGATCCACCCCGACGTTTCGGAAAAACCGTGGTTTGGCAGGGCTAAGTTTGGCAAGATGGAGACCTCCGTTCTCATACGGATGAGACTCGGTCACGTTTGTTCTCCAGCCAAACTTAAAATTATTAACGATCCCAGTTGTTCGTGCGGCACAGATGTGGGCGACTTGAACCACATTCTTTTCTCCTGTCCTCTATATGACCGTTCTTCCTTTCTCAGTGATCTATTGTCCCTCCGTATTCCTTTTCCTACTTCAGTTCTTACTTTATTTTGTACAAATAGTTTACCTGTATATAAATGTATAGCTTCATTCATTACCATTAATAATATTAGATTGTAATTTAATACAAATATATTTTCATCAATTTATTGTATCTCATCATTCATTAGTAATATCTAGTTAGTTATAATCCTATTGATCCTATATCCCAAATTCCATTCCATGTAAATATTATTATTGATAAATTCCAGTTTCCCTAACTTTGTCTTCCTAATATAACTTGACACTGGCTAAATGCACAAACCGTGCGAAGCCAGAAAAAAAAAAGAAAATATTTATAAAAACGAAATGATTGGTATTTTCCAATCATTTCGTTTTTTTTTCGCTAATGTAAAACCAATAAAAGTATGAATATGGATGATAAGTGTGAGTATAAAGTGTCTAGTAGGCAGATACTATAACCTACACGCCTGAAATTAGAAATACCGAGAAATGTTTAGTTTATTTATTTTATAATTTATGTACACACAAGAGAGAACATAAGGAAACATCATAATAAAACTTGAGTACAAAGGCACAGCTTATTTCGAAAGAGTTCGTAGGTAGGCGGAGTTACTCCCAGACTCCCTGTATTTGTATGAAACGTTCAGCAGAAACCAATAAGTAGGTACCCAATGACGTATTATAAATAGACGCGTCATGCATGAACATCACGGCACTCGAAAACAGCGTAAATACCTATAGGGGGTTGCACGACATTGGTCAAATCAGATATTCGTCAAATCGGAAATTCGTCAAATTTGATATTAGTCAAAGCTGTAATTCGTCAAATAGTATTTTTGTCCAATTACGAAATTTGCCAAATACGCCATTGGTCAAGTCATTTAAGTAAAATTAACTGTAAAAATAAAGTACCACATTTTTTTTTTATTAACTCGTTTATTCAATTCATATTTATTTACATATAATTCATACCCAACACAACTGTTTTGAAAACTTTAACTCATATAATTTTCCATTCATTTTTTTTTATTATTTTTTCTATTTTGGCAATTTTTATGATGTTAGATGGAGCCTCGACTGCGTAGGTGGTCCGATGGCATTCATTTGCACAACACCACACATGTCCTGAGAACTTCTTTTTTGTCATTGCTTAGTAACAATTGAAACAAATTTAACCTCAGAATACTCAATTACTATTTAATATATTTTAGTGATGTAAATAGAAACCACCAGGCAGGTGACTTTTCCTTTTGTAAGTTCCTACAAGTAAGTTATGTGAATTCAAAACGCATGTTTTCATCGACTGTACATGGACTTGACCAATAGCGTATGTGTCAAATTTCGTAATTGGACAAAAAGACAATTTGACGAATTCCTGATTTGACGAATATCTGATTTGACCAATGTCGTGCAACCCCCTATAGGTAGCTAGACAGCTAAATGAACGCACGAAGAGGGAAGGAAAATTAAATGTCATCTACGGAATTCCTGTTGTTAGAGAGAGATAAATATATTTCTTTAATTGCATTGTCATTCTGTGCTCCATGCTCATTGGCCGAGCGCGTACGAAAGCACGTGACTTACCTCAGGCGTCAGCCGCCATTAAAGGCATCGAAAAAAATAAAATAAAATACATTTTTACTTGATACTTACGTATGAAATGATATTTTTTTATCTTTCACAGTTGCAGTATAGTTAAAACATTTCCTAAAAATACAGGACGGCATTTTCTTTTCTTATTAAGAGAACTTTTTCAAGTAAGATAATTGAATATCACGTACGGCCGCGGCGCTGGTTCGTACGTGACTAAATGTCACTCCGGCAAGTACCTTAGTATCATCTTGCCACTACAGAGCGCGGGCAACGTATCTATAGTTTATATATCATTGTAGGTACCTATGTATGTACTTAGAATACTTGGTAGATATTTCTCGCCCAACAGCGTGTACAATAGGTTTCTGTTTAACAGATAAGGGGTCATTCTTCATCATAAATTACGTCACACGAATTTCATGATTTTTTTGGGCCTCCCCCTCCCTAGTGTGACGTCACAAATTTTGCAAATTTACAAACACCGGTTCCGAAATCAGTTTTATTTCGATTTAAATTATTTTTTAATAAAATAATATATATATAATTATATCTGTGTAAATATAAGATACCAATTGTTTTGTCGACCACTCGCTCTACTAGTGTTACGCGCCGACCGCTTAGGCGCCCTTTGATGCCGCCAAACGCATATAACATACAGTATACCTAGTTGTATTATAATATAATATAGTTGTATATGTTTTTGAGGTTTTCGTAAAGTTATAGTTTAAAGTTCGTGTTTTAACACTTAGGTTGATTATAACAGATTTTGAAACGTGACGTCACGAAATTTAGGACCCCTCCCACCCCTTGTCATACAATGTTACACTTCGTCGACCCCCTCCCTCCCCCTTAACGTGTGACGTAATTTAGGGATGGCCCCTAAGATCTTTACTAAGCGATACTATGCACGTGTTTTCACCAAAAGATTGGGTTAGTACCTCTTCTCGATAACGCATAGGTAGCTCGATTCGATAACGCGTACGCATATCGTTGTACGTGCGTAATTAATTAAGTACAGGTAAACAATAAATAATCGATTCCTATTATTGACATTTAACTTCGACTAGACGTCATCTGACTTGAGTAATGCGTCACATCAAGTAAGTATAATAAAACCTTCGGTGTGCATTTCGTTCTTGTCATTCGACGGATTGATGATATCCATAATTATGCTCTCGGGTTCGGTTTAAAGTTGTTAATATTTACCTCACTAACTAGTACTAAGTATGTATAAGTATCTTAAGCCGGTTACAGGTTGCTGGTAGCCCTGAGTGGAACTTATTTATAAATGCGCTGTCTCTACGGTCACCGACCCCTGTTTTCAGGTTTCCCGCGTGTTGACGTCAGAGGACATATAAAAAGACTTGCCGCTATACGCTGGATATAAACAAATACGCAATACCTGATAATAATGGTGGCAAAAAATACTTTAATACGACTATTCCATACGCAAAATACGCATTCTGGACGTGAAGTTGCAGACACCTACAGCCCGTTATTCAGTACAAGTACGAGTACCTATGGCTATTGAAATATTTGGCTGAAACGTCTGGAAAACATAATATTAGGTTCGAATTTAACAACCAGCGAACAATGAGAGTTAAAATCCATTTTACAATAAATCTTAATCTAAGGACATTTGCTGGTTCACAATGCGGGTAGGCCGAGTTTCAAAACTTCGAAATCCGACTTCGAAGACGTTTATTGATGTTCGATTTTAGAAATTCTACGGAACTCTTTAGAAAGGTCAGTTGCGTAGTACTTGCAACCGTCGTGCGTGTTTGGCCAGATGTATGAACGTGGACGGGGCAAAAGGATTATGTAAGGATCAGTAGCAGGTTGCGTTCTGTGGTTTCTACCCCATGGGAAAAAAGCATGATTTTATGTTGGTATGAATGTTTATGGAACTCCAATGAAATTGAGCAGGGCACCTAGGCTAGGCTCGGTGTTGTCAGACGGAGTAAAGCTATGAGCAAACCACAGAACAGCGAGCGAAGGGTGCAGTGGCGTGATGAAGAGACAATGTTGCCATCGTCAGTAAAATCTGGTTGAGGCTGGCTAAGAGGAACGTAGAGATTGGCAGAAGCGATGTGAGTCTTATATCCAGTTGTGGGTGAAAACAAGTAAGACTGTGTGACTGTATAGAATAGAATAGAATAGAATGCATTTATTTGTCAGAATATTGTACAAAGCTGTTATGTGAGTATGTATTATGATCATAATATTCTGCCGTTTCCGGCGTACAAATGTGATGAATGGTGATGATGAAACCTATTATGATTAGTAATAGTTAGAGAGTGAAAATAATAGTTTGGTTAATCGTATATACTTTTAAATAATACGCTTTATATTAATAATTTGTGTTATTCAATTTTAATCTTTTCAATTCCATCAATTCATAATCAAAATATTTTTATTTAACATAGGCCTACATGGGCACTTAGAAAACATCGATAAAAAGGTGCTCGGTTCGGGTTGGTCGTTTCCTAAGGAGAAGAACCGGGAAGCAACTTCATGTTACTCTTTTAAAATGTTAAATTATTACTTCATATTAATTCATTCTAATATTAAAATTGTTAAATTTAATTTGATTGTATTCTTGACATTTTAGCCATTAATAAAAGCATGTTTCTAAATTGTATAATTGTTTAAATGTATTCATAATTTTCCAGAAGAACGGTTTCCCCATAGGTGGAAAGAGATTATCCAACCTCCGATATGCCGATGACACCGTTCTTCTGGCAACATCCATGGCAGATATGAGAGAACTGTTTCGAAGACTCGAGTTAGAAAGCGCCAACATAGGTCTCGCAGTGAACAGGTCGAAAACTAAAGTAATGATAGTGGATCGAGCCGGAAAACTAACAGACATCACCAGCAACATTCCTGGCATTAATACCGTCGACCGCTACATATACTTGGGTTCTCAAATCTGCAATGATAGCAGCTGTATCCCCGAGATAAAAAGGAGAATCGGAATGGCAAAAGATGCTATGACCCGTTTAAGCAACATCTGGAAGAAAAGAGGAATTGGTATCAAAACCAAGATCAGATTGATACGAGCGCTGGTATTCCCTATCTTCCTGTATGGAGTAGAGACGTGGACTATCCTGGCCCGAGAAAGACATAGGATTGATGCTTTCGAGATGTGGTGCTGGAGACGAATGCTGAGAGTACCCTGGACAGCGAAACGCACCAATGCATCCATCTTAGCCCAGCTCCAAATTAAAACTCGCTTGTCCACCATATGCCAACAACGCATCCTGTCATATTTTGGCCACACGGTGCGTAGAGGCACGAAAGTCTGCAAAAATTGATAGTGGTTGGAAACACCGAAGGCAAGAGATCGCGCGGTCGCTCACCAACAAGATGGACCGATCAAGTCAAAGACTCGTCGTCTTCCAAATTCTACACGGTCGTAAGCGACGCGATGGACTGAAACCGATGGAAGCAGATCATCCGCTCCCGATGCTGACCCTCAGGCTGACCACGATCCTCAGATATGAGTGACCGACCCAAGAGAGAGAGATTCATAATTTTGGGAAATTAAATATTCATCGCTACCTACTGAATAATGTGTAAGCTGTGGTTAAATGTCGTTGAGTGTGTATTACAGGGTAAAATCTGTCGTATTTTTAATTTTATAGAAGACTAGCTTCTGCCCACGGCTTCGCTCGCGTAGAGTTCGGCAATTGCCCACGTGTGCGTTACCCCCGCGAAATGATGTCGAAAATAGTCATTTAAATGTTTTATATGCCTATAGTTGTTGCCCGCGGCATCGCTCGCGCGTAAGTGTAAGTATAGGATAAATGGTTGTGTAACAGTCTATGATTTTCAAAGTAAGAAGCCAGAAAATTCATTCTGGCTAGAATAAAGTGTAAAACGGCGTTTTTTTTAGATTGTTTTCGACCTATATGGGTTGAACCAGAATTTATTTTATACATCCATCCACGCCTTTCGAAATATTTAATGGTGTAAATGAGCTAGCTTATTTTTTTTTTAGATTAAACAAAACTATGTAACTCCCGGAAAATTATATTAATAATGAATTATACTAGCACCTCTTTGTAAATGACGTTTGCGGTGCTTCCTTTTGGGGCTAAAATTACTACGTTACTCGCAGAGCTCACTCCAGACCTTGTAACATATAACTGCTCACGTGTGAAACAGTTCTCACTTAAATTAATGCCAGCCATAGCCTAGGAGAGGATATTGAGACATTGTGTATTTTAAACCTAGAAAATGAGGTCAAAATGTAAATAAAAAAGAAATTTTTCTCATTTTCATTGTCAGCAACCAGCAACCCCGAAAACCACGAAAACGACACCCATGAAGAAAAAAACCGAAAGTTTTCCTCGGCGCCATCTTGGGTTTTCATTTTGACCTCATTTTGCTATCAGCGACACCAAAATCCACAAAAACGACACCCATGAAGCCATTGAGACGCGCGACTGGACACTCGCGCGTCTCTGGTCGCGTGGCACTGGTTCAACCCATATAGGTCGAAAACAATCTAAAAAAAACGCCGTTTTACACTTTATTCTAGCCAGAATGAATTTTCTGGCTTCTTACTTTGAAAATCATAGACTGTTACACAACCATTTATCCTATACTTACACTTACGCGCGAGCGATGCCGCGGGCAACAACTATAGGCATATAAAACATTTAAATGACTATTTTCGACATCATTTCGCGGGGGTAACGCACACGTGGGCAATTGCCGAACTCTACGCGAGCGAAGCCGTGGGCAGAAGCTAGTCTTCTATAAAATTAAAAATACGACAGATTTTACCCTGTAATACACACTCAACGACATTTAACCACAGCTTACACATTATTCAGTAGGTAGCGATGAATATTTAATTTCCCAAAATTATGAATCTCTCTCTCTTGGGTCGGTCACTCATATCTGAGGATCGTGGTCAGCCTGAGGGTCAGCATCGGGAGCGGATGATCTGCTTCCATCGGTTTCAGTCCATCGCGTCGCTTACGACCGTGTAGAATTTGGAAGACGACGAGTCTTTGACTTGATCGGTCCATCTTGTTGGTGAGCGACCGCGCGATCTCTTGCCTTCGGTGTTTCCAACCACTATCAATTTTTGCAGACTTTCGTGCCTCTACGCACCGTGTGGCCAAAATATGACAGGATGCGTTGTTGGCATATGGTGGACAAGCGAGTTTTAATTTGGAGCTGGGCTAAGATGGATGCATTGGTGCGTTTCGCTGTCCAGGGTACTCTCAGCATTCGTCTCCAGCACCACATCTCGAAAGCATCAATCCTATGTCTTTCTCGGGCCAGGATAGTCCACGTCTCTACTCCATACAGGAAGATAGGGAATACCAGCGCTCGTATCAATCTGATCTTGGTTTTGATACCAATTCCTCTTTTCTTCCAGATGTTGCTTAAACGGGTCATAGCATCTTTTGCCATTCCGATTCTCCTTTTTATCTCGGGGATACAGCTGCTATCATTGCAGATTTGAGAACCCAAGTATATGTAGCGGTCGACGGTATTAATGCCAGGAATGTTGCTGGTGATGTCTGTTAGTTTTCCGGCTCGATCCACTATCATTACTTTAGTTTTCGACCTGTTCACTGCGAGACCTATGTTGGCGCTTTCTAACTCGAGTCTTCGAAACAGTTCTCTCATATCTGCCATGGATGTTGCCAGAAGAACGGTGTCATCGGCATATCGGAGGTTGGATAATCTTTTTCCACCTATGGGGAAACCGTTCTTCTGGAAAATTATGAATACATTTAAACAATTATACAATTTAGAAACATGCTTTTATTAATGGCTAAAATGTCAAGAATACAATCGTATGGAAATGATGTATGGAAACCGGTCTTTTTTTTTACCACTTTAGGGGTGGAAAAGTTAAGATTTATTTTTTTATTTTAATATTAGGTTGTTAAGCGGCTTCATACAATTTTTGAGCCACGCCTTCCTGTGCTAAATCAAAAACGATTTTCATAATGTAGTCCATGACTCAGTATAGCTTTTTATATAACTGACTATACAAGGATATTTTCCTGGTAATTTGTACATCAGGAGTAGTATTATTTTTTTGCATTAAACAACATTTTTTATGAAGTAGGTAATGGCAATTTATACTACAAAAATAATGTTTGGTTAGGGATCTTTGCCAAAGATGTAGACATTTTTGAACTTTTAATTTTTAATAAAGGTCTGCTACGGCATCAACTATGAAAATATTTTAAATTTCAGTACAGTCGCGACCTACTAAAAACTAAAAATCTAATGATCTCAAAAACTACTGAACTTCGGTAGGACATTTGGTAGCTTAATTTGTTGCATTTTAACCCTACTATGACGTCCTGCAAGGAATTAGTCGAGTTACCAGTAACCCTGTATAGATAAATTGTAATGTAACTCGTTGGTGGTCAAATAAATAAATTAATATTGTCCCTGCCCTTCGCCATGATATCATGGATATGGAAATTTTTATTCATTCAAAGAGATATTTTATTCATAATTATTATGGAACGCATGTCGCTCGCCGTTTAATAGACTAGTTTCCCATAAACTAGTTATGTTAAATATACCAGTCACTTACCTAAGTAAACACTTCCCATAATCCGTTGGTAAAGTTGTAATTAATCTGTGATTATAGTGTGATTGATATAAAAAAAAAACCATCATTAATAAGGGTGGTCTTGAATCTTAATGGTTTCTAACTTAGTACATATTTGTTTTAAAATACTTTAAACAGAAAATCTTATTGGTTTTGGATATTAGGCTTCCAACATAGATGACCTAAAAAGAATATGGATTAAATCATGGTAGAAACGGAATGCCTTCATAAGTTTTGCGTCACTGCGTGTAAAGAGTACTTACTTATATCCGAAGATTAGGCTTTATACTAGCTTTCTACGTTCGTTGTTTCGATCGCAACACACGCTCATTGGACAGCTCAGTTGTGTTTAGAGCCACGGAGGGGGCTACATGTTGTGTAAACTTCGGTCACCCATCCAAGGGCAAGGCAAGGCGTTGTTGCTTAACTCCGACGATCTATACGTCTACGCGGCAGACATTTAACGAGCCCCTCGTGTCCAAGCATGCGTTGGTATGTAAATGAAAATGTGTAGAGTAAGTACATAGGCACATACTGACATAATGTGGAGCGGTGATAACGAGATATTAAGAAAACCTGTACTTACTTGATTCAAGGTACTTACGTGAATTAATAGTGTGGATTAAGACCCACACTATTAAAAACACACATGGCAAGCATTCTAGACATAATAACGTGGGAAATAACTTGAGCATGAGGTCCAGTGTTCTATTCCCGGGACGGGCAAAGTGTCATAGGGGTTTTCCATCAGGAATATCTAAGTAGCAGCCACAAAGAGTCTGGCCTTGTGCCCGGTTAATGGCAATAGGCTCGCCCCCTATGACTTGGAACTTAAATATAACTGGCGAAATGTTGGTGTATTTTTAGGTACACTTCTGCCTAACTCTTCGGGTATTACAGGCGTTACGTTATGTAACTTCATTTTGTAAGTGAAGTATTTAATAGAATCATCCAGTCCTGATTAATGCAATTAATTTAAAATTGTTAACATTATATATTAATTAAGGAGCTTTATTTAATATAAATAGAATATCATATTAAAACTTGTATATTATTATTTAGTTACTTATTTGTATGTTAATTTATGCCTTTTTTTCTAAAGTTCCTAACGATACCTTTTTCAACGAAAATGTTGCATGGGTTCATGAACATATTCTTTTGTTTTTCTACGATCATTAAATAAACTAACTAAACATGTTTGATGAATGCAACGGATTTATAAATGCATGTTCTGCATCTTGTATTTAATGAGTAGTCTTAACTAGTAGTGTTAATTCAACATGTATTTACTTTCATGTAATGAACAATAGAAAAATTTAATACGACATTAAATAGTAATATAATTAGTTTTCCAGATGTGTTAACTTTATTTTGTTAATGTTTTCTAGCACTCAAAATTCGGATCTTTAAATTGATGTAGTGTTAATTTAGATTAAAAGTATGTAATTATTATTACATACTTTTAATCTAAACTATTACCATTTATTTGCTTACTGGCTGTCCCGCGCAACTTCGTCTGCGTCACATTTTCCCCGTTTTCGCAACTTTTTTCATTGCTGCTCCGCTCCTATTGGTCGAAGCGTGATAATATATAGCCTATGTCCTTCCTCAGGTTGAAATCTATCTTCTTGCCAAATTTCATTAAGATCCGATTAGCCGTTTAGTCGTGAAAAGGTAACAAACAAACATACAAACAAACAAACAAACAGAGTGACTTTCTCATTTATAATATTAGTATGGAAGTATGGATTAGCAAATAAATGGTGGTTCTCATCATTGTGTTCTAAAATTACCCTGACTCTATTGTGTACATGTACATAATCACTAGAGCATTAAACTTGACTACCGAAATCTCAGTTATACAAATCTAACATCATACATAACATCCACGAAGGATTAGGCAGATGTGTACCTAACAAGTACACCCATATTTCGCCAGTTATGTTTAAGTCCCATGTAATAGGGGGCGAGCCTATTGCCATCAACCGGGCACAAATTCAGACTCCCTGGCTTCTACTGAGATATTATTGATGGAAAAAACCGAATAACTCTTAGCTCGAGCGGCGAATCTAACCCAAGACCGTCGACCACTCCATCAACGAGGGATTTATTCTAACAATATTATCCTTTAATGAAAAATAAGTCAGAATTAAGTTATTGCTTCATGCTAGCCCATGACTTTGTCTTCAGACTCCTCAACTTGACATTCCGTCTCCGACTGAACAAATATGGAATCACTTAAAAATTGACTGGCAATGAAGATCACGACCTTTGAGTGCGTATATGTGCAAATAAAGATTGACAAATGTTTGTAAAACTATTATTATTGCCTTAAGTACGTATGTCATCAAGGGGATTCAAATGAATTGCGGACGTAACGTTCAACACTCCGCTCGCGTCACTAAAAAAGACAGTCCACAAGTTATTTATGTCAGTGTTATAGATAGGTACTTACATTGAATTCGCGAAAAGTTGAATCAGAATTGTTTATTTACGGCGACAGTTTCTTTTTCTAGGAAGTAACACTTTGAACGGCTCTATAGTTAACTTATAAATCTCTGTTGTGATTTACAAGTTAAATAATAAGATTACGCAATGATGCCTGTGATTCCTGAAGGGTTTTGCAAAGGTGTATCCTAATAGTACCTTCTACATTTCGCTAGTTACGATTTGAAGTCTCATGCAAGAGGGGGCAAGCCTTTTGCCATCAACTGGGTACAAGTCCAGACTCAGTGGCTGCTATTGAGAATTTCTTGGAAGACCCGATATTTGAACCCAGGACGGGCCAGGTCCTCATGCTCAACAGTCGCGAGTCTGACCAAAAGTTAAATAATATTGATTCAATATTTTAAGCAACAATTAAAGTGTAACAAATACGTGGAGTATTATTAATTGTTACACTTTATTGGTATTAGTGAACCATTTTATTCAAATACTTAAAGTGCCTTCATGTTTTACTAAAATTCTCAGTGGCACCTTCAAGCATAAGGGAAATAACTTACCAATAACATAATAACATAATGCTATGAAGTATTTACCAGAGTTAAATTAAATTATATCTTAATACCCAACTAAGGAATGGCGCAAAGACAAGCTACGTACCTATAGACGTCATTCTTTTCTGGTCCTGGTGAATCCTTTGTGTGTCCTTGTTCATTGAAAAGTGAATGTAAAAGGAACTCTAAGAATTTAAATCATGTAAGTACCCACAAGTTTATTTTGATATCATATCGATGAAAAAGGAATAAAAACTTACGAATGTCAGAAATTCTCAAAGCGAAGGCCGATTAATCGATATGATTGTATAGTAATCTTTAATAGATTGAATCCTTTTAATTCAATATATTGACCAAAAACCGTGTTTTTGCTTCGTTTCCTTGTTTTTATCCATACTTCCATACTTCCATCCATACTTCCATACTAATATTATAAATGCGAATGTCACTCTGTTTGTTTGTTTGTTCGTTACCTTTTCACGACTAAACGGCTGATCGGATATTAATGAAATTTGGCAAGAAGATAGATTTCAAGCTGGGGAAGGACACAGGCTATATATTATCACGCTACGACCAATAGGAGCGGAACAGCAATGAAAAATGTTGCAAAAACGGGGAAAATGTGACGCAGACGAAGTTGCGCGGGACAGCTAGTAAAAAATAAATCTCTGTGGGTTTCGCGTATCACATTGGCAACTTAAAAAGACCGATGTGAATTGTGAACCAAGATAGACCTTATACAAGGTGTTGTTTTGCATCCTCATCAAATTCAAGGAGATAACTATGCTAATGATTCTCGTCCCAAATCAATAATAAAATGGGTAGGAAATTTTTATTTTTTTTCTTATTTACGGAAATCGGTAAGTGTAAACCACCCGTGTTTTAAATGCTGCCCGTCTTATTCTCGCCCTATAACCTCGCTTCCACTCATACAAACTATCTCTAACGTTTATTTGATAATTTTTTATTCCCTAAACCAGGTTGAGGGTGTTATTCTGAAATACTGTCAAATTTAAACAACCAAAAAAATCAGCGTTTATTAATAAATAGCTAAGTATTGTGATTTTAATTAATTATTTATGCCTTTTGTGACAACCTTCTGAATTTTGACGAGGATGCAAAACAACACCTTGTATAAAGATGAAAAGTTTTAGATAAAGTAGGACAACCTTTTTCAATATATGTGTATATACGTAAGTCTATAATTAGATGGGAAATACCGGCAACAACAATTACTAGTGGATACAAACGTCGACAGAGTTAATCCTCTTTTTGTGGTTTGATCTTGTATTTAATAACATTGTGGAAATACCCCAAAGGTAACAACCCAAAAGAAAAGAAAGAAGTATATTATGTCGATGCCTCTTTATTTACGATGTTGTTGATGCTGAGAACTTGATTGCATTCTGGATTCTATATTGAAGTCAAATATAGAATCCAGAATGCAATCAAGTTAATAGGTACTATTTATTACATTAGTACAGCATAAGCCACTGAACACTAAATTAAGATAAGTATTCTTTTTACTCGGTCTTACAGGACCACAAAGATTTTGTTAACTTTCTGTCAACAGACATTCACTATGTGTGGGGGAACAAGTTCATCAGTCAGTCATCTAAGAGTTTATGACGGAAAAGCTGCCAAATTTCCATTTTTTTTTTGTTAGCCTCTCATGTGTCCCACTGCTGGGCAAGGGCCTCCCCTTTCTCCTTCCAAACCTCTCTATCTTGGGTGATATCTAGCCATGATCGCCCGGCAAACAAGATCAGGTCGTCAGACCACCTTCGCCGAGGTCTACCTCGACGGCGATTTCCTCCGTCAGGCGTCCAGTGAGTGACGATCTTTGCAAAGAATTTTCCAATAA
This sequence comes from Cerastis leucographa, assembly GCA_963082945.1. Lineage (NCBI taxonomy): Eukaryota > Metazoa > Arthropoda > Insecta > Lepidoptera > Noctuidae > Cerastis > Cerastis leucographa. The sequence continues at coordinate 8,798,261 of OY720385.1, read as the reverse complement.
AAGGAAAAAGAAAAAAAAAATGCCTTTACCGTTTTGATAAAAAAAAAAATATGCAAAAATATGCATCTGTTACCGATGACGCCGTGGAAATGGCGCGGTTCAAGGCCAACCAAATATAGATACTGTCGTGACAGCTATAATAAGAAGTAGAAGTTAAAAATACTAGACTGAACACGGATTTGAATCACATTAAAACGTTCGAAGCGCACTCACAGTGCAGTAGATTTTTGCTTTTAAAACAGATTATAATATTAACATTATACACATACACAAGTTCATAACTACATTATGTAAGACAGGTACTTTAGAGCTTGTCTCGAGTTTACACGTGTTTGATGTAAAGGCGCTGGCATAAACCAGTCAAGTTATATTACTAATTTGATAATATTCCATAGGTTTATACAATTCTATCGAAACAGACGCTAAAAAATATCTACAAAAACGCTATCAAAACAACAAAGCGGCATAGTCACGATCCGACTAGACTATCAAAATTATTTTAAAACCTTAAAAAAGTTGAATAAACCCTTTTTTTTTTCAGATAATAATCCATATAGTGTTAGTAGTAATAAAACTTACCCTAATGTTAGTATCAATTATGTTGAGTTAAAAACAATAGATTATAATAAAATAAAAATAACAGTATTTACATAAACTAACTAAATATAAACTAAATTAAAAACAACAGGACGTTAAGGCGTCAAAATACTCCTCCACATCGCTGTCATCCGGAAACGTGCCCAGAAGACTGGCGGCATTGCCACGTTGAATGGCAATGCTAATTCTTTTTATAAACTTGTACCTTTAATATAAATAAATGGGTAATAAGGATTTGGTAACAAATTAAAGACTGATGGATTCAAATGAAAATAATTATTCAAAAAAAGGTTACAAAGATTTATGGTTAATTAAAACTAGGTTTTAAAATTAGGTAGGCTACGTTTTGTTTGATTCGGTCTACTGCGCTCAATGATGTAATACTGTGTGTGTATACTTGAATCACCTTACATTTAAATAGCTACCGAGTTCACTGACGGTCTGCTACTTTTCAGCCTTATGCCCAAAGAAATAGGGTTCTAAATTGTTCAACCGTCAGTAAACTCGTTATACTGTTAATAAAAAATGTTCATTTTCATGAGTACAACACCCCTCAAAATCACCCAGTATTTTTATTAAAGCACTAGTAGTCAGTAGTAACTCATGTACAATTTAATAACACAACACTCAGTCTGTCTATGCTTCTAGTATAGTAGCCGGCCGGATGAATATTTTAAATGACCATTCTTTTGTGTACATTTTACAGCAGCATGTGAAGAGCACGATTACTGTACTAATTCAATTAACAGGTTGATACTAGTCTTAATCATAAATCCTTCTAAATCAGATAGTTTTTATTTCCGACAGATTGCGATTTTAGTCAAAACTTATGCTTGGGTACTGTCTACGAAACTCTTCTAAGTTTTCACCCAAGAAATCGTGGGTTTTTGTAGTCTCATAACTCTAAAGCGTAGATTACAGCGAAATTAACTATCTACAGAAAATTTCATAATCGTTCACAATAGGCAAATATTATTTTTATATTATAATACAGCTAAGTGTAACTAAGCACGATAAAAACATTCCAAAGTTTTTATATCCATGTAGTAACTTTCCGACATGTTGAATTATATCATCAACCACATGGTTTAACAAAAAAAAACTATTTACACTATAGTAGGTATATTGTATTCATAATCACATGAACAATCATCATATAACCACTGTAAAACATTAAAGAAAATAAGTATTTTTGACTTGATGCTCTTTGCCTATATTACAACAGACTTGTTGAGATCATATCCAGTAGGTACATTACATATAATTATTGATTCGGTAATGTCCGGTGTAACACTAGGCCCAGACTGTCGTTCGTCGTTCGCCTTGCCTTTACAAGGTGACAGCCGCCACACACACCGCACCAAGTGCTGCGACCTTCCGCCCCCCTTTGATTACAACCTTCGAGCAATTTGCTGAACCTAGTGTCAGCGGCATGTCAACGCCCTCACAAGTGACATCGCGAGTGTTTTGGTTAACTATGCAAATATTACCTTAATTACTTACCTACTACACCTTGACCATGTTCAATCTTTGAAGTACCTACAATTGCGCAGCAAAATATGATTATTATGTGTTTGTGTGGGTACTTAGATAAAAAATATTTGCTAATTATTTTTTTATCCTGAGTACGTAGTTATAACTGTTAAAATAAATTACTATTTCATTATTTACTAATCATCTTGAAGTAATCATGTATGTTTGCAGGTCGATGCAGTTTGTTGGTTCTTATAGTTTTGGGCAACTTGTGGAACTATAGAATTCAAATTAACCTCACAGATAATGTATCATTAAGAAATTATATCCAGGTTCGAAACCCTGTAATAGAAAACTATAACTTATTATCTATTAAAGCGAACATATTTTTTTTTTAATTTAAAACCACTCCTTTTCTTTTTTCTAACGAAAGACATCAACGAAGGATCGTGTTACGAAGGAAACTGTACACTGTATTTTGATTTGATATTAATAATAATATTCATAATAATAATATTCATTTATTATCAGGCAACTTTGGCCCATAGATAAATACCTTACAGACTAACATATATATCGTAAAAATACAACTCTTGCTAGTAATAAACACATCGCCTAGATTTTTGAACATGTTCTATTTAATTGTATACATGAGTCCGAAAACATAAACAAAAGATTAAGATTTTTTATGCATAGAGATTACTCTATGCATGAAAAATCTCAATTCTGTGTTTTGGCTCTTAAGATCTTTTTATATTCTTCAAGTAAAGATCATTAAAGATCAATCTCTTATAATCATGAAATCAATCAGTATGATAATGCTGAGCGGAACCGAAAAACCTAAGTAGCTACTAAAATAATAAAATGAGATAATTTAGGTGTTCCTCCACGCAGATGGTAATTGTTATCCTATATGATAAGATTTCCTTGACTAGCTTTGGCAATGACCAATTGTCGATTTACCCGACTTTGCACGTAGGGAGGATAATGATGTTATTCGTGACATTTTCGAATAGTTACCACTACATGTGACTTTTCGTAGCGCGTAGCGCATCGGTTTGCCGTAGGTATTGTTTAGGAAAAAAAACGCGAAGTAAATACATAAAAAGCAACCTTCACACTTAATTTTTAGTAAATTTAATTGGTAAAATGATTATAGACAATCTGAAAAATAAACAATCCAATTATCGAAATTCACAACGCTATCAACAACATTGCCAAGACGGGAAGTGCAGACTAATTGTTTTCTTATCATCATCCACAGTCTCAATTCGATTCAGATATGGCCTCTCTTTTTTGTGCAACTCTCATCCAGGTTTATCCCCCGATGGAAACAATTGCATCAGCCCATCTCCGCGCCGGACATTTAATTTCACAGTCCTTGGACGCTACCTGGTCACAGCTCTACGTAGTGGACCTGTCATCACTGCGCCTATCATTAGCTACAGGAATGTATGTACTGTTACACCACTTTAATACTTGATCAACCTAATTATTAATAGCGCAAGGCCCTCTTTTTATTGCTTTGCATACTAATATCAAACGATTATAAATATCAAATTAAAGAACGCAAAAAGAGGATTACAAAATCGCATAATTTTATTTGTTGAACTTACTTTTACCAAGCGGCATTTGGCATTCCAAACATGTTTTACATACGTTAACAACTTGAACATAAAAATGGACTTCAAAAATAACAAGGCCTACATTATGTGACATGAAGTCGAAGACTTCAATTTGCTTTTATTTTTTTTGCTAAACAGGTTAGCATTGACGTCAGTTGCACGCTGCACGCATAGTATCATTTTATTCCTTTTTAATCACTCGTTACTTTATACGACTAAGTGATTCGCTTTGCTTGACTATAACTAAACTGCGTTGCAGTTCACATTGCAAATGTTGACTGCAGCAATCGCGAACGATGATATCAAATTCTTTTCAAAGTTATACTCACGATTTTCGAAGTTCTATGTAGTAAAAAACCCCTAAAAACTATAACAATTCCTAAGAAGAAGATTACAATTTAAACCCACACACGTTTACAGATACACATAAAAAAAAAACTAAACAATTCCTATGTCAATCATGCAAAACTTAACATTTATCTAAATTAAAAGTATTAATAGTATTATGGTATAATATTAATGTTATAATTGAGAGAATTCAAATAAATCTTTTAAACGATTAAATTGAAAACAAATTAACATTTCGTGATTATGGCTCGATAAATATTTTGTCGTTGATAGATAAAGCCACTAGAAAATCTTGTTTTTTTTTTCTTTAGTCTTTTCAAATGAAATAATAACAGCCACACGGGTCTATCTTCGAGGTTAAGCCGCGCCTTCCAAGGACCATTATTACATACCCAGTTGTCGTGCCTCGGAATTAGTCCCGACAGTCATTTGTAGATCTTTGGAAGTCGTTACAGGTGCAGTGGTCAAAAAGTCAGACAGACAACCAATCTTACCAAGAGGTATCGTATTACCCAGTACTAACTAGGTTGTGGAGGTCAGATAGAAGTCGCAACATCCAAAATACTTCTTCTTCTTGTCGTATTGATGATACTTCTTTATTATACGGTTTGGGCCCAGTAGGCGGCCACGTTTACTGCAGCGTCAGAGGCGTTATTTAGGTCGTCGAGAGTGCAGGTAAACGGACACTTGGGATATTCCAGCAGAGGCAGCAGGTGGGGCGTGACTTATACGTTAAGGCCCGGTCCAGCGTGACACCTAGATACTTTGGATTCGAGCAAAGTTCTACCTACTTCCTCGCCACGATATGTTGAGTGTCCGATTTATGTTCCTATTGCGGAGGTGGAATGGTGGCACACGACTCTGTCTTGGATGGGTTCAGTGGTAGAGCGTTACTGTCATAATATTTTTAAATACTGGTATTCTTCTAAAATACTGGTATTCAGCTGTATCCGGTAAGAATGGAACCCAACCCCAATAAATTTGGGGAAAACGCTAGGCAGATGATGTTATCTTTTCAAACTAATTTAAGTGTTTTAAGAAGTTGAGCAGCTCAATTAATTTATGATGGTGCTTTATAATTTTTATGTATATTATACGGAAACAATAAAGATTATTCCGCACCAAACACTGTTTCCTATTTAGATCTAATGTCTGGTTTATTGTTGTTTCATTTCGTAGTGGATCTATAAATTCTATTTAACACCTTCCTTCTGATATAAATAGTGGGTTTATGTATTTAATTTAATAATGGATATTAGTAAAGCTTACCTTCATGTTACTTTTACCTTTTTGGATCTGTTTGACGTAGTTCTGTCATCATGAGCCACCGCACAATCTCTTATTAATTCAGTTAAATACGTCAAACTTTTACGGAACTAAGCACAGTTTAGGTAGCTTTAAATCCATTCAATGGGTTATTGTACATACAACAACGAGTTTACTTTGTGACGACACAAAGTAAACTCGCCACCCAAAAAAGTCTGTGATTTTTTTTAAATTTTGGTATTTACTATTGGTTACAAGTTCGTGATATAGCAAAAATTATGATTATAATGAAGACTTGTGACGAATTTACATATATTTTAATGCATGTGACGAATTTACTTTCAAAGTATGGCGATTACAAAAATGTGGCGAGTTTACTTTGTGACGAATGTACAATAACCTCTTTAAATGTTTATCTCTTCAAATACCTAGTTAGTTTTAGTTCCTAGTGAAATTTGATACCGAAATATATACTTACACACCAATAATACTTACATACTTACGCACCAAATGATATACTTACAATAGGTACGTAAATCATTTGCATTGAATAGACATTCCTTTCTACGAGTAATTAGTTTTAAATTAATTAGTAAGTTGGCAAACAATAAGGTTATACAGTAATAGTAATTAGGAGTGTTTCTATCCAAGTTCATCATCTTCCTGCTTGTCCTATGTTACTTGGGGTCTTCGCAACACGTTTGTTTCCACCCAAATTTACCAAGCAAAAATATCAGTTCTAAAATAATTCGTCAAATTCAAAATTATTCAGGTACGTCCTCTATACATGTGCTAGAAGACGTCACTGAATAACTTTGAAAGTTTTGTATATGCTCTTAATTATGTACATAACAGATTGAATTTATAATATTCCGTACGTTTCCAACATAATTCGTCTGGATTTTAAACTTTGCAGGTTATAATTCTGCAAAAGGTCGTTGTAGGATGCATAGGTACGATGGCAACGAAAATGCATGGCCTTTAAAAAATTTCTCTGTACTTTTTCGATCATATCGGAATATTTACAATAGTGGGGATTCCATACCGAAACAGCATACTCTAGCTGAGAGCGAACTAACGACCGATACAAATACAAATAGGTAGAGGACCGGGTAAATACTGTAGCCGTTCTCATGATAAAGCCGAACATACGGAAGGCATTATTAACAATTTTGTTAATATGGGAATCTAAATCGAGTTTGTTATCCAAAAGAATTCAGTATCAATTACATTTATTATTTGCACGTTTCTGTGATAATTTTACAACCTTTTTTTCTTTCTCTTTCTGTTTACCTCAAAAAGCAAGTTAATCTTTTTTAAACGCAGCGTAAACAGGACTAACTTGTTTCTTGTTTCCTCAATTCATTTGTTTGTGTGTTAATATAAAAACAATAAGTCACCTTCGAACATGGATTTGAGTGTTTTATACTATTTCCTTAATTTTCTAGATGAATTACTCGTAAGATTTGTATTTTTTTATATTTTTCCGAAACATCTCATAAAATGTTGTATTAACCTTATTTTTTGTAATGAATAAACTTGCGTTTTGCCGCAACTCGCCTGATGTGTAGCGATGATGCGGCCTAGAGTGGAGCACGCTTACCTAGAAGAAACCGACAGTTCACTCGAACTTTGGAAAGATACAATAAATGATAACGATGTGATTTCGGGAACAATCTGGATTTCTGAAAGGAAAATTACGGAAATATTAACAACTTTTTTCACAGTTTATCCTAATTTTTTTAATGATTAACCTACGAATAACGTACCTAAGTAAGTATTTGACTATAACCCACTGATGAAACAAACGAAATGAAACGGTTGAGGAGTTCTCCAGTTCTGACGCAGTAACTAACAGCTAGACGTATCAAGAAATTGTTATTAACATGATAATACCAATAAGAATAAAATGAACAGAAAAAAAACAGAACGCTCTTAATGAAAAACAGCAAATCAAGACTAGCAAAATAACTCAAAATCAAATTATTCACATATCCGTCGAGACGCGTGAACTTAGCATTCTTAAATCACCAGTATTGCAAATGCTAGCAAAGTTCAACATTTCAAGGTTATATTCCATCCAGGTCACGGTTACTCTACGTTACTATCAGAAACTGGTCTAAAACACGTCTCTAACAAATTTAAGATTGAGCATTTTGTCATTAATCATTTAAACATGTTTTATGTAGGGTCATAATTCTTTCTAAGGTATTTGATGACTATACAGTGGCGTAGCGTGGGTTTTTTGCCGCCCAGGGCTTACCGGAAATTCGCCACTTCCTTCCTTTTCATCATTAGTCAAGAAAGGTTGCACGTAAAAACTGAATATATAATGCATTTTTTTTATCAAATGTTTTTTTCAAACCAGTTTTTTTTTATGGTGCGTTTAGTGCTTAACCTGGTGTCAGAGTTTAGTGTCGGTATGTATGCATGTCATATGACATAGATATAAGTACCACAGAAATAACACCGTTTTGAAATATTCAGCCACACAAGAGACCGGTCACAAATTAAAAAACAAAACGTTTATATTTAAATTCATCTTTAATACCATATCTTAAAATAAAAGACTGTAGTCTGACCTTGAAAGTCAAAATAAAAAATAAAAAGTTGTTCGAATTCTCGATCATAAAGAAGTAAAGGTTTGGTTTATTAATTTCATGCATAAAGTAAAATTCCAGTGAAATAACACAAAGCAGAGTATTTGTGCTTGTTTACACCTAATAGCACTTGTCTATTACATTTAAATAATGCAGTATCTAATCGCAGGAATATTACATACCTACATATATTAAACTCAAGATCCATTTGTGGTTTACAAGATTTTAAGATAATTTACTTGCAGGTGGCACAAGATAATGTGGTTCGAAGCTTAGAAATAGGGGAAATACAAATGAATATGACCACAAAGTACAAACATATTAATTCCTGTAGTATGACCGTATAAGTCTCTCGATTAGTGGTCGAGCAAATAAATGTTTTAAATCCATTTATTCTGTCAATCTACAACTACTAAATTGAATGTCCCATTGTTAGGCAAAGACCAAATGTTTTCAGCTTTATCTCTATATTTTGTTGCACTGCCAAATATAATAATAAGCCTCGCGTGACACTGAGTTCTAAACAGCTGTAAGTTCATATGATGATGAACAGATGATGATTGCTGCTCCTTCTTTAGTTTTTTCATTATTTTATGAAAAAATTAAAAATACTAACCTGAGGTGCATGTCTATACATGGACCTAAGGTTAGTATTTCTTGAAAAGGTTGTGTGATGAATGATATGGAAGAGAAAGGAGTAAATAATGTCGTGACGTTTGACATGCGGGAATGGAAGAAAAAAACGTGTTGCGTCGACCCCAGGTAGAATGGGTCAAGAGAAGGAAAATGATGAGGTGCATGTGTTAAAGGATAATTCTTTGCCTGCGCAGTGTACGCCATTACTGTCGGAGATATTTGAATAAGTAAATGCAAAATTCAATGAATCTAGGTAACAGCTCTGAGACACATACCACAGCTCGCGGTATGTGCTTAGTCATAGCATATCTGTAATCTCAACTTACACAGACCTACAACACGTACGCAGTACATGTTATTCTTAATTCTTCACAATCATGGCATTATTTAAACTTTATATAGTTTGGTTATAATCCGGCTCTTGCGGAAGACGACACTTATGAAAACTTAATATTAATTTTATTATAAAATGCGCAATAACTAAGCACAGGGAATCATCATCATCAAGGGTGGCAGCAAACTAGTTCAAAGAAATAACAGTTTAAAATCCATTCATTTCCTTTATTTATTTTCATACATATTAATTACTTTTTAAATTAATATGTAAGAAAATAAATAAAGGAAATGAATGGATTTGGACTTTTAATTCAGCAAACTAGTACAAAGAAATAACAGTTTAAAATCCATTCTTTTATTTTTTGCGCAGTTTTGTTGATCCATAAAGGAGTAGCCTTGTAACTAGGTAGGTTATTCTTTTATTTTACAACCAGATGCGCTAAATATAGGCTAACTTGATGTAGGAAATACTTTGGAAAATATCAATGACCTCATCAACTTAAATACATTATTTGGTCTTATTCATTTTATTAATAAAAAGTTGCTTGTTATTTCGAATACTTGTACGTAATTATACTTAAACATCATGCAGTTTCCACTGAATTAACCCAAGTAAAACATTTTCTATTTGTTATTAAGAGATCCGAATCCTGAACACTTCAGAAGGACCATGTATTACTTCTGTACTAATATTATTAAGCTAAAGACTTTGTTTGTTTCGTACAACGCGCTTATCTACGTTATTATTATCTAACGAACTATTGGTTCGAATTTAAAAAATAATTTAGTGTTGGATGGCTATCCATGCGATTTATCGACGAAGGATTTTAAGCTATAACATCACGCGACAACAAATCGAAGCAGAGCATCAATGAAAAATATTGCAAAAACGGGAAAAATATGACGAAGACGAAGTTGCGCTGCTCAGCAAGGTGTTGTTTTGCATCCTCGTCAAATTCAAGGAGGCAACTACGCTAATGATTCTCGAACCGAATAAATAATAAAACGGGTATACATTTTTTTTTTTCTTAGTTACGGAAATCGGTAATAGTGAACCACCCGTGTTTTTAACGCGGCCCGTCTGATCCACGCCCTATAACCGCGCTTTCGCACATACAAACAATCTGAAACGTGTATTCCATAATTTCTTATTCCCTAAATTACGTTAAGGGGATTATTCCGATATTCTGTCTACACAACCAAAAAAATCAGCGTTTATTAATCATTAACTAGGTACCGTAATTTAAATTGATTATTTATGTCTTTTGTGACAACCTCCTGAATTTTGACGAGGATGCAAAACAACACCTTGTACATATATTATTATTTTCAGTGAAATACGTAGGTTCACCTACACAATATAACCTAATATCGTATGAAATAAATATCAATACTTTGGAAAAATATAACGTAATAAGTGGGTTCAATTCGTAAAAAAAGTACTGTAAGTACTCCTAGACCGCTCTATCCATCTCTCTATCTTTCGCTCACTCACACTCAAAGATCTACAAATCAAAATCAAAATATTTACATAGGCCTACATGGGCACTTATAAAACGTCAACGAAAGGTGCACGGTTCGGGTTGGTCGTTTCCTATTGAGAAGAACCGGCAAGAAACTCCATGGTTACTCTTTTAAAATAATTTTGTTTCACAATATTTGAAGTTACAGCGTTAGTACTTAAGTATGGGAGGACAGCGTAGACCCGACAATAAGTCGATTGCTTACTACAGAAGGTAGTAATAGAAAGAGAAAAAAAAATATAAAGCCTACAATGTCCACACATTCACAAAAAATAGGTAAATAAAAAGAATCTATACAAAAGTAAAAATAAAACAATATAAGAGCACTAAATAACACTTTATTAAACAATAGACACAGATGTTATCATCAGTGCTGTAACTATTCTGAACAATAAACGAATGGTGCAATGATATGAAAACTATTGTAAAACATCCGAATAAAAAGAATGGAGAAACTAATTTTGGGAATAGTTAAGAGACATCCACACATTTGTGTCGTTTATGAGCTACCAGGGAAGCCGCATGAGCAGAAGGAACTAGAGCCAAACTTCTTTATCTTCAACGTAGTCCTTAATTTTGTAATATGCTTTTTTAATAAGGACACGTTTGATGCAATTTTTAAACTTTCCATCGGTCAGTTCTGTAACTGACTTTGGCAACTTATTATAAAAACGTATACTGTTTATAAGAAATGACTTGCTAGTTTTTGTTAATCTAAATTTGGGTATTACAATTTCGTGTTTACTGCGCGTGTTTATATTATGAAAGTCGCTTCTAATTTTGAAAAGCCCTCGGTTTTTGCGGACATACAAAATACATTCTAGGATATAAAGTGAAGGCAGTGTCAGTATATCGATCTCTTTAAATTTTTCTCTGAGGGACTCGCGAGGACCCATTTTATAAATCGCGCGAACTGCCCTCTTTTACAATATGAAAATTGCATCAACGTCTGCTGCCGATCCCCACAGCAGAATGCCATAAGACATAATACTGTGGAAATAAGCGTAATATAGCATTAGGTAAGTACATAGTGAGATTTTTAAAATGTATGTATGCACATTTCCGCAGTAGGTACATATCGTTCATTGTTTTAGGTTCTTGAACTTTACTCAAAAACTTAGGTAAAATAAATAGTCTGCCAATAGCAATTTATACAGGAATATTGTAATCACCTCTAGACACGTGTTAACCTCACGGCAATACTATACAATTAGCATACACATAGTCATCTGGTTTTATTCGATTCGCAATTATGGGACTATAATAACGCATAATAATGGTCTTTACGCGTCGATATTGCCCAGTAATCACTTTATAGAATATTTTCAATATTCTGTTTAGTTATCATGAAAATTGTCTGCACTTGTTCGTGTTTTTAACGACTTATAGCCCGATTAAGTATTAAAAACAGTACTATGTATTTATTATTGTTTTTATTTGTTTATTTTGTATTTATTATTGTATTTATTACCATGCACACATGATATGTTCTATTGAATATGCGTGATATTAAAAATGTCGGAAACAATTTTCCCGTACTAAGTGTTTTTAGCTCTTAGTAAGTACGGAAGTGACTTCCAATTTCATTTACGACGTAGGTACTACCGCGCTCTGACGGTCGACCACTTTTCACCCTTATGCCCTATGAAATAAGGTTGAAAAGTGGTCGACCGTCAGTGAACGCGGTATTTTAGAGGTTCTTCATTTTTTATAGTCAAAGAACAAAAGATAAAATGGTAACATACGAAGGGACAGACAGACGGACAGACCGAATCCGTAAGGGTTCCGATTTGGCATCGGAACCCTAAACCGTCTTAACGGAATATTTTTAGATTCAGCAAGCGGTCTGACTGAAATTTCTAACTCGCAGTGTGGTGATCAGAACTCATTCTCTCGGCAAAGAGAACCTTTTCTACTATTTATACCCACCACGCTACCTGAGTGATTTGTATGTATACAAAATAGTTTGCATATTAATGTTAGGTACTTAGGAACCGGCTGAACCGGCCACCAACTGCATACGTCATGACCATACTGATCAGGTTCACGCAGGTTTTGTTCTGCTTTATTTTCAACTCAGTAAAATGTGTTTTTTTTTATTATTTGGGGCGGCAATAACAAGGTATGTAAGTCAATATAAATAAAGAGCGCACAATCTTAACTTATCTTGGGTTCCGTACCACTGTATGGAATGAAGTCTAAGGTGAGTTTTAAAATAAAATTAATATTATAAGGTTTGACTGGCGTCCGTTCGTCTGTCGCGTTTAATTCAGCCGATTTTCCCACAGCTACGATTTTAATATAATCAAATTTTATAAAATCCTTTTCCATCGTGATCAATCGTTGCTAAGCTAACCGCGCAAGTTAAATATGAAAAAATACTTAAGTGATGAGTAGTGTTAGGTTGGCTTTTCATTACACATCTCTGAAACATTTAACAAAATCCAAGGATTCATCATCATCCCTGATGTATTCCTAAGATCATCAGTTTTTGTCTCTCCTGAAAACTTGTCATATTTAACTTGCGCGGTATTGGTTGGTTTGGAGGTCAGCTAAGCTTGCTACAAAATGAATCTACTAACTATTTCTGTGTTTTAGTTTAAGCTTTGCCGTTGTCCTATTTTTAACCCCCGACCAAAAAAGAGGGGTGTTATTAAGTTTGACGTGTGTATCTGTGTATCTGTGTCTCTGTCTGTGGCATCGTAGCTCCCTAACGGATGAAGCGATTTTGATAAAATTGGTGACATTTGAAAGGTATTTTAATCGAGAGTGTTCTTAGCTATGTTTCGAGAAAATCTGCTCAGCCGTTTGAAGCTCATCACCTCTTTTCTAGTTGATGAAGGGATTTAAACAACTTCTACGGGTCTAGTTGATTGGAAATTTGAATTCTTGTCACTTTCTCACCATGGGCATCGCCAGGGGGGTTGGCTGCACACCCCCCCTCCCCCCTAAAAACTCAAGTTTTTTTAAATTCATATCTTTCCTTGTTTTCGTTAATAAGCGAGAAGAGGCGCAACAACAAGAAAAGTGGAAGGAATGGGAGTAGACCTATGTCCAGGAGTGGGACAGTGAAGGCTAAGAAAAAATAATTTAAATTTAAAAAGCATGAAATAAAAATTAAATTAAAAATTTAAAAACCCCCTACGGACAAAACCTCAAAAAAACCGTAAATAAAATTAATCCAAGCGTCGTAGCGTCGGTGGACCGCTAAGTAGACCGCTTAGTACATAAAAATATATATACAAACAAAGCGGACCCCCGACGCTACGACGCTTGGATTAATTTTATTTACGGTTTTTTTGAGGTTTTTTTCTTTATTGTGGGCAGCGCTGTGTTGTTCTGTGTTGTTCACACTCCTTTTTAACCGACTTCAAAAAAGGAGAAGGTTCTCAATTCGACGGTAAGTTTTTTTGTGTTTGTTACGCTAATACTCCGCCAATAGGGGATAATCCTATTTTTTTTTCTTTGTCCGTCGGGTAGTTTATTGAAACACGTATTTTTTCTTTTTTCACGTGGTCATAAAATTACGGAGATATATTGAGTTGAAATGGCGCATGACGTCACATGTAGGTAAGTTTTATACCTACTTGTGACGTAGTTAGCCCCCACTCTCCAACTTTAATGAGTTCTAACTAAGTAATTTTTTGATATTTTGATAAAACAAAAAATACGTGTCTAATATTTTTGTATTACCTGTCTGACGGACAAAATAGAATGTCGTTTTCTTTACCCAGTCCGATCCCCTATAGTGGACCGATTTTCAAAATTCGTTTTTGTTCAAAAGGAGATACTTCTGAAGTGGTCCCATAGTCACCAAGTCAGGATCTGATGATTGCATCCTGGAGAAATCGAGGGCAACCCTCAAATTTTATGAGCCCACACATCGTTTTTCGCAAATCTTATGAAGTAATTAAGTTCTTGCGTATGGTTGCGTTGTTCATCATCTCATGTAGCTGAGCTGATGATGGAAGATACAACTCCTTGACAGTAAGGAGTAGCCATCGACTGATTTAGTAAATATTTTTTTTGATGTTTGAAAGGGCGTTTGCCATTTTGGTTTCGTGATCATCAGGTCAGGAGGTGATGGACGGGGTGCTAAGTCAGAAAACCTCCTCGTGCGCCTAGTGGCCGCTGGTCCCTCTCGATACTTCTGGAGGGAACAGTAGCTGCTGGGACGGTGCACCCTGGGCGCCGGCAGTGTCCTTCCCCGAGGAATGGGAAGAGATTCCCATTCTCCGGGGAATGTCACTGCCGGTGGCGAATATTCTGACATGGAGGCGACCAACCCGGACCAACGCGGCGTTTCTCCGCGTGACTCTCTGAAAAGCAGAGGGCACAGCGGAGGAGCAAGGGCGGGCTTGGTGTGCACTCACCCTGCCTCCGAGCAGACAGTGAGGGACGCAGTCCTTCGCTGTCCCCGTCGTTCTCGTAATCCCATAATCGGAGTGTCGTAGATCACGTCTCGCGGCTTCGATCGGGACCGAGGGTCCTGGCTTAACCGCCCGGACCGCGAGGTAGAAAACGTTTATAAAAAGTTACCCTGAATCTCAAGCGGTGGCGCACTGTGAGGGGATGAATGGCTGACGGGTGTTCCCTTGGAACAATCAGTCTCTAGTGCGACCTCCGCCAGGGTACCAGCCGACCCCTGGCGGGATATAAATATCAAAGGCTTATCCGGGTACAGGGGGCACTGCCCGGATGGACCTCGTATTTCCTTTCCTTCGTATTTTATTTATTGAGCGAGAGGGAATGGCATGCCGTCGCCTCCTTCTGCGAGCAGTCATGCTAGCGAAGGAGGTGGCGGAACGTGAGAGGCAGAGAACTTCACGTCCCAGCCGCCGCGGTAGACGCCCCGGGCGTCGGGGGGCAACCAGTGGCCCCCGGCCACCGTAGGCGCGAGCCTGTGGACGGTGAGTAATGGGCTAGCTCACCGTCCGTCCGTCTTATGACGACAGGCCGTGTCGACGGCTCATACGTGTTCCACGCGCGCCTCAAGGAGATGTCAGCAAACCGGAAGGGGTCCGAAAGGGCCGATGCCTGCCAGGAGGCCTACTCTCTTTCTCCGAAACGTAACTTCGGTAACGAACGAAAATTAAACGTAGTTACGTTTGTGACCCTACTCTACATAATTTGAGGACGCACACAAGAAGTTCGAATTCACAGACAATTAACGTGAACGAATGTATTGAATGTTATTGTGCGCGTCCGCAAATGATATAGAGTAGGGTCACAAACGTAACTACGTTTAATGTTCGTTCGTTGCCGAAGTTACGGTTCGGAGAAAGAGAGTAGGCCTACTGGGTTGCGGGACTGTTCGAAAGAAATACCGTGGCCCTGGAACACAAAGGGCGAAGAAGGAACATGGATGGGTTTTAGTCAGTACAAGTCTGACACTCCCTCCCGCTCCGCCCAGAGCGGGAGAAGTCATTTGATGATTTCCCATCCCCAAAAAAAAAAGAAAAAAAAAAGGAGGTGCTGGACTAACCAAAGACGATAGAAATCTTCAAAAAACGACAGCACATGTCTTGCGATTGCTACGATTGTTTGTGTATGCATAGTTTACGCCATACCATAATATAACATTACGCCAGTTCGCTTTTAAGGGCGCTTTTAAATTGTAACAATAACACAGTAAAGGTGTAATTTATCATTGTTACATCTACATTTTTTTACAGTAGATGTGTTGTGTATAATTGTAATCCTTGTCCATCTACGACATTAAAAATTAAGATAAATAAAATTAATAATAACAAAAAAGTGAAATCGACTTGGCATGGGCATTCCCTATAGAACACACTAAGTCAGGATTTAACGAAATACCAACGGCATAGGAAATAACGGGAAATCGAAGTTTCCGCGGGTGACTGCGGGCCGGAAAGCTAGTCATAAAATATTCTTAAAACGTTTGGAAAGATTACGCAACCGGGCCATTTTTAGGGTTCCGTAGCCGAATACCGAAAAACGGAACCCTTATAGATTTGTCATGTCTGTCTGTCCGTCCGAATGTCACAGCCACTTTATTCCGAAACTATTGGGACTACACAGCTGAAACTTGGTAGGTTGGTTTTTGTATAAAAATTAAAAAAAAAGATTGATTAAGGATACTCCCCCGCACACCGAACTGAAACTAAAAAAAAAAAACCATCAAACCTATACGTGCGGGGTGTCTATAGATAGGTCTTTAAAAATGACATTGAGGTTCCTAAAACCATTTTTTTTTCAAATTCAATCGTTTCGAAGATAGTCACTTCCAAAGTGGTAAAATGTCTGTGTCCCCCCTCTAATTTCTAAAGTAAGAGGAGAAAAATTCTGAAAAAAATATTGGGATGTAGAACGTAAAAAAATCTTTCAACGAAAATTGGATTGAATAAGATTTGATATTTAGTTTTTGAGATATCGGACTTTTTCACGAAAATGCAGCAGTAACTTTGTTTTTCATTAACTTACTATGAAAAACAAATTTAGTTTTGCGGTTGAGTGGAAATTTACAAATGAATGACCGTTCAAAATATTGTTATTATATTATTTGGGGCTATGGAACCCTGTGTGCGAGTAAGACTCGCACTTGGCCCGTTTTTGTTAAAGCTCTCTCATCGTGGAGTCGATTTAAAAGCTTATTTGCATCCAAATCGCATAAGGCGATACCGTCTAAAGTTTTGACACGACTAAGGGCTACATATATTTTCCCTTTTGCACTTCCAAACGGCGCTGTCTCATTTGAGCAGCGCGTTTAGTAGGCCTACCCATAAACAAAATCAATTTTCTTTCTATTAAAAATTGAAAAAGAAACTTTAGAACTATGAATTATGTACAAACTTAAACTAAAAACTAGAAAATAAAATTATTAAAAAAAAAACAAAAACCGACTTCAAAAACCTAATAAACAATAAAAACTTAAAAACAATATTAAATTGAATAACTATAATCAAGAATTATTAACCTAAATGACCTTACCTAACTTTAATCTACACTATATTTTACAATTTAACAGTTTTTGGAGTCGGTGCCAAGCCCGCACTCACAAAATATTAAAATAAAAAAGGTACTATAGCAGCAAAAAAAAAACGGACTCAAGAAAACAAACTGAAAAAAAAAAATTACAAACACAAAACAGAATATCAACAGAAGAAGACGGAGTTATTTTAGTTCGGATAGTGGCGCGCTCTTGCGGGCGAAATGTGAAACTCGAAAGTAATACAATTTGATCTTCATAGGTTTCTCGGTAACGAAACCATATTATATCGCGATTCAGAATACGGTACAACGCCTTGTATCGAGCGCTGGCTCCTTTGTAAAAATATCAGTACCTAATAATATGATATTAATTTACTCTCGTAAACTATTATAATGAAAATTAAGGGAAAATATTTTGTGGCCTTATATAGATACACTTGGCTTGGCACCGACTCCAAAAACAGTTAAATTGTAAACTATAGTGTAGATTAAAGTTAGGTAAGGTTATTTAGGTTAATAATTCTTGATTATAGTTATTCAATTTAATATTATTTTTAAGTTTTTAGTGTTTATTAGGTTTCTGAAGTCAGCTTTTGTTTTTTTTTTATAATTTTATTTTATATTCTTTTTTTTATAATATAAGTGAAAACTTGTCATTGGCTGGCAGTCTCTCGTAGTATTTTTAATGGGTTTTGGTAGCTCATTGTCTTCCATAGATGATAAATAAATATGAAAAGAAAAAGTTAGAATACAATACTCGTAATAACTAGAATATTATCAAAATAATTTTATTCAACGTTTTATTGTTTTCCATGTCTCGTTATTTGCTCAAGTTTCTTAAAGAACTAGGAAGTATAAACTATAGAGTTCATTAACATGATTAAATAAAAAGGCAATTTGACTTATCACTTTATAGCCATGATGAGGAGCGGCGTCCTGTGTATTGCAGGCAGGGTACGAGTATAATGTGCAGAACAATTAATTACTTACATGCAATATTTAAGTGTAAGTGGGATAAAAAAAAAATAGTGAAGTTTGAATTCATGGGTTCACTAACCCGCATGAGTAAGTACCAATTTAATTATTTAATTTGTCCATTAATGCATTCTTCTAAAATCTAAAATCAATATATTATTATTTCCGTACGCATTTAGTCCCGAAGACTTAATTTACTTCCGTCACTAAGCCATTTTCATACATTTGCATGATAATTAACAAATATATTTATAGTGTCACTAAGTTGATCTAGTTGATAGCAGTAAGCATGCGCCTTTAAATTAAATATTTAAATAGAATTCCCAGATATTTTATTTAAATAAGTTATATTTCCATAAAATAATTTTGGAATGAACTGAGCATCAAGGTTATAGTAAAATCTTACAGTACGTATAGTAATCGTACGTACAGTTTTGAATATGTAATAAATAGTATCTGCTTCATAAAAATGTACTACTACTTATATTTTAAAAGTCCCAGGGTAGTAAAACGGTCAATATTGTGTCGGAAAAACGCTTAATCTCTTTTCAGAACTGAACATTTATTAATAACTTACCATACAAATATAGAAATCCCCCTCAAATTATAAAGGCTATTAGGCCTATAGTAAACAACAGTTAATTTGTTACCAGCTTTCTTAAAATATAAAAATGGCAAAAACGTTTTTACTGCCGGTGGGAATACCCTCAAGATAAACTGGTTTAATAGATTAAAGATACGTCAGCAGTGGACTCATTTTATTGTTGATGTTCATTGAAAAGAGAATGTAGGTAAAACCTGATAATTTAAAACCGAAACATTGAGGACTAAAATATGTATCAAAACCACAAAACCAATAAGTATTATTTTAAGGTCCTTTATCAAAACTTTTACACAAATTATCAAAGTTTCTAGTCTGCCTGGTTGGTTATCTATGGAAGGGTCTGAAACGTTTACACAGCTAAACCTCAATGAACCAGTATGTAGCTTCAGATTAAACCCTGAAAAAGCATACTGGCAAACTTTTTTTTATATTAAAGTGATATGAGTTTGTAGAAGTCGCGGGTAAAGCGTCGATACTATTTATTTATCAATCATTGTGTTACTTACAAGTTTGTGTATTTTTCCATAAACTTATTTTTAAGTACCACAGAGTTGTTTAATCTTGCTAAAATGTCGGGTTTCTGTTTCAGTGTTAATTAAAAATCCACATTGAATTAATGTGTTAGCAAATTGAAAGATAAATGCGCGATTATCACGAGGTTTGGAATTAAGGGGCTGGAAGGCCAACGTAAGCAATTTAAATATTTGTCTTTGATCATAAATGTACCTGACACAAAAGCGTTTATTCACATTTTGTGTGATATCTGATTATCCGTACAAGTGTTGAGTTGTGTCATTTGATGATAAACCTATATGGATTGTGTTAACATTACTTCCGTTATATGTTCTTAGTACCTACCTACTAGGTATTTATGCCTACGCTAATAAGCATATAAAAGGGGAAAACCTCAGTGTCGACATAATCACTTCTGAAGCTTATTACCAATCTATATATGAGAGTAATGTTACTTTGTTTGCATAGGCAAGGAGAATTGCTATATACCAATAAGTAGAACAATGTATGATAAACTGCTAACACTATCGCAGTAATTGCCAGGTCACTTTTACCCACTATTTAAATGACGTAATAAATAACAATTCACTATAAAACAATAACAAATAAACCACTAACTATGGGTTTGACAAAGATAGAGTAGGTACCATATTCGAAGATCCGCCAATTGCGGCCAAGAAATTCTAGGAATACGATTTAGTTTAAAAAATTGATTGGGAAGGCTTTTAGAATATGAGTGTTAGTGTACAACCAAGTTTTCAGCTTTGAAAGTGCTGTGTATACTGCTAAATGAAAAACATAAAAAAAAAAAAAAACAGAATTATTTCAATTTTAGGCTTATGATATGACTTCTAATAGCATTTTAATCAAGAAATTCAAAAAAGTTTAACTTTGTATTTAATTACAGATAACTAAAAAATTAAAATGCAAATTGATACCACAGCGTTCAGTATAATATGCCTAGGCATATTCCACGATGGATCATAATTCTTTAGCTGCAGATAGAGCCTCAATGATTCACTAATATTTTGATATGACTATGTATAAAGTACCTAGGCACCAAATACAAATAAATATAAATAATCTCAATCGCTGGCTATAAAAGTAACTTTGTCCACATACATAAATAATATGAGGGTTTATTCGTATGAGTAATATAACTCTGCAAACGATCATTCATCATTTTGCTAAACGTTTTATCGTTTTACGAAACAACATTTATGTACAGACGCGTTAAACAAATGCAATTATGTTTGGGTCAATGTATGGAATATTTATGATCAGCCAGTGATTGTTTTGAATAACGATCACTGTTACTGGTACTGTAAGCCTACACCATCCCACTACTGACCAAAGGTATCTATCTGCCCATGGATTCCAGTTCGTTCGATCGAAGGCTAATGTGGGTTTGGTTTGGTCTTGCTCGTCCTCCATCTTCTACGAGGTCTGCCTCGTCAGCATGATTGATTTGTCACCGTAATTATGTCAGGGCGCCACATAGTGCTTATTTTGGCCCAAAGCTCATTGAGCATACGACAGACGTGGCCAGTCCAGTTCCACTTCGGACCGCTTATTGCAAACCTTGTAAACAAGACGAGGCAGAAACTAAAATAGAACTCCAAAGGTGAATTGTATTTTTTTTATATTCTTTTATGTTTTGATATTGATGTTTTTCTGTTCGTTTTGCCGATTCAAGTCGTGCCGATTAATAACAGGATAACAAAGATACAATTATTTAAGAGCCTTTGGCTTGCAACATTTTAGCCACAAAAACCAAGAACTGGTATTTAACCGAGTCATCTATATAACTTAATTACACCCGTAATATTTGAAGGGTAGAACAGAGGTGTAGATACCTACCTTGAGTAATGTTGTACTCGCCCCCTATTATATGGGAATTCCACTATCTGTTGATAGTTGAATTCCCATATAATAGGGGGCGAGCCTATTGCCTTCAATCAGACACAAATCCAGACTCCGACAGATACATTCCTCCGACTAAGAAATTCCTGATGGAAAATCCCCAAAAACACTTTACTTCGTTTATCAACTTTAAAAACAACCAAAACTAAAAACCAAGATGGTTTCAGATATTCAATTCTAAGTAGCACAACATACTAATCAAAATAAAACATTCCCAATAACTATGAAAACTAGAATAGTGTTATTTATAACATTGTGACAAACAACTCTCTAATAAACCATCAACAACTCAGTTCGTCACCATATAATTTTATGCATCGATTCATCGTTAATGTTACCTACTATCATCAATTGTGGTAAAATTCCGTTAGATATACTACCTATATCCTGCTGTATTTGTGGAAAATCCTTATTCAACCAACACGATGTTTTCCATCAAGAAACAATGCAAATCAAGGAAGTTACAAGCATATTTGTGGTCACTAACGCCTGTGACGTTAATTATTAATAAATATAAAAAGCTACTCATACAACTTATTATTGATTTCATTGTTGAGTCAGCGAGTTGGTGTTTTTCCAAATCATCGTGTTAAGTACAAAAAAATAACAATTTTGCCATAAAAAATCGGAATGTCCGAAGCAAGGTGCCTCGATCATATAATTATAAACTGCTGATGCAATGGAGAATTATCTGAATTATTTGCAAAAAAAACATGTTACGTAACTACCAATCCAGAAATATTCCACAGTAAACAAATCTATTTTTGCAAAGGTTCTTGAACCAGGTTCATTTTATTTCTTTCCCACAGGCGCCAGGGCTATGACGTCAATGCCAGGTAACCAGATTAAAGGTCCGTTCGCATTGGCAAAAAAAAAATAAAAAAATGTAGTATGCAATTTTTCATACGCAATAAAATATATTACAAAAATACGACAATCAATAAAATAATTGAGTCGGCGTCTGCTCTATTCTGGCGCCACCGTGCCTACGCCGCTACGACGCGCCTACGCCGCTACGCTGTACCGACGCCGCTACGCCGTGACTACGCCGCTACGCCGCGCCTACGCTGCGTAGCAGCGCTCCGTGCAAATACACTTTAATTCACATATCTTTAACTGCTTTAGTTTGACCATTATTGTGATGCAATTATGTAGGTTTACTGCCTACATATTCATTTTGCAAATGCGTAGTCTATTTAATAGGCCAACACACGTCGATTGTCCAACAGGTACCTATGTAGCAGATTATTTTTACAATTTCTTAGTTGCTTCGTTCCACTGATTTGACGAGTATTTCATGTTAAACTTTATTGTAGTCAGTGCTAATTTGTGTTAAATAATACGTGTCTGTCATATGTATTTTGTTATTGGCAATGTTTCCAATCAAGTTGTATTTGAATCAAACATTTACCACTGGGTTCACGACCTACAAAAACTCATTTTAGATTCTTGTCATAAATTAACGTTAGGTACAGTTAGATTCATTAAAGGAGGCGTTTAAAACAACATGAATGGCGTTTGAAAAAAAATACATAAATTAATCCAGCTATTTATAAATTGTAATTCGCCATTCCATACTCATTATCTACAGTAACATGAAACAGGTTGGAAAAAAACTGTACCTAGTTCAAGGTGACGCTATCTGTTGGCGTCAATAGAAAATAATCATAGCCCATAAATTATATCTCTAAACCAGTTCCCGCTAGCAGATATTTGTGCTATAATAGACCAACCATAATTTAACTATGACAAAAACAATAATATTTGTACTGTATAAGATTTGCATCGCTAGTAAATGAGTTGTTTGGAACCCAAATATCGCTGAACTATTTAATCTCTGAAAGATTTCAGGTTTCCGCCTTCACGCAGAGCGGCCACTTAACTGAAAGAAAGGATCTAAAAACTGAGTTTTTTAAACAAATTATATATACCTTCATCACGGTTTTTTATAAATATCTTATTTCATCATTCTATTTCATTATTCGTACCACATATTTAGATCTAACAACCACATTTACATAGGTAAACTCGTCGCGAGAGCAAATAAGTAACTCACGCAAAGTGCCCGAACACATGGGTAGATTCATACATAAATCCTTGTGTAGGTACATGTGTTATGAGTATATTATATCTTAAAGTATGTATGTACATACAATATACATTAACGATGAGCAGGGCTTCTCAGAGTTCCGTTGTCGGCCGTGATGATAATTTCGTACGCATATATGTCATGGCTCGTTTCTTTTAATTTATGGGTAATGCCGACGCTTACATGAGGACAAAATATAATCAAAAATCTGATTTGTAATACGAAAACAATAAATTCATGCATATAGGAGAGAGTTAATGGCCAACATCCCAGTCCTGGCCTAGGACTAGGATGTTGGCCATTGGTTCTAGTCTGTCAAATTTAATAGATTTGGAATGCTGAACATTATTAGTGGTTTCAGGGACATACAGGCCCAAACATAGTCATCAATCATCAAATCTGCCCTTTATTGATAATTGGAAAAACTAACGTAGTTCCGGGTGACTGAACTTAGAGTTTTGGACATGTTGGAAATTAGTATACAAATTCCTCGCAAGTGTTTCATTGTACAGTCAGCATCAGAAGTCGGTTAACACTTATCAATATTACACCAAGTTTTGAGCGGATCAGTGTGTTCTGATGTAATATTATTTTGCGAATTTGTGTAACCATTGATAAAAATATTGTTATGTCTTTTACTGCAGTCTGTTAATATGGATCGTTCTAAAACTAAGACGTCTTATAATTTTGGATACGTATAGCGGCTTTCGTTGCTGACCGCACCAATTATTTTCATCATTACAAGAACGAAGGCATGCTAGTACCTACTGAGCAAATGGGTCAATGGGGAGCCTGCCGTTTTGCCGAAAAGATTTTGACAAAATTTCACTACCCAAACTTTTAGCAAGCTTTTTTTATACCAATGCAATATTTGGAATGATTTTACTACCCACTTTTTTATTTGGTCAAATTTTTACTTGACATGACATAATGAAATTATCTTTCGTAATATACCGCATATTACGAAAGATAATTTCATTATGTCATTTAGTCTTTAATCAAATGATTTATTACAGCAAACAATATTTAGACAATAAACGTTAGGTCAAAAGATTTGATATGACAAAAAATATAAAGGCAAAAATAAGATAGAATTTGTCTGAAACAATGGTTACTAGGTTATTAGGTTATTTATGGAACTTATATTAAAAAAAAAGTTAGGTTAGGTTACAAGGAGCCGGACGCCCGGTGACACCACTGCCGCCCGAGCCGAGCGAGTACCAGAAACAACTAGAAAAATATGGAAAAAAGAGATTATTTTTAGCAGGCTATCGAGAACCGAACTAGTTAGATGGGATTAATTATTAAAAGAAAAAATGGTTAAGTTAGGTTAGAAGTATGACCTTACCTACGCACGAGCCGAGCGAGCGAAGCGCGTGGTGCCGCGGTAGCGGCCGGCGAGTGCCTGAAACGACTAGATTATATAGAAAGAAATATGGAAAACACAGTGATAGTGTTTTGCATGACTAACCCACATTGAGCGAAATTTATGATTTACCATCTACCCACTTAACAGTACACATTGTAATTTAATTTGTATATTCAGCGCAACTGACATATAGATGCAATTTTTTTAACATTAACTAAGCAATGACTGACACTGAATAGAAATGGTAAATTGAAAACTGACGATACTAAATATTTGCCTTATTTTATTTTACGTAAAATGTGTTATTCCAACTGAAATATTTGACTACATGAAAATTGGTAAAAGTACTAGTTGGTAAACAAGTTATTGTTTAAACGTTCACTTGCCAAACATTAGGTTTGCATTACAATTATTTGTGAAAAGGTTTTTGCTAAGTAATAATTTGGCAAATGAAATTATGCGGAAAATTGTTTGGGAAGTGATAATTTGTCAATTTCTTTTCCATGAAACATAGGTAACCCGGGTCAATGCTTAGTAAATGATGAATGATTGAGCCTTCTCTACTTAAAAAGCTGCCATGAGTGAGTTGGACAATGTACTTGTATTGTTATTAGCAACCCGCCAATCGGGTCCCACATTTTCCTATCTTTCAAGAACTAGCCATACTAGAGCCATTAATAAAATTTCATAGAAATAGGTTGGGTGGTTTCAATTTTCTTTAAAGCAATTTCAAAACCATTTAAATTCAAGAAGGAAAGAAAAAAATAGTAATCATGAAATTCAAGAAAGAACTGTAAGTGCCTAAACACTTAAACTGAATGTAGTGTCAGTAATTTTCCATATTGGATAAAGTGATACAATATCAATTATAGAGGCATTATAATATTGATGTTTACGGAAGTAGACGTCAAAATATGCCGACGAAACAATTAAAAATCAATTAGCTCATCATAAGGTTAATCAACTAAACAATTGGGCAAATTATTTTGTTTTACACACTCGGCAGATATTCATTGAAACTCTGAGAAGCAAAGGGACATATTTATTCGTTATTCCAGCAACATCTAGAAACTAATATAGTCTGAATTTAGCAGAATTTTGCAATTTCTTTTCTAGGAGTTCAAAGTTTCGACTACAGCTACGCTTCAAAGGTCAACCAGATGGACTAATTATGTATTCCTAATAGATTATGTTCACCATAGTTCAAATATCGTTGTTATTAAAATCTTTGCGGTTCGGCGGGGACCAAGTTAACATGCTCGTGGAGGCACGGGCACGGGGGCCTCGCGGTGTAAACAGATAACCGCCGATCAAGTGATCACCTACTTGAGATTGGCCCCGTTGATCGACCAATTTGTTATACGCGACACTGTTAGCTACGAAACCTTTCGAACACCCCACTGAGAATCGTATAAATTGAGATCGAAATTTAAAAAAATAAGACGTATTAATTTCATTTCATAACCATTTTGCATGAAAATATTGCTAAATATTCAATTATTTGAACGAAAAAGGTAACGATTCATTATTTTTAGAAATTATTTTCGGACAGAACTATTTTAATCTAATTTTTGTAGCGTTATATTATGAAAAGGCACATACTTACATATTCATGCATTATGAAAAAAAAGGATTAATTCATACAGATTATTAAATAAATATATAAAAAACGCTTAAGACGAAAAAAAATAGAAAAAAATTGTCATATGAATGAAATATGATAAACTTCTTTACAAATAAGTATAACACAATAATAGACGTAGTAGGTAGGTTAAATTTTATATACATATGTATATGAAGATATAATAAAATAAATAAAAGTTTTAGTAATAAAACACAACAACGCAATAAATGCAACATTTCCAACGCCAATAATTGTTATAAAACAGTAATAGCAAATGTTATTTTATTTACCATGTGAGGACTGCGAAAAGTACCGACGCAAGTAAGATCATGCGAAAAAGTGACACATCCATACTAATCGGACTAAAATCTGGTAGTGAAGTGTTATTTTTTTTGTGATACATACATAACTTTGTATATAGCTTTCTTGTGGTAATATAACTATAGGATGTTATGACTGATGTCACCGTATTAATAAACGCCTGAAGTATACCTTTGTTTTATTTTTTTCGGATGGGAAATCATCAAATGACTCCTCCCGCTCTGGGCGGGTCGGAAGGGAGTGTCAGACTTGTACTGACTAAAACCTATCCATGTTCCTCCTTAGCCCTTTGTGTTCCAGGGCCACGGTATCTCTTTCAAGCAGTCCCGCAGCTCTGGCAGGCATCGGCCCTCTCGGACCCCTTCCGATTTACTGACATCTCCATGAGATGCACGTGGAACACGAACGCGCCGTCGACACGGCCTGTCATCATAAGACGGACGGACGGTGAGCTAGCCCATTACTCACCGTCCACAGGTTCGCGCCTACGTTGGCCTGGAGCCATTGAGTGGCCCCCGACGCCCGGGGTATCTCCCATGCACGGTAGCTGGGACGTGAGGCGATCTCTCTCTCACGTTCCGCCACCTCATTCGCTAGCATGACTGCTTCGCGGAAGGAAGCGACGGCTTCCCATTCCATCTCCCTCCGCACCATGGATTGAACCAGGGCCGGTCGCGAGAGGTCGCCGCCGCCAATCGCCGCTACGAGGACACGGCGGTGCTCAGTCCAAGCGGAGCAGAGCTCCACGGTGTGCTCCACCGTGTCCTCCGGACGATCCTCGTAGTGGTGACACCCGGGCGTTTCCTCCCGCCCGATTCGGTACAGGAACCTCCCGAAACAACCGTGTCCGTGGTGAGGACTTGCGTCAGGCGGAAGGTGAGGGCGCCGTGGCGCCTCTCCAGCCACTCCTCAAAGAGGGGACTTATCGCCACTATTGTGGCGTGCCTTGCACGGGGTTACGACAGTCGCTCTCTCCATGTCGCTATGAGATCGCGCCGGAGGTCTGTCCGTTGAGCGGCGATTTACCGCGGCAGCTGAGTTTACCCCCGGCGTAGTGCCTCCGCGCGCCATTAGTGCAGGCGCGCGAGGACTATCGCCTCCAGATCCCATGGCGGCAATCTGGCCAAGAGGCTCGCCGCCTCGCCGGAGATCGTGCGCTACCCCCGGAAGCCTTTTCCAGAAAGAAACGGAACTAGTACTTACGTACAAGCTGTAATTTAAAGCGGCATATTTTGCGAGAAAGTACCTAAGTGCAAGGTCAGCAATCATAATTATTTTTTAACTTATTCCAAGTATTTCCGTTGGCAATCAGACAAGCAGGATTTACCTAATTCAAAAAGGATATGGTGGAACACTTCATTGTGTAAACCTACACCCCTACTGACACTGCCTATTGACCACTGGGTTCACCTACTCATGACCCGACTACGGCGAAGCAAAAAAGGATGATTATGATTTTGACCGGTTTGTATGTTTATTTGTTCCCTCATAAATTCTGAACTACTTATTTCCCTACTCAGTCTTGAAGTATCTAGTTCAAAGTCTAAGATCTCAGTTGAAAATATTGTTCATTCCCTGTTACTTTAACGTACCTTGTACGAATCTAAGTACGTACATTGGAATATGATGCTTCAGGATAGGCAAAATGATCTAGTGAGTGCGATTTAAACGACCTCACCGATTTGTCTGATTAGTGCAGACTAATAGGAAAAACCATCAATAAGGAAGCAACTATATTTTATTAAATCTTTAATTCACTTTATATTCATCCAATGTTAAAACCAAAATGCTTAAAACATCCTTCTGTACCTTAAAAAAGCCTCAAATCCATATAGAAAAGGTTAGTTTATTAGCAAGTCAGATTGCCATCATCAAAAAAAGCATGGTAAGTCTTAAGTCGAGTCCTAGTTAAAGCGATTGTTGCGCGAACACGCGACTGTCGTCGCTTTTTATTAAGTGAACCTTCGCTTCGTTTCGTAAAGCTTCGCTGATAGAATTAAAATTATGAAAATGATTTATTTTTGTAGTGATTGGAGCCTCATTTTAAGCAAATAAGCCTGCGTTAGGAAACTTCGCTATTCTATGTATACTTAAATATAGGGTGACTGGTAATTAGTGACCGATACTTAAACACGTGATTATACTCATGATAACAAACAATTTTCCCAAAGAAATATTTTTTATACTCAGAATAATACAACAGCCGTATGAAATTCGCGCGAGCGCCTGTAGCCTATCAGCTTGTGATAAAAGTGAATGAGTATAAAAAAGGTTCTTTGGATAAGTTGTTTGTTATCATGAGTATAATCACGTGTTTAAGTATCAGTCACTAATTACCATTCACCCTATGTATACATGATGATGAAGGAATAGATGTATTATAGATGGAATGATTCAATTTTTCGGAATAATAAGATTACGCCTGCCATTCCCGAAGGTGTAGGCAGAGGTGTAACAAATAGTACACCCACATTTCGCCAGTTATGTTTAAGTACCATGTGATAGTGGGCGAGCCTTTTGTAAGCCGGGCACAATCCAGACCGTGGCTGCTTGAGAAATTCGAGATGCAAAAATCCAACAACACTTTCATACACAAATCTACCAAAATAATTGGTTTAAGCAGCTGCAGCGGACAGAACTGAGTATCTGGGACGAAAATCAACAAAAAAAAACTAAAATATTGTCAAGGGCATGTCAACTACTGTGATTTGGACATTTGAAATTGGTTGACTAAATAATCAACAGCTAATCGCATAACTTGATTTGCGGATATTTGTGACACTTGAATAATAACGTTAGAAATAAAATTTAACCTTAGCATACGGATGCAAGCATTAATCCTAATCCTAACTAGTATTAAAAATGCGAAAGTAACTTTGTTTGTTACCTCTTTACGCCTAAACTACTGAACCGATCATGCTGAAATTTTGCATATACGTTGTCAGGTGTACAGAAACGGACATAGGGTATCTTTCATCCGCAAAAAAAGTACTGATCCTGAGGAAAACAACAATAACTTTTTTATCATAATAGATGGCGCCACGTGTCCGAAACGGTCATTGTCAGATTCTAAATTTACGCCAGCGAAGCCGCGGGCAAAAGCTAGTGTCATATAATAAGTAGTATATAGAAACTACGAAACAATAACTATAAATTACGAAATATTCTATGAAGTAAACACCCTACTTAGTTGAGCTCAATATTAATTCAAACAAGACAATATTTGTAGATGATCTTGAGGAGCCAGACTTAGAAGTTCAACAAAAAATTGGAGGTCAAAATCCCAGCAGAAGTCATGAACTGAGTTTATACGAAACGAACGAAAAATCAACTTATCTGAAAAAAAAGAACCTCTTGATAGCACGAGAAGTGCACATAACGATACCTGTACGAAAATTTTTGAGGCGCGAATCAGTGTTCAAAATTTTATTGTGTTGAAAACTCGTCTCGGTAATATTCGACAAGTTTATGGACATACAATCTTGGGCCTGGAAACCTAAGGATACCATAATTAAAATATATACCTCAATCTACCGCATAAAAGACTTATCGACTTATTTACTCATCAAGACAACGCCGCAAATACACTAAGCCGCTTAAAATATCGGATCTCACTGTAATAAATCACAGACATTAAACCGATTATCTGTTTAAATCAGATAGAAACAATGGTAGGTAACTATAGTGAAGAAGTCTATAAACAAAATCACTTGGTGTTGGCAGCGTATTGAAATTTAAATTTACTGACGGAATTTTTCAGTATAGGTACATTAACTGTTTTTATCAAAAACCACTTACCTAGCTTAACTAAAAACTACAAATAAATTAACCACTGAATAACCTTTGGTCTCAGTACCTATCTGTATAATAAACGGTGAGCAAATGTACACGCTACATATACATTACATGTTCCTGAATTGTTAGTTGTCACCTTTAGCTGAAGACTGTTGTCAAAGTCAATATAAATATCGCGAGGCGATGTGTTTTGTCCATTTCGGCCATTTCTTTTGAGACTGCATAAACATATCATTGAAATTCTTCTTCTTTTCCCTATCTAAATGATATTTTTTTATACGCGGCCTGATATTTTGGTTTATTAGGTATAATAATTTGTTATACCTGGCATATTTTAATACAGCTGCAATAAAAGATCGCAGGGGTTTGAAATGTCGGACAATGCATTGTTTTTTTGTGTTCTTATTTTTATTCTATGAATTTCTATAATATGTACTGTCTATTGTTAAATTGTAAGGTTTTTACTTTGCACTCAAGTTACAGCATTCCATAGCATTTTGTGTTTAGCTAACCGGTTCAGGCGCATTTAACAATTTTGACCAGAGAAATAATATTTAACCAAAATTACTGGGAACTTATTCTCTGAGCTGATTACACGAATAATTACAGTGTGATAATGATAATGAATACATCTATGATGTAAACAGACAACCCGTGATAAATTAGCTATGTTCACACCTCTGCCTTAGCAACTACTTCGTATTTACTATAGGTACTTAGCACCAACACATTATCCACGAATAATGTTTAAGCAGTCATTCTGGAACGGGACACGAAGGAGTCGCTACCCGACTAAGCTAACAAACAATGTGTTCTTCTACGAAGGAATTTAAGAAGAAAGAATAACCTGAGTCCTTATCAATGCCCAATATTAGTAAATGATCAAAACGATGACATGAGGAGTCAAGTTGAAGGCGTGTGAAGTGCGATGTGATAAAAGCGTGCGGGGGCAGCGCGCGCCGCCAGTACCTCTCTCACCTGTCCGCCGTGCGCAGGCGCTTGTTCGCGCCGCGACCCGACCGCGATACTCTGGCACGCACACCCCCCCGCGCCCCCACTCATACACAAGTTTATCTGGGCAGGACATCAGCTGTCCGCTTCTGACATATAGTGAATGTGCACTTGGACAGCCCGGCCTGGAGGACTTACTTCCGAAAACGGACCTCGCCGGTCTGACAGATCGATCACTCAGGTGAGACTAATCATATTATTTAAACGAGTTGCGTCGTCGGCTGAATCATGTGATGAACCCAAAGAAGCAACCGCCTTTGAGTTCATCACACATTGACTTTCCGATAGCTCCGACTTTTCAATCTTACTGTTGCTTTTACACAAAAATTAAAATGATCAATAATTTGTTATGTTTGTTATAAAATGTAATTGACAAACATAAATAACAAGATAACTTTAAAATCACCATCTATTGACACACGTTCTTACAACGTGCCTGTTTATAGTTATCTGCGAGTGGTTTATGTTAATTAAAAATATGAATATCAGATAAATCGATCTCATTGTGAAATTTCAATTAAACAATAACAGGAATTGGCCCTTAAGCATCTGTTTCGCTGGCAATTAATTTCTTGACTAAATTAACGAAATATGTCAAGTTCACAATAATTCCCGCGTTTTCGTAAGTATTGCATAGGTACTGGATGTTACTGAGAGGCGCTAATTGATCTCAGAGAGACTCATGTTCCCAATCAGGGGTCAAATCGTAGGGATCAAACGATGTCAATTTAGATAGTGAACGTTACAAAGGCTTATTTTACCTGTGTGTATGTGTAGATAATAGGAAAGATATCTAAGGAAATACTTTATCAACAGTGGACAACACCCGCTTCTTCGGCGGGCTTTTGTCAACATATCATAGTATGCCAATTGCATGGCACCACAGACATTAACTTAACTGTGAACTAAATCGTAGAAAACATGCAACAGACGCAACAGTCTACTCAGAAAGGAGCTCGGTTTTGAAGCCAAGGATCCACCAAGGCGTTCTGGTGGCGTTAGTATTCCCAGCGCGTGTGGCGGCGCAAAGCGGTAGGCGCGTGACGTAAGGTCACCGCGCCTGGCCACTGACATGACACGAGATTAACATGCTCCCTAGCGAGTAGCGGCTCGCTCGCGACTCGCAACGTAACCACCATGTCCACCATCACCATATCCTCACGCTCTCATTATCGCGAACGTGGATACCTGATAAATAGTGCAAGCTAATCGCTATCGAAATCTAGAAATCTTGATAACGAACTAACACATTGATCACGTTCTAAACATTTTTTAAAAGATAAAATGACTAATACAAGTCGCCGATACGAGTCGGCCTTCCCGTAACATAATGTTTATCACGTGACCAAAATAAAAAATAGAAATAACGTGTTTGACCATAATGACGCTACGTGTTACAATGTGCATAATTTAAGAATCAATTAATTCTCTCGTAGTAGGTAAACCACCAAATAAAGAAGTAATATTTCTAAAACTTTGCAACACATATAGTAGTAATGTAGATTAATATCAAAAGTGTAATTACATGGGTAGCTGTTATATGTTCTTTGTGGCATGTACCTACGTACGGGAGGCTAGGATAGAGCGATTGAATTTCCACATAATGTGGAATTAAATGGTGTGTGCTAAAATTGAGAAAACAATAAAAAAAAACATAGCGCGCAGCCTACATAATTATGGCATCTGAACATTCAATTACGAAGGCTATAAACTGAACAAGGAAAGCTAACATCGGAAATCTGTGAAGGTTAACAAACCAGCTAAGCACAAATAAAGAACCGCGAATAAAACTGGTTTAATGTAAGTATTTCTGACGTCAGGGACCCCTGCCAATCCTGCGACAATAAACTTATTTATAAACCACTTTTTTCAAACTTCACTTGAGGTTTTAGCAGTCTGCTGCGTATAATTAAACTCGATTGACCTTTGAATTAAATTTATACGAAACCTATTTGGATATCTTCCTAGCGCCGTTAGTTCTTGCAACTTTTTCTAGATAGATACCGCTACAATCTAGCTAAATGTTAAGTTGCACTACACCATTGCCTACAGAATACCAATAGGAAACATTTAAGATTGACATATCATTATTTTATCTTGCACCTCTATCAAAATACCAAGCTCATTACTTTCTCCCAATAAAAATGCTTAAATCATTGAGTGACTGTAACAACAATATTCAATCGTTAAATCCATAATAGGAAATTGGGATCAAAACAAAGGCCTGCTTGTATTCACTTCGCATTTCCTTTTCGTACATTATACATCGATCGGTGTCATTGCCAATCTGTGGCTGATCCTGAACTGAATTTATGTATGACCTTAACCAACATCATCTGCCCAGCCTTTTCCCAAACTATCTTGGGGTCGGCTTCCAGTCTAACCAGATGCAGCTGAGTACCAGTATTTTACATGAAGCGACTGCCTTATCTGACCTCCACAACCCAGTAACTGGGTAATACCATACCCCTTGGTAAGACTGGATGTCAGACTTTTGGCTTCTGACTACTCGTAACGACTATCAAAGATCTACAAATGACAGCCGGGACCGGCTTAAAGATCGACCCATGCGGCTGCTGTGGCGATTATTTAGCCACGATCTCCTCGTAGGTATGACCTTAACCCTACCACTGAAATATGTATTTGATAGATACATACCTACGTCGAATAATTATTTGATTTAAGTCATTTAGACCAGTCATCAGGCTATCAAGGTCCTACCTGTATAAAAATCCTTAATATAAATAAGCCACTTGACTTTTTGTAGTGACTTCATGTTTTAAATTTAATTTTGCTACAAATTGTTGTGTTGTGTTATTTATGTTGGTTTTGCAGACGAACCCATCGAACCCATAAATCACATTGCAGTCAATGTGATTTATGGGTTCGATCTACCATCAACAGACGGACCCATATTTAAACACCTCTTTGGTGTTATGTTAATTGTTCAATGACTTTCATCAAACAACCTCAAAGTTTAAGTTAACTTTGTTTATTCTTTCGTTTATTTAATATTATTGTACACCCAGAAGGTATGATGTAGAGATAATTTAAAAAAAAAAAAAAAAAAACTGACCCACCTATAACAACAATAATTATTTACCTATTCTATTAGATTCCGAGTTGCTCTCGATGTGTCAATGCGTACCTGCTTGAGTCCGTTTTCCGAAAGGAATTCATGTTTTGCATTCACACGACCAAATGCGTCAAGGAAGGATAGCAAAATACTAGCTGACTTTATCCATTCGTTTGCAACGGTTAATTATCTCTTTCAGTTTTTATCATATTGGTTATTCAATGGCTTCTTCGTTTTTTTTTTTGCTTTTAAAGCATCACGATAGTAATCTGACCACCATAATTAATATTAACTACAATATATCAAGTCTCGAGTCTGTAAAAATATGTTTTGTGCTCAATATCCAATTAAAATACCTATCATACTTACGTACCCTATGAACATTATTTAACAAAAACAACAGCGTTTTTACTACTCTTTATTATACCAGCACAATACTCATGTACTGGCATTTATGATTAATCAAATGAGTTTCAAATTTCCCACTTGTCTGAAAAACAATGGAGTCAATTAAGTTAAAACAAAAACAAAGGAAACTTGGCAGTTGGACTAGTTAGGTATAGCAAGTTGCATGACGCTTGCCTCGTCACATTTTTTTACCTTGCTAGACTTACCTCCTTCGATCATTAAATCGCTATGATTCCTGAATAAAAATGTCAACAAAATAAAAAAAAATGGGTCAAGTAAATTCCAAAGTTCAAACCTTTGCTCATTGACAATGCTAGTCATTCCTTTTTATTGCCGTCATAAAATAAATGTAAATAAAATCAATGTCCTTTGTAAATAAGGGTCTGCTACTCGTTTTTAATATATTTACAGTACATACATACTAGTGAGATAAAGATAGGTAATACAAAGTCAACGGATAATAAAGTATTAGCATTAAATCAAATCGAAAAAGAAAGAATAAAGATAGTACATGCTGTACCTACATAATTAAAATCCTGAAACAGCGTAACAACGTAGTCGTATAATCATGAACATACAATCAGCTAAGATGTAGTTTGATTGTTTGTAAGAGCAAGGCGTTGACTAGCTAGGTAAGTACCTTCCCGTCTTTGTACGATGGTTATGTAGGAACCGGTAATGTGAAAATAACCAGGTAATCTGCACCATAATGAGACAAATCCTGTTTGATTTGTGCGATCCTGCGGTGTTTGAACAAGATATCTTTTTCGAGAATATTGCTCGCTATTACGAGATAGATATAACATTGATTTACAAGATAATTTTAGTAGTTGTGCAAGAATGAACCTCTAAATTAATTAAAGATTTAAATGATTATACATTAAAACTTTAAGCCATTTGAATGACCTTGCCGAAACACGCTTAACTAAATATTTTGAAGCTTTTTCCAGATTAAATTAAGGAAAACATTTAAACAATTAGCATCGCGTAGCATCGCATTTAAGATAGAAAATAAAATGGTTTATAATGGTTTCTGTGAAACCTCCAGTCGAACTTCAGAACATCATCTACTGAATTAACATTATGAACTATTTATAAAAAAAGATGAATGACCTACAGTTGCTGCCAGTTAGCATGGCAATAGCGGTCATTGACCCACCTACATTTATTGACACCCTTAATTGCATTCCAATCATGTAAATAAAGACTTTATACGCCCTGAATTGACATCTATCGTGATCCTCAACATTTTTACCAAAGAAAACGAAATAACTTTTTCATTCTTTTGGTTCGCGCAAAAATATATTAACTTGACCTATTCCACAAACATTTTGCAAAAATTTTAACTTCCTTTGATAAAAACAATAATTAGTAAGTATCTATAAAGCTAAGACTAAGACAAGATTGAAATGTTAATAAACATATTGATGTTTCTATTGAGTAAGCGACTGGATAACCACTACAATCTCTAAGAGATCTAGTTATGTATAATATAATCCGTAAACCAAAACATAGAGATTTTTCAATATATTTGGTAAGATTTCCTAAAACATGTCTAGCACCTTTTCAGGCATCTTATAATGAGTAGACGCCTGCTGTCTGCCACGTTATAGAATTGGCCAATAATTACTCTATACTTGGTAGAATCAGTCGGCAGACATGGATATAATAAAGATTAAAATTCAATGTCGATTTCATGGTCTTGTCTTTTTTTATTTCACTTGAGTGAGATACCCTCCTGTAAGGTCGAATTTCCGCCGCAAGCTATAGATTACAGACGTTGTTGACATTGACATTCAAAAACTTCTACACTTACGTGTACAGTGCTACTGAACGTTACGTAATGCGTGTGACTCCTCTGCTCATGCCGCAAATCCATCAAACTTTTGCTTACACATAATTCAGTTGGGTTTTTATCAATAACATTTTATCGAGTGATGCGATGATTACAAAAATAATACTTATATAAATAATATTCAGTTTAAATGACGAATATAAATAATAGAATATGTTCTTAATTAAAATCATCAGATGTAAAAGTATGGACACAATGATTGAGGTGACTCTTAAATATTATGACTTAAATACACCATTTAAATAATAGAAGTAAATAAGTAAACTAGGTAGTCGGGACTGAACGTAATTTATGTGAAATGCAAAGTTCGTCAGAGGCCAGACATTTTGGAAATACATACATACATTTAGTAAGTAATATTTCATCATAGAGATATCGTGATAAAACGCCGACGTTCTTTTTAATAATATAAATTATCACTAAACTTTATCTACTTATTTAAAGTAAATATTGTTTTTGAGTTATCAACTTATCCATACAACTGTTTGGAAATTTCAATAAATAAAAAAAATACATTAATACACCATCCACATGTCGTCCCAATATTTTATTTTGCATATCTCGCTAACGTTAGTGATAACTATGCTACGCTAATGTATGCTCGTTACACTATTGTGCTAATTCGAAATTCAAACTAACTTAATGGAAAATGTTCACATTGGCGGATGGCAAGTTCCCATGTGTAAATTGATGTAATAAATACTAGGGTAGTCGTACAAAATCTCATAATTATAACTTAGAATCTTACGTATATTCTCAACATTGTACCACTCTATGTGTGAACTTGACGTTCTTGTGAAGATAGACACGTAGTAACAGTTTTGGCCCGTTTATGGTTTTAAGCTGTTCAATTTGAATACGGCTTGGAGCGTTACGTTCAGCAAGGATAGTCATTTAATGGTGGACGCAGTGTTAGAGCACGTCCACATCGACCTCGCGTGTTCGGCTCACGCCTGCAAATGTTTACATTTGCGACGGCGACGTCCATCGCACCGCAGCGACCAACGATTAGTTGCAAAATGATCGCAGCCGAATTGAGTTCAGGGTCGACTGTGTTGCCTCCGGGTGTTGCGCAAACGCAACGCACCGTGGCCATTTCACCAACAAAGAACACATTATTTTTTTCTTTTGGATTACACCCTATATGAAACTTTAAATTAGTTTTCCTTTGCGCAATTAATTAATTATAAAAATAATTTAGGTTTTTCTAGAAAAGCCTTCAAGCTATCTTCTAGCGTTAACGATGCTTCTCGCGTTGTCTTAGTCCAGCTCAGCTTATGTTTCGTAGCTCTTCTTACCAACTTCAGTCGAAACTACGAATCCAAGTCCAATATAATATATAATAGTGACTCTATAGTAAGTAGTGTCTGGCTGACAACAATGCTATGTCTGTTGTGCATGTCGCATCTCAACGATAATCACTGCACATTCACTTCCATTACGTGACTATTTATTTGTCCTCCCTTATGATCTCATCTATTCTGATTGTGTTTTACTTTTAACCATTTAATATGTACAAAATAGACAAACAGAAAACTTGAGTAGGTAATTGTGCATAACGTGAGTATCCACTAACATTTACTTATGTCTGTATTTGCCTTTTCAACATTTTAATTGATTACCCACTTGATTATCCTAGCAGAAAGGTTTGCCAAAATTTTCCATGTAGTCAGTGCCGTGTAGTATTTAAATTTTGCAATCTAATCATTATAAGGTGCGTATGTACGTACAAGTGTAATACGCGCGATCCCTTCTAATTTCGTCAATGGCGGTTTATTTCGCGGTGAGCGTTTTGTCAGATTTGTTGTAATAAGTTACCGCAATTGAATAAGGAGTAGTACCCGTAGTGTGTAGCAGGCGCCGCGGGAGACACGCTCTCCGCTCCACTTTCTGCATGCGCCAGACTTTCCACCACCTCTCACACATTATTTGGGTTTTCGTAACGAACACCAAACATGGAAAACGTTTCGCTCACCTTGATCATTTTTCTCAAAATATCTTATTAAAACCTTGACTCAACATCATTCATGCTGCCGACAACCTCCACGGCTATAGTGAACTATCGAATCTTGCCGAATTACGGAATCGGTCGCTGACTCTACGCGTAGTGGGACTTAATGCTGTATGTAAGAGGCACAAGGCCTCATCATCGATTAAGTCATGAACCTATCATTCCTTTTGATCTTATGTAAATACGTCAGCTTTTGTTTAACGACAACTTTCAAGTGGACAAACAACTCAACTAAAGCTCTGGAAATATTTGTACGGGCAAGGTACATAGATTAGTGTTTTCTGATAACTTATTATGATCTGTTCTGGTCAGTCAGTGATTTTCCACACGATTTTATCGAAAGCATAAACAAATATAATGATGATGAATTTAGTTTTCTTATATTGGCATAAATATTATCGAGCCAGTTAGCATCATTAGTACCTTATCAATTAATATCAAAAAAGGTTGAAGAAGCTAATGAGTCTAACCAAATTATTCTCCAACTGCCAACAAAATCAGAACGAATTCCTGTTTCGGTTTGTTGACGAAATGCTCCAGTCAAGGATATGTATTGTGTGCATGGTTCTACAGCGTGTACCAGAAAGATGTGGTCATATTTCAGGGTGTGATTCAGACCATGGAACTGAACAGCCTACTACATGGGACCAACTTCCTAATCGCGAAAAAAATACGCTGTTTAATGCATAGTTACTTAATTTGAGAACTACTAAGGATTAGTCAGGAGTGTAGATTTATCCTTTTATAGTGAACACAATGTAGTGGGCGATAAAAAGTGGGCGGAGAGGTTAGCGCATTTCAAAAACAAAAATCAATATAATCCATTACAGCAGTCACTCGACCTTTAGAGATAACGTTTTCCGATTAGCTCTACTCGTTTGTGTTGCTTAAAACTGTACAATACAGATCATCATGGTCACTTGAATATGCGGCGAATGTCAAACATCACATCCGACTGATCCGACCATTAGAGACCATCTTCAGTTGAAATGGCAAGAATGCAAAAATTCCTCCACCAACAACAGTCGGAATGCTTACAACTTCAAAGAATTTTACCGAATACTGGCACAAATATCAAAAGTTAAGTTAAAAACTACTTTTTTGGTCGAGAAATGATCACTGTCATCTCGTCGCCCGTAATGGAACATGATTCAGGGTCATCCACGTTTACCGATCTTGCAGAACTTACTGTTTACGCACGCTACTGCCCGCCGGAACATCATAGCCATGCCTGATTTGGCAAGTACATGTGATTGCCGAAGATTGATAACTGGCTGGGTGATACAGGTGCACGTTATACTCAATGGAAGAAGCAGAGGACATACTTAAATACTTGTTTCGTCATTATTGTTGGAGTGCATGATGTCATGTCTTTATTGCGTCGACGTGTAGGTCTAGATCTGATCTAGTATTGAAACTTAGTGCATTATTTTACGTTATTTATCTTTACTAAAACTACTTTATTTACGATGATAGTAAAGTTTGTTTTTTATCAACTGCATATTTATTTTCCTCTGTATCGTCTGATACAGAGAAAAATAAAATATTTAAAGCTTTGGACTTTATTATGTACGATAGTAAAACCATGCATCATCTGTCTAGGCCTTTTCCCAATTATGTTGGGGTCGACTACCAGTCAAACCGGATACGAATACACACCAGTAATTTACTCGAAATGACTATCACCTGACCTCCACAAACTACTGGGCAACACCGACATTCTAAAGACAGACGAATTGTTTCGGACTTCTGACTACAGATAAAACAATCGCCGATCGATTTAACGCGATGACCAACGCACGGAATCGTGTGTGGATAGAAAGGTCGTCAATCTACAAATTGTCCCCGACAAGTACGGCTTAACCTCGCAAGTTTACTCATGCGCAGGTATCGTTACTGTCGCGTGGCTCGAAGCAACGGAACCTACATTTAAAAATCTTAATATTATTCTACTACAGCGTGATGCCTGAAACTGAAAGTATTGGCAATAATTTATAGTGAATTTCTACAAGTACTTAGTCGCTCGCTGTCAAGATTTAAATAAAACCCATCCTACTTGCATATGTTATTTAATATTGATGTAATCAACTGACAACAATGGAAACACTTATAAAGCATCACTTATTCACAATGTCTAATAACATGTAAAGTTTAGTGCGAACAAAGAAAATTACCATGTTGGTAGTTGACCAATAATTTCTGAGGTTACGTTGTCATAGGCAATTTCATACTTACCACAAGCTTATTTTATAATTGAAAATAACTTATTCAAATCGTAATTGATACAAAAATGATTTATGAGTATAAGCGCATTTTAAGTGTAAAATTTGATTGGCTTTTGAAGATTAATTTTTGCCATGAAATTAGATACATTGATTAATTTCCGTGGATACAAATAGCCTACCTATGTTTTTTCCTTGTAAGTATTTAAACTTGCTCGTTTTAGAGTGAACTAAAACACTTCTCATTTTGCCAAAAAATGAATCAACTACTTTTCGTGCACGTAATGTCGGTACTTGGGGCCATTGACAGCCTTCACGCTATGCGTGGCCCAAAGTGGTGCTAAACTGCTCATGTCGACACGTGCTTTCGGCCACTGCGACGACCTCGCGCCCTTTGGGGCCCCGTACTGCTTGCTACAGTTTCCAAGCCGCGTAGCGTTTGCGTAGCACCTTAAAACGCGTGGTACTGCAACCGGAGCGTGAAATATTGTATTGTACTATGTTCATGACAGAATTACCTATATAGAACGCATACTTAGTAGACTACTACAATGTCTACAATACGCGATCGTGATACTCTCATTGCCGCGAATATAATACCTTCATTTTTCTCTTAGTCTGGCTGATATTAGATCATAAAATGTTCTTATCTTTGTTTTAAGAAACAAAATTACTCCTTTATCATTTAGAACAGAAATAGATGCACACACACAATGTTTTGATGCTAGATCCTTCATAGACTCGTAGTACCGGCCTATAATTTACCGAAATCATCCCGTACATACCTACAAAAGCCGCTATTGAATAGCGGAAATAAAATGGCTCAATACATATAATTGATGACTATAATATTATAATGCCTACATACGCGATGCGTTTAAATGAATATCATTATTAATTAGGTATGTGTCAGCTTCATACGGAAGCATCATTTCCTCGGGGAATAATAAGATCTACGTTTAAATGATATGACATTGATTCAAGCGTGTGGCCAATGCTGTATCATAAATTCATAATATAACAAAATATTGAAGCATAAAATATTTAACATTTATTATGCATCTTAACATTAATTATCTCAGGATTCAAAGCGTAGCTAAATAATTATGTTAATTTAATAAGCTACTACGTGCCCGTTTTTTGTGAAGCAAGAAAATCGCAGACGAGGAAGATTAAATGTGAGACAAAGAACTAACACAATAAGTAATTGCATAAGCAGATTTCTAAATTTGTATTAAAGTGTAAACAAGCAAACAAAAAAAAACATTTTTTTTTAAAGCACTTAGTATGTAATAATTCCATCACCATTTCGGTCATGGAATTATTTCATACTAAGTGCTTACGAAATAATCTTGTTACAATACGAGCCCCTTTTGAAACAACTGCGCACATGTGAGACAAATCATCGCGACTCTCGTGCTCCGAGTACCCAATATATCTTGATCTGCGGCAGATAAAAGAAATAGACTCAAATCTATTGCATCTGACATGCCGTTGCTCTTTGTCTCCGCAAGCAGCGCCACCACAAACTCCCAAGTTACACAGGACGCGCTGAAATGCTTTCACGTTTCTAGAGTCGAGTGATGCATCGATACATTTCAATGAAAGTTATTTTCGATTACAAAGCGGAATTTCGACGTCGACTAGCGTGCAAACGCGCCGCCAATGTCAATGTCGAACGATCGCAACTGATACAGCAACCAGCAACACAACTATTTGAATACAATTGCTGCAGATTAAAACATCACACTTTACTTATTCTGTCAGCGTTACAACAGATTATGTGTATTGCAACTATTTTATTATTTTGATTTTATTGAGCATTCACAGTATTTTCCTGTAGGCTTTAGTGGCATCCATCAATGTACAATGTAACAATGAGTGACCAGTACATAGTTTATAAACTAAAGTAACTATTTAGAAAACACTTAACGTAAAAAGCGATTGGTCCTCTTCGTAAATAAAAATATTATCTACATGCATTGTATTACACGAGTTGTAGAAATAATAACGAATTTTATTTGATACGTAAACTAGCTAGTGTCCGCCTCACGGTTTTTCTTGCGTGGACTTTTATACATATACATACATCCATAACAAATATCCGAGGACCGGCCCGCTTCGCTTGCTCTTGCGTTCTCTTCATCTTGAAATCGCAGGGGCAGGCCGTAGGCAGTGGGGTTGGGGGTTAACCATTCCCCTAAAATCTCAGACAACAACAAAGAAATCAACCTATCCGAGGCAGAATACCAATTTTTTTTACGGGCTTTATGCCTATGGATTCTCAATTCTGCAAAAGTTAACAGAGTTCCTTCAACTCTGATTTCTGTAAAAATTAACAAAAAGAACCTTAGTTATCCAAGGGAGGTGTTAAAATTTTCCAGCTCGCTTCCCTTACTAATACACAAGTAAAATATAAAAAAAAAAACTAATATTTCCGAGGCAGGGTGCCAAAAATTTCGAGGTCGCCTCGCTCGCTAGTCTCTTAAAGTCTGCATGGTTCTGAGGCTTTTTTGCCTAAAGCGGCAAAATCATTTCAATAACGCTTAGGTATTTAAATGATACAAATAAAGTCTTACAAA
This sequence comes from Cerastis leucographa, assembly GCA_963082945.1. NCBI lineage: Eukaryota > Metazoa > Arthropoda > Insecta > Lepidoptera > Noctuidae > Cerastis > Cerastis leucographa. The sequence continues at coordinate 8,754,525 of OY720385.1, read as the reverse complement.
TCAGAGGTGAGCTGCTAAAATTTTCGAGCCAATTAGAGGGCTGGATCCGCGGCTACTTCTATCACATATTTAACAACCCTATTGTATGTACATACAACATCAAATCAACTAACAATGAGCAATGTTAGGTACTGATAACGGTAACGTATGTATAACCGGTGTAACTGAGCGAATTAGAAAGAACAAAGAGTGCACGCGGTCATTTATATTCGATACTCTATCATGGGTTTTATTCACAATGGTTGAATGGTACAAGACACACGCACTCCATTTGCAGTATAATGGATGTCTAGACATAACAAATTCATTTATTTTATCACATGCACTAAAATACAGACCGACATACCCTTTTGATAGAAAGACACAACATACTAAATAATAATTAAACAGTTATGTCTTAACTTAACTGTCGTAAAGTCAATCACGAATAAACGGATGAACTGATATAGATGAGACTTGGCAAGACAAGTTGAGTGAGCACACGGATTGTATTAGGATACTTGGTTGATTTGTTGCAATTTTTTGTTATAAATTTTCTATTTACCTAATCCGGGTATAGACTTTTTATTTATTTCTGTAATAATTAATTCATTAATCTCATAAACATGGCTGCATGGCTGTCAATTGTACGCACTGTGACATCACTAGAATGCCAATAATACGGTATTCCCCACAACCGTCTACGCACAATTGTTTCCAGCTTCGTGAGTAATTGTGATGTACGCTCACTTAATAGGCCATTGTTTCCAAAATGATCTGAATTCAGATGAGCAACGACCAACTGGTTGATATGGGTGATGGCCGGCAGGAAGCAATGACTCACGTTTCTTAAAACTGGCTGGGCTTTACTCGCAGGGAAAAACTATTGCCAAAATTATTATGTGCATATTTAGTGCGACATTTACTTATTTATTTTACGATGCACGTGAAATCTCACATATAGTAGGATTTTATTGCTGTATTTCTGTATGGAGGCGTCTATTGGACTCGGTTACAAATAGTGCAGTCATTAGTTTCAACACTGGCACTTAGCTTCGTCGCCAGTCTTGTAATCTTAACGTAAGCGAGCACAATCCATTTTCCTTGTGAATACAATCGACCGGTAACGTCTTTGTATTGATGTCATCTTCACTTCTTTCACAGAACTCCTATTATGCTATCGCTTCTTTGTTGTTCGAAGGAGTTTTACACTACATTAAGTACTACAATAACTACATTAAACACTGAACACAGTAAGAATGTAAATTTAATTACAAATCCAAGTACGTGTATTCCCACGCGATTACCATGATGGTAACGGCCTGCCATTAGAGCCAGAGGTTGTGTATACTCAGTCCTGTCCCCGTGATTTCCAATTCAGTAACGGACGAACTGCTCTGCAACTAATCTAATAGGGTAATTAAAATTGCTTCCATTCCTGGTATGGATTCACACACTCGCTCAAAACCTCGCATCCAGTCAGCCTCAGTCGGGCACCGAACAGATGCTGCGCCAGAATGAACTGTGAAAGTGGTGGTATCATCGGGCTCCGCACACGTCTATCATATTTTGCTCGGGTCACTCCCTAGCTCTGTACCTATACCCACCTCTCATCGCTTTGGAACATGCGCTTCTGCGAACATCGATCAACCCGCCGCTTAAACCGCCGAAAACGGTTCGCTCATGCATGAACTTTCTGCTTCAGGATGTGGATGCGCTCCGTGACACGGGACATGTATTCTTAAGTTAGGACTGATTTTCCCGAGTCTCGCTTCACTAAGCGCATAACAAGTGGTCGTGAACTGTCCTCCCTAAAGCAATATAGTTTGCCGATAAGTATCCTGGATTCCTGGCCCCGTGGATACCGCGCTTTATATGCACTACCAGGCTGGCACAGCTGGTTTTGATCGAGTAGCAACAAAATTCGCTTAACGATATACCGCAACAGCCCCACATTATTTTTATCTTTAAAAATGGCAGTTCCTAATAATTTTGCGTTGAATATAGCGTTGATATACTTTCAAATATATGTATTCAGTAAAAAGCTGTTAAGTATTTTGAAATTACAAACAGACACTTCAATATTATATATTTGTATAACTACTCTACAAAGAAAAATAGCGCTGAGTGTCAGTCTCTAGATTAACCACAACATCACAATCATGGGGCAGGATTATTTCCAGGATTGTTGAAAAAATGTATCCCCCACCTCATCGTATTCTTGTGGCTAAAAATACAGAAATTGTGTTAATTTATAAACTGAATATGATACGCGGCCGTAACTAATATGGCTTTACTGAGTTATAATCATTAGTCATCAATACAACCCCTTTAGTTCATTTAACCCCATAGAATGACTTTTTCATGAAATAGTCATTAATTGGGATTAAATGAACTTAAAAGGATTGTATTGATGATTTTAATGACTACAATTTTATTATGTAAATACGTACGTTTTAGGCCATGTTCAGATGGCAAAATTTTGACACGCGTTTTCAAATCGCGCGACTAGACATCGTAGTATTTACATAGAACCGATCACATGAGCGCGTGTTAACGCGCGTCAGCGAGCGTTGACGCGGCGCTCAGAGAAAAAGTCTATAGGCGCAGGCGATCGCGCGTTAACACAAACAAAAAACAAACAGAAACAGACTGACGAGCTCCTCGCAACGCGCGTGCGTTAACGCGCGTTACATGTGAACAAGGCCTTACGGCCGCGTAGTTATCACATTTTATTCAACATAAAACCTGGCAAATTGCAAAAAAACTTTAGACATTTTGAATTGCGCGAGATTTGTTTTTTTTTGCAATAAGAAAGTCAACAAATATAGCTTTACAAAGTTGTAATCATTAATATTATCATTGCAAAAAAATGAACTTCGCGGGAGACGAAAAATATAATTTGGCCCGCGAAATTCAAATTCGTTAACGTTTTTTGCAATTTGCACGGCAGTGTCTGGTTTTATGTTGATCAAAATATGATTTGCGGCCGTATTACTCATCATCATCATCATCATCATCATTTCAGCCGAAAGACTTCCACTCTACTGGACACATGCCTCCCCCAAGCGTCGCCACATTGACCGGTCCCGTGTGACTCGCATCCAGCGGATTCCCGCAACCTTCACCAGGTCATCGGTCCACCTAGTGGGAGGCCTTCCAACGCATCGTCTTCCGGTTTGCGGTCGCCATTCCAGAACATATCGGCCCCATCGGCCATCAAAGTCAAAGTCAAAGCATTTATTTCAATTAGACCATTACAGGCACTTTTGAAAGTCAAAAAAAAAAACAAAAAAAAAACGCGAAGCTAGTCCCAGTCACAAGGCATAATAACTTGTGAAAGTATTGTAGTTGCCCATTCCGTAGCGTAGATCTCTATGGAGAAGAATGGGCAAGAAACTCCATGGACACTCTATTAGATCAAAATATGTTACAAAATCTTGGTTACATCATTCATATTAAGAATTACAACGAACATACGGGCAAGTTAAGAGCGTCCAGAGTAAAAGATTAAATCAGTAATTAAAAATAAAGTAATTAAAATAAACCGTGGCAGCTAAGAGATGATCAGTCACAACTGACGTTCAATGACGTTCAACATCCGTTCTGCGAGCAATGTCCCTGCCCACTGCCACTTCAGTTTGACAATTCTTCGGGCTACGTCGGTACTGGTTCTCTTGCGGATGTCCTCATTTCTGATTTGATCACGCAAGGAAACTCCGAGCATAGCCCTCCCCATTGCCCTTTGGAGGACTTTGAGCCATCTGATGAGGCCCATTGTGAGCGACCACATTTCGGTCCCGTATGTAATCACTGGCAACACACACTGGTCATAGACATTCATTTTGAGACACTGCGGTAAGTTGGACGAGAAGATACCACGCAACTTCCCGAACGCTGCCCAGCCGAGTCGGATACGACGATTGACCTCTTTCTCGAAGTTAGACCTACCCAACTGGACCGTTTGTCCCAGGTAGACATAATCGTCTCCTACTTCGATTGTAGAGTCTCCGATCTTGATAGGAGTGGGTGTTACATAGGCATTCAACTTGACTTTGGTTTTGTCCATGTTCATTTTAAGAACCACTCTTTCGGAAGCTCAGTACTCATGTATTTACTGAATTATAATCATTAAAATCATCAATACCACCCTCTGAGTTCGTTGAATGATTTTTTTCTTGAAATAATAGTCTTTTAATGGGATTAAATGAACTTAAACGGGCATCGATAATTTTAATGATTATAACTTTGTAAAGCCGTATTTGTTACGGCCGCAATCATATTTTAATGAACATAAAACCTCATTGACCTGCTAATTGCAAAAAAAACGTGAGAAAATTTGACTTTCGCAGGCGATTTCGTTGCTTCCATCTTATGTGTATTTTCTACTTTTGAATGCTTACGAAAGTAGTTATATTATATCTACCTTACACCAACAGTGAAATTCAATGATTTAGGTACTAAGGATGGTTAACTATTTACGTGACCACAGGCCCTAGTAGGTAGAAACGCGCGTGCATGGTGTAAATGTATCGTAAATACGTCA